>OZ038379.1:129750221-130950221 GCA_964036045.1 Eutreptiella sp. 'Long Island Sound 2002'
GTAGCTGGTCCGCAGCGTTGGGGCCCAACCACCTCTTGCGGTGAGGACCACCCCAGTCCGACAAATCCACCTGGGGCTCCTTCTGCTTCCCAGCATCTGTGAACATGGCCACAGACGGCGTGTACTGGCCGATAATCTCAAGGGTCAACCCGTTCACCGCGAACGGATCAGCATTGTGGCGGGCCAGTGGTCAACAGGGCCCTGGCCGGTGACGGCAGCCTGCACATAGCAGCCGAACAAGGAGAGCATCGCCAATCGGCCCTTCTTGTTCTCCTTCACCTTTAGTTCGGCAGCCGTGTCAGGGTCGTCGGCCAAACCCAGATGGTCAAATTGCTTGCCACTAGGGTACACCTGATAAAGGTCCCGTCCACCGAATGGACCACCGTTCACACGGTGAGCCTCGATGGCACCCATCATGACAACTTGGCTGGCCAACTCGGCAAGGATGGACTGGGCGCTCACTAACGCGGGGGCACCCATGCAGATCTAGACATAAGACTCGAAGATCATGGCACCAGCCTTGAACCACAAACCTTTGCTGGCACCACTGTCGATGGTAGTGTACGTCTGCAGCTGCCCAGGGGTCAGGCACAGAGAGTACCCAACATTGGCGTAAGCACGTCGCAAGCACGGCGCAGGCACGAGGCGCGGCACTTGTCCCTCTGCAGGGGGGGGGGGGGGGGCTTGCCGTGTGGCTCCCGTCGTCGCCCTTCCTACCCTGCGTTCGCACCCCCGGTGCCCCCCCCGCTGGGGCTTGCACGGCGCGTGCTTCCTACGGGCACGGTCGTGTGGTCCGTCCCGCACCCTCTCTCCGCTGCCTCCCCATCTTGCCGCTTTGTCCTCGGGGGGGGGGGGGGGGGGGGGGCTGTCCGCCCCTCCCTACCTTCATCCCCCACCCTTGGGGGGGCGGAGGTGTGTGGGGGGGGGGGGGCTTGTCGTCACCCCTTCGTTGCACGCATGTCGCAGGCACGACGCAAGCACGGCGCAGGCACGAGGCGCGGCACCTGTCCCTCAGCTCGGGGGGGGGCATGCCTTGTGGCTCCCGTCGTCGCCCTTCCTACCCTGCGTTCGCACCGCCGGTGGTCCCCCCGCTGGGGCTTGCACGGCGCGTGCTCTCTACGGGCACGGTCGTGTGGTCCGTCCCGCATCCTCTCGCCGCTGCCTCCCCACCCTGCCGCTTTGTCCTCGGGGGGGGGGGGCGCTTTTCGCCCCCCCCTGCCTGCATCCCCCACCCTTGGGGGGGCGGAGGTGTGTGGGGGGGGGGGGGCGCCCTTGTCCTCTTCCCTCCTCAGCACGCACGTCGCAGGCACGACGCAAGCATGGCGCAGGCACGAGGCGCGGCACTTGTCCCTCTGCAGGGGGGGGGCTTGCCGTGTGTCACCCGTCGTCGCCCCTCCTACCCTGCGTGCGCACCCCCGGGGGGGCGGAGGTGTGGGGGGGGGGGGGCCTTGTCGTCGTCCCTTCGTTGCACGCATGTCGCAGGCACGACGCAAGCACGACGCAAGCACGGGGTGAGGCACTTGGCTGAGGTCAGAGTCGGTTTCAGGACGCGCACGGCGCACGGCACGACGCATGGCAACTATCCCCTACCCTGCCCCCTTTGCTCCCTCCCTCGCCCTCTGTGCTCGCTTGGTGGCGAGAAAAGCCCCTGTCTCCCTCGTCGCTCCCTCTCTCTGCCCCGGCTGTCCGGCCTTCGCTCACCTCCTAAGTGCCCTACCTCTTTCGCCCTGCCCGTGCCCTCTTCCCTCGTCCTTGCCGGCCCTCGATGCATGACACTATGCAGGCACACAGCACACTGCACCTTTGGGGGCGGGCTGCCTTGTGGCAGCACGCCGCGGCACCCCGCCTTGCCCAGTGCCCCCGCGCGCTGCGGGCGGCTCGCTCGGTTGTGGGGCACCTTGTTGCCCCCTTCTCTGCCCTGCCATCTCCGAACCCCTGCCCTCCGGCCAGTGCGAGCACAGTGCGGAGCAATTCACGAGGCAGCGCTCCCCCTCTGCCCCCCTCTCTACCCCGGCCCCCTGGCCCTGTCCTGCCCCCTGTTTGCTCGCCCTCGCTCACCTTGCCCTGCCCCTCGTCCCTGGTTGCAGGATCTCCGGCCTCCTGTCTCTCTGTCCCCCTCCTCCCTCTATCCCCTCGGCGTGCATCGTGCAGAGCAATGCGCAAGGCAACCCTCCCACTCCCTCTCTCCCTTGCTGCCCCCCTGGTGTCCTGAGCTCCTGGTATGTGGCACGCACTTTGTACCACACACGATACCTCCGGGGGCAGGCTGCCTAGCGGCCGCGGCGCGTCCCCCGCTCGCCGCAGGCGGTCTGCTCGGTCGCGGGGCACCATCGTCGTTCTTGCCCCTGGTCCGCTCACACTAGCCGTGCATAAGGTCCGTGTTTAGCATGCTTCTGTTCTTTCGACTCCTCTTCCTTACCTCCGCCCTCTGGCCAGCGCGAGCACGGTGCGGAGCAATTATCGAGGCAACCCTCCCTCACTGCTCCCCCCCTCTGCTCCCGCCCCCTGGCCCAGCCCTGCCCCTTGTGCGCCCGTTCTCCCTCGTCCTCCCTTGCCCCCCTTCCCAGGCCCCTGTGTCCCTGGCCCTCTGTCTCCCTGTCTCCGTCTTCCCTTTCCCTCCCCGGCATACACTTTGCGGAGCAATACGCGTGGCATCCCTCCCTCTCTCCCTTCACCTTTCTGCCCTCTGGTGCCCTGGTCCCTGGGCAAGTGGCACGCACGTCGCACTGCACCCGCCTGTGGCCTTTTTCCCTCTATGTCCGCCCTGCCCCCCCCTCTCCTCCCTGCCCTTTGCCCCCTCTGTCACTACGCAGGACACTGTGTAGGCAAGTCGCACGCATGTCGCAGGCACGCACCTAGCCTCTATCGTCGGCGCCGTCGGGCTGGTTGGCACCACGCTGCGGCCGCCCGCCGCTGCCACAGTCCCCGCACGAGCCGCCGCCGTGGGCAGCCACTCCAAATGCCGCGGGGGGCGCGGCCCTGGTTGGCCCCGGCTGCCCCCGGCTAGGGTTCTCTGCCCCGGCTGTCCGGCCTGCGCTCGCCTCCTAAGTGACCCACCAATTTCGCCCAGTTCATGCCCTCTTCCCTCGTCCTTGCCGGCCCTCGTTGCATGACACTACGCAGGACACTGCACCTTTGGGGGTGGACTGCCTTGTGGCACCACGCCGCGGCGCCCCGCCTTGTCCAGTGCCCCCACGCACTGCGGGCGGCTCGCTCGGTTGTGGGGCACCTTTTTGCTCCTGCCCCACGTTCGCTCATTCAAGCCGCCGTGGCACGCCCCCTTCCCTGCCCTGCCATCTCTGTCCCTCTGCCCTCCGGCCAGCGCGAGCACGATGCGGAGCAATTCGCGAGGCAGCGCTCCCTCTCTGCCCCCTCTCTCTACCCCAGCCCCCTGGCCCTGTCCCGCCCCCTGTCTGCTCGCCCTCCCTCGTCCTCCCTTGCCCCCCTTCCCAGGCCCCTTGGTCCCTGGCCCTCTGTCTCCCTGTCCCCGTCCTCCCTTTACCCCCCCGGCATACACTTCGCGGAGCAATACGCGAGGCATCCCTCCCACTCCCTCTTCACCTTGCCGCCCCCTGGTGCCCTGGTCCCTGGGCTTGTGGCACGCACGTCGCACTGCACCCGCCTGCGGCCTTTGTCCCTCTACGCCCGCCCTGCCTCCCCCTCCCTCCCCTGCCCTTTTCCCTCTCGGACACTACGCAGGACACTGTGTAGGCAAGTTGCACGCATGTCGCAGGCACGCACCTGGCCGCTATCGGCGGCGTCGGCGGGCTGGTTGGCACCACGCTGTGGCCGCCCGCCGCTGCCACAGCCCCCGCAGGAGCCGCCGCCGCGGGCAGCCACTCCAAATGCCGCGGGGGGCGCGGCCCTGGTAGGCCCCGGCTGCCCCCCGGCCAAGGTTTCCCTGTACCCCCCGCGGCGCCTGGTCGCCGGGGGGGATCCATCACAAAATCCTGCAATCTTGCAATCCTGCACCTCGCCCACCAGTTGTACTCTGGGCGCCGGACTGCACGTGCTGCCAAAGAAGCATCACGCTGCGGCTGCCCGCCGCTGCCACAGCCCCCGCATGAGCCGATGCTGCGGGTGGCCGTTCAAAATGCCGCGGGGGGCGCGGCCCTAGCAGGCCCCGGCTGCCCCCCGCGGCGCCTGGTCACCGGGGGGGATCCATCAAAAGTTCCTGTAAGAGATCGAAAAAAAATAGACATATATATATATATATATATATATATATATATATATACATATATATATATATGTATATATATATATATATATATATGTATGTATATATATATATATATATATATGTATATATATATATATATATATATATATATATATATATATACATATATATATATATATATATATATATATATATATATATATATATATATATATACATATATATATATATATATATATATATATATATATATATATAGTCTAGGAACAACTTTGGAAAAAATGATTTTTTTCGCCCCGGGGACATATATATATATATATATATATATATATATATATATATATATATATATATATATATACATATATATATATATATATATATATATATATATATATATATATATATATATATATATATATATATATATATATATATATATATATATATATATATATATATATATATATATATATATATATATATATATATATATATATACATATACATATATATATATATATATATATATATATATGAAACGGCCCATTTTCAAGGCATTTTGGGATTTTCCATGGCCCAAAACGCGCCACCACGGGCTCAAAACGGCCTAAAAACACTTGTTTGAGCATCCCAAGTGGTCTAGGAACAACTTTGGAAAAAGTCATTTTTTTCGCCCCGGGGACCCTGGTGGACCCACCGTTGGCCCCCACTATGCGTGGGCTGGCCAGCCCTCCGGCTGCACCAAGTGACCACTAGTACAGGGGTCTATGTGTCTCGTCGAGCGATTCTGAGTGGTGGAAACCATAAAAAGTGGGGGGTTGCGGGTGGACTAGGTGCCCTCGGAATTTACAATTGAGCCACGTAGCCCAAGATACGGCCCGTGCTTGGTTTCGGGGTGCTGGTGCGCACTGCGCAGATTTTGGGGCTTTTTGGCGCCTTTTTGGGCCGTTTCTCGGACATATCGTGGAGTTAGAGGGCACCAAAGGTCCCTTGGTCACGAGAAAGTCAAGCCGCACGTGGAGTGTAGCCACCGTTTGCCTTCGTTTGGCTGTTTTGAACCCTTACTAGGGCTGTTTTGAGCGAAAAATGGCTGTTTTTGGCCCAAACCTGCGCAGATTTGGGAGGGGACCTCCCAACTTGGCGCCACCGTCTCGGGCCGCCAGCGGTGAGTTTTTGACTCAAAACTTGGAGTTGGCAAGGCCACCACCTAGGCTCCAAGATGGCTACATGGCCAAAAGATCCGAAGCGTTGGGACAAAGCAATGGCCAAAACGGCACGGAGACGTGTTGTTGCTTGTTGCTTGTTGCTTGTTGCTTGTTGCTTGTTGCTTGTTGTTAGCTCAATTTAATGGGAGAGGGGTGTAGTAATATATGTATATATATATATATATATATATATATATATATATGTATGTATGTATATATATATATATATAATATATATATATATATATATATATATATATATATATATATATATATATATATATATATATATATATTATATATATACATATGTATTATATATATAATATATATATATATATATATATATATATATATATATATATATATATATATATATATAATATATATATATATATATATATATATATATATATATATATATATATATATATATATATATATATATATATATATATATATATATATATATATATATATATATATATATATATATATATATATATATATATATATATATATATATATATATATATATATATATATATATATATATATATATATATATATATATATATATATATATATATATATATATATATCCTCTAATCTACACCCCTCTCCCAACTCTAGGTGGCTCCACCACACGACTCTAAGGTACGGGCGAAGGGCAAAAAGTGGTGCATACATGTGGTGGAAGAGGCTAAACTCGGTCAAAACGGGCTCAAAACGGGCTAAAAATACTTGTTTGAGCATCCCAAATGGTCTGGGTTCACTTTTGGAAAAACGCGTTTTTGACCCATTTTTGACCCATTTTTGGTCCCAAAATGGCCCATTTTCAAGGCATTTTGGGATTTTCCATGAGCCCAAACTTGTCGCCAAGGGCTCAAAACGGGCTAAAACCACTTGTTTGAGCATCATAAATGGTCCAGGATCACTTTTGGAAAAACGCGTTTTTCACCCATTTTTGACGCATTGTTGGTCCCAAAACGGCCCATTTTCAAGGTATTTTGGGATTTTCCATGGCCCAAAACGCGCCACCACGGTCTCAAAACAGCCTAAAAACACTTGTTTGAGCATCCCAAGTGGTCTAGGAACAACTTTGGAAAAAATGATTTTTTTCGCCCCGGGGACCCTGGTGGACCCACCTTTGGCCCCCACTGTGCGTGGGCTGGCCGGCCCTCCGGCTGCACCAAGTGACCACTGGTACGGGGGTCTAGGTGGCTCGTTGGGCGATTCTGAGGCTTGGAAACCACAAAAAGTGGGGGGTTGCGGGTGGACTAGGTGCCCTCGGAATTCGGATTTGAGCCACGGAACCCAAGATACGCCCTGTGCTTGGTTTCGGGGTGGTGGTGCGCGTTGCGCAGGTTTTTGGGGCTTTTTGGCGCCTTTTTGGGCCGTTTTTCGGACATATCGTGGAATTGAAGGGCACTAGAGAGCTCTTTGACACGGTGAAGTCAAGCCGCACGTGGGATGTAGTCACCGTATCCCTTCGTTTTCGCGTTTCGCCCGGGTTTTGGGGCTGTTTTGGGCGAAAAATGGCTGTTTTTGGCCCAAAACAGCGCAGATTTGGGAGGGCACTTCCCGACTTGGCGCCCCCGCCCCGGGCCGCCACCGGTGAGTTTTTGGCTCAAAACTTGGATTTGGCAAGGGCACCACCTGGGCTCCAAGATGGCTAGAGTAGAGTAGAGTCCGGAGCGATGAGGCGGAGCAATGGCCGAAACGGTGAGGAGAAGTGCTTGTTGCTTGTTGTTGCTTGTTGTTGCTTGCTTGTTGTTGCTTGTTAGCTAGATTTAAGGGGAGAGGGGTGTAGTATATATATATATATATATATATATATATATATATATATATATATATATATATATATATATATATATATATATATATATATATATATATATATATACATATATATATATATATATATATATATATATCTTGCGGAATCTGGCGCTCACAGTATGGACACTTCATTTTCAAGGCAATTTCCAATAATTGCAGGTCCAACACGGGTGTGAGAGTGGATCAACAGCACGCAACAAACGACGTTTGTATAGCGCCTCGTCTTGCGGAATCTGGCGCTCACAACATGGACGGTTTGATCACCATGGACGGTTTGATGAAAGCACCTAGTGCACGACTCCATAACGCAACAGACGACTTTTGTATAGCGCCTCGTCTTGCGGAATCTGGCGCTCCCAGCATGAACGGCTTGATGACCATGGACGGTTTGATGAAAGAACCTCGTGCACAGCTTCAGCACGCAACAAGCGACTTTTGTATAGCGCCTCGTCTTGCGGAATCTGGCGCTCACAGCATGAACGGCTTGATGACCATGGACGGTTTGATGAAAGAACCTTGTGCACAAGTTCAACACGCAACAAACGACTTTTGTATAGCGCCTTGTCTTGCGGAATCTGGCGCTCATTGTATGGACACTTCATTTTCAAGGCAGTTTCCAATAATTGCAGGTCCAACACAGGTGTGAGAGTGGATCATCAGCACGCAACAAACGACTTTCGTATAGCGCCTCGTCTTGCGGAATCTGGCGCTCACAGCATGGACGGTTTGATCACCATGGACGGTTTGATGAAAGAACCCAGTGCACAACTTCAGCACGCAACAAACGACTTTTGTATAGCGCCTCGTCTTGCGGAATCTAGCGCTCACAGCATGGACACTTCATTTTCAAGGCATTTTCCAATGATTGCAGGTCCAACACGGGTGTGAGAGTGGATCATCAGAACGCAACAAACGACTTTTGTATAGCGCCTCGTCTTGCGGAATCTGGCGCTCACAGCAAGAACGGCTTGATGACCATGGACGGTTTGATGAAAGAACCTTGTGCACAGCTTCAGCACGCAACAAGCGACTTTTGTATAGCGCCTTGTCTTGCGGAATCTGGCGCACACAACATGGACACTTCATTTTCAACGGATTTTCCAATAATTACAGGTCCAACGCGGGTGTGGGAGTGGATCATCAGCACGCAACAAACCACTTTTGTATAGCACCTCGTCTTGCGGAATCTGGCGCTCACAAGATGGCCAAAGTAGAGTCGAGCCCAAGGCGATGGGAAGGGGCAAAAAAGAAATAGCGGTATGCTTGTTTTCAAGGCATTTTGGAATTTTCCGCGGGTCAAAACGGCCCATTTTTAAGGCATTTTGGGATTTTCTATGGCCCAAAACGCGTCACCACGGGCTCAAAACGGGCTAAAAACACTTGCTTGAGCATCCCAAGTGGTCTAGGAACAACTTTGGAAAAATGTATTTTTTTCGCCCCGGGGACCCTGGTGGACCCACCGTTGGCCCGAACCGTCCCCGGGCCCGGCTGCCCTCCGGCTCCACCAAGTGACCAGTGATACAGGGGTCTAGGTGGCTCGTTGGGCAATTCCGAGGGCTGGAAACCATAAAAAGTGCGGGGTTGCGGGTGGACTAGGTGCCCTCGGAATTTAGAATTGAGCCACGTAGCCCAAGATACGGCCCGTGCTTGGTTTCGGGGTGTTGGTGCACATTGCGCAGATTTTGGGGCTTTTTGGTGCCTTTTTGGGTCGTTTCTTGAGCATATCGTGGAGTTGAAGGGCACTAGAGGGCTCTTTGACACGGTGAAGTCAAGCCTGACATGTAGTGTAGCCATCGTTTCCCTTCGTTTTCGCGTTTCGCCCGGGTTTGGGGGCTATTTTCGGCGAAAAATGGCTGTTTTTGGCCCAAAACTGCGCAGATTTGGGAGGGCACCTACCGACTTGGCGCCCACGCCCCGGGCCGCCACCGGTGAGTTTTTGGCTCAAAACTTGGATTTGGCAAGGCCACAACCTAGGCTCTAGGATGGCTAAAGTAGAGTCAAGCCCGAGGCGATGGGAAGGTGCAGTGGCCAAAACGGAATGGTGACGTGTTGTTGTTGTTGTCCTTGCTTGTTGCTTGTTAGCTAAATTTAAGGGGAGAGGGGTGTAGTAATATATAACTACACCCCTCTCCCCTTAAATCTAGCTAACAAGCAAGCAAGCAACAAGCAAGCAAGCAAGCAAGCAAGCACTTCTCCTTTCCGTTTGAGCCATTGCTCGGCCTCATCGCTCCGGGCTCTACTCTACTCTAGCCAACCTACAACCTAGGTGGTGGCTTTGCCAAATCCAAATTTCGAGCCAAAAACTCACCGGTGGCGCCCCGGGGCGGGGGCGCCAAGTGTGGAGGTGCCCTCCCAAAACTGCGCATTTTGTGCCCCGAAACACCCCTTTTTTGGCCCAAAACGGCCCTGAAACTTAGTCAAAACGGGAAAACGACGGCAAACTCTTCGTACACTCCACGTGCGCGTTGATTGCTCCCTGACCAAGAGCCCTTTCTTGCCTCCACGATATGTCCAAGAAACGGACCAAAAATGGCCAAAAATGGCCTAAACGTAGGCTACTTGTGTCATACCGGCCCAAAACCAAGAAGGGGCCGTAGCTTGGGCTACGTGGCTCAAAACCGAATTCTAAGGGCACCTATTCCACCCGATGTTTGTGGTTTCCAAGCCTCACAATCGCCCAACGAGACGCCTAGACCCCCGTACCAGTGGTCACTTGGTGGAGCCGGAGGGCAGCTTGGCCCGCGCCAAGTTGGGGCCAACGGTGGGTCCACCGGGGTCCCCAGGGCGAAAAAAGTGATTTTTTTCAAAGTTGTTTCTAGACCACTTGGGATGCTCAAACGAGTGTTTTTCGGCTGTTTTGAGCGCGTGGTGGCGCGTTTTGGGCCATGGAAAATCCCAAAACGCCTTGAAATTGTGCCGTTTCAAGAAAAAATGTGTCAAAAATGGGTCAAAAAGGCATTTTTCCAAAACTCATCCTGCACCATTTGGGGTGCTCAAACAAGTGGTATAGCCCATTTTGAGCCCGAGATCACGCATTTTGGCACATGGAAAAGGCCAAAATGCCTTGAAAACGAGCCGTTGTGGGACCAAAAATGGGTCAAAGCTGTGGCAAAAACGGGTTTTTCCAAAAGTGATCCTAGACCATTTGGGATGCTCAAAGAAGTGTTGTTAGCTCGTTTTGAGCCTGTGGTGACGCGTTTTGGGCCACTACAAATCCCAAAATGCCTTGAAAATGGCCCTGTTTGAGAGCAAAAATGGGTCAAAAAAGGGGCAAAAACGGGTTTATCCAAAAGTGCTCCTCCACCATTGGGGTGCACAAACAAATGAAATTAGCCCCTTTTGAACCCGTTTTGACCAAGTTTAGCCCCTTCCGCCACAAAATGCCTTGACAATGGCCCGGTTTGGGAGCAAAAATGGGTCAAAAAGGGGGCAAAAACAGTTTTATCCAAAAGTGCTCCTCCACCATTGGGGGTGCAAAAACAAATCAAATCAGCCCCTTTTGAGCCTGTTTTGACCAAGTTTAGCCCCTGCCGCCACAAAACGCCTTGAAAATGGCATGGTTTGGGTGCAAAAAGGGGTCAAAAAGGGGGCAAAACGGTTTTATCCAAAAGTGCTCCTCCACCATTGGGGGTTCACAAACAAATGAAATTAGCCCCTTTTGAGCCCGTTTTGACCAAGTTTAGCCCCTTCCGCCACAAAATGCCTTGAAAATGGCCCTGTTTGAGAGCAAAAAGGGGTCAAAAAAGGGCCAAAACGGTTTTATCCAAAAGTGCTCCTCCACCATTGGGGGTGCACAAACAAATGAAATTAGCCCCTTTTGAGCCCGTTTTGACCAAGTTTAGCCCCTTCCGCCACAAAATGCCTTGAAAATGGCATGGTTTGGGAGCAAAAATGGGTCAAAAAAGGGGCAAAAACAGTTTTATCCAAAAGTGCTCCTCCACCATTGGGGGTGCACAAACAAATGAAATTAGCCCCTTTTGAGCCCGTTTTGACCAAGTTTAGCCCCTTCCGCCACAAAATGCCTTGAAAATGGCATGGTTTGGGAGCAAAAATGGGTCAAAAAAGGGGCAAAAACAGTTTTATCCAAAAGTGCTCCTCCACTATTGGGGATGCACAAACAAATGAAATTAGCCCCTTTTGAGCCCGTTTTGACCAAGTTTAGCCCCTTGCGCCGCATGTATGCACCAAGCTGTACCCTTCACATGTACCTTCGAGCCGTATGGTGGAGCCACGTAGAGTTGGGGAGAGTGGTGTAGATTAGAGGATATATATATATATATATATACATATATGTATATTTGTCCACAATGACTGTCACGGACTGTTGCTCGCAAAAACGTTGTGACCCCGCGCTCTTCGAGCTCTGCGTGTTATGCATGTTGGTGTCCCTTCCGTCTCCGGCGTCAGGTGAGGTCGTTGTGCGCGTTGAGAGCGTCCCGGACGTTGTCTCCCTGTAGGGCTCCAGGGACAATTTTAGTGTTCCACGTGTTGTGTATGGGGTGCAGCTAACGTAGTCCACCTACTGTACATCCCCTTCTTGGTCTGCGCAGCTCAACAACATGGCATCATTGGACAAGCTCCAATCTGGACCCCTACCGCGTGCGGACTGTGCCGCAAATCTGGAACATGGTGTTCGGCAAGGAAGATCAAATCTATGGGACTCTTCCCTAGATGAGATCTGGGAGTATATGCTGCGACCTATATTTGGCCTGCAGCATGCAATCCTACTGGAAACCAACCATCGATCCCTGCCCTGGGGTTCGTCGCCAGAAGGTGTGTGCAAGAACCCCCCCCTTCTAGCGCCCTTTCTGCATGTTTACCCAAGCCACACCACCTTGTGTGGTTGGAAAGTGGTTTGGGGCCAATCACCACATGTTTATGCCCCTTTTGGTGGCTGATTTTCACTTTTGTCCGAAACAGTCCGTTTTGCCGGATTTTCTACACCCCCACCTTTTGCTGGAAGGGGGGTTCTAGCACCCTTTCTGCACCCTTTGTGCGCCCTTTGTGCACGCCCCTTTCAGCGTTAGAACCCCCTTTTTGCACCCTTTTTGCACACCCTATGTGCGCTGGAACCCCCTTTCTGCACCCTTTCTGCGGGGGGAGGGGGTTTCTGCGCCAAGGATTTTTGTAAGAAGGGCACCAAATGCATCCACCGGGTTCAAATTTGGTTTCTCAAGCGTACATGCAGTGCAATGCAGGGGATTGCCACCTTGGTGTCGGGTTGGGCGGCGAGGTCCGTGCAGCCCAACCCATGGGGCCAGCATAGCCCCGAGTGCCCACGGCAGCCCAGGCAACCTTGGCCCAGTCGACCAAGGGGCCAACAAAGGCATGTGGGCTGAAATGCAAGGAAACAAGCGTGAAACAAAGGTGCTGCAACCCCTGCTGGAACCCCTTGCTAGAACCCCTTTCTGCGCTGGAACCCTGTGCTAGAACCTTGCTGGAACCCCCTTTCTGCGCTGGAACCCCTGCTGGAACCCCTGTTGGAACCCCGCTTTCTGCGCTGCACAACCCTGCTGGAACCCACCTTTGTGCGCTTTTGGTCATTTTTGGAAATTCAACACAGCGTGTGGCCCTTCACAACCTAGGCTTGCTTTGGACTTAGGACACTTATAGGAACTCTTACAGTGACTCTTAGGCATTGTAAACGCGTGCACATCGTGGTTCTAGTGGTACCCAAAAGGTGGGGGGGGGCTTCTGCGCACACCTTCTAGCGACGCACCCCATCCCATGGGTGGAAAAGTGTGTGGTGCGCGACGTGCACGCCGTCTCCGCGGAGTGAAATCGCTGTAGGACGCGCTAGGTTGGCCAGTGCCATTGAGTTCGTTGTAGGACGCGTTTGACACGCAGACCGTGTCTCTGGGCCCCAGGGGCAATGGTAGAGTCAGCATTGTACACGCGTACGACATGTGCAACGTGTCGTACGTGTGCTACAGCACTAGCACCTGCATCCCGCTGTGCAGGTACAATGATTTTGTCATCTGCTTGGCAACGGTACGTCCCATGCAGGTAGACGGGATATGGGACAAGCGCCACCTTGCATACAAAAAGTATATGGCGTCCCTACTCCCCCGGGAAATCTACTACCGTCTACAACGGTCATTACGGACCGATGTGACGGATTTGATTGAGGAGAGCAACGCGACATGGAGCGCGGCATGGTAAATTGGTGGGGCGGTTTGTGGAAAGGAGGCTGTCGTTCCCCATAGTGGTGGCCGATGCCTGGGGCTACGGCAATGCATTGCCCTTAAGCCCCATTCTACGGGCATCAAACGATACGTCCTTGCGGACAATGGGGGGGGCTACGTCTTCGACGTCTACCTCTACACCGGGCGGCGCGGCAAGGTCTGCCGCTTTGGGTCATGTTGCACCGAGTATGACGCTAAGGGTATCATGCGCCTATGGGCGAAGATGCTCCCTCACTCCACTGTCCTTTGTGCGGACAGCTTCTTCGGAAGTCATGGGCATGCCGAGGAATTCGCGGCCCAACGTCGGCCGTTTCTCATGCTCTCAAAGCGTGATAAGCGAGATGCCGGCCTTACCAGGACAGCCGCCCTTACCCGGGAGGGCGACGTGGCACATGCAATTGTGGCCGACAAGAACTATGAACTTGCCGAACCCGAAGGTGGCGCACAAACCCCCACGCTTGGTCCCCTTCCTTACCAATTGTTGGTATGGGGAGGAGGTACCCGAAAACCGGAGAGGGAACCCTCTCCCTCCGGTCGTAGCATGTTACCAGAAATTCTCGCGTGCCGTAGATGGGGCCAACCAAATGGCGTTGCAAACGCGCCAACTGGAGAGGCAAATGACCTAGAGCCACGCTGTGCGTGCCTTCATGGTGCAGCACGCGACCGGGAATGCCTTTGCCACCGCCAAGGCATCTGGGATTGGAGGACGAGAAGACCACCATGTGGGAATTCCAATGGGATATCCTCAAGCAGCGGTACTTTAGCGGCGCGGAGTTCAACAACACAACACCAAACACTGTGATCCCTACGGTGCATGCACCGAAGCGCTTTGCGAGCCGTCTTTTGTGCACGCATTGCCGCAGCGGGAGTAAACGTTGGGCGTGTGGAGAGTGTGGAGTGCACATGCACATCAAGTGCTTCGGGGACGCCCACGACGTGTAGTCTGTCGTGGGCGTGGCGGGTCGGAAGGACACGGTCAAGGCGGCGGAGGCCTCTGCTATCCCTACGCATGGGACCAGTGCGAACCTTGGTGGAATAACCGCGTAGGCTAGATACCCAACTGTGAGGACGCCCCCCAACAGTGGTACTGTGTTACACAACACATCTTGCGCGTCGTACGCGTTGCGCGCATATTGGCCACACAAATCGTTCTGCGCGTTCCGGACGTTATGCGCGTCGTAGAACTTTTTTTTAAATTCGTCCAAAGCGCCTAGAACATTTCATGTGTCTCTCATCACAAATGATGTCTCCGTAGACAAATGAATATATGCATGGAAAAATGGGTACAAATGACCCCATCAAAAAAATTGAGCCTTTTCCTCTTGATATTCGCGAGATTCATATATTAACGTGTTCATATATTAAGAATCGAAATTAACCATATTGACTTTAATGTAGGTCGCCGGGGCACACAAATACACCCTTTTACGCGTGCAAAAAGCCAGTAAAGGACAATAATAGCATGTACATGGGAGTGGTGTGGTGCGGGACGCGTAAAAGTGGCAAAACACCTCCGTTTTCACCCATATTTCAGCCTATTTGCATGCAAATGTGTCCGTTACACATTCCAAGAAAGGGCAAGGCAAGCAAACACGCACAAAGCAAATTGATGAATTTTTACTTATTTTACCTGGTTTTTACCTGGTCTGTACCGGAGAAACACTTTGGGCCTTTACCTCGTAGTTACAGCCGGTTCAGCGCGCTCTTGGGTGGACACACCTCCTCCGTCATGTACCCCTCACCGTCACCTTCTCCCGGTGCATCTTCGTCTTCCTCCTCCTCATCTTCCTCCCCATCGTCTTCTTCGTCGCATTCTTCTGCTGATGCTGCTGCTGCCCGTGCACTGTGAGACGTGGCGTCTTTCACTTGCTGCGGGGTCCTTGTTCTTGGTGCCTTACGTGGGCCCCAGGTCTGTCCTTGCCCTCCTTTTCTCCGTCCTACTTTCGAACCTGCTACTGAAGCTAATGCTCATGCTGATCCTCATCCTCTACCCTTTACGTGTTGTTTTGTTGCTGCCTTCGGTGCCACCTTCTTTCCGGTTGCACCCCCCTGTCGTGCCTCGTCTTCAACAATTCAAAACGTCCAACAGGCAAATATATACCTCACCGGTGTTGATGCACTGGTCCTTGAAAGCCTTCACATCAACATACTTATCATCGAACACATTCCAACCCATAGCGGCCGTCACACGGAGGTTACCCTTCTTGTCCTTGCCACCAACCCGGCATCCGACGAACCAAGTACCTGTCCTTTGGGTGCTTTTCATGTGCAATAAGAGGTGGGAACATGATTCCGGTTGTTACCACGCCTATAATCCCGTGCGTAACGGGGTGTAACCGCACAACAACAGCCGAACAAGTGCACATGCACAAGGAAAAGTCGCAGAAAACCACACCTGAAACCCCGTTGGTGCATCCTCCGGCAACGTCGACAACCTCTAGGTGAAGGGGCGGCTATGTACATAGTGGGCCCCAAATCCTCCAGGAACTTGTCGGGAACCGGAGGAGTTGGCCCGAATGAAGAACACATACAAAGCTGCACAAATGGAGCTTGTAACGTAAGCAGGTTACCTCATGCATCACCATTTGTGCTAGGAAGCCTCTAGGTGTGGTAACAAGTGGGCACAAAAAGGCACAAAAGGACATAAAAATGCAGATTGCATGTAGTTCGAGGTGAAATTGTTGTGTAACCGCACGTTAACCAACTCCGGCATGTCGAAAAACCGTTGTATACCCTAGCTTGGAAAAAGTGACCCCTTACCTAAAAATTGACCGCCTTACCCTGGTAGATAAAGGATGCATGATGTGCCTTGTTTAAAGGGAGGGAAATTTTACCACACACTGCTTGGATTGGTGACAAACATGCATGTACAGAGCAATGGTGGCTGGCTAGGTGGATGACAAGCGTAGGTGGCTGGCTGGCTAGGTGGCTAGGTGGCTACAACTACAAAGTAATGTTTCTTAGTAAATAGCAAAAAAAAAAAGTAGAAATGGGGTAAAAATTAGGAAGTGGTCAAAAACATCATTTTGGTCAAAAATGAGTATGAAATGCAAATCCGGCATGCTAAAAATACCCCCATGGTCTGGGTTATATGTTGAAAACACCTGCGGTGGTCCCCTACCCCTACCCGAAGTGTTCTCTTGTACTTTCGAGGCCCGGTACTATGCTTCAGGTATTGTAATTGGTTTTTGCGTGCGCAAAAAGGCCCTTTTTCGTGCGTCAATTGCCCTTTTCACTTACTCACCACGTTTTTTTTACTCGGGACGCAGAACACCCCTTTTACGTACGCAAAATCCAGGTAAATGCCTCCTTTTAAGCCCCCCCCCTTAGACCCAAACACAAACCCACATCCCGGGTCCAATGCATGCCATGCGTGCAAGCAAACATGGAGGCAATTGCAGGGATCCTTCTTTGCATTGTTCCCATCATTCAATCACACATGTCCAAGTGGTATTCCACCAAGAAATCACCAACGTATGGACAATAAAATTGTAAGATTGCAAGACAAACATGCGAGAAACCCTACAACTTCGCCTTACGCATCACCCTTTCCCAGTACTGCTTGGCATTCCCATATGCCTCTTGGCGTGTCCAAGAAGGCAGCCACACGTTGAACCCCTTGGCATACAACCCCAAGTCCAAGTTGTCGTTATGAAGCACTTCAGCCCACCCCTTCCTCAGTGCTCGGCGTGCCCCCCGTAGGCGAGACCCCCGTTTCGTACTTGCCCCCTTGAAGCTCCTCTTCCTAATCTCACTCTTCAACGACTGATGCCTCCCCTCACCCTTGAAAGCGCTGAAGGCGGACAGGGTGCCCCGTTCCCTCGCAATCCCCCACATGTGGTCCACCCAAAGGTGGGCCCGCAGAGTCACCACAAACCCACAAGCTTTGTGCGCACTCCCCATCTCGGACAAAGCACCTTTCAAAACATTCATATCGCGAAGGTCCAACCTCCCCTCTTTCCACACAAGGTCACAGGTCACCGCAAATTTCTCTCCCCACAAACGCCAACAAGCAGTCCATGTCATTGTAGCCCCCCCCCCCACTTGCACCGGGACTTCTAAAAGATTGTCCCCCTCCAAGTAGTCGGCAATGGAATCCCACCCTTGCCGTTTCCTCCATGCCCCCGCGGCAGTTTGCTCCAATTGTAGGGCCTTCTTTCCCACCTTCTCTTGCTCACAATATGCCGCCCTGGCCGTACGGCTCTCCACCCTGATGTCATCCCAAAACCACCGCAACCCAACCAAGGCCCTCCCCTTCGTGCACCCATGGTGATGCATCAAAGCCTTAACCAAACCGTGCACCCCATGGAGTCCAAAGTCAGGGGTCTTTGGAAAGGGAGGACTGCTAGCAATGTCATCCCCCCCCATTGCCAAACCTTGAGCGAAATTGAAATTTCACTGCACAAACGCACCCAAACAATGAAGACGGTTCCCCCCGCAAAGCCAGCACACAGGTGCCAAAGGGTCATTACAATTGAAATTCCGACACCCTGAGAGGGCAACTTGCGCCTTGGTGTCAGCAATAATCACACACACAACGGGAGTTGCAAACCCTTCGTCATTCAAAACTTGCTTCTCATTCACAGCCAACACATCAAGGTTCAAATTCTCCTGGTGGGCCAGGTCGCGAAGAATTTGGGTGGTCTCCGAGTCCTGGAGTAGCACGCATGAACCCAAAGGCAGACGGCTTCCCAACTCCCCTACCGAAAAAATGCTCAAAAGAACGTTGCCAAACTTTGGTGCCATCAATGAAAAACCCCACCAAAACTTGGTTACCTTGTGTTACCGGGGGGTTATGCTGCCACATAAGGTGCAGCTTCTCCTTCAGGGTCACCTTGGACCCAATCGATTGACTACCGCCGGGACTATACAACACTAAATCGATGGGGTGGGAGGCACCCAAGGTCTTTCGCACAGAGACAATTTTTGCCCATGGGCAATACCAAGTGGACATTGACCAGCTGTACTGCAGTCGCGCACACTTTGCCCCTCCTTCCTCGATTCTCACAACATTGCCATGGCATTCAACTCCAAATCGAGTTGACGATCCGTGGGGACATCCGTGTACACGTCCACCACATTTGTAACCCCATTCCGCATTAGCACATTCCAATCTTCCCCCATAATGTCACACATGGCACGCTGCAAGCTGCTGATCTGCTCACCACGGCCTTTGCCATTGCCCCGGGCCAAGTGGTGGAACTGCCACGGATGCAGCGGCATAATACAGAAAGAACACCTGTGACGCATGTGGCACAAGCGCGTTGCACTGCAGGTAGGAGACGCAATTACCGCGTTTTTGGTGCGTAAATGCGGCTATTTGCGTATGTACCCTACTTTCGCTACCGGCGCCAAAAGGGCCTTTCGCGCACGCGAAAGGGTGTTTTTGCGTCCCAGGTGTAAAGTGTGCAGGCACGCAAAAGCCGCCTTTTGCATACGCAAGAATGGAGTAAATGAAGCATTTGCAATGCCATGGCACCGAGTGTGTACCCTTCGTGAACGGGGGATAAGTGGCCGTTTTAATAATGCGCGAATATTCACGTGAAGCGACCCAAATTTTGAGGTTTTTAGGGGAAACCCCCATATTTTTGGTTCCTTCTGAAGGATCTGGGGGGGTAAAACTCTGCCCCCAGCTTCACTACGCATCATGCAATGACGGTCCCACCCGAAAAGCATCCACCATGCCCAAACCGCGCCCAAAACGAGAGGTGCCAAAACCCATCAAGCCTGTAGCCGATGCATAGGCGTGAATTCACGTGAATTCGTACGAAATTCGCACCAATTTCGTACGAATTTCATGCGAATTTCACGTGAATTCACGTGATTTTGCACAAATGTTACCGGTGCACCCCGTGATTTGTCCTAACACCCCTAGTAGGCTCTCCAGTGCACCCCTGCATGCACCCCGGTCACGGGCAACCATGGTCTGGGTTCGTGTTGTGATCTCATGTCCGTTTCTTGCGGCACCGGAACTGCTGCTGTAGAGTCTGAAGGTGCTGCATGTCGGTTAGAAGCCGTCTGCATGTATGGCTGGCATATGCTTTTACACTTAAGGGCCCTTGCCCATGTTGTGCACTTTTGGTCGCATCCGACCCATGCGACCAAAGGCTATCATCAATGGTGTGGTTGTCCACAACCACTTGCACCCCTAGTCTCCCCCGGAGGAGGCTTAGGCCCCCGCTGTTGCGCAACATGCGGTGCAGCCTCCGGTGACTTCCCTCCATGGCAAAGCAGGAGAACTTTGACAAGATTATCCACTTCTTTACAAAATAATACATGTGGTCGATCCAAAGATGTGTCGACACAAGTTTGCCCCATCGGAGCTCATTGTGGGCGGTGCCCATGGCTATGCTATGGTTCCGGACCCGCCCCCAGTCGGCCCCGGAGAACCATGCGGAGCGCCAAGCGTATACACAAATGGTTGCAAAATTCTGGCACCACGTTTTGCACACCGACTCCCAATTTTTCCTCCTACTTGATGCCGCCTCACACTAGGATGCTGTAGGCAAGCATCTATTATCTTCTCCCAACCCCTGTTCCGCGTGAAATGGATGGCAGCAACACACTCCATCCTCACCTTCCCCGAGCTGTTTGCCTTGTCATTGTTTAATGAGGCACGGGTGCAAGTTCGTGTAGCAAGCCGTGCCTCATCTAGAACCGGTTGCAGCATGGTGCGTGCCACAATGCCTGGGTGCCTTCCCTGTCAATTGTACAACTAGGTCGCGTGTCCCGTTCATGCCACACAACACGTCACAAAGGACCCCATGGAGGCCATAATCAGGCACTCGCCTATCACTCCTAATGGTCCTATATATAGCACCTATGGCAACAGCCCCTTCCTAGTTGACGTCTATCGCACTTGCTGTGCCAAAGGTAGCAAGGCAAAGAGCACGGTTACGCATGCGGACACAACACACGGTGGCACCAGGGGATTCTGCCTTGTAGTTTTGGCGGCCCGCCATGAGCACCTGTGCTTTCCCATTTGCACAAAGAAAAAAAGGGGATTGCCTATCGTTCCATCCCGCATCTTCAAAACTTACGGTTGCGGCGTTGCGCAACTCGTCATCAAAATCGATTTCTTGGGAGGCCGCGTAGAGGGTCTCCCACTTTTCAGTGCCCCCCCGTAGCCACCAAGTAGATAGTTGGTTGGGGCTGGCGGTGCGACCAAGCGTGCAATGTACGCACGAGGCCTCATGCCTCGATATACCATCCACCGCAATAGGCAACCAATAAAGCCGTCGGTCCCCGGGCTGCATGATGTCCGAGGGTGCGGGTGGTCGACACTTGAACAGGTGGCCGATGCGGTCGCGTAGGTAGCAGGCCGCACCATGGATGGCCGTGTCGTCTCCCGTATAGGCAGTAAACGCCCCGGACTCCGGTAACGCTAGCTGCTGAAGCATGCCGTACACCTGGTCCCATACCACACCGTACGTCATACTCCCCACTAGGTACTTGGACTCTGTCCTAGAGAGGTGCAACGACCGGATCCGCCAGACGGCCATAGTCAACCTCTCCTCCATGGTGGGCTCAGGCTGGACGGCCACAACAAGTCTTGTTTGTGGGGTAAGCACTATTTGCCCGGTGTAGGGTGCTGCAAGCTCCTTGGTAACAACTTGCTCGAGCTCATGTAGGCGCCTCCGTTGTGTACGATCCGCTACCAAATGGAATGGCTCCTTGGGCCGCGGCATGGTGTTAGGTCCAAAACCTGTGGAATGGGGTAGGTTTGATCGCAGGTTTCTACCATCCCCATGCCCTAGGTGACTAAATTTCGTGGGAATCTAGTGAAATTCGTTCGAAGTTCGTACAAGATTCGTACGAATTTCGTACGAGTTACGTGCGAATTTCATGTGAATCGATGTGTGTGAACATCGAGGCATTGTGAAATTCGCACAACTTTCGTACGAATTTCGTACCAATTTCACGTGAATCTAAGCGAATTTTTCCAAAGAAAACATTTGACTCATCCTTTTCCCCTCGTTGGCCCTCACAAAGGAAACAAAGGATGAAGCTCAGGCGTTACCACACACCTAGTCCAATGGCCATCGTTCCGGCTGACACACTCTGCAGGGTAAGAGATCAATGGGCACGAGATACCCCAACTAAAATACAAACAGTGCTGAAGAAAATTTCGCGAAGTGGGGGGGGAGCACCCCACATGTCGGTCAAACTGCCCATGCCTGGGGGGGAGAGGGCGGTATATTTGTACAGATATTCATATCCCATTGTCTATAGAGGGGACGTTTTTGTCCAGAAGCGCTCTGCGCGGCACAATACAAGCTGCGGGTGTTGCTTCATTACAGGCAGCACGCGCAGCACGTGCACAACGCAAAAAACACACGCATAACGCGCAAAACGCGCAGCACGGCTTTCGAGAGGCAGACTTAGAAGCAGACTTCCGGCACGCGCAAAACACGTAGCACGCGGAGCACGTCACTATTGCACACACGCGCACTTTTGGGGGGCCGCGTCCGCACAGTTTGGGTATCCAGCCTACGCGGTTGTGCCCCATTGATCGCACTGGTCCCATGGGTAGGGATGGCACAGGCTTGGCGGGCATGATGTCCACGATTCCATCACGCTTGCCCTCCACCACCTACTCCTTCCTAATCTTCATCATCCTCCATGTCCTCGTCGTCTTCCCCGTCACTCTCCTCCTCCTCCTCACTCTGTTCCTCCTCATCCTCCTTCCCCTCCTCCTCACTCTCCTCCTCCGTGTCATCCTCACTCTCCTCCCTCTCGCTTCCATCCTCCTCGGCCTTTTTGCTCTCCTCCTCCACATCTGCCTCTACCACCCCGGTCACCCCATGTGCCACGGCAAAGCACCCCGCATGGTACTACTTGCCGCGCCCACAACAAACGTAGTGGGTCTTGCCCCGGTTGCAATGGTTGCACACCCGGCGGCCCGGCATCCGCACCGGCACGTGGATGGGCTTGGCCACTGCCACTTTACAAAAGCGGCGCCGGATAAGGTCCCACTACCACTCAAACATGGTACCCGTTTGCCCCCCCCCCCCCCCCGGGGGGACCGGCAAGTCGCGTATACGTTGACCACGGCGTACCGGAGGTCAAACGCACGCACCGCATGCGACCAGGTCGTCTCACGTCCCATCTGGCGCAACTGAAGGGCCATCTCGTTGACGCCAACCACCCCACGCGATAACTGGCGGTAGTTGGCGACCACCGGGTTCACGTCATTCCCGCTGCGGCGATGCACGGGTCTCGCTTGTGGGAAGTGGACGTTCGTGAGCATTGGCACTACGCGGGGCGGCTTGTGACCCACCTTTGGGTTCTTGAAGACCACCATGGCGTACCTCGCGTCGTCCACAGCGCACGTGGCGGTTTGCCCCTTTGCTAGAAGTTGTCCTGCCCTATCCACCCCGTACCCGGAGCGCTTCGTCATCAGCAAGAAGGCGTGCCTCTCCGCAGCGAGGTCACGCGCTAGTTCGTGCGATCCAAAAAAAGGAATCCGCACAGAGGATGGTCCCGGAAGGGAGAAGACCTGCCCACATGGTCATGATCTGCTGGGCATTGAAGTCGCCTGCACCGTTGCCAAACCGCAGCAGGTGCCCGCGTCCGCCCGTGTACAAGTGCATGTCCACCACGTACCAACTAGTGGCATCGGCAAGGCAATAGAGCTTGATGCCGGTTTAGTGGGGCTTGCGGGCGACGAACATCCGTACTTGGCCGGCACGTATGCCTTTGTGCGGCACCTGTGACTCATCCCCACATGCCGCGCCACCCAACCGCCATGAGCCAGCCCACTGCCCGTTACACTCCTCCAGTACCTCAACAACGTCACGCCGGATGTTACGGAGCAAAACGTGGTACTCCTTGCAGCTTAGCAATTGTGCCATGAAGGGTTTGTATAGTAACCCGTCCCGTTCCCAGATGCCATCTACTTGCATGGGTCGTACCATGCCTAGTAGGACAATGAAGGCGTTGTACCTACGGAAAACGGAGCCACCGCTAGAATTGATTGGGGCAAACGCTAGAATCGATTGGGCCATCCACTAGAATCAAGTGGGACACACCTTGGTACTAGGGGGATCAAGTGGGGTAGGTTCGCCTTTCGGAGGGATGCCCGCTGTAATTCCTGGATGAGAGCCAACATGTGGTCCCAAACCTCATCCTCGGTGTACCCGACTAGTTCAGTTTGGCCTGGCCGGACTCCATGCATGATATTTGCTGCACAATCCTCCAGGGGAAGTGCACCCGCATAAAGATGCTTGGGAAATGGCATTTTTGAAGAGCGGTGTGTTTGCATGACACGGAACACGTACATTCATACCCCAAAGGCAGTACCGGAGGCAACGCCGAGAATGCGCAACACGCGCAAAATGTGCCACACGCAGTCCAGAGGCAGAGTCGGATGCAACACGGAGCGCACGTAGCACAGGGCAATGTCTGTGTTTTTTTTTGGGGGGGGGGTTTGAGCCTCAATTCCCCGACCACACAGCAATGTGCAGCACGGGGGGGGGGGTTTCAACCTCGATTGTCCGGCCACGGAGCAATTGGCAACATGTGTCGTATCTTTTTTTGCGGGACACCACCAGTTCGCTTGTGCTTGGCGCAGACCGGGCACTGCATGTCCGATCGCCATAATACTCCATTATTGTACAGCCAAGAAACCGGTATTTCTACCACATATTGCGACGCCACCGGTCCGGCGCCTGTTGAGAAAAACAGCCTGTGTGCGCTCAAACTTCCCAGGGGGAAACGCGCAAAGCGGGCAGCAAAGTCTGATGCCCCCTGTATTCCTCGGGGGTTCGGCCATTGGCTTTCCGGACTCGGTTCCCCAAGCGGCGAGAAAAAACGCTCCGACCCCTCACCCTCCCACCCCTCCTCTCTTAAATCGCCATGATGTCGCCATCGGTCATCTTGCCTTCGGCTGCCGTCTCCGTATCTGGAGCCCCTTCCGGTTCGGCATGGCGTTCCACGAAGTCGGGGGGCTCCTCCTTCACTGGCACAGGCGTCTACACCACAGGGAAAACGGGGTGCTGTCCTCCGGAGGAGGGCCAGAATCGATACAAATGTAACGCGTAACACGCGCAAAACGCGCAGCACACGCAGGGGCGGATTCTAGAGGCACAACAGAACCATACGGGCATGACACACAAACGGCAGTGGCACCAGAACGCGCAGCTGCTCACCTGCCAGACCACCATCGCCCCCTGCCGAGACCTCCGCACCCGCTGCAGCGCCGTCTGCGGCCTCCTTGGGTCCATGTTCGGCCTCCTCACCTTTGGTCCATGGGTGAAGCTTCTACAGAACGTGAACAACATGGCGTCTCTCCTCCAAAGGTAACACGGAGGCACGACACATAGGACAAGCAAGACGCGTAACACGCGCAACACAGAGCACATCGGCCTCTAGAGGTGACAAAGAAGCACACGTGGAGAACACCCAACACAACAACCTGCTGCTCCTCCATGGCACCGGCGCTAAGTCCTTGGGTTCCGCGAGGGGGCTGATCGTCCCGCGTCCCGTCCGTCTCCTGCGGATCTTGTGGAATACCAAGGGGGACCACCGAGGTGCAGCACTGAGCACACAAAACTAGGGGTCCACATACATGTACCTCACGGCTCCGTACAAACCACGCATTGAAAGCCGCAACTAAGGACGAACGATCGGGTTGGTTCCGCAGCCGCCCACGCACCTTCTTGATGTGTGCCACATGGGTGAACGGGCCAAGCAGCAATTAAACTTCGGTTGAAGCTCCGGCGGCTTGGACGTTGCGAAGGGGGGCGCGCCATAGGGCAGAGGAGGAGGGGGGGGGGGGGCGCCTTGTGGCGCAGGGGGGGGGGGGCGCGGCAGCGGCGTATAGGGGTGCCACTGCGGGGGTTGGTGGTACGAGTGCTGGGATTGACAATGGGCATGAGGGGACAATACTGTGGTGGCGGGGGGGGGGAAGGTGAGGGTAACCGCTCATGTGAGGGGGCTCCCAATCCCAAGCGGCAGTGTGCACAACACGTAACACGAAAAGTCTTCCTTCAGAAGCGTACGTAGAATAATACGTGCAAGACGCGCAAAACGCGCATCCCGCAACGATGAACCTCCAGAGGCGTAGCGAAGGCAACGTCACGCACACCACCGACACCACAAAGCACACAAATACCCGCGGTTTCTTCGCCGCCAGCTCTCGGTTGCGCACCAACGACCATGCTCCGGACGCCGGCAGTTCGAGGTTCCGTTCCTCTTCCAATCCGTACGCCATCAGGCCGGCCATCCGGACAAACCGGACGAACTTCTCCTGTAGAACGCGGAACACGGTAAGTTTCCTCCAGAGGCAGGGTAGAAGCAAACGCGCAGAACGACGTTGCAGAAGCACAACACAGGCCGTGCGCAACACCTGCAAAACATCCGTTTCCATGTGAACAATGTCTTCGATGCCCAATGCGCTGACCCGATCGGCCCCACCACCTCCACGACCACTTCGCAGGCCCTCCATCTTCAGCTTGGCGAGACTCATACCCTCCGATGGCGGGCTGAGGTCCGCCGGCCATTGCGGTGCGGCGGCGCAACCCGTACAAACCGAAAGGCCTAATCGAGGGATACCGCTTTTCGAAATACTCGCGGGCTGCTGCTGCCGACTGGGCGTTCTTGGTCCCGCATCTCAGCACGTTTTGCACGCTCAGGGCCCGGACACTGGTGTGCAGCAAAACTGGCAAACCGATCTCTTGCCTGGACTTGGGTTCCGCCAACAAGCAGTCCTTTTAGTGCATCACCAATCTGCCCAAACTCGCATTGAAGTCCGTCTCCAAGATAGTCTGCATCGTGTCCAGATCACGGTCGTACCCGTCTTCATGCTCGAACCTCTCTGCTCCTGTCGGTGCAGCGCCGATGCTCGTTTAAGGGCCCTTCCCGAAAATCGCAAAGGACACGTTACCACGGAACGCCTTGTCCTTGTCCTTCGTTTTCTTGGGTATCTCCGCCTTGGACTTTTGTGGTGGCACCTTGGGCGGACTCCGCTCCTCGGACTTCCGCTTCTTCTTCTCTGCCATTGTCTGTGGCTCCTGCTGGACTTCCAGCAGGGTGGACCGTGCGGCCTTCGAGGCAGAAAAAAAGTGTTTCCCCGGCACAACGGGGTCCTCTGGGTCGTCCCCTGAATGCTCCTTCTTCGGTGCGCCTCGGGCCTGCTTCTTGCCATGGGCCGGCTCGTCTCCGTCTTCCTCCTCAGTCTCTTCTTCCTCCTCCTCGTCTCCGTCGTCTGCTGAGGCCTCCTCCTCCTCTTCCTCCTCACACTCTTCCTCTTCGCCCTCCAACCAGGTCCACAACCGGTTCAGTTGGATCTGCAGAACGTGCAGCACGTGTAGCACGATGGCGGCACCCCTAGAGGCGGAACGAGAGGCACATCACCGGAACGCGCAGAACGCGCAACACGCGTATGACACGGCGCAAAATCACTTACAGATGCAACACGCAGCACACGCGGTACAACCTTTGTGTACGCGAACAATCCATCCGGCTTGGCGCGGCAAACTTGGACTTCCGCGGGATCGCGCGGCTTTCCTTTCTTCGTCTTAACCTGCAGGCAGCAAAGTTGGGGGGGTTAAGCAGCTTATTGATAATGGGCACTGGTGACGGTGCGAACATACAAAACAACATGGCACCTGTCATGCATGGATACTTGATAGGCGGTCACGTTGGTGAGGAACATCTCATCCTCTCGGCGATCCTTGCTGGCTACCTTCTTGCGGTTCACCCGGGCTGAATGCCAACTGGCTGTAAAGAAATGTGTGACACGGCGCCAAAAGCAGCAACAAAAACACGAAACAAACGGGATCGACGTGGGAGGCCTCAAAAGGCACGCCACCCGCACTCCACCCCATTGAAGAATCGCATACATGTCTGCTGTTTGATCTGGAACACGATGAACACGTTGTGCTTCAGCGTGGCCGCATTCCCCCAATTGCCCAGGTGGCCCCCCGTGGCAAGCCACTGCTTGTGGCTGTCCGGGAAAAGGGGTGCGGGCATAAAGAAAGGGCTGAGGTACAGGAGGACGTGTAGCTCGCGGAAAACGTGGGTTCCGGCCTCCAAAAGCGTAGTGTTCGTTACGCGCGGCACGCGGAGCACGCCCTGCACGGATATGCGACAATTGTTATTTGGTTTCCACAGGCACACCTAGAATCAAACGCTTAGAACACGTAACACGCGCAACACGCGCGGCACACGGAGTACGAAAGCCAAGGTAGAGGCAACGGAACGATACACTTCTAACATGGAAAACGGTGAAAATGAACAAAACGAATGCTTCCACGACGTCCGGCACGTTCGAAAACCCCCCGGAACAACAAAACTTTATGGATTCATTTTTGACAAACAAAAAACGTTGATTCCGTTCAGCGCGTGGTGGACAAAGGAATATATAAAAATGTACAAATAACATCCGTGCAGGTTAGAAGGGACAGGTGGTCCCAAAGTTAAAGGGTGACCTACCCCCCCCCCCCCCCCTTGGAGCAGAGCTCCGGCTAGCGGAGCCTTGGGAGCTTTGCTCCACCACCGCCTCAGCGAAGGAGGGGTCCATGGCCGCGGACGTGAGGCAGTGGGGGGGTTAGTGCCGGCGCACGTCCTCGTGGGCGGCACTCACCCTGGCCATGTCGGGCGCCACGGTGTCCACCTCGATCCGCTGGCCATTGGCCAGCATGGCCATCCGGAGGCCGGTGAACACGGCCGACATCTGGCTGGAGCATGGCTCGGCCTGGGCATGCCAGGCCTGCGCGCCGGCCAGAAGGTACCGGACACCGGCCACATTAGCCCCCCCCCCCTCGCCCTCTCACCGAGGGGGGCCTCGGCACCCTAACCCCCCTCGCCTGTCTGTGCCGGTGGCTTTGCCGCCTCCGCGGCCTTGCGCGCCGTCCCTAGGTCGCGCTCCAGAGATTTCACCCCGGTGACCAAGGGGTCCCGCTGCTTGGTGGCGTCCGCCAACCGCGACTCGGTGGCCCGCTTGTCCTCATTGGCCTTGGAGAGGCGTGCCTCGAGGTCGCGGTTGGCGGCCTCCGCTCTGATCACGCGCGCCTCCCATGCCCCCATTCGCTGCAGCGGCTGCTGCTGCTCCACCCACTCGTGCACCGCCCCCGTCTGCCTCCGCTCTGCCGCCGGCTCCGCCCGCTCCGCCGGGGTGGCCATACGCGGGGCTTTCGGGGGGGGGGGGGGGGCTCGGTGTTCCCTTGGGGGGGGCAGCCTTTCCATCTCCGGGCCGAGGGGGTGGGGGGGGCGTCGTTCTCCCCCTCGACGTCAATGACGGCAACACCCCCCCTTCCGCTGCCTCCCCACATGGATGCGCATGGCAAGCCATGCCACGTCCACCCACTCCAGCCTCCGCTTCTCCCACCCCGTGACCACATTCAACCCAAGGACCCCAGCCGTGGTCACCGTCCCCTCCTCCCAAATCCGCGCCACCCCCATCTGCACCTGCAAGTGCCCGCTCACAAGCCTGTAGGCAAACATGCCCAACTGCCCCTCGGGCAGCTTAGAACCCCCCATGACCACAATGGGGCAGGGGAAGGAGTTGCGGAGGGTGCCCTGCACGCCCCAGGCCTCCAAGGCCATGTCCCACACTGCAAAGAGATGCCGCCGCCACCCGTCAGGCCCAGGCGGCACCTTCAGCGTCCAGGCCGGATCCGGCTGCCTGGGGACGAGGGTGACCCGGTCCAAGGGGGGGGTCGAGGTGGGCGGTGCCCAAGTCCTCGCGGGACGGCATGGGGACGACCACCTCCCACACGGCATGCCCCGCACCAGAGCTAGCCTCGCTGTGGGCCGCTGCAAAGCGTCCAGAGCGCTGCGAGCCCTCCGTGCGCTCACTGCCGGCCTCGCTCGGGGTCCGTGCACCACCGGTGCCTCCGGGCGGCGCGCTCTGCTGCTCGGGATCCTGCACACGGGGCCGGGGCGTTAATCGGCGCCGGCTGTGGTGCCGAATGTCGGGCGACCACGCGTGGAACGGGACCTACAGACAGGGAGAAGTGTGCAAGGCACCAATGGAGAATGGGGGAGCAAAGATGGAACAATGGAACAATAACAGGAACAAATTGGACGGGATTCACAGAACAAATTGGACAAATTTGACAACGCCTCAATATTCACACACATTCATTCGCGTGAAATTTGTACGAAATGCGTACGAATTTCGTACGAATTTCACGTAAATTTCGTCCAATTTGCCAATAAAGAAAGCAAACACACAAGCAAGCACACCTTGCAATCACATGAACATGTGATTGACCATGCCCCAGCCTTCGAGCATCTGGGCGACCACCGCGCTGGGGCAATGTTGACCAGATGCCACAGCGTGGTCGGCCGCACCGGGGGAGCAACGCCCGACATGGCGAAGTGGATCTGCGACTCCGCATGGACGTTGTCCCCCTTGCAGATCTCGATTTGACACCCGCTCCCCACGAACAAGAGCGTGCACTACACGGCGACCTCCATGACCGCGAGCTCTGAGCTCGGGGCCGAGCGGGAGACGAAGGTGGGGTGGAAGGGGCAGGTGGGGGGGCCGGCCAGGACCGCCTCGGGGGCGTCGGGGAAGAGGGCCTGGGAAGCACCTCCCTACCACGACCCCACCCTCCCAACCGCCCCCTTCCCCACCGACAACACGTGGTCCACGCTGGGGAAGTCCCAGCTGGACAAATCACCAGCATGGGCTACGGCCTCGTGGGGGGGGGGGGGGTTGTCCAGGTGCGTGGTGTTGGGCTCGTGGTGGCGGTGCCGGGGGTCGGGGGTCCACAAGTTAAACAAAGCCCCCTGCAGCCCATCCTTGGCGTCGGGCAGGGCGGACAACCCATGGTGGGGGCTGGTGGCCACCATCAGCAACATGTCCCCCCTTTGCAATTGAATGGTGCCCAAGCGCGCCTCCCCTGCCTCCCCTGGGGCCGTCCCCGCCTGCACCGCCACCTGGTAGTCCTCTCACAAGCAGAGGAAGCTACTCACGTGGTACCCCGAGATGTGCCTGCTGTCGGGGGGGAGCACCTCGGGGTGGGTGGCGACATCGGTGTGTGGGAGCTGGGCCCCACTCCCCACACTCGCCACGATGACGCTGCCCGGCGTCACTGGGTGGACCTCCCCAACCTGAGGGACACTTTCGGTGAGGGGGGGCCGGAACTTCTTGAAGAGAGGCCCTGCGACCCCCCACCCAAGGGACCTTTTGCTTTGCCAACGCCGGGGGAGCTCAGGATCCCTTGCCTGATCTTCACTCCGCCTGGCGTTGAAAAGCAGCTCACAATTTTTGCGACGACTTTTTCGTCGCCGCTGCCCCACGCCTTGATCACCTTGTTCCACCCCACCTGGCAATCCCGTGCTTCCACAAGCCCCCGAAGCACAATGTAGCCGTTCCCATCAACAAAGTTGAGGGGCGGCTAGGAAGGGCCAACCCCGTTGGGGGCGGCGTCGGGGTGGCCCATCATCCCATGAGGGGGGTCCGGAAGCGGTTCAGTGCGGAGGGGGGGTTCACCCGAAATGAAGGGGGGGCGCGCATGAGGCACCACGGTTCCATTGCAAAGAAGTTGTACTGTAGAAGGTGGGGTGGGTGATGTCGGGGATGTGCACCTGTGGGGAGATGGTGGGATGGAAAGGGGCGATGCCCAAATCCTCCCACCACCGGGAGCTGGCAAGGTGCCGGGAGAAGGGGAAAAAGGAGTGGCCGGCTGGTGCACCTGCAGCAAGATTGTGCGGACACACCATGTCGCAGTGGGGGGGGGGGGGGTATACACAAGGTTAGTGGTGGGGTACACTTGGACGTGGGCATCCTTAGGCTTCCCCACCGGGTTAGTGCGCATGGAATTGACGAGTTGGTCAAGGGTCGCGGGTTGAGGGGTCAAATGCAAAAATTTAAGGGAGGGGACTTGGCGGCGGAGTTCCCTCCAGAAAGGTGTGGCCCAAGCCTTCCCCCCAAGATAGCAGTTGCAGGCGGGGGTGCTCAGGTCGATGTGGATCACATCGGGGGAGGGGTAGAGGGATGCTGCCCAGCCCACAACATCATCCACCCCCAGTGCCCCCGACTAGTACGCCGCCTCCTCCAATTGATGGTGGGCGACGGGGAGGGCTTGGTAGTGGGCGAGGGTGTCGGCAGCGGGGTCGGGGCGCGACTGCATGCTAGCAAGCTGTGACAGAGTCTGCTGGGGCATGGTCAAAAGAAGATGCGAAGAAAGGCTTTGAGAGCTGTGAGAAAGCGAAGTAGTGGAAATTGGGGCAAATTCGTACGAAATTCGTACGAATTTCGTTCGAGTTTCATGTTCTCGTGCATCTGTGAACCTTGCGTGAATTTATGTGTGAATTTGGGTGCGTGAATTTCACATTCACGGGAATCTGACCAAATGTGTTGAACCATGCGGCTACTTAAAACCTCTAATTTGCACACATTTGTTGGATCTCACTTTGGGCGAGGATAGCACGAGAAACACACAGGATGGCACCAAGTTTCGAGCAAAACATAGCAAAAATTGGTGAAATCCACAGTACCGAGAATCTCGGATTCAAACAGCCGGTTCACCAAGGGTACATGGGTCAGAGATATGCATGTTACACTTGCACACGCAACGCCCCTAGTTCAAACTCCATGCACTCGAAAATTGAAACATGTGTGCAGGCCATTGAAGAATTGGAGAAGTTGAAAGGGTTGATGATCAATGAAACATTCAACCTGAAGAACCGCAACCACCCAACTAGGCGCCGAAGACATAGAGACACCAAAAAACCCACCGGTGACCCTCTCTTTGGAAATGAATGACACATTGCTGTTGATAATAAATGAATGACAACAACACAATTTCCCCCACACTTAGGGAACAAAAATGAATGACAACAACACTGTTGGCTCCGGGTGACCTCCCCATCACCAATCAGCATCTTCCACCAACACCATCACCATCGGATCACCACCGGCAACCTCAACGGGACCCAGATCCCTGAGACCGCGGCGACCCCCCCGTTGGGGTCCCGGGCTCCGTTGCCCCTCTCTTCCTCGGCGGTTGCAGGATGTCTCGGCCATCGTACTTCTTGAGGAGCGCATCCAGCGCCCCTGAAGAGGACGGAGGGGGCGCAGCCTCCTTGTCGACTCGCTTGAGGCTGTCCTCCAGCAGAGCCGTGGCCGTTGCTGCTTGCTGCAGGCCCGTTCGCAACTCAATGGCACACTTGTACTGCGTCAGCCAGGCTTTGTCCTCTGCGGCACCCGTGTCCTGCACAGCCACAGGCTCGGGAGCGGTGCGGTTAGTCCCGCGCTGCCCAAGCGCACCCTCCAGCTCGTCCAGGAGCTTCTTCTCCCGGGTTCGCCACGCCGATTCCCCCTTGGAGGCCGTGCTGCGCTCCGCCAGCAGCTGGCTGTCCCGCTCCTTTAGCAGCTTATCGGCCCGCTGCCTCTCGCGAGGCACAGCAACCAGCTGTGCGTCGCGCTCCGCCACCTGGTCCTCCAGCAGCGCCACCTTCCCCTTCAACAACTCATTCTCCGACTGCACCATCTACCCTCGCAGTGAGTGCCTCCGTTTGGTGCGCACCACCAACCTCACGTGTCCCTGGTAGGACACCTCCAATTTCACTGAGTGGCACCCCACGCACTTTCTGCACCTAGCCCAGCTCGTCCTGGGTGCAGAGGAGGGCCCACGTGTGCGAGCTGGGTGGCTGCATGTACACGAAGGGAACGAGGAACACTTTCCCCCCTTGCCCCTTCTTGTGCCTCACCCAAAATGGGCAAAACAACATCACTGAAAAGCCTCTTGCCTCGCGTCTACTCGCGGTCTTGGCACCCAATGGTAGCACCGAAATGCCCCGGAAGATCTTCCAGTGGAGGATCCTGGAACGATCCTCCAAAAAAACCATTCCCGCCTCCACATTGGCAACCTTGCCATACCCATGCACATACCGGACGTGGAAATCACCGACTTCCGGAAATGTCACCAAATCGGCGCCTTCACCAGCCGCGCCACTGTCTCCGGGTTGGGTTCCAGCACCCGCTCCGGCGCCGAACCCGGCACTGCTGTCGGCAGGCCCAGGATTCACCCACGCGAAAGGCAAGAAGTTCACGACAATCTAAAAGATATGGAGGAAATGCGTGAATTTACTCGGATTTTGCGTGTGCAAACAACGCATTTTGCGTTCCGGGTTGAGATTAGGTGAACACACAAATAAATGAATTTACGCACGTAAATGACCCATTTTGCGTCACAGGTTGAAATTGGGCAACGATGTAAATACCCTATTTTGCGTGCGTAAATGACCCATTTTGCGTCCTCGTCATGCGTATAGCCGATGCGCAAACGATGCATTTTACGTACGCAAAAACGGGGTAATTACACACCTTCTCGTTACATGGGCGCTTTCATCTCCTTCTTGCCGTCCCACTTCACTTTGCCGTCCGACCCGGCTTGCATGCTCGGCAGGGAGGCGGTACTGTGCACCGCCGTTGAAGCCCAATGCATATGACGGGCACTCGGTGCGCGGGTGAGGACGAGGTTGCCCGGACAGAACCCAAAGTAGACGCACCTGGGGGCGACGGCGACCCGCACAATCTTGTCCGCCATGGGAGGGGGGATCCACCAGCGATGGTACCAAGGCATCGAGCACTGCTCGGCATTCTCGTCCTCTGGCCCCAGTCCCTCCGTCGTGAATGGGCAAACGCTAATGGCAGCGGTCCCAACCACATTCTAATGACCCACATGTCACCCATGTAGGGGACGTTGTTCTCCATCCCCGGGGGCGTTTTCATGGGTGCCGACCAACTCAACCTTGGAGCCGGCAGGTGGTGCAGGGGGCTGCAAATCACTGCCCGAAGAGGTTGCCGGGGGGTCCTCCTCCGCCTCTCCCACCTCCGGTTCCTCAGGCTCAACAAACATCAGGTCCGGGACATTCGCCGGTTCTACCACATTTGGGGGTGTGCGGAATCTTTCCGGCATAAAGGGGGAAAAAAATCGTTCTCCCCGGCCCGCCAGCTCCATGATGGATCAACGTCCCATCCATCAGCAAAACACTGCCACGCTTTTGCTGGACCGGCTACGAACGCAAATATCAGACGTGCAAAAAACTCCTCAGACGGACAAGATCATATCCATAAGGTTGGTGCAGAAAGGAAAGCGCATGACAACAATGTCCGGTATCACCACATGTGCAAATCACAGGATCTCAGTGCGGGTCGTTGCTATGTACATCGACAGCCGTGTAACTACGAAGGAATGTTTCTCGGTAAATAGCAAAAATAAGACGCAAAAATGGGGTAAAAATGAGGAAGGGGTCAAAAACATCATTTTGGTAAAAAAAATGAGTATGAAATGCAAATCCGGCATGCTACGAATACCCCCAGGCTCCATGTTCTATGTTGGAAACACGCTAAGTGGTCCCCTACCCCTACCCACAATGTTCTCTTGTACCTTTGAGGCCCGGTAGTATGCTTCAGGGATTTTACTTGGTTTTTGCGTGCGTAAAAAGGCCCTTTTGCGTGCGTCAATTGCCCTTCTTACTTACCAGGTTTTTTTCCACTCGGACGCAAAACACCCCTTGTACGTACGCAAAATCAGGGGAAATGCCTGCTTTTGACCCCCCCCCCCCCTTTCACGCAAACACAGACCCACATCATGGGTCCAGTGCATGCCATGCGTGCAAGCAAACATGGAGGCAATTGCAGGGATCCTTCTTTGCATTGTTCCCATCATTCCGTCACACATGTCCAAGTGGTATTCCACCACCAAACCTCCAGAGTATGCACAATAGAATTGTAACATGGTACGACAAAAATGCGAGAAACCCTACAACTTCCCCTTACGCATCACCCTTTGCCAATACTGCTTGGCATTCTCATATGCCTCTTGGCGGGTCCAAGAAGGCTGCCAGACGTTGAACCCCTTGGCATACAACCCCCAGTCCAGGTTGTCGTTCCGAAGCACTTCGGCCCACCCCTTCCTCAGTGCTTGGCGTGCCCCCCGTAGGCGAGACCCCCGTTTCTTACTTCCCCCCTTGAAGCTCCTCTTCCTAATCTCACTCTTCAACGACTGATGCCTCCCCTCACCCTTGAAAGCGCTGAAGGCGGACAGGGTGCCCCGTTCCCTCGCAATCCCCCACATGTGGTCCACCCAAAGGTGGGCCCACAGGGTCACCACAAACGCACAAGCTTTGTGGGCACTTCCCATCTCGGACAAAGCACTTCTCAACACATTCATATCGCGAAGGTCCAACCTCCCCTCTTTCCACACAAGGTCACAGGTCACTGCAAATTTCTCTCCCCACAAACGCCAACAAGCCAAGCCAAGTCATTATAACCCCCCCCAACTTGCACCGGGACTTGTAAAAGATTGTCCCCCTCCAAGTAATCGGCAATGCAATCCCACCCTTGCCCTTTCACCCATGCCGCCGCGGCAGTTTGCTCCAATTGTAGGGCCTTCTTTCCCACCTTCTCTTGCTCACAATCGGCCGCCGTGGCCGTACGGTTCAGCTATGGGTATAAAGTCTGAAGTCTGAAGTGTGATTTGGCATCTCGTGTCAAGGACATAAAACAGAACACATCTCAGCAAAAGTCTGATAAAAGTGTGGTACCCGCCCCCTCCCTTCCTTCCTTCCTGTCACGAAGGGACAAGAAAAAGTCTGGCACTCCCCCTCCCCCAACACAGCCACCCACCACAAAAAAAACAATCATGAAAATTGAAAGTTAAGAAGAATGGGAGTCCATGCAACACAGGGGAACACCCCCCCCCAAAAAGAAAAAAAAGGGTGGAAAATGGGGCATTGGGGAAAATGGGAGGCTGGGTAAAATATTCCACTGAGGTGGTGTACCCCCCCCGCCTGTGGAGTAATATTCCATTGAGGTGGTGTACCTCCCCCTCTAGATAAATATTCCACTGAAGTGGTGTACCCCCCCCCCCTGTGGATAAATATTCCACTGAGGTGGTGTACACCCCCCCTCTGGATAGATATTCCACTGAGGTGGTGCACCCCCCTGCTATGCGCCAATTCCTATGGGGGTGTGGACCCCCAAAATAATTGACGCGACCCTATGCGTCAATTCCTATGGGGGTCTAGACCCGCAAAATAATTGACGCGACCTTATGTGTCAATTCCTAGGGGGGTCCAGACCCCCAAAATAATTGACGCGACCCTATGCGCCAATTCCTATGGGGGTGTGGACCCCCAAAATAATTGACGCGACCCTATGCGTCAATTCCTAAGGAGGGTCTAGACCCCCAAAATAATTGACGCGACCCTATGCGCCAATTTCTATGGGGGTCTAGACCCCCAAAATAATTGACGCGACCCTATGCGTCAATTCCTACAGGGGTCTAGACCCCAAAAATAATTGATGCGACCCTATGCATCAATTCGTATGGGGATCTAGACCCCCAAAATAATTGACGCGACCCTATGCATCAATTCCTATGGGGGTCTAGACCCCCAAAATAATTGACGCGACCCTATGCGTCAATTCCTAGGGGGGTCTAGACCCCCAAAATAATTGACGCGACCCTATGCGCCAATTCCTATAGGGGTCTAGACCCCCAAAATAATTGACCCGACCCTATGCGTCAATTCCTAAGGAGGGTCTAGACCCCCAAAATAATTGACGCGACCCTATGCGCCAATTTCTATGGGGGTCTAGACCCCCAAATTAATTGACGCGACCCTATGCGTCAATTCCTACAGGGGTCTAGACCCCAAAAATAATTGATGCGACCCTATGCATCAATTCGTATGGGGATCTAGACCCCCAAAATAATTGACGCGACCCTGTGCATCAATTCCTATGGGGGTCTAGACCCCCAAAATAATTGACGCGACCCTATGCGTCAATTCCTAGGGGGGTCTAGACCCCCAAAATAATTGACGCGACCCTATGCGCCAATTCCTATAGGGGTCTAGACCCCCAAAATAATTGACGCGACCCTATGCGTCAATTCCTACGGGGGTCTGGACCCCCAAAATAATTGACGGGACCCTATGCGTCAATTCCTAAGGGGGGTCTAGACCCCCAAAATAATTGACACACACACCGGGGTCAAATAATTCACGGAGGGGTGAAATAATTCACGGAGGGGGGTAAATAATTCACGGAGAGGTGAAATAATTCACGGAGGGGGGTAAACAATTCACGGAGGGGTCAAACAATTCACGGAGGGGGGTAAACAATTCACGGAGGGGTAAAATAATTCACGGAGGGGGGTAAACAATTCACGGAGGGGTCAAATAATTCACGGAGGGGGGTAAACAATTCACGGAGGGGTGAAATAATTCACGGAGAGGGGTAAATAATTCACGGAGGGGTCAAATAATTCACGAAGGGGGGTAAACAATTCACGGAGGGGTGAAATAATTCACGGAGGGGGGTAAACAATTCACGGAGGGGTCAAATAATTCACGGAGGGGGGTAAATAATTCACGGAGGGGTCAAATAATTCACGGAGGGGGGTAAATAATTCACGGAGGGGTGAAATAATTCACGGAGGGGGGTAAATAATTCACGGAGGGGTCAAATAATTCACGGAGGGGGGTAAACAATTCACGGAGGGGTAAAATAATTCACGGAGGGGGGTAAATAATTCACGGAGGGGTGAAATAATTCACGGAGGGGGGTAAAGAATTCACGGAGGGGTAAAATAATTCACGGAGGGGGGTAAACAATTCACGGAGGGGTAAAATAATTCACGGAGGGGGGTAAATAATTCACGGAGGGGTGAAATAATTCACGGAGGGGGGTAAACAATTCACGGAGGGGTAAAAAAATTCACGGAGGGGGGTAAATAATTCACGGAGGGGTCAAATAATTCACGGAGGGGGGTAAATAATTCACGGAGGGGGGTAAACAATTCACGGAGGGGTAAAATAATTCACGGAGGGGGGTAAACAATTCACGGAGGGGTAAAATAATTGACGGAGGGGGGTAAACAATTCACGGAGTGGTGAAATAATTCACGGAGGGGGGTAAACAATTCACGGAGGGGTCAAATAATTCACGGAGGGGGGTAAATAGTTCACGGAGGGGTAAAATAATTCACGGAGGGGGGTAAATAATTCACGGAGGGGTGAAATAATTCACGGAGGGGGGTAAACAATTCACGGAGGGGTAAAATAATTCACGGAGGGGGGTAAACAATTCACGGAGGGGTGAGATAATTCACGGAGAGGGGTAAACAATTCACGGAGGGGTAAAATAATTCACGGAGGGGGGTAAATAATTCACGGAGGGGTGAAATAATTCACGGAGGGGGGTAAACAATTCACGGAGGGGTCAAATAATTCACGGAGGGGGGTAAACAATTCACGGAGGGGTGAAATAATTCACGGAGGGGGGTAAACAATTCACGGAGGGGTCAAATAATTCACGGAGGGGGGTAAATAATTCACGGAGGGGTCAAATAATTCACGGAGAGGGGTAAACAATTCACAGAGGGGTAAAATAATTCACGGAGGGGGGTAAATGATTCACGGAGGGGTCAAATAATTCACGGAGGGGGGTAAACAATTCACGGAGGGGTCAAATAATTCACGGAGGGGGGTAAACAATTCACGGAGGGGTAAAAAAACTCACAGAGGGGGGTGAAATAATTCACGGAGGGGTAAAATAATTCACGGAGGGGGGTAAACAATTCACGGAGGGGTGAAATAATTCACGGAGGGGGGTAAACAATTCACGGAGGGGTCAAATAATTCACGGAGGGGGGTAAACAATTCACGGAGGGGTAAAATAATTCACGGAGGGGGGTAAATAATTCACGGAGGGGTCAAATAATTCACGGAGGGGGGTAAACAATTCACGGAGGGGTAAAAAAATTCACGGAGGGGGGTAAACAATTCACGGAGGGGTGAAAAAATTCACCGAGGGGGGTAAACAATTCACCGAGGGGTCAAATAATTCACGGAGGGGGGTAAAGAATTCACGGAGGGGTAAAATAATTCACGGAGGGGGGTAAATAATTCACGGAGGGGTGAAATAATTCACGGAGGGGGGTAAACAATTCACGGAGGGGTGAAAAAATTCACCGAGGGGGGTAAACAATTCACCGAGGGGTCAAATAATTCACGGAGGGGGGTAAACAATTCACGGAGGGGTCAAATAATTCACGGAGGGGGGTAAACAATTCACGGAGGGGTGAAATAATTCACGGAGGGGGGTAAACAATTCACGGAGGGGTCAAATAATTCACGGAGGGGGGTAAATAATTCACGGAGGGGTCAAATAATTCACGGAGAGGGGTAAACAATTCACAGAGGGGTAAAATAATTCACGGAGGGGGGTAAATGATTCACGGAGGGGTCAAATAATTCACGGAGGGGGGTAAACAATTCACGGAGGGGTCAAATAATTCACGGAGGGGGGTAAACAATTCACGGAGGGGTAAAATAATTCACGGAGGGGGGTAAATAATTCACGGAGGGGTCAAATAATTCACGGAGGGGGGTAAACAATTCACGGAGGGGTAAAAAAATTCACGGAGGGGGGTAAACAATTCACGGAGGGGTGAAAAAATGCACCGAGGGGGGTAAACAATTCACCGAGGGGTCAAATAATTCACGGAGGGGGGTAAAGAATTCACGGAGGGGTAAAATAATTCACGGAGGGGGGTAAATAATTCACGGAGGGGTGAAATAATTCACGGAGGGGGGTAAACAATTCACGGAGGGGTGAAATAATTCACGGAGGGGGGTAAACAATTCACGGAAGGGTGAAATCATTCACGTAGGGGGGTAGACAATTCACGGAGGGGTAAAATAATTCACGGAGGGGGGTAAATAATTCACGGAGGGGTGAAATAATTCACGGAGAGGGGTAAACAATTCACAGAGGGGTAAAATAATTCACGGAGGGGGGTAAACAACTCACGGAGGGGTCAAATAATTCAAGGAGGGGGGTAAACAATTCACGGAGGGGTCAAATAATTCACAGAGGGGGGTAAAAAATTCACGGAGGGGTAAAATAATTCACGGAGGGGCGTAAACAATTCACGGAGGGGTAAAATAATTCACGGAGGGGGGTAAACAATTCACGGAGGGGTGAAATAATTCACGGAGGGGGGTAAATAATTCACGGAGGGGTAAAATAATTCACGGAGGGGGGTAAATAATTCACGGAGGGGGGTAAACAATTCACGGAGGGGTAAAAAAATTCACGGAGGGGGGTAAACAATTCACGGAGGGGTGAAAAAATTCACCGAGGGGGGTAAACAATTCACCGAGGGGTCAAATAATTCACGGAGGGGGGTAAAGAATTCACGGAGGGGTAAAATAATTCACGGAGGGGGGTAAATAATTCACGGAGGGGTGAAATAATTCACGGAGGGGGGTAAACAATTCACGGAGGGGTGAAATAATTCACGGAGGGGGGTAAACAATTCACGGAGGGGTGAAAAAATTCACGGAGGGGGGTAAACAATTCACGGAGGGGTCAAATAATTCACGGAGGGGGGTAAACAATTCACGGAGAGGTGAAATAATTCACGGAGGGGGGTAAAATAATTCACGGAGGGGTAAAATAATTCACGGAGGGGGGTAAATAATTCACGGAGGGGTGAAATAATTCACGGAGGGGGGTAAATAATTCACGGAGGGGTCAAATAATTCACGGAGGGGGGTAAACAATTCACGGAGGGGTAAAATAATTCACGGAGGGGGGTAAACAATTCACGGAGGGGTGAAATAATTCACGGAGGGGGGTAAACAAGTCACGGAGGGGTCAAATAATTCACGGAGGGGGGTAAACAATTCACGGAGGGATAAAATAATTCACGGAGGGGGGTAAATAATTCACGGAGGGGTGAAATAATTCACGGAGGGGGGTAAACAATTCACGGAGGGGTAAAATAATTCACGGAGGGGGGTAAATGATTCACGGAGGGGTGAAATAATTCACGGAGGGGGGTAAATAATTCACGGAGAGGTGAAATAATTCACGGAGGGGGGTAAACAATTCACGGAGGGGTAAAAAAATTCACGGAGGGGGGTAAACAATTCACGGAGGGGTGAAATAATTCACGGAGGGGGGTAAACAATTCACGGAGGGGTAAAATAATTCAAGGAGGGGGGTAAACAATTCACGGAGGGGTCAAATAATTCACGGAGGGGGGTAAGTAATTCACGGAGGGGTAAAATAATTCACGGAGGGGGGTAAACAATTCACGGAGGGGTGAAATAATTCACGGAGGGGGGTGAACAATTCACGGAGGGGTCAAATAATTCACGGAGGGGGGTAAACAATTCACGGAGGGGTAGAATAATTCACGGAGGGGGGTAAATAATTCACGGAGGGGTCAAATAATTCACGGAGGGGGGTAAATAATTCACGGAGGGGTCAAATAATTCACGGAGGGGGGTAAATAATTCACGGAGGGGTCAAATAATTCACGGAGGGGGGTAAACAATTCACGGAGGGGTAAAATAATTCACGGAGGGGGGTAAATAATTCACGGAGGGGTGAAAGAATTCACGGAGGGGGGTAAACAATTCACGGAGGGGTAAAATAATTCACGGAGGCGGGTAATCAATTCAAGGAGGGGTGAAATAATTCACGGAGGGGGGTAAACAATTCACGGAGGGGTCAAATAATTCACGGAGGGGGGTAAATAATTCACGGAGGGGTGAAATAATTCACGGAGGGGGGTAAACAATTCACGGAGGGGTCAAATAATTCACGGAGGGGGGTAAATAATTCACGGAGGGGTGAAATAATTCACGGAGGGGGGTAAACAATTCACGGAGGGGTAAAATAATTCACGGAGGGGGGTAAATAATTCACGGAGGGGTCAAATAATTCACGGAGGGGGGTAAACAATTCACAGAGGGGTCAAATAATTCACGGAGGGGGGTAAACAATTCACGGAGGGGTAAAATAATTCACGGAGGGGGGTAAATAATTCACGGAGGGGTAAAATAATTCACGGAGGGGGGTAAAAAATTCACGGAGGGGTAAAATAATTCACGGAGGGGGGTAAACAATTCACGGAGGGGTGAAATAATTCACGGAGGGGGGTAAACAATTCACGGAGGGGTGAAATAATTCACGGAGGGGGGTAAATAATTCACGGAGGGGTCAAATAATTCACGGAGGGGGGTAAACAATTCACGGAGGGGTAAAAAAATTCACGGAGGGGGGTACCCAATTCACGGAGGGGTGAAAAAATTCACGGAGGGGGGTAAACAATTCACGGAGGGGTCAAATAATTCACGGAGGGGGGTAAACAATTCACGGAGGGGTGAAATAATTCACGGAGGGGGGTAAATAATTCACAGAGGGGTGAAATAATTCACGGAGGGGGGTAAACAATTCACGGAGGGGTGAAATAATTCACGGAGGGGGGTAAACAATTCACGGAGGGGTGAAATAATTCACGGAGGGGGGTAAACAATTCACGGAGGGGTCAAATAATTCACGGAGGGGGGTAAACAATTCACGGAGAGGTGAAATAATTCACGGAGGGGGGTAAACAATTCACGGAGGGGTAAAATAATTCACGGAGGGGGGTAAATAATTCACGGAGGGGTAAAATAATTCACGGAGGCGGGTAAACAATTCACGGAGGGGTAAAATAATTCACGGAGGGGGGTAAATAATTCACGGAGGGGTGAAATAATTCACGGAGGGGGGTAAATAATTCACGGAGGGGTAAAATAATTCACGGAGGGGGGTGAACAATTCACGGAGGGGTCAAATAAATCACGGAGGGGGGTAAACAAATCACAGAGGGGTCAAATAATTCACGGAGGGGGGTAAACAATTCACGGAGGGGTAAAATAATTCACGGAGGGGGGTAAACAATTCACGGAGGGGTAAAATAATTCACGGAGGGGGGTAAACAATTCACGGAGGGGTCAAATAATTCACGGAGGGGGGTAAACAATTCACGGAGGGGTCAAAAAATTCACGGAGGGGGGTAAACAATTCACGGAGAGGTGAAATAATTCACGGAGGGGGGTAAACAATTCACGGAGGGGTAAAATAATTCACGGAGGGGGGTAAATAATTCACGGAGGGGTAAAATAATTCACGGAGGCGGGTAAACAATTCACGGAGGGGTAAAATAATTCACGGAGGGGGGTAAACAATTCACGGAGGGGTCAAATAATTCACGGAGGGGGGTAAATAATTCACGGAGGGGTAAAATAATTCACGGAGGGGGGTGAACAATTCACGGAGGGGTCAAATAAATCACGGAGGGGGGTAAACAAATCACAGAGGGGTCAAATAATTCACGGAGGGGGGTAAACAATTCACGGAGGGGTAAAATAATTCACGGAGGGGGGTAAACAATTCACGGAGGGGTAAAATAATTCGGGGAGGGGGGTAAACAATTCACGGAGGGGTCAAATAATTCACGGAGGGGGGTAAATGATTCACGGAGGGGTGAAATAATTCACGGAGGGGGGTAAATAATTCACGGAGGGGTAAAATAATTCACGGAGGGGGGTAAAGAATTCACGGAGGGGTAAAATAATTCACGGAGGGGGGTAAACAATTCACGGAGGGGTGAAATAATTCACGGAGGGGGGTAAACAATTCACGGAGAGGTGAAATAATTCACGGAGGGGGGTAAACAATTCACGGAGGGGTAAAAAAATCACGGAGGGGGGTAAACAATTCACGGAGGGGTAAAATAATTCACGGAGGGGGGTAAACAATTCACGGAGGGGTGAAATAATTCACGGAGGGGGGTAAACAATTCACGGAGGGGTCAAATAATTCACGGAGGGGGGTAAATGATTCACGGAGGGGTAAAATAATTCACGGAGGGGGGTAAATAATTCACGGAGGGGCAAAATAATTCACGGAGGGGGGTAAACAATTCACGGAGGGGTAAAATAATTCACGGAGGGGGGTAAACAATTCACGGAGGGGTAAAATAATTCACGGAGGGGGGTAAATAATTCACGGAGGGGTGAAATAATTCACGGAGGGGGGTAAACAATTCACGGAGGGGTCAAATAATTCACGGAGGGGGGTAAACAATTCACGGAGGGGTGAAATAATTCACGGAGGGGGGTAAACAATTCACGGAGGGGTCAAATAATTCACGGAGGGGGGTAAATAATTCACGGAGGGGTCAAATAATTCACGGAGGGGGGTAAATAATTCACGGAGGGGTCAAATAATTCACGGAGGGGGGTAAACAATTCACGGAGGGGTCAAATAATTCACGGAGGGGGGTAAACAATTCACGGAGGGGTAAAATAATTCACGGAGGGGGGTAAACAATTCACGGAGGGGTAAAATAATTCACGGAGGGGGGTAAACAATTCACGGAGGGGTGAAATAATTCACGGAGGGGGGTAAATAACTCACGGAGGGGTGAAATAATTCACGGAGGGGGGTAAACAATTCACGGAGGGGTGAAATAATTCACGGAGGGGGGTAAACAATTCACGGAGGGGTGAAATAATTCACAGAGGGGGGTAAACAATTCACGGAGGGGTCAAATAATTCACGGAGGGGGGTAAATAATTCACGGAGGGGTCAAATAATTCACGGAGGGGGGTAAACAATTCACGGAGGGGTCAAATAATTCACGGAGGGGGGTAAACAATTCACGGAGGGGTAAAATAATTCACGGAGGGGGGTAAACAATTCACGGAGGGGTAAAATAATTCACGGAGGGGGGTAAACAATTCACGGAGGGGTGAAATAATTCACGGAGGGGGGTAAATAACTCACGGAGGGGTGAAATAATTCACGGAGGGGGGTAAACAATTCACGGAGGGGTGAAATAATTCACGGAGGGGGGTAAACAATTCACGGAGGGGTGAAATAATTCACAGAGGGGGGTAAACAATTCACGGAGGGGTCAAATAATTCACGGAGGGGGGTAAATAATTCACGGAGGGGTCAAATAATTCACGGAGGGGGGTAAATAATTCACGGAGAGGTGAAATAATTCACGGAGGGGGGTAAACAATTCACGGAGGGGTAAAATAATTCACGGAGGGGGGTAAACAATTCACGGAGGGGTAAAATAATTCACGGAGGGGGGTAAGTAATTCACGGAGGGGTGAAATAATTCACGGAGGGGGGTAAATAATTCACGGAGGGGTAAAATAATTCACGGAGGGGGGTAAACAATTCACGGAGGGGTCAAATAATTCACGGAGGGGGGTAAACAATTCACGGAGGGGTAAAATAATTCACGGAGGGGGGTAAACAATTCACGGAGGGGTGAAATAATTCACGGAGGGGGGTAAACAATTCACGGAGGGGTCAAATAATTCACGGAGGGGGGTAAACAATTCACGGAGGGGTAAAATAATTCACGGAGGGGGGTAAATAATTCACGGAGGGGTAAAATAATTCACGGAGGGGGGTAAACAATTCACGGAGGGGTAAAATAATTCACGGAGGGGGGTAAATGATTCACGGAGGGGTGAAATGATTCACGGAGGGGGGTAAACAATTCACGGAGGGGTAAAATAATTCACGGAGGGGGGTAAATAATTCACGGAGGGGTCAAATAATTCACGGAGGGGGGTAAACAATTCACGGAGGGGTCAAATAATTCACGGAGGGGGGTAAACAATTCACGGAGGGGTAAAATAATTCACGGAGGGGGGTAAACAATTCACGGAGGGGTAAAATAATTCACGGAGGGGGGTAAACAATTCACGGAGGGGTAAAATAATTCACGGAGGGGGGTAAACAATTCACGGAGGGGTGAAATAATTCACGGAGGGGGGTAAATAACTCACGGAGGGGTGAAATAATTCACGGAGGGGGGTAAACAATTCACGGAGGGGTGAAATAATTCACGGAGGGGGGTAAACAATTCACGGAGGGGTGAAATAATTCACAGAGGGGGGTAAACAATTCACGGAGGGGTCAAATAATTCACGGAGGGGGGTAAATAACTCACGGAGGGGTCAAATAATTCACGGAGGGGGGTAAATAATTCACGGAGAGGTGAAATAATTCACGGAGGGGGGTAAACAATTCACGGAGGGGTAAAATAATTCACGGAGGGGGGTAAACAATTCACGGAGGGGTAAAATAATTCACGGAGGGGGGTAAGTAATTCACGGAGGGGTGAAATAATTCACGGAGGGGGGTAAATAATTCACGGAGGGGTAAAATAATTCACGGAGGGGGGTAAACAATTCACGGAGGGGTCAAATAATTCACGGAGGGGGGTAAACAATTCACGGAGGGGTAAAATAATTCACGGAGGGGGGTAAACAATTCACGGAGGGGTGAAATAATTCACGGAGGGGGGTAAACAATTCACGGAGGGGTCAAATAATTCACGGAGGGGGGTAAACAATTCACGGAGGGGTAAAATAATTCACGGAGGGGGGTAAATAATTCACGGAGGGGTAAAATAATTCACGGAGGGGGGTAAATGATTCACGGAGGGGTGAAATAATTCACGGAGGGGGGTAAACAATTCACGGAGAGGTGAAATAATTCACGGAGGGGGGTAAACAATTCACGGAGGGGTGAAATAATTCACGGAGGGGTAAAATAATTCACGGAGGGGGGTAAACAATTCACGGAGGGGTCAAATAATTCACGGAGGGGGGTACACATCTCACGGAGGGGTAAAATAATTCACGGAGGGGGGTAAACAATTCACGGAGGGGTGAAATAATTCACGGAGGGGGGTAAACAATTCACGGAGGGGTCAAATAATTCACGGAGGGGGGTAAACAATTCACGGAGGGGTGAAATAATTCACGGAGGGGGGTAAACAATTCACGGAGGGGTCAAATAATTCACGGAGGGGGGTAAACAATTCACGGAGGGGTGAAATAATTCACGGAGGGGGGTAAACAATTCACGGAGGGGTCAAATAATTCACGGAGGGGGGTAAAGAATTCACGGAGGGGTAAAATAATTCACGGAGGGGGGTAAACAATTCACGGAGGGGTGAAATAATTCACGGAGGGGGGTAAACAATTCACGGAGGGGTCAAATAATTCACGGAGAGGGGTACATAATTCACGGAGGGGTAAAATAATTCACGGAGGGGGGTAAACAATTCACGGAGGGGTCAAATAATTCACGGAGGGGGGTAAATAATTCACGGAGGGGTAAAATAATTCACGGAGGGGGGTAAACAATTCACGGAGGGGTAAAAAAATTCACGGAGGGGGGTAAACAATTCACGGAGGGGTAAAATAATTCACGGAGGGGGGTAAATAATTCACGGAGGGGTAAAATAATTCACGGAGGGGGGTAAATAATTCACGGAGGGGTCAAATAATTCACGGAGGGGGGTAAACAATTCACGGAGGGGTAAAATAATTCACGGAGGGGGGTAAACAATTCACGGAGGGGTGAAATAATTCACGGAGGGGGGTAAACAATTCACGGAGGGGTCAAATAATTCACGGAGGGGGGTAAAGAATTCACGGAGGGGTAAAATAATTCACGGAGGGGGGTAAACAATTCACGGAGGGGTGAAATAATTCACGGAGGGGGGTAAACAATTCATGGAGGGGTGAAATAATTCACGGAGAGGGGTACATAATTCACGGAGGGGTAAAATAATTCACGGAGGGGGGTAAACAATTCACGGAGGGGTCAAATAATTCACGGAGGGGGGTAAATAATTCACGGAGGGGTAAAATAATTCACGGAGGGGGGTAAACAATTCACGGAGGGGTAAAAAAATTCACGGAGGGGGGTAAACAATTCACGGAGGGGTAAAAAAATTCACGGAGGGGGGTAAATAATTCACGGAGGGGTCAAATAATTCACGGAGGGTGGTAAGTAATTCACGGAGGGGTCAAATAATTCACGGAGGGGGGTAAATAATTCACGGAGGGGTAAAATAATTCACGGAGGGGGGTAAACAATTCACGGAGGGGTCAAATAATTCACGGAGGGGGGTAAACAATTCACGCAGGGGTAAAATAATTCACGGAGGGGGGTAAACAATTCACGGAGGGGTGAAATAATTCACGGAGGGGGGTAAACAATTCACGGAGGGGTCAAATAATTCACGGAGGGGGGTAAACAATTCACGGAGGGGTAAAATAATTCACGGAGGGGGGTAAATAATTCACGGAGGGGTAAAAAAATTCACGGAGGGGGGTAAACAATTCACGGAGGGGTCAAATAATTCACGGAGGGGGGTAAATGATTCACGGAGGGGTGAAATAATTCACGGAGGGGGGTAAACAATTCACGGAGAGGTGAAATAATTCACTGAGGGGGGTAAACAATTCACGGAGGGGTGAAATAATTCACGGAGGGGGGTAAACAATTCACGGAGGGGTAAAATAATTCACGGAGGGGGGTAAATAATTCACGGAGGGGTAAAATAATTTACGGAGGGGGGTAAACAATTCACGGAGGGGTCAAATAATTCATGGAGGGGGGTAAATAATTCACGGAGGGGTCAAATAATTCACGGAGGGGGGTAAATAATTCACGGAGGGGTCAAATAATTCACGGAGGGGGGTAAACAATTCACGGAGGGGTAAAATAATTCACGGAGGGGGGTAAACAATTCACAGAGGGGTGAAATAATTCACGGAGGGGGGTAAACAATTCACGGAGGGGTCAAATAATTCACGGAGGGGGGTAAACAATTCACGGAGGGGTAAAATAATTCACGGAGGGGGGTAAACAATTCACGGAGGGGTGAAATAATTCACGGAGGGGGGTAAATAATTCACGGAGGGGTCAAATAATTCACGGAGGGTGGTAAGTAATTCACGGAGGGGTAAAATAATTCACGGAGGGGGGTAAACAATTCACGGAGGGGTCAAATAATTCACGGAGGGGGGTAAATAATTCACGGAGGGGTAAAATAATTCACGGAGGGGGGTAAACAATTCACGGAGGGGTAAAAAAATTCACGGAGGGGGGTAAACAATTCACGGAGGGGTAAAATAATTCACGGAGGGGGGTAAATAATTCACGGAGGGGTCAAATAATTCACGGAGGGTGGTAAGTAATTCACGGAGGGGTCAAATAATTCACGGAGGGGGGTAAATAATTCACGGAGGGGTAAAATAATTCACGGAGGGGGGTAAACAATTCACGGAGGGGTCAAATAATTCACGGAGGGGGGTAAACAATTCACGCAGGGGTAAAATAATTCACGGAGGGGGGTAAACAATTCACGGAGGGGTGAAATAATTCACGGAGGGGGGTAAACAATTCACGGAGGGGTCAAATAATTCACGGAGGGGGGTAAACAATTCACGGAGGGGTAAAATAATTCACGGAGGGGGGTAAATAATTCACGGAGGGGTAAAAAAATTCACGGAGGGGGGTAAACAATTCACGGAGGGGTCAAATAATTCACGGAGGGGGGTAAATGATTCACGGAGGGGTGAAATAATTCACGGAGGGGGGTAAACAATTCACGGAGAGGTGAAATAATTCACTGAGGGGGGTAAACAATTCACGGAGGGGTGAAATAATTCACGGAGGGGGGTAAACAATTCACGGAGGGGTAAAATAATTCACGGAGGGGGGTAAATAATTCACGGAGGGGTAAAATAATTTACGGAGGGGGGTAAACAATTCACGGAGGGGTCAAATAATTCACGGAGGGGGGTAAATAATTCACGGAGGGGTCAAATAATTCACGGAGGGGGGTAAATAATTCACGGAGGGGTCAAATAATTCACGGAGGGGGGTAAACAATTCACGGAGGGGTAAAATAATTCACGGAGGGGGGTAAACAATTCACAGAGGGGTGAAATAATTCACGGAGGGGGGTAAACAATTCACGGAGGGGTCAAATAATTCACGGAGGGGGGTAAACAATTCACGGAGGGGTAAAATAATTCACGGAGGGGGGTAAACAATTCACGGAGGGGTGAAATAATTCACGGAGGGGGGTAAACAATTCACGGAGGGGTGAAATAATTCACGGAGAGGGGTACATAATTCACGGAGGGGTAAAATAATTCACGGAGGGGGGTAAACAATTCACGGAGGGGTCAAATAATTCACGGAGGGGGGTAAATAATTCACGGAGGGGTAAAATAATTCACGGAGGGGGGTAAACAATTCACGGAGGGGTAAAAAAATTCACGGAGGGGGGTAAACAATTCACGGAGGGGTAAAATAATTCACGGAGGGGGGTAAATAATTCACGGAGGGGTCAAATAATTCACGGAGGGGGGTAAGTAATTCACGGAGGGGTGAAATAATTCACGGAGGGGGGTAAATAATTCACGGAGGGGTGAAATAATTCACGGAGGGGGGTAAATAATTCACGGAGGGGTAAAATAATTTACGGAGGGGGGTAAACAATTCACGGAGGGGTCAAATAATTCACGGAGGGGGGTAAATAATTCACGGAGGGGTCAAATAATTCACGGAGGGGGGTAAATAATTCACGGAGGGGTCAAATAATTCACGGAGGGGGGTAAACAATTCACGGAGGGGTAAAATAATTCACGGAGGGGGGTAAACAATTCACAGAGGGGTGAAATAATTCACGGAGGGGGGTAAACAATTCACGGAGGGGTCAAATAATTCACGGAGGGGGGTAAACAATTCACGGAGGGGTAAAATAATTCACGGAGGGGGGTAAACAATTCACGGAGGGGTGAAATAATTCACGGAGGGGGGTAAACAATTCACGGAGGGGTGAAATAATTCACGGAGAGGGGTACATAATTCACGGAGGGGTAAAATAATTCACGGAGGGGGGTAAACAATTCACGGAGGGGTCAAATAATTCACGGAGGGGGGTAAATAATTCACGGAGGGGTAAAATAATTCACGGAGGGGGGTAAACAATTCACGGAGGGGTAAAAAAATTCACGGAGGGGGGTAAACAATTCACGGAGGGGTAAAATAATTCACGGAGGGGGGTAAATAATTCACGGAGGGGTCAAATAATTCACGGAGGGGGGTAAGTAATTCACGGAGGGGTGAAATAATTCACGGAGGGGGGTAAATAATTCACGGAGGGGTGAAATAATTCACGGAGGGGGGTAAACAATTCACGGAGGGGTAAAATAATTCACGGAGGGGGGTAAACAATTCACGGAGGGGTAAAATAATTCACGGAGGGGTGAAATAATTCACGGAGGGGTCAAATAATTCACGGAGGGGGGTAAATAATTCACGGAGGGGTAAAATAATTCACGGAGGGGTGAAATAATTCACGGAGAGGGGTAAACAATTCACGGAGGGGTCAAATAATTCACGGAGGGGGGTAAACAATTCACGGAGGGGTCAAATAATTCACGGAGGGGGGTAAATAATTCACGGAGGGGTCAAATAAATCACGGAGAGGGGTAAACAATTCACGGAGCGGTCAAATAATTCACGGAGGGGGGCAAACATTTCACGGAGGGGTCAAATAATTCACGGAGGGGGGTAAATAATTCACGGAGAGGTAAAATAATTCACGGAGGGGGGTAAACAATTCACGGAGGGGTGAAATAATTCACGGAGAGGGGTAAATAATTCACGGAGGGGTCAAATAATTCACGGAGGGGGGTAAACAATTCACGGAGGGGTAAAATAATTCACGGAGGGGGGTAAATAATTCACGGAGGGGTCAAATAATTCACGGAGGGGGGTAAATAATTCACGGAGGGGTCAAATAATTCACGGAGGGGGTCAAATAATTCACGGAGGGGTCAAATAATTCACGGAGGGGGGTAAACAATTCACGGAGGGGTCAAACAATTCACGGAGGGGGGTAAACAATTCACGGAGGGGTGAAAGAATTTACGGAGGGGGGTAAACAATTCACGGAGGGGTGAAATAATTCACGGAGAGGGGTAAACAATTCACGGAGGGGTAAAATAATTCACGGAGGGGGGTAAACAATTCACGGAGGGGTCATATAATTCACGGAGGGGGGTAAACAATTCACGGAGGGGTAAAATAATTCACGGAGGGGGGTAAACAATTCACGGAGGGGTGAAATAATTCACGGAGGGGGGTAAATAATTCACGGAGGGGTCAAATAATTCACGGGGGGGGTCAAATAATTCACGGAGGGGTGAAATAATTCACGGAGGGGGGTAAACAATTCACGGAGGGGTCAAACAATTCACGGAGGGGGGTAAACAATTCACGGAGGGGTGAAATAATTTACGGAGGGGGGTAAACAATTCACAGAGGGGTGAAATAATTCACGGAGGGGGGTAAATAATTCACGGAGGGGTCAAATAATTCACGGAGGGGGGTAAATGATTCATGGAGGCGTAAAATAATTCACGGAGGGGGGTAAATAATTCACAGAGGGGTCAAATAATTCACGGAGGGGGGTAAACAATTCACGGAGGGGTCAAATAATTCACGGAGGGGGGTAAACAATTCACGGAGGGGTAAAACAATTCACGGAGGGGGGTAAACAATTCACGGAGGGGTGAAATAATTCACGGAGGGGGGTAAACAATTCACGGAGGAGTAAAATAATTCACGGAGGGGGGTAAACAATTCACGGAGGGGTAAAATAATTCACGGAGGGGGGTAAACAATTCACGGAGGGGTGAAATAATTCACGGAGGGGGGTAAACAATTCACGGAGGGGTAAAATAATTCACGGAGGGGGGTAAATAATTCACGGAGGGGTGAAATAATTCACGGAGGGGGGTAAATACCTCACGGAGGGGTCAAATAATTCACGGAGGGGGGTAAACAATTCACGGAGGGGTAAAATAATTCACGGAGGGGTGAAATAATTCACGGAGGGGGGTAAATAATTCACGGAGGGGTGAAATAATTCACGGAGGGGGGTAAACAATTCACGGAGGGGTAAAATAATTCACGGAGGGGGGTAAACAATTCACAGAGGGGGTCAAATAATTCACGGAGGGGGGTAAACAATTCACGGAGGGGTCAAACAATTCACGGAGGGGGGTAAACAATTCACAGAGGGGTCCACCGGAACTAAGTAAGGAACGGAGTAACATACCTCCTATTTTTTTTTTGCGGGGTTCGGACCTTGGTAAGCTGGCAAGCGGGAAAGCACTCTACTATAAAAGAAAACCTGAAAAAGAAAAACAGGCATACCCTCCCTAACCTCACCACACAAGAAGGGAAATGACAGGGTGGGAGGGAGGGAGGGAGGGGAGGGAGGGAGGGAGGGAGGGAGGGAGGGAGGCTCTCTTGGGCGGCCGTAGGGGCTGTGTTGTGCTGTGTTGTGCTGTAATATGCTGTGCTATGCTGTATGTTGTGCTGTGCTGTGGTGTGCTGTGATGTGCTGTGATGTGCTGTGCTGTGCCGTGCTGTGCTGTGCCGTACTCGAAACCCACTACCCCCCCTCTCCACAGTTCCGGCCCAACCCGATGAACCCCCACCCACCCACCCCACCAGCAAAACCGACCCGATTGGCTCAGGTGAGGTTGCTTGGGTCAGACATCAGGATTCTGTTCCCACTTGTCTTCAGTCACATATGAGCCCCCCGATCGGTTTGAGTCAGAGAGATGGGGTGGGGTGGGGTGGGGTGGGGTGGGGGGGTGGGGGGGGGGGGGGGGGTACCATCATTGAAGGGGTTGCAAGCACTGGTTGGGTTTCAGACGCTAGGGTCGAGACCACAACCCACTTCTACACCTCAAGGGTGTGGTGACAATGGACAAGTTTGATATTGGGGGGAGTGTAGTGCAGTGTGGTGCGGTACAGTGCAGGGGCTATTCCTAACTAAAGCACCAGGGCAAATCACAGAAAATTGTATTGTCTGCAACATCCCTAACCTGTTAAAGTCCTTAAAAATGTGTGGAAGCCGAAGCCAGGAGGGGTTGGTCCATGTGGACCGCCCAGGCGGGGAGGGTGGAGAGGAACTTACAGGTTTTTATTTTTACATCCCACCCTGCTCTCTCTGACCCCTTGGGTGCCCGGGCGTCCTCTCCTCCCCCCCCCTGTAGGGCAGTGAAGGCAAGCCTGCCTGCCCAGGCACCCCGCCATCAGACAGCACCGTTTAACAGGCAAGAAAGTGTTCTCCAAAAATGAAAAAAAAAATTTCCGAAAGCGGTGCTGTCAGTGGCCCCCTTGTGTTTAACTGACTTTTGTTTGTGCTGGTTGTTTAACAGAGGGTCGGGGAAGGGGTCGAGAGCAGAGGGGAGGGGTTTAAGGGGTATAGCTGCCCAGCCGATGAGTCCCCCCTTGCAGGGGGACCCAGAGCAAACATACAGACACCCACGCGTGCCCACACATACACACATACACACGCATTAAAAACAACATTGGAGACTAGACGAGCAGGGGGGTAAATAATTCACAGAGGGGTCAAATAATTCACGGAGGGGTCAAAAAATTCACGGAGGGGTCAAAAAATTCACGGAGGGGAGACGCCCACGCGTAGCCCTTGCGGCCGCTGTGGGGGTGTCCCAGTGCCGTGGGTGGCTAGGGGGGGGGGGGGGTCGGTCCTAACCCCTTCCTATCTCTTAGCAGCAGCAGGCAAGTAAGCAGGCAGTACCGGGGGTCATAACCCCGGGGTAACAATAGCCGGGACTCAACGTGAGTCCTCTTAACCATCAACAACCCCAAATTCCGCCGGGGCTTAACTCCCGAACGAAACGGTATTTGGGGCCCCCGTGGGCCTTATAAGCCCGCGGAGTGTGCTGAGGCGTGGCTACCAGTACTTAAAGTCTCGCCTGCCATACCCATTGCTGGGCTCGCCTCAGCACGGCCGGTCGGGTCCGGCTCGGGGGGGTGCGCACGAAACTAGCCCCGGGAGAAGGGCCTTTTACCCGGTTAAGCATTAATTACAGCAGTAAGCACTATCTATTACGTTAGATGTTTACTAAGCGCATGCTTTTACTCCGAAGACATGCCCCTTCCAGTGGTGCGCTCACCTTTGGGGCTGCCGTTGGGGGGTCCGGGGCTTTTACCCGGACCTCCGGCCCTCCCTGGCTGTTGGCCGGAGGCGTACATTATACAATACTGTGGTTCTTTCAGTAACGTACCTACATTACTTGATACATACACATCTGGGGCCTGGGGGGGATGGCGCCCCCCCTTGGTTCCAAACAAATTCGTCTCCGGGGGGCCTCCCCTTGATTCACTATCGTCTCGTCTCTCGTCTCTCAAATTGTGTATCCCAAAACCACCAAGAAGAACAAAATCAACACCCCAATGATATTCTGTTGACAAATTTCCAATGTTTTGGTCAAAAGATTCAAATTGTCATTCAACCTCACGAACTTCAGGCACTTAATGAAAGTTATCACAGTGTTCAAGGCGTTCAAATATCCCTGTAGACTAAAAGAGTACAAGATTTGTTCCATCTCCCCTGGATAACCACCTTCGTATGGGATGCTAAAATTTGCTTTGTGAGACTGCAACACCCACCAAATCCGGAGTGCAGCCACAGCTATGAAAGTTGCTAGATTGATGAACCTAAAAAAGAAAAACAGGCATACCCTCCCTAACCTCAACCACACAAGCAGGGAAATGACAGGGTGGGAGGGAGGGAGGGAGGGAGGGAGGGAGGGAGGGAGGGAGGGAGGCTCTCTTGGGCGGCCGTAGGGGCTGTGTTGTGCTGTGGTGTGCTGTAATAAACTGTGCTATGTTGTATGTTGTGTTGTGCTGTGGTGTAATGTGATGTGCTGTGATGTGCTGTGCTGTGCTCGAAACCCACTACCCCCCCTCTCCACAGTTCCGGCCCAACCCGATGAACCCCCACCCACCCACCCCACCAGCAAAACTGACCCAATTAGCTCAGGTGAGGTTGCTTGGGCCAGACATCAGGATTCTGTTCCCACTTGTCTTCAGTCACATATGAGCCCCCCGATCGGTTTGAGTCAGAGAGATGGGGTGGGGTGGGGTGGGGTGGGGTGGGGGGGGGGGCACGTACCATCATTGAAGGGGTTGCAAGCACTGGTTGGGTTTCAGACGCTAGGGTCGAGACCACAACCCACTTCTACACCTCAAGGGTGTGGTGACAATGGGACAAGTCTGATATTGGGGGGGACACGGGGGGGGGGAAGTTTGACACGGGGGGGGGGGGGTTGGGTTGGGTTGGGTTGGACTCTCCCGACTTGAAAAACGCGACGGACCCGTCAATTGAAAAATTTGGGTCCCCCGGGAGCGGCGCAATCATCGGAGTAGTCTGAGCACACTCCGCCACCAGAAAGAGGACGACCGCACGACACATCAGCCTGCTGCACTTGGCGCATACCGCCTGCATCGCGGGGGGGGGGGGGGTTAGAAAGGGTGTCGGGGTGGGGGGGGGGGGTTGGGGGTGATGGTCCATAAAAGTCTGAAGTCTGAAGTCTGATAGCCCATTTGGTTACTATACCCATAGCTGGTACGACTATCAACCCTGATGTCATCCAAAAACCACTGCACCCAAACCAATGCCCTCCCCTTTGTCCACCCATGGTGATGCATCAAAGCCTTCACCAATCCACCGCCCGCAAAATGCACCAAGCGGTGCACCCCATGGAGTCCGAAGTCGGGGGGTCTTTGGAAAGGGAGGAGTGCTGGCAATGTCATCCCCCCATCCCCCCCCATTGCCAAACCCTGAGCAAAATTGAAATTCCCTGCCCAAACGCACCCAAACAATGAAGACAGTTCCCCCCGCAAAGCCAGCACACAGGTGCCAAAGGGTCATTACACTTGAAATTCCGACACCCGGAGAGGGCAACTTGCGCCTTGGTGTCAGCGATAATCACACACGCAACGGGTGTTGGATACCTTCCCTCATTCAAAACTTGCATCGCATTCACAGCCAACACTGTAACATCAAGGTTCAAATTTTCCTGGTGGGCCAGGTCGCGAAGAATTGGGGTGGTATCCAAGCCCTGGAGTAGCATCCATGAACCCAATGGCAGACGGCTACGCAACTCGCCGACCGCAAAGTGCTCAAAAGAGCGTTGCCAAAGTTTGGTGCCATCAATGGATATCCCCACCAAAACTTGGTTACCTTGTGTTACCGGGGGGTTATGCTGCCACATAAGCTGCAGCTTCTCCTTCAGATTCACCCTGGACCCAATCAAAGCATTGCCGCCGTCGGGAGTGTGCAACAAGAAATCAATTGGGTGGGGGGAACCCAAGGTCTTTCGCACGGAGACAATTTTCGCCCATGGGCAATGCCACGTGGATGTGGACCGGCTGTATTGCAGTCGCCGCACACTTTGACCCTCCTTCCTCGATTCCCACAACACTGCCATGGCATTGAACTCCAAATCCAGTTGATGATCCGTGGGAACATCCGTGTACACGTCCACCACATTTGTAACCCCACTCCGCATGCGCACATTCCAATCCTCCCACATAATGTCACGCACCGCACGCTGCAAGCTGCTGATCCGCTCACCACGGCCTTTGCGATTTCCCCGGGCCAAGTGGTGGAACTGCCACGGATGCAGCGGCATAATAAAGAAAGAACACCTGGGACGCATGTGGCACAAGCGCGTTGCACTGCAGGTAGGAGACGCAATTACCGCGTTTTTGCGTTCGTAAATGCGCCTATTGGCGTACCTACCCCACTTTCGTTACCGGCGCAAAAAAGGGCCTTTGGCGCACGCGAAAGGGTATTTTTGCGTACTCGCTCGAAAAATAGTCGACGCGCAAAACGTGGAATTTGCGCACGTAAAAGCGTGTATTTGCGTCCCGAGTGTAAGTTGTGCAGGCGCGAAAAACGCGCCTTTTGCGAACGCAAGAATGGGGTAAAACAAGCATTTGCAATGCCATGGCACCGGGTGGGTCAGAGGTATGCATGCTACACTCGCGCACGTAACGCCCCTCGTTCAAACCCCACGCACTCGAAAATTGAAACATGTGTGTAGGCCATTGAAGAACGGAAGAAGTTGAAGAGAATGATGACCAATTCAAAAATTCAATCTGAAGAGCCGCAGCCCCCCAAACAGGCGCCGAAGACATGCAGAGACCACAAAACCCACCGGTGACCCACTCTTTTGAAAGCAATGACACACTGATGCTGAAAACAATTGACTGACAACTACACAATCCCCCCAGGCCACCTGGTGGCCCTCACTTTTGAAATGAACGACAAATTGATGTTGATAATTGGATAATAAAGAAATGAACGACAACAACACACTTGCCCCCTCAGTATTGAAATGAAAGACACGCTGGCGGAACAGAAATGAATGACAACAACACAGTTGCCTCCGGGTGACCTCCACGTCACCAATCACCATCTTCCACCTACACCGTCACCATCCGATCACCATCTCCGACCAACACCATCACCATCAGATCGGCATGTCCCACCAACACCATCACCATCCACTCACCGTCTCCCACAAACAATATCACCATCCGATCACCATCACTCACCAACACCATCACCATCGATCTCCGCCGGCCACCTCAACGGGCCATAGATCCCTGAGACCGCGGCGACCCCGCCGTTGGGGTCCCGGGCTCAGTTGCCCCTTTCTTCCTCGGCGGTTGCAGGATGTCGCCGACAGAGTAGTCCTTCAGCAGCTTGTCCAACGTCTGTGCAGAGAACGGAGGGGGCGCAGACTCCTTGTCGACTCGCTTGAGGGTGTCCTCCAGCAGAGCCTTGGTCGTTGCTGCTTGCTGCAATCCCGTTCGCAACTCAGCGGCACACTACGTTAGCCAGGCCTTGTCCTCCGCGACACCCTCCTGCACAGCCGGAGGCTCGGGAGTGGTGCGCTTCGTCCCGCGCTGCCCACGCGCAGCCTCCAGCTCGTCCCGGAGCTTCTTCTCCCGGGTTCGCCACGCCGCCTCGGCCTTCGTGGCCGCGCTGCGCTCCGCCAGTGGCTGGGCGTCCTGCTCCTTCAGCAGCGCATCGGCCCGCTGCCTCTCGCCACACACAGCAGTCAGTTGTGTGTGCCGCTCGGCCACCTGGTCCTTCAGCAGCCCCACCTTCCCCTTCGGCAACTCTTTCTCCGACCGCAACCGCACCAGCTCGGACGTTTGCCCGGCCGGAGAGACTCCCGGCACCTTCCCGGGCATCTTGGGGGGGCGGCCAGGGGCCCTGTTCGCCGGGAGCGCGGAGGATTTTCCTCCAGCAAAGGATTCCGAAGCCACATCCTCGCCCTGGGCCTCGGCCACCTTCCGTGCCTCCGCCTCCACCTTGCGCCACATGTCGCTGCACGCTTCCTTCTCCCATCTCAACCAAAAGGCTTCCACCCTCGGAAAAAGTGCGGTGAGCTGGTCCACACCACCAACCTCACGTGTCCCTGGAAGGACACCTCCGATTTCACTGAGTGGCACGCTACGCACTTTGTGCACCTGGCCCAGCTCGTCCTGGGTGAAGAGGAGGGCCCACGTGTGGGAGCTTGGGGGCCCCATGAACAGGAAGGGATCGAGGAACATTTTCTCCTCTTGCCCCTTCCTGTGTTTCACCCAAAACGGGCAAATCCACGTCACCGCATCGCCTGCCGCCTCCCGTCCACCCGCGGTCTTTGCACCCAAGGGCCGCACCGAAATTCCCCGGAAGATATTCCAGTGGAGGGTCCCAGACCGCTCCTCCAAAAAAAAACCATTCCTGCCTCCACATTGGCAACCTAGCCATACCCATGCACATACCGGACTTCGAAATCATCGACGTGCGGAAACGACACCTCGCCCAAATGGGCGCCTTCACCAGCCGCGCCAAGGTCCCCGGGTTGGGCTCCATCAGCAACTCCGGCGCCGAACCCGGCACTGTTGTCGGCGGGCCCGGGATCCACCAACGCGAAGGGCAAGAAGTTCACGACAATCTAAAAGATACGGAGGAAATACGTCAATTTACTTGGATTTTGCTTGAGCAAATGACACGTTTTGTGTCCCGGATTGAAATCAGGCAACGAAGTAAATACCCTATTTTGCGTGCGTAAATGACCCATTTTGCGTCACAGATGGAAATTGGGCAACGACGTAAATACCCTATTTTGCGTGCGTAAATGACCCATTTTGCGTCCTCGTCATGCGTATAGCCGATGCGCAAACGATGCATTTTACGCACGCAAAAACGGGGTAATTACACACCTTCTCATTACATGGGCACATGTATTCCTTCTTCTTCCCGTTCCACTTCACTTTGCCATCCGACTCGGCTTGCTTGCTGGGCATTGAGGCGGTATTGTGCATCGCCATGGAGACCCACTGCATCTCACGGGCGCTGGGTGCGCGGGTGAGGACGAGGCTGCTTGGACAGAACCCAAAGTAGACGCAGCCGGGGGCGGCGGGGACCCGCAACATGTTGCCCGCCATGGGAGGGGAGATCCACCAGCGGTGGTACCAAGGCATCGAGCACTGCTCGGCATTCTCGTCCTCCGGCCCCGTTCCTTCCATTGTGAATGGGCACACGCTAATGGTAGCGGTCCCAACCCCAGTCCAAATGACCCACACGTCACCAATGTAGGGGACTTTCCTCTCCAACCCTGGGGGCATTTTCATGGGTGCCGACCAACTCAACCTTGGGGCAAGTGGTGCAGGGGGTTGCAAATCACTGCCTGAAGAGGTTGCCGGGGGGTCCTCCTCCGCCTCTCCCACCTCCGGTTCCTCCGGCTCAACAAACATCCGGTCCGGGACCTTCTCCGGTTCCCCCACATTTGGGGGTGTGCAGAGTTTTTCCGGCACGACGGGGGAAAAAATCGTCCTCCCCAGCCCACCAGCTCCACGATGGATCAACGTCCCGTCCATAAGCAAAACACTGCCCCGCTTTTGCTAGACCACATGCCACGTGTTGGACGTGTGGTAGCCATGGCTCGTCCCCGGTGCAATTTGCAGGGATTTTTCTGGGGGATCATCCCACAGGGATAGGAAAACCACCCTCGTGTCCGCGGCACCCCGCAACGTAAGCATGAAATCGCGTTGCGGCCATTGGTAGCCCCTCCGGGGGGGGAGGGGGGGCGTCCATCCGTTCCACCAACCTTGGCTCCCGGTCCGCCAGGTCATCTAGCACCGGGAAAAGGTCTGCCAAAATGCGCAACAAACGCCACTTGATTTCCGAGGGAAGCCACTTGTTCACCATTCCCGGTGCACTCTGCCGGCACCCACCACCTTGGTTGTGGCCCTGAAGGAGAATGTCTTCCCAATTCTCATCTCCCTCCAAATGCACGGCACCGAACTGATCCACCAAGTCCACTGGCAGAACGTCCTCCACCAAACGGTGGCCTGTGGCCTCATATTCCTCGGGGGTCCTAGAGGGCGGATCCGGCAACGGATGCCGAGACACAGGGTATTTCGCTGCGATGTGTGGCGACGGGCAACCCATGCCAAGCGCAAAAAATTCGTCCTGCGTTACAAAAATTGTGGGTTGCGTCAAATCAGGCATGGCCGGTCCTTTCAAGGTCTCGCGCCGACCCACTGACTGAATCGCTCTGTAGGCCGACCAGTCCTGAAATTGGGACTCCCGGAAAAAAATGTGCGTGTCCGTATCGAGGCGCTCTGCCCAATGTTTCACCTTGACGGGGTCTGACCACATCCGCCGGTTACCGGCCTCCTTTTCCCGGTCCGCATCCGCCACATTGTACACCGACACAAATGGCCGTTGGGGGCCTTGGACACGTTGCATCATGGCAAACAGTGCTGTTAACCTGTCTGCACTAAGTTGCAGGAATATCCCCATTGGGGCAGGGCTCAACTAGTGGTATAGGCCCAGAGCAAAATTGCTCAAAACGCCCTTGGACAAAGCAATTGGACCGGCCTACAGATTGACCCTCAACAAATATTTCAAGGGTTCACCTTTTTCCTGCTTCAATTTTTGCAGCCGCTCTCTCACTGAGCACACATCCTCGGGGATAGCCGGCAACCCCTTAATCTCGTTCACCGAGAGTGCACAATCCAACAACTGGATCCCAGATCGCGCCACATTTTCCACACCCACCACCTTCACATACTCATCAACAACCTGCCGGGTGGGCTCATGGGTGCTGCGGGGAGGAGGTGCGGGCTTGGGCGGTGGCTACGGGTCCCCGGGGGCTTGGACAGCGGCCTTGGCTCTGGTCCTCTTGCCAGGCATGTCCCATAAAAGAGAAGCCCCTAAGAGTGAAGAGGCAATTACATGGATTTTGCGTGCGCCAAAGGCCTAATTTGCGTCCGCAACAGAATTCACGAGACAAGTAAATAAACCCTTTTGCGTGCGTAAAGTACCCTTTTTGCGTCGGAGCTAAACTTATAGTAACCACGCAAATACACCCTTTTAAGCGCGCAAAAAGGCAGCAAAGGGCAATAATTGCATGTACATGGTGGTGTTGTGGTGCGGGAGACGCAAAAGTGGCAAAACACCTCCGTTTTCACCCATATTTCAGCCTATTTGCATGCAAATATGTCCGTTACACATCATAACAGAGGGCAAGGCGAGCAAACACGCACAAAGCAAGTTATTGATTGTTTACCCATTTTACCTGGTTTTTGCTTGGTTTTTACCTGAGAAACACTTTGGGCCTTTACTTTGTAGTTACACGTGCATAACCCCTTACCCGACGCCTTGTTCTCTGCTTGCACACGCACAGCCCGACACGCACGAATATGGTTGCGCTACACTGTTATCGCTGCACCCAGCCTGCCTTTCGTTTAAACACTCCTTAGGCCTTGCTTATTCCTATCATATGCATAAACACAAGTCACAGGAAAATAGAAAAACAGCTTCAATCGCTGGGGGTAACCACTCCCGAGCCTCCGCTGTGTGCTCGTTTGCCCTCCCGAACCCATGTGGCCACTGTCCCCAGGCTGATTAGTGCCATGTGTTGGACGTGTGGTAGCCATGGCTCGTCCCCGGTGCAATTTGCAGAGATTTTTCTAGGGGATCATCCTGCAGGGATATGAAAACCACCCTCGTGTCCGCGGCACCCCACAACGTAAGCATGAAATCGCGGTGCGGCCATTGCTAGCCCCTCCAGGGGGGGGGGGGTTGTCCATCCGTTCTGGGATGCAGCGTTCTAGGGCGTCGCGCGGAACCCCCAGTTGGAACGCAATTTCCGGAACACCCACCTAGCCTCAATTTTGGGGCAAACCACCTAAAAAAATGGATTCAGCACCCTCAAAAACCCCCCATCCCCTTTCTTTCCCCACATAACCCGCATCATAGGGGTGGTTTTTTTGGGGGGGGGGTCAAAGAGTTAGAGCACAGTTAGAACAGAGTTAGAACACAGTTAGAGCACCTTGCTCTAACTAGTTAGAGCACTAGTTATCGCGCGATAACTCAGTTATCGCGTAGTTATCGCGGGTAGTTATCGCGCACCCCTCCTCCATCCCTCCCTAGGACAAACAACACAAAACACTTGGCACAAAGCATGTATGGTCTTTTTTCATACAAAGTCATCAATGTATGAGGCCTTGGCTGCCTCCGGTACCAAAAGCCGTTGCTCTAGGGCGTTCATGGACATGCAATGGTGCATTTGGCGGAGGGACATACTTGGCCTCACCAAGGACCAACCCTTAAAACAATTTTTGAGCCTCCTCTTGTAAGGCCCATGCCGATACTCCGTTGGGATGGAGGAAAACTAAAAAAATGTTCCTCCATTTCTCGGCAAAAAAAGTGGAATGTGCCAAGCACCAATGGATCCACCTGGTGGGGGACCAACCTCAGTCTCCCCAAGCTTCTGAAAATTTTGTGGTCAACGCACGGTGGTGTTCCACTTGGGTTAGAGTGTACATCTCCCTCACCCTCCAAAGCTCATACAAACCCTCAATGCATTTCACCATGACATGAACAACAACCCATAACGGAGGTCCACCAGGGGTCCTCACTGTGGGGACATGCTCTTTGAGGCAATCCACAAATTGCCTTTGGAAGGGGGGGGAGGTTAGGAAAACTTTGGTGCTTGTAAGATCGAAATCTTTTTCTGTGGCCCTCGAGGCCGAGGGGAGACGTTGCCTCAGAGGGATGCCTGAGGTCTCATCCTTGAGGGCTTGTTTGAAGGCCTGCAAAGCTGCAAGAGCTTGGGCCTTACCAGGGGTACTAGGGGGGAGGGCATGAAGGGTGGTCTCAGTGCGCTTTGCAATGCCGTATAGAATGCGGCATGCTGCATGTTGGTAGTCCCCCGTCCGCCTATCAGGGGTCTCACTTCTCAAGAATGCCCCCCATCTTGAGGTGGACTCCAGCCCCATTTGCTCAATAATACCATTGGGGTCTTTGCACAACCAACACTTAGACCCAGCACCCCCCATTGCTTGCATCCCCTTCCCATCACTTGTCAAAATGACAGTGCAAGTCAAAAATTGGTTTTGAAAGAGGACAACGTCCTCCTCCACGTCCCTCACCTCTTGGTTGAGGTTCGCGGAGATGTCCAGGCTTCTCAGAAAAGCCTGTTCATCCACGCCATCCATGCAAAACGATGAGGCCCATAGCTTCACCTTCGAAGCATACTTTGCCCCCCCCCCATACATTAACCCATACATCCGCACGGGTAGAGGATGCCTTCCACAAGGAAACTGAAATGACAACAATGGCAACGCCACTAGGGGGGGGTTTCCCAATAACTCGGGCCATAGATATCGCATTTTGCACAATTGACTGCAAAGGCACATGGGAAGCTGCCCTATTGCGGCCTGTGGTAGACTTTACAATGGTTGCTTGGGGAAAGTAGGGCATGATTGGTTGCCGAACGGTCCTTAGGTCCCGTTGTGTGCAACGGCGGGGCATTCGCAAAAGGGCCCGTTGGGAGAGATGCATGCTGCATGCCATGCGTAGCATGCTCATGGCCTCACGGGATGCAGCGTTCTCGGGCGTCGTGCGGAACCCCGAGTTAAAACGCAATTTCCAGAACACCCACCTAGCCTCATTTTGGGGGCAAACCACCTAAAAAAAAGGATTCAGCACCCTCAAAATCCCCCCATCCCCTTTCTTTCCCCACATAACCCGCATCGTAGGGGTGGTTTTGGGGGGGGGGGTCAAAGAGTTAGAGCACAGTTAAAACAGCATTAGAACACAGTTAGAGCACCTTGCTCTAACTAGTTAGAGCACTAGTTATCACGCGATAACTCAGTTATGCTCCTAAGCTGTGAATGCAAGATGGCCACCAAGTGGGCTAAACAGGGCAGTGCACGCCCCACCCCTTATGCAAACTTCTCCTTTGGTGTTGGTGCCACACACAATGTTCGGATCACCCAATAGAACTCGCATGCACCAGCCGCTGAACCGCCTTCAACCGCCGCCGCCGGGCCTTGGGGCACTGCAGATCGGTGTACCGCCGGAGGTTAGCTTTGTTGAGAGCCCTCAACGCCTCGTTGACAGCATTATCCATGAAGAATAAGAGGGCCTGGGCAGGAAATGAGGGAGGGTTTTGAAGCAAGGGCCCAAAAAACACACGCGATAACCCACGCGATAACCCCCGCGATAACTAGGTTATCGCGCGATAACCCACGCGATAACCCCCCGCGATAACTAGTTAGAACGCGATAACCCCCCGCGATAACTAGTTAGAGCACCCAGTTAGAGCGCGATAACTACCGCGATAACTGGTTAGAGCAGACGTTAGTGCGCACTAACTGGAGGGGTTAAAGCAAGTATTGGGCACCCTAAAACCCATGGCCACCAGCTGCTGCTGCCACAGAGGCGTGCAGTGCAGCACCCCCCCCGCACTGTAAACAATCACGCTCCATCGCTCGCCCTCCCATGGCAATGGAGCGTGCAGTGCCCCGGTGTTCAACAACACCGGGGCTTGGCAGGTGGCCGTGCATGCCCAACCCTCCAACGCCCTACCCTTGCATACACGGATGTGCCGGTGTTTTTCCCTCAGGGAGGGATTCAGCAGGCCACCACTCTCCACCTAAAAATCACCCCCCGTGAAAGACCCCACACACACAATAAGCGCCATGGGCGCCCCATCACCCAAATGGGCGTGAAGGCCCATGGTGTCCGTCCCTTGGGGGCGAACAACTTGGATGCTACACCATGTGAACCATGGTGGAGCATTGGAGGTGCAATACTCATTCAGGTCTACAACCAAGGGGGTGAGGGGAGGCCATAGGGTAGCAGCAGCCATGTGGGTCGCCCTAAAATTAGAGGGGTTGGGGTTTCCGCTTCCCACTAGGCCGAAGTGGCACATGTGCACTTGGGCCCCAAATCGCTCCTCCCCACGAAAAATGCCCTTAGGTAACCCCCTAAGCAAACCCAGGAGTCATTGACTCCCACTCCTACTCCCGCTACCCTGACTCTGCACCCCTTGCGGCCCCAGCCCCTGCTAGGCGGTGAACGTGGCACTGAGGGTGGAGGTGAGGCTGCGCACCTGAGCCTCATCCACCCCCACGCGCTGCTGGAGGTCATCCCCCCTCCTCCGCTGCGCCTCCACCTCCACCCTCAGCTGGGCCGCCTCCACCGCCGCATTCCGCCTCCCATCCTCGGCCTCCCTCAGGGCCCCCCTCATCGCCTCCACCTCCTCCCCCCTCTTGGCGGCCAGGTTGAGGGCCTGGTCCAGGGCACGCTGGGTGTTGCCCTGGACCTTTTCGGCCTTCGCCAAGGCCGACTTGTGGTCGGCCGACCGACCCTTGGCCAGTGCGGCCTCAACCCCCGTGGCGGCCGCTTGCTCCACCAAAACCTGGCAAGCGTCCGTCACGAGGATGGCCACACTGGCCCCCAAGGGCTCCACATTCAGCGCCTCAGGGGGGGGCTGGGCCGCCACCTTCGCCGCCTTCGACGGCTTGGGGGAGGGCTTGGGGGAGGGGGTGGGGCCCTTACCCCTATGGGGGGGGGGGGGGATCCGCCTCAACAACCACCACCTCAGGCCCCCGCTTCGTCTGCTTTCCCGGCCTTCCCCCCTTGGGTGCATACTGCCGAACCCATTCGGCAGTGGCATCCAACACAGATGGGGGGGGGGTCATACCCCCCAACGTGGAGGATGCCCCCCCCCCCCTGTGCAGCTTCTGCCACACTTCCCTCCCGGTGTACTCCCCCTCAAACAAAAAACAAAACCTCAACAAAAAATAATTTTTCCTTTGGGGGGGGGGGGGGGTCACTCATCCCAAACAAACACAAAAAAGCCGCAACCGTTTCCCCCTACGCGGCATTCGGCCATTTGGCCGTTCCCCCCCAAACCCACACATAGGAGGGGAGGGTGAGGTTGCACTTTCTCTCCACCCCCCCCCCTCCTTCTCGGTGATGGTGTCCTGCCGGTACCATCCCGGCCGTCCCCCCCATCCGGTAGGCCTCATCCCCAGGCTCCCCCCATCGCCACGACGCCCCCTCCGGCGGCCTCTTCTCCCCCTCCAGCTCCACACGGGCCGCCAGCGGCTTGGCGGGCCGTGCCCCTGCGGCTTCTGCTGCTCCTCCTGCTGCTCCTGCTGGCTGGGCTTCGTCCTTGACGAAAAATACGCGGCAGCTGCAGGATGGTGGCCTGAGAACAACAAAAGAAACCAAAAAAAACACGCGAAAACTACCGCGATAACTCGCGCGATAACCTAGTTAGAACGCGATAACCCCCGCGATAAACCCCCGCGATAACCCCACGATAACTAGTTAGAACGCGATAACCTAGCGCGATAACTAGTTAGAGCACCTAGTTAGAACGCCATAACCTAGCGCGATAACTAGTTAGAGCGGGGGTTAGTGCAGGGTGTTGTGGGGAGTTTTCACACGTGGTGACATGGGCTCATGCCTTGGCCCTCCTTCTTGGCGTCGTCCAGCACCAGGTTCATCCTCTGCAGCCACACGAAGTCCGTGACGGCGGCATACTCCCCCACTTGCCTCCACTCCACCACCTGGGCCACCCCCTCCACCTCAGGGGCCACCCTTGCCACTGCTCCACATAATCCCCTCCTCACCACCAAAATGCAGCCTGGCGGCACCCTAATCCCAACATGCCCTTGCAGGGAGGGCCAGGGCAGTGCCGCCCCGTGGCACACCTTGGCCAAGGGGCACCGATCGGGGTGGCGTGCGACCCCCCCCACCTCCTCATTAGTGAGAGGGGCAATCACCTCCCTCCCATTCCCCCAGCCCGACAACAAAAATTGCCCGGTGGTTGTTCCCACCGGGAGCAAGCACAGAGCAGATGGCTCAATGCTGGCCCCATTGGGGTCCTCCTCCACCTCCTCCTCCTGGCCCCCGTCCACCTCCTCCCCCTCCTGGCATGGCACACAAAGGCCATCTTTGTGGGCGGCGCACAAAACCGCCCGTTCGCAGCCGTAGCACTTGGCTACGACCTTCCCCCTACACCTAACCGCCCCCTCACACTGGACTGTCTTGGCCACCCGGCCACCAGGTGCCCCCAGCTGGGGCCGCTTGATGGACTGGGTCACGTGCAGGTTGGGGAATCGAAGATTCCCCCCTTGGGTGAGCTCAATGGCAAAAAATGCCATGAGGCGGGGGTGGGTCACGCCCGTGGAGGAGGCCTTTGAAATGCCCGACCCCCGGTGGACATCAAGGGCATTCAAAAAAAAAGGCAGTGCCCCTCTTGAATGGCACAGCCCTCTCCACCCAAGGGTCAAGGAACCCGAACTACTAGAGGGCACAAAAAGAAAATGTGACCCATCCTCCTCCTCATGATTATGGGTTAGCATAATAAGGCAATTGACAATCAATGTGCCTTTAGGAATGGTGTAGGGGGGGGCCTCGCGATGGAGGTGCTGGGGGGTGTGGTCATAGCTCGAAATTTCGGCCATGTCAAAGATGGTGCAGCTCCATCCGACACCTCCCACCACAGTCTTCTTCGCCGTCTCCAGCACACAATCAGCCACCCTTTTGAGGACTGGCATATCATGGAGCCTGTGGGGGTTGTGCTTGTGGTGGTTGGCACCCCCATAGTTGCCATACAATGTGCGGCGGGTCCCAGAATCTTGGGGCCTGCCGACAATGGGGGGGTTCTCATTGAAAATGGGTGCCTTCTCTGAGAGAGGCACCCTATCCAGATCATCCAAAAGACTTTGCAGCTGCACATTACTCAAAAAATCGTGCTCCAGGAGGTGGTTGACCACCAACCTTCCCCCCACAGTGAGCACAAGGTCATTGGGGTCCCTATTAAAGGCCCCCAAGGGCTCGGCGGCAACCACCTCCTCCGCCTCCCCAATAAGGGGGGGTGTTGCCCCGAAAGGAAAAGAATCACCCCCTGCCCCGAAATAATGTTGGGATCGGTGACCCCATCCCACTCACGCTCCTACTGCCTTGTGCTATTGTGGGGCAAAAGGAGTGCATGGGGAGCTTGTTTTCGGGGTCGTCGGTGCAGACCCGGCGGGTGTTGTGGGTGAGGGGTTGGGGGAACCAACCATCCGACTTCCCCTTCCCCTTACCAGGTCGGATCCTTACCTTCTGCACACTAATCGTGAGGGGGTGGTGGGGCTTCTCCTTCCCCCTCCCAGCCCCCACCTCCTCCACCTCCTCCACTTCCTCCTCCACTTCCTCCGCTTCCTCCTGACCCACATAAAGGGTCGTCTTCGTCCCCGCACCCTTCTCGGCATGGGCGGTGACGGACTCCAACACCACGTCCACATCCTGGGGATGCAGCTGGATCAAGAATCCAGCAACCCCTGGATTTACCTCTAGCAACTCGAAGATGTAGTTGCTGAGAACCAGGGGGTCTCTCTTGTCGGCCATGAAGGGGGATTTATGGACAAGGAGTCCAAAGTCCACACCATGTTCAAAGCGAGTCGCCACAGGGCGCCTCACGTTTGCGTCACCCATCGTAAACCCCTCGGGACCGCCAAGGCGACCTACCCCAAGGAGCTTTTGATGGTGCTCGCACCAAGCGTGGGCAGCAAGGGCCATTACAAAGAATATGAAAGCTTTGAGAGCTCAAGTAAAAAGGGGAAACATAAAATGAAGCGCGATAACCTACGCGATAACTAGTTATCGCGCAATAACCCCCGCGATAACCCCCACGATAAATAGGTTATCGCGCGATAACCCACGCGATAACTAGTGCTCTAACCCCGTTCTAACCCCGTTCTAACTAGTTAGAGCACACAAAGATCAAATCGCAAAAAGTGCAAAACGGGCAATATCGAGCGAACGAAACATCCAAGGCACATTGTTGCATCATAGTGCACCCATGTAACATGTGAAATTCCGGGTTCCAACCATATCAACAACACCCAAACCTGGGGGGATTCCGCACCACGCCCTAGAACGCTGCATCCCATCCACCAACCGGGACTCCCGGTCCGCCACGTCATCCAGCACCGGGAAAAGGTCTGCCAAAATGCGCGGCGAACGCCACTTGATTTCCGAGGGGAGCCACTTGTTCACCATTCCCGGGGCGGTTTGCCGGCGCCCGCGACCTTGGTTGTGGCCCTGAAGGAGAATGTCTTCCCAATTCTAATCTCCCTACAAATGCGGGGCACATAACTGATCCACCAAGTCCCCTGGCAGAATGTCCTCCACCAAATGGTAGCCTGTGGCCTCATATTCCTCGGGGGGCCCAGAGGGCGGATCCGGCAACGCATGCCGAGACACAGGGTATTTCACTGCGATGCTTGGTGACGGGCAACACATGTGTAACTACGAAGCCAAGAGACTTTCGCCAACTTGCTTCGGAATGCAGCCAAATCATGGCGGGTGTCTACTATGTTGTTACACTGGCTACCTAGGGATTTTTTCCTCCTTTTTGGTGTAAATGGAAACTTTTTACCCTGAAAACCCCCGGGTTTCATGCCCCTCTCGTGCTGAAAATACTCCTACACGGTAAAAATATCCCAAAGTTGGCTTCCCGGGCCTTGGCTCGCGCAAATTCACAAGTTGGCGCGCCAAGTCGCAAGTTGGTGCGCCAAGTCCGGACTTGGCGCGCGCCAAGTGTCCCCCCACCGATCCAACCATCGACTTGCACACTATTGTTGTCACTGGAAATTCCGTCCCTCACCTGCCCTTGGACACTTGGCACGAAGAAAGCATTGTTCCATCTTTTTTTGTGGAATGTGCAAAAGAATGTGTAAAACAATGTGCAAGAGATGTGCTTCCCGATGATGAAAGTAGTATACATTGTGGAGCCGTAGCTCAAAATTGCCTTGCTGGGGGCCATGGAGGCATAGCAATCATATATAGAGGTCAGATGCCTTGCTGTGGTCCCAGGGTCATCTGGCGGGTGGGTTGCCGGGAGAATCCCGGGCGGCACTGAATGGATCATTAGGTTAGGACCCTTGTTTGACCTGGAAGAAGACCCCCTTATTCTCTATGTACCCCCTTTGCTTCGTCCACGACGACTCCCAAACAGAAAAGTTTTCATTATACAACCCCCAGTCGGGATTATCTGAGCGGATCACTTCCCCCCACCCCTTCCGCGTGCGATCCCCCTTGCCCCTCTTCACCCGCACTCTGGCCCCCCGCAGTCTGGACACCCGGCCGCCTTTACTTCCACCTCGAAAGCTGCGCTTGGAAATTTCACATTTCAGGGCTTTATGGCGCCCCTCTCCTTTGAAGGCGGCAAAAATGCCAATGTGCCCCCACCTGCGGGCCCATCCCAACAGGTGGTCAATCCACAGATGGGCCCACAGGGTGACGTTCATTTCACAAGCCTTATGGGCCTCCCCCATTTTTTGCAATTCTGTTCGCAGAATTTTTATGTCGGGCCACTGCAATGGTCCGGATTTCCAGACGACATCGCTTGTTGCCAACGGGGATTTTCCCCATTGCCGGAAGGCGTCTGTCCAGGACACCCGGACCCCCCCCATGTCAACGACATGCTGCAGGAGGCCCTCCCCCTCCAGATGGTCACACATGGTGTCCCATCCCTCATTCTTCACCCACTCTGCAGCCGCCGTCTGCTCAATTTTCAGGGGCACCTTCTTCTTATCCTTCCTCTCGTCTTCCAACGCCACACCGGTGGCGGTCCGTGCCTGGATCCGAATGGGATCCAAGAAACATTGCACCCACCTCACGGCCTTTCCCCTCTTCCACCGATGCACCGTGTGGAGGCTGTTCACGAGGGCTGAAAGCCCATTGTGCACTTGCCGGTGCACGCCATGCAGCCCATAATCGGGGGGCCGCTAGGGGGGGGCGCACGATCGGGCATATCATCCCTGCCTAGAGCCACTCCTCGACAATCACCCCCATCCCGCAACCAATTTCGTGCGAGATGGTTGCCCGATTTTTCCCACACAGCCAACAAACAGTGGCTGCGGGGGTTTTGGCTGTGAACGAGGAGCAACCCCCCTAAATGACCTGCGCCTTGGTGTCTGCTATAAAAAAAGGAATCACCTTACGCAGGTAGCCCCCTTTATCGGGGATTTGCTACTGCGCCACCTCGATGAGGTCCGCGTTCAGGTCATAGACCTCGGCCAATTGGGAAATGATGGCCTTCTTCTCGGATCCGCGCAGCAAGATCCAAGAGCCCAATGGCATTTGACTCCCGAGGTCTCCAACGGCAAAATGCACGAAGGAGGCCTGCCAGAGCTTTGTCCCGTCGAAGGAGATGCCCACCCACACGTTGTCCGTCAGGAACGTGGGGCCGTCACGGTGCCACATCACCTGTGCCAGAAAATAGGCCGTGTGTAACGGGTCACCGTGAATTTGCCGGGAAACGCTTTGGTGCAGGGTGAAAATACTTGCAGTTTCTGCCATAGATTGCATGCGGCCCCAAAAATGTCATTGTCCTCGTGCGTCTGAAAATGGACCTCCGTGACGCGGGGGGCGGACAATGCTATTCGCACCTGCATCAGGGTTCCCCATGGGCACTTCCATTGGCTGTGGGCCCGGCTGTACTGCAGTTTGCGGAAGCTGTCGCCATTTTTGCGGTTCTCCCACAGAATGGCCGCGGCCAACAGCTCCAAATCGGGGGTGGGGGGTTTGCCCTCCCCGCAAACGAGGTGCATGCGGCGGCGGCCGTGTACTTGCCAATGTGGCCCCAGGATCTCCCCCATGGCTTCGCAAAGGCGCGCCAGCCGCGCGCGCCTGTCGCGGTAGTTCAAGGGCGCCAGCTACTCAAAGGCCCGCTGCATGGTGCACAAACAAACACCTTCGGCACGTGAGGACGTGGCAGGCGGGTTGGATCATACAACAAAAGGTTGGCGCACGTTGGCACACAGTTGGCACAGAGTTGGCACGCAGTTGGCGCGCCAACTTCTCATTTGGCGCGCGCCAACTCCCCCGTTGGCGCACGCCCAATCACGAGTTGGCGCGCCAACTTACCACTTGGCGCGCGCCAAAGCCATTTCGACGCGCATAGCCTGCTCATTTCCTCGCCCTCTTCCGCCCGCCTGCGCTTGGGGTCCGGCAGGTGCGCAACCGGGTGCTTGTCCAGCAGGCCCTTCACCTCCGTGAGGGTGGTCTCTTTGACCCCAATGTTGAGGGCCACATGGCGTTGGGCGCTGAGTGCAGAGTGCAACTCAACCGCCGCGGCCTGCAGGTACAGCACATGGTCGGGGTCGGCGCCACCCTCTATCCCCCCCCGAACTGCACGCACTTGCGCAGTGGCGGACAGCTGCTGCTGCAACTCCGCCCTCTGCTTTTCCCACCCCTTCTCCCGCCGCTACCACGCGGCGCGCTCGCCGGTGAGCGCCTCCTGCGCCGTCTTGCGGGTAGCCTCTGCCGCCTGTGCAGCTTGTTCTCCGCCTCCAGGCGGAGAATCTCCGCCTTCTCCCCCCCCCCCCCGCGTCTCGCGCTGCCTGCGCTGCGTGTGCTGCCCCCTGGGGGGTGGTCGCGGGGCGAGTGCTCGTGGAGCCCCTGGCCTGCTGCTCCGTGCGACCCTTGCTCTGCAGGGACGGGTCCCCAGACGCGTCGGATCCGGCCTTGCCCCCCTTCTCCCCCTTCGGCCCTTTCCCCAGGAGCTGCTTTTGGAAGCGGAGGAGAAACGCTTGCGCTGCCTCCTTCAAGAGGGGGGCACGGGCAATGGCCCGCACGTCGCTCCACTCGCACTGCTTCCACCTCTGCAGTTGTCCCGGAGCTTCGATGCTGCAGAGGAGGAGCCGGTTGTGCGTGGAGGGGGGGCGCACCTGCACAAATGGCACAATTGAGACAACCCATGGTTGCACCCCCGCCTTTCCCTGCACAACTGCCCAAAACGGGCACTCCACCACCCTATTCGGTCCGGACCCCCGCCGAATCACCTGCGCCTGGAACAGGTGGCTGATCCTCGTCCCCCCCCATCGATGACGTCCACCGCCGTCGCCTCGGCGCACGTCACCTTACAAAACTTATCGGGGCTGTGCAACTCGTCCCCGAAGTCTGCCGGTTCCGGGACCTCCGGAACTTCCCAATCCACCTCCACCTCCACATCCACCTCCAACCCCTCCTGCTGCTCTTGCCGCTACTCTTGCCGCTGCTCCTGCCGCTGCTCCTCCCGCTGCTCCGCTGCGGCCGGCACGGGCACTGGACGCGGGTCCATTTCCAGTTGAAAATTGGCGTAGTGGATTGGGACCTGCAAATACACAACATCACACTAAACAAGCATTGAACAATGCACACAACGACACCAATGCGACAACCAAGACAACACAAAAACCAGCCACACAACAACGTTTCCGATAAAACCAAACCAAGCGCCAAAACTGGACTTGGCGCGCGCCAAAACTGGACTTGGCACGCGCCAACTGTATACTTGGCGCGCCAACTTGTCACTCGGCGCGCGCCAACCGATGAGTTGGCGCGCGCCAAGATAGAAATTGGCGCGCGCCAACTGCGAAGTTGGCGCCCCAATCTGGTATGTGGTGCGCGCCAAATGCCACGTGTGACGTGTGACGTGTGACAAAATGGTGTGCATGCAAAGCTCGCGCGGGCACACCTTCTCGCCGCAGGAGCAAATGGCACGGCGTGCCTTGTCCACGCGGACGAGGCCCAACATCTCGGCGTCCTGGGAGCTCAGGGGCGGCGTGAAGTGGGTGGGGTGTAACACAGTAAGGGGGTGCATAGTAACCCCCCCTTACTGAGTTTGACTTTGCCCCCCCTCCCAAACATGTGTCCCGGTTGTTTTTCTCCACCCTGGGTGGTCCAACACACTTCCCTATGTCCACTCTAGAGGTGTATAACTTCGTTTACCCGGAACTCCATGGTGTGTCGATTTCGCGAAACCCCCCCAAAACTCAGTAACCCCCCTTACTGACACCCTTACTACCGCAGTAACCCAACTCAGTAAGGGGGGTCACTGACCCCCTTAGTGACTTAGTAACCCCGTTACTCACTCAGTAACCCCCCCTTACTGACCCCCCTTACTGAGTCAGTAACCCCCTTACTGACCCCCCTTACTGTGTTTTAACCGTAGCAACACTAGGGCATGAAGAAATCAGGCAAGTATCAAATGTATCACTCAGCCCTTCGTCGTTTGCGTGCCAACAAAGCCTCCCCTTGTCCTCCCTTGGCTTTGCGCAATTGTACACCCACCGCGAGTGCATCCGTGTTGACCACATGGGCCATACCACGCCTCGTCACTCGCGGCTTCTTCAAGCACCAACCTCTCATACTGTTTTCAACCGGACTTTGAAGGTCCGGTTCCGGTACTCAATGGGGATGCTAGAGAAAAGGTATAAAGACCTATACATCCCCAAAATTTTGCCACTGTGACACGCGGCCCAATGGGCCCACGGTGTGGGCTTCCAACCCAAGGCACTCCAACACTCGCCAAACTGACGGGCATGTGCCTGAGCTCGGGCAACTTGAGTGGGGGTGAGGTACTCCTTTTCCCTCCACAGGCTATACATACCTGCGAAAGACCGCAACAATAGCTTAATGAGGACATGGGCACGCATTCCTCTCTCCCCGACCACCTCACACTCAAAGTGGCTACACAAGATCACAACCAACTTGTCTGGTGTTTGGTGATTCCTCCGGAACAAGGCACTAGAGGTCAGACTAAACTTTCCGTCCTTTGTTTGTTTCTGCTGCAAGCGTTCAGCAGGTGGGATTGCCTCTGCCCTCAGCTTGTACATGCTGATGGAGTTCCTGTAACTCCTTCACAGCACCACGCTTGCTGTGGTCGGCTGCTACCCAATCCTCAACCATCCAACCCACCCGTGTCACAATGGCATTTAAAACACGACAAAAAATGATTATAATCACCAATCCGCCGCCTTGGTGGGACGGAGGTAAGAAAAGAGCCCCAACGGCACAGGGCCTCGACAAAATCGGTGGGAACCATGCTTCCCACATTGCCACAACACCAACACTTGTCGCCAGGGTTACTGACTAACATCACCTTTCCATCCCCGGTGACAAACACCTCAAAAGTGTACCTTGTACCCCCACACATTATATCCCTATCCTGCTCAAAGTCTTCAACCTCCCTGTCTAGGCCGGCAAGCCGGTCGACGGCACGGAGGCATCGTCCATCGTCAGGACCATCAAGTGCCCACCATGTGGCCCACCTCCTTACATCGCTGGCTCGACTCGGGGTACCCCACACGTGGACGTAGACGTCGCAGCGCGTGGCCGATGGTGCCTAGCAGGGCGCTTGCCACGCGTGCAAGGCACTTCTTGCGTTGTGCCTTGGTCTTGGGGTCTTTGAGGGCTTCCAGTGGTGTAAGGGTGAGACGTTGTAGGTGCGCCTCAAACGTATCCACCGCCGCTTCCATTATAAAAAGCTGTGCACAAGGAAAACGGCATCCTTGTTGCGTTGGTCTCTACTCATTAATTGGGGGCAGTAAGGGGGGTCAGTAAGGGGGTTACTGACTCAGTAAGGGGGTCAGTAAGGGGGGGTTACTGAGTCAGGAGGGGGGTTACTGAGTCAGTAAGGTGGGGTCAGTAACCCCCTTACTGACTCAGTAACCCCCCCCCTTACTGACTCAGTAAGGGGGTTACTGACCCCCCCTTGCTGACTCAGTAACCCCCTTACTGACTCAGTAACCCCCCCCTTACTGACCTCCTTACTGAGTCAGTAACCCCCTTACTGACCCCCCTTACTGACCTAGAAAGTGGTGTACCAGGGCAACTGTTTTCCTAGGGGTTGAATGTGGTTTCACTCTTTTAGATGGTATGCCCATGCCATGGACACTAGCAAAGCGTTGCACAACACAAAAGGACATTGTCTGCACCCTCAAGTCACAAGAGTTGGAAAGATTGTTGATATCGGTGGACCTCTCATGAAACACATCATCACTGCGCCAACCACATTGTCATTGCTCAGAAAAGGAATTGGACGTGCCTTTAGGCACCCGATCACGCACCCATTCATGAGCCCATTCACGCGCCCAATCACGCATCCAATGACCCATCCCTTCATGAGCCCTTTCACGCACCCATTGACGCGCCCATTCACGTGTCTAATGACCCATCCGTTCGGGAGCCCATTCACGCACCCATTCACGCGCCCATTCACGCAACCATTCACGCGCCCATTCACGCGTGCAACCACCCATCCATTCATGCGCTCAGTCGCACGCCCAACGACGCGTGCACCTGCATGCTTCACTACTTCTTCCCTTGTCCGATCACCTGCAGCAACTCATTCTTGTGCATTGCTACCACCTGTGCCTCTGTCTCTGCCTTTTCTCGTGCCGAGCGTTCTTCGGCGGTCTTCTGCTTTTCGGCTTGGACCGCCTCTTGGAGCGTGCGCACTTGCGCTTCCAACTCCACGATCCTACCTTTCTGCTGAGCGGTCACTTGCCGCATTGCGGCCAGGTCCGCCTCTGCTTTGGACGCCTTACCCTTGGCGGCCTCCTTCACGATCCTCTCGAGGCGGTCCGGTAGTCCCACAAGCGCGCTCATTGTGTCTTGTGTGTCCTCTGGGACTACCTCACTGACCGACTCGGAGACAGCACGCCCGACAACCGCACGGAGCTCCGACACCGTCAACCCGTCCCCAACTTGAGGAGCCCCCCCCCCCCCCCCCGCTCTCGACGTTCCTCTGCTGCCCCTGCCTCTTCCTCTTGTCCTTCCCTTGGAACGCGGGGGAGGAGGACTGGGACGAGGTCTTCAACTGTCCAGCAGGGGAGGGGGGCTGCTCATCCTCGGGCGCCTCTCGCTTGATCCCCCTCCCCGAAGGCCCCATGCGGTGCTGCTCCTCAAGCCACGCTTGCTGCGCAGTTTCTGCAAGCCCCGTTGCCGGCCTGCCCACGCCACCGATTTGCCCAAGTCCGCGCAGCTTCATCCGCTTCCCATTTTCGTCGATGCAGATGTAATAGTGCGCGGTGTTGGCACGTGAGAAGCTCGTCCAAAGCCAAAATCGCGGCGCCGGCTGGCCCGCGGCCTCCACTCCATCCACGGCCACGGGCAGCTGCACCTTCACCGTTTGCATGGTCTTCCCCTCCTGCAACGATGGGCGGGAAGGGTAACTAAACGATTTCAACTGAAGACCTCCGCCACGTACAAGGAACTAGTCCCTTTATTTGCTTTGGGGCATATCAACCTGCAAACTTAAATCCCGTGACATGTCGCACCTAAACATACCTTGAATTTCAGCTCAAATTCTTTGTGCCACGTGGTCTGCCCAACAGACCACACGGCAGACCCCGCATTGAGGACAACGGGGGTTGATCCCCTGGGCCACTGCACGGTATTCACCGAGGTTGGACCCACCACTGTTGCAGCCGGGAGTGTGGCCGGCTTTGCACTACCCGCCTTGGGTGCCACGTCCTCCAAGGGGAGATCTGCCGGGATCAACCGGGGCAGCAAGTCAACGGTAGCCTACAACACATAGGGATGCAGGCAACCCCCTTCCACACCCCCTCAGAGCGCACTCCTACCCTAACCCAGTTACAACTCGTAAAACTCAATAAGGGGGGTCAGTATGGGGGTTACTGACTCAGTAAGGGGGGTCAGTAAGGGGGGGTTACTGAGTCAGTAAGGGGGTTACTGAGTCAGCAAGGGGGGGTCAGTAACCCCCTTACTGACTCAGTAAGGGGGGGGGGGGGTTACTGAGTCAGTAAGGGGGTTACTGACCCCCCCTTACTGATTCAGTAACCCCCTTACTGAGTCAGTAACCCCCCCCCTTACTGAGTCAGTAACCCCCCTTACTGACTCAGTAACCCCCCCCTTACTGTCATCTGGCATTTGTATGTGCCTGTGGTCTGTGACTATCTGTGACTGTTTGTGACTGTCTGTGACTATCTGTGACTGTCTGTGACTATCTGTGACTGGTCTGTGACTGTGTGTGACGGAAATCAGTGACGGATGTGATTGGGGGGGTGAGTCCCCCCCCCCCCCCTGTTGTGACGAGGCAGGCGAATAATCACTGGGGGTTCTTGGGTTTTCCCCTTCCCCTGAACAACAAAGATTCCTAGCCCCTTTATGGGCATGGGGCAAGAATAATCACTGGGGGTTCTTGGGTTTTCCCCTTCCCCTGAACAACAAAGATTCCTAGCCCCTTTATGGGCATGGGGCACGCATAATCACTGGGGGTTCTTGGGTTTTCCCCTTCCCCTCAACAACAAAGATTCCTAGCCCCTTTATGGGCATGGGGCACGAATAATCACTGGGGGTGCTTGGGTTTTCCCCTTCCCCTCAACAACAAAGATTCCTAGCCCCTTTATGGGCATGGGGCACGAATAATCACTGGGGGTTCTTGGGTTTTCCCCTTCCCCTCAACAACAAAGATTCCTAGCCCCTTTATGGGCATGGGGCACGAATAATCACTGGGGGTTCTTGGGTTTTCCCCTTCCCATCAACAACAAATCATCAAATTCCTAAAGAGCAAAGAGCAAAAGGGACACAGGGGGGAGCGGGGGGAGCAGGGCAGGCATGGACACACAAACCCAAAGCGCGCCAAAGCATACACCCAAACCCAAACCCAAACCTAGGCCCAAACCAGAACCCGCACCCGAACCCACACCCAACCCCCAGCCCAAACCCAAGCCCAAACCCACACCCATGACAGAACTGTGACAAAGGGGCAAAAGAGGCAGCAATGCATACAAAAAATAGCAAAGGCAAAAAAGGAAAGAAACACATTCAGCTGATGGCATGCACACATGTAGTCCCCCTTCTTGCCATGGGGGTCGTCCCGCACGTGACCCGGGGCCGCCAACACGGAGATGTCCATAATGGGCATGCGGGGGGGCAGCAGGTTCCACCGCCAGGCCGTCACCTCATCGTTGTCAGTGGTGGGCACTTGGAACCCTGCTAATCGACCCCCATTAACAACGAGGATGGTGCCCGGCCTGGTCTTCAGCACCATGCGGCAACCGCCGACACCCGGCTGCGGTAGCGGGGCGTCATCCTCGTGTTGCACCCGGAATGGGCAGTCACTCGGCGCCGGGGTGGTGTCCTGAGGGACAGGGCTAGCATCGAACGGCACAGCAGCATAATGTGCCGTCAGCAACTCGCCTCCACCCGGCATCAAGCATGTCAGCATTGTGGGGAAGTGGCTTGGCAGTGCGTTGCTGGGCTGGGCTGCTGGCGCCTCATTCGCGGGCTCATCGCAAGCAGTGCACAACACACCCTTGTGTGTCCCACACAACAACGCTTGCTTGCACCCGAAACACCGCGCACTCGACCCACCCACCTTCCGCCTGCACGACACCACACCAGACACTTCCTTGCCCACCGCCTCCGCCTCACGCCGTGCCCATCCCCCCCCCCGTACCCGCGTGTCCCAACTAGGTTATTGACATGGTTCACCCACGTTAGGACGGGCGGGAAGGCAGCTAGCAGCCCAGCACAAGCCATGGCACTCCGGGGCCACAAAAAGTCTCAAAGGACAACAAAAGTGTGCAGGAAGGACACATCGCAAAACTCAGTAAGGGGGGTCAGTAAGGGGGTTACTGAGTCAGTAAGGGGGGGGGTTACTGAGTCAGTAAGGGGGGGGTTACTGAGTCAGTAAGGGGGTTACGGAGTCAGTAAGGGGGGTTCAGTAAGGGGGGTTACTGCTCAGTAAGGGGGTTACTGACCCAAGGTCAGTAACCCTTACTCACCCAAATGGGGGGGGGTTACTGACTTTTTTCAACTTTGTCTACCGAGGGCATACGGGCGGAGAGACACATGTCCTCCCCTATTTTGGACATGGAGAACATAAATACGTGCCTAGGTCCTAGCAATATGGGCAGATGTGGTAATGGCAGAGGTGTCCATTTTGGGGGGGTTACTATGCACCCCCTTACTGTGGGACACCCCAGGCCATTGCCATCCAGGCCATGCGGGCGGCCCCTGGCTCCCGCACGAACGCGGCGCCAAGCGCAGCGAACGAGTACACCACCGTGCCGGCCGTGTAGCGCCCGCGGCACCGGTCGGTCGCCTAGGGGGGGGGGGGAGGCACCACCGGTGGATGTGCGGAGTGAGGCAGGCAGCCGCTGTCCCACCAGTGGGCCCAGAGTGCGCGTGGTCAGTGGGGGTCAGGAACAGCCCCGCACACATCCCCTCCTGCAGGAGGAGGACGTCCCCCATGTAGGGCACTGGGGGGTCCAACGGCTGCGCAGCCTGCGACACGAAGCAGACTAGCTGGGGAATCGCGTCCGGAGTGAGGACGTCCTCCTCTGCCGCATTCTGTAGGGGGGGGGGGGGGGCATCCGCATCAGCCGGTGCAGCCGGCCTCTCCTCCGCATCCGCCAGCGCCTCCGGCCTGTCCTCCTCTTGGGGAGCAGGCACGGGGTCGGCCTCCTTTGCCGCACTCTGTGGGGGAGGGGCAGGCTCCCCATCCGCCACGAGTCCGCCATGTCCTCCTCTTGGGGGGCAGGCACGGGGTCGGTCGCGGGGACTGCCTCGGCCGGGGCTGACTCCTCAGACCCCTGGTCGAGGAGGCTGAAGTTCAAACTGTCCTCTGTGCCCAGAGGAGACCCGACTGCAGCCCCCTCGGCCAGAAGGTCGGAGGGCATCACCGGAACATTGTTCTCAGCTCCGTTACACTCTCCGGCTCCACGGTCAGCATGCGCGACCGGTAGCCGGCGGGTGCAAACGGGATGAACAGTGCCCGGCCAGGCCCGCCCGCACCGCGGTGGATCACCGTCCCGCGGAGGAGCGTCAGGCTGCGAATCGGTTGGATAACAATATCACACCGATTCGCAGCGTGATAGCCCCCCTGCGTGCCCGGGCACACCCGGAGGGACTTGGACGGGGGGGAGGTGGTGAGGGGGATGAACACGACCATGCACTGCAGTAACTGTTTCACTGACAGTGCAAAATCGCGGTGGGGGATCTGGAAGCCCTTCCAGGGTTCTGCCTCCCACCGCTCGATGATCTTGGGGCACAAGGCCTCAAGTCCCTCTAGCGGTGGGAGAAAGAACCCCGGCAGGCCCAGAACTGCCTGCCAGAGGTCGTCCGGGAGCCAGTGGGGGACGCTAGAGACCGTCGTCCGATAGCGCCCCCCACCTTCCCCGGGGGCCTGGAAGGCCACCTCCTCGAGCATCGACGGGTTGAGTTTCACCGTGGCGAGCTCTGCCAGTCCGGCCCACAGATCGTGAGGGATGATGTGGTCATACTGGCTGTAGCCCGCCGCGGCAAAACCCTCCTCCGTGACGATGGGGGGGTTGAGGATGTCGTGGGTGGCGACGGGGTAGGAGTTGTGGAAGGAGGGGTGGGGGCAACCCATGCCAAGCATGGTGAAGGGGGCGTTGGTGGTGTAGAGGGTGGGGTGGGTGATGTCGGGGATGTGGGTGCGCAGGCAACGGTTGGTGGAGAACTCCGTGGGAGCTACTGCATCCCACGCCTGCACCTTCACCGTCTGGTACCGCACGACGGCGTGTGGCCGTGCGGTGCGTCCAGCCACTTTTTTTGATTGGATCCACCCACAGCCACTGCTCCTCGGGGTCGAGACCCTGAGGCGGCATCTCCTGCAGCGCGAGAACGTTGACGAACTCCTTTGACGCTGCAGCAGTGCACAGCTTCAGGGTCTTGTTGAGGCCCGCAAGGGTGACTTGCGACAGCTTCAACTCGACGGCGAGCGTCGTGGGGTACCGCCCCATCACGGCACAGCAGAACCTGCTAAGAACCCCCCTGGTCAGGGCGAAGTTGATGTGTATGGTTAGCATAACCTGGCATACGAGGAATACCTGGGAGTATACGGGTAAAAAAGGGGGTTTTGGGAGAAAGGGGTATGTGGCATGTACAGGTGGCTAAGAATGTACGATGCACAATGCATGCATAGGTGGGTTGGGGAATACCTCTAGTTTGCCAATTGTGACGATCAATGTTGTGTTTGAAAATACCCCATTTTGGGCTCTTGGGGTATACGGCCGTATACTCAAGGATCCAATACCTCAGTATACGGCCGTATACTCTGGAGTATGTGGCCGTATACTTAGAGTATACGGCCGTATACTGGGGGTATTTATTTGCACCACGTGGTTGTTTCAAGTTGAAAAATTCCATTGTTGTGCCTTTTGTGCCCATCTTGTTGCATGCTTTGCCTTTGCCAAACAATTGCACACCACTTGAAACCAATCTAGGCTCATACTTCACTCATGATTGCAATGTATGTCTCCATATGTGTCCATTCCAATCCATATTATGTTGCTCCTTGCTCTCCCAGGCCCTCTTTTTCTGGCACCATGACTAATGTGGGCACTCATGCCTTGTGGAAGAAGTGGGCCGATGCCGTAGCTCTCCGCACAGCGCACAGAGGTGTTTACAGCCCCGACAGCACACACACCGTGTCTTGGGCTTCTCTTGAGAATTGTGCTTGGTCCACCTTTGACACCCCTAGCTGTGGCCCTGGTGAAGGTAACACAACCCGGCGTTGCCCAACCCCACAGCCTCACTGACCCTTTGCTGTCGTTGTTTGACAACAACCCTAATCTGCAAGCTATTGTGCTGCAGCTCCATGATTCGGATGCCCGCGCTGTCGTGGAGCACGTTGAAAAGAGCTGTGGGGGACCAAATAGGGGGATGAGTTTCTATTTGAGGGAATGGGAGGTGCCGGATGGCACTCCGGGGATTCATGTCCCGGGGGACGTGGCCGCTGGCTGGCACAAATGGGATTGCAAGGCCGAGCAACTGCAGCGGGGGCATTGGGAGGACACCGCCCCCCTCTACTCCCTCCACTCCCAATCGCCATGGTCCTGGCATGCCCATTTGGAGGGCCACACCTTCCCCACCTGGTACAAGGGTACTGGGATGCACCCCTCCGATTTCTTCCCCCTCACCACCACCCCCCTTTTTGGTGTTGAACACCATCGTGTCTCCATCCCCGTTGCCGTCGTCGATCATTTCGGATTTCAAGCAATGGGGCCATGCTTTCCAAACTGGCTTCATTTCTGTCGATTGGATGGACAAGCTTCAGGATGAGTATGGGGAACTTAGGGGGGATGCGGGGGTCAATATTTTTAATGAGGATTGGCCCGCCGAGACGCGTGCAGGGGACAATGATCGACACCCGCCGCACATTCACTCCACCGGAGGGGAGTGCAATGTACAGTTTCGCAAGGGAGGTCCTCATACCCCACTTGGAGACTCATTTGGGTTGGAACTATCCGGTCGTGAATGTTACCACCTTTATTGTGGTGAAGGCCGGTACAGTGGATGTGGAAAAAAAAACAGTGTTGGCACCGTGACATTAACCTCAGCTATGTTACCGGTCCGGACCAACACCATGTTATTTGCTTGTTCCCGATGTTCTGCCCCACACCCGATGATGGTTGTGCTGGGGATTTCGTGGTTACATCACACACGGGCCTCCCGGACCCTTGGGTGGAGGCCCCATTGGCCCCATTGGACATCGGGGATGTGTGGTTGGGCAATGCACTGACTGTGCATTGCGGAGGTATTTGCCCTACCACTAACCCCCATCGGCCCCGTGTTTTTGATTTCATTTCGGTTGGTACCTCCAGGTTCGACTACAACGACACTTGCCCTGTTGTTGTACCCCCTTGGGCCAGCAAAGCGGCCGCATCCCCCGAAGGGTCTCAAAGTCCTCATGCCACTTGTGGTGCAGTTAGTTGTGAGGTGTTGTTGGATGTGACTGATGCTGCCACAGTTTTTTGTGTTACATGTGGTAAGGTGCCATTGTGTGCCACCCACGCCGTGGAGGGGCAATGTGGTGCGTGTCAGGAGAGCGCTTGGAATGAGGCTGACACAATGACGCAACACAGTGGTGTTGCATGGGGTCGTTGTCCGGTCCCATTGCAGTTCTACATGCCCGTTGATGGGGCTACTTTTTTTGCAATTCATGAAAATTTGTCCCCAAGCCCCCTTCGAGTTGGGGTTGAGGGTCACCCTTCATACGAGGAGTGCCCATTGCAGCAAATGCATGCTAACCCCTTGCCTTCTGTGGGCTCGGATGGCACTTTCCTTGCTTGTCCCCCCGGTTCATTGGTGGTTTCGCGGGGTTTGATTGGTGGTGTTGCTTTGGCTTCCACGGATGCCACAATTGGCGGGGTTTTGCATTGGTTTGCACTTGGGCACAAGCACCACCTCATGGATGTTGCACTGGCGGAGAGCTACGGTTGGGTGAAGTGGTGGCCATTCAAGACCGTCTCAAGAAAGAAGAAGTCGAAGCCGAAGTCCAAGGCAAAGTCAAGGAAGGGCAAGGAGAAGGCCGGGGAAGAAGTTGAGGACGTGGAGGAGGAGGAAGAGGACAAGCAAGAGCTGTGGTGCATCTGCAATCGGGTATTTGTGGGCTCCGGGCATGGGGTGAAATGTGTTGTTGTTATTCATTAAGTGTCATTTGTTTCAAAACGTAGGGTCTGGTGGGGTTTTTTTTTTGGCCTGTCTTCGGCGCCTCTCTATATGGTTGCGGTTCTTCAGGTTGAATTTTTCTTTGATCATCAACCTCTTCAACTTCTTCCCAGGATTCTTCACTGGCCTACACACGTTTTTGCATGTTTGAGGGCAGTGGGGTTTGAACCAAGAAGGTTTCGTTTGCAAGTGTAGCATGCATACCTCTCACCCACCCAGTGCCATGGTCTTGGAATACGGCCGTATACCTTGTGTATACGGCCGTATACCCACGGTATACGGCCTTATACTCCCAATATACGGCCGTATACCGCGAGTATACGGCCGTATACCTGCCCACCCATTCCGGGTATACGGCCGTATACTCGGAGGTATACGGCGGTATACTCGGAGGTATACGGCCGTATACTCATAGTATTTGTTGCCAATTTCAATCCATTTTGACTAGTTCTTTGTTAGAATTCCACCCTTTCTTCCCATTCAGGTCCAGTATGATCCTTGGCCACTGCGGAGCATCACCGATTACGTAGTGGCCGAGCCCGAGGTGGAGTTGGTGGCGCCAAAGGCTGCCGCAGGCCAAGTGGTCTCCGGTCGGGAGTACGTGGACCCCATTCCAGTGGGTCGGGGGGATGTTGCCAGTGCGCCCTCCGACCTGGCATGCACCACTGGCAAAGACACCGGGTACGATTCCCGATTGAATGTCCGTGCCAGTGGTGCACTGCATGATATTCGCCTGCCCATTAGGGTCATTGCAAATTTGAAAGAGGGGGCTGTGGAGGCCATAAGGGGGGCTCCAATGTGGAGCAAGAGCTCCGGGAAGGTGCGGGTTTTTTTCAGCACCACGGGGGGAAAATGGGGCATTTCGGACTCCATTATGGTGCTCCAAAGTTTTGGGGGGGAGCCTGTCCCCGTGGAGCACTCCGGCCGTGGCCCTCCAGGCCAAGTTGGCCGCGAGGGCGGGGAAACAGCTTGGGGGGAGGGGGCTGAAGCGGGCTCATGATGAGCCCGCTGAGCCGAGGGCCACCCCTGCACCCACCCCCGCCCGGAAGCCCCCAAGCCTTCCGGCTCTGCTGCTGCTGCTGTTGCTGTGAGCTCGGGGGGGCTTGAGGGGGATGGGGGGGTGGGGGGGATTGAAGCAGCTGCCTGCCGTGGCACATGCGAGGCCCTGGGGGACCTCGATGTGCCCAGCACCGCTGACATTGTCAGTGGTGTTGTGGCGGGCTTGGGGAAGTCCCGGCTGAACATCTCCCGGGACATCGGGGAGTTCAGCCGGACTTCCCTGACCTCCTTGAGGGAGGCCAATGCCTCCCTCAAGGAGGAGCTGAAGGCTGCCCATGCTGAGGGTGACGCCAAGGAAGGGAGGATTGCGGACCTGGAGACCAAGTTGGCCGAGGCCACCTCAAGTGCCCATGACTGGCACCTCAAGGCCAAGGAGTTGGAGACGCAACTCCAAGCGGCCAAGGCCAACGAGGAGTGGGCGAGGTCCAATGTGGCCCATAGTGTCACACAGAGTGCACCCCCACCCCAAGGGTCTGGGAGCCAGGGCAGTGGGAGTCAGGGCAGTCAGTCCGCCTCCCCAGCACGTGGCCTGCCCCCAAGTTGTCAACAAGAGACGGCGGCAAGCACGCAAAGAGAAAGCTGATCACACGGCCATTAACTGCATACAGTACACACAGGAGGTGTTTAAATTCTTCTCAGCATACCAGATACCATATCAGTTCGTTTTCGCTTTATCTTACCGTCTCTACACGTAGCAATTATAGGCAGCAACCAAAATCAAGTGCAGGCAAATGCAGTGTAACAAACTAAAGAAAAGGAGCCTAAAAACAAGAATTTTCACTGAAAAAATCAAAGAGACTCATCTCAAATCCACTTTAGAACAAGCAATTCCACAATCTGCGGCTCTTTCCCTGCGCGACTGGTCGCGCGCGCCCCGCAGTGCTAGTGGCACAAGAGAGGCCACAGGCAATCAATCAAAAAACAAAAAAAGACCGTGGAGGGAGGGCGCGGTGGAGCAGCCTTGGCTGCTCTCGCGCCCGTCCCCCACGTCCCCCACCTCCCCCACCCCCACACACTCAACAGGGTGTGTGGCGGACTCCATAGCCAGCCTGCAAATGCAGGACACCTTGCTCACGCCAAAGGAACATCTGCCTCAATGAAATCACTCCATGCAACGCGTGGGCGTCCCAGAACCGTTTCATCACACGTGCCAACCACTGCAATGACTGCCCCCATCCAACCACGCCCTTGTAGCTTTATGCCGAGAGTTGGTGTACCGCTAGGTGCACATCTTGGGTGTACAAGTGCACAATGTGCAGTTTGGGGCTACAGGGACACGCGGGCAGGGGAAGGATTGGCGCCGTGCGCGCTTGTGCGGCGGGAATGAAAGGCAAAGGGAGCTAATTTGCCTTTCAAATGCACATGCGCATGCAAATTTTCCAAGGTGGTTCCATTGGACCACCATTCAAGTGGTACAATGCGATACTTCACAAAGAATGCCAGGCCATCGCCATATGAAAGATCCTTCTCCGCTTTCTGCCATCCACGTTGTCGGGGCGCATAGTGGTGGGGAGGTCTGTGTTGAAACAGGTGGAGTGCTCCATAGTCCCATGCAAGGGACCCCGATGCGGTTGGATGTACATGGAGGTGGTGATGTGGATGCGAAGGCCTACAAGGGCTGGCCGGGTCTGGTTTTCAACTCCAAAGCCCACCACGTGCCTGCCCCATGGAGGGGGAGCGCTATGCCATTGTTTTCTACAATGGGTGCAACACATATTACCTCCCGGATGAGTCTGTTGATGAGTTGTTGGCCTATGGCTTTCGTCCTTGGGGCCACTAGTGAGCACCATATACTACTAGTATACGGCCGTATACCTCCGAGTATACGGCCGTATACCTGGCAGTATACGGCCGTATACTCGAAGTATACGGCGAAAGATTTGTGCTGAATCTTACATGCTGTGCGCCTGTTGCATGCGCCCGTGCGCACGGTTCCATTGGGCAACTGGCCCACATATGCCTGGCACATGTCTCTGCAGCAATTATTGTAAGCAGTATGTTTGCGAATGCCCATCCGAAGGAGAAGGGGCTCTCTGTTTGGAGAGCATTCAAGATTTTTGTGAAGGAATCAAACGCCGGCAATTGACCCCCTATGCAGTATGTGCTCTGCATCCACAAACGTCAACGCCAGCACACTAATTTAATTACTATTGTTTCACATGTTATGGGCCACCCTGTTTTTTTTACATTAGGATTGCGGGGAAAGAGGGCAACGGCAAAGACGTTTGTGGATGCCGTCGGTAGCATCAGCATTGCTCGGTGACGATGTACTTTTGCGACCCCATGCCCAAGGCCTCATGATTATTTTAAAAGATGGTGAGGTGGATGCGGCCGACAAGGAGGCAATTAACGTACTCCGATGGATGCGGCGGCACCACCTTTCCATCCGGGCATTGAAGGGTTGCATGAGGACCACATGCACTTGGGACCATGTGATGGCAATGCGTAAGACCATCATACCTTACCTTTCCCAGGGGAGGGTTTTGGAGGTGGCCACTAAAGGGGGTTCCCGGACATGTGGGGTGGTGGAATTGCATGATATTGTCACCACCATGGTTGCATGTGCCCATGCTGGGACGGCATTCGGAAGTATGAGGAGAATACATATTTGGCTGTTGTAATCTGTTGTGATGCCACTGTTTTTCATAATGCCAGTGCCACCCACTGTGACGTGTTTGTGGACCTATGGGAGGATAGGGGGGCACACCATGATGGTCAGGCATGGGCCTCATGGTGGGTTTTTGATGGGGGGGATGATATGGCCCATCTGCAAAGGATGGATGCCGTGGGGGAATTGAATGACCAAGTCAAAAAACTTGAAGCCGAGGGCGGCATAGAAATTGGGGGAACTCCCAAAAAATTAGCGTGTTTTAAAAGTGGGGATGGGAGTCGTGATGTCGGGTTCGTGTGGGAAATGTTGGAATTGCAATCTCAAGTATGACCGATTCCAAGCCCATTTGTTTGCAATTGCAGATTTTCCAGTGCTTCCTCGCATTGGGTCCCTTATAATGTTGGAGATGTGGCACATTGTTGTGCAAGGGTGGGGACAGGCATTGGGAAACGTCTCAAGGACAGCGCCCGCACATGGGGCTCACAAGGAGCTCTAAGGGCCGTGTCCCATTTCATTTCTAACCTCCGGCAAGAAGCGAAGCACAGCCCTGTGGCTGAGAGAGTGATACGTGCTCCCTCGAAAGAGAAGGAACACACTCTCGACATTAACACCTCCCATCTTTTTTTCGAAAAACCTCAGTTGCACGCCGAGTTGGTGCGCATTGTTGCAATGTATTGTACCCATGTTGTGAGGTGGGAGGGCAACAGGTGGCTCAAAACCAGCGCCGTCCTGCACCTCATGTTGCAGGCCTGTTGCTATATGCAAAAGATTTGGCGCCATGTGGGTCCTGTTCCCATGGATCAACGCCAACGTTATGCATGCATGGTTACACAATTCACCAAGGCATGGGGGGCATTGGGGTGGAGTGTTCCGGTTTGGGTGCATTGGGTGGTGACCCACAGTGGGGCACACCTCCAAAGGTGGGGGAATTTTATTAAGTTTTCCTCCATTCCCATGGAATGGAGGAACAAAAGCTTTACAATGGACATCCGCCATTGTTTTCAAGGGTGGAAGCTGAGCAAGCCTTATGTCACCCGATGGTTGTTAGAGGGCCTAAGGCATGCTCTGCACCTGGATGCCCTTGATTGGGGCATCTGGTTGTGGTTTGGGGAAAAGGGTTTGGGTAGAGAGGGGATCAGGTTTGGCATGCAACGCATGCGGAAGAAGAATCGTGCACCAAAGCACATGTAGGTATATATCATGTGATATGATATGATGTGCAATATGCGTAAGTGTGTATATTAGGTATATATAACATGGGGAAGTGGATCACATCTGACATTTCGGATGGGACATCAAACAAGGATGCTTCTCGTGTTCTTCTGCTTTGCTCATATGGTGCTCTTTTGTGTGTACAATGTGTTTGGGGGTTGCAGGGTCATGAGTACTTGCAAGGGGGGGGGGGTAGTTGATGAGAATGGTGGCATGGGTGAGAGGCAGAAAGTCGTCCCCGTATACTCCAAGTATACGGCCGTATACTTCTGAGTATACGGCCGTATACTCCGAAGTATATATATACGGCAAGAATACTTCTCCAATACTTCGAGTATACTGCCCAATACCTCAAAAAGTGTAGATTGCCACACACAGGTGTGGGTGTATGGAATTGGCTTTCTGGTCTTTTGACCCCCCCCCCCTATCTTCATTCATTCATGGGGTGTAACACAGTAAGGGGGTGCATAGTAACCCCCCCTTACTGAGTTTGACTTTGCCCCCCCTCCCAAACATGTGTCCCGGTTGTTTTTCTCCACCCTGGGTGGTCCAACACACTTCCCTATGTCCACTCTAGAGGTGTATAACTTCGTTTACCCGGAACTCCATGGTGTGTCGATTTCTTGAAACCCCCCCAAAACTCAGTAACCCCCCTTACTGCCACCCTTACTACCGCAGTAACCCAACTCAGTAAGGGGGGTTACTGACCCCCTTAGTGACTCCGTAACCCCCTTAGTCACTCAGTAACCCCCCCTTACTGACCCCCCTTACTGAGTCAGTAACCCCCTTACTGACCCCCCTTACTGTGTTTTAACCGTAGCGACACTAGGGCATGAAGAAATCAGGCAAGTATCAAATGTATCACTCAGCCCTTCGTCGTTTGCGTGCCAACAAAGCCTCCCCTTGTCCTCCCTTGGCCTTGCGCAATTGTACACCCACCGCGAGTGCATCCGTGTTGACCACATGGGCCATACCACGCCTCGTCACTCGCGGCTTCTTCAAGCACCAACCTCTCACGCTGTTTTTCAACCGGACTTTGAAGGTCCGGTTCCGGTACTCAATGGGGATGCTAGAGAAAAGGTACAAAGACCTATACATCCGCAAAATTTTGCCACTGTGACACGCGGCCCAATGGGCCCACGGTGTGGGCTTCCACCCCAAGGCACTCCAACACTCGCGAGACTGGCGGGCATGTGCCTGAGCTTGGGCAACTTGAGTGGGGGTGAGGTACTCCTTTTCCCTCCACAGACTATACATACCTGCGAAAGACCGCAACAATAGCTTAATGAGGACATGGGCACGCATTCCTCTCTCCCCGACCACCTCACACTGAAAGTGGCTACACAAGATCACAACCAACTTGTGTAGTGTTTGGTGATTCTTCCAGAACCAGGCACTGGAGGTCAGACTAAACTTTCCGTCCTTTGTTTGTTTCTGCTGCAAGCGTTCAGCAGGTGGGATTGCCTCTGCCTCAGCTTGTACATGCTGATGGAGTTCCTGTAACTCCTTCACAGCACCACGCTTGCTGTGGTCGGCTGCTACCCAATCCTCAACCATCCAACCCACCCGTGTCACAATGGCATTTAAAACACGGCAGGCACAATGATTATTGCGCCGCCTTGGTGGGACGGAGGTAAGAAAAGAGCCCCAACGGCACAGGGCCTCGACAAAATCGGTGGGAACCATGCTTCCCACATTGCCACAACACCAACACTTGTCGCCAGGGTTACTGACTAACATCACCTTTCCATCCCCGGTGACAAACACCTCAAAAGTGTACCTGGTACCCCCCCACATTATAACCCTATCCTGTTCAAGGTCTTAAACCTCCCTGTCTAGGCCGGCAAGCCGGTCGACGGCACGGAGGCATCGTCCATCGTCAGGACCATCAAGGGCCCACCATGTGGCCCACCTCCTTACATCGCTGGCTCGACTCGGGGTACCCCACACGTGGACGTAGACGTCGCAGCGCGTGGCCGATGGTGCCTAGCAGGGCGCTTGCCACGCGTGCAAGGCACTTCTTGCGTTGTGCCTTGGTCTTGGGGTCTTTGAGGGCTTCCAGTGGTGTAAGGGTGAGACGTTGTGGTTGCGCCTCAAACGTATCCACCGCCGCTTCCATTATAAAAAGCTGTGCACAAGGAAAACGGCATCCTTGTTGCGTTGGTCTCTACTCATCAATTGGGGGAAGTAAGGGGGGTCAGTAAGGGGGTTACTGACTCAGTAAGGGGGTCAGTAAGGGGGGGTTACTGAGTCAGGAAGGGGGTTACTGAGTCAGTAAGGTGGGGTCAGTAACCCCCTTACTGACTCAGTAACCCCCCCCCCTTACTGACTCAGTAAGGGGGTTACTGACCCCCCCTTGTTGACTCAGTAACCCCCTTACTGACTCAGTAACCCCCCCCTTACTGACCTCCTTACTGAGTCAGTAACCCCCTTACTGACCCCCCTTACTGACCTAGAAAGTGGTGTACCAGGGCAACTGTTTTCCTAGGGGTTGAATGTGGTTTCACTCTTTTAGATGGTATGCCCATGCCATGGACACTAGCAAAGCGTTGCACAACACAAAAGGACATTGTCTGCACCCTCAAGTCACAAGAGTTGGAAAGATTGTTGATATCGGTGGACCTCTCATGAAACACATCATCACTGCGCCAACCACATTGTCATTGCTCAGAAAAGGAATTGGACGTGCCTTTAGGCACCCGATCACGCACCCATTCATGAGCCCATTCACGCGCCCAATCACGCATCCAATGACGCATCCCTTCATGAGCCCTTTCACGCACCCATTGACGCGCCCATTCACGTGTCTAATGACCCATCCGTTCGGGAGCCCATTCACGCACCCATTCACGCGCCCATTCACGCACCCATTCACGCGCCCATTCACGCGCCCATTCACGCGTGCAACCACCCATCCATTCATGCGCTCAGTCGCACGCCCAACGACGCGTGCACCTGCATGCTTCACTACTTCTTCCCTTGTCCGATCACCTGCAGCAACTCATTCTTGTGCATTGCTACCACCTGTGCCTCTGTCTCTGCCTTTTCTCGTGCCGAGCGTTCTTCGGCGGTCTTTTGCTTTTCGGCTTGGACCGCCTCTTGGAGCGTGCGCACTTGCGCTTCCAACTCCACGACTCTACCTTTCTGCTGGGCGGTCACTTGCCGCATTGCGGCCAGGTCCGCCTCTGCTTTGGACGCCTTACCCTTGGCGGCCTCCTTCACGATCCTCTCGAGGCGGTCCGGTAGTCCCACAAGCGCGCTCATTGCGTCTTGTGTGTCCTCTGGGACTACCTCACTGACCGACTCGGAGACAGCACGCCCGACAACCGCACGGAGCTCCGACACCGTCAACCCGTCCCCAAATTGAGGAGCCCCCCCCCCCCCCCCCGCCCTCGACGTTCCTCTGCTGCCCCTGCCTCTTCCTCTTGTCTTTCCCTTGGGACGGGGGGGAGGAGGACTGGGGCGAGGTCTTCGACTGTCCAGCAGGGGAGGGGGGCTGCTCATCCTCGGGCGCCTCTCGCTTGATCCCCCTCCCCGAAGGCCCCATGCGGTGCTGCTCCTCAAGCCACGCTTGCTGCGCAGTTTCTTCAAGCCCCGTTGCCGGCCCGCCCACGCCACGGATTTGCCCAAGTCCGCGCAGCTTCATCCGCTTCCCATTTTTGTCGATGCAGATGTAATAGTGCGCGGTGTTGGCACGTGAGAAGCTCGTCCAAAGCCAAAATCGCGGCGCCGGCTGGCCCGCGGCCTCCACTCCATCCACTGCCACGGGCAGCTGCACCTTCACCGTTTGCATGGTCTTCCCCTCCTGCAACGATGGGCGGGAAGGGTAACTAAACGATTTCAACTGAAGACCTCCGCCACGTACAAGGAACTAGCCCCTTTATTTGCTTTGGGGCATATCAACCTGCAAACTTAAATCCCGTGACATGTCGCACCTACACATACCTTGAATTTGAGCTCAAATTCTTTGTGCCACGTGGTCTGCCCAACAGACCACACGGCAGACCCCGCATTGAGGACAACGGGGGTTGATCCCGTGGGCCACTGCACGGTATTCACCGAGGTCGGACCCACCACTGTTGCAGCCGGGAGTGTGGCCGGCTTTGCACTACCCGCCTTGGGTGCCACGCGTCCTCCAAGGGGAGATCTGCCGGGATCAACCGGGGCAGCAAGTCAACGGTAGCCTACAACACATAGGGATGCAGGCAACCCCCTTCCACACCCCCTCAGAGTGCACTCCTACCCTAACCCAGTTACAACTCGTAAAACTCAGGAAGGGGGGTCAGTATGGGGGTTACTGACTCAGTAAGGGGGGTCAGTAAGGGGGGGTTACTGAGTCAGTAAGGGGGTTACTGAGTCAGTAAGGGGGGGTCAGTAACCCCCTTACTGAGTCAGTAAGGGGGGGGGTTACTGAGTCAGTAAGGGGGTTACTGACCCCCCCTTACTGACTCAGTAACCCCCTTACTGAGTCAGTAACCCCCCCCCTTGCTGAGTCAGTAACCCCCCTTACTGACTCAGTAACCCCCCCCTTACTGTCATCTGGCATTTGTATGTGCCTGTGGTCTGTGACTATCTGTGACTGTTTGTGACTGTCTGTGACTATCTGTGACTGTCTGTGACTATCTGTCACTGGTCTGTGAATATGTGTGACTGTCTGTGACTATCTGTGACTCTCAGACTATCTGTGACTGTCTGTGACTATCTATGACTGGTCTGTGACTATCTGTGACTGTCTGTGACTATCTGTGACTGGTCTGTGACTGTGTGTGACAGAAATCAGTGACCGATGTAATTGGGGGGGTGGGTGTCCCTCCCTCCCCCCCCCCCTGTTGTGACGAGGCAGGCGCTTAATCACTGGGGGTTCTTGGGTTTTCCCCTTCCCCTGAACAACAAAGATTCCTAGCCCCTTTATGGGCATGGGGCACGAATAATCACTGGGGGTTCTTGGGTTTTCCCCTTCCCCTCAACAACAAAGATTCCTAGCCCCTTTATGGGCATGGGGCACGAATAATCACTGGGGGTGCTTGGGTTTTCCCCTTCCCCTCAACAACAAAGATTCCTAGCCCCTTTATGGGCATGGGGCACGAATAATCACTGGGGGTTCTTGGGTTTTCCCCTTCCCCTCAACAACAAAGATTCCTAGCCCCTTTATGGGCATGGGGCACGAATAATCACTGGGGGTTCTTGGGTTTTCCCCTTCCCATCAACAACAAATCATCAAATTCCTAAAGAGCAAAGAGCAAAAGGGACACAGGGGGGAGCGGGGGGAGCAGGGCAGGCATGGACACACAAACCCAAAGCGCGCCAAAGCATACACCCAAACCCAAACCCAAACCTAGGCCCAAACCAGAACCCGCACCCGAACCCACACCCAACCCCCAGCCCAAACCCAAGCCCAAACCCACACCCATGACAGAACTGTGACAAAGGGGCAAAACAGGAATAGCAAAGGCAAAAAAGGAAAGAAACACATTCACCTGATGGCATGCACACATGTAGTCCCCCTTCTTGCCGTGGGGGTCGTCCCGCACGTGACCCGAGGCCGCCAACACGGAGATGTCCATAATGGGCATGCGGGGGGGCAGCAGGTTCCACCGCCAGGCCGTCACCTCATCGTTGTCAGTGGTGGGCACTTGGAACCCTGCTAATCGACCCCCATTAACAACGAGGATGGTGCCCGGCCTGGTCTTCAGCACCATGCGGCAACCGCCGACACCCGGCTGCGGTAGCGGGGCGTCATCCTCGTGTTGCACCCGGAATGGGCAGTCACTCGGCGCCGGGGTGGTGTCCTGAGGGACAGGGCTAGCATCGAACGGCACAGCAGCATAATGTGCCGTCAGCAACTCGCCTCCACCCGGCATCAAGCATGTCAGCATTGTGGGGAAGTGGCTTGGCAGTGCGTTGCTGGGCTGGGCTGCTGGCGCCTCATTCGCGGGCCATCGCAAGCGGTGCACAACACACCCTTGTGTGTCCCACACAACAACGCTTGCTTGCACCCGAAACACCGCGCACTCGACCCACCCACCTTCCGCCTGCACGACACACCACACACTTCCTTGCCCACCGCCTCCGCCTCACGCCGTGCCCATGGGGGGGGGACCACACGGTCTGTGACTGTACCCTTCGTGAACGGCAGTTAAGTGGCCGTTTGAATAATTGCGTGAATTTCACGTGAATTTACCCAAATTTTGAGGTTTTTGGGGAAAAATGCCATATTCTTGGTTCATTCCAAGGGATTTGAGGGGCCAAAATTCCTCCCCTAGCTTTGTTACGCATCATCCAATGAAAGTCCCTTTGGGCGAAGATAGCACGACAAAAGCACACGATAGCACCAAGTTACGAGCAAAACACAGCAAAAATAGGTGAAATTCACGGTACCGTGAATCTCGGATTCAAACGGCCGGTTCACGAAGGGTACAACATTGTAGTCAACCGGGACGGTTGACAGTCCGCAAAATGCAACCACGCGCGGGAGGGCATCCATGTCACCGGACGCAGGGAGGTCCAAGGCCTTAGGAATACCCCCCCCCCAATGGACTAACAAACTATGAATGATCCACAGGTCGTTGCGGCGCATTCCCATCGGCACTTCATGCCACGGGTCGGGGGTGCATCTTGTGGACCCGTACAAAAATGTGCTCTCGGTGCCATCAAGCACGTCCAAGTCCATGGTGACGGGAGAGAATGCCGACCATGCGAATTGACCGCTTGGCAAAAAATCAGGCGGAAAATCGCGGTGCGGAAACTGCGGGTCATGTGTATTGGCGATGACATAGGCCATCGCCGTCACCATGTGGCGGAGCTGGGTGGCTTCATCGACCTGGTGCCGCACATGTGCAGCCCAGCGCAAGAGCGCGGGTAAGGGGTGCTCGATACACGGGAACTGGGTCCTCACCAAACCCGGCGGGGGGGGAGGCGGCACACCGTACACCACTTGCCGTGCGGGACCATCCTCAGGGCGCGCATATGTGGGCATGGTGCTATTAAAAATGTTCTTGCGCAGTTTGTGGTCCAAACCACCAAACCCACCTTGAGCAAACCAATGCTCGAACTCGAGCAACTTTTCCTTGACCTGGTTAACCATTGGGGCAGGGGGCAGAACAATGGCGGTGCGAGGCTCAGCAGCTATGGGTATAAAGTCTGAAGTCTGAAGTCTGATTTGGCATCTCGTGTCAAGGACATAAAACAGAACACATCTCAGCAAAAGTCTGATAAAAGTGTGGTACCCGCCCCCTCCCTTCCTTCCTTCCTGTCAGAAAGGGACAAGAAAAAGTCTGGCACTCCCCCTCCCCCAACACAGCCACCCGCCACAAAAAAAACCATCATGAAAATTGAAAGTTGGGAAGAATGGGAGTCCATGCAACACAGGGGAACACCCCCCCCCAAAAGAAAAAAAAGGGTGGAAAATGGGGCATTGGGGAAAATGGGAGGCTAGGAAAAATATTCCACTGAGGTGGTGTACCCCCCCCCCTGTGGATTAATATTCCATTGAGGTGGTGTACCTCCCCCTCTAGATAAATATTCCACTGAAGTGGTGTACCCCCCCCCCCTGTGGATAAATATTCCACTGAGGTGGTGTACACCCCCCCTCTGGATAGATATTCCACTGAGGTGGTGCACCCCCCTGCTATGCGCCAATTCCTATGGGGGTCTGGACCCCCAAAATAATTGACGCGACCCTATGCGTCAAGTCCTATGGGGGTCTAGACCCCCAAAATAATTGACGCGACCTTATGTGTCAATTCCTAGGGGGGTCCAGACCCCCAAAATAATTGACGCAACCCTATGCGCCAATTCCTACGGGGGTCTGGAGGGGGGTAAATAATTCACGGAGGGGTAAAATAATTCACGGAGGGGGATAAACAATTCACAGAGGGGTGAAATAATTCACGGAGGGGGGTAAACAATTCACAGAGGGGTAAAATAATTCACGGAGGGGGGTAAATAATTCACGGAGGGGTCAAATAATTCACGGAGGGAGGTAAACAATTCACGGAGGGGTCAAATAATTCACGGAGGGGGTAAAACAATTCACGGAGGGGTAAAATAATTCACGGAGGGGGGTAAACAATTCGCGGAGGGGTGAAATAATTCATGGAGGGGGGTAAATAATTCACGGAGGGGTAAAATAATTCACGGAGGGGGGTAAACAATTCACGGAGGGGTGAAATAATTCACGGAGGGGGGTAAACAATTCGAGGAGGGGTCAAATAATTCACGGAGGGGGGTAAATAATTCACGGAGGGGTAAAATAATTCATGGAGGGGGGTAAACAATTCACGAAGGGGTCAAATAATTCACGGAGGGGGGTAAATAATTCACGGAGGCATCAAATAATTCACGGAGGGGGGCAAACAATTCACGGAGGGGTAAAATAATTCACGGAGGGGGGTAAACAATTCACGGAGGGGTAAAGAAATTCACGGAGGGGGGTAAATAATTCACGGAGGGGTAAAATAATTCACGGAGGGGGGTAAATAATTCACGGAGGGGTAAAATAATTCACGGAGGGGGGTAAATAATTCACAGAGGGGTAAAAAAATTCACGGAGGGGGGTAAACAATTCACAGAGGGGTAAAATAATTCACGGAGGGGGGTAAATAATTCACGGAGGCGTCAAATAATTCACGGAGGGGGGCAAACAATTCACGGAGGGGTAAAATAATTCACGGAGGGGGGTAAATAATTCACGGAGGGGTAAAATAATTCACGGAGGGGGGTAAATAATTCACGGAGGGGTAAAATAATTCACGGAGGGGGTAAATAATTCACGGAGGGGTAAAATAATTCACGGAGGGGGGTAAACAATTCACGGAGGGGTCAAATAATTCACGGAGGGGGGTAAATAATTCACGGAGGAGTCAAATAATTCACGGAGGGGGGTAAATAATTCACGGAGGGGTAAAATAATTCACGGAGGGGGGTAAATAATTCACAGAGGGGTCAAATAATTCACGGAGGGGGGTAAACAATTCACGGAGGGGTCAAATAATTCACGGAGGGGGGTAAACAATTCAGGGAGGGGTCAAATGATTCACGGAGGGGGGTAAATAATTCACGGAGGGGTAAAAAAATTCACGGAGGGGGGTAAACAATTCACAGAGGGGTAAAATAATTCACGGAGGGGGGTAAATAATTCACAGAGGGGTCAAATAATTCACGGAGGGGGGTAAATAATTCACGGAGGGGTGAAATAATTCACGGAGGGGGGTAAATAATTGACGGAGGCGTCAAATAATTCACGGAGGGGGGTAAATAATTCACGGAGGGGGGAAATAATTCACGGAGGGGGGTAAATAATTCATGGAGGGGTAAAATAATTCACGGAGGGGGGTAAACAATTCACGGAGGGGTGAAATAATTCACGGAGGGGGGTAAATAATTTACATAGGGGTCAAATAATTCACGGAGGGGGGTAAACAATTCACGGAGGGGTGAAATAATTCACGGGGGGGGGTAAATAATTCACGGAGGGGTAAAAAAATTCACGGAGGGGGGTAAACAATTCACGGAGGGGTAAAATAATTCACGGAGGGGGGTAAACAATTCACGGAGGGGTGAAATAATTCACGGAGGGAGGTAAATAATTCACGGAGGGGTAAAACAATTCACGGAGGGGGGTAAATAATTCACGGAGGGGGAAAAAAATTCACGGAGGGGGGTAAATAATTCACGGAGGGGTAAAAAAATTCACGGAGGGGGGTAAATAATTCACGGAGGGGGGTAAATAATTCACGGAGGGGGGTAAATAATTCACGCAGGGGTAAAATAATTCACGGAGGGGGGTAAACAATTCACGGAGGGGTAAAATAATTCACGGAGGGGGGTAAATAATTCATAGAGAGGTCAAATAATTCACGAAGGGGGGTAAATAAGCACGGAGGCGTCAAATAATTCACGTTGGGGGATAAAAAATTCACGGAGGGGTGGAATAATTCACGGAGGGGGGTAAACAATTCACGGAGGGGTAAAATAATTCACGGAGGGGGGTAAACAATTCACGGAGGGGTAAAATAATTCACGGAGGGGGGTAAACAATTCACGGAGGGGTAAAATAATTCACGGAGGGGGGTAAATACTTCACGGAGGGGTCAAATAATTCACGGAGGGACGTAAACAATTCATGGAGGGGTAAAATAATTCACGGAGGGGGGTAAATAATTCACGGAGGGGTAAAATAATTCACGGAGGGGGGTAAATAATTCACGGAGGGGTAAAATAATTCACGGAGGGGGGTAAACAATTCACGGAGGGGTCAAATAATTCACGGAGGGGGGTAAATAATTCACGGAGGGGTCAAATGATTCACGGAGGGGGGTAAATAATTCACGGAGGGGTAAAATAATTCACGGAGGGGGGTAAATAATTCACGGAGGGGTCAAATAATTCACGGAGGGGGGTAAACAATTCACGGAGGGGTAAAATAATTCACGGAGGGGGGTAAAAAATTCACAGAGGGGTAAAATAATTCACGGAGGGGGGTAAACAATTAATGGAGGGGTAAAAAAATTCACGGAGGGGGGTAAACAATTCATGGAGGGGTGAAATAATTCACGGAGGGGGGTAAATAATTCACGGAGGGGTGAAATAATTCACGGAGGGGGGTAAACGATTCACGGAGGGGTAAAATAATTCACGGAGGGGGGTAAATAATTCACGGAGGGGTAAAATAATTCCCGGAGGGGGGTAAATAATTCACGGAGGGGTCAAATAATTCACGGAGGGGGGTAAACAATTCACGGAGGGCTAAAATAATTCACGGACGGGGGTAAATAATTCACAGAGGGGTCAAATAATTCACTGAGGGGGGTAAACAATTCATGGAGGGGTAAAATGGTTCACGGAGGGGTGAAATAATTCACGGAGGGGTCAAATAATTCACGGAGGGGGGTAAATAATTCACGGAGGGGTGAAATAATTCACGGAGGGGGGTAAACAATTCACGGAGGGGTGAAATAATTCACGGAGGGGGGTAAACAATTCACGGAGGGGTCATATAATTCACGGAGGGGGGTAAACAATTCACGGAGGGGTAAAATAATTCACGGAGGGGGGTAAATCATTCACGGAGGGGTGAAATAATTCACGGAGGGGGGTAAACAATTCACGGAGGGGTCAAATAATTCACGGAGGGGGTTAAACAATTCATGGAGGGGTAAAATAATTCACGGAGGGGGGTAAACAATTCACGGAGGGGTCAAATAAGTCACGGAGGGGGGTAAACAATTCACGGAGGGGTGAAATAATTCACGGAGGGGGGTAAATAATTCACCGAGGGGTAAAATAATTCACGGAGGGGGGTAAACAATTCACGGAGGGGTGAAAGAATTCACGGAGGGGGGTAAACAATTCACGGAGGGGTAGAATAATTCACGGAGGGGGGTAAACAATTCACGGAGGGGTAAAATAATTCACGGAGGGGGGTAAACAATTCACGGAGGGGTAAAATAATTCACGGAGGGGGGTAAATAATTCACGGAGGGGTCAAATAATTCATGGAGGGGGGTAAATAATTCACGGAGGGGTGAAATAATTCACGGAGGGGGGTAAACAATTCACGGAGGGGTAAAATAATTCACGGAGGGGGGTAAATAATTCACGGAGGGGTCAAATAATTCACGGAGGGGGGTAAACAATTCACAGAGGGGTCAAATAATTCACGGAGGGGGGTAAATAATTCACAGAGGGGTCAAATAATTCACGGAGGGGGGTAAACAATTCACGGAGGGGTAAAATAATTCACGGAGAGGGTAAATAGTTCACGGAGGGGTAAAATAATTCATGGAGGGGGGTAAACAATTCACGGAGGGGTAAAATCATTCACGGAGGGGGGTAAATAATTCAAAGAGGGGTAAAATAATTCACGGAGGGGTAAAATAATTCACGGAGGGGTGAAATAATTCACGGAGGGGGTAAATAATTCACGGAGGGGTAAAATAATTCACGGAGGGGGGTAAATGATTCACGGAGGGGTAAAATAACTCACGGAGGGGGGTAAATAATTCATGGAGGGGTAAAATAATTCACGGAGGGGGGTAAACAATTCACGGAGGGGTGAAATAATTCACGGAGGGGGTAAACAATTCACGGAGGGGTAAAATAATCCACCGAGGGGGGTAAACAATTCACGGAGGGGTCAAATAATTCACGGAGGGGGGTAAACAATTCACGGAGGGGTAAAATAATTCACGGAGGGGGGTAAATAATTCACGGAGGGGTGAAATAATTCACGGAGGGGGGTAAATAATTCACGGAGGGGTAAAATAATTCACGGAGGGGGGTAAATAATTCACGGAGGGGTCAAATAAATCACGGAGGGGGGTAAACAATTCACGGAGGGGTAAAATAATTCACGGAGGGGGGTAAAAAATTTACAGAGGGGTCAAATAATTCACAGAGGGGGGTAAACAATTCACGGAGGGGTAAAATAATTCACGGAGGGGGGTAAATAATTCACGGAGGGGTCAAATAATTCACGGAGGGGGGTAAATAATTCACGGAGGGGTGAAATAATTCACGGAGGGGGGTAAATAATTCACGGAGGGGTAAAATAATTCACGGAGGGGGGTAAACAATTCACGGAGGGGTCAAATAATTCAACGAGGGGGGTAAATAATTCACGGAGGGGTAAAAAAATTCACGGAGGGGGATAATTAATTCACGGAGGGGTAAAATAATTCACGGAGGGGGGTAAACAATTCACGGAGGGGTAAAATAATTCACGGAGGGGGGTAAACAATTCACGGAGGGGTAAAACAATTCACGGAGGGGGTTGAACAATTCACGGAGGGGTGAAATAATTCACGGAGGGGGGTAAACAATTCACCGAGGGGTAAAATAATTCACGGAGGGTGGTAAACAATTCACGGAGGGGTGAAATAATTCACGGAGGGGGGTAAACAATTCACGGAGGGGTCAAATAATTCACGGAGGGGGGTAAACAATTCACGGAGGGGTCAAATTATTCACGGAGGGGGGTAAACAATTCACAGAGGGGTCCACCGGAACTAAGTAAGGAACGGAGTAACATACCTCCTATTTTTTTTTGGCGGGGTTTGGACCTTGGTAAGCTGGCAAGCGGGAAAGCACTCTACTATAAAAGAAAACCTGAAAAAGAAAAACAGGCATACCCTCCCTAACCTCACCACACAAGAAGGGAAATGACAGGGTGGGAGCGAGGGAGGGAGGGGAGGGAGGGAGGGAGGGAGGGAGGGAGGGAGGGAGGCTCTCTTGGGCGGCCATAGGGGCTTTGTTGTGCTGTGTTGTGCTGTAATATGCTGTGCTATGCTCTATGTTGTGCTGTGCTGTGGTGTGCTGTGATGTGCTGTGATGTGCTGTGCTGTGCCGTGCTGTGCTGCGCCGTACTCGAAACCCACTACCCCCCCTCTCCACAGTTCCGGCCCAACCCGATGAACCCCCAACCACCCACCCACCAGCAAAACCGACCCGATTGGCTCAGGTGAGGTTGCTTGGGTCAGACATCAGGATTCTGTTCCCACTTGTCTTCAGTCACATATGAGCCCCCCGATCGGTTTGAGTCAGAGAGATGGGGTGGGGTGGGGTGGGGTGGGGGGGTGGGGGGGGGGGGCGTACCATCATTGACGGGGTTGCAAGCACTGGTTGGGTTTCAGACGCTAGGGTCGAGACCACAACCCACTTCTACACCTCAAGGGTGTGGTGACAATGGACAAGTTTGATATTGGGGGGAGTGTAGTGCAGTGTGGTGCGGTACAGTGCAGGGGCTATTCCTAACTAAAGCACCAGGGCAAATCACAGAAAATTGTATTGTCTGCAACATCCCTAACCTGTTAAAGTCCTTAAAAATGTGTGGAAGCCGAAGCCAGGAGGGGTTGGTCCATGTGGACCGCCCAGGCGGGGAGGGTGGAGAGGAACTTACAGGTTTTTATTTTTACATACCACCCTGCTCTCTCTGACCCCTTGGGTGCCCGGGCGTCCTCTCCTCCCCCCCCCTGTAGGGCAGTGAAGGCAAGCCTACCTGCCCAGGCACCCCGCCATCAGACAGCACCGTTTAACAGGCAAGAAAGTGTTCTCCAAAAATGAAAAAAAAAATTTCCGAAAGCGGTGCTGTCAGTGGCCCCCTTGTGTTTAACTGACTTTTGTTTGTGCTGGTTGTTTAACAGAGGGTCGGGGAAGGGGTCGAGAGCAGAGGGGAGGGGTTTAAGGGGTATAGCTGCCCAGCCGATGAGTCCCCCCTTGCAAGGGGACCCAGAGCAAACATACAGACACCCACGCGTGCCCACACATACACACATACACACGCATTAAAAACAACATTGGAGAGTAGACGAGCAGGGGGGTAAATAATTCACAGAGGGGTCAAATAATTCACGGAGGGGTCAAAAAATTCACGGAGGGGTCAAAAAATTCACGGAGGGGAGACGCCCACGCGTAGCCCTTGCGGCCGCTGTGGGGGTGTCCCAGTGCCGTGGGTGGCTAGGGGGGGGGGGGTCGGTCCTAACCCCTTCCTATCTCTTAGCAGCAGCAGGCAAGTAAGCAGGCAGTACCGGGGGTCATAACCCCGGGGTAACAGTAACCGGGACTCAACGTGAGTCCTCTTAACCATCAACAACCCCAAATTCCGCCGGGGCTTAACTCCCGAACGAAACGGTATTTGGGGCCCCCGTGGGCCTTATAAGCCCGCGGAGTGTGCTGAGGCGTGGCTACCAGCACTTAAAGTCTCGCCTGCCATACCCATTGCTGGGCTCGCCTCAGCACGGCCGGTCGGGTCCGGCTCTGGGGGGTGCGCACGAAACTAGCCCCGGGAGAAGGGCCTTTTACCCGGTTAAGCATTAATTACAGCAGTAAGCACTATCTATTACGTTAGATGTTTACTAAGCGCATGCTTTTACCCCGCAAACATGCCCCTTCCAGTGGTGCGCTCACCTTTGGGGCTGCCGTTGGGGGGTCCGGGGGGTTTACCCGGACCTCCGGCCCTCCCTGGCTGTTGGCCGGAGGCGTACATTATACAATACTGTGGTTCTTTCAGTAACGTACCTACATTACTTGATACATACACATCTGGGGCCTGGGGGGGATGGCGCCCCCCCTTGGTTCCAAACAAATTCGTCTCCGGGGGGCCTCCCCTTGACCCATACACATCACATAGGTAACAGGAGCTCCTGGGGGGGCTGGCGCCCCCCCTGGTAGGTCACTAGGGGGCCACCCCTTATTTCATGCACCGCAATTGCAAAGAAGCTCCTGGGGGGGGCTGGCGCCCCCCCTGGTCGGTCACTGGGGGGCCACCCCTTATTTCATGCACCACAGTTCCGAAGAAGCTCCTAGGGGGGTTGGTACCCCCCCTGGTAGGTCACTGGGGGGCCACCCCTTATTTCATGTACCGCAGGTCCATAAAGCCCCTGGGGGGGTTGGCACCCCCCCTGGTCGATCTCTGGGGGGCCTCCCCTTATTTCATGCCACGCAGTGAATAGGAGCGCTCGGGGGGGCTGGCGCCCTCCCTGGGCGATCTCTGGGGGGCCTCCCCTTACTTCACCTCTGTTCCACCCCCTGTTCCCCTTACTTCACTCTGTTCCTGTCACGTGCCAACGCACCCCAGGGGGGCCACCCCATGGTTCAGAGCTCTTCGTGGGAAGCCAGGCACCGAGGCTACAGGTAGGTGCCGTTACCCCGGCGCAGTGAGCACCGTAGCGGTAGGCGCCGGCCCTTGCCTCCGCCTCGGCGCTGACTCCCCTGTACTCCGTCGTACTCCGCTCCAGCCCCATGATGCACCTGTGCAGAACACAAGGTGGGGTGGGCTGGGCAAGGGGACGCACACGAGCCTTGGGGAGGGCTGGGTCACAGGGGGACCCGGGATACCCCCGCACACCGCCACCCCCCGGTGGAGCCCGCCCTGTGCCATCGTGACCTCCTCACGGTGGCCGGCGAGGAGTGTGGCGCGCTCCTGTGATCTGGCCGCTGCGGCTGGGCCGGGTCACCCCCAGGTTGCGTGTTAGCCCAGGGGACCCCCCCCCGGTTACACCCCCACACCACGGTGAGGTCACGCGCCCCTGGGCGGCAGTGGGGGAACACTGAAATTACACTCACAGCACGTGCTGACACTCAAATGACACTCACAGCACGCGTCGACACTTAAATGACACTCACAGCACGCGCGAACCCTCAAATGACACTCACAGCACGCTCTCCTGCACTCCCTACACCCCCCACACCTACACACACTAATGTCGTTGTGGGAGAAGCCTACGGTCAATCTAACACCTACACCCTCCCAGGGTGTTGGGGGCTAACCTGTGAAGCGTGGAACAGGCTACGAGCCGAAGGCTCGTAGACACTGGGCTAACTGGTGAACATACCAGGAACCACCAGCTAGCGCTTGGAAGGGAGGACCGCGAGCAGCACGTAAAAGAAAATTTGACGCACTGTGAGGCAACGTGAGTACGTGTCGTTCATGGCGAAGTCGTTCTTCATCTTCTTCTGTGCTTCCCCATTTGTTTGATGTGATCTGCGCCCTTTTCGCTGGGCGAAAAATTGTGCTGTCGAAGACAGCGAAGTGCACCAATCACCCTGCCCTACACCACCTGAAACATTCACATGCAAGCACTGTTTCGGGCTGAGGAACCTAACCACCCTCGCCGTATTATACGGGTCTTCGAGTGGAAAATAATACGCTGTCCCGAAACAGGTCCTTCCAAGCAAGCAAGCTTAAGGAACTCCGCCCGTTCTCTTATAGAAGGTAGGGCGGAGCCCCTGGGTAACCTAAACAAGGGTTTACCGAGCGCACCGCGCGTGGCCTACCCTTTAATGCGTCATGTGCATGCACAGGAGCCACAATCTCAAGACTCTACCACGGGGTGGCCCCTCCTGGGCTTACTCACCTTACCTACCGCTGCAAGCGAAAGGAGAGCAAACATGCACGCATATTTTCCCCAACCCACCATTTTCCTGAAGTGAAGTTCGTGTGTCTCTGTGGGGGGGGGGGGTACTGCACTTTTATCCCCATTTTCCTGAAGTGAATTTCCTGTGTGTCTGGGGGGGGGGGGCTGCACTTTTATTATTCGAAACGGAGGGGGGGGGGTGTTACTATACCCAGGGTCCCTCACTTTCCCCCATGTTCCACATTTTCCCATTTTCCACTTGTTGCCACTAGGAGAAAAGCCTGATGGGGGGCCCACCAGCAAAACTGACCCTGTTGTTATTTACATACCTAGTTCATGCCTACAGTCATGGTCTGCAAAGGAAGCAAGGTGCAGAATTGGGCAAGAGAAAAAGGGGGGGGGGGCAAGTCTGATATGGGGGGCAAGGCACAAGTCTGATCTTGGGGGGGGGGGGGGCAAAGGTCTATCATGGGGGGCTTGGGGGGTTGGGGGTTGGTGGGGATGGTCCATAAAAGTCTGAAGTCTGAAGTCTGATAGCCCATTGGGTTACTATACCCATAGCTGAGGCTCAGCGCTACCTAGCAAACATGGGCCGCTCTGGAGTGGTAGAGCTAAAATAGTCCCGGTGGTGTATTTCGTTGGTGTTGTTGCACCAGGAAGGTCTTCGATCCAAGCTTGTGGCTGGCGGCTGTGAACAGAGTAAACCGGCACCCGCTCCTCACAATTTGTTGAGCGAACATAGCGAAGTTGCTGCACGCATTGTTGGGGGCACCATTGTCCCTCTTGAAAATCGCGAGGTTTCGGCTTCTGGACACTAAATTGAAGTGCACCATGCAACGGTGCAACCCAAAGTTTTTGGGTTTTGTTCACTGTTGTGGTGATTTCCTTATCGAGCACTTTGGTAAGGTGGTCATACTCTGCGAAAGGGAGGCGAATCTGGAAACACGGCACGTGGGGGTGGCGAGCTGCGATGTCGAGGATAAAATCGGAAAGCACACACGGTGCCCTCTTGTCAAAGAGGGGGAAAGTCACCTTGACGGAACCAAAATCCGTATCCGCGGGAAACTCAACGAACTCACTCGCATGCTCAACAACCGCACCACGCCCGACAAACCCATCCCCCCCCCCCGTACCTGCGTGTCCCAACTAGGTTATTGACATGGTTGACCCACGTTAGGACGGGCGGGAAGGCAGCCAGCAGCCCAGCACAAGCCATGGCACTCCGGGGCCACAAAAAGTCTAAAAGGAGAACAAAAGTGTGCAGGAAGGACACGGCGCAAAACTCAGTAAGGGGGGTCAGTAAGGGGGTTACTGAGTCAGTAAGGGGGGGGTTACTGAGTCAGTAAGGGGGGGGTTACTGAGTCAGTAAGGGGGTTACGGAGTCAGTAAGGGGGGTTCAGTAAGGGGGGTTACTGCTCAGTAAGGGGGTTACTGACCCAAGGTCAGTAACCCTTACTAACCCAAACGGGGGGGGTTACTGACTTTTTTCAACTTTGTCTACCGAGGGCATACGGGCGGAGAGACAGATGTCCTCCCCTATTTTGGACATGGAGAACATAAATATGCGCCTAGGTCCTAGCAACATGGGCAGATGTGGTAATGGCAGAGGTGTCCATTTTGGGCGGGTTACTATGCACCCCCTTACTGTGGGACCCTCCCCAGGGTGCTAAACTCATTTTTCTATATCCCATGGGCACACGGAACGACTGGGTACATGTGCCAAAATGGCTGTTTTGGGGGGGTATTCTTGGTATGCCAGGTTATGCTCACCATACGGGTGGCGTCAATTCGCCAGACCAAGTAGGGATTGCCCGGCTGGTTCCACTTGCCGAAGAGGGCGGCCTCCAGGGGTTGGCGGAGGGGGGGGGAATTGGGGGAAGGATTTGGCGTCCGGGGGGGGTGAGGGTGTAGGGGATGGGAAAATAGCCCGCGGGGAAGTGCTCGGAGCCGACGTTGGCGATGTGGGCGTCGAGCACCGCTTGCACCTCGGGGTTAGGTGCTGCAGCGAGGGCAGACGTGGGGTCAGGGACGACTGTCACCTTCTTCCCCTTGCCCTTCTTGGGTTGCTTTGTAGGCATCAGAAGAATAAAGTGGTGAGATGCCTAGAAGGCAAAGCGAATGCATGAAGGGTGTAAGGGGCACGGGGTGCAAACAAACAGGAAGAATGGGGCAGTTGGCGCGCGCCAAAACCGGACTTGGCGCGCGCCAACTTGGCGCGCCAACTCTTGAGTTGGCGCGCCAACTTTGCAGTTGGCGCGCGCCAAGTGCCAAGTTGGCGCGCCAACTTTGACGTGGCTTCCAAAAAGTTGGCTTGGACCCAAAAAACCCACATATTGCAACATAACAACAAAGCAACGCAACCATAAGCTGTAAAATATAGATAGTTCCTCACGTTTCATGCACAAGGCGTAGCAACAACACAGTGCACAAGTACAAGCAAGTTGAATGCTCTCGACATGGAGTTGACCAGGAGTTGGCGAATGTACAATATCTAGGGTTGGCTTCGTAGTTACATGCCAAGCGCAAAAAACGCGTCCTGCGTTACAAAAATTGTGGGCTGCGTCAAATCAGGGATGGCCGGTCCTTTCAAGGTCTTGCGCCGACCCACTGACTGAATCGCTCCGTAGGCCAACCAGTCCCCAAATTTGGACTCCCGGAAAAAAATGTGTGTGTCCGTATCGAGGCGCTCTTCCCAATGTTTCACCTTGACGGGGTCTGACCACATCCGTCGGTTACCGGCCTCCTTTTCCCGATCCGCATCCGCCACATTGTACACCGACACAAATTGCCGTTGGGGGCCTTGGGCACGTTGCATCGTGGCAAAGAATGCCGTTAACCTCTCTGCACTAAGTTGCAGGAATATCCCCATTGGGGCAGGGCTCAACCAGTGGTATAGGCCCAGAGCAAAATTGCTCAAAACTCCCTTTGGTAAAGCAACTGAACCGGCCCGCAGGTTGGCCCTAAACAAATGTCTCAAGGGTTCACCGTTATCGTGCTGCATTTTTTGCAGCCGCTCTCTCACTAAGCAAACATCCTCGGGGATAGCTGGCAACCCCTTAATCTCGTTCACCAAGAGTCATCACTTCCTTGTCTTGCACGATCCACACCCGTTTGTTTACTCTTCACGCACGACAACGGAGGCACTAAAAGAATAATGCTAACATTCCCATGGGCTGTTTTCGAAACAAAAGGGGAATATGTGCAAATACTTTACACATGAAATGGTATCTTGCAAAATCAGCATGCACTAAGCAACACAGGGCATAATTGCCCAAAGTGTAGAGTGCTCTGGTACCTGTGTACATACTGTACGTTGAACCCAGGCTCCAGTCTCATCGGTATTTCAGGCTGTGTGTCTGCAGAGGCAAACCGTGTTGTATTTTCAACACTCTACTTGGGTTTCAGTCTGGGGGCGTGCCTTGTCCTCGTGTCACGGTATCGCATTCATGCTTTGCTACGTTGTGGTGTGGCAGGGCGGGCTGTGTGGCGGGACAACACCCCACTTCGTGAGGCAACGGACCAGATTTGGGCGCCACCAGGATCTGGGGTACTGTTTGCCATGCCGCCCGTCTTGTACTTGGATGGCATTTTTGTGGGCATCATCTGGGGACAGACGGAAATAAGCACTGTTTTTTGCCATCGCCGGCACCAAAGAGGCCAGCGTTTTGCAGGCTTTCGCTGCAAATTTATCGGGGAAGCGCCTGAGCTGCTGGTGGGTCTGCGTGAACTTTGTGCGCTTGTCTGCCAGGCACAGAGCGACTTGGGGGGCTGGCGGGTGCTGTGGTCGTGGGTGCTGTGGCAGTGGGTGCTGTGGTGGCGGTGGTGGGTGTGTCATGTATGCGTGCGCTTGCAAGAAAATCCACTCCTCTCCCCCACCTTCTTGCTGCAACTGCAGCCCGTACATTGTTTCGAAAGAGCGTTGCAAAGCTGTCAGTGTGGTGGATATATATTTGATACCCATGATGTTATCTCTGAAACGCCCAGGTTGGGCCGGCAGGTCGCAAGGGTGCAGGTTAAAGGGGCCCTCTGGGGCCAGCGGCAAGACCTGTGCGTAAAACTTGCGCTCCTGGTTTACACAGTACGCTGATGCATTGGGTGCTGAGCACGTGCCCCCTATCGCCAGGCCTTTTTTCTGTCTGTAAATCGTATCTGCAATGACAAATAAATCGTTCTCATATATATCACATCGCAAAAACCGCTGAAACTTCCTCGAAACTGACATTGTGGTACAGATCGCTGTGCCCGTGGCCCAGTCGATCCAGTTTCCTATCAAGCTTGTTGATGGCAAATTTTAACATACGTCCCCGGCCTCTGCGGTGTTGGCGGCGGGCGTCCATGATCGCAGTGTGCAGTTCCTGAACTGCGTTCCCGACACCGTCACGCGACAGGGATGGGAACATTGCCTTGATGTCGAGCTCAAAGAGCTCGACTTCTGGGTCCCGCAGTGTGCCTGTGGCCTGTCATTCCTTTATCCGCTCGTTCCAATAGCGTATCCAGGGCAGGATGTCCTTGCAGTGCAACATTTCAAAACTATGTACAGATCTCTGGGCTTCAATCATGAACAGCTGGAGGCATCTGCCAATAATTCGGCCGTGCGCGCGCAGTGGGTGTTTGTAGTGGGAGAACACAATGCGGACAGCTATATATAGGGGTTCAGGCTGGGGCGGGCACAGGGTGTCTGTGGGCGGGGGTCGCAGTGGGCAAGAATGGAAAGACACGTGGCGTAGCCGCCAATACAACCAATCCAGTTTTTCCAATCTAACGTATCATGGCAGGTTTTCAGCGAAGTGGGACAGGATGAGTGAATTAGCTGTCACCAGTGCCCACAGCGCATGTGTATCTTGTAGGCAGTGGGGTAATATGTGATGAACCCAGGTTTCGGTGGGGATGAGGTGGAGGCGGAAGCGGGAGGGTGGTCTGCGCCACCCTATCAGTTCATTGTACTTGTTTTCGGAGAGGAATCGGGTGGAGGGGGGCCCCTTGCGTTTTCCCTTCGCCCAGTGTTTCTCCAGGCCATTGCGGTGTGCAGCGTCCTGCAGCAAGGACAGTGCCCTGTCCTGGGCTTCACGGGGCGTGGGTAGGACCTCTATGACTTCAAATTGTTCGGGGTCGTCAAGGTTGTCGAGCATGGACTTCATGGCACCGACCCAGCAGTGGGCAGTGATGTGCCCCGCATTTTTGTCGCTGATCTCAAATTTCCATGTGTCCCTGTGTTCGGCTGCAAAGTCCTTGATAGCCTGTTCCCAGAGAATCCAGGGCGCCTTTTTTCTGTGTTCAAACCACACCTGTTTCACCTGTTTGAGAATGGCTGAGTAAGTGGCTTTAACCGCTGCATCGCTGGTTATTTCTGGGAGCAGTTTTAGGAACAAATTGCGCAGGGACTGTATTACAGGTCTTTTCACAGACTCCCAGGCTGGGACAATGTCATTCTTGGCATTCTGGGTCAGTATCTTGGACCGTTTTCCAAAAATGTGGGAGAGCACCTGGGGGTGGCGTGCGAATATATGGCCATCAATGAGTGGGATCCCCCATTTTTTGTGCAGCTCTGCGCATGGGCATTGTGGCGCCGCCACTTTGTCTCGCATGGCATGCAGGGTGGTGACTGGTAGTTTTGCTAAAACCACAAGCAAACACGCAAACACGAGGCAAAACACGCACGTCTCCTGTGGCACATCTCGTCAGTGTGCCGCCTCCTCGTGGGCAGTCACAAAAGCCCGGTATGGGCAATAGAAGTCGCAAATAGCGTCATTGGGCGGGACGGGTGGGCTGCTGGCAACAAGCAAAAAATGCTCTACAAGTACAGAGGCTCACTGCACACACGCATGCGCACACACACACCACCCGACGAGCAAAACCAAAGCTCAGGCACGGCTGAGCTAAGATTTTGCTAAAACCACAAGCAAACACGCAAACACGAGGCAAAACACGCACGTCTCCTGTGGCACATCTCGTCAGTGTGCCGCCTCCTCGTGGGTCTCGTTCATGCCAAACTGCCGCATAACCCCCCCCCCCCCCCCCGGCGCAGGTCTGAGACCCAGCGGCTCCCATGCGCAACGCACGCCACACCCTCGAAGTATACGGCCGTCCCAAACATAAATCGCCAAAGGCGCCCCGCACACACCGGCGCCACCCGCCAGGCTTCAGGCGTCCGCAGACCAAGCCCAAGAGAGCGTGGACGACCCCTGCCGCCGCCAATGAGGAAGCGGTAAATGTACAACGACCGTCAGGCACTGCCGCCCTGTCGCAGAGCTGCCCGGTCAGCCCAGGGCAGCACCCCTGAGATCCGCAGCAGATCTCAAAATGGCGGGCCAGCGCCCAACCCAGCTCCAACCCTAAGAAAGCATGGACCCCGGACCCACAACAAAGTGGCAGCGGTGCAGGCCAAAGGACCAACGCCCGGTATATAACCACAAAATCAGCCCGCGACACCCACGCAGGGCAGGGCCGCCTCTACAGACAATCGCCCGGAGGGCTCCCGCCTGCGCACACTGGACCTGCCAAAACGCAGATAGAATACGAGCCACACACAACAACCAGAACATTGGCTCAGCCATGGAAGCCAAAAACGCCCACAAATGCGCGAGCAATGCCCGGGCGCAAAGCAGCCCGGCCATCCCAGGGTGGCACTCAGAGACCTGACACAGAACGCAAAGCAAAGGGTGAGCGCACACTCCCATCCCAGCCCCTCGGAGACCGGCTGACCACCCAAAAAACAGACTACACCAACGGCCTGAAGTGGCCAGCTATTCTCACCACCAAGGGATAAGACCCCTGCACCCATAGATACGGGACGGGGGTACGACGACCCCCGTTCCAGTCCGTCAGCGACACCACCACCCTCTGACCTCCCCTCGACCCCGTCACCACATCCCACATCCCCCCGCAAGTGTGCCTGCCCCCTGGCTTCACCCCGGGGTCCCCAACCGCGGTGGTGCGCCGCGTCGCCTGCCCCCGAACCCGCTTGGCGATGTCCATGGCCGCGGCACCCAGGAAGTCGTCCCTCTCCCCGGGATCTTCTGGCACGCCATACGCGACGTACAGCCGCACCCCATTCCGGAGGAGCACCCGGTGACAGGCCCTGCGGCCCACCAAGGCTCCAAACTTCTCCCGCAGCGCGGCGCGGCGCCGCGCCGCGCGCCGCTGAGCGGCCTCCTCCGAGCGCTTGCGCGAGCGGCTCTTGCCCCGCCTCCGCTTGCCGCTGCGCGCATGGCGGTTACGGCGGCGCCGGGTCATGATCACATGCACCAAGATAAACGAGTGCTACAAGCAGGCGACGGCACTACACGACATCAAGTCATTGCACCCACTGACTCCTCCAAGCGGTACTGCAAAAAAACCTCGTGGAACTCCGCCCCCCCTTCACCACCCCCCGGGGACCACAGGCCCGCTCTCCACGAATGCGGCAGAACAAAGGGCCCCATAGGCACCCCCAGGGTCCACAAAAAAACCGTGCGCCTATCGGGAAAGGCCCAGAGATCCCCAACCCTGCGCGCCGCCACCTCGCGCGCCAAACCCAGATCTCCATTGAAGTTGTCACTCAACCTACTGATAGGATCAGCGGGATTATGTGAACCACGCACCCAGTGCATATATACCGTGAAGCCTGGGCACGACGCCCACAGGTAGCGGAAACGCTTCAGAATGGACTGCTGGAATTTACGCCCCACCTTGGCTTTACACCGAAGGAACTGCACTAGCGCCGCCGCATTATCCCCAAACAAATGGGCCTCCCGAACGCCTACATTGAGGATGAGCTTCAAGCCCCAGAGCAGCGCGGCAGCCTCCGCACACTGCTGGTTGGGCGGTTGCTCCGCGGGCACAACCGATCGAGAACCCACATCCATCGAAAACAGGCCCAGCCGGTATTCACCCGCGTCCAGCGCCGCGTCGACGTAAACAACCAACGGCGATCGCTTCACCACCCTGGGGAGGGACACCACTGACCATTGCCTCCTGGCAAGCACGCACGCCACGCACATAGACTTAAGCAAACGCACTGGGGTAAACGGCAGCCGGGGGGGCGCCCAGAGCACATGAGCCCACACACCAGACAGGTGCGGACTGTGCCCAGAACCCGGGCGACATATCCACTGTGCCCGCCCCAAGAACTGCTGCAGCCGTTTTACCCTACAGGGTCCCACAGACAACCTCAACCAATGCGCAAACAGAGCTTCCCACGCGTTGCCAGCAGTCCGCACCTCCCCCCCCTGCAAATCAATATCCTTCCCCAGCCACACCAGCCGCTGCACAGGCTCCAACGTACTCTTTGGGCTGACTACAGCACCCGCACGGCGCAACGCCTCCGCCGCCCTTGCCGTCTGCTCTCGCACACGCGCGCGGCCGCGCCCCACAACCAGGACATCATCCAAGTAAATTAAAACCAGCACCCCTAACAGCCCCGCGCCGGCCACCAGACCCTCTAACACTCGCTGGCACAGGAGGGGGCTGTACTTCCACCCAAAGGGCAAGCACCGGAAAGCCAACACCCCCCCCTCTCCATCCGAGACGCGAAAGGCACCCCAGAACTCGCGCGGCAGCTGTAGTGACCAAAAGCAATTACTCAGGTCGATGTGGCACATGCACAGCTCTTCCCCCCCCCCCCCGGCAGGGACAGAATATCCCACACCGGCCTCATGCAACGCGCTCGGGCATAAAAAGAGGGGAGGAAAAAGGAGGACCCTTGCTGTGCCACCTGCGCCAAAAGGGCCAACACCTCCACAGAGGGGAGGGAGAACTTCTCCGGCCGAGACCGCATCTCCTCATTAAGGGGCACCAGATTGACAATCAAACTGCACTTCTCCTCCGTCTTGGGTATCGCAAAAACACCCCCATTGGGCCCAGGTGACCCCGGCGGCAGGGGGAAAAGCAAACCCTGGTCCCGCAATGCCCTCATCATGACCACCGCCTCATCCGACGGGGGGATTATCCCAGAAAACTGCCTGCCTACCAATTCTGCGAAGCCGTCCGGCACACAACTATCCCAGACCTCGCGGGGGATATCCACACGCCCCACCGGCCCCAAACCCCGCGCCAATACCTCCTCCCTGATACGCTGCATAAGCAATTTGGGCGACGTCGAATCATGCAAGAGCGACTCCCAAACCTCAGGGCTAAATGAGGACAAAGCCACAGCCAAGACTCGCAGAAACTCCGGCTGTCCGAGATCACGGGCAGCCTCACTGCCCCACTCTAGAAACTGCAACAGGCGACGCTCCAGTAAACCAGGCGGTGCGCGGGGCAGACAAGCCCGCAGGGAGCACAACCAGGCGTCCCACTCACCGGTCCGAAGGCGCTCCCGCACCCACTGACCCAGCTCCGACGCGACGGGAAATTGCCGTTCGGGCAGCCGCACCCACAATCCTGGCCGGGCCCGCGGCCTTCCGCTTGCCCAAGACGGACGCGACCTCACCCGTCCTGCGGGCCGCGATGCGCAGCCGCCTGATGGAGGAGCCTGCTGCGGAGGCAGGTGGGGGGTCTGCATCCACATCAATGACTTCCCCCCCCCCGTCTCCCCGCGGCCGGCGCCCGCGTCCTGAGGACCCCTCAACAGCCGTAAGGGCCGGAGGGGCCCCCGGGTCACGTGCGCCAGCCCGGTCCTCCCTCCCAGCAGCTCCCGCAGCGGCAGGACTTGCGGACTCCCCAGGGCACGATCCACCCCGACCCCCTGCCGACCCATCCCCGTCACCTCCCCATTGTGGGGGCTCATCGGCATCAGGGGCACAGAGCTCCAGGAGCTCCTTCGGGAAAACGTCCCGGAGGGACACGGCGCGCCAAACGAACTCTCCTGCATGGTTGTCAGGGGGCCAGGGGAGGACAGCCTCGGTCGTGACGACGAAGTCGTCGGGCGCGTCGGCGTAGTGGACTGCCACCGTCTCCGAAAGCCACCGCCCCCACCAAGCCAGCCACTTGATGGGCAGCCCCAACCATCGCAGGGCCGCGGAGCCCCCTCGCCTCCATGCGTGCCACCTGGCGTGGGGGTTGTCGCTGCCCCCCAACGCGGCAGCCATGACCGACTGCATGAAAGCTGGTCCCTGCGGACAGAATTGCGCTCCGACGACAGCAGACGTGGCCCCCGTGGCATCGAGCCAGCCCAGCCACTCTCGGGCATACTTCCCGAGTCGCCTGCGCACGATGCGCGGTGCCACCTTGACCGTGCGGAACGCCAATCCCCGACACCGGGATCCCCCCCGACGGAGGGGCGCGGCCTCACCCACCCGCAGAAGGCAGGTGAACGCCAGGACTGCCATCCCATAGACGGTCCACTGCGGTCGCTCCGTGCAAGCCAGCGCGAAGTTGCGGAGGTCGTCCAAACCTGCGTAGGGCCGTAGGGCCGGCTCCGTGGGCGCCCACTTGGCACAGCGCCAGACCCGGCGACTGACGAACGCGGGCAGCCATCCCATGTCCTCCAGCGCCCGGAACGCCGACACTGCGACCTTGAGGGAGCTTCCCGAGTACCCCAGTCCCCATAACTGGAAAATGTAGCGGCACGCCGCTCGTTCAAGCTCGGATGTGGGCGTGTAGCCCACCCAGAGGGCCATCTTGCGGAAGTGGGTACAATACGTACCCATGGTGCTTTTTGCCCAGGAGGACGCCTGCAGGGCGTCCACGGAGGCGATCTCATCCTCCTTCCATATCCGTCTCCACGCTGCCCACACCAGGCGCCAGACCACGTCCTCGCCATCCCGGAAGTCCGACGGTCCGAGAACCACCAAGGCCCCCCGGGGCTCGGGAGGGATGGGCCGGATGGGGCAGCTTCCCCATCAGTCAAAGCCGGGGCACTCGTGAAACCAATGCCGTTTCACTCCCCTCCCAGCGTTCTTGCATGCCCGACACGCTGTCACCGGGGCATTGGTGACGTCCATCGGCTCGGCACCCGGCTTGGCGGTGTACAGGCGGCGGCCCCCCTCAACGCGGAACTTACCCTTCATGGCTTGCAGCCGCCGCCCCACCACCTCCTCCTCCGCCGCTCCCGTACAACCAGCGGACAGCACAGGCACATCGGACGCATCCTCGGCCGCGTCCGACCCCTCGCCCACCGGTCCGGGGTCCAAGCCCTTCTTGCCCCTGTATGCCGACAGGCTAGTCACCGTGAACGTCCAGACCGCCTGGACAAAACTCCGAAGGCGCGTAAGTTCGTCATCATCCATGGACTCCAGCTGCCACACTTCCGTGTCCGCGGAGTCCGCGTCCACCACCGGCGCCAGCTCGTCCAGGATGGCGTCCGTGAACTTTTCCTTGTCCTTGTACTTGGAGACGTATTCGTGTTGGGGCACCTCCCTGCGCCACAACAAGGTGGACAGCGCGAGAAGGCTGGCGAAGATCCACTGGGGCTTAGAATCCAACTCCCTCACCTTCACGATTTCCGCTTTACACAGCGGCGGGACCTTCGCCATTTTCCTCTTGGACTCCGCCTCGGCCTTGGCACTGACCGCCTCCAACTGCTTGCGCAGGCCCTCCATCACAAGGGCCTGTCCCTGAACCAACTGCTTGAGCTCCTGAAGCTCTGGCGACACCGTCTGCGGCTGCTGGGGCGGTACCTCCACCTTGACAAAGCCCAGCGACGCCACATCCAGGTCGCACTGGGCCATGACGCAATACGAGGCGATCATCTTCACCAGCCCCACCTCCCCCAACTCTATTCCGTACCTGGCGACGAAACTAGCCTCCCACTCTGACCTGCGTTCCAGCAGCACCGACAGCTTCATCTCCACCTGCGAGGCAGCCCTGGCTATCTCCAGCATGGGAACGCTATCAATGAACTGGGAACAAATTGTTCCCTTCGCGAACACGGCAAAATCGTCAACTGACATATTCACAGACCGGGTCGTTCCAAAGTGTCACGGAGCAGGCTCTACGTGTGACCACCTATGGTCTGCTGGCAACAAGCAAAAAATGCTCTACAAGTACAGAGGCTCACTGCACACACGCATGCGCACACACACACCACCCGACGAGCAAAACCAAAGCTCAGGCACGGCTGAGCTAAGATTTCGCTCGCAGGGCGTCCGCCACAGTGGGGTTCCGCACCTGCACCACGCTGGCAACTCACGAGATATATTTACGGAGGTGCAGTGGTAGGGGCAGTTTATCGATGTGTGCGCGCATTGTGTGTGTCAAGGGTGCCACTTCCAAATCGTGCATGCATGGGACGCGCAGGGGTGCGTGGTTTGGCAGGTGCAGTCCCTGTGTTGTACGTATTCTGTGGGCCACTTTCTGGTAGCAGCGGTTTCTCACTGGGCCGCTGCAGTACTTTTTTGCCAGGGTGAGGATGTGCAGCTGCGTGTGTATGGGGAGTGGGCAACGTAGCCGGTCGCCCAACCGGTGTGTCAAGTGTGCAATTTGCTGCTTTGTGTACTTCGGCGTGACCAGTTTCCCATGCAGCAACAGTTTCCATCGCCTGTCAGTTGGGTATATGCCGCGTGTCTTTAATTTTTTTCCTACTTTTCTGATCCAATACCGTTCACGGCCGTCCGCCTCGGCCACCCTTTGGAGGCGTTCAAGCGGTAGGATGCCGAAGTGATGGCCCCCAATGCGTGCCATGACCGGGTACAGCTTCCCGAGTCGACGTACGCCATGGCGTCCAAAGAGCGTGTGCCATGATCGTGCTGTGCGTGTGTGTTGCGAGTAGCGCGTGACGCATTTTTTCAGCTGCCTGAAGGCCCCGCTGTGCCCCACGTACACCCTGTTTGTGCGCGTGCTCCAGAGTGCGTAGATCCAGGCTCCAGGTGTTCCCGTGGATGCTGTGGGGTGCTCGGCGAAGGAGTACAGCCTCCGCAGCCACGGATGGGGTGCTGTCTTCAGGAGGGCATTCATGTTGTCCAAGTGCGCTGCCCATTGCGTCTCGTTCCACCGTTTTCCCTGTGTGTCCGCTTGTTGTACCAGGTGATTCATGCGCTCCCAGAAATGCGCGCGCAAGGACGTTTTTGTGGCCGTGGTACATTTTTTGGGTGGTATGGTGTGCAGTGTGTGTTCTGTGTGGCGTGCGTGCTGCCCAACGTGGGAAATAATATCATTGATATGTACAGATATGTCCCCTTGGTGTGCGGTGACCCAGAAGGCCTGCACTGAGACAGAGTCACGCACAGGGTGTCGTGTGCCCCGGCGCCAGAGGAAGGGGAGTGCTGGTACTGTCATATCCAGGATGGGTGTGCATTCCAGTGGCGCGTCCTGGGACCAAGTGAATAGGTCTAGGCTCAGCGCGTGTGTGTTGGGGCATAGTACAATGACGCTGGTATGTCTGCCTTTCTGGACTCGTGCGCGTAGCGCTTGTAGGTCGTGTGTGGTGTCAGGCGGTTGCAGAACCCACAGGAGGCGGCATGGGGTTGGGCTTTGAAACACCCAATTCGGTTCAGGTACTCCTCCCAGATATTTTTCCGCCGCCACATTGCAGGTGAATCGTGGTGTGTACCCTTCGTGAACGGCCGTTAAGTGGCCGTTTGAATAATTGCGTGAATTTCACGTGAATTTACCCAAATTTTGAGGTTTTTGGGGGAAAATGCCATATTCTTGGTTCATTTCAAGGGCTTTGAGGTGCCAAAATTCCTCCCCTAGCTTCGTTACGCATCATCCAATGAAAGTCCCGCCCCAAAAGCATGCATCATGACCGCACCGTGCCCAAAACGAGAGGTGCCGGAACCCGGCAAGCCTGTAGCCGATTCACAGCCGTGAATTCACGTGAATTCGTACGAAATTCGTACGAATTTCGTACGAATTTCACGTGAATTCACGTGAATTTACACAAATGTTACCCGTGTGCACCCCCTGATTTGTCCTCACACCCCTAGTAAGCCCCCGAGCATGCACCCCGGTCACAGGCAACAATGGTCTGGGTTCGTAAGGTCATCTCATGTCCGTCTCTTGCGGCACCGGAACCGCTGCTGTAGAGTCTGAAGGTGCTGCATGTCGGTTAGAAGCCGTCTTCTTGTGCGGCTTGCATACGTTTGTACACTTATGGGCCCTTGCCCATGTTGAGCCCTTTTGGTCGCATCCCACCCATGCAACCAAAGGCTATCGTCAATGGTGTGGTTGTCCACAACCACTTGCACCCCTAGTCTCCCCCGGAGGAGGTTTAGGCCCCCGCTGTTGCGCCACATGCGCTTCAGCCTCCGGTGACTTCCCTCCATGGCAAAGCAGGAGAACTTTGACAAGATTCTCCACTTCTTTGCAAAATAATACATGTGGTCGATCCAAAGATGCGTCCATAGAAGTTTGCCCCACTGGAGCTCATTGTGGGCAGCGCCCATGGCTATGCTATGGTTCCGGAGCCGCCCCAAGTCGGCCCCGGAGAACCATGCGGAACGCCACGCGTATACACACATGCTTGCAAAATTCTCCCACCACGTTTTGCACACCGACTCCCAACTTTTTCCCCCTACTTGATGCTGCCTGACACTAGGCTGCTCTAGGCAAGCATCTATTATCTTCTCCCAACCCTTATTGCGCATGAAATGGATGGCAGCAGCACACTCCATCCTCACCTTCCCCTTGCTGTTTGCCTTGTCATTATTTAATGAGGCACGGGTGCAAGTTCGTGCAGCAAGCCGTACCTCATCTAAAACCGGTTGCAGCATGGTGCGTGCCACAGTGGCCGGTGCCTTCCCTGTCAATTGTACAACTAGGTCCCGTGTCCCGTTGACTGCACACAACAGGACACGAAGAACCCCATGGAGGCCATAATGAGGCACTCGCCTATCACTCATAATGGTCCTATATATAGCACTTATGGCAACGGCTGGTTCCCAGTTGCCGTCTATCGCACTTGCTCTGCCAAAGGTAGCAAGGCACAGAGCACGGTTACGCATGCAGACCCAACACACAGTGGCACCAGGGGATTCTGCCTTCCAGTTTTGGCAGCCCGCCATGAGCACCTGTGCCTTACCATCTGCACACAGAAAAAAAAGGGACTGCCTATCGTTCCCTGCTGTATCCTTAAAACTTACGGTTGCGGCCTTGCGTAACTCATCATCAAAATCAATTTCCTGGGAGGCCGCGTAGAGGGTCTCCCACTTTTCACTGCCCCCTAGTAGCCACCAACTAGATAGTTGGTTGGGGCTGGCGGTGCCACCAAGCGTGCAATGGACGTACGAGGCCTCATGCCTCGATGTACCGTCCACCGCAATAGGCAACCAATGCAGCCGTCGGTCCCCGGGCTGCATGATGGCCGAGGGTGGTGGTGGTCGACACTTGAATAGGTGGGCGATGCGGTCGGGTAGGTAGCAGGCCGCACCATTGATGGCCGTGTCGTCACCCGTATAGGCAGTGAACGCCCGGGACTCCGGCAACGCTAGCTGCCGAAGCATGCCGTACACCTGGTCCCATACCACACCGTACGTCATGCTCCCCACTAGGTACCGGGACTCTGTCCTAGAGAGGTGTAATGACCGGATCCTCCACACGGCCATAATCAACCTCTCCTCCTGGGTGGGCTCGGGCTGGACGGTGGCTACAATTCTTGTTTCGGGGGTAAGCACTATTTGCCCCGTGTCGGGCAGGTACTTGACGGTGTAGGGTGCTGTAAGCTCCTTGGTAACAACCTCCTGGAGCTCTTGTAGGCGCCGCCGTCGTGTACGATCCGCTACCAGATGGAATGGCTCCTTGGGCCGTGGCATGGTGTGAGATACAGGACGTGTTGAATGGGCAGGCAGTCATCGCAAAGTTTCTACCATCCCCCTCCCGCAAACAACTCTCTCTACTGTGATTCGCATGCAATTAAAAGAAATTCACATAGATTCGCACGAAATTCGTACGAAATTCGTGCGAATTTCGTACGAATTTCACGTGAATAGAAATGTGTGAATATTCTGAAAATGTGAAATTCGTACGAAATTCGTACGAATTTCGTACGAATTTCGTACGAATTTCACATGACTCTCACAGAATTTCTGCCAAAGCCTCATCCTTGTGCCCTCGTTGACCCTCACAAAGCAAGCTCAGGATGGTGCTCATGGGCTATCACACACCCAGTCCAGTGGCTGTCATTCCGGCTGTCACTCAGCCAGCAGTGTAACACGTCAGGGGGGCATAGCATACCCCAAATAAAATACAAACAATTCCGCAGAAAAAATCGCAAACAGGTCAGGCCGCACACCGTACCCCAATTAATGTACAAACAGTGCTGCAGAAAATTTCGCACAGTGGGGGGGGAGTACCCCACATATCGGTCAAACTGCCCATGCTTGGGGGGGGGGGGGGCAGGATAACATTCGTCGTGGTTAGAAAGGACAGGTGCTCCGGAGGGTACCTACGCCCCCCCCCCCCCGGGAGCAGAGCTCCGGGTAGCGGTGCCCTGGGAGCTCTGCTCCGCCACCGCCTGCACAAAGGAGGGGTCCATGGCCGCCGACGTGAGGCGGTGGGCCGGGTACTGCCGGCGCACTTCCTCCATTGCGGCAGTCACCTTGGGGGCGTCGAGGGCCACGCTGTCCACATCGACCTGCTCGCCACTGGCCATCATGGCCATCCGCAGGCCGGTGGACACTGCGGACATCTGGCCGGCGCATGCTTCGGCCTGGGCATGCCAGGCCTGTGCGCTGGCCACGAGGTACCGGACACCGGCAGCACTGGCCCTCCCCCTGTCACCCGGGGGGGCGGGGGCCTCGGCACCCTCAGCCCTCTCCACTGCCTCTGCTGGCTGTGCCGCTGGCTTTGCCTTGCGCAACGTCGCCACGTCACGCTCAAGAGTCTTCACCTTGGTGGCCAGCCGGTCACGCTCCCTGGTGACGTCCGCCAACCGCGACTCGCAGTCGCGCCTGTCCTCGTGGACCCTGGACAGACGGGCCTCGAGGTCGCGGTTGGCGGCCTCCGCGCTGATGGCGCGTGCCTCCCACGCCCCCGCCCGCTGCTGGTCCACCCACTCCTGCACCACCCCCCTCTGCCCCCGCCCCCCCACCGGCTCCGCCTGCTCCGCCCGCCCTGCCCGCTCCCCCGGGGTGGCCGTACGCGGGGCTTTGGGGGGGGGGGGGTGGGGCCCGTGTCCCCTTCGGGGCGCCCTTTGCGCTTGCGCGTGGGGGGGGGTTCGTCGACGTCCTCCTCGACGTCAATGACGTCAGCATCACCCCCTTCCGCTGCCTCCCCACATGGACGCGCATGGCAAGCCATGCCAGGTCCACCCACTCCGGCCTCCGCTGCTCCCAACCCGTGAGCACATTCAGCCCACAAATCCCCGCCGTCGTCACCGTCCCCTCCTCCCCGATCCGCGACACCCCCGTCTGCACCCGCCAGTGCCCACTCACAAGCCGGTAGGCAAACATGCCCACCAGCTCCTGCCCCGTAGGCAGGTCGGACCCCCCCCGGAGCACAATGGGGCAGGGGAAGGAGATGCGGAGGGTGCCCTGCACCCCCCGCGACTCCAACTCCATGTCCCACACGGCACTGAGGTGCCGCTGCCGCCTATCCGGCCCGGGCGGCACCTGCTGGGTCCAGGCCGCATCCGGCTGCCTGGCGGCCAGGGTGACCCGGTCCAGGGGGGGGTCGGTGTGGGCCTCGCCCAACTCGTCGCGGGACGGCTGGGGCACCACCACCTCGCGCGCCATATGCCCCCTGGCGGTGCTGGCCTCGCTGCCTCCCGAACGTCGAGAGCGCTGCGACCCCTCACTGCGCAAACTGCCGGCCTCGCTTGGTGCCCGTCCACCGCCGGTGCCTGCGGGCTGGTCGCCACCGGGGCCTTCAGCGGGCTCGGCGTGCTCCTCAGGCAATCGGGGCCGGGGCTTGTACTCGCGCTTGGTGTGGTGCCGAATATCCGGCGACCAAGCGGTGAACGGGACCTGCATGCAGATGTGGGGAGGTGTGCAAGGCACAAATTGAGAAAGGGGGAGTGGACACCAGGCAATGGAAGAGCAAAAGGAGCAAATTGGACGAAATTCACAGTAATTCGTACGAAATTCGTACGAATTTGGTACGAATTTCACATCTCGAGAAAATTCACACAAATTTATTCACGTGAAATTCGTACGAAATTCGTACGAGTTTCGTACGAATTTCGTACGAATTTCACGTGAATTTCGTCCAATTTGCCAATACACAAAGCAAACACACAAGCAAGCACACCTTGCAATCGCATGGGCAGGTGATGCTCCATGCCCCGGTCCTCGCGCACTTGGGGGACCGCCACGCTGGGATTGGTTCACCAGGTGCCACAGCGTGGTCGGCCGACCCGGGGGGGGCAATGCCGGACAAGGCGAAGTGGATCTCCGACTCCGCGTCGACATCGCCCCCCTTCACGACCTCCAGCTGGTGCACGCTGCCCAGGAAGAACAGCATGCACTGGGGGCCGACCTCGATGACGGCGAGGTCGGAGGCCGGGGCCGACCGGGAGATGAAGGTGGGGTGGAAGGGGCAGGTGGGGGGGCCTGCCGAGAGCGTCTGGGGGGGGTCGGTGAACAGGGCCTGGGCAGCCTCCCCCTCCCACAACCCCACCCTCCCAACCGCCCCCTTCCCCACCCACAACACCTGGTCCACGCTGGGGAGGTCCCAGCTGGACAAATCCCCAGCAACGTCCAGGGCCTCCTTGGGGGGGATGGCGTCCAAGTGTGTGGTGTTGGCCTGGTGGTGTTTGTGTCGGGGGTCGGGGGTCCACAAGTTAAAAAGAGCCCCCTGCAGCCCATCCTTGGAGTCGGGGTGGGCAGGCAATCCATGATGGCGGCTGGTGGCGACCATCAGCAGCATGTCCCCCCGATGCAGCTGGACGGTGTCCCAGCGCGCCTCCCCCGCCCCCCCCAGGGCCGTCCCCGCCTGCACCGCCACCTGGTAGTCCTCTGACAAGCAGAGGAAGCTACTCAGGTGGCAGTCCCCCACCGCCGTGTCGCTGGGGGGGAGGACGTCTGGGTGGGTGGCCACGTCGGTGTGGGGGAGCTGCGGCCCACTCCCCACACTGGCCACAATGACGCTGCCCGGCGTCATTGGGTGGAGGTCCCCAACCCCAGGGACACTTTCGGTGAGGTGGGGGTTGAACCTCTTGAAGAGAGGCCCCCCCACCCCCGACCCCAAGGCGCTCTTGCTTTGCCACCGGCGGGGGAGCGCAGGATCCTTGGCCTGCTCCTCACTGCGCGCGCCGTTGAAAAGGAGCTCAAAATTCTTTGCGACGACTTTTTCGTCGCCGCTGCCCCACGCCTTCATCACCTTGTTCCACCCCACCTCACAATCCCGTGCCCCCACAAGCCCCCGAAGCACAATGTAGCCGTTCCCATCAACAAAGTTGAGGGGCGGCTGAGAGGGGCCAACCCTGTCGGGGGCGGGGTCAGGGCTGCCCGTCACCCCATGAGGGGGGTCGGGAAGGGGTTCGGTGCGGAGGGGGGGTTCACTCGAAATGAAGGGGGGGGGCGCATGAGGCACCACGGTACCATTGCAAAGAAGTTGTGCTATAGAAGGTGGGGTGGGTGACGTCGGGGACGTGCACCTGGGGGGGGATGGTGGGATGGAAAGGGGCGACGCCCAAATCATCCCACCACCGGGGGTTGGCAAGATGCCAAGAAAAGGGGAAAAAAGAGTGGTCTGCTGGTGCACCTGCAGCAAGATCCTGCAGGCACACCATATCGCAGTGGGGGGGGGTGTGGACAAGGTTAGTGGTGGGGTACACCTGGACGTGGGCGTCCTTAGGCTTCCCCACAAGGTTATTCCTCATCGAGTTGAGGAGCTGGTCAACACTGGAGGGGAGAGGGGTTAGATGGAGAAATTTGAGGGTGGGGAGTTGGTGGCGCAGTTCCCTCCACAGGGTTGTGGCCCATCCCCTCCCCCCGAGGTAGCTGTTGCGGGTGGGGCTGCGCATGTCGATGTGGATGACATCGGGGGAGGGGTCGAGGGAGGCTGCCCAGCCCACGATGTCATCCACCCCCAGTGCCTCGGACTCGTACGTTGCCTCCTCCAATTGATGGTGGGCAACGGGGAGGGCTTGGTAGTGGGCGAGGGTGTCGGCTGCGGGGTCGGGGCGAGAGGCCAGGCTGGCGAGCTGCGACATAGTCTGCTGGGACATTGTCAAAAGAGAATGCGAAGAAAGGCTTTGAGAGCTGTGAGAAAGCGAAACAGTGGAAAATCGTACGAAATTCGTACGAATTTCGTACGAATTTTACATTCTGTGAATCTGTGAATCTAGCGTGAATTTCTGCGTGAATTTAGGTGCGTGAATCTCACATTCACGCGAATCTCACCAAATCTGTTAAACCATGCGGGGACTTTAAACCTCTAAATTGCACCTATTTGTTGCATCTTACTTTGGGCGAAGGTAGCACGACAAAAGCACACGATAGCACCAAGTTACGAGCAAAACACAGCAAAATTGGGTGAAATTCACGGTACCGTGAATCTCGGATTCAAACGGCCGGTTCACGAAGGGTACATGCGTGTGTGTGTGTGCAGGGGATTCCACGCACTGTGTTGAGGTGGAAGGTGTTCAGCCATGTCTGTTGCCAGGGCCTGGAGATGCCCTAGTAGCCTGCATCCGTGAAATGGTGGGTGTTGTTTGTCTGGAAGAATATGTCGCTGGTGAAATGCAAGAAATCGTACAGGTCTCTCAGCGAGACTGTACGCCAGCTGCGGATTCGTTCAAGTGCAGTGAATCTGTTCCAATAATTTTGCAGTGTGTCAGACTGGTACATTATGCTTTTAAAATTCGAGAGCAAAGCATAGCAGGGGTGTGCGCGCTCTAGGGGGAGGTCGTGCTTGAAAAAATAGACAGTGTCCGTCGCAAAAGATTGCCTGTTTACCATTTGTTGGGCATGTTTGATGGTGTCTGCGTGTCTCTGCGTCCAGTCTGTCCTCACTGCTTCGCGCAGAGTGAGGGCACGCTGGAGTATGGCAGCTGCATGTGCATTGAGTGCTGCGATGTCCACCGGTGGAACTACCGGCAGTGGTGCCTCTAAGTCCGGGCATGGAGCGTCCGGTCCTAGTGCGTGGTGCAATTGTGCAGAGGCGCTGCAGTGCTTCATCATTGTGCGCACAGCCGGTAGGAAACAGGTATCATATGCATGCCAGGTTTGCGGTTGCAGAAACATCATGTATCACGGTACGCACCTAAAAATACGCACGTGGTGGCAGGATAATGCTGTGGTGGCAGAAATGTGGTAACGGCAGGTACCAGCACTCAATGTACTGGTAGAACGTGTTAAAGGGGCTCTTCACTTCTGTGCCTTCTGCACTCTGGCTCGTTTTCCAGCGATCTTTACGGCAAGGGCGGCGTTGGACGCTTCGCTGTCCAGGAAAAAGTCCTGTTCATCCAGGAGTACTGGTGCTGGTTCGGGGTCGTGTGCATCCACTCCCCACCATTTTTTCGCCCCCACTTGGTGGGTTAGAATGACGGGGAGTGCTGTCCACTCCGTGGTTTCGTTACTCCCCGTGCGCGGTGGTACGTGCAGCCAGCCTCGTTTGCCTGCAGTGAGTTCTGCACCAGTGAAGTCGATTTTCACTGGGCTCGGGTTTGTGCGTTTCGTGCCTCGCGCGTCCCGCATGTCAACGTCGATTTCCTTCTCGGGTGTTTCGAGTACGAGCCCGGGGTGCGTCCCCGCCTGTGCATTTGCGCACCGCTGTGAGGGGGTGGCGTCGACGTTGTACTGGTCCGCAGGCGGCGATGCCTCTGTATTCGTGGCTCCTGGTGCTTGCGGCGACGTGTCGGTGTCCCTGTTTTTCGGCGGTTCCAGCTTGAAGTGCGTGGCCAGCATTGCGAGGATGGTGCTGTCCTGCTGTCTGGCACTTTCCATTTTCCCCATAGATTCGGACATGTCATCCAGTCGGGTGTTGATCTGCTGGTTTTGAATCTTTACCTGGGCCATGTCCGTTTTCAGCTCAGTGACGTCGGACTCCAGCTGGTTCATCTTCTGTGTCTCCTGTTCATTCATGCCCGCTCCGTGGTCTTTCCCCATCGCCCGCGTTGTGCCCCCAGCGGTCCTCGTGTTGTGCTGCTTTCTGGGCGGGGGTCCCCCGTTCTTCGTGATGTCGATACCGCCAATTTTCCGCATATCGTTCATGACTTTCTGTGTGTGGTGCTCATTTTCGAATCCGCCGATTACGCAGTAGTTCATGCAGTTGCTGAGTTCAAACGACATGTCATCACTGAGCATGGTGAGCATCTTATCCACCGCGGAGTCGGAGAGGGTTCCCGTGCTCGAGGATATCTTGATGCTAGGTTTGTCCTCGTCGTGGATCACCACAGGCTCCCTTGGTCTGGACGTGGTCGACGTTTCCCGTGCCTTCCGTGCGCCTTGCGAAATTCGTCGGCGGTCTTTCGGCTTGGTGCAGTTCCACGTCTCGTGACCATCCTCTTCGCAATTGTGGCAGTGCGGGATCTCTTCCACTTCAGGGCATTCATGGAGGCGATGTTCTGTGCTGCCGCAGCCCCAGCATCGCGCCGTCTTGCGCCGGGGGTTGCTTGAGATACCCTTGCATGAACTCGAAGTGTGCTTACACCAGCCATGTGTTTTGCACCATGTTGCGCCAGGAAATTTTTTCATATTTTTGCGGTCATCGTGGTCGTCGGGCATCTTTGCACTATGGTGTTCGGCAGTGATGTCGGCAATGTGTAGGCACAGAGAGGCTCCGATGTTCCGATACCTCGCTGTGATTCGTCCGCTGCAGTTCGCCTGCTTTTGTTTGCCTGCTTCGGCTGCTATACGTGATGACCTTGTTGGCGCGTGCTTGTCCCAGGACGAGCTGCACTGTCACCGCGACTTGTGATCACTTCCTTGTCTTGCACGATCCAGACCCGTTTGTTTACTCTTCAGGCACGACAACGGAGGCACTAAAAGAATAATGCTAACATTCCCATGGGCTGTTTTCGAAACAAAAGGGGAACATGTGCAAATACTTTACACATGAAATGGTATCTTGCAAAATCAGCATGCACTAAGCAACACAGGGCATAATTGCCCAAAGTGTAGAGTGCTCTGGTACCTGTGTACATACTGTACGTTGAACCCAGGCTCCAGTCTCATCAGTATTTCAGGCTGTGTGTCTGCAGAGGCAAACCGTGTTGTATTTTCAACACTCTACTTGGGTTTCAGTCTGGGGGCGTGCCTTGTCCTCGTGTCATGGTATCGCATTCATGCTTTGCTACGTTGTGGTGTGGCAGGGCGGGCTGTGTGGCGGGACAACACCCCACTTCGTGAGGCAACGGACCAGATTTGGGCGCCACCAGGATCTGGGGTACTGTTTGCCATGCAGTGCACAATCCAACACCTGGATACCAGTTCCCGCCACATTTTCCACACCCACCACCTTCACATACTCATCAACAACCTCCTTGGTGGGCATGTGGGAAGTGCGGGCGGGAGGGGCGGGCTTGGGTGGCGGATGCGGGTCCCCGGGGGCTTGGACAGCGGCCTTGGCTTTGGACTTCTTGCCAGGCATGTCCCATAAAAGAGAAGCCCCTAAGAGTAGTAGTAGTAGTAGTAGTACGTGAAGAGGCAATTACATGGATTTTGCGTGTGCAAAAGGCCTAAATTGCGTCCGCAACAGAATTCACGAGACAAGTAAATAAACCCTTTTGCGTGCGGAAATTACCCTTTTTGCGTCCGAGCTAAACTTATAGTAACCATGCAAGTACACCCTTTTACGCGCGCAAAAAGGTAGCAAGGGCAATAATTGCATGTACATGGTGGTGTTGTGGTGCGGGAGACACAAAAGTGGCAAAACACCTCCGTTTTCACCCATATTTCAGCCTTTTTCCATGCAAATGTGTCTTTTCCACAGCATAAGAGAGGGCAAAGCGAGCAAACACACACAAAGCAAGTTATTGATTGTTTACCCATTTTACCTGGTTTGTACCTGAGAAACGCTTTTGGCCTGTATTTCGTAGTTACAGCTAGGTGGCTAGCTGGCCGGCCGGACCCCCCACGCCCTCTGGCTGGCGCAGCTCCTATGGTTTGCCGCCATATCTGGATGGGACCAAAACACCTTTCACTTTATTCCTCCACCGAGCAAGCTGGCATTTGGTGCACTGTTCATTGCACTATTCACCAATCCATTCATGTCTCCCAACGTCTTTTCGCACAAAGTGCTACACACTTTGCAGTCTACATGTTGCATTGTCAAATTGAATTTCCATGTCACATTCGGATTGGGTGGAACAAACAAGCAAGGCATCCAACATGTTAACAGAATGCAAGCGAAACCAGCAGTTTTGTTGACCATTCCAATACACCATTCTTTCGAAGTTCAAAACAAATTGAATTATCAAAGAAAGAATTCTGCACCATTCGTTCGCCATGTCTGCATTTTCTGAAAATTGGGTCACGAATGGCTTTGATCACGGCTTTTTTTACCATTATTTCATCACTATTCCATCACCACTTTGTGGTTGTCCAAGAGAGAGGGGGCTTTTGGAACTACTTTAGCAGTGGCAAAGCAACAAGACACTCATCAGTGATCATAGGCAGCCATGGCGTAAAGTGCCAGCATCGTGTCCCTAGTCTCTTCAGCTTTGATTGTTTTGGGTGAATTGGTGCCACAAAATCCTGCGTGCTTTTTGGGGTCAAAAGCATGGGGCGACGGTCGCTGAAGACCGTGTATTTTATCCACAAAGCCACAGGAACGGAACCGTTTCGGCCAAAAAGCAGTACAAAGGGATCGTGGTCCACACGACTTTTGGTGGTTCCCTGCTTGTTTGTGTGTCTAGTCCATATGCGCATAGTGCTTTCTGTTTGAGATGATCTAGGGTAGGCTTCGGACTAATGTATTTAATAGTCCCGAAACGCTTTCCAGGCAGCCCCAAGTGAAGAATTTTCCCGGCTCGTATCGTTTTGCACACGCAAGCCCTCATCATGTCCCCATGCAATAATGAGCTACCTAGCGTGTGTTTTGGAGCCACGTAGTACTTGTACAAAGCACCCGGTATTGCAAAAACCAATCCAAAAGACCACAACGTGAACACTCGGCAACTTTGGTGTAAATGAGTGCCGGGATGTGCAGCTCATAGACACTATATATATGTGTGTGCTCAAAAACACCTCACGTTTTGGGTGCCTTCCTTGTTTGTGCGTGTGGTCCATGTGCGCACAAAGTGCTTTCCGTTTGAGATGATCTACGCTGCGCCCTTGGACTATTACAGCTCCTAACCTCAAAAAGCTTTCGAAGCAGCCCCGAATGACCAATTTCTGATGGTTGTATTCGTTTGCATCTCCACGTGTACTCAAAATGGAATCGCTTTGAAGGCAATCTCTCAACATATTGCCATGCAATAATGAACATACTACTGTGTGTGTTGGAGCCATTGACACATAGGTCGTTCCAGAAAGTGTGCCTCACTGCAAAAACGATCTAGGCAAAGTGTTGTGTTGCATTTGCATGCAAGTGATTAAACTCTTGATGCTGCGCACGAAGAGAAAGACTAGGAAGAAAGATGCTGGAGAGTTTCAAGACTTTGGATCAGGCACTTTTGGGCATACATTTCAAGATCGGACTTCATTGGACTGCCCCCTGCAGGGGAAGTCAAAATGTGACAATGCGAAATGTAGACTGCAAAGCGTGTAGCAATTTGTGCCAAAAGAATTGAGGAGACATAAATGAATTGATGAATAGTGCCATGGACAGTGCATGAAAGCCTAGCTTGCTCGGTAGAGGAAGTGGAAGTTTTTTTTGGGTAAGCCTAGTCACATCGAACGGTCCGGACAAACCACGAATGGACCCCGCTCTTCATCGACTGTCGCCCCATGTCTTCGGACGCATGGAGTAGGCAGGGTTGTGGGGGTGTTCCTAGCCGCGGCTGGGCGGGTTGGACCCCCCCCCCCCCCCTCCCCCCCTCCCCCCTCCCCCCCCGTGGCTGGCCACGGCTGGCCAAAAATGGCTGGGGGGGGAAATTTGGCCAAAATCAAGGAAAACGAAGAAAAAACGGCCACACTTGGGGTCCCTAGGGGTGCAAGCCAACCCCTTTTGACTTGTGGCTATATGTGCTACTGCATTTGGGGCTACTAGGTTGTGTGGCCTCTTTTGAAGTGCGAAATGACCACCCTCCCTCCCATGCTCAATATCAAGTGCAGCTGAAGATACACAATGTGGCAAAGACATAATGCAATGACAATCATCAATGTCTCATATCGCATTGTTGTGAAGAGGAGCCCCAAACAACGGGCTACCATGCGAAAGTGAAACAGAGAAATTGGGGTGAAAAATATATATCGTGACGAAAGAGGCTGCAAATATGGGACTATGGCTATGCCTCTACCACAGTGCCCTCCTCCTCTTCATCTGCATACACCGAGCCCTCGTCATCAGCAGTGACCTCTTGATACGTCTCAACATCAACAGCATAGTACCCTCTCCCATCCATGGAATGGGGGATAATTTCCTTTTCAACCGAACAATAAGGAACAAGGATGTTACCTCCATCCCACTCAAGCACCGAAGACCCATCCTCCTTTTCCTCCCGCAACCGGAGACAGCGAATTGTGATGTTAAACCTTGTCTCCTTTGTTCGCTTTTGAAAAATGGAAATGGCCATACGGAGCCGGTTGTCCTCCGGGTCGCGGTACGTGAGCATTTGATCAAAAATGAAATTGGTTGGCACTCGCTTTTGCTCTTTCTTATGCTTTTTACATATCAACTCCCTGTAGCCGCACGCACTTTTGCACGTACGTGGGCAAATGACAAATTATCACTCATTAGATAGAAAAACCTAAAATGGGACCAATCAAAATGACGCGGAAAAAATTAAGAAAAAGGTGGATAACACGGCACAAAAATCGACATTGCACGGAATAGACCTTGTTAGCATGCAGCATGCACTACTCATTAAACCAAACGCCTAATTGAAACACACGCCTAATTATGCACCAACCGTGGAAAAATGTTTTGGCCTCTCTATACCATACCGTACATACAGTGCCAGTAAGGCTGGTTTGCGAATGGTGGCGCGTCCCGTCTTTAAACCCCAGGGCGCCATGGGGCTCGGCCATTCTACATCCCCGGTCCTGTCGACGCATGTGAATTTGTTGTGCAAAGATGCCAACAAGTTCACACATTTTTTCCTATCTAAAAAACACATGCACTGGGGCAGCTCCATGCATGCTCGCCGACCTTAGTTGGACACGGGGACGCTACAACACACTGCAACGGCAGTTTTGTTGGTGATTGTGCAACTGGACCAAACATCCCATAACCACATCCCGATGCATAATGCAACTAATTACCTAATTACCTAATTACCTAATTACCTAATTACACAAACATGACAAACGTAGGTGCATGGAAATTGTACCAATACCTGCTGCAGAGACACATCATCATCATGTAATCTTGAGAGCAAAGGCAAAGAGGCAAAATGCAAAAGTGCAAGGCCCAACACAATATGGTGGCTAGACGGTTGGGTGGCTAGGTGACAAGGTGGCTGGGTGGCTGGGTGGCTGGGTGGTTGGGTGGCTGGGCGGCTGGGTGGCTGGGCGGCTGGGTGGCTAGGCGGCCTGAGCCCCCCCCCCCCCCCCCTGACCGGAACCCGCCCTGTGTGGGATGGCTTGTGGACCAAAAATGGACCACTTGTGCAAAGAGTACAAAATTGTTGATGAACATGAAGAACAATTGAATAACCCACTTCCTCATTTTCAACACGTCGGGTCGAGTTTCCATTAAGGAAATATCAATAGAAAAGGGCGCTTTTGCGCATTTTTTTGATCTAGAGGGCCGTATATGACCGAACATTGTCATCCATGCCCATGAATATGGTACCTTTGGTATTGAGACAAAGCGGTAACCTGCTTGGGTCGGACTAGGTTTGTTCTGATGGGTTTTTGGGAGTGCCTAAAGTGCAAATTTTGACAAAATGGCAGAAACGGGCTGCCCATTGACATTTCTTGCGAAATTCTTGTTGTCTTTGGAATGAGGTCATTTTTTATTGGGATCCGTCTTTTTTTCAAATCCTGAAGCTGTAGCTTCAGAAGTGGGGGAGGTAGGGCTGGCTTCATTTGAAATTTGACAAAGCTGGAGAAATTTTTGCAACCCTAGTTTCTGTCCTGATTTGGGCCTGTGCTGGTAGGGGTGGACAAGGGCTGTGTCAGCTTGTCCGAAACCTGCCCAGGGGCTACCGAGACCCTGCTTTTTGTGGACTCAATGTACCCGGCCACCGTTTTTGCTATATGGCTCGAAAAGCACCTCCGAAAGTTGCTACGGCGAGCTTGGGACTCGAACGCTTAGGTGGAGGGTTCAAAGGTGCTTTTGGAGTCGATGTCACGTGGCCTCGTGCCCGGGTCCCGGGGGGTTTTTGCTGCCTGTCTGACCCCTGGTTCTGGGTCCCTCCGAAAAAAAAGATGGGCACGAAAGGCATAGAAGGCTCCCTCCCTCCCTAGCACAAGACTCACATGCACAAAAGAAGCATGGAATGGTCAACACACATTGTCAGTGTCAACCCAATCCTCCAATTGGTTCATCAATTGCTCACGGTTCACGTTCAAGCGCAAAAAATCAACAAGGTCACAAAACCAAGCCGTGAAGCCAACTCTTGCAAAGCCGTCCGAATGGACAAATTCCCTCCCTGCGTGCGCGCTACAGGGTAAGGGTATTGCCGCGCGATGGCTCAGTGCGCACTACAAAACTATAGCGCGCAGCATAGCGCGCGCTATGGCTCGGGGTCTTGGGTTTGTAACCCCATTTGCTAATAAGCAGGGCAAAAACCCCTATTTTTCCAAAGCTTCAGATGCTTCCGGTACCGCATATGACGCTCTCAATGTCAGGGAAGGTTGCAAACATTTTGGGCCCCCACTATGGGTGGTCCCTGTCGAAGAACGAGGACGTTCTGGCGGACCTAGTTGAGTTTTTTTGCTCAGGGTCTGCCGTCCAACGGTCTTTGTGGGCCAAGTTGGAAAAAAGGGTCCCCGTGTCTGAAGCAGAGAAGAAGTGTCGCAGGACCGAGGCTGCCAACGCCGTCACACCCCTGTCGGTGGTGGACTTGGTCCTGCTCCTGAAGATTCCAAGAAGAAGGTATTATTGCGCGCGCTTTGCATGTGACGTTGCGCGCACTTCCGCTCATAGCACGCGCTTCGTTGACTACTGCGCGCGCTACGTCCTCATGTTGCGCGCGCTATTTTACTCAGGTACAAAGATTTGATTACTTGGACGAGAAGTAAAGTCCCCACACACCTTTTTTCTCTCCCCTCCTATGCTAGTTCACCTCCCCCCCCATGGGGGGCTTTTAATTGGGGGGCCGGGGAATGGGGCCCCGCCCCCCTCTAAAAGCAGTCCTTATGCCATTATATACGATCCGCGCGCCGAAACGAAACATACCTCAAAAGTGTACGATGCAGCCCCTCTAAATGACCGCCTCGGAGAGCTGATTCACGCCGTCATATTTGTTTCGATCAATCATGGCTGTTTTGCAAAGTTAGGACATTTACAAGGTTTTCACTTCTTTACCAGCATCCACTAATTCCATATAAGCTAGGGATGCGATTTAAAGGTGCGGTAGCAAAGTTGAGGTGCCGAACAACACTATATATAAGCCTCAGGCCCCAAATATCAAGAAATCTATTTGACATATTATTTATTTGCTGTGCACGCGTGCATTTTGAAGTCGCCGGCATTTGCGATCTTTCATTTTGACTGTCCAAAGTGAAATCGGGCTACAATGCACGAAGTTTCGATCTAACACCAGTTTTATAAATGATTCTAAAAGCCTCGTCCTGCTGATTGATTGAGAAACCGCCATTATTCTTTTTTAGCACCGCTTTTCGATTCGACGGTTTTCAGCGCACTCAGCCGCCTTTTGAAGCTCAAAAATGAAAAGAACACCCCTAAATTGACCAAAATTTCCCTTAATTTCGTCAAAAACAAATACAATAGGCCCGAGTTATGAATATGTCAATTGTGTGCTATTTGCACCCTGTGTCGCTAATCTTGCCCAATGCACCCTCCCTGTCCTTGCGCTGCTAGCTTAAACATAAGGCAGAGGAGTGTTTTTGCGTTTGTTTGTCACCGCCCGGCTCCATTTCCGACATAGAAAGGTCACCCGAAAATGGCTAAAGACGTAATAAGGCTTTTCTTTTGATGGTGCTTCGCACCAGCAAAGGAAAAGCCAGACGAAGCACGAAAGACGAAGGATTCATTTAACCTTACTTTTCCACACCCTCCACAACATATGATGTATCGTTGCTTCATTGAAATTTCTTCAACATGCTCATCATTCTTTGTTATAAATACCTGATCATGCACGTGTATATCGTGCAATCTGAATTCGTCGTCCGACAGATACCCTTCAGAGGCGATCGTAGCCCGCACAATGCCCTTCCCCATCTCGTGGAGCCCCCCTCCGCTTGTTTTGCCACAGAATTGTCACCCGCCTGCAAGTAGGCAGCATTTACAGGTTGCCGTGCACACAGATGGGGTCACAGTCTTTTCGCAGTGGCCCCTGCAGCACTTTTTTGACTATATATTTTCCTTTGATTCCATTGTTTCTAACCTCCAATACACCAGGGAGTGACAAGGAGAGCTGTGGATCATTGTGAGGGGGGATGGGTTGCCTTGTGGCGGGGAATCGTGGTGCCAGATGTCCTATTCCTTTGCCAACCATGGTCACTTGGCAAGGACATTGTCGTACCACTGGACTCTTAACATCGCCCTTTGTGGTGAGAAGTCCACCTCTGTGTTATCCTAGGCTTGGGCTAACAATCTTGCTTTTCTGCAGAGTGCCCTTGACAGTGGTGTGGTTCCCATCCGGGGTGCATTCAGATCCTGCAGGATTTTCTGCGGTGGGGATAGCCCTTGGCTGCGTCGGTTGTCGGGTGTCACTACACATTGGATGGCACGTAGTCTGTTCAGTTACATGACGTGGTGCAAGTCCAGTGCAATGTGGTTGCAATAGGATGTGGATAGAACCACCGAGCGAGATGAGCAGTTGCTAGGGCTTATTGCACATAGGGCCAAGTGCAGGCCCATGGATATATTTGGTGTTGTCCAGAGCAGGTTGTTGAAGGTGCCTGTCAGGCGGCGTCACATTATACCATGTGTTCTGCACCTTCTGATTTTTGTAGGGAGGCAGGTCACTCGCTGCCGTGGTACGCAGATTGGCCAAGTCTGTGCGTCCCAGTACTAGGGTCTCTGTTCAGGCTATTCTTCACAGGTGTGGTTGTCACATGGCACTACAGGGGACGGCAGAGCCAGATGGGGAAGAGACTTGGTGCCTTCTAAAGGTTGGGGAGGACCTGGCCCCCCTCCTTGGGGGTGACATGAGGATGCACACAGCAGTGGTTGCCATGTACATACTACTGGGGGACATGTATGGCACAATGTTTGAAGAGGGTGCATTGCAGGCTCCAGAGGTTGCCCAGGCTTTCCACAGGTGGGTTTGTCCAGCAATAAGATCACCTTATATTAACTGGATGTTGCACGATGCTACAGTCACTATTCAGGCCATAAGGCCCTATGGCCTAGGAATGTTTTCGGGAGATCTTTTGGAAGGGAGCAACAGGGTGCTGAAGGACATTTGGTCCTCCTTTTGTGATAGAGGTGGGGGGGCAGGAACCCTGGTGTCGCGCCGCATTAAGATGCTCAGGCAGGTTAATGAGCGTCTTTTCTTGTACTTTGAAGTACCAAGGTGGAATGGGACCTCTAGAAGCAACCTGTGCAATGCACAAAAATTGGCTGACGAGGTTCAGGCATATTTTGCGGATGAGGAACTGTGGTTGTTTTTTAGCGCGCGCTACATGCTATCTAGTGCGCGCCATGACCACTATCGCGCGCGCTATGCTGTTTTCAAGCGCCGGAACCCTTGAAATCGCGATATATAATTGGAAGTAGCATGCTATGACTACGCACTTCAAATGTGCCTCCAATTTGGAATGCATTGATTTGTTTCTTTTCGTCCGTTTTTATTGGTGATTTCCATTTTTTTGTTACTGCATTTTCGTTTTTGTCCTACAACCGAGGCTACAAGCCTCGGTGGATCATCTACTGCACCACTGCGATCGCGCCGATGATTGTGGAGGGAGCGGACATCAAGCCAGCAGGTGCGAGGGCCCCCCAGGACCACGTGGCCGTCATCATCCCCAACGATCAGTGGAGCCCCAGCCAACAAAGGGAGGAGGAGAGGGAAGAGGACGACTAGTCGGAGTTCATGCCCAGCTGCCGGGTGTTCTCCGCCAAAAGCAAAGCGTATGAGGTGTTGGACAAGTGGCAGTTGTGGTCGGAGACGTACGAGGCCGATGAAATTGTGGACCTCTGCCCCGACCCAAAGACCATGAGGATGTACCCGTCCAAGCCACCAACCCCAAAGAAGAAGAAGCCCTAAGGAGACCCACCAGCCCAGCCACCAGCCCTCCCACAAGAAGACAAGGGACCTGCCGAAGCTGCAGCACCAGCAGAAGCACCAACAGCAGCTGCACAAGAAGAAGAGGCACGAGCCCCAGCAGCAGCAGCAGCACAAGAAGACGACGCACCAGCCCCACCACAAGAAGAAGAGGCACCAGCGGCCGCGCCACAAGAAGCAGAAGGAGCAGCCCCGAAAGAAGAAGAGGCACCAGAAGGAGCAACCCCAGAAAGGCGATTCAAGCCCACCAGAAGAAGGGGATGCAGCCCCAGCTGCCACCGGGGCAGAAGACCACAGACCCGAATGGGAGAAGGAGTGGGAGGCCGAAGTGGTGGTCCAAACCATTAAGGAGATCACTGAATGACAGCGCGCGCTATACCTGGTATAGCGCGCGCCGTAAGGCTCATAGCGCGCGCTGTAAATATGTTGCGCGCGCTACACTGTCTTTGCCCGTGAGGACCTGTACTGTTGCACACTTTTCAGACCTTTCAGACAGTGTTTTTGCATGTGTCTTGGGTTGGATGAGCAACAGGGAATGTTTTTGAAAAGCAAGGGGTTTTTGAGAAACGCAGGACACTGGAAAAAGCATGGTTTTGAAACATTTTCCGGTTTTGAAAAATTTGAAAAACGGGACAATATAGCGCGGTAGAGCGCGCGCAATAGGCGCGCTATAAAGGTCATATTTTTGAAAATTTGCGCGCACTATGGAAAAAATGCATCATTGCGCGCACGCAGGGCTTTGTAACACGCCTTACAAACAGCACAAGCATCCTCTCTCCTCTCTCCTCCACCCAACAATTGCTTCAAAAAATTGCACGTCTCAAAGCCATTGGAGGTTGGCTCAAAAGTGCGGAAGCATGCTCTCTTTTGCGTGCACATATCGCAAGGTGGGTGCTCTATTTCTCGGATTTCAACCTTCGAGGATTGGGGAGTGGTGGGAGGGGTAATCCGTCTCTTCTTGGGAGGGGACCCTTGATCTTCCATTCCGACCATTCGCCAACACTCGATGCAACACAGATACAAGCCATCTCTCGCCCTATATCGGCCCTCGAAGTTGGGCTTTAAAGGCCCAAACTTCGAAGTCTTGACCTTGTGGCACACCACACAAAAGCCTTCCGTCTTGGCCTTCCTTGGTGGCCCGGGCCAAGTTCCTTGCATCTAAAAGGGAAAGCAACCCATGAGAGAAAGTTGAACAAGTACAACGACGAAGACCATACACTAGTACATACCGTTCAAAGCCCTAAAGGCTCAAAGCGTTGTCCTTGTCCTTGAAAGCCGCCAAGCGCACCAAGCGCACGGATTCCTAGTAAGATATAACGAGCGGGTGCCGAAGCGGTAGTTTTGTTATTGGGCGATTGTTGCCGTCTTTCGTGCACCAAAGAGGATACCGGAGGTGGAATCGAACATAGTTCTGAAACCTAGACCTCCCCACGTGGCCGGATTTTCGCAAGATGAAAGTCTCTAAAATGACCTATTTTGTATCCTTGAATCTAAGCATCATGGTGCAAGCATCGGAAGCACCAACCTCCATTGTCCCAAAACTTGTTGCTTACCACTCCCACAAAACACCAACCACAAATGTAGAACCACTGAACTCTTAGTTTGACGAACCAATCTACCGCAATGGTAGATTGGCAATGGTGGCATCTTACAAATTGAGACCTTGTTGTTGAACTACGAATGTGCATACCTCAAAATGGAATCCGAAACTTTGTGGTCACGGAGCTCTTTGCAGACCAAGCACGCCTACAAACTTCTTCTTGTTCTCAGCTGTATAGAAGTGAAGATAATCCACCGACAAGGGTAAAACGGCGTGCCGGACCAGAAAAAATACAGAATAAAAACCCTTGAGTTACCTCATAGAAACATGTGAAAAACGCATGCATACCGCTCATGAATAAAAAGATAATTTCTCCTTTGACCACCCCAGTCTAGCGCGCAGGCGGCTTCGGACAAGCTGAGGCCGTGAGGACCTTGCGGCAGATTGCGGCGGTGCGCTTCGGCCCGGGTCCGCCTCCCACCTTGGGGGTAGACAAGGCTTGTTATGAAAGTTGAACACCCACTTGGAGGGGGGGAAGGAGGGGCTGTTTGGGCACATATGGATGTAGTAAGCACCCTTCACTGGTTTTTTTCCATGGCACACCCTTGGACATTTAGTTTTTAGCCCACACCCGGTTGGCACTTCTCAGCTAGGTCTGTTTGCAGCTGTTAGGGTTAGGGTTGGGGCAAGGCCACACGATAGCACTACACAAAGGCAAGCAATAAGTCAATGGAGCAGCTTCACCATTTGAAATGTTAAGCAACACAATGTTGGATTTACTTCAACTGTTCCGTATTCGCACAAAGCATCAATCAAGGAGCCGGCGCGGCATGGCGCGGGCCCGACCTGAGCGACTGGGCTGAGCAGACATTTGTATGATAGCCGGTGCTTCGGGAGCAACCACCGTACGCTTAGCCTAATGAGCTGTGTGCGTTTCCGGTGCCATCCCCCTTTTCTTGGGTGCTGTCCGTGGTTGCTTTGCTTTAGCTCTCTCTTCCCTTGCCTGTGCTGCCTGTGCTTCTGCTTGCTCACTGGCTCGTTTGGCTTCCTCTGTCTGCCTTTGAGCCTGCAGGATGTCATCCCGCTTACGTTTCGCGGGCTGAATGCGGAAATTCTTTACACACTTCCCATGCATTTCCTCTACACGGGCAGCTGGTGAATAAGTTGAGGGACATCCTCCTCTAAGAGGGGCATGTCAACACTTGCATTGGCACGGCTGATAGCGGTAGCAGTGACACGCTAGGGTGCAGCAGTACAACCTATCAGCTTCCATTGATTTGATAAGGCCTCAAAGAAAAGAGAATAGGCACCGGACACACACAGAGCTCACCAGGCAAACCGTAGGGTGGTTGCTCCCGAAGCACAAGCTGTCGTAAGCATGTCTACTCAGTGTAATGGTCTTGTCCTTGGTTTGATTTTGATCATCCTTGTCGAAATCCTTCATTTTGATCTATCTCCTTCTAACGTCTGCGAAGCACTCAAGAACAATAACCAAAACTTAATATCATCCCGTCAATTTGTACAAACATTTTGAATGTAAAATACATACCTAAATTATGCTTTCTGATATGCCTACTTTGTTCTGATCTGGCCTCTGCTACGCATGCGCGACACACGCGATCGCACTAGCGATCTTTACTCTGTGTCCTATTACACTCCCTTCCCAAACTATTTAGTGGGGTCTACCTCAGCAAATGGCTGACTAAGGAAAATAGACACTCAGATCTTTACACTAGTGTGTGTGTGGGGGGGGGGGGGGGGGCTGAGCTGTTGTAGACAGCCCAGAGCAGGGTGTCAATCAAAAAAGTCAAACACACACCCAACAAATTTTTTACCGTGGCGTGCTGCAGGACTGAAGTACACTGCAGCCCTACATACTAGTTAGCGTGGGCCTGGGGGTGGAACTGTGGGCCTGGACTACACTGCAACCTACAATACTAACCCGCCTACAAACAGAAACTACCTGCAGCAATGGCTAAGCAGGCAATGCAGCCTCAAAAGCCCTCTGAAAAAGAAAGGGGGCTGTCAGGAAATCTGTAACAATGTTCTGACTGCCTGAAAAGGTTAGCTAATGTACAAAATCCCTGCCTGCCCTGCAGTACACGCAGCAAGTGGAGACTTGTCGCATTTTGTTTGTGCGTCTCTAAAAACAGTGCTGAAACTTGATGTAATGTACAAATCCCATTAACCTGTACGTTGTTAAAATTCTTTGGTCCCGCCCCGAATTCAGGACCTCTGATATTCTTTGACGTTCTTCTGGTCCTGCTCCGAATTCAGGACCCTCTGATGTCTTTTGAAGTTCTCCACTTGCTGGCACTGCAAAAGCAAAACAGAAACAACAGAACACGCATGTCGTATAAAAAAAAACGACGACACGTCGGATCGTCAGCACATATCCACCATCCACTGTTGATTCCCACTTCTGTTGACCTGACCTGCATGAGCGCACAGAGGTTAGAAAATACACACACGCAAACGACAACTATGCCAATGCGCACGATGTATAAAAACGCAAACGAAACCACTGACATTCAACGTGAAAATTTTTTATCATTATATCCTGTTCTGTAACGCGTAACCGTACTTCTGTAATCGATAATAAAAACTAAACAGGCTGAATTCAAGCAAATCGCGTGAGCGCATTGACACCCCGCACGAACGCACAAATGCTCAGACCAACCATACTTGAAAAGAATGAAAAAAACACTTCAAACACAACACAAAAATACATCACAGAAAAAAATCCAAACTAAGAAACAGACTGGAAGAAAAAAGACTGGGCAACACACAAAAGCTGAACAAGAGGAATTAAAAGACATACACTCCAATCACGGGTCATGTGGAAAAAATATTCAGAGAGCCTACAAAGAAAAATAAAACTGTCAACCTGCCCGAGGCAGCGGTAACACTCCTGTCCACCTATGCCCCCGCAGGCAAACAGAGGCCGTGGCGAATCACCCCCCCGACCCGAGTAGGCGCCACCCCCAGAAAAAGAATCGCCCTTCAACTCAAGGTGGGGTGTCCTGCCGTACAAGCCCAAGGCCAGGACCAGGAAAAATAAAGGGCTTAGGAAGGCGCCCAAAGGCCTACGAGACTTATAAGGCACCTCGAGCGGGATTCACTATGCCTACAGTGGGGGTTACTGTCCTACCTAAACGAGTGCTCGCTGAGCACAGGACCAACTAAACAACAAACTGCCACTCACCGGCTAAAAAGAGAAAAAGTAGAAGTAGCAACCACCAACAACACAAACAGAAAATGAAAGAAACAAAGAGGAAGCAGAAGCACCCAAACTGGGTCGTGCGTGTCCGCCGAAGGCAAAGGAACGCAACTGCAACCAAACAAACAAGCCCGAAAAAGACACCAAAACACTGAGATGAGAAAGATTGGCAAAAACTGCCAAAACAGGGAAAGGAAGGCAAGCCTGTCTATACGTATGCATATACAAACACACTGAAAGGTGAAAAACTCACTCACTGCACACGGAGCACATACCCAAAATGTACATCAACTCATTTGAATCCTGGATTCTTGGCTGTTCAACCTGCAAAGGCAGGAGCACAAAAGCCAATGCGACACAAACACAAACAAACGAAGCGAGCACACAGCAGGCATGCAACACACAACACACCTGTAAACAGGACGTGTCCGCGTGTGCTCACCTTTCGTGTTGCCTTGTGTTGCTCTTGTTCCACCTCTGCACAAACACACACACACAGAATCACAGAGCAGTACCAAAAAAAAACCCTTTGACGGAGAAACGAAACACGGCGAAGACAAAACGAAAACGAGCGAACACAAAGCTGGCATGCAACAGTCGCCACACCTGAAACATGTGCGTTGAGAAAGATGTCCTTGATTTATGCCCTAGATATTTTGATGATGTCCTGCAGGTTTTGTAGTTGAAAACCCAAACCAAAGCAGCAAGTAGAGCAAGAACAGGATGTGGATCGAATCAATGATTGGTTTTGGAATCCAGTGTAACACAGAAGGGCTGCAAATAGACAAAGCAGGTTTATACACATAGATTCAATCACAAATGGATAATACAACAGATTTTATATGAAAATTGGTCTGACTCTTGCCTCAGAGATTGCATTAGGCACTTCATGTGCACTCTTTTGGGTGTAATGGTGCTGGTTAGGAATGTGGGGCATAGATGTCAGGACCACTCAGAAAATGACTTGGCCAAGCATCTGAATTCAGAAACAGTTACAAAGTAGGACCACAATAAGTGGTAGAAACAATTGAGTATAGGGGTCTTGGGGTGGGAGACCACTAGGCTTAACCTCCAAGGCCTAAAGCATGTAATGCCTGTTTTATTTCGGTATATCCTCCATGAAGGAAGGTACCTCCGCTCAGTTGAGTGGTAGGGGTGAACTTCATGGGGGGCTAGGGTCACAACCCTAGTTACTTTGAGAAAGTGTACTTTAGGCAACAAAAGAGAGATAAAAACACTTCAGTTTGTTTTAGCATCAACAAAAGGGTTTTAAGGGGGGCTTGGCCTGGATCAAGCCCTCCAAGAAAGACATGGCTGTGACATTTTCTTACTCCCCCCTGGAGTACTAGTTAGCTAAGCTAGTAGGACCAAGGAAAAAGGCTCAAATATTCCCAAAATTACCTCAGAAAATGCATTAAACTTACCAAAAACATCCTCATCCCTTCATATAAGCCTATCACACTGTAGGTACCCTTGAAAAACAGTATAATGTACCGTGAATGATGTCCCTTCGATGGGGCATTCCTGAAAAATCGCCGGCGTGCGACGACAACTTCTGGAAATAGTTTGGGGGTAGTGGGGTTTGAACCCAGGACTCCCTCCCTAGAGCACATATGCTTGCCCACTAGGGTACAGTCGAACGCTCTAATGCGGACGGCCATTGCTGTATGAACAGCGTTTTAGTATACGTCCTGACCAACGGCCAGGGCGGAGCAATACTCCCAATGGAGGACACAAACCTCCAGGAGCTGGAAAAAATAGAAAATGTAACCAGCAGGGAGTGATTCCTGCGGTTTAGCGGAAGGGGTTGCGATTTAGCAAGTGAAATCGTTAAAAATCGACGAAACCACGCGGGAAATCGTCATTTTTACACATAACTCAAAGTCGCAGACAAGCGCAAAGGAAGCGGACTCCAAGAAAAGGGTTGCGCAAGCGTAAACGGCTTTTGAAAAAGAAGGAATGAGCCGTAGTTTTTTAAAGTTCTAAAGGAAATTTTTGCACAGTTGCATCAGAATTTTTATAAACTTTAGAGAAAAATCTTCAAATTCAACCCACACCACAGAGCAGGTCAACAACCCACCTCTCAGGTATGTCAGTGTCATCTCACACGCATGCATTGCGTTCGTGTTGGTTGTTTCGTCAAAACGTTAGGGTTGTCAACGCTGTGTTCGTTGGGGGGTCGCGTGTTCCTCCTCGTGCTCTGCACAGGTCTGCACAGGAATGAAAGGTATGCGATGCGAATGGAGCGCGCAGCGCGCACGTAGGGTTAGAATATGCGCTGTGCTCGCGATGCATGTGCCTAATCGAGGCATTCACACGCTGTGACGCTTTACCTCTACCCCAAATTCACCCTTGTTTTCTTCTTCACAGGTAAGTAAAGAAAGCGTTTGTTCGTGTGTGGCCGTGGCGTTAAAGTATGGTTGCTTAAAACGCTTAGGCTTGTTTTGTGTCCGCTTCATTCGGCATTCACACGATGCATGGTGAGTAAGGTAGGTTAGCCCAGGAGGCAGGGTTGGAAAAGACGGCGTATATATACGCGTAACGTATATATACGCGTACTGTATCGCGAGAATACAATACAGTACGCGTCTTGTTCCTAGGCTAGCATCTGGCGCCAGCCGCGGGCGCCGCTGAGCAAACAAACATGGCCAAGGATTAACAATGCAAATGTGAGGTACTTTATAGAATTTGCAATGATTTTAATTTGGATTTCGTTTCATTAACATTGGTGGTTGAATTTTTCTGCCTGTCTTGCGTTTGCAGGGCGACACAAGAAGCAAGTGAAGAAGAAGGAGAAGAAGAACAGGAGGGAAGAATATGAAGAGAGAAAGAACAGAAGAAAGAAGCGGAAGAGGCGAAGGAGATCAAAGAGACGTTAAGAAGAAGACAGAAGAAGATCGAGAAGCTGCAGCAGCGAAGAAGACTGAGGAGTGAAGACAAAGAAGACGAAGAAGGAGCACAAAAGGAAGAAGGTGCTGTCAGTGTCACTTGAGTGTTCGCGCATGCTGTGAGTGTCATTTGAGTGTCGGCGCGTGCTGTGAGTGTCATTTGAGTGTCGGCGCGTGTTGTGAGTGTTATTTGAATGTCGGCGCGTGCTGTGAGTGTCCTTTGAGTGTCGGCGCGTGCTGTGAGTGTCATTTGAGTGTCGGCGCGTGCTGTGAGTGTCATTTGAGTGTCGGCGCGTGCTGTGAGTGTCATTTGAGTGTCGGCGCGTGCTGTGAGTGTCATTTGAGTGTCGGCGCGTGCTGTGAGTGTCATTTGAGTGTCGGCGCGTGCTGTGAGTGTCGTTTGAGTGTTCGTCGCGCTCGCTTCTGTTGTCTCGACAGTTATGAGTGAGCCTTCGTTGTCCTTTATATGACCCTTTATGGTGGACTCAGTCAGTTTGCTGCTGCATCTCAGTGATGTCATTTGAATCTCAAAATTTCACTTCTGCACAGAGGCTTCAAGTGACGCCAGGGACCTGTTATGTGTGCTGCAGCAGCTGTACATATACATGCGCTTGCTTTATTTTTTGCTGGTTGCTCACTTTTTGCCATTTGCCATTTTTGGCCATCCGGTGGTCAGCCTGGGGACAGGTGCCTTTGTGAGGCTGGAATTCCTGGGGCCTTGACCTCCAACGCAATGGTTTTCAAAAATATCTGAATTATTCTTTTTTCAAAAGAAGCACAATCAGAAACATTATTTTGTCCACAGAAAACATTGTACTACTACTACTTTTTTGAAAAAGCACTAGGAAGGGGCACAATAGAAGCAAGTAAACCATTAGAAGCAAACCGAAACAACATGAACAAGGAAAAAATTTCACAAACGATGTTCGTTTATTTTCATCGTTCGTTCGTTTGTTCCTTAATTTTCAAAAAAAACTAAACAAGCAACGTTTGTTAATCCCAACCCTGTCTTGAACATCATAAACAAATGCAAAAAACTGTTTCCGCAAACCATTGCAGGTTGTAAACTGAAACACTACTTTGTCAGAAAAGTTTGAGATACAATACATTACATTACAGTACTGTATCGGAACGATACAATACATTACACGTACTGTATTGTACCAACCCTGCCAGGAGGAGCTCACCTCCTGGTTGAGTCAGTGTGGATATGGTTAAGCCTCCCTTCCCTGCGTGCACATGATGCATTAAAGGGTAGGCCACGCGAATTGCGCACGGTAAACCTTGTTTAGGTTACCCAGAGGCTCCTCGGTACGTTCTTTAAGAGAACCTGGGGAGTCTCTTAACGCTTGCTTGCTTGACAGGGGAGCTGATCCTTCAGCGTGTTTGCGGACAGTGTATTATAGGTCACACTGAGAAGCGTATAATACGTGGAGTGTGGCTTGGTTCCAGAAAAGTTTATAGTGGTTTCAACACTGTGTTTTTGTCTCTCCTGCTGCTTGCTGCTGGTGTAGGGTTTCCTGCTGCTTGTTTTTGGAGATGAAAAGCTTTTGTTTGCTGAAATACAGTAAATCCAGGATAGCCCAAGCCAGAGGTGTGCAAGGAGAAGAGAATCAGGATCAAAGCATGAAGGGCTGCAGTGTAAACAGTGTAAGATGAAAGGATATTCACAGAAACTGCAACTCAGGTCAAATCGGAATGCATATTCACAAAGATAGCTGAAATGTTTTGGAAAAGAGTTGGAAAACTGCCCCATGGTCACTCTATCCCCATAGTGCCATCTCAGGAGATGTGCACTCTTTGTTTTGGGTCCCATATGTGCTGAGGTGGCAGGGCATGTGGCGATGAGGTCACTGCCATGTCACATGGGATCTTCCTACTTAGCTAGGCTGACCAGGAATTGAACCCAGGACCTCTCAAAAAGAGGTGCCCAGCCCCCTAGGGTGCATACCACTAGGACAGCTAAGTATTCATGGAAAAACATAGATAAATTCATAGGCTCTGCCTTGGATATGTCAGTTCTCAGTCAACTCAGGAAAAGATGATTTGCCTCACATTGAAAGGGGATTAATCGGTCCACTCCATATCCTGATTGGGTGTTCGGTTCCATAGGTCAAAATGTGTTATCACCACTTTTGGTGGGGCCAATACTAAGATAGAAATGCCTGGATGCTCAGTGCATCCCTAATACAACTAGAGTATGCCTCAAAGCATTGGAAAAGCACTTTTTCTTACTCCCCCCTTGTGCTGTGGTGGCCACCACTGTCGCACTTTGGGAAAAAGGGATTTTTTCTTGGCCTTTCCTTGGTTTCCACATCTACTTTAAAATACCTATAGTTTCCCTCACACAGAAAAATGGGCGCTCACCATGGCTGGCGCTCTTTTGCTGCTCTGTTTGTAACATTTCCTACAGAAGACTCAGCGCTCATGGCGCTGCCGGGGCTCCTGTGGCTTGGTTGGGTTAGTTTGGGAGCATGTCAAAACATGTGGATGTGCATCCCTCCCTCCAAGACGCACCGCGACACAAACCCAACGCAAGACACAATATACACACTCGCATGGGTTCTCGTAAACCTGCTGGCAACCTGTGACCTGTCTTAGGGCGAAGGGAGTCGTAAAAAAAAATTAAATTGCCCCTTGGTGGGGTCTTGGGTTCTGCTCAGTCTCTCCAGGCTGCTGCGTTTCGGCCAGAACACGGCCTACTCAGCGAGGCTGCGCGTGGGTATCTGCAGAGGCAGGAATGGGAGAATTATGGACGAATCCACGCAAAAACGAAGCGACGACACCAAAATCCGTCAAATGACTGCCTCGAATTTTTCTAAGACAACACACCTGAGCAGAATCCAATTGTGCATCAGAAGCACATTTTTATAAAAATTATAGTCATCTCTAGATTTTTTAAATCAAGAAATTCCTACGCATAAAAAGGCGGCGCGCAGGAGCGGCTCCTAGCGAAGCCCCGGAAAATGCAGAAATAATGGCATTATAAACGTATGTCTCACGTAGTCTTGAAAATGACGACACACACATTAATAAATAGACATACAGATTCCACCTACACTAATAGAAGTATCAAAAATTCAAGAATTCGAAAATCAACGAAAAGACTTCAATGAATCAGGTACAAACTACAGGTATGCTCGTCTCGTATGCCGCATACACATTGCTCGTCTCGTGTCTCCGTGAACGAGTCTTGTAGCAGCGCTAACAACGATAGGACGCGATAGAGGGATTGACTAGAAAGATTGCAGATGATTAGAGGTCAGGTCAGGGTGATTAGACATACACACGAGTGCATAGTAACGTTCTTCGCTTCCGCCCCTCACGTGCCCACTTGTTCTCTCTCTCCAGCGGTAGGTAAGGTGAGTAAGCCCAGGTCGGGCCACCCCCTGGTGGAGTCGTGATTGAGGTTCAGATGGGCAGGTTTGCCCAACGCCGTCGTGCATGCTCGCGCATTCACACACACATTAAAGGGTAGGCCACGCGAAGTGCGCACGGTAAACCTCGTTTAGGTTACCCAGAGGCTCCTCGGTACGTTCTTTAAGAGAACCTGAGGAGTCCCTTAACGCTTGCTTGCTTGACAGGGGAGCTGATCCTTCAGCGTGTTTGCGGACAGTGTATTATAGGTCACACTGAGAACCGTATAATACGGGGAGTGTGGCTTGGTTCCTCCGCCGCAAACACCCCTTCATTTGCCTTTGCTTTACAGGTGGGCAGGTAGGGTGATTGGTGCAGCAGCATACCATTTTTTTCATGCCCTGCTAAACAAGGGCGCAGATCACACAAACAAGTAACTCCTCCTCTGCCTGTGGCAGAGCAGGGAGTCCGACTTCATCGACATCTGCGCCGTGCACGCAAAAAGAGCACCTCTTCCCTCCAAGCCCTAGCAGGGGAAACGCGTTGTGGCGTCCCCTGTTAGGCCACAGTTGCTCAGCAGCGCTGTGTTCTCTTGTCTTCTTCACAGGAGGGTCGCTAGGACCCACGACATGTTCTTCAACAACACCCAGTAGAGTGTGCGTGTAGGAGTGGTAGTCCTGAGTGGGGGCTTGAGCCAGTTGCAGCAGTGCTTGCCCACCAGGATGGTGCCACTGTAGGGTGTGTAGGACCTGTAGTGCGTGTGTCACTGTCCCAGCCGTTTCCTGCAATTTTAGCAGGGTTGGTGGGCTGTCGCAGTGGTTAGGTCAGTGTTTTGGCCACTTAGCAAAACGGCGTTTTCAAGCCTTCATAGCTTTTGGCCACCCCTCCCTGTAGTAGACAGATAGGTAGGGAAAACAATACCTGGATTAGTACGCTGGGTATTCCCCAAAGGTTTTGCGCCAGCACAGAAATTGGGCGCTTAGGGGAGGGGAGACCCGGGGCGTACCCCGTGGCATCAATAAGCCGACCCTCAATGTTTTGCAAGCGTGCAGACTTGGGTATAATTAGGACACCACTTCTGCGGCTTGCTCTCAGGACCTTGGAAATAGCACACTCACACATACGCTTTGGCAGGTAAGGGTAAGGTTCAGTCCCTAGCTTTAGTCTTGGAGGCAAGCGTCTCAGCGAGCCTCAGCAACTCACCATGTTGTTCTGGGACAAGTAGTCAACCAGAACTGAATTTAGGCGTCCCTCAGGTAGAACAAATGCAGAGAAGGGCTCCCAGGTGGCCTCTTCGACTCCAAACCCTTCCCAGAGGGTGAGGAAGCGCCAACCCTGGCGATAGCGGTGGCGTAGGACAGACTTCACCAGGTAGAAGCCCTTCTTAGCCATCTCCTCGGCGTTCATGCCGGGGAGTTCACCTTCAACTTCCATAGGGCTGGCAGCCCCTTGTAGGTCCAGAGCGGCGATTTCCTCGTCGTTCAGCTCCCACTCCTCCCCACAGAGGTCTTCAGGATCATAGTAGCGCTTCAGGTGTTGAGCAACGCACACCAGGGTCCCCCCTAGACGGGGAGAACACCGCACGGTGATACGGTGTCCATCCACTGATAGAATCTTGTACGGCCCGAGGTAGGCGTCATCGCTGGTAGAGCGTGGCCAGGCGGGTAGTCGACTGTGGTGCACCAACACCCAGTCCCCCTCTTGGTAGGTGGCCGGTACTCGGTGCTTGTTCTTCTTGTTCCACTGACGCTCCCTCACTCTCTGGAGCATAGCCTTGGCCTTGTCCACCTTCGCTTGTTGCTCTTGGACCCATTCACCCACAGAAGAATGGGTGTCCTCTGGATAGGGGGCATGTAGGAACCATGCCAGGCGCCCTAGGAATAGCTCATGGGGCGAGTAGCCAGTAGCTGAACTCTCTTGGGAGTTCATCATCAAGGATATGACGGGGAGTAGTCTCACCCAGTCTCTGGTGCGTTCAGTTTTGCACCATATCCGTACGTTCTCCTTCAGGACACGGATCTGTCGCTCACATAGGGGGTTGCTCGTGTGAGAGTAGGGAATCCCCGTAGACACCTGGACATTGAGGGATCTCAGGACCCTCTTGTACCAGCCAGTATCTGAGTGTACTCGTACGTCCTCATCGGAGTTGATCTCCTTGGGCGCCCCATAGACACAAAACCACTCCTCCAGGAGTATCTTGATATTCTCCTCCCCGGTAATGTGCTTGGTACATGGGAACACCCTGGTAAACCTGGTCAACCCACAGGTTACCACGAGGGCGAAGTCATAGCCCCCGAACTTCGGCATCTCCGTGTAGTCCACGTATAGAACACTGTTAGCACAGTGAGGGATGGGCAGGGTCGAGTAGAGACCTCTGTCCCTGATATCCCCTGGTTTACAGGACCTACACGGGCACTTGTCCACGATAGGCTGGAGGGTTTTCCGCAGTTGGTCGTCAGTCCACGTAGTGTGGAACCACTGCTTGAACAGCCTCAGGGTACGGTCAGCACCCACATGACCGCTGGACTCATGGGTCCACTTCAGCAGCGCTGGGACTCGGTCACTAGGCACCACAATGCGGTCCTCGTGCCAGAGGTAGCTCTTGTCCCTCTTCCATTGGTCTTGGTTGACCAGGAGGGGTTCAAGGCGTTTCTCCAGGCGCTTGTAGATATCCCCAAACTCCTTCAGGTACTCCGATTGTTGGAGTCCATCCAGGGGGTGTATCATCGTCATGTTGAGGTCCAAGTGGACGTCCATAGGGCTGAACGCCTCCTTAGCCAGCGCTTCAGATCGGGCACCAATCAGGGCGTCGAAGTTGTTGCGGCTGATGTAGTCGGCACATTCGTTCTTCACTCCCTGGATATGGTGTACCGTCAGCCGTAGTTGACTGAGGTAGGTCCACCAGCGCCGTAGCTTGGCCTTCTCAGGTGGGGGACCCTTCTGGAAACTGCGGACCGGTTCTTGGTCGCACAGCCAGACCACAGGGTTACTCCCCAACAGTCGTGCTTGTGAGGATAGCACCAGCATACCCGCGAGCAATTCCTGCTCATAGGTGGAGTAGTTCCCCCTGGCCTGGTTCCACTTCGAGTTCCAGTGGCCCAGAGGTACTAGGACCCACTTGTCGTCAGGGTAGCTGTGCTTGAGGGTTCCATCTCGGTTGTGACCTTCCGTCCCCCATTGGGAAATGGCCGAGTCGAACTCCTCCTTCTCTAGTGCTTGCCATTGGAACAACGTTCCACCACCGCCCACTTTGCTGGCGTCGGTCACCAGGATAATATCCCCTTGTGCCCTAGGCACGCCCAAGCACTTAGCGTTGGCTACCTTGTCTTTGAGCTCGTCAAACGCTTGTTGCTCTTGTGGGCCCCAGCGCCAAGTAGTCCTCTTCTTGTTCAAGTCCGCCAGAACGGCGCTGGTGTAGGTGAAGTTTTTGATGTGGCGGCGATAGAAGTTGCACGCCCCAATGAAACTGCGTACATTATGAAGTCCTTTCTTGGGGTCTTCGTGTCGTACCTTGGCATCCATCAGGGGTTTGGCCTTAGAGGCCGCTGGGGTCCACCAGCCATAGCCAACATCAAACCCCAGGTACTGCATGGTCTCCTGCATGAACTCACACTTCTGCAGCTTGAGTCGTGTGTGGTTCTCCTGGCAGACCGCAAAGAACTCACCCAAGAGTATTAGGTGATCCTCCTGTATATTGGTCCCGAGGCATACATCGTCGATGTGAGCCTCCATCTGGGCACCACGGGATATGAGCTCCTGCACCTTAGGTCTCCTTCGTAGGATGGACAAGATCTTGTTCATCAGCTCTTGGAATAGAGCGGGTGCGTTAGCCACGCCAAACGGCATGACCTTCCACTTGAACACCCTCCCCTGAGGGGTGATGAAGGCCAGTAGTTCCTGTGTGTTGGGCGTCAGGTCCACTTGCCAGAATCCGCTCCTCTTGTCCATTTTGGTCTTGTAGCGACAGGAGGCTATCTTCTCCAGGGTAGACTCCATATTGGGAATGGACCCTGAGTGGTTCAGCTTTTTCTTGTTCAGCTCTCCGTAGTCCACTACCAGCCGTTTGGCTGTAGACCCAGGTTTAGCCACCAGGAAACAGGGGCTGCAGTGTAGGGGGTAGTCCCCGTCCTTGTACTCCAGGACTAGGCCAGCGTCTATACATTCTTGTATCTGTCGCTCAATCTCGTCGGCCTGCTCTGTAGGAGCTGGGTAGGGTCTCCTCCGGATCTTGTGACCCACGAACTCGGGTTTCAGCTTGAGGTCCATCTGTACCAGCTTGTCACATGAGGCTGGAGGGGGTAGTTCTCCGAACACCTCCAGATAGGTCCTTATAAGCTTCTGTACCCGCGGGTCCAATACCTTGATCTTGTCCTCTATGTCCTCGTCAGAGTGTAAGTTGCTTGCCCCCTGAGTAATAGACGTCGGGAGGTGGTCCTTCACCGACTCTTCGCCTGTGGTAGTGTCCTTCAGCCCTTGGTAGGCATATAGAAGGTCTTGTTCAACCATCTCCGGTGGACGATGGCAACATAGGCACGCTCGAGGGGGTTCACATACACATTCCTCCGAGAGGTCGTCCTCCTCTGGGGTCCTCACATGGGCGCCCCACACGCTCTTCATGAGCTTAAGATCTACCTCCCTTTGCCAGGTGGTGATCTTCTGTTCGAGGTCCTCCTTCAATTGGGATAGGTCTCCCATACGTCCTTGCTTCAGTGGCCATGAGCTGCGGGTAGGCTTCGCGTAGCATAGCTTTCTCGCCACCAACTTCCTCTTGGAATCCACATACTCCCTGAGCCTGGATCGAGGGTCCAGCTCCTCGTCCACGGGGTCTTCCACCCTCATGGAGAGTAGGGGTTTCAGTGGGGCGACGTACTCGGCGTTCTCCACTTCCTCCACAGAGGTCTGCACGAAGAAGGCGTCGTGCTCAGTTTCGTCGTCTGAGTGGATAGAGCTGGGTAGCTCAGATAATCCACACTCACAGACTCCATCAGGAACAGGTACATGGCAGGGAGAGTTGGGGGCGTTGATGTCAGTCACGATGTATTCATCTCCTCCGGGTGTAGTGTCAATAGCATCTTGAGGTCGTAGGCGATCCTTCAAGTCGATCAAGGCGAGTCCGTTGCTTTCTCGTTGTATAGCCTGGACCAGAGTCGGGTCCAGATTCTCCCAGGGGATGGAGGTAAGACCTCCGTCCACCACGCTCAGCATACTCCCCCATCCGGGTTTCCCAATAGGCGTCTTACGACCCAGAGGCACGTAGAATGCCTCATCAGGTCACCGAACAGAGCTGATAGTCAGCCTGTCCAGGAAGTTTCGCCAGTATTCGTTGCCCCCATGGGCTCCCCAATCGGGGGAACACAGGACCATACGGGAACGTTCCAAGGCCACCTTGGTCAGCACCTTCCCCAGTTCACTGAACCTGGGGTTCCCGTAGGCCATCCCGAAAGAGGGCCAGTAAAATTTGTAGCTGCAGTTCTTCCCCTTGCTGCAGTAAAGGTCCAGTACATGCTGCTTGTCGCTGGCGAACAACTCCACACTCAGGTCTTCTCGAGAGTAACCCAACTCCTTCAGACCTTGGTCTAGGATTTCCCCCAATAGTTGATAGTCCTCAGTTTTGGAGGCCGCCATCATGTTCGAGGGCGCCTCCTTCGATAGCCTCAGGTAACTCGAGGTATGTTCCGACTGCTCCAGTGGCACAGACTCTCTGCCACTGCCGTGGTCCACGTAGAGGAGGTAGGGCGCTTGCAGCGTCACGGATCGTATCTGGGAGTGCTGTACGAAGAAGTCAGTCCCCAGTACAAAGTCGAAGGCGTCAGTGTCCATCACATAGAACCGAGGGGCGATAGTCCGGGAGCCCATAGGTACCTCCACTTCACAGTCCCCGCAGCTGTGCACCACATGTCCATCCCCCATGCGTATAGCAGCGGTGGTCATGGTGTTCTTCAGGCTCCGACAAGGTAAAACTTTCTTGGCCACTATAGATATGGTGGCGCCAGTGTCCAATCCCCCCAGGTATTCGCGTCCCCCTAGTCGGATACGTACCCAAAACACCAGGTCTTGGGTGCCACCAGAGCGTCCCCGTCAGAACTCCGCGGGACAGGTCTCCTCGAACCCCTTGTTCCGCAATTTGCGGGCCATCCTCATGAAACGGCTCCTCTTCTTAGCGTTGCCGTCATCACCACCTTCATGCTCACGCTTGGCTCCTTGTTCTTGCTGGGCCTGCGTTTGTGAGGGTGTGGTAGGACCAGACTGACCTCCAGAGGGCTCGGAGTTCCCCCCTGGATTAGGGTTGGGGTTGCCTCCGTTCTTGTCCTTGTTCTTGTTGTCGGGCTGGAGGTTAGCGCCTCCTCCTCGTCCACCTTGAGCCTTGTCTTGCCCTTGACCACGTCCTTTCGACTTGCCCTTGCCGGAGTCGTTGCCTTTGCCTTTGCCTCCACCTTTGCCTGAGCCTTTGCCAGGATCTTCACCCTTAAGCTTCGCTGATAGGCGTTGCTTATGGTAGCACTCATCCTCGTAGTGCTTCCGCTTCCCGCAGAATGCACACGTGATGGTGCACCTGTAATGATCCGGCAGCTTCGCTTTGGCGCCGGTGTTCTTCTCCTGCTGCTTCCCCTGGACTACGAAGCAGTCTCGCTGCTCGCAGTCAGGGGCGTGCTGCAGATGGCCCTGCTCGTCTCTGGCATCACACCAGAATGGCTCCTTCACGTTCTCCATGATACGGGCGTGGGCGTGTTTGGGGGTAGTCCCCTGCCCAGGTCGGGACCCTTGGTACCCTTCGCCATGACCTCCAGAACCTCCTCCTCCAGGACGGTAATTGTTCAAGTGCTGGTCGCTCTCCTTCTCCAGCGCCAGCTCCAGGAGTAGCACGCATAGATCCTCGTAGCGGAGGGATCTAGCCTTGCGCTCCGCCGTCGAACGGCACTCATCCCATAGCTCTCGAGGGAGCTTGACCACCAACCAGAACAGCAGGTCGTCGCTGCTGTAGGAACCGGGCGTCAGTCGTCCAGCCCAGTGATCCAGGTCAGCCAACAGCTCAGAGACCCTGCCAGGTTTGGGGTTGTTGGGCAGTACGGGCAGGTTCTGGATCTCGGCCCTGATGGAGAGGTCGGTTTCGTAGGTCGGGCACTGCCTCTCCAAGGCAACCAACACATCGGCAAAGGTGGCGGAGCTAGTCACGATCTGCCTGACCTGCTTCTCCAGGTACTTGGTCTTGCAGCACTGCAGGAGCAGATCGCACTTGACTCGCCCACTAGCGTGGGTTTGGCCGGTCAATTGGAGAAACCGGCCAAAATTCTCAGCGAACTCGCTGAGGTCCTTGCCTGTGAACTCAGGCAGGTTCACCACGATCTTGGAGGTGGCAATAGCCTTCGCCTCTTGAGACCTGCTTCCCTCAGGGCGTCGGGTCTTCTTCTTATTCTTCTTCTTCTTCTTACCCATTGGGTTCTCGGGGTCCTCCGGGCCATCGTCCTCCGAGGGCGAAGTAGAAGTCATCGAAGGCGGCTCATCATCGGAGGGGTCTCCGCCTAGATCACTAGAGCCATAAGGCTCCACGTCCATCATTGCCCTCAAGGCTGTCAGCCCCAGCCGGTCCAGCTCGGCCCTCGTAGAGTTTGTCACGTGGCTGTAGGGCGGCTGGGCCGTTCTCGGTACGAAGGGACTTCTCGGTATAGCTGCAGGAGTCGGCATCGGTCGGCTCCTCAGGCTCCCCAGGGTATTTGTCAACCCTGCCGCCAGGTGGTTGGCCTGTACTCGGTGGGGTGACATTCCCACCGTAGTAGGTGACGCTTGGGGCGGTATCATCAGGGGCTCCAGTTTCTCTCGGATCTCTTGGGTGAGGTCGCCCACGATTTTTGAAGTGGCTCCTCGGAGCACCTGGTTGATCTCCGACCGCGTCAGGGACCTGTTGGAGGATCTCTGCGATCCTCTACTCCTGCCTCCAAGAGACTGGGGTCCTCTCCTCAACCCACTCAAGGTTGCATACCCAGGTGCATACCCAGGAACATCCACATAGGTTCCAGTAGCGGGTAGTGGATGGGGATATTCAGCCGCATACCATCGCGGCGCAGAGCTGGAAGCCACCGGCTCACTGGCAGTAGTTGCCTCAGGGAGCGCAATGGTAGGCGGGCCCATACCATAGGCGGGTCAGGGAGGCATGCCAGTAAAGCCTGTGCCCTCTGCCATAGGCGGGTTGGTTATGGGAGTGGATGTTGCAGCGGCTGGGAGTGTGGTGGTTATAGGAGAGGGTGATGCGTGGAGGCCAGAAGCGCTTGGGGCGCCTTCGAAGGTAGGGTCATTCATCAGGTCTTGCCCTTGTTCCTCTCCTTCGTCTGCTTCGTCTCCAGCATCCTTCTCGCTCTCTCTCTTCCTCTTCACAGGCTGAGTGACCACCTCTTCGACTGTGAGGGCCCTGAAGGCCGTCTGGAGTCCATCCAACGAGTCCTCAGCCACTTCCACTGGCCCATGTAAGGGCTCCGAAGGTACAGCGCCGCTAGGTCCAGGTCCAGGTTCCCCAGGTGCTGGCCTTGCCGGTGCCTCAGGCGCTGGCGCTGTCTTCACGTCGGCGTCCTCCTTCCTTGTGTCCATCTTCGTTCGCCCTTCTGCTTATATGTGACTGTACTCGGCGCACTGGATGTACGTCGCGGGGTTGCTGCCGGTGCGCAGAGACAGTCTGCCTCTTGCTACCAGAAAAGTTTATAGTGGTTTCATCACTGTGTTTTTGTCTCTCCTGCTGTTTGCTGCTTGTGTAGGGCTTCCTGCTGCTTGTTTTTGGAGATGAAAAGCTTTTGTTTGCTGAAATACAGTAAATCCAGGATAGCCCAAGCCAGAGGTGTGCAAGGAGAAGAGAATCAGGATCAAAGCATGAAGGACTGCAGTGTAAACAGTGTAAGATGAAAGGATATTCACAGAAACTGCAACTCAGGTCAAATCGGAATGCATATTCACAAAGATAGCTGAAATGTTTTGGAGAAGAGTTGGAAAACTGCCCCATGGTCACTCTATCTCCATAGTGCCATCTCAGGAGATGTGCACTCTTTGTCTTGGGTCCCATATGTGCTGAGATGGCAGGGCATGTGGCGATGAGGTCACTGCCATGTCACATGGGATCTTCCTACTTAGCTAGGCTGACCAGGAATTGAACCCAGGACCTCTCAAAAGGAGGTGCCCAGCCCCCTAGGGTGCATACCACTAGGACAGCTAAGTATTCATGGAAAAACATAGATAAATTCATAGGCTCTGCCTTGGATATGTCAGTTCTCAGTCAACTCAGGAAAAGATGATTTGCCTCACATTGAAAGGGGATTAAGGGGTCCACTCCATATCCTGATTGGGTGTTTGGTTCCATAGGTCAAAATGTGTTATCACCACTTTTGGTGGGGCCAATACTAAGATAGAAATGCCTGGATGCTCAGTGCATCCCTAATACAACTAGAGTATGCCTCAAAGCATTGGAAAAGCACTTTTTCTTACTGTTCCTCCGCCGCAAACACCCCTTCATTTGCCTCTGTTGTACAGGTGGGAGAGGTTCAGGGTGATTGGTGCACGCAGCAGCTGCCTTCGGCGGCTATCCATTTTTCTGCCCTAGCAAAACAGGGGCGCTGATCACAAATCAAATGACTGTGCCTCAGCCAGGACTGGCGAGGGCAGTTCGACTTCAACGACATCTGCGCTGTGCACGCAACGAGAGCACCCCTTCCCTCCAAGCCCTAGCAGCGGAAACGCGTTGTGGCGTCCCCTGTTAGGCCACAGCTGCTTAGCAGCGCTGTGTTCTCTTGCCTTCTTCACAGGAGGGTCATTAGGACCTGAGTGATCTTCGACAGCAGCACCCAGTAGCGTGTGTAGGGGTTAGGGTCAGCAGGCCTGGCAGGAGTTGAGTGCAAGTGATGAGTGCTCACCCTGCCTTCGAAGGCCGGTGCTGGCGTTAGTGAGTGTAGTGTAGTGGTGTCTCCTGTCCCGCGTGCTTTTCCTCGTGGGCAGGGGAGTGCGTTAGCTTTTGGCCTGTAGCAAAAATGGGCGTTTTGTATGCCCTTAGCACACTTGGCCACCCCTCCCCTCTAGTAGGTAGGGCTTTTGCCGTCTTACCCCAAGGATAGGCGCCAGCACAGAAATTGGGCGCCATAGGAGTGGTAATAGTACCTGATTAGGACCTTCGGTCCGACGTCAGCGAAGCCCGGTCTCCGGGAGCCACGCTGGGGAGAGAAGTGAGACACACACAGACATACGTAGCACACATAGGGGTATGGTAAACCCTGTACGGAAGGGTAGAACCCCATGGGTCTGGACCAGTCAGGGGTCCTAACTGTGGACTCGCTTGTCCCCAAGGAGGGAAGACACACCTTGCCTCATAACACCTTGCTTGTCATCCCCCCCTGGTGTAGTAAGCCACCGTTCTTGGTTGGCTCTCCAAGGTCATTACATTAGGGCAGTACCCATGCAACACATGGTCAACAAGGCACACACTCGCTGGGTGGCTGCAATCCTGATAAGCGGCCACCTGGCTCACGCTGGAAACCATAGACATGGGTCTGCAGGGCACAGACAGGGTCAGTGCAGTACTCAGTAAGCAGTAGTCTGTGAAAAAACCAATGGCCTTCGGCCAGGGAGTGGTTGTCACGGGGGGCTAACGGTCCTGTCCTGCGATGCAATGCGGGGCAACTGTGACAACTGCTCTTACACCCATACACAGGCACGTCTGCAGAAGAGTGCTCACTGCACCTGTCAGTAGACTGACACAGGGAGATTAGTTTCGCTTCTTACGCTGGGACATAGTCTCAGCACGGGTCAGGAGCTGCCCCTCGTTGTTCTCAACGAGGTAAGTGCGGAAGATGGGGTTGATACTCCCATCTGGTTGTATGAAGGCTGACATAGGTTCCCAGGTCGCCTCAGATAACCCATAGCCATCCCACAAGGTTCGGAATTTCCATCCCTGTTTATACTCGTGGCGAGCAATACCTGCAACCACGTAGTAACCATCGACTGCCATCTCATCGGCAGTCATCTCTTCGAGTTCGTCTGCCTCCTCTGGACTGGCAGCGTTCTCTAGGTCTATATGCTAAACCTCACTGTCGCTGAGGCGCCACTCATACCAAGACAAGTCGTCAGGGGAGTGATAGTGCCTCAACTGCTTAGGTGCACACAGCAGTTCACCACCTAGACGTGGACTGCACCTGACATGGATCCTGGATCCATCTATCCTGAAGATACGATAGGGTCCAAAGTAAGGGTCCTGTAGGCAGTTACGTGGCCAGGAGGGTAGGCGTGAATGGTGTACCAAAACAAGGTCACCAACCTTGAAGCTGGCAGGTCGCCGTAGGCGGTTCCGTCGGTTCTGTTCACGGTCACGAATGTGTCTCAGGTTAGTACCAGCCTGGTTAGCCAGAGACTGCTTGTGTTCCAGCCAATCTCCCACAGGGCTCTTGAAGTCCTCAGGAAAGGGGGTTTTGAAGAACCAAGCAGGTCGTCCTCCATGGAACAGTTCGTGGGGGGTGAAACCCGTAGAAGAGCTTTGCTGTGACTTCATGGACAGCACTGCCCAGGGCACTAGGCGTACCCAGTCCTTGGTGCGCTCCTGTTTCATCAGGATTCTTCAGTTTTGCTCCACCACACGGTTCTGTCTCTCACAGAGAGGGTTAGACGTGTGGGTATAGGGCACACCTGTGGTTACCTCCACGTTGAGGGCATTTAGCACTCGTTTGCACCACCCAGTGTCACTGCGGATGCGTACATCCTCATCAGAGTGCACCTGCTTAGGTGCTCCATAGGGTTCGAACCATTGTTCGACCAACATTTTCACAGTCTGCTCACCTGTGATTTTCTTATTGCAAGGGAACACACGGGTGAAGCGAGATAGACCACAGGTGACCACGAGGCAACTATCATAGCCGCCAAAGCGTGGTAGACCGTGGATGAAATCCACGTAGAGAAGAGAGTTAGCACAATAGGGTATGGGTAAGCTGGAGATCAGGCCCCTATCCCTACTGTCGCTCTGCTTGCTGGCATGACAGCCACAAGCATCCACAATGGTCTGCATACGCGACCTCAGTTCAGTCAGGGTTAGACTAGAGTAGAAACACTCACGGAAGAAGTCCACTGAGCGATTAGCGCCAGTGTGACCAGAACTGAGATGGGACCACTGTAGGCACCCATCCAGTCGTGCCTCAGGCACCACAATTCGGTCCTCGTAGAAGAGGTACTGATTGTTTTTATACCACTGGCGCCCGTCAATGACGCGGGGTTCGAGACCAGTGCTGAGGGTTTGGAGAATTTCTTCATACTCTGACTGATAGTCGGTTAGACTCCAACCCTCCAGGATTCCAGCAGTGCGCATGGACAGGTCAAGCTGGACATCCATACGCTGGAAAGCCTCTTTGGCGAGCGCCTCAGAGCTCTCACCAATAAGCGCATCGAAGTTGTTGCGCGATATATAGTCAGACAGTTCATTCTTAATCCCGGGGATATGATGCACTGTCAGCCTGAACTGGCTCACGTAAGTCCACCACCGTTTTAGCTTTGCTTTTTCTGGTGGTGGGCCCTTCTGGAAAGACTTCACAGGCTCCTGGTCACACAGCCAGACAATAGGGTTAGATCCCAGGAGTCGGGATTGTGACGATAGCACCAACATACCGGCCAGGAGTTCCTGGTCATAGGTGCTGTAGTTGGAACGCGCTTGGTTCCATTTCCAATTCCAGTGTCCTAGTGGTACCAGTCGCCACTCACTGGTAGGATAGTCATGTTTCAACGAACCATCACGGTTCAGTCCAGTAGTACGGTAATGGCAGTGGGTTAGTTCAGCGGGGTTAAGCTCCTGCCATTGAGTGATCGTACCACCCCCCCCTACATCACTGGCATCAGTGATCAGGACTATCGCGCCCTCAGGGCTAGGCACTCCCAGGCAGTTGGAGGAGGCAATCTTCTTCTTCAACTCCTGGAAACACTCTTCCTCTCTGGAGGTCCACCTCCAGGGAGTAGTTTTCTTGATCAGGTCAGTGAGGGGTGCAGAGGAGTAAGTAATATTCTGGATGTGACGCCGATAGAAAATACAGGCGCCCACAAAACTCCTCACATCGTGTAGACCCTTCTTAGGGTCATCGCGAATCTGCATGTCCTGTAGGGGCTGCATCTTAGACGCGGCTGGTTTCCACCAGCCATACCCCACGTCGAAACCCAAATACTCCCTCTCCTCTTTCATAAACTCACATTTTTCGAGTTTGATTCTGAGATGGTTTTCTTTACAGACAATGAAAAATTCACGGAGGAGAAGGACGTGGTCCTCTTTGGTATTAGTACCCAAACTCACGTCGTCGATGTGAGCCTCCATTTCTGCACCCCGAGAAATCAACTCTTGTACTAGAGGCCTGCGCCTCAGTATGTACAAAATGTTTTCATAAGCTCCTGGAAGAGCGCTGGGGCATTAGCCACCCCGAAAGGCATAACCTTCCACTTGAAGACACGACCCTTAGGGGTTATAAAGGCCAACAGCTCCTGAGCTGCGGTGGTTAGGTCCACCTGCCAGAAACCAGAGCGTTTGTCCATTTTGGTCTTATACCTGCATTTGGCAATACGCTCCAGGGTGTTTTTCATGTTAGGAATACTCCCTGAGTGGTTCTGGGCTTTCTTGTTGACCTCATCATAGTCTACAACAAGACGTAGGGCAGTGGACCCTGGTTTGGCAACAAGGAAACAGGGACTGCAGTGATGGGGATAGTCCCCGTGTTTATACTCTTCAACGAGGCCAGCATCAATGCATTCTTGGATCTGGCGCTCGATTTCTTCAACCTGTTCCTGTGGAGCGGGATAGGGACGACGCCTCACTCGCGTCTTTTCAAATTCTGGTTTCAATTTCGAGTCCATCTGGACCAGTTTTTTACAAGAAAGGGGAGGCGGCAAGGCGCCGAACACCTCCTCGTAGGTTATCAGCAGTTTCTTCAGGCGGGGGTCAAGGTTAAGACTCTCGAGTTTCTGAAGGAAATCCTCCTCAGCATGGAGGTTGCTTTTTCCATGTTCTTTCTTTTTCTGCCGATCAGCAGTTTTGGCAGGCACAGTACCATTGTCCCACTCAGGGGGACACTGCTGCCCACAGTGTAGAGAATACACTAGAGGTATCTCAGGATCCGGCAGCGTATAGGACTCATCGTCCTCCTCAGACCAGATGGAGGATTTCCAGGTCTGTCTGAGGTATTGCAGCCGCTCTTGGCGCTCAATACCTTCGGCCTTCAGGTACAACAGCCGCCGGAGTTCTTGAGTGTCATGCTCAGACAATGGCATGTTATTAGCAGCAGGCCGCGCCAGAGCATCAGCACTCCGGCCCACGGGTTCACCTGTGTGCACAGGCTGCATGTGTAGCACTGGCTTCCCAACAGGGGAAGCGGGTTCAGAGGTTGACTCTAGATCTACCTCCTCTAGCAACAGCTGGGCTAGGAAAGCACTATGTTTTAGGTCAACACAGCTGGGATCAACAGAGGGAATAGTGCTGGCGATCTCAGACAGTTGGTCGTCAGCATCCTCTTTTACCGCTGTAGGTTCCAGATAGTCATCGGGAGACTCACACCCTGTAAGTGTGGCAGATAGGTGCTCAGGAGATCGATTTTTGAGATCATAAAGGGTCAGGCCACGATTTTCGGCCATGACCTCTTTCAGTAGCACTTGGTCTAGGTCACACAGGGGTACAGGATTGAGAGATCCATCGACGATGGACAGGAAACTGGCCCACTCAGGGGCCTGCATAGCTGTGTCTGAGTCCTCAGGCACATAGATGGGGCCGTCGGGGAGGTGCACTCTTCCCACGGTCATTCGATCTAGCATACGGCGCCAGTAAGCATGTTCACCAGAGCAACCCCAGTCAGGGGTGCACATAACAACCCTTCCTCCCTCATAAGCGATTTTGGTTAGAACCTTCGCGAGCAGGGAGAAGGGAGGGTTAGCATACGCTAGGCCCATTGCTTTGCAGAAGAAACGGAAAGCATTGTTCAGTTGTTTCGAGCAGTACAACTGCATGATGTGCTGTTGTTGGCTCGCAAACAATTCCACCTGGATCTCATCCAGGTTTACCTGAAGGGCCGCCAGTCGATTTTCAAGAACGTGACGGGCCAATTTGTAATTTTCAGTACGATAGTTCGTGTTGGCTGCGTAGCGCAGCCCAGACTCTTTTCGTCCTGACAGCTCCAAAGGTACGGAGAATAGCCCATTGCCAAAGTCGCAGTGCAAAGAATAGGGACGCTGTAGGGACAGCATTTTTACCTGGGGGTTTCTTCGTAGAAAGTCGGTGCCAATGACGATGTCAAAGGCGTCAGTGTCCAACAGTCTGCAGTGTTGGGTCACCGTTTCGTCGCCCAGACATATAGTCACATCGACCCCCCCCAAGGAATGGATGGTACGCCCATCCCCTACTCTTATGGCCACGGTCTTAGTTTTCTTGAAAGTCTTAAGCAGGCGCCGGGCCACTATGGAAAGTGTTGCACCGGTATCAAGCACCGCTCGAAAAACCTGATCCCCGATTTTCACGAGGATCCAGAAAACCAAGTCCTCCTCTTCGGAGCCTCCCCCCTATTTCTCATCAGGGAACTTCACATCCACCCCTGCAGCCATGAGGGACTTGGCCATCCAGGCCAAGCGCCTCTTCTTGGAATTATTCCCCTCAGGGGTAGCGTTATCCCCTTGGGGGCGTTTCTTGGGGTCACCTGCGGCAGGAGCGGGTGTAGCAGCAGGAATGGGTGTAGCAACGGGCGCTGATGAGCGCTTCTGGGGGTTAGGGGGTCCAGTTTTGCCACCCCCCTTGCCACCTCCTTTACCACCTTTATCCCCATTCGGGGGATTTCTGGCGGGCGTCTGGGTCTTCTGGCGTTCCGCCTCCTGACGCTTGAGTTTGTCACTCTCGCGTTTCTTGATGTGGCATTCGTCCTCGTAGTGACGACATTTGCCAAAGTAACCACAGGTGATGGTACACCTGAAATGGTCCTGATGGGTCACAGTTTTCCCATCCTTCGTATGCTGCTGACGTTCCATCTGCAGCATACAGCCACTGCGGAGATCGCAGTCAGAGGCATGACAAGGTCCTCCCTTGTCATTGACAGGTCTGCAGTAGAACAGGGGGGGTGTACCTGCATCAGGTTTAACCTCATTCATGGCACGTAGGTTACCCCTCCCTTTACCACCTCCCTGGTTGGTGTTAGGGGGATTTTTATGCCCTTTCCCTTCGCCACGTTCGGGGGTAGGGGTACCACCTCGTCCCAAATGCTTCTTGAGGAATTTCTCCATGTGGGAGTCATTCTCTCTCTCAGGAGCTAGCTCAATCAAGAGATCCACCAGTTCATCGTACGAGTGGGTCCTGCTCTTCCTCTCAGAGGTGGAGCGGCAATCATCCCGCGTACGTTGGGGGATCTTACTCATGAGCCACAGGTGGGGCTCAGTGGCTCCGTAGGAGCCCACGTTCATCCTCCAAAACAAGTACTCCAAGTCGCACACATATTCAGAAGTTCGCGCAGCGGATGGAAACTCAGGGAACATAGGTAGCTCCTCGAACTGTGTGCGTACGCTGAGGTCAGTCTCATAGACTGGGAATGTTTTCTCCAACCTCAGGAGTACCTCTGCCCAGGTGGAACAGGTTTTCACAATCTGTTTCACCTGTTTTTGCAAAAATTTCTTTTTGCATGAGCGTTTTAGCAGTGAACATTTGGTGGCCACATCCACATGGGATTGGCCAGTCAACAAAAGGAACTCTGCAAATTCTGCTGCCCATTCGGGCAGATTTTTGGGGTGGAACTCCGGCAGTTCCAGCTGGATGTTCGCCTGGGCAAACGGTCTGCCCGTCTTCCCGGCCCCCGGAGTTAGGCCTGAAGGCGACACGCTGGCAAGAGGTGCCAGGGCTGACAGCCCTCTTCTCTCAATCTCTGTGAGAGGCACGTCCTGTAGATCAGCCATAGGCACTGTCCTGGCACGGGGGTGCAAGGGGCTGGGGCAGGTGACCTTAGGCAACAGCCTTGAGACCCTTGATCTCTTGAGATCTTCGGCCAGGGTACTCAGTCCTGGAGAGAGAGAGGGCAACTCTGGCTTGGGTAAGGGTTCTGCAATATCCAGTTTAGCCTTAATGGCCTCCGATAGGGCCGTCACATAATGATCTTCTGATCCAGACAGGAGTTTGGCCAACAGCTCGGCCGTATGATCCAGGGCACCGTACGTTGGCCTTGGATGATGTTGTTCTTCGACTCGAGTCGGGCCCACTTCGGGAGCCCTTGGGGTTGGACAACATGGTCTTGGATACTCAGGTCTTGGTCGTCTTGGCAGGGATGCAGTCTCGGCTCTGTCGGACGGCGGACCAGAGTGCGCGTAGGACCCTAGGTCTGTACGTGGTCTGGATCCATGTACAGCCAATGGCTCCTCTCCATCTTCCCCATGAATGGATTTGTAGTACTCCTCATGTAGGATGTACTCATCCATCTTCTTCCTCAGTTCCTCATACTCCTCAGGGCCTTCAATCGCTGTTGAGGATGAAGCCGGACAGTTGGATCTGGATACTGAGGCAGCTACAGGTCTGTGGAGGTGACTGAAGCTGTCTTCACCGTGTGCTGCTAAGGCCTCGGTGGTAAGGCCTTTATTTTCTTCCGCCCTTCTGCGTTCTGGATCTCCTTGGGACCCAGATGCGCCGCTGAGATGATGTGGAGCTCGGTAAGGTGGTTCACTCATAGGGTGGGCCATGGTGCCCATTTGCACTTGGACAGTTCTGATGGGCCAGGTCCTGACGCTTGGCGTGGACATGATGAACTTGTTGTTGAGCTTTTGTGCTGCACTTCTTCTCAGGGTCGGTTCAAAAGGTCACAAGGGACTGTCTCTGCTACCGGAAAGATGTCCTTGATTTATGCCCTAGATATTTTGATGATGTCCTGCAGGTTTTGTAGTTGAAAACCCAAACCAAAGCAGCAAGTAGAGCAAGAACAGGATGTGGATCGAATCAATGATTGGTTTTGGAATCCAGTGTAACACAGAAGGGCTGCAAATAGACAAAGCAGGTTTCTACACATAGATTCAATCACAAATGGATAATACAAAAGATTTCATATGAAAATTGGTCTGACTCTTGCCTCAGAGATTGCATTAGGCACTTCATGTGCACTCTTTTGCGTGTAATGGTGCTGGTTAGGAATGTGGGGCATAGATGTCAGGACCACTCAGAAAATGACTTGGCCAAGCAACTGAATTCAGAAACAGTTACAAAGTAGGACCACAATAAGTGGTAGAAACAATTGAGTGTAGGGGTCTTGGGGTGGGAGACCATTAGGCTTAACCTCCAAGGCCTAAAGCATGTAATGCCTGTTTTATTTCGGTATATCCTCCATGAAGGAAGGTACCTCCGCTCAGTTGAGTGGTAGGGGTGAACTTCATGGGGGGCTAGGGTCACAACCCTAGTTCCTTTGAGAAAGTGTACCTTAGGCAACAAAAGAGAGATAAAAACACTTAAATTTGTTTTAGCATCAACAAAAGGGTTTTAAGGGGGGCTTGGCCTGGATCAAGCCCTCCAAGAAAGACATGGCTGTGACTTTTTCTTACTCGTTGTTGCTCACCATACCCGCATCCCACTGCTCTCGTGCCGCCGCTCCTGTGACACGCTTGCGATGCTCTGCACCTGCAAAGCAGGAGTGGCATACCAAACGCAAAGCCGTGTCAAAAATTAATAATACAATGATAACGGTCACTCAAGCGAACGAAGCAAACGACGCAAAATGCAACACGACGCAAATTAGAAGGCTGGAAAGCAGCCAACACCAAAATTTACCTACTGTCACTCTCTGCCGTCCCTTGTCAAAGTCCACAGGCGCCTTCTCAGAAAGTGCCACCGGCGCCACCGCGGTCCAAAGCAATGTGGGCGCCCCACTCCTTACGACGGCGCTGTGAAGGGGCTGTCAAGGGGCTGTCTCACCAGACCTGGCGCTAACCAAGGCGCTGTAGGCGCCCCATTCCTGCTGACGGCGGTGACCAACGCGCTGTTTCGCCCTCCTGGCGCCCAACAAAGTGCCGTTATTGATGAAGGAGCCGTCAACTCCTTCTGGCGGCGCTCCTATCAGCGCCCTACTTCTCCTCGTGGCGGTCTGCACGGCGCAGTCGTTGATGAAGGCGCTGTCAGCACCTCCCTCCTTCTGGCAGCACTCCCATCAGCGCCGTCCTGGTTCTGCTCATGGCGTCTTGTACAGCGCAGCCGCTCACAGCGCTGTAGGCGCTCTGCAATTGCCCTTGGCGCCGTTGTGAATCCTTGGCGCCGTACTCGTCCAACGTCGCAGCAAGCACGCACAGCATAAGCAAGACGTCTTTTCGATTGACGGGATTGTAATGGTCTTGTCCTTGGTTTGATTTTGATCATCCTTGTCGAAATCCTTCATTTTGATCTATCTCCTTCTAACGTCTGCGAAGCACTCAAGAACAATAACCAAAACTTAATATCATCCCGTCAATCTGTACAAACATTTTGAGTGTAAAATACATACCTAAATTATGCTTTCTGATATGCCTACTTTATTCTGATCTGGCCTATGCTACGCATGCGCGACACACGCGATGGCACTAGCGATCTTTACTCTGTGTCCTATTACATGAGCCCAGTCGCTGGAGTCTGGCCCGCGCCATCCTGCGCCGGCTCTTTGATTGATGCTTTGTGCGAATAGGGAACCGCTTAAGTTGCTTAACATTTTAAATGGTGAAACTGCTCCAATGACTGATTGCTTGCCTTTATATAGTGCTATTGTGTGACCTTGCCACAACCCTATTCCTAGCAGCTTCAGATAGACCTGGCTGAGAGCTACCAACCGGGTGTGGGCTCAAAACTACATGTCTAAGGGTGTGCTACGGAAAAAACCATTGAAGTGTGTTTACTACATCCGTATGTGCCCAAAACAGCCCCCCCCCCCCCCCCAAGTGGCGATTTCAACTTTCTTAACAAGCCTTGTCCACTCCTAGTGCGGGGAGCGCGCCCCCTGGCTTCTGGCGGCGCGCTCACAGCAAGCATTAACGTCGATGCGAATGGTGTTAGTTCTATCTCGTTGCCAATTAGCAAACCAATCGGAAACAAGAATGACTCCGACGCATGATAGAAGGCCCGGATTTTTAATCTGGCCAAACCCGAGCGTGGTGCTTCCGCCCACACCGGCAGGCCCCGTAAAAAGGGATTGGTACAGGTTAATGGGTGCGTTTGCTTTGGCATCTATGCGCGACACTGGCTATCAAAGGAATGGGCATAGGCGCTAAGGAACCATTTGCAGATTTCGTCGCGCGGCTTGAGGCGAGGGGGGTGGGGGAGAGTCTTGTACTTCTCAAGGTACAGCTTTATGATTTGAAAAAAAGACGGGTCCTTGCGGTAAGTTCGTGTTTGCGAAAGACACGGCCGAAATCGTTGGAAGCCCGGCACAACGCCCCTAGGCTCATGGTCGCTTAGTAGGAGAATGGCGATGCAGGAGTGGCGCCTGGGGATATAGCTAAGCAGATACGGGCCCGTAGGCAGATATTGTGGATATGAGCAAGCGCGTCCAATTTGAGATCTGCAGATTGACAGCGGTGGCTAGGCCTGACACACAAACCAAAAATTGAGACTCTCGGTAAGGGACTCGCAGGATTCCAAATTGGCTTTTACATGCTATTCCACCTATTGGTAAAATTTTTCCGGTGTGTACGAAGCATTTGTTGCTGATGATCAGTTACGGTAAGCGGAAAGAATGATATTTCATAAAAAATCGGAAACACGGGGATCGAGGCATTAGATCTTACCTTAGGCGTTATGTACGAGGGCGTTTGTTTTGCAGTTCCAGGTTCAAACACCATTGGTGGTACTTTTCTTTGACCGGTGGTTGGGCAATATAAGGTGCAATTTTATCGCGTTTGGAGACCACTGAAGTATTGGAAGGATTGATGTAACCTGAACCGACTACGGATACGAGCCTGCATTTACATTTCATATTGCGCTTCTGATAAGGGTGGGGCCCTGCAGTAATAGTTTTAAAGCGGCACCAAAAAGTGCGTGCTCTGACTCGAACCGGGGCCAGAAAAAATGCGAGCGCCGCATGGTACCATTAGAGTGTAGCAGCGATGGCGTGGGATCCAAAATTGTGTATTGTATTAACAACATTATTTGATGAATACCGCAAGACGTCATTTCTTCCAAAATGATGATAATTTGACTATGTTTTTTTGAACCTTAAAAATGGATTGCACAAGTCAAAATTATGCTCACTGTGACGGCAACACTATTTTGCATTCAATTTTCACAAAATTCTCATCTATTAGTGAACGAAAGTCACAAATGGATGCCGGCGTAGGTATTTGAGATCCCGAGGTGCCATTTTAGCTGGTACTTTCGGTTGTCATGCCCGACTTATGACATGCACAGCCCCACTTTACCTAATGCAGTGCGCGCAACACCTCTCATCAAGGTCCGTACTTCCTTGACCTGTGCTCGGCCCCCCTAGCGGCCGCGGATGATTGCCCACACCGGCAACCAAACTGGCAAATTGGATGTGATTTGATTGATAGGAGGACAACCTACAGCAATCTGTTCCAATCCTTAGTGTAAACAGAATATAAACATGACGTAATCCCGAACGTTTGACAACTTTAAGAGGTAGTCACATACATCTATACGGCAGCGTGTTGCAGCTTACAAACTAAACTCATCCCACACGCTTTCCGCCACCAGCTTCTTGTGTTCCCTATAGTTGCCACTTTGAAACCCAACCTAAAAAGCTGCTTGATAGCACCAGTGTCATCTCAATCTAACTCAAAATCAATCACAAAAAGTTACTTTTTGGCACCTCAACTCAAAACTTGACTCACAAAGTTGCTTAGCACATGGAATAAAGCGTTATTAGCATACTCTTGTTTGACAGTGAGGTTAACACTTTGCAATTCAAGTTGAATTTACTGTGTATGCTAACAATGTAACCTTGCGAATGATATGTTTCATGTGCCCAGTACCAAAGAGTCAAACAAAGAAAGGTGAGAAAGACGGATGGTGCATAAAAGTGAAGAGCGAAATCAATGAAAAACAAAACTAGCATGCTTTTGACGTGCATAGATGGAATAACAAATGAACATGGATGATTATTGCTTTGAAGGTTTGTAGATTGCAAATGAGACGTGGGATACTTGTCATGTGTCCGATAACCAAGATCGAAATAGGTAAATGAGAGAAAGGAATGAAAAAGGATAGATGGATGGTGCGGAAGCCGGTTTGGATCCCACTTGGTTGCAATGTTCCATATTTCTTGCGATTTAGCGACTTCGGGTATAATTTCAAGAAAACACTGAAATTATTCTATTTATAATCCACAAGATGGAGGATCTAATATTAATGGTTCAGACCGGGCCTGCGGTGTGTGCGCGCGCCCTTTTGGTGTTGTTGGTGGTTCGCGCGTGCTTTCTATTTTTTAATGCGGGCCGATTGTCTGAAAACTGTTGCCAACGGGTGCTCATAGTGTTAGATCCTATCTTGTTGCTGAAATGGATGCTAATCAGAAGCTAGGGCAACTCCAGTGGATGATAGCAGGCCCGGACTTAGTATCTGGCTAAACCCTGGTGTGGTGCCTCCGCCTACACAGGCAGACCCCATAAAAAGGGATTGGTACACGTTAATCATTTGCTTTGGCATTGCCACGCCCACGTGTATGGGCGATCACGATCTCCTTGGAGCTACAGAAGCCGTAGTCGAAGAGGACTTGAAGTGGCAGTTGATGAGGTAGGCGCACCGGGCGGGAAGAAAGTAATTCCGTCTTTGCTACGCCATGAATGTCTTCTACTTCTGTTCTTTGTCTTTTGTTTGCCTTGCGTGTGAGTCATGGTAAATCAATCTTTGAAGATGGTTTGTGTGGAACATGTTGTGTGCACCTGCAGCGGGTGAGCATGTTAAAGTTGAAGAATGGCACGTATGCCCTGGTTGCTAACCTCATATTTGCCGTATTACTGCGTTGACCTTCGGTGAATTCATATCATTGGTTGAACACGGATGGTGATCCACTATCCCTGTCTTGTCAGCATGCAGCAGGGCATGAGTTCATCTAATTTGTCAATAGGGTACAGGGATAATCTTAGATCAAAGTTGTGGATTCTGACTTCAAGTGCATGCATGCTCTCATGGGTCATGGCTATGCGAAATTCTCTCTCCATATGCATGCTTCCATGGGTCATGGCTAGGCTACGCTCTCTGGATTGGGTTGTGGTGAGGTTATCTCTGTTCAGCCATGGATTGGTTGGGTTCTCTCTCCTAGGGCATGGATTGGTGAGGGTCTCTCTCCCAGGGCATGGACCGGGGCGGGACCATCTCTCTCGAGGCCTAGATTGGGGGGGAACCATCGCTCTTTGAGGCCCGATTATCTCTTCTGGTGATAGGACAATTTCTCCATGTGTGTGCTCTCATTGAACCCGGGATATCTCTCCATGTGCACTCTCTTTGCGGGCCGGGCCTAGGTTTCTTCATGTGACCCGGGGCATCTTCTTACCCAATCTCTCTCTAAGCAGCATGTATTGAATTGGTTCGGTGTAACACGAGCATGCAGTTATGTAGTATTGATCTCACATGTCCATGTCTGGATTGTTTCCATTGCATATGACAATTGGTGTTTGCCAATGCTTTCGGTTTCTCAAGCAGGTAGGCACGAAGTGATGGGACTGAGTGGCATGTCGAAGCATGTAAGGACATGACGTATACATTGGGTGTTGGCTTTGCACTTTATTAATGCTTTTGGATCACGACACTCTGATCGCAGGAGCCCAGCAATCGGTATGTTGCATACACTAAACACGGGAGGTTTGGTGGGCTGGCCCTTCATGATGCTTGGTTCGCGCGCAGCAAGTAAATCCGCCAAGCTTATTCACTTGCTGGCCATTGTGTATGTTATTCCTGAGTGATAGGCACCTGGCGTTCGGTGTCAAGTACCGGGGCACTGCCAACATGATGATATATGTGATGTGTCAAACATGCCAGGTGTCAGGTATTGCCTTGACGTCAATTACCTGACTCATATTTTTTGACCTTCATTGCAAGCTTTTTACATGTGATCATTGGTGATTCATGAGTCTGGACAAGTGATGTAAGTGGCCACGCCGTACTTTGTGTTCATGGAGGCCATGATGTCATGCTTGATCATCCGTGAGAACATTTCGCATGTTTGTAATTTACGTTTCTCAATTACAGTTTTGCCGTCATGTAGGCAGGGGTGAGGATGCGCCATGTGGGGCCACATTTATGTTGAGTCCAATGATGCCATTGTGTTGCATATTGTTTCTTTGGGTTTTGCCATGCACCACGTGGACCTCATCTTGTATGGCCCAATTATGGGGGGGGGGGCGGGGGCATGTTACCATTGACACCCCCACTCAGGCCAAGATTGGAAAAGACAATTTTTCTTCCAACAAATGGTCCTCTAGGGGGTAGTCCTCTACGGGGTACCCGACTCACAAAGAAAATGGCCCAAAAATTCCTCCTCTGAGGACCCCCCCTATGTGCTACCTTTTCGGTTGTCAATAACAAGTTTCATTTTTGATGGATTTTTGTAGGTTCATATCAAAAGAGTGGTTTATCACAAAAACAGTAAAGCAAAAGCAGGCTGCAAGCCAATATTTGTTCATCTCACATCCTAAGGTTTGGCCTGAATCGGCCAACATTTTCTGATTCTTGCATATTCCTCTATTGCCTTCCTATATGCAAACAACTGAGAATGAACTTGGCATGACCCAGCCAGGATTTTTAGCATGATGTGTTGCCCAAGAGATGAAAGTGAAAGCTACCCTTGAGGGAAACAGTCACTTTGTCTTACAATTCATGTCTATGAGAGGTGTAGGATTTGAATGAATATTAATAGGTGAACTAAGTAGATAAATGCACAATTGCACAAGTAGAAACACGAGAGAGAGCCCAACATGTTGAGGCTCCAAGGACTCGCTCATTGATGTCATTGTATCATTCATGATCCCATGATTCAATGTCACTTTCGCCATGTTTTGAATCCAGGTTGTGTTTGCATGACGTCACTTGTCCGCAATTGAACGCATTGTTCGAACGTACATGGTATACAACATCGATGCTTGGAGTAGGGGTGCAAGATCGTCATCGATAACCACATATTCACTTCTACTTCTCTTTCTTCCTCTCCTCTTGCCCGACATTGTCTTACTTGTTCCCCTCTCCAGGATCATTTCCATGTATTGATGTGGTTACAATCAACTCAATTTGGTGATCAATTATTCGGACTTCATTGTCCCTTTGAATTTATTTCTCAATTGTTCGTATTGTATTGCAAAGGTGATGATGATGATGATAAGTTCACACAACTTGTCCATGGGCTATTGTATTGCAAAGGTTGCCAAGGGTGTACCTACGGGATTTGTTTAGATTTTGTTACCAAAGGGTTGCCAAGGGTTGTACTTGCAAGAATTTTGGATTTTGGATTTGATAAAGCATGGAAGTTTTGGTGAGATCAAGGACAATGGGGATCACTGCGAAGAAGGTGCAAAAGTTGCGATTAGGCGGTACAGCTCGCACAATGGCAGGGGCTGGTGGTACAGATTTTCTTTATGGTAGCCGACGTTTATCTGCTGCCTACCGCCGGCCAGGGAGCTTGGGCCCTCATGAGCCCTCCCCAAGTGCACCCCGGGTCACCACTGACGATACCATTCGCGAATCGACGGTTGAAGCCCGAGAAGGAAGAAGATATTCGGAAAGAAGAATGGGTACCGACATGGAGGACATCGTCACCTTTGGTAAAGGAACATGTCGAAAATGATGTCATCTCCGAGTACCTGCGGAAGAATCGGACGAGGTCACGAGCTGTAGCAGCGGCTCAAAGACTAGGCGCTACCGCAAACTCGGTTCGCCAAAACCCAGAGGGATGGCTGTAGACCTGTATACCACTATATACCTGGTACCATGATAGTAACTGTATACCACCTGTATACTCTGTATACCCTGTAGACTGTATACCGTATACGGCTTCCTGACTGCATACTTGTTGTAAACGGAGACTGTATACCTGTAGACCTGTAGACCTGTATACCTGTATACCTCTGTATACTAGCTGTATACGGTAGGTATACCGATCTGTATGCTGCGTCTGTAGACATTTGGCTGTAGACCTGTAGACCTGTAGACCATGAATCTGACTCTCAAACATAATATGCATTGCAAGCACCCATGATTGGACCAATATGTTTATTGATGGATGGATGCAAGGAATGATGGCTATATCACGTACGTATGTCATGCAATATGTGTTGATATGAGCATATAGTCTCCACCGTAAGTTTTCATGGAGGGAGGAATTTTCTTTTGCAGAGGACTGGTATGTACCCCTATACACCTACCCACATTCCTGAGCACATGAAGCCATATATTCTATGCCGCCAGCCGCGGTAGTTGCTGAGCAACGACCTGGAAAACAAACATTGCCAAGCGCAAATGTAAGGCACTTTATAGAATTTGCAATGAATTTGTGTTGAATTTCGTTTGGTTAAGATCAGTGGTCAAATTTTTCTGTCTGTTCTGCGTGTGCAGGGCGCCACAAGAAGCAAGTGAAGAAGAAGGAGAAGAAGAACAGGCGGGAAGAATATGAAGAGAGCAAAAGGGTGAAGGAACAGAATAAGGAGCGGAAGAGGCGAAGGAGATCAAAGAGACGTTAAGAAGAAAACAGAAGAAGATGGAGAAGCTGCAGAAGAGGAGAAGACTGAGGAGTGAAGACGAAGAAGACGAAGAAGGAGCACAAGAGGAAGAAGGTGCTGTCAGTGTCATCTGAGTGTCGGCGCGTGCTGTGGGTGTCATTTGAGTGTTGGCGTGTGCTGTCAGTGTCATTTCAGTGTCGGCGTGTGCTGTGAGTGTCAGTTGAGTGCTCGCGCGTGCTGTCAGTGTCATTTGATTGTCGGCGCGTGCTGTGAGTAACAATTGAGTGTTCGCGCGTGCTGTGGGTGTCATTTGAGTGTCGGCGTGTGCTGTCAATGGCATTTGAGTGTTCGCGCTTGCTGTGGGTGTCATTTGAGTGTCGGCTCGTGCTGTCAGTGTCATTTGAGTGTTGGCGCGTGCTGCGAGTGTCATTTGAGTGTTCGCGCGTGCTGTGAGTGTCATTTGAGTCTTCATGCGTGCTGTGGGTGTCATTTGAGTGTCAGCGTGTGCTGTCAGTGTCATTTGAGTGTTGGCGCGTGCTGTGGGTGTCGATTGATTGTCGGCGCGTGCTGTGAGTGCCCTTTGAGTGTTCACGCGTGCTGTGAGTGTCATTTGAGTCTTTGCGCGTGCTGTGGGTGCAATTGGAGTGTCCGCGCTTTCCTATCGCGGCACCCTTACCAACTGTTCTGTGAAATTCAGCACCCCTCTGGCCATGCCCAACTCGGCCCAGGCCCGCAGCCCTTGCCACGCCAGCGAAAGCGCCCTATGACCGCGTCGCGGACATCTGTCAGCTTGATATGTCGATGAGCTGAATGCAGCGGTGCCACATTGAGGTGCACAATCCCTTTGACGACCTGTTGTATAGTGGGGGAGTGGAAGAGCGTATGCTCGAACAGATAAGTGTAAACTAAAAAGTAAGAGCAAGCAGACCAAATTCTCAAAATGAACTGGGCACGTGTTCAAACTAATGGCCCTTCGAAACACACACACACACACATACATATATATGTGTCTATATATATGCATATATGCACGCAGTTGCATTGAAATGCCACATGAGGCCACTTCTGTTAGATATATTTGTGACTCATGCAAGTATTCAACTATTTCTGCGAGCCTTGCAGGCCTGAGCAAGAAACTCAGAATGTCGTGTGATTGATCTTTGTGCCATTTTTCCATGACCTTGATGGATTTTGAAAGTCGAAAACACAACAGTTTTTTGACACGTGCTGAAGTGCAAATAGTGTTCAGGTCAAAGTAGGCCAGTTTTGGTAATGAATTGGCTAGTCGGAAGTGGGCAAAAGGAGTGCAGGTAATTCCTGGGCTGATGGTTCAATTTGTGAGCAGAATTTCCTACAAAGATTCCTCTCACCCACATGTGGGTGTGAAATGGTATCCTGCTAGTCCTGTGGCTGGGTGCATTGGTGGTGGTATTTCCAAGCGATTGCGGGTCGGACTTATTTTTTTGGTCTAGTCTTCGGGTTTGGCTTGGCATTTCCATGTCTGTGAGTGGCTGCTTCCATCACGTCAGCTTCCCAAGGCAGCGGTTCCGTGGATCATTTTTGGTGACTTTATGGAGTTCTTTTGTGGCGCACTGTACTGGTGTTGTCATTACCCATGGTGGGTTCTTGCCACTACTTTAATTGAGCGAATTCGAAGGGCTGCATCGGCGGGAGGGTTCATATTTTTTTCGAGAGGGCACAAGGAAGCAGCTTGAAAAACGAGGCAAAAAGAAATGAGGTCATGCCCCGAGAATTGAAGCCACTCATGATGTTTTGTGGTGCCACAGCTTCAACAAAAGCTTACTTCCACAAGTCAAAAACTGAGACAGGGGATGAGTTTTCTTTTTCTCGCCGCGGACCAACACATCTATGCATGATGAGTCGGGAGACCCTAAAAGCGTTGTTGAATATTGGGCATGCTGTAAAACGATTTGAGCCGGGGCTACTGTCCCCGGGTCGACCCTCTCCAAGCCAACGCCGCCTCCACCCTTGCACGTAAGCGTAGCACAAGAAGAAGACCACTCACATCCCCTCAAAGTCAGTGAGCATCCATCGGGATTGCGGAATCGAAGCAATCTCTTTGAGGTCTAAACAACAAAGGAAAGAAAGCATGTACAAATGGTCATAGGAACATGTAAATCCTCCAAACCATGTCCCGGTTAGGGTAAGGTGCAGTGATCAACATAAGTCACAAAAGAAAGGGCATCAAGGCAGGAGAGGGGGGGACAAAGGGGGCCCAGTCTCTTAGGCGGCTCAAGTTGCATGGTCAAAATGCGCCAGAAACAGCCTCTCCACGGCACTGCGAAAAAATAGTCCTTTGGGGGGGGACCTAAAACACAAGAACCAAAAATCCAGTAAAAAGCAATTAACTGGTCCATTTTCCTTTATTTTCAACAAAACCGACTGCGCGGGAAAACGATTCATTTCCACAAAAATGAAGTTCTTTTTGGGAAAACCACGACTTTTTGTTTCCTATAGCACTTATGCTTTGCAATAAAAACACCCATGAGCTTTCAATCTTTTGGAAAACCAGTTTTGGAAAACCATGTTGCACGCTGCACGACAGGAAGCATTTTTTGGCACCGCTTCTTTGCGCGAGGCCTCGCGCAAACACCAACACAACAGCGCAATAAAATGCATCACAGAGAAAAATGTGCCGCACAAGGTGAAAGCATAAAGGTCGTCGAAGAGGAATGCATAGCGCGAGCCCTCGTGCAGAACATATCAGAACAAGCGAAGAAATTACTTTTCCTTCGGAACAGTTTGCATCTTAGAACCCAATGCCTTAGCAACGGACGTCTTACCCTTAGGCGGTGGCTTTGCGGGCTCGCTTCTTGGTTGGGACTGACGGGCTGGCTGCTTGAATGGAGCTTGGGCCCCGGTTTTCTCGGACCTCAGCTTCGCTGCCACTTTCTTCGCTGCCTTGCCCTGGGAGACTAAAGAAGGTCCCTACCAGGACCGGCCCCCGCTGTGCCCCTTCCGCCTGTTACCCCTGCTGATTTACTCCGGATCAGTGATTGCATTCCTCAAATTCCAAAGGGTCCAAAGTCCAAAAATATAGAAAATAAAATCCTCCCTCAACCCTGAAACAGCAACCAGATCCCACAAATACAGCAATAACCCCATTCACAATCCAAATCAGGCTGCGGGCTGCCGTTCAGCACACCGGTCGTCTCACGGTGGCGGGCATGTGCAAGAACTGCACCAAAGAGGAAAGCCCTGAAATTGGCATATGAACACAAATGAAGCAAAGTTGGGGAAAGAGGTAAACATACCCATTCACAGCCATAAACCCCTCATTCCCTGGACTCAAGACCTTCCCTTGACTCACCAACATATTGCCCTGAACCAGGTCAAATGAGATGGCTGAATGCCATGTGTCACAAGTCACTACACAAACCCCAAAAATGTGTTCACTCCCAAGCCTCTAAATCCTAGCCCAATAGGGGAGGTGGCGTGTCATGGCCTAGAGTGGCACTCAGGACCATGCCCTACCCTGACATAACTTTGGTTGGACTTGGAGTCGAATGGGCTTGGAGAACTGCCCCATGCAGATGACCTCACAACCTAACAAAATCAGGCAAAACACACCATAGTGCCCAATATTCAATTATATACTCAAAAATGCATACGGCAAATATCCAAACGCTCCATGCATGTGTCAAACCGGAAAGTAATATACAAGGGTGATATAGACCAAAGGTCCATGCCCAAGAATATCCCATCATTGGCTCCGAAGCCCTTCCAGTTATGTACATGACATGCTTCAGAAGTCAACTCATGAATTTGAGACCTAATTTTGTGAGGCCTCGTGTGCCAAGCCAAAGTGACCATGTGATCCGGCATATGGTGAGGTACAACACCGAAGCATATGCCAACATATAAGCAACATACCATAGTTCACAGATCTCTAGGCACTTTACTGTTAGCCGACCAGTTGAGCACATAAAACACAAAAATGAGCATAAAATGAGGTCAAAAACATGAAAATATGTCCAAATACAAAGTTATCATGATAGTATATCTCTATGCTCACCCATGATATCCGCTCATGGTTCAATACACAAATGATTGGATCCATTTGCGAACAATTCCCCCACTTGGATCCCCAATCAGGCGCATGGAGATACCTTCGCCACTCATATCTACATGCCCCATGAAAATGGGAGTGCACTCATGGATCTCTTTGCCAAACATACCATGAGCAATACACACCTATGATTTTATGAAGTCGCCAGATCCCAAAATTATTGTCGCAGCGGATGCCAAAAAACCAACAGAAACTGTCGCCGCGCGCGCATTTTCACTCGCCGAGAGCAATTTTTGCCTCAGAAATCTGAAAATACGCGATTACGAAGCGCTTTTTGCGCGTACAATCGAAGATACCAACCACCCGCACCTTTTCAATCACGATACCCCGCTCGGAACTGCTCCCAAGTCTCGTAAACGGTCAATTACCTCCCAAAAAGCCACAATTTGGCCTTTTTTTGCCATTTTTTCGTCGGAAAACACATTCTATCTTGTTCCGAGAGGCTGCGGATCAATCAAAGGTGTTTCGTGGAACCACTTGACGATTTCCAAAACATAGCAACATCCACCAAGCCATCAAGCTCTCGTAACGTGCCAATCTACCCCCATTTTTGGCCCAAAATGCCACATTTTGGCCTTTTTTCACCACTCTTTCATCATAAAACACATTCTATCTCTTTCTAAGAGGTTGCGGATCAATCAAAGGTGTTTAATGGAACCACTTGACGATTTCCAAAACATAGCAACATCCACCAAGCCATCAAGCTCTCGTAACGTGCGAATCTACCCCCATTTTTGGCCCAAAATGCCACATTTTGGCCTTTTTTCACCACTCTTTCATCATAAAACACATTCTATCTCTTTCTAAGAGGCTGCGGATCAATCAAAGGTGTTCCATGGAACCACTTGACGATTTCCAAAACATACGAACATCCACCAAGCCATCTACCTCTCGTGACATGCGAGTATACCCCCATTTTTCGCCAAAACTGCCATATTTCAGCCTTTTTTTGCATGGTTACGGTCATAATATTTGGTCAATGTTGTTGCGAGAGTCCGCGAATCTTTCTATTGTGTTCCATGGAACCACTTGATGACGAGGATGTGGGTTAGGCAAATATTGGTACAATTTCCTCTCCTATATTGAAGATTATGACGCGGACGTACCATGAGCAATGCATACGCGGTAGACTTAGTCTAGCGCTTTGAATCCCACAATTGGAACATGGGCAAAGCCCTTGTCACGTGTGGTTCCCCATGTCTTCGGCCACACGAAGACATATAACATGGGCGTGAGCATATCAAGACATAAACCATGCATATAACATATACCCTCAAAAGTGGCTCCCACCATGATATGCCACGCCCCTCCATGGACATAACTTCACGTTAAAAATACGTAGGAACCCAAGGAAAGTATCTATGCAACCCCAACACTCATGCGGTACACTCGAAAGTCGCATTAAAATATTCGGTTGCACGGTCCAAGAGTTATATATCACTTTATACCCTCTTGACCCGTATCCCTTGCTACACCAGGCATGTGTGCGCACCAAAGGCGTTTGATGCTTCCTAAATTAAGTTGAGACTAAGGCGCTTGCAACCCAACCTTCCATATTATCTTTTCTCACACTCGCGCGTAGATATGGCTCTTCAAAGTGGTCCCACGATTCACTTTTGTTTCCCTTATATCTCCAAGTCAAATGGGTGGCAAGTATAAGGGAAACCTGATTCCGGCATAGGGAAAAGAGTATGACCACTCGAAGAAGACCAAATCAAGTGCGGCGATGTCGAAGTCGAAAATCCGATTTCGACATCACGAAAAATTCAGAATAAAATTTCGAGTGCATATTTAGAAAATTGCGGAAGCCACGAACCCTTTACTGATGAAATCTGACCCTTCATCGGGGTTTCCGCCAAAATATCTGGAAATAACAGTTAACCAATCGGTTAACGCAAAATCGCGAGCCAACTGACAGTCGCCGATACATTGACCATCAGAACGAAAGGCTGAAAAATTACGGAAACATTATGATAATAAAACCCTGTTGATTCCTGATATTCTGATATATAAATCTCCGCTGGCGGCGCCTCGGTACTGAATATGGCCGCTCATAGCCGGAATGGCCAAACCTATCACACTATCACATGGGGTTAGGTCAGGTGGATGTGAGAGTATGATATCAGCCAATGGCGGCTTGCCGCAACATAGATACACACCCCAAGTGACCCCAAGATGGCCACGGGGGTCCGAACCGGCTTCACCCCCCTTCTCAGAGCGTTGATACCGCTCGGAAGTCATTGAAGAGAGGACGGGAGGACCCCAATGGGCTCGAACCCCCCCCTTCATGTCCCAAGGACACATGGAGGCCCCACACACGTCATAGGCGTCCCCCATGCCCCAAGGGAGGGGTGAGGACACTGATAATCAGCGCCCTACGCCATATTCGGTCTCCTCTTGATCTACAACATGGACTAAGGGGATCAAAGATAGAGAAACGTCGTCGGTCGACCTAAATAAGTATACCACAATGAAATATATATGTGGAGATCGAGTGAAGGGGGTATATGGCCGATCAAGGCCGAAAAATCCCCGGATGAACGCCCTCACTTGTCTCCCCAATCACACAACAAACAAAATGCCAAGGGGGATCCATTACGGTGCTACAGCAGCAACCAAATGGACCAACACGTCCTTGACATCCAAAGAGTTATTCTTTTTCTTCAGGTAGTGCATCCAGACCGTGGTGTACCTCGGCACAAAACTGCTCGGAGGCTCCCACAAATCCCTGGATGCGGCGAATCCCTTCCAACGGACTTTATAAAGCCTACCCCCAGGCGTCCTCGGGTCCGGCTTGTCCGCCAGGATCTTCTCAGCGGTGAAGTCGTCGTCCTCACCCTCGTCGTCCGAGTCCACATCGCCGGCCGTGAACTCGAAGGTGACGGGACGTCCGCTGGGGTCTGGTGCTCGGGGACAAAGCTTGGTGTGGTCGCGGTCCAGGATCTTGTTATCCCCCACACGAACCGCATATACATCCTGCCCGACCTTCCGCACGATTACCCCCGGCACATACCAAGATGCCTGCCGATGCCTGGACAGGACATCCTTGTGGTGCCGCTCCACCCACACGGTGTCTTGGAGAGCATACATCTGGACCTTTCCCTGCTTGAAGTACTTGGCCCTGTTGTCATGCTCGTCCTGAAGTGCCTTGCACACCTTGGCCGCCGTGTCGTCCGCCTCAGCCATCATGGCGTTCGCATCCCGGGCCACTTTGCCATGGTTCAACCACGGGAGAGTGCGTGACACTCGATCCCGTAGGAACAGGATACGATGGGGCGACAGTCCAGTGGGCCCCGGAAGGTCGTGATACGCTTGGAGTACCCTCCACAGCGAATTGTACCAATTCCGGCCCGGTTCGTCGATGTGCAGCTGGCGGAACTTCTCGAACATCTGCCGCCCGGCCACCTCAGCCCGGCCATTCGACCGGCTGTGGTATGCCACGGTCTTGGCGTGCCGAATTCCCATGTGCTTGCACATCGTCTTGAACCAAGTCCCCACGAAGTGACTGCCCCGATCGCTGCAGATGACAGCCGGGACATCAAAAATCGTCAGCCAATGCCTGATCATGGCATTAGCGACGGTCTTGGCCTGCAGCCCCACTCCATGCTTGTCCTTCTTGTCCTTCTTCTTGGACTTCTTGCCAGGGACCGCCACGATATACCCACTCTGCCTGTCAACCGCCAGGATGACACAGTCGTAGGTCTCCCCTTCCACGGTGACCTCAGGCATGGCGAATACATCCATGGCCACGGACCGCATAGGGGCCTCCGGTATAGCCGTGTACACCGGATTGCCCGCTGTGGAGTGGTTGGGGCTCTTCGTGGCCCGACACACGGCACAGTCGCTGCAGTACCTATCCAGGAGGGCGTAGTACCCCGGAGGGAACTTGAAACGCCACTCCAGGTCCTGCTGCATCTTGTCTCGGCCAGGATGCATGAGCTGGGCGTTGTGCCAATGGTCAATGAGCTCCTCCACTCGGTTCTCAGGCACCAGCAGCTTGTCCTTGAGGAACAACTTGTCCCCATCCTCGGTCAAGCCCTCAGGCCACTCGTCGTCCGACGGGGCGCTCACGGCATTCCAGTACTTCCTCCAGTGCTCGGATGCCGCGTAGTCATCCGACCAGTCCTCTGTGAGCACCGACCTGACTAGCTCCACAGGCGCCACCATCCATTGCTTGAGGGTTTCCTCTCGAATAGCCTGGACACGGGCGCCCCGGAACTTGGCCAGGTCTGTACGGTTTGCCATTACCACAAAACACTTGACCCCCTCTTGCTCCATGGCCTTCTCCATCTCGATGATGCGCTTGGCCTCCTTGGTCTCCTCGGCGTCGCCATGGCTGGATATGTCCATCCACGCCTTGCCCGCGGCGTAGGCCCAGCGACTGAGGCAATCTGCCACAGTGTTTTCCTTCCCCAGGACGTACACGACGCTGAGGTCGAACTTGGCGAACGTCTCGTGCCACTGGGCCCTCCTAGCCGCTGGTTCTGAGGGGGTGTCGACATGCTCCTTGTGCCAGCTCTGTAGGGACTGGTGGTCCGTGCAAACCACCACCGGCTGCAGTCCGATGTGGCCAGACCACTTCCTGAGCGCACATACAATGGCGTATGTCTCCTTCTCCCTCGCGGTCCATGTTCGGCGTTGGCCCTCGGCCAGGATCCTGCTCCAAAACGCCACGGGAACATGAGTCCCGTCGTCCCGGACTTGCTCGAGGACTGCCCCCACGGCATAGTCCGAGGCGTCTGTCCGTAGCACGAATCCCTTGTCCGGGTCCACCAGGAACAGCCCCAACTGCCCCAGGAGTCGCTCCTTCAGGCGGTTGAACGCATCCTCAGCCTCAGGGGTCCAGGCAAGTTTCTTCTTGCTCCCCTTTCGGCCATCGAACTTCCCCACCTGCAGCATCTTGTGCACCGGCCCCCAGAGTTCTGCATACATCCGGACATAGCCCGAATAGTAATTGCAGAACCCCATGAAGCACCGGAGTTCGCTGATGGTCTGGGGCTTTTCCCAGTGGTGCAGGGACGCCAGCTTCTCAGGCATGGGACGGCGTTGCCCGTGACCAACCACGTGAGCCGCGAACTCCACTTCCTTCACGAAGAGTGAGGCTTTGGTGGGCTTGCACACCATGTTGTGCTTGTCCAACTCGCTGAGCACTCGGCGCAGATCCTTCTCATGCGCGTCGATGAGCTTGTCCTCAGTCATGTTGTCCGTGCCGGACCCGATGATGATGTCATCCACGAAGGGATCGGCACAGTCCCGGACAGGACCGAGTAGGTCCTCCATCATGCGCTGGAAAGCGGCGTTGCCATTCTTCGCGCCCATAGGCACCACTTTCCACTGCATGGGCCCCAGCGGCGTCGACATCGCTGTGCAGGGCCTGGAGTCCGGGTGTAGCGGCATCTGGTGATAACCGTGTTTCAGGTCCAACACCGTGAAAATCCGCTTTTTCTGTTGTTTTTGGAGGATGGAGTCGATCAGGGCAAGCGAGTACGAGTCGTGCTCGGTCTGCTCGTTCAACCCTCTGTAGTCAACCACCAACCTCCACTCGCCCTTCTCCTTCTTGGGCACGATGAAGGCTGGGCTGGCCCACTCACTGTCGGAGGGTTCGATCCATCCCCGCTCAATAAACTCGGCCAACAGCTTCTTCATGGCCTCGGCCCGATCGCCCTGAAGTTGGTACCCCCGATGACGATAGATCTTGGGGTTCGGCTTCAGCTTGATCCTCGCTGTGCCAAACTTCCCACGATCTGGAGGGTTCTTGTTGGCGACGCCACTGAATACCCGCGGATAGGCATTGATCAGCCTCTCCTTCAGCTTAGCGACCTTCGGGTTCTCCTGAGCCTCTTCAGCCGCTTGCTTCGGTATTGATACAACCGATGGCACTGCGGTATAGGCCTCTTCTGGGTTCGAGTCTGACTTCTCCTCGTCCGATATGCCGTCTTCATCGTCGTGGGTCGCGATTCCCACCGATAATCTTCGAAAATTTGCGGCCTCGGGCTGGTGCTCGTCGCTACCGGTTCCCACTCTTGGAAAACCCCACGTTGGTGGGTCCGACCCAACCGGACCATCGTATTGGTCCGCGATGTGATCCATGACCCTCGCCACGAACTCATCCTTCTCGTACTTGCCGGTGACCAACATCTTGTCATCCCACCAATGCGGAGATGTGACCATGGCACGCCTCTTCTTGACTGCCACACGGTCGTGCATCCCCATCCGCATGTAGTTGACGACATCGTCGATCTCGGCGTGGGACAGGACGTCAATGCCATCAATAGGCTGATCTGTCCCCTCCTTGGGCTCAAACATGACCTTCATGGGCACCCCCTCCACCCTACGGATGAATGCTTCATCACCCGTGGGCTGGGCTTGCGCCCCATCCACCAGGAAAGCCTTGGTACCCCACGCTTGACCCGGGGAGGGCATTGATACACCCTTGGCGTCGATGAACAACTCCTCCTCTGGCCCGAATGACATCTCGTTCAGGGTGATGGAGTCCAGCGTCGCCTTGAGACCCTCCAGCGGACATGGGGTGGATCCTATGCCGGTCATGACCAGGATCGCCTTCGCCCTATCCGCGATGATCTTCTCCACCGTACGTCTGGTATTGTCCAGGGAGCCATGCCAATACATGGGTCCCCACTCCTTCAAACCCCAATGCCGGTGCCAGGCTGAGTCTTCTGGATGCCAGTGCCGCCTACATTTCCTCAGAAGTGGGGCATCCCGGGAAGCAAAGACGTCCGTCTCGGGCGCTTCGGCTCCCAGCGTCTGGATCATCCTGGTATACACCTGCGGCGCCATTTCATACTCCGTGAGTTGAACTCCGCGGTCTCCTCTGGACTTGGCACCCACAGCTTGCACTCCTCGGACGACCCGGTCCTCTTCCTCAACATTCCATTGGGATGATCCGCATGCATAGTCCGTGGACAGCTATGTGAGGCATTCATCGTCCTCCCGGACCAGCGTTGCACGATGGGGAGGGGCTGCAATGGCATTTGCCACCATGAAGTCATACCCCATGATCATATCCCAATCTGTAATGTCGGCCACATAGAAGTTCCCGGATAGAGTGCTTCTCTTCGCCAGATCAGGGCGGTTCAAGCGCTCATGTTCCCAGAATTCCATACTGATAGTGGCCTCATGGGTACCACCACCCATGATCTCTCCATTGGCCACCTTCAGGCGCACCGGTCTACGGCTGGGCTGCAGGGATTCCTCCTTGAACAACCCTCTCCGGACCCGGCTCACCTGGGCACCCGTATCCACCAGAAAATCCACCACCAATTCCTCTTGTCCGCACCGTACACGCACCTTCAAGTGCAACTGCCGCTCGTCGCCATGCGGTGTATGGACGACTCTCACGGCATGCAACTCTAGCACGTCCGGATGCATCAGGACTTCGAGGGTATGATCACGGATGGTGTAGATCTTGGGTTGGTCTTGCCCGTCCACGGGGCTCTCCGTGGTCGCTCCTTCCTTCTTGCCACATCCCTTACCCAAATAAACCTCCCTTGGCAGGGCGCTCAAGGGGTTGGGAGTGGCCTAACTCAGTGGTTTTGGCTCTTCTGGAGCCTTCTTCGGCACCCGATGTGCCTGCACTTTCTCTGGGATCCCACTGATTTTCGGAGGAGAGACCTCCGAGGTCCCAGTCCCGTGGGGGCTCCTCTAGACTTGACTTCCCGCAGCCCCTTCCGGCTGCGATCCGCCAGGACTTTGTCCACCACGTTGCTGGGCTTTGAGTTCCTCTAACGTCCTCACCATGTCCTCAGCAACTTCCTCGATCGACCTCACTCGTCGGTCTTGGCCAGGTGCACCACCATAGCCTCTTCCTCCGCCTTTTCCTTGGCCTTTGCCTTGGCCTTTTCCCCCGTCTCCGCCCTTCGCCTTCCAGTCGGAAATCCGCTGCTCCTTGGGCTTCTTCTCGGGGTGGGCTGCGAAGTAGGCCTTCTTGTCCGCCTCATACACCTTCCACTGACGGTGGTCGTGTGCATGGTTGTTTCCCTTGCCATAACAGACCCAGCACCCGTCGTGCTGAGACCTGTACTCCCGGAACGAGAGCGGTGGGTTCCCGATCCTCCTTGGCGCGTTGCCCTTCTTGGGTCCCACCCGGCTCCATCTGGACCGATCCTGCCCATGGTCCCTCACGTTGTGCGCCACAAACGCGAAGAAATGGGCCTCCTCGTGATCCTCCCGGGACCAGTGGTCTTGGCCACTTCCACTACCATCCTCCGCGGAGTTGGCCGTGTCCTCCTGGATCCCCCGATGATGGCGGTCTTCTCGGTGGCCTCGCTGTCCATGACCATGTCGATCCTGCACGTGGGCCTCGTTCTTTGCATTGAGCTTCAACTCCACCGTGATGTACTTCACGATCTCGTCAAGGCTCATGCGGGCGAAGATGACTTGCATCCTCAGCGGCTCCCCGCGCCTCCACTCCACGTTGTTGAGGCGCAGCAACCTTTGCCCCATGGAGTCTCCAAACACCTCCACGTACACGGCGTTCTTCAGTCCAGACATCCGGTTGGGTTCGCCCAGGTTCCTCCTGAAGAATTCCATGATACCCGCATGGGTATCCTCTGCCGCCGTGATCCTCACCGCCACCCGCTTCTTGGCGCGCTTCTTCTCCTCGTCCTCCACTCTCCTCTTCCAGTTACCGGGGAGGACGTCCTTCAGGAGGTGGCGGATCTCGCTGGCCTCGTTCCAGTCCTCCACCAGCTTGAGGCATCTGCGGTACTTCCGCAGATACCGGTTCCACTCCCGGACCCGCAACTCACCGCGGTCCAGCGGCAGCGGGATGGACCACGAGTCCTCCAGCTTCTGGTTCGGAGCGTCCACCCGCTCCTCATCCTCCAACCACTGGAGGCAGGCCTGCTCCGTACGGATCAATCCTTCCCGGATCTGATCCCGCAGCTCCTCCTTCAGGTCCTGCGCCAGCCGGTGTGGGAATGTCCGACATACCCACTTGTCCCGCGGCGCTCCCCGCATCTCGCCGACGACCTCCTCGGCGACGTCCTCTCAGTCCAGGATGAAGTCATCCAGGTTGGAGGGGTTGCCATCGTAGTAGGGGATTTTGATTCCCCTGAGGTCGTCAATCCTGATGGCGTCTCCGACGTCCCCAGCCACCACTCCACGGAGACGGATACCACCTGTGGCCGGGGGGTGTGAGTATACTCCCCGTACATCCCTCTCCTCCATGGAGTGCGGTCCAGTTGGGCCTGAACCCATGGGGTTTGGAATGCGGGAAGGACTTGCTCCATCGGCCGTCCATATCCCCGTATTGGGGTCCTTCGCCCACAGGTTTCCGCCTGGATGACCTCGACCATGTCCGTCGGCGCTTCCCATGGTTCGCCCCTGCATGGTCTGGCTCTGGATCTCGTCTTCCGCATAAACTACCATATTCGTCGTGATCGGTAGATTCTGGGCGGCATGGGACATCTGTACCGTCAGGCTCCTCAGGTCCGTGGTTACGTGCCCTTCCCGCATGGACCCAGCCGGTGCCGTGTGTTCCCCGAGCATTGTGGATTCGCTGAACATGGGAACAAACGGCAGCGCACCCGGGTCAACACGCGGAGGCGCGTATGGTGCCTCTGCAGGGCCGCCCATGGGTTTATCCATGGCGCTCCTGAGGGTCTTAACCCGCTCCACCAGCTCTGCCGCGGCCGGCTTTGCCCGGAGCTCCGGACCCGAGGCGAGGGGCTGTAGCTCCTCTAGCCTTTTCAGGCGTCCCGACATGTCCTCCACCAGGTGGAGGAGGCTGTCCACCACTCGCTGCTGCTTCTCCAGGGCCAGCTCCAGATTCTCCCGGTACCGGTCCTGTTCCGCTCGCAGCTCCTCCATGTCTTTCTTCGCGGCCGACTGGTCATCCAGGATCCCGGCGACGTCCGTCTCTAGGCCGTCCTTCGCATTGTCCAGGCTGTCGAGGCGGTGCACGATGGCGTCCATCCCCATCTTCGGGTACTTGCCCATGAGGAAGGACACGTGCTCGCAGTGGCACGCGGCGTGCTTTCCGCCTGATCCAGCGCATCCCGCGGTTCCGGGCGCCTCAGACTCATCGCCCATGGGCGTATCGCCTATGGTGTCCGTCTCGGGTCCCGTGTGCCGGGGCACAGGTGCCGTCTGGGACCTGGCTGGCCTCTCCAAGCCCTCGGCGTCGTGCTTCAGGGCGGGCTCGGGGGCCGTGTTCGCCCTTGTGGGCGGTCTGGCCGTCTCCTCCGCCTCCGAAGGTGGCTCGTAGGCTGTCCGATAGCCCTCGGAGTGCCCCTCAGATTCCGACAACCTGACCGGGCTGGGATCCGTATCCATAGCCCCGGCGTCCCTTGCCGCGGACTTGGGTGACCCGCGCTTCCGGTAGCGCCGGGCCCGTCCTCCACTGCTGCCTGAATGGCAGGCCTCGTCAGAGTCCTCCGCGGCGGAGCGGAGGTTGCATGCCTTTTGGCAGCGACGCTCACACATGGAGACCAGGTCCTCCATGTCACGTCCTCCTCTTCCGAAAGGTCGTACTTCTCTTCGGGCTTCAACTTCCGGAGTTCGCCATGCTCTTGAACGTCTCGGTTCTCCTATGGCTCCAATCTCCGCCGTGGTATCCACCGAGTCCACAATACGCACCCGGGGCGTACTTGGGCAGGGCTCATAAGGGCCCAAGTCCCCGGGTCGGCGGTAGGTAGGGGCAGCAGGTAGGCCTCTGCTACCATAAAGAAGGTCCCTACCAGGACCGGCCCCCGCTGTGCCCCTTCCGCCTGTTACCCCTGCTGATTTACTCCGGATCAGTGATTGCATTCCTCAAATTCCAAAGGGTCCAAAGTCCAAAAATATAGAAAAAAAAATCCTCCTTCAACCCTGAAACAGCAACCAGATCCCACAAATACAGCAATAACCCAATTCACAATCCAAATCAGGCTGCGGGCTTCCGTTCAGCACACCGGTCGTCTCACGGTGGCGGGCATGTACAAGAATTGCACCAAAGAGGAAAGCCCTGAAATTGGCATATGAACACAAATGAAGCAAAGTTGGGGAAAGAGGTAAACATACCCATTCACAGCCATAAACCCCTCATTCCCTGGACTCAAGACCTTCCCTTGACTCACCAACATATTGCCCTGAACCAGGTCAAATGAGATGGCTGAATGCCATGTGTCACAAGTCACTACAAAAACCCCAAAAAAGTGTTCACTCCCAAGCCTCTAAATCCTAGCCCAATAGGGGAGGTGGCTCGTCATGCCCTAGAGTGGCACTCAGGACCATGCCTTACCCTGACATACTTTTGGTTGGACTTGGAGTCGAATGGGCTTGGAGAACTGCCCCATGCAGATGACCTCACAACCTAACAAAATCAGGCAAAACACACCATAGTGCCCAATATTCAATTATATACTCAAAAATGCATACGGCAAATATCCAAACGCTCCATGCATGTGTCAAACCGGAAAGTAATATACAAGGGTGATATAGACCAAAGGTCCATGCCCAAGAATATCCCATCATTGGCTCCGAAGCCCTTCCAGTTATGTACATGACATGCTTCACAAGTCAACTCATGAATTTGAGACCTAATTTTGTGAGGCCTCGTGTGCCAAGCCAAAGTGACCATGTGATCTGGCAGATGGTGAGGTGCAACACCGAAGCATATGCCAACATATAAGCAACATACCATAGTTCACGAATCTCTAGGCACTTTACTGTTAGCCGACCAGTTGAGCACATAAAACACAAAAATGAGCATAAAATGAGGTCAAAAACATGAAAATATGTCCAAATACAAAGTTATCATGATAGTATATCTCTATGCTCACCCATGATATCCGCTCATGGTTCAATACACAAATGATTGGAACCATTTGCGAACAATTCCCCCACTTGGATCCCCAATCAGGCGCATGGAGATACCTTCGCCACTCATATCTACATGCCCCATGAAAATGGGAGTGCACTCATGGATCTCTTTGCCAAACATACCATGAGCAATACATACGCGGTAGACTTAGTCTAGCGCTTTGAATCCCACAATTGGAACATGGGCAAAGCCCTTGTCACGTGTGGTTCCCCATGTCTTCGGCCACACGAAGATATATAACATGGGCGTGAGCATATCAAGACATAAACCATGCATATAACATATACCCTCAAAAATGGCTCCCACCATGATATGCCATGCCCCTCCATGGACATAACTTCACGTTGAAAATACGTAGGAACCCAAGGAAAGTATCTATGCAACCCCAACACTCATGCGGTACACTCGAAAGTCGCATTAAAATATTCGGTTGCACGGTCCAAGAGTTATATATCACTTTATACCCTCTTGACCCGTATCCCTTGCTACACCGGGCATGTGTACGCACCAAAGGCGTTTGATGCTTCCTAAATTAAGTTGAGACTAAGGCGCTTGCAACCCAACCTTCCATATTCTCTTTCCTCACATTCGCGCGTAGATATGGCCCTTCAAAGTGGTCCCACGATTCACTTTTGTTTCCCTTATATCTCCAAGTCAAATGGGTGGCAAGTATAAGGGAAACCTGATTCGGGCATAGGGAAAAGAGTATGACCACTCGAAGAAGACCAAATCAAGTGCGGCGATGTCGAAGTCAAAAATCCGATTTCGACATCACGAAAAATTCAGAATAAAATTTCGAGTGCATATTTAGAAAATTGCGGAAGCCACGAACCCTTTACTGATGAAATCTGACCCTTCATCAGGGTTTCCGCCAAAATATCTGGAAATAACAGTTAACCAATCGGTTAACGCAAAATCGCGAGCAAACTGACAGTCGCCGATACATTGACCATCAGAACGAAAGGCTGAAAAATTACGGAAACATTATGATAATAAAACCCTGTTGATTCCTGATATTCTGATATATAAATCTCCGCTGGCGGCGCCTCGGTACTGAATATGGCCGCTCATAGCCGGAATGGCCAAACCTATCACACTATCACATGGGGTTAGGTCAGGTGGATGGGAGAGTATGATATCAGCCAATGCCGGCTTGCCGGCACATAGATACACACCCCAAGTGACCCCAAGAAGGCCACGGGGGTCCGAACCGGCTTCAAGACCTGCGCTTCCTCCTCCTCTTCTTCCTCACTCTCCTCCTCTTCATCCCCATCGCTGTCGTCGGATTCTGCACCGGTAACCGACTTCGCTGCCTGAGGCTCGGAGGCAGTCTTCTTCTTCTTGGGGGCTGGTTCCCCACCAGTAGACTTCCGCTTTGCAGGGGCCAGTGCTTCTGCAGCTCGACCTTTCTCAACAGTCTCTTCCTCCTTCAGCGACAACGCATCAGAACCCAGCTTGTCATCGCGAATCCAAAGGGGAATACCACGGTTTGACCAGTTGGCCTGCTGGTCCCAATCACCAGACGCGTCCAGTTTCGACCCTTGTGTCAAGACGCCGTTCAACTGAGTCTGCACTCTGTTGACCCAATCGGAGAGATTGTCGAAGGTAACACCAAGAAGGTACATGCGAGAATCTGGCTCAATGGACGCCATCTTGCACACGAGATCTGGCTGATGATCAATGAACACAAACGCTGGCTTGAAGCTCTTATCCTGCTTCAGGTAAAAGAGGTGAGTGTCGAAATACCACATAACCGTCGTTATCGGAAGGTGACCGCCAAATTCAACAGGATTTATCTCCCCTACTTGAGTAGGTCCAAACGTCAGATAACTCGGAATCTGCAATGAGAGAGAAGTTATTGCGCGAGGCCTCGCGCAAAGAGCGGACGTAATGAGGGAATTATACCTTTCTGGACCAGCTATCCGGCGACGAAATCAGCAACCAGCGAACGTCAAACGTTATAAGATCCCCTGCAGGCTTCGGTTTGACTGACCAACTGAAGATGGGAACACGCAACATGTTAGCCATGCGCGGAGCGTTGAAAGCATCCTTGAGACGCCTATCTGTTTCCGTCTCCAGCACGTTGAACATGTTGTCAACAACAGTTTGAGAGCCGCAGATAAGGGTATCGGCACTCGCCATCTCCTATTACAGCCAGGCTGGGCACATCATCTCAGGAGCAAGATGTTCAAATATGTCGCCGTTGATGACAATCAGGTTCTTGTCAATCTCAATAAACCGCCTCAGGGGATCGTGGGCCAACGCTGCAATTCGGGTCGCCTTCCTTGTGATAGTTTGACTTGACAGTAATGGATCCTGCTGTTCCACTGTCTTGAAGTCACCAGTAACGCCAGCAGCTGGGGGGACCACACGGCTCTTGGTACGCTCTTGACGCAGGAGTTTTTGGACGTTGAGGATTTTCAGGGAGGCGGGTTTGCCTTTCTCTGCCCCCTGCCACAGTGGTGCGCTAATCATGGATTTCCATGCCGGCCATGGACCGCGACGTTTGCCTTCAGGTTCCCGCCAATAGCCCCATGTACCAAGAGTCACCTTCAGGGCAGCCCTTCCAAGTGCAGCAACCTCTTTGCGGGTCCGCATGTCTTTGGCTAAACAACAGAAATGGAGAAAGTACGGCGCAGCAATGCAGAAACGGAACCCACGTCGCGTCCATGGTACACACCTTTCTCAGGTCGAACGTACTGGCCGTTGTGCGGGTGGTCCAGATGCATTGAGACCCACTGGTCAAGGATGATGTCGTCAATCGAATTCCGCAAGGATTTAAGTGTCGTTTTTTCTTCCTGCATCACTTCTGCCACTTTCTTGTAGAACTCCGGCAACAGGATCCCATCCAGTTTCTTCAGCGCGTTCTTCGTGACTTTCTCCCCTTTGTCGTGGAACTTCTGCAGACCTTTCACAGCTTCCGGAGCAGCATAGTAGGCGAACGTCATGAAATCTTTCCACAATTTATATGTTTTGTCGTGAAAGTGACAACGTTATGAACGAGGCCTCGCGCAACGAACAGCATCCAAACAACGATTAATGAACAAACGAATTGACCAGGCTGCTTCAGTTCAGCGGTTGGAACGAGGGCACTCATCTGCACGGCATCCACAATGGCGATCTTGAGATTGCTGTACGTGTCAGCCAGGCCTCGCCGCCGCTGATCTTCAACACATCGAATGAGGTTATCTGCTGCCTCATACAGCGGTATTGGCTCAACGTCTTGTACGCTTCCTTGTGCTTGTCCCGCCAGCTTTGCACGGAAGGCCCACGGTGTTGTAGGCTTCAGAATATCGGCGATGCATGTAGTATGCCACTGCTGCAGATCCAGACACGCTGTGTGTCGCTTCTCCCGAATCTTCGCAATCGCTTCCACGCTGTGCTGTCCAGATACACACCAATAATCGCCATCTGCAAATATGAGACACGTCTATGCGCCAGGGCTCGCGAAACGAGAAGAGCGAACAGTCGGTTGGCAACATACTATTATCTTCCCAGAGAACGGCGTGTAATGGGCCTGTTGGCAGTGCTGCTTCGAGTGACTCAATACGCTTCTGCAGTAACTTGGTATCTTTCCGTCTAATCTGCCCCTTTGTCTTCTCCTGGTCGATTCTCGCGTTGTCCAGCTCAACCTCCACCTGCCTCCCATCCGGCTTCAGGTGGTCCTCGATGTCAGTACCCAAGGTTAAGCCAGCATCTGGTGTTTTCTTCTTCTTACGCCCCTTCTTTGGTGTTCCAGCCTCCGATCCTGAGGTCTCAGGGTCATAGTCGGTATCTTCTCGTTTGTCGGCTGTTTTTTTGGCGGGGCTGGCCATTCTGCGATAAGGAGAAAGCCTGTATTGAAGGAAACATAACTTTGAAAAGGGTTAAAATGGTCGTCGATAATGCATATGTGAGGCGCTTTTAGCGAATACGAGTACAGTATGGTTGAGAATGCAAAACTGAAGGGGCTCGGCACTGTTTTTGACTGTTAACCTTGCGCGAGGCCTCGTGCAAGAGAGGGGGTGTACTAACCTGTTGTTTCATGCTGTTTACGCGAGGCCTCGCGCATCACTGCATGTTCTCCAATCTTCTTCGAACGTTTCGCAGCGTGTCGGCCTCTCACTGTTCCTCCAACACACTGCGTTGGGGGATCAGCTCCGACAGTTTTCGCTTAAAACCAGCCTTAAGCGGCCCCTGCTGCGTTAGCACCAACAACACAGACACAAGGACTTGTTTGTAGTGGTTAGAACCCTTTGGAGTTAGAAGAGACGGTGGAAGTTTAAGTACACCCCTGCGCGGCCAATGCGCCTGAATTGTACAAGTAGGCTCAGCACACCACCTAACCCAACGCACATATACACGCTCTGCGCTCAAGTAAGCAGTTAACCGCTGACGCACGGAATTGACAAAGGAATTGGGGATTTTGCAGACGTTCACCCTGTGACCTTCTTTGCGGATGGTGATGAGATGATACAGATCGTCAACATTTTCAATGGTTACTGCACCTCTGTTTTGGCCCTTCTTTGTCACAAGGCTGGAAAGCGAACTTTCACAAAACTCCTCGGCAAAGGCCTGTCCAGGCATGGCTGTGTGCCATGCAGTGTGGCACAATAGCGCAGTTGCAACAGTGCGTTTGTATTTCAAAAGTGTGTCCCCCATGTTCAAACCGTCTAACAGACACATAACAATCTGCTAACCCTCAGAAGCAAAAACACCCGTGTTGGCCGTCTCCCCAGCCCAATTGCACTGTCTAACGAGGTGACCTAGGTATAGTAACATAGGACAGTATTGTGTTAACAGAACTCGTATGGCCTTACACACAGCGTAACGGAGGCGTCATTGCCGATTTACAGGACCTGCCAGCCCAAGGGAATGGCATTTTCTGTTAAGGCGCCGTATGTGGGGGCCCATACCCAGCAGCAGTGCGCCAACAGTTATCTCCATTGTGATCAGCTTGGGAAAAGAGGGGACTGTTTCACCGCTGCGCAACAACCCTTTACGGAAGAAAGTCACGATCGGCCAAAATGAGCGAAATGTTTGTGTAACGCAAATCTTGTACGCGTGCCAGGTACCATACAATATAGGGTGTGACTGCAAGAAAAGCCGGACATTCCAACCCGTTGTTTTTTCACCGTACATCATCTTACAAATGCGGTAATGGATGTTCTCATCACATAAAACAGGCACGACTGGTCGAGTGTGCTGCGCCAAGTCCCTAGTGGATTGCAATAGATTAAGCAGCGAGATGTTGCCGCTCACCTATTCTTGGCTTAGACAAAGGGGTCGCCAATGTGGTCTCTTGGCAGGTACAGGGAGAATAATGTGAAGCGGCGCCCTAATGTTTCGAACAACAGGTCGCGTGCTTGCAAATCCTAGATCATGCAGGATACGTGCAAATGTTCCCTCGGTGTTCCCCAGCATGCGTGCAACAACAGGAACACGCCGTTCAAGCTCTTCCAGGCTAGGATGACCATGGCAGTAGCGCTGTGCATCCTTCAGTAGCAACACAGCCAACGCTGTTGCGTTCAGGCTTTTGTTGTTCTTGTCAGGATTTGTGGTAAACTGTTTGTTGTACCAGTTGTCCATCCACAACACAACTCACTGTTGGTGTATTTTGTTCCATGTAGTCTGTAACCTGACTGCGGCCTTCTCCTTCAGCGAAGGTGCGCTGTATCGCGCCAGACCTGACCTTGCTAAAATGCGACGCTGCGCCCTACTTCCCTCTACCGCAACAACTGACTTTGGTTTTCCCTGGTATGGAACTGCGCGGTGGCGCATCAGCAAATAAAGGCGCCAGGCCTCCTCTATCAAAACACCAACCCATCTCTTGCCTTCTGCCGCAATCGCCTTTTCAACGCTGCAACGCGTCCGTTCATTTTTGCGCAGACGCAGAAAAAACACAAACAACAATCGCGCGCCCTCGTCCCCCTGTTTTAGCCCTTCCAACAGTTCTTCTGCTGTGTGGTACGGCGTTTCCACTGAGCAGACATCGCGGAAAACTCCAGATGCTGCGGCCACTGCCTTTTCAAGGTCCACCTCTTTTCGCAGGGGCATTGTTGCTGTGAAGAATAATTGCGTACCTGTATCTATGTAATGATCGCTGTTTGAAAAACTTTCTTGATTTCAAACATCAACCTGTCACACAGCCTTCGCGCGACCAATTCTTCTGTGATCGCTTGTCCCATGCACCATTTTCGGTTAACTGTAACTGTCTGGTGATCCCACATTTGACTAGTTAATCCTGATTGCGGTAGCCAGTTGCGGCGCGCTACCATCGCTGTTGGGCAGTGAAGCCAGCGGTGACCACAGTATGAAAACTGGAGATGCCGGCGGGACCTGTGTGGCCGCCCATGCAGCAGCGTGGCATCAAGGGAATGCACATGCTGTGTAGTTGATGGATCTGTTCCAATTTCGGTTTCTATGAGCGCTTATGAGATCCATTGCGCGAGGCCTCGCGCAATGATCACCGAAACTTTAATGTTTCTCATGCGCCGTTCCATGCGCGAGGCCTCGCGCTTGAAACTGCAGTTTGTTCCGGAACATTTATACTTTTCAAGATTCTTGGGTACACCATTGTTGCAGTTGATTCGTTACAAGGTCGATCTCTATCACGCAATCCTGATAATGGTACTAAGTTACGTGTATAAATATGACAGGGTTCCATTTTTCGACAGCCTGCCTAATGCGTCGTGCTGTAGTACATTAATCTGGCACAAATGAACGTCTTTGCGCGAGGCCTCACGCAAAGAATGGTCACCAAACAATACTTTTCCCTGTCTCCCCCATGGGACACGTCATTCTCCTAGAAATATTTATTCCGCCATACTTGTTTGCGACGGTTTTAAAATATCCATCAAAAAAACTATTTTTTGATGCCTTTGGAAACCTGTCAATTTCCTACCTTTTCCTTCGTTTTTGACCATGCAACTTGAGCCGCCTAGGACTCTCCCACTCAGCACATCCTGGGTAGCCTGATTCAGGATCCCGAAGGAGGAAGAACAAAACCTGCAAAAACAACAAGACATGGGTAAGGCCCATTGGCTGTCAAAGCCTACCCTAGTGGTTGGGTTGTCACTCTCCACTCCCGGCAGTACAGGACCCCAGAGTCAGAGGTCTGGTGCCTACACACTCACTCTCCATCCTCTCCAAATATCCGAACTCAAGTCCCCTCCGGGCAGGAGATAGCCCCACCACACCACCGTAGGGGGGCTGGTGGTCCTGGGTGCCTATAAGACTTAGGCCCCAAAACTTCTGTCCAAAGAGGGGTAAAGTGGTAAATCGCCCATACCACCTCAGGATCCCACATCCCAAATGGAAAAAAGGGTAGTTGGGGGTAGCCAAGACCTTCATTCTGACACACGTAGAGGGGCAGGACCCAACTCCACACAGGCTCTGAGACCTAGTGAAGCGGTACCCAGAACCTATGGCCCATGGCCCGGAGGCCTGTGAGCCGTCACACCCGTTATGGCCCATGGCCCGGAGGCCTGTGAGCCGTCACACCCGTACCGAAGCCGTTGACACCGGCCGTCAGCGGGATATCCCTGTTCCCTAACCCGCAAAATCTGGAATCCGATTTCTAACCATTAAATCAATGTGGAATTACCATAATCTTACTGTCTTGGTCGATTTCCGGTTAGAAATCGGTGAAATACCCGATTTCTACCGCGATTTTAAGTTGTTGTGAAATCGCCGCTTGACGTAGCCCGTTCCGTGCACTGCATTAGATGATTCTGTAAAACGATCTTTTTGGAAGTTAAGACTGAAACACTCTTGGAGTGATCCGCAATTTTTTCCTTGATAAAACGCATTGCATCCCAGATTTTTCCCAGAAAATCTGGGCGGCCGAAGGCGCTTTGAACCCCCAAGTGAAATAACAAGGGTTACGAGCGTTCAAGCGCCCAAGGACGAATTAACGTGCCTCATAGGCACTGTATATGAGGTTTTGCCCCCCATAGTCATAGGATGAGGCCAAAGGATCCCAACTCCATAGGCCCAAAGGGTTATTTATTTTGAGTGTTTTCCAAGAAATAAGCAATCTCACGTACTTGGCGTCCAAGTACGTGTAGAAGTATGTTGAGTTGGCGTTTTTCCCTTCTTCGCTTGCCTCTACATCCGGGGCATATCACTTGTCTTCCCCGGATAGTACATATATGATCTCCATATATATATTGGCAATATATTTTGCGTGCATGCTGAAATTCCGCTTTCCAAAGGGAGGTCGATTTTCGACCAAAGCACTTGCATGTGTGTTAAGGGACCAAAGTTACTCTGGAATATAGGCACACTTTGATTCTAGGCCACTAGGTTGGGTGTAGAAGGCGAGGGTAGGGTTGTATGCCATATTTGGTATCATATCACGTGCCCATTTGGCGGGTGCACCATTCCAAGACTAACCGGCCAATGGACCCCATATTGCAGGAAGCCCATTCATTGTACTCCCAACCAACACTCGCAAGCCTAACCTTCGTGAAGGGACGCTTGTGGAGCGCTCCCGAAGCGATGCGTTGCGAGCAAGGTGTGTTTTTTTTGCAATATTCCATGTTTGCATGTGCCCACTTGGGAGGCAGCGCGTGCGGCCTTCCAAAGCGCGCCAAGTGGAGCACATATGTGGAATCAAAGGTCTTTGGTGTGGAGTCATTGTGTTTAGAAGGATTGGTCAATTACTCAATCCAAGCCGAAGATATTATAATATATTTGTGCAGCTTTCAGGGCACTTTTGCGTGTTTTTTTCGCCAAATTTGCTGTTTTTTGCCCGTCATGATGTCAAGTGGCGACTGTGTATCTCAACGCTGCGCTCCATTGACATCATGACCCAAGTATGTTATGAGGGTACACACTTCGGTGCCCAACATATCTCGGACCCGGCGAACAACTACCCTTGGGCTTGGCATACCGTGGCCACAAGGTTGGCGATTTGGGACGATTCCAAATCATGAGCTCACTTGGCGACCCTGTCATTCCCAAAAACGGAGGAGTTTGGGCGACACCCAAAAGATATGTTGGACGCATATGACTTGATACCAATCCTATGGCACACTCTGGTCCAAGTCGGGCATGTGCCTCATTTGCCCCACCCATGAGTGTGCGCATTTTCGGCCATTTTGAGCAATTTTCCACATTTTCTCCCCGCCGTGCACCATGTTCAGCCCCCTCGTGCACGCCGGACGCATGGACCAATGGACCATATGTGACATGGGTGTTATGGATATTTGTCACCATGGTCCGCAGACCACGTGGGCGAAGCGGAGCAACCTTCGTCAAGGTGCTAGCCCAAAGTTAGTGTGGATGATTTTGCCATTTCGGCAATTGTGGACCCAATTTGGATTGTCACTACGCCGAGTGGCATGGAGATCTTTGAGAGCCAAAAGCATAGGAGTCTTTGTTGGACTCCCGGTGGATCGCATATGGAATGGCGGATCCGATCTCCAAGCCGGCGTGGAGATATACCATTGGGGGTACCCCGGATTTGGGCTCATTTTGAGCAGCCAAAATGACCCCCTTTTGGGACCCCAATTTCACCCCCCCGTGTGGTCAATTGGCGGCCCCATATCTCTTCGCCAATGAGGAGTCTTGACCCAATTTCAAGTTGTACACTCAGATATAGGTCCTAGGTCCTGCCTCCTATCCTGCGAGCCATTGGCCTTGGCCTGGTCGGGCGAATCACGCGTAGGGATGACGCCAATTTTGGTGATTTCGGCATCATGACCCCACTTGATGAACCCGTGATGCCCTGATGCCGGGACCTCACAGGAAACCAGGTTGGGTGAGGGCTCCAGAGAGTTTGTACGCGAAGGGCATGGGGTCAGTTGCCTCGTCCCTACCTCTGGCGGGTCCGGACAAGGGGTCAATTTTGGATTTTTTCGGGGCTAATATCAGTTTGGGCTGAAACAGCCCATTTTCAGCTACCAACTCCTAGGGGATAATGGCGGGGCCTAATCTCCGGCTCAGAAGGGAGTTGGGACCTGCCGTTGAGGGAGCATAGGGAGCGACTGACGATTGGCTTTGGAGCACCTTGGTTCACAGGAACTTGCCTGTGGCTGGGCGAAACACCCTCCCCTATTGGCAGGGTTTCAGGGTCCGGACTGAGTAGGGCATGGGTTGTGTTTGAGCCCCCGCCCCTGCCAGCCACTGAGAGGGTCGGACCCGGGATTGGGACATGAGTTTGGACTGAGTGTCTATTGTCCTGTTATGCACTTATGCCAGTCCAGTGTTAACCCCATTTGTACATATCCTGATCTCTTGCTCTACATACTTTTGTTCCCTTGTTTCAGAGTGGCAAGGATCCTGAAACGCTTTGTCACATGACACGACCGTGATGATGCCCCTGTGAGCGCAGTGCTTTGCCTGTCTGCTTACTTGTGCGTGTCCACCGCAGCGTCCCGTGGCCAGGCCCCCCAACGGGAACGCATCAAAAGCGTTTCACCGCGGCGGGGTTACCCATCCCTCGCGTGCCACTAGGCGCCACCTGAACCCTGAGCACCACGGGCTTCGCAGCGCCGCCCGGCAACCGCGCCGAGTCCGTGAAGGAGGTGTAGAGACCGGAACTCCTACATCGGCCAGTTCCTTCGGCCGACCAGCACCGGCCGCACTCCCAGCTAAATGAACCGCCTCAACACCCACCCCCAGGACTAGTCCATCGAGGGGAACGATGGTGAATTGGCAGGAGGCGGGCAAGACGTCGCCGGTGCCCCACCCCCATGCGGTGCGCCTACTGCGTGGGTTGGTGTGGGGGCAGCACTACCGCCACAGCAACCCCCCGTGCGAAGGCGGCATGGCTGGGAGCTTCGAGCTCCGCGAGGAGATGGGCAACAACCGCCTGCAGGCAGTGGAAGACTGGCTGCGGGTGGAAGGATATGCCTATCGCTTTCGCCAGAAGCGCTGGAGGGTCTGGACCCGGCCGGACAGACCCGGCGAAGGGCTGCGCCCCGACGGGATGGAGGAGGACGAGAACCCCTACGAGTACCCGTCGGGCGCCACGATCAACGTCTCCATGTGGGACATGATCGAAAAGAAGTTCCCTGGGCCGGGGAACGAGCGCACGCTGCAGGGCAGCAGCAGCAGCGCGTCTCCTGGGAAGGAGAAGCGGTCCGCCGGGGACAAGAAGCGGGACAGAAAATGGCGGGAGTACCAGGAATCCCTGGCCGCCGAAGACGCCCAAGCCGCCAAGGGCAGAAGCCCAGCCCCCAGCCCCCAACGGGCCAGTGGCGGTCACCACCCCGGCCACACCACCCTTGGCGACTTCCTCGAGGTCGCCAAGCAGGCCAGGGCCAAGCCCTGTCCGCTGCACCTGAGGAAGTCAAGCCCCAGCAGCGACGTGGAGTCGGCCCACCGCGGGAGGATGCCGGCTGACCAGGCCAGCTCCACCAGCAGCGTCGCTCCCGACCAAAGGGACGTGGCCCGCGCCTGCGAGCGCGCCTGTGGGGTGCCCTGCAACCTTCTGGTTGCCCGGCAACGGGCCACGCAGCAGAAGGCTGCCGTGGAGCGCGCCGTCGGCATCGCCCTGGAGGAGGCTGCAGATTGGGGCAGAGGCATGGCCTTCCACGCCTCGACCGTGACAGCCATCACGGCCGGTCGCACGGCTGCAGCCACCCAGGAGGCAGCGACTGCCCGGGTCAGGGCTGAGGTGGCAGCAGCCGCCGAGAAAGCCCGTCTGGCCCAGGAGGCCATTGCCCGCAAGGAGGCCGAGGTGAAAGCGCTGGAAGGGGCGCTTACCCAAGAGAGGGCAAAGAAGGAGGCGGAGGAAAAGGCCCACGCCGAGGCGACGGCCAAGGCCCAAGCGGACGCCGCCAGGAAGGACGCCATCGAGGCCGCGCGATGGAAGGTCGCTGAGGAGAGGGCCAAGACGGAGGCGGAGCTGGCAGCCTTGGAGGCAGAGAAGGCTCAGCTGCAGCGGGCTCGGGAAGCCGAGGCTGCCCGTGCCCGGGAGAAGGCCGAAAGGCGAGCTGCCGCAGCCACGGCTGCCGCAATGGAGGAGGCAGAGGCCAAGCTCCAGCGCGAGACTCCCCCGGGAGGATCCCAAGTGGAGACCCTTCGAAAGCTCTTCGAAGGGGACGCCTCCTCCAGGATGACGCTGGATCTGGAGGAGGTTGACACGGGCAGCAGTGGGGACAGTGGCCCCACCGCCTACTGACGGAGGAAAGGTAAGGGGAAGACCCCCGAGAGGTCACGGAGGCCAGCGGGCGGACACCCCCACGACTCAGACCCCTTCTTCACCGCCAGCGACGGGGATGGACGAGGCCGTCTACATCGCCGAGGAGTGGCTGGCGGAGGAGGCGGAGACGTCCCCATGGAGCCGGAGGGTGAGAATGAAGATCTCCCTCCTCCCTACCGGAGCTCGGGATCCACCGAGTGCGAGACCGAGACGCCTAGGTGAAGCGACCTGGACGAGGAGGAAGACATGGACTTCGGTTACACGGAGAAGCCCCCATCCTCGGACCCACCGAGGCGACCCAGCGGAGACCCACCGGGACCCCCTGGCGGAGGACCATCAGGACCCCCTGGAGGACGCCCACCAGGTGGACCCCCTGGAGGCGGACCTCCGGGAGGGGGAGGACCCCCTGGACCGTGCAGACCCGGCGGAGGCCCTCCTGGAGGACCCCCTGGGGACCCCAACGACCCACCAGGGAACGGTGACCCGGATGCCACCTGGCGGTGGATTGTCCACCTCCGCAGGAGGGTCCAGTCGCTCGAGCGCGAGGTAGACACGGGCAAGGGCGAGATGACCTGCATCGCCAGGGTCGCCGCGGGCGCACAGAGGGAGCTGGACATCGCCAAGACGGAGATGGTCAAGATCGCCAAGGTCGCCACCGCCGCCCAGAGGGAGCTGGACACCGCCAGGGGCGAGACCAGGATGCTGAACAAGGTCATCAACGGCCTGCAGCAGAAGTTGGACGAGCTGAAAGGCCCTCGGAGCGTCGGCAGCGACCACCCACCCCTGGAGTCTGGCTCGTCGGACGACGGCTGGGGACCTGGACCAGGTCCAGGCGGAGCCCACGCCCCCGGCAGAGCCCCCAGGAGTCGCCCCAGCGCCGGTGCCCCCTCTCTCAGCGCCCCCTCTCACCACAGCGCGGGCCGCCGTAACGAGCGCGTGCCGCCCGGCAGTGGCAGTGAGGAGTGGCGTGATGAGTGGCTCAGTGCGGAGTACCACAACCGCCGTGCTCCACCGCGGACACCAGTACGCCCCCGACGCCCCGCACCAGCCCAGGAGCCAATCCCAATGGCTGGCGGGCGTTTTGGTGGACTCAGGGATGAGGTCCCCAGAGGGGACGTGGAGTGGGATGTCGGCGGAGGTGAGGAAGACCTGGAGGAGTTCGGCATTACCCTGCCGCGTGGTGTACGACGGGAGGCCGCTGAACGCAGCCGCCAGCGCCGTGATGAGGAGGCATACATGCAAGGAGTACGGCGTGAACATCTAGGTTCAGCGTACATGGAAGAACCACGGCGTAGCCACACGGATACCGTGGAGGAGATGGAAGTGGCGGCCGTGGCAGTCCGTGGGGGACGCTGATGGGAACCTCGGTCGACCTCGCGGCCGGCGTTCATGGTCTCTAAGGCCGCGGATGCCGCCGTGTGGGAAGACCTGAAGGACATCAAGCCCCCCACGTACGATGGCAACCCCCTCAACCTCGACCGCTTCTTGGAGAAGCTGGACGATTGGGGGATGACCGTCACTGAAGACATGGATCCCGCAGATGCGGAGAGATATGTCTTCAAACGGTTCAGGTACCGCCTGCCGGAGGTGCTCCAAGAGCTATACTTCATGGCGACCAAGGAGGAGAAGATCAAGACCCTCAAGGAAGCCAAGAAGTGGCTCAACGAGCAGGAGCGGGTGGACGCTCTGCAGGTGGCTCCCAAGCGGTGGAAGGCCATCAAGCTTCAGCATGATGGTCGGGAGATCCGCTTACGGGATTGGCGAGACTTCCAGGGGCAATACACCCTCTTCCGCCGCAACGTGGAGGACTGGAATGAGGGTGACGAGCAGGCCCGCCTGCTCTCCATGCTACCGGAAGCATGGATCAAGAGAGTCACCAAGGAGGAAGCCAAGAGGGCCAAGTCTAACCACACGGTCAAGATGATGCTCCGCAAGGAGTATCATACGAACGTGGTGGCTTGGACAAGGAAGAACGTGGCCCGGGATGTCAAACGGCACAACCTGCGGAACGCCCTCCTCATCACCGTCACGGGCGATCGCGAGAAGACCGCGATGTGGCGCCTTGATGAGTGTGACGTGAGCGGCTGGACTATCCGTCTGCAAGCCATCCCGGCGCGGATGAGTTGCGACGAGATCCTGGAGTGGGTTGGAGAAGAGGTACTCAAGGAGTACCGGAACCTCCACCACACCCGCGGGTTGAGGCCCGGCGACCGTGACGTCAACTATGTTGGCGAGGGGTCTGGCGGGGAAGCTGCCATGGACCCAGCGGGAGTCCATGGCGATGAGGCTCTTGACGACGATGACGACGACGATGAGCCCGCCGAGGTGGGGCTTTGTGCCTTCGTGGCCAACAACCTGAACACGGGGAGCAACCGGGGAAGCTGGAAGCCCCTGCAGAAGGGTTGGAAGAAGAAGGAGAAGAAGGATCCCCGCCGCATTGGCGACCCTCCGCTGTCCTTTGCGAAGTTCATACGAGCTCACCCTCAGGGCTGTTTCGTGTGTTATGGGAGGAACGAAGCGTTTAACCATGACCACCGGACATGCCCCATCCACAAGGCCGACACAGAGGCCTACAAGAAGGTGCACTGGTCGAAGAAGCGTGCACCCGCGGGTATCCGGGAGATCAAAGTGGAGGTCAACAAGGACGAGCTCTCCAAGCTGATGTCGGTGGGGACCGAGTTGGCCAAGGAGATCCAGGAGATCAAGAGGAACTGGGTCCCCAGGTCGGACGACAGAAACAAGGAGAACAAAGAGAACGACAAGAACAAGGACAAGGACAAGAAGGGTAAGAAAGGGGGAAAGAAAAAGGGTGTCAACGAGGTTGATGCGGAGGAGAGTACCCCTACTACCACAACCGACGCCCCTTAGCGGAGCCCCTGCAGCCAAGGGCCCCAGCTAGGGCGGTCGCAGGATGGTGTCGTGGGAAGCGCCACACCATCCCAGTTGGGAAACAGTGAGCACAAAGGGATTGCCGCGGGCAGAAGGCCCGGTCCGGCACCCAAAACGAAAGACAGTCGCGGTGGCGGCGTGAGGGCAAGTGAAGGCACGAACCCTTGCACCCGTCCATCCTTCGCGACCAAGAATGTATTTGATGTGCTTCAAGATCTATCCGAGAGTATCGGAGGATCACGCGGACCGCAGCCTGATGCTGCAGATGGGCAGCCTGAGCCCATTGTCCACGACCTGCACCAGTCGCTTGTTGAGCTTCTGGAACGGCCGGAGATCCTGAGCTTGCACGCCGTGCGCCGTGTTGGGCGTGAGCGGCAGTTGTACCTTAAGGTCCGTGGCTTATGCGGGGAAGTGGAGAAGGTCTTCGACGTGTTGGTCGACACGGGAGCTCAGGTCAGCTTGGTCAAGGCTGGCTTGCTTCCGCCAGAGTGCTTGACCGACAGTCGGAAGCCTGTCAGGCTGAAGGTGGCGAACGGCCAGTACATGGTGGGAGGCACGAAAAAAGCGGCCATTGGGCTGCAGTTCGTGAACCACCGTGAGCTGAGCCCCGGACCTAGGCAAGGAAATCCTCCTGCAAGGTCCCTTCTACGAGGCCGAGATGGACTGGGACATGATCGTTGGGTAGGACTTCATGATGGAGACGGACTCCGGCGTTCTCCCGGCCCAGGCCTCCATGACCCTGTACCAGGATGACCAGCTCTCGTGGCTTTCGTCACCTGAGCACCATGTGGAGTGCCAATGGATCCACCCGGAACGCAATCAGCTCGAAGTAGCCGCGCTGGGCACTGAGCCAATTGGGCCAGCAAACCAAAAGTGCGGCGTAATGCCGGGAGTGGCGAGCCGAGTGGTTGCGGACCTGGGAGCTTAGGATCTGTCCCTGGATGCGTTCTCTTCAGGAACCTCCGCCCCTCTTCGGGTTTGTGAGAAGTACTGGAGCGCCCAGGACTCCGCGTGGAAGAAGCACTGGGGTCCGCATCAGGGTTTGATGTGGATCCATTGCCCCCGACGGGACATTCCAAGGGCGGTAGCGAAGATTCGCAAGGACCGCTCCAAGGCAGTGCTGGTTGTTCCTATGGGATGCACCGAGGAGGAAAGCACCCGAGATTGGGTGGTCTCATTGACCAACATGACCTTAAACAAGGACCTCCTACCGGATGGAGAGAGTGTCTATCAGGACGCTAAGGGACAGCCCATGCCACCCCAGAGATGGCCAACGGAATTCCACTATGTGGATGGGGGCCTTGAACAGGACGACACCACGGACTTCGTGTGTGTCAACCGCATCATAGCGAAGCCATGGCGGCAATGCTTTGCGGTTTCCCCTGTTGACATCGGAGAATCGGAGGACCCCCTCACTGAACAGGAGATGCATCTGGTTCAGGGGTATATGGATCAGCCCTTTCACGACTGGGGAAACCAGCGTGAGGACAAGGGCCAGGACAAAGCCTGGTGGGAAGCAGATTCCATCGTCTCCGGTTCCTATGATGGGAATACCTTCGTAAAGAGGGTGCTGGACCACATGTCCAGCCAGGACGAGCCAATAGGCGGCAACCTGTTCCGAGGCAAGACCAGAGATGGCCCTTTGGGCCACCTGGAAAGACCACCTGAACCGAAACCGAGTGGGGTCGCTACCCCTCAAGTTAGCTCAGTGGTCCAGGTGCCCGGAAAAGCCAAGGCGGACTCCGATGAGTGCCCCAAGATCCAGGCATTGAGGGCCAGGCTGAAGCAGAAGTATGGGGATACCTTCTTCAGCGGAAGACCTGTGTTTCCCCCACCGGTGCGTGTACCGTATGGCGAGGCCAAGATACGACTGAAGCCTGACCCCCATGTGTATCGACACCCGGAGTTCGCCCTGAGGGGCGAGAGGAAGGAGGCCATGGAGAAGATCCTCCGTGATTTCATCGACAGAGGCTGGCTTGAGCCGTGCCACTCCGAGTGGGCCTCTCCGTGCTTCGTCGTCCCTGAGAAGGTGGCCAGTGAGTGGCGGCTCGTGGTCGGCTACTGCGGCCTAAACGCCCAAACGCAGCATGACAGCTATACGCTGCCCCTCATTGAGGACATGCGGCAAAAACAACACCGGCGGAGGATCTTCACGGTGATTGACCTGAAACATGGTTATCATCAGATGCCTCTCGCCGAGGAGTCCCGTGCCTGCACAGCCATGAGCACCCCACTTGGACCTCTTCAGTGGAGGGTGATGCCCATGGGCGTTACCAACCGCAATGCGGCTTTTCAGCGGACGCTGGAGAACCTGCTTGAGCCGGTGCGTGACTGTGCGGACCCCTTTGTGGACGACGTGATCATCGCGTCCGGGGACCCCAGTATGAGCTATGAGGAGCTCCTGGAGGCACATGAGAGGGACGTCACCAGAGTGCTGGACCTCCTGGTTCGGCACAAACTCACGGGCAGCAATGACAAGGCCACCATTGCGGTAAGCAAGGTGGTCTTCGCTGGCCATGTAGTCGGGAACGGGCAGCGGAAGCCCATACCTGGCAAGGTGGCTGCGATCGAGCACTGGGAGAAGCCCAAAACGGTCTCTGAGCTGCGTGCGTACTTGCTAGCTGCAACTACTCCTCGGGGTATATCAAGATGTATGCCGAGTATGCAGCCCCCATGACGACCATGCTCAAGGGCAACCGAGAGGAGACCAGAAAGGGGTCCAAGAAGGCTCTGGTCTGGAATGCTGAGTCCGACCGTGCCTTTGAGGGGATGAAGCAGGCGCTGCTATCCGCAGTGGGTCTGCACCTCATGGATCCTGACCGAGGGTTCGTCCTGCGCACCGACGCTTCCGACTACGCCGTTGGCGCTGTGTTGGAACAAGTGCTTGACGATGGGAGGCACGTGCCAGTGGCCTTCTGGAGCCGAGTCCTGGCGGAAGGCCAGAGACTGACGTGGACGCCCCGAGAAAAGGAGGCGTATGCCATCGTCATGGCTCTCAGGAAATGGGCTGGGTACATAGCCCTCCATCCCGTCACCGTCTGCACCGACCATCAGAGTCTGCAGTCGTGGCACAAAGAGCACGTGGACAGCCCCTCTGGTCCCGCCTCCCGACGGGCAAGATGGCATGAGACCTTGGCCAAGTTCGACCTCACGGTTGTGTATGTTCTTGGTAAGGACAACACCGTGGCGGACTGTCTTAGTAGGTGGGCCTATCCCGCCAGTAAGGGCATGACGGATGTCTCCGCCCATGGCGATGAGGCTGAGACCGCTGAGGCCAAGAGGACCATAGAAATGGAGCGCCTGATGGAGGAGGAGGGTGTTAAATGCTTCGTCGTCATGGCTGCGGATGCCCTCCTCGGAATGAGGATGGGAAGAGCGGTCAGAGTACTCGCCCCTGAGGGAGCAGAGTCCGACAAGCACCTCTTCTCTGAATCTTGCCTCCAGGACGACTGGACCGACAACTACGCTAAGTCTGAGGCCTTTGAGGCCGAGTATAGGGCTGTGACCGACCCTGATGACGGGCAGAAGTGGCCAAAGGGGCTGACTGAGGAGGATGGCAAGCTCTACCGGAATGGTAAGCTGCTGGTCCCGGAGTCCCGAGTGCTCGAGCTGTGTGAGGCTTGGCACCACCACATGATGCACCCAGGGGTCAAGAAGCAAGCCCTGGACATGCAGCGCCGGTTTGAGATCGACCAGATCCGTCTCTACACCGCCATCAAGAAGGTCAGGAAGGGTTGCTCGGCCTGTCAGGCCCGCAATCCCGATAACCGGAACGTCAAGACGGAAGCCCAATGGACTCCGGTGCCTGACCAGCCCATGGAGACTGTGGCCATGGACGTCTTCTCCATGCCCGAAGTTCACATAGGCAAGGAGACCTTTGACTGTGTGGTCCTTTGTGTGGATCGCCACAGCGGCTACGTAGTAGCCGTTCCGTCACGCAAAAGGGGGTTGCTCGCCAAGGAAGTGGCAGTCATGATGATTCGTCATTGGCTGACCGTCTTTGACATCCCCGCACCATTTTCAGTGACCGAGGGCCCCAGTTTACTGGTGGCTGGTTCAAGGCCATGTGTTTCCTCATGGGAATACGTCATGCCAAGAGCGTCGCCTATCTCAGCCGGTCCAACGGCCGGGCTGAAGTGGCTGGAAGGCAGCTGTTCGAGAAGCTACGCAGGATTCACATCACCAATCCACGTCGGAACTGGTTTTGAGGAGATGTGGCCCGCTCTGAAGGCCCATCATGACACCCCCACTCCGGGTGGATTGTCCCCTCACCAGATTTTGTTCGGCAGGGACCCCCTGGGTCGGGGACTTCCCTTGTCTGGTGATGGTATGGCCATGGACACCAAGGAATTCTTCGCGCGGCAAGAGGCAACGGCGCGGGACATCCGCCAGCAGCCCGAGAAGGTGCATGCTGAGCGTCAGAAGTCCGCCCTGAGCTCGACAGCGCAAAAGCTCAGGGTGGGAGACCCGGTGTGGGTGATCAGACCCCGCCCTATGGGCACCCACCGCACCAAAACCTGGTTCACACCCGGAGAGGTGGTCCGCAGGATTGGTGAGGACACCTACCGCATCAAGGTGGGTCACGGACAGTTCCGAGAGCGCCAGGAGAGTCAACTCCGTGTGCGGGACCCGACCTCCGTGGCCAACATGTGTCCCTGGACTTTGCCGCACATGAGGCTGATTTGGACGACGACTACGCTGAGCAGGACGACTATACCGTCAGATCCTGGCCCAGCGTCCGAACGCCTCGGCATCCGGAGGCCTGGAGGTCAAGGTTTGTTGGCGAGGCTATGGGCCGTCCCACGACACCTGGGAACCCGTCTCCTCGTCCGTGCCGCGGATTAACACCCCCTTCATGGACTACATCCGCAAGCACAAGACCAAGATGGATGTCCCGGGCGATTGCAGCCAGGGACGCCTGATCGCCGCCCTGAGCTCTGCCCTGATGCAGTTTGAGCACTTGTTTGGTCGGCGGATTGTCCCTCACTTGCTTGCTCTCTTCCATCCTCCGGTGACCTGCCATCAGAGTGGCCATATACCCCCCCCTGCTGAATCCAAGGAGGATAGCCCCTCTCTTCCACTCCTATTCGTCACTCCTCGCCTGCTGAATCCTTGGGAAACCGGGCAGGGGACTGACCCTGACATTTTCTTGAGCTCTTGGGGCCTTGAAGCCCATACGACGTTGCGCAACGGATGCCGCTGTCATCGGCATTGCGATTTTTGAGTGTGTGGTCTGGTCCCATGGCACTTGCGGGATCCAGACCAGTCTACGTGTGTCTGCAGACTATATCTGGCCTGAACTCAGGCGTTTTCCTGTCCGCCCTCCTGCATATGCCTTATCCTAACCAGGGCGTGGTTTGGCGCTCTGTCCAGAGTGTGTTTACACGCCTATTACCCCGCTTATTGCTTATGTTTCTGTTCCCCAGGATATGTGCATCTGTATGTTAAGTGTTATCAGCCCATCACCGAGATATGGACTGTTTTTCCCCCCGAAGGGACAGGAATCGGAATACGAAGGCGCCCTGAGTCGCCGTGTACATGCTCGTACATAAGGTCCAGCCTGGACCAGTACCTAAGTACAGATTCTTTTGTTCGAGTGCCCGTGATACCGTGTGCCCTAGTGGCTGTGATGTGCTGAGATCCTCCTGGCGCCAGGCGGGAAGCCCAGTTGCCTGACTACACTCCCAGCGGTCCGCCACTGTCAGTCCCAGTGTGATCCTACCGACTCGCAGACGCACTTGCAGTCGGATGGCGACCTCTGGTGTCCTGCCCTCGGTCAGTCTGCCTGGGAAACTGGTGGTTTGAGGAGTCGACGCCTCCACCCAGACTGCATGAGGACTCCCTCATGCATGGCCTTCGTGGTAATGGGGTGAGGGAAAAGACGGCCTTGATGCTCGATACCTTATGGAGGAGCTCGTTCGGCTTTACCACTCTGGACTCGCGTCGTGGATATGGACATGGTGCGCCAAAGGAAGGACCCGTGGGGACTCTCCCCCAGCCTGCGGCCTTGGGAAGCCTGGGGTGGCCTGATGGATTCTTGTGGTGGCTGTAGACCTGTGGGACCACCTCGGTCGTCGTGTGACGCCTATGTTGGCCGTGCATGCCACTGCCACTGTGGTAGTGACCGTCGCAGCCGGCACCCGGTGCGCCTAGTATGGGTTAACGTGTCCTTTGGTTGCCGCACCATCGCCGCCAGGACCCGGGACTTGATACTTGATACTATACTTGCAGTTACTAACAGCTACAGAACCGTACCTGTCTTACTGTGGGATTGTACTGGGCAGCCTAACCCGCAAATCGGCCTGAAGTGAGGATGTGACACCCCCCCTCCCTTCAGGGGATGGTCCTGGGTACCCGCTGCCATGCTTGGGTGTTATCGAGCCCCCCCCCAGGGTTTGCTCTAAGGAGGGGGGTGAAGCGGTACCCAGAACCTATGGCCCATGGCCCGGAGGCCTGTGAGCCGTCACACCCGTTATGGCCCCTGGCCGGGAGGCCTGTGAGCCGTCACACCTGTACGGAAGCCGTTGACACCGGCCGTCAGCGGGATATCCCTGTTCCCTAACCCGCAAAATCTGGAATCCGATTTCTAACCATTAAATTGATGTGGAATTACCATAATTTTACTGTCTTGGTCGATTTGCGCTTAGAAATTGGTGGAATACCCGATTTCTACCGCAATTTCTAATTGTCGTGAAATCGCCGCCTGACGTTGCCCGTTCCGTGCACTGCATTAGATGATTCTGTAAAACAATCTTTTTTGGAAGTTAAGACTGAAATACTCTTCGAGTGATCCGCAATTTTTTCCTTGATAAAACGCATCGCGTCCCAGATTTTTCCAAGAAAATCTGGGCGGCCGAAGGCGCTTTGAACCCCCAAGTGAAATAACAAGGGTTACGAGCGTTCAAGCGCCCAAGGACGAATTGACGTGCCTCATAGGCACTGTGTATGAGGTTTTGCCCCCCATAGTCATAGGATGAGGCCAAAGGATCCCAACTCCATAGGCCCAAAGGGTTATTTATTTTGAGTGTTTTCCAAGAAATGGGCAATCTCACGTACTTGGCGTCCAAGTACGTGTAGAAGTATGTTGAGTTGGCGTTTTTCCCTTCTTCGCTTGCCTCTACATCCGGGGCATATCACTTGTCTTCCGCGGATAGTACATATATGATCTCCATATGTATATTGGCAATATATTTTGCGTGCATGCTAAAATTCGGCTTTCCGAAGGGGGGTCCTTTTCCAACCAAAGCACTTGCATGTGTGTTAAGGGACCAAAGTTACTCTAGAATATAGGCACAGTTTGATTCTAGGCCACTAGGTTGGGTGTAGAAGGCGAGGGTAGGGTTGTATGCCATATTTGGTGTCATATCACGTGCCCATTTGGCGGGTGCACCATTCCAAGACTAACCCGCCAATGTACCCCATATCGCACGAAGCCCTTCATTGTACTCCCAACCAACACTCCCAAGCCTAACGTTCGTGAAGGGACGCTTGTGGAGCGCTCCCGAAGCGATGCGTTGCGAGCAAGGTGTGTTTTTTGCAATATTCCATGTTTGCATGTGCCCACTTGAGAGGCGGCGCGCGCGGCCTTCCAAAGCGCCCCAAGTGGAGCACATATGTGGAATCGAAGGTCATTGGTGTCGAGTCATTGTGTTTAGAAGGATTGGTCGATTACTCAATCCAAGCGGAAGATATTATAATATATTTGTGCAGTTTTCAGGGCACTTTTGCGTGTTTTTTCACCAATTTTGCTTTTTCTTGCCCGTCATGATGTCAAGTGGCGACCGTGTATCTCAACGTTGCGCTCAATTGACATCATGACCCAAGTATGACGAAATCGTGGGCTGTCCACAATTGCGCAAGAACAGGCCACTCATCGTGTGTTTCCTGGGATGGATGAATGTACCCTAGGTACTCCGTAGACCTCTTGGAGCCTGCAGACAGGCAGCGCGAACGCTGCTGCTAAGCGCCAGATTGTCGCAGGCGACAATTGCCAGGCATGAAAGACCGCAAAAAGGCAGTGATTTTACAATAAATTTGTATTGCAGATCACGAATTTTTATTATGACGGGTTCATCCAAGGGTGTAGCATAAGTTGCGGGCATTGCTGGGATCTGTGCTTCACAGAGACCAAACACTCTGCCCTCTCTGTGCACAGGACACCAGACTGTGTCATGTATGGGACCATGCAAGGGTCCTACGATGATTTAAGCCAAGCAATGGACATGGAGAACCCTGTGGGAACGAGGGACACAGAAGTGACTTCAGTGCTCCTGGTGTATCGCTCCGTGCCTTGAAGGATGACCAAGACTGGGGTTTGGGGGGCTACTGGAGGCGCTTGCACGTCCGGAGAAAAGAGGGTTTTCCGAGTTTGACAAATCTCAAGAGATTTTGCGAAAAATCAGGGATTTCGACAAACACTTTGCAGGAACTTCAAGGGCCGTAGCAACGGAACTGGTAAAATGAGGCAAAGCGTCAAAACACAGAATCCTCACAAAATCTGGGCAATAAGGAGCCAAAAACATGGGCACCCCACCTACCGCTTCAAAATCATCGTACCGTGCAGCAGGTCCCATGTAGCGTGACATGAGTGGCACTGCGGCAGAGACGCCAAGCGATCCGCAGTGCAGCGCCCGAGGACAATGACTGCATCGCGGCTGTATGGAGTCGCGTTGCTGCGCCGGCTTACGCAGTACCCCTCCAACCGATGGGTGTACACGACACCAGACTCAGCCGTCGCTCGTGAAGATCGTCAGCGATTCCCCCCGTGTGACGCGGCTGTTCTGCGCCCACTGTAGTAATGCTGGCCTCGGAAGCACCATGGGTGCCCTCGCTGCAGACCAAGGCAGCCTGCAGCATCGAGGCAAACGAGACCCTCGCTGTACAACGTCGAGTACAGCATCGTGGCAGATCCTGTGCGCTTGGACGCGCCAAGCGCATTGAGGCATGGTCTGCGAAGAGGTTTGGTACGTAAGTAACCAGTCAGGGAGCGCCACTGACGCTCTTCAGTGGCCAGTCCAGTGGGACCAGCGTGGGACCCCAGCGCGCTGCGTCATTTTTGTTTTACTGGGCCGGCATTAATTTTATTATTAATCTGCCATGTCCCTGGTGGTGGAGCCCAAGCATTTGAATGTCTGCGCCACTAAGTGCAATCAGCGTTCTTGCTGGGCATCCACCCTTTTACTGCTGGCGCGCAGAGGCGTCGGCGCGTGTAAGCTATGCACAGGAAACACCCACGCGTGGGGCTTGCAGGGCCGCCATCAGCCTAGCAAGCCTTTTAAGGAGAGGGGTGACGCGAAATCGTGGGCTGTCCACGATTGCGCAAGAACAGGCCACTCATCGGGTGTTTCCTGGGATGGATGAATGTACCGTAGGTACTCCGTAGACCTCTTGGAGCCTGCGGACAGGCAGCGCGAACGCTGCCGCTAAGCGCCAGATTGTCGCAGGCGACAATTGCCAGGCATGAAAGACCGCAAAAAGGCAGTGATTTTACGATAAATTTTTATTGCGGATCACGAATTTTTATTATGACGGGTTCATCCAAGGGTGTAGCATAAGTTGCGGGCATTGCTGGGATCTGTGCTTCACAGAGATCAAACACTCTGCCCTTTCTGTGCACAGGACACCAGACTGTGTCATGTATGGGACCATGCAAGGGTCCTACGATGATTTAAGCCAAGCAATGGACACGAAGAACCCTGTGGGAACGACGGACACAGAAGTGACTTCAGTGCTCCTCGTGTATCGCTCCGTGCCTGGAAGGATGACCAGGAGTGGGGTTGGGGCGCTACTGGAGGCGCTTGCACGTCCGGAGAAAAAAGGGTTTTCTGAGTTTGACAAATCTCAAGAGATTTTGCGAAAAATCAGGGATTTCGACAAAAACTTTGCAGGAACTTCAAGGGCCGTAACAACGGAGCTGATGAAGTGAGGCAAAGCGTCAAAACACAGAATCCTCACAATATCTGGGCAAAAAGGAGCCAAAAGCATGGGCACCCCACCTACCGCTTCACTAGTATGGGAAGCAGGGCACAAAAACAGGCAAAACCAAAAATCAGAGGTTACCTACTTCAACACACTCTCCCGCCAAGGCAAAGGGAATTCAAAGAGTTCCATGTGTGCACATCAGAAGGGCATCAGTCCAACATTATGCCCACCGGATATTGGAGTCTGTCTCCCTGATACCTTGTCACTGTCACAAGTCTGATAGGCTGCGCACTTTTGTGAAATTCTCCTTAAGTGAAAAACAAAGGAGAAAAGAATGCAAATAACCCCCGCATACGGTCAGCCTAAGCTCCAGGGAAGTGCATGCACAAAGAATCTGTGAGGGAGTTGGTTTTTCTTAAAAGGGTTGGCCCTACCTTTCCCTCAGGTTGGAGCAAGGCAACAAACTCCAATACCCACTTTTTGCGGTTATTTTTGGGGACCTCCAAAAGGGCTTATGCATACATTCCTGAGTCAGATTTGAAGTCAAAATTGAGGTGACATATGGGTTTGGTCCGATCCCATAAGGGTAGGCCATAACCCAAACGTCTCAGATATGGGGAATAGACACTGATGAGAGGCTATGGGTGAAATATTGGCCCAAATCCAGAAGATGGCCCAAGTTTCCCATGGCCCCAAAGTGACCTCATGAAGTTTGGGTTTTTCAACAAAATTCCAGAGGAAATTCAAAGCAGTGAACCTATGTACCAGTAACCTTCCAACAAATGCTCAATACAAAGTGGAGAGCACCATTAAAACATAGGAAAAGACCCCAAGGTCCAACTCCTCATGGGTTCTTCACTGTTCACCCGCCAAGTGACTACATGACAGGGTGGTTTTCAGGGTCCATAATGTACATCTCTGGGACCATGTAAAACCACTATCCTATACACTTGGCAGACTTGGTTCCAATGGATTGGGTAAGTAATAGAACATACCAAAAAAAGTTCAAATACCCAAGGTAGAAACATTGGGGAAGTGTAGGGTCAATGAACAAGGAGATTTGGCCCAAAGACTCAAATGAACCAAGTGAATGAAGTGAACAAACAAAAGTTGAAACCTCCAAAACGTTTTAGAGATTGCAATGGTGTGGTAAGCCCAAAGTGAGTTATAACCAAGTAAAAGCGTGCACGCAGAGTGGAAAGCATGCACGTTCATTGGAATCAATACTTGGGTTCGAACTCAATTTGTACAAAAAGATATGAGTTCGAAACCTCAACACATTGACTGAGTAAATTTGGGCAACGTGCTCATGACCAAATTTACTATAAGCAGAAATAGGCCAAAGTCGCACATAGAAAATTGGTCGTAGCTTAACCAGAAAATTTGACTACGACCCAAAGTGACCATACATATTCATAGTAGGGACCATGAAGACCACAAATGATCAAATGTTCGACCACAAACTCAATATACTGGATCTCCATGGTCACCACAAGTGAACACATGAAAAATATAAAATTCAAGACGCAATCACCAAAATTCATGTGTGGCCCTATGTACAATGAATGATGGCGGAACAAAGTGCAGTAACAAGAGTAGACACATGCCACAACAAACACAAACAAACATTATACTCGAAATTGACGCAAGCTGGGAAATCCAAGCTCGAAAAGTAGGCCCATGACACGCCAAAAATGAGTGATTTCTGGCATAAAATGACTTTGTCCAAAATTTTTTCAAAAACGTTGAAAATTTCGAACTAAAAGATGTCAAAAGCGTCGAAACGCAACCAAAACTTGAACATATATTGTTTGTACTCACCAAGTACGAACAAAATGAGCTCTTATTTACTTTCCGTCGCCACTATATCTTGGAGATGTAGTGGCAAACTTTGAACACATGAAAACAAAATGCCCAAAATCTCGAAAGTAAAAATGACAGCAGACGTCGCCAATCGCTCAAATGAACTTGCATCAACGTGATTATGGAACTAGAGACTCGTCGTAACGACGTCAAAAAAAATTTATGAAGAGACTCGACAATGACGGGACACACTGACTCAAAAAAGTGGCAACATGAACACAACAAAAATGCACTATTTATGCATGAAAGTGGGTCCAACCATGGAGTGTGGTGACCCACCACGACCATATCTCGTGATTGCAAAGGGAAGGAAAGGCAAACCAAATTGGATATCAATCTTGACTTCATCCTGCAATCATCGAAATCAACTTGAGCTTGAGACTCACCATGGTTTTCTTAGCCGAACCAAAACTCAATTCAATCCTAATAATCAAGACATATCTCAGAACTGGCTTGCAACTCAAAGGAACAATCCAAATACCATTGAAGAGGAGAGTCATGCCATTTGAATGCACCTCTTTCCAAGAGAAATGGATGGAAAAACTCAATTTACGATTAGGTTCAAGTGACTACATGAAATACATAAGATATGCATGCCATGCCTAATCTAACAATGGGGCGTAAAAGAACAAGGCACCGTAAGGTGCCGGCAACGATGCCTAAGCTATCCCTATACTTTAAATGGCTGGGCACCATGACAGTAAGGGGTTTTCGAAAATAGTGGCACCGGAGCCTGACTCTTTAATTCCCTATTATAAACTGAGCATTGACTATTACAACCATGCAGTCAGAATTAATTGAACTCAACAGGATGAAGTTGCCGTAAAGGCCAGTTCATGGTCTCGTGATTTGGGTCGCCAGATCCCAACTGGCAGTTCGCCCGCGAATTGGCGCGACGCCAGTTCACCACCAGGCCGCTGGCAATATTCAACTTCTGTACCTATGCGATTTCAAGGCAAATTCACATAGGTATCAACAGGGCAATGAATTCCCTAATGACTGATACAAAAACGGCGGAAAAACATGCCGAGTTCCCTGATATCCCTACTGCAGGTTCAAGTCAAAAGTGCCATGAGAGGGAAGGTTACGGGGGGATGAAGGCTAATTATATCCCCTATCAAATCCCATAGTGTGGGCCTATAATAGCGTACACAAAGGCATGATGGGGGTCAGCACAAAGAGTAGTATGTGTCCCCATAACCGGGGATCAGGCCCCACAGGGAGGGCCAGGGGGCGCAGCGCATGACAGAAACCAAACACTCCTCTGCCTAGCTCAACGACACCGTTGAAGCGGAAAAAAAAAAGGTGGTGACATCGTGACCTAGAACCAGGAAAAAAACAGGGATGGGATGGCTGGGTGTAAAACTTCACCTACGGCTCAAATCGTTTTACACTCCCCTCCCCAGCCCAGCAATCTTGCTGGCGAAAACTGACACGGAAAAAGGGTTTTAGCTGTGTGGTGTCCCCCTGCCCATCAGTGCTTCTGTTGGGCTGAACTATCAGGTTAGCACAACCTACTGCAGTTCTACAGATTCAAATGAAAAACAAGCAACACAGAAAGTCAATCAGTTAAAACTCAAGGTATGCTGTGACAGGAGGAAATGGTTCAGGCATGCCATCATTATCCTCCGTTCAGCACCTATCCAGATTGAAGACTGAATGTTCTATCAAGACAATGGCTGCCCACTTCCATGAAGGAAGGGCCCACGTGCCAGCAGTGGGTGAAAAAATAGAAGCAGATGACAGTCCATTCAGTGGGAAGGGACCCATACCTTCAGTGCGCGTTAGATCCCATCAACCCCAGCAATGCAGAGAAGAACAATGTAAAGATTGCTACTGATCATCCACGATCAGTCAGGATTCAGGATAGAGGTACTGCAGAGGCTATACCAGCACCTGCAGTGCCTGGATTCAGTCAGACTACTTGCAGCATACATGTTTCAGTCCGAATACTCAGCATACCTTACTTCAGTTTGACTCAGGGACACCAAAGGTTCCTGTACTCATACCACAAGCAGTGCTGTTTACAGCCACAGCCTCCACGAGAGCTTACATTAGGGGGAAGCTTTGAGGTGCCCCCTTAGCTATGGCGGCTCTGTGGGCTATCTCAGGACATTGCTGTGACGTTTCATGCACCTCAGCCTGGTCCAGTGTCAACCCCCTGCAGCTGCCAGGTTTCTGGCCGATACCCGGGTTCACTTGGCCATTTCCCCTCGTGACCCTATCCCTGGTTACCTAGCCATGGGATTGTACAAGAACTGACCCGACTTGGTCATCAGTGGATCTTGTGGACCAGTCTGACTCAAAGACATTGAACTGCTGCAGTGCAGAAGAGACTCTTCAGGGCCTCTGGCTGATGGTGCTGCACCAGAAGGCCAGACACGTCCTCTTAACAGCCCATGTGTCTGGGGTGTGCACAGCCCCAGTGGCTGCAACCTACGCACTGTACTGGGGTCTGGACTCCACTCCGACACCAAATGTGCCACCTAAGTACACGTATATGGTGGGTGCTCCGCATATGGGGGCCTGCACTTGACTGCACTACCCAGCGGGTCCCGCTGTTTGCAGTCCAACAACCTGTTTCTTCTTTGATTGGCCCTTTTAGTTGTGTTTGGGTGTTGGCGACCCCGAATAAGGGGACTGCTGAAGTTTGGGAGCCAATTTCAGGCACACATAGGCTGGACACTACACTGTGTTGCTACCAGTTTGGTGCCTATCCGCCCAAGTTGGTGGCCTGGGCGTGTCAGCTCCATACGGACAGCAATTATGACTGTATATGTATCAGTGGGAGATGGGTTGAGTGCCCATCACCTGTGGTAGAGGAAGAGAGATTAGTGTAGGGGTATAGACCGAAGATATGGAGGTCGTACCACCTCAAGTCCGACCCTGGTGGTCTGATGGACTACTTTGGCTTGACGGCTCCGCTTGGATCCCAAAATACATCCTGCTGAATGTATTTACTCTGGGTATACAAACCTCTGCCTGCAGGACAGGGGGCTACAAAAGATTGTGACATACATATGCACATATAAGGGAAAAGCGAAGACCTACACGTTCCCCGGAGCCCCAGAGACTTCCAACTGGGCGGTCTGGTCCCCAAATCCCCAGAGACTTGCAACTGGGCGGTCTGGTTTGGTACTGTGGGTAGGCAGCGCCCACAATGAGATGGCAGGACACTTCGGATCACAGTCAACACATCACTACTACACCCGAAAGCAAAACACACTTGGCTCAGGCAGGCAGGTAGGCATCAGCCGTCCACATACGGCCGACACTTGGGGGCGCTGTAAGAAGACTACCCCAGATGGGGAACTCCCCTAAGGTTGACTTGGGGTTTCCACTGAGTGCAGGTATTCCAGACCCTCGCAGGGTAACCACAAGGCTGTGGTGGCACTCTTTGACGATGCGTGAGTGCATCCATAAGGTAGATTGTCCGTCTACCCGGGAAGAATAGACCTTGCTGGATCTGGTGGGCCCCCACTGGAGGACATTGTTCGGCCCCTGCTGCCAAGCACACTCCTCACACACGCTCCACTCATCAACTCACACATTCCGCGGTGTTCCAGCAGACTGATGGGGCGTTTCGCCGTGGTCTCCTAAGAGGCCCCGGTTGGGGCTAAGCTGGACGGCAGGACATCGTCCTGAGGGTTCCTAAGGTACATGACACTGACGTTCATGGCACCACGCTTATGCCCCCATCACCCGACCAAGACTCGAAATCCTGCTCAGGGACAGCGCATCCTGGCACAGGCCGCGATCATCTTGGTCAAGTCCCCAGAGACTTGCAGCTGGGCGGCAGGACCTTGATCGGACGGCTCTGGCTGGATAGGAAAGGGGAAAGGAAAAAGGAAGGAGGGGATGTCGTCGACCATCACCTCCTTGGTCCGGTCACAGTCCCTCACAGCTGCCAGGACCCGTACGCTGCAGGTAAAGGGCTCACTGGTTGTTGGCACTTCAGGCTTTTCTGGCTGTGCAGACTGGGGTGCCTTCACCTGATAGCACAATCCAGCCAGGAGGGACGTCATAATGCATAGGGCGTCCACGAGCCGTGGGTCGCCCTTTGGTGGCATCAAAGCCCGTCTGGGAGTATAGCCACCCCAGCTGGGATTTGACAGAGTTCCAGAGGGTGGATTGAATAAGATACTCCCCCTGGCGAGCAGGACTGATATGCTGTATCATAGCCCCATTCATCGGATGGGGACTCTGGGTTACTGCTCTCAGGGGTAGTCCCAGTCAGTCTTTGGACATCATTCAGTCCTTCGCTCAAGCCCTGTTCAGGTGTGAATCCTGCTTGAATCAATGGCAGCAAACTGCTCAGCATTTCTCGACAAACGGGCGTGGCATCAGGACCACTTTCACAGTGGGTCCCTGCGGGTGGTTGCAAAACCTGTAGGGGTCTCTCCATTCTGTCCTTGCCTGCTGATTGTGTGTTCACAGGTTTGTGTGTGGGATTGACGTCCAACCGTCCGGGTAGCCACAAGCTTGTCGCTGGGCATCCCTGACTCAGACCAAATAAGGAGCGGAGGGAATAGGTCTTGAGTGGGTTGGCATGTCTTGATATCCTGAAAGTCAGGGGTCTCGACAGAGCATGGTGTCCATATTTGTTTGCCCTTCTTGCTTATATATGACTGATCTCGGCGCACTGGATGTAGGGCACGGGGTTGCTGCCGGTACGCAGAGACAGTCTGCCTCTTGCTACCAGAAAGGGTTATAGTGATTTCAACACTGTGTGTTTGTTGTGCCTCTCCTGCTGCTTGCTGCTGGTGTAGGGTTTCCTGCTGCTTGTTTTTGATGAGGAAAATGTTTTATTTGCTGAAATGCAACGAATCAAGGATATCCCAAGCCAGAGATAAGCAAGTAGAAGATAAACAGGATCAAAGCATGAAGGGCTGCAGTCACAAAGAGTTAGATAAAGAAAGCTATCAACAATAGACCACAGCAACTAGCATACATTGCAACTCAGGATGAAATATTTTACATGTTTGGGAAAGGCTGATTGGAAAATTGCCCCAAGGGCTCACTCTCATCCACAGTGCCATCTTGAGATGTGCACTCTTTGTTCTTGGGTCCCATAGGTGCTGAGGTGGAATGGCATGTGGCGATGAGGTCACTGCCATGTCACATGGGATATTCCTACTTAGCTAGGCTGACCAGGAATTGAACCTAGGACCTCTCAAAAAGAGGTGCCCCAGCCCCCTAGGGTGCATACCACTAGGATAGCTAAGAACTCATGAGAAAACAAAGATAAATTCAGAGGCTCTGCCTTCAGTATATTAGTGCCTCAGCAACCCAGGAGAAGATATCCTAGTGCCTATAGCTTGGGGATAAAGGGGTCCACACCACATCCTGATTTAGTGTCTGATTCCATAGGTCAAAATGTGTTATCACCACTTTTGGTTGGGCCAGTACTAAGATAGAAATGCCTGTGTGCTTAGAGCACCTCTAATACAACTAACGTATACCCTAAAGCATTGGAAACGCACTTCTTCTTTACTTTTGATGTGGCCTGCCACCTGTTCTTGTGCCGTGGTTCGTTGCGTGTTGTGCGCGCTGCACGGTTTTGCGGCACCCGGTGGCCGTTGTTGCTTGGCACCTGTCCGTGTGTCTTGGTTGTGGCCGGCGGCGTGCCACTCTGGCGTGCCTCGTGGCCCCCGGTGGTGCGCCGCGCCTCGTCCGGTCCGGTCGCTCTCGGTCCTCCGGTCGGTCTTCCTGAAGCTGTGGTGCCTTTCTCCACCCGTGGGGCTTGCGCCCCCGGCTTTACTGGGTGGCTGCGCGGGGCACGCGGAGGCCGGCTGACAACCGGGCTCATTGTGCCTGCCGCTGGCCCCCGCCAAGGCAGGGGCGCTGGGCTCGCTCCCTGTTGTACCCGTTCGGGGCTCCGTGATGGGGTTGCCCCTGGCGGGTCCCCCCGGTCTTTCTCTTGGGCTGCGTGCGCTGCGGTGTTTGGCGTGTGTGGACCCGGTCACTGACGCGTCTGGTTTCCCGTACCGTCCGTCTTCCGACAGGGGACTGGGCCGGTGCACCGGGGCTGTTTTGTGTGGACGGTTCCACCGCCCCCTTCGGGTCGGAGGACGCCACGCCCAGGTTCCGCGCGTGTGTGCGTGTGCGTGCCCTGCTTGGCCGGGTCGGGCGGGCTGGCCTCCCGGGCGCGTTGTAGTTGATAGGCGTAGAGACGGTCTCGTTCCACAGTCTCTGGTGGTCGATGACAACATAGGCACACTAGATGGGGTTCGCATACGCAATCTTCTGAGAGTTCATCCTCCTCTGGGGTCCTCACATGGGCACCTCATACTTCGTAAGCTTCAAGTCCACCTCTCGTTGCCAGGTGGTAATCTTCTGTTCTAGGTCCTCTCTTAGTTGGGAGATATCTCCCATAGACCCTTGATTCAACGGCCAAGAGGGGCGTGTAGGCCTAGCAAAACATAGCTCTTTCGCCACCAATCTCCTCTTGGAGTCCATGTACTCTGTTAGCCTGGATCGGGGGTCCAACTCCTCGTCCACGGGCTCGTCTCCCCTCATGGCGACTAGAGGATTCAGTGGGGCAGCGTACTCGGCGTTCTCCACTTCCTCCACGCACGTCTGCACGAAGAAGGCGTAATGCTCAGTCTCGTCATCAGAGTGTATAGAGCTGGGTAGCTGGGATAGCGCACACTCTGAGACTACATCAGGATTAGATACACGGCAGAGGGAATTGGGGGCGACAGTGTGAGACACAACATACTCGTCTCCCCCAGGGAGTAGTCTCCACGGCGTCTCGAGGTCGTAGGTGATTTTCCAGGACGTCCAAGGTGAAGCCACTGCTGTCACGTTGAATTTCCTGGACGATAGCGGAGTCAAGATCCTCCCAGGGCACTGGGGCTAGACTCCCATCCACCACGCTTAGCATCAGGGTTGGGATAAGCGAGCGTTTAGCGACTGAACGGTCGTTTGTTTGTTACGCTTAGGGAAATTTATTAACAAACGACGTTTTAACAAACGACGGCCCGCAGGCCCCTGCCGCGGCGTAGCGCGCGCACTTCCTGTGTGCTGTGTCCGATGTTTTGCGTTGTCAGAACCTATGAACTGAAGGATTTTAAAATGCACAGGATTTCAAAAACCACAGGCACAGACATGTCAGAACAGGACCACAATTCGTGCAGAATAGCAATTTTTTAGGCTTTTCACATGTTTGTATTATTAATTTCGGATTTATGCACATTGCATCTCTGTATTTTGCGTTTAGCTCAGTGGTGTCATGGGCGGCAAAGGCCATGCAACTTTTTGGCCATGCCGAGCTTGTCAGAAGTGGGAGAACTGATGAGTGAAGCTGCGGAACTACAAATAGGCGTGTGCGGTACCAATTTGCTGCTGCTGGTGCTTCCTGTGCTACCATGTGCCTTGTCCGTGAATTTTTGGAGCGAAACGTGACGAATTCTACCACGGTGAAATCCAGAAAACACGAAGACGTCAAAGGAGTGGGGGAAAAGAAGTTGGGAGACCCCTTCAAAACCGCGTCAGAAAAGTTCCACCGACGCCAAGCCCAAATGAAGCAACCCGTCGCCGAAGCTTGCAGCGATCAGCGTGATGACCACCCTACTGACGAGCGGCGTGTATGTTCGGGCCTCAGCCCCTCTCCCTGTGCAAGCGCAAGCCTCATGCTCCAGTGATGCGTCCACCAACGTGCAAGCCTCAGCAATGGGCATGGCGAAGCAGCCCTGCGCGCACTGCGCGGGACTTCAAGGCGAAGCAGCACTGCGCGTAAAGTCAAGGCGAAGCAGCACTGCGCGTGAAGTCAAGGCGAAGCAGCACTGAGCGTAGAATCAGAGCGAAGCAGCACTGCGCGCACGGCGCGTGAAGTCAGGGCGACGCGTGAAGTCAGGGCGACGCAGCACTGCCTGGGGCGACCTCCGCGCTGCGCCCAAGCGCCAAGGTAAATAAGCGTCGTCTGCCTCCAGTTGTATTCGCCAGAAGTCTTGTTTTCAGTGTGTGTCACGTGCGTGTGCCTGTCATTCACATGCAATGAGTGGATCTGTAAATTTGACTTTGGCCTCTGTGCCTCCATCAACCCTGAGGCGTGGCATGCATGTGTGTATTGATATCCTGATGTGTAGCCTTGCCTTTGTTTAGCTCTGTTGAATCCTGAGACCCCTCTTTCAAGGCCCACGCTTAGCGCTGGACCAGGAAGAAGACAGTGTGCAGTAAAGTCGACGTTAAAGTATTCTTTGTGTCTGAGTTGCAGGGCAAGACAGGGTAGAGCTGAAAAGTCATTTGCACGGTGTTTTAAGAAACATTGTCTTTTTGGCTGAACTGCAGGCAGGGTAGTGCATGAAAGGGAAGCAAACAATTTAAGGTGTGAAACATTTGCAGGGTGTTTTGAGAAACATTTAAAAGCAGGAATTCAGAAAAAAACTTTTGGAAATTTTTTTTGAAAACACATTTTGGAAAATATTGTGGAAAGGACCAATGGGGCAGAATAGAAACAAGCAAACCATTAGAAGCAAACCGAAAGGACATTAACAAGGAAAAAAATTAACAAACGACGTTCGTTTATTTTCATCGTTCGTTCGTTCGTTCGTTTGTTCGTTAATTTTCCAAAAAAAATTAACAAACAACGTTTGTTAATCCCAACCCTGCTTAGCATACTACCCCATCCAGGTTTCCCGATGAGCGTCTTGCGGCCCAGAGGCACGTAGATGGCGTCATCCGGCAGCTGGATGCAGGTGAGCGTTAGCTTGTCCAATAGAGTACGCCAGTACTTACTTCCCCCATGGGCTCCCCAATCAGCAGAGCACAGGACCATACGGGAGCGTTCCAGGGCCACCTTGGTCAGGACCTCCTCCAGCTCACTGAATCTTGGATTCCCGTAGGCCATCCCAAAGGAGGGCCCGTAAAATTTATAGCAGTAATTTTTCCCCTTGCTGCAGTAGAGGTGAAGGACATGTTGCTTGTCGCTGGCGAATAGTTCCACGTTCAGGTCTTCCCGGGAGTATCCCAACTCCCTCAGACCTTGGTCTAGGACATCACAAAGGAGCTGATAGTCCTCTGTTTTCGAGGCGACCATCATGCTTGAGGGCTCCCTCTTGCATACCCTCAGGTAGCTAGATGTATGCTCAGACTGCTCCCGAGGTAGAGATTCCCAGCCGTCACCATGGTCCACCTGGAGGACGTAGGGTGCTTGCAGGGATAGGGATAGAATCTGGGAGTCCTCCACGAAGAAGTCAGTACCCAGTACAAAGTCGAAGGCTTCGGTGTCCATCACGTAGAACCGATGGGCAATGCTTCTAGATCCCATAGGCACTTCGACCGCACAGTCCCCACAACTGTGAACCACATGTCCATCTCCCATGTGGATGGCTGCGGTAGGCAGGATGTTCTTTAGGTCCCCGCAAGGTAAACTTTTCTTGGCCACAATAGATATAGTGGCCCCAGTACCCAGTACCCTCAGGTATTCATGTCCCCCAAGTCGGATACGTACGCAGAAAACCAGGTCTGTAGGCCCCCCGGAGCGTCCCTGTCAGAACTCTGCGGGGCAGGTAACTTCGAACCCCTTCTTCTGGAGTTTACGCGCCATGCGCATGAAGCATGAGCGCTTGCGGGCATTGGACTGGTCCCCATCTTCGTTAGCACGCTTGGTCCCTTGTTCTTGTTGGCCTTGCGTCTGAGAACAGGTCGTAGGTCCCGTGTTGGGCTGACCACCAGAGGGCTCAAGGTTCCGCCCCAACCGTAGGATTGGGGTTCTCTCTGGACGGGTTCGCGTTCTTTTCCTTGTCCGGCTTGGGGTCGCCGCCTCCTCGTCCTCCTTTACCTTTGCCACCTTGGCCTTTGCCATTCCCCTTGGACTTGCCTTGGCCATTGTCCTTCTTGGCGTTGCCCTTGCCACCGCCCTTGCCACTAGCGTCCTCGGTCTTAAGCTTCGCCGATAGGCGTTGCTTATGGCAGCAGTCATCCTCGTAGTGCTTCCTCTTCCCGCAGAACGCACAGGTGATGGTACACCTGTAGTGGTCTGGCAGCTTCGCCCTGCCGCCAGTGTTGGTCTCCTGCTTCTTACCCTGGACCACAAAGCAGTCATGCTGATCGCAGTCCGGGGCGTGAAGCAGAGATCCCCCCTCATCTCTGGCATCACACCAGAAGAGATCTTGTACATTGCTCATGATAGGAGCATTTTTGGGGGTAGTCTCCTGTCTGGGTCGGTGTCCTTGATACCCACGTCCATGGCTCCCAGAGCCTCCTCCTCCAGGACGGTAGGCGTTCAGGTGCTGGTCGCTTTCTTCCTCCAGCGCCAGCTCAAAAAGTAGCACAGACAAATCCTCGTAGTTAAGGGTTCTCGCCTTGCGCTCTGCCGTTCACTGGCACTGGTCCCACAGCTCCCGAGGGATCTTGGCAACCAACCAGAAGAGCAGCTCGTCACTGCCGTAGGAACCGGGCGTCAGTCGCCCTACCCAGTGGTCCAAGTCGGCCAGTAGCTCGGAGATCCTGGCGGGTTTGGGGTTGTTGGGCAGCACGGCCAGGTTCTCCATCTCGACCCTGATGGAGAGGTCACTTTCCTAGGTCGGGTACTGCCTCTCCAAGGCAACCAACACGTCGCTGAAGGTGGCGGACTTAGTCACGATCTGCTTGACCCGCTACACCAGGTACCTAGTCTTGCAGCACTGCAGGAGCAGATAGCACTTGACTCGCCCACTAGCACGGGTTTGGCTGGTCATCCGGAGGAACTGGCAAAAGTTCTTAGCGAACTCGCTGAGATCCTTGCCTGTGAACTCAGGCAAGTTCACCATGATTTTGCCGGGGGTTTTGCCTTAGCCTCCTGGGACCTGCGTCCCTCAGGGCGCTTGGTCTTCCTCTTCTTCTTCTTCTTCCGCCCCTTCGAGTTCTCAGGGTCCTCAGGGTAGTCGTCCTCCAAGGGGGAAGCAGAAGTCATCGACGGTGGCTCATCGTCAGAGGGGTCTCCGCCCAGGTCACTAGAGCCGTAGGGCTCCACGTCAACCATTGCCCTCAGGGCTGTCAGCCCCAACCGGTCCAGCTCGGCTCTCGTGCAATTCTCCACGTGGCTGTAGGGGGGCTGGGCCGTTCTTGGTATGAAAGGGCTTCTCGGTATCACAGCAGGGGTCGGCATCGGTTGGCTCGTCAGGCTTCCCAGGGTGTTTGTCAACCCCGCCACCAGGTGATTGGCTTGTACTCGGTGAGGTGAAACTCCCACAATGGTAGGTGACGCTTGGGGAGGGATCAGGGGCTCCAGTTGAGCCCGAATCTCTTGAGTGAGATCACCAACGAGTTCAGAGTTGGCTCCTCGGAGAGCCTCTTTAATCTCTGACCGTGTCAGAGACCTGTAGGAGGATCTTCCAGATCCTCTACTCCTTCCACCAAGAGACTCAGGGCCACGTACGCCACTCAGGGAAGTGAAATTAGGTACTGGCATAGTATAGCCAGGTTCGAGTGCCGCATAGCCAGGTATCCCCGTCATGTACACGCCGGCCGCGGGTCTGTGATAGACATCATCATAGCAGCGTGGCATAGGCTCAGGCGCACCGCCGTAGGAGGAGCTGGATGCCACTTGTCCGCTGACTGCAGTTGCCATTGGTGGCACAGTTGCAGCTGGAGTCACATCATTGGTGGGGTAAGGCATTCCAGTAAAGCCTAGACCCCCAGCCATAGCTGGAGTGGTTGTGAGTGAGGATGTAGCTGGATGTGCGCCTTGGAGTGCTGTGGTTGTTGGAGAGGGTACTGCAGGGTGAACAGAGGTGCTCGGAGGGCTCTCCTCAGGTGTGTCCTCGAAGGGCGCCTCGTCAGGTGGCCCGTACCCATCTCCAGGGTATGCCTTCTCGACTGCCCTGTCCACTGCTTGCTTCTCCTTCTCCTTCTCTTTGCCTTCAGGTCCTCCAAAGGATAGACCACTGAAAGCAAGTCCCAAGCCATCCAGAGAATCATCCCTCAGCCCACTTGAGGGCACTGAAGGTACAGGCACCTCAGGTTCAGGTTCACTAGCAGGTTTGGGCGCTAGCGCTGACGTGGCTGGTGCCACTGAGGGCGCTGTCCTCTGGGCAGTGTCCTTGGCGTCCATATTGTATTCCTTCGCCCCTCAGTGGGGTCAGTCTCGGGGTACTCGTTGTACTGCACGGGGTTGCAGGTACGCAAAGACTGAAATTCTTTGCTACCAGAAAGTTAAAACAGGCTTTCACTGTTGAATGCTTTGATTGTTTTGTATTGTTGATGCCCCTGCTTGCTCCTGCTGCTGCTTGTTGTAGTTCAGGTTTTCCAAACCAATAAGGTTTGATGAAATAAACCCAAATAAGTACCCACAGTTTGCAAGGCAAAGGACCACAGGATCAAATCCACAACATGAAGGGCTGCAGTCAAAGAAGATAGTAATACAACACAGAAAACTCACAATAACTACAGATTTAGGAAAAGATAGTTAGAAAATATCCTACAACCACGGAAACACTGCCCACATGGGCATCCTCTCTTTTCTAGTGCCATCCAGAGATGTGCACTCTTTGTTTTGGGTCCCATAGGTACTGAGGTGGCATGGCTTGTGGGGCCGAGGTCACTGCCATGTCACATGGGATAATCGTACTTAGCTAGGCTGACTGGGGTTTGAACCCAGGACCTCTCAAAAAGAGGTGTCACAGCCCCCTAGGGTGCATACCACAACGATAGCTAAGCATTCATGAGAAAACATAGAAATGTGTAGAGGCTCTGGATCAATGTCAGCGCCTCAGTCAGCCCAGGAAATGGTGTAAAAGATCAATCAATCGGGGGGGTAAGGGGTCCACAGAACCTCCAAAGTTTAGAGCTTGGTTTTTTAGGTCAAATTGTCTTGTCACCCCTCTTTGGATAGGCCAATACTAAGATGAAAATGTGTTATGCATTTAGGCCTCTTTATAACAACTACAGCTAACCCTTTGGTAAGGAAATGAACTTTTTCTTACTTTCAGTGCTATGTAGCAGTGAAGAATGTTTGGCAATGAACACTATTGTGCACTATGAAAGTACGCTTTTGAACCAATCTGAGGCTCATGGAAACGTTTTTGTCACCACAAACGCCCGGAAATGCCCAGGAGGGGCCATTTTGAGACAATTTTCATGCATAGAACGGGATGAAGGTGTCAATAATGAGATTATTCTTGACACCCTTGTTGGTCTTATGAAAGTGCACCTTTGTGCACCATTCAAGTATGCTTTGAAACCACCTGGAGGCAAAGGGAAACGGTTTTGTCACCGAAAACCCCCAGAAGTGCCCAAAGTTGCATCATTGGCTAAGATACTTTTATGACTGTCTCAGGGTGTTCCGACGCGCGTGGCGGGTGCAGGGCTGGAAAGCAGCAGACAAGGATTGCAAAAATATTTGTGCAAATTTTGCACAGCATTTGGAAACATTTAGGCCTGTGAAGCTACTTGCATTTCGTATGTTATTTTGGATTTTTGGTGATTTACCAGCATTTTGAGGCCGTCTTCGAGCGTTTTTGGGATGTGGTGACCTGTGTGGGGCTTCGAGCGGGGAGCCACCGGGTGGAATGCTTGGGACAATGTTCAAAAATCTTGTTGAAGTACACAACGCCTTTAACTCGTTTCCATTCGACGTTTTATGTTCAACTTCAGAGGCACGATTCAGCTTTCTCAGGCTGAAATAGCCTGCCTGGGAACTTTGGGGTCTCTGACGGGTGCAGGTGGCTGCAGGTGGCTGCGAAACAAAAACCAAAAAGACTTTTGATTGTACCTCAATGGATTGGAAAACCACAGTCTTCGTCTTCAATTCCAATTTTATGTGTCACGGGAATTTCGAACCCCTGAAGTCCGGGGCTGGAAGCAGAGACTGGTCTTTTTCCAGATCGTCAAATAGTACAACTCAGAAAAACCACTTCTGTGGGTGTCCCAGCCCAAGCCCCCGCGTGCATCAAAATACGTTGCCCCCTAGATAGATCCCACCAGTTGACTTCCACTTCCCCCAACATCCAGAACCAGGAGTTTTCCTGGGAAATAGGAACGACTGCCAGCCCCCCTGTGCCTGCTGACAGCACGCCCCCTGCAGTGTCATGCTGCAGCCGACGTGGTGGCCGTAGCAACAACGTTTCGTCCCTCCTCTGTCTCTTCGGCTCATCATGCTGACTCAGCATACCTGCAGGTGTTTTCTCCTAGTTTCTCTCTTTGCGTCAGTCCTTGTGGGGGCAGATGGGACCAAATCTTCAAAAAAAGGGGTACACTGTATTGCGGTGGCCCCCGTTCATAACATGCTACCACAACTCAGGCGGCAGCGTACATCTTTCTGAAACGTGGCGCCAAGGTATATTGCGCCTGTGCGCCTTCTTCAGTCTGAATCTTTCCGTGGCATGGCAGTTACAACAAATTCATTCTTATCAAACTTTGTAAATCATCTATTATCTCCACACTACAGCCCTTTATGTTTGGAGTAATGCAACCGTGAATTTGATCCTACTTGGACTGTGGAATGTATCCTGTTTTTTCGTAGGTGCAAAAAACCAATCAAAAACCTGAGAACAGCCGACAACCTGCAGGAAACAAGTTGTGTTCAAAGATGCACAATGACTTCATCCAAGCTGATCCGGAGGTAGGGTTCGGAACCGGTTGTACCAATCAGTCGGAAAAACTGGTTATCGGCAATAAACGGAGGTTATTTTGAAAACATCCGGCACAACCGATTATTTTGAAAACTGATTGCAACCAATTCATCGGATTGGGTCCAAATTTTTCAGGTTTCTTCTCGGCAGTATATTTTGTCCAATTTTCCACTAGGTAGAGGCTTTGGTCGCAACAAATGATGGCCGATGGTACATGACAACTTCTCATGTAGTTTCAGTCACTGTGCTCCGACCTGTATGGGGTCGCTTCTGTCGATGGCAGATTTTGGTTAGTAAAGGGTAATTAATCGGAAAAACCGGTTTTTTTGAAAACTGTTAATCGGCAAAACCGGTTATTTTTGTAAAAGTAATCGTTTAAAACCGGTTATTTTCAAAACTACCAGGTTACAAACCTTATCCGGAGCCTATCTTTCTTTCCTTCAGCCCACTTTTCATCAGCAGTTTCTGCCTGTGCATTACCCATGCCACCCTTCCCCCCTCTTTTTGCAGGTACACCCGCATTTTGAAAATGTTTCACCCATAGGATATGCGAAGCTCAGCAGCTCTTCCTAGCGAGATAACCAAGACACGCATTTTTGAATCGCAAGTGTGGTAACCCCCCATGTGGTAACTTGAAATCAGCAGTTTCTACATCTTTCACAAATCTGTATAACCCTCAGTACATTTTAACAATCTTCGACCCAAAACCTAGGTCCTTGGTGTTCTTAAAATCATTTAAGAAAATACTTTATACCGAATGAAAAAAATGATTTGTTTGCCAAATGTTTGTGTACCTTTGTGTGCACCCCTCATGCCACAATACAGCATTTCACTACTCCATAAATTTCACATCACAATTCCACTATTCGCTCAGGTGGTGCTTGTCCAAAAGAGCGGCATCTGAAACTTGTAAAAGCGGCACCGCTCCACAGTATCAGGCGTACTTCCATTGACACATTGGGCACTGAGAGAACAGAGCGCGATGATAGCGCTAAAGACGGTTAGCAGAACATTTCCTCACTGCAAAATACTCGCAGCAACAGCTAACCTTGATGATGGCAGACAACCTGGCTCTCACCACGGCCTTCTTTGGAGTCATAGTGTTCACGGCGTGTTGCCTTGCACTTGCAATCTCTTGCATTGGTCCACCGTGAACAACTTTGCTCTCACCACCGCCTTTGTTGCTCTGTGCATAAGAAAAAAAGGGGGGTGGTGAGAGCCAAGTTGTCTCACCACCGCCTTGTTTCCAGTCATAGTGTTGCCGGCATGTTGCCTTGCACTTGCAATCTTTTGCAGTGGTCCGCTGACAACAGTTGCTGATGCTTCTTCAAATGACGCCTTTATTTTTGGCAACCGATAAGCGTAAGAAAAGCCGGAAAAGAAACGTTGCGCACTTTTTTACTTCCTCTGCATTCAGCTGTAGCCTGTAGGCTGATCAACACGAGGAGCAAACCGGCCAGCAACGCCGCCCGCCAGGCCCTCTGCCAAGAATGGCGAGGCCCCACGCCCAACACCGGCCAACAACCAAGACCACAACCACACCCAAGCCACGCACAGACTAACAACCAGAACCGCCACCGGCAGCACCCTCACCATCGGCATCACCACCGCCACCATCAACCATAGCATCACCTGCAGCATCCTCACCATGGCCATCACCGGCAGCACCGCCACCCGCAGCATTACCTACGGCACCTCACCCTACACGCAGCATCACCCGGTACAACACCTACAACACCCTCGCCAACACCATCACCTGCACCACCCCCACCATCAAAATCACCAGCGGCACCCTCCGACACCAGAGGCGGCAGACGCCGCCAGGACCGGCAAACCAACAAACCAACTACACCCACCACGCCGTCCGCCAGGAGTGGCGAGGGCCCACGCCAAAAACCATCACCAACAACGACAACACTCTCACCACCAGAGCGTCGCAGGGGACGCCATCGACCAAAGTGTCACCTGCGGCACCTACACCTGGTGCACCACCTACACCACCCTCACCAACTACATCACCCAGAGCATCACCTGGAGCACCCTCACCATCGGCATAACCAGCCACCCAAAACCCAGTACATCACCTACGGCGCACCCTCACCGTCGGCATCACCAGTGGCACCAACAGGACTGGCGGGACAGACGGCAAGCAACATCGCCCACCAGGACCCCAGGCCAGGAATAGCGACGGCCCGCGCCCAAACACAGGCCAAAGACCACCCACACGCGGACCCACAGCAGGACCACCTCCTGCAGCAGCCCTGATCATCATCATCACCAGGTACACCGTAAACCGTGACATCACCTGCAGCGCCTTCACCCCCGGCATCAACATCAGCACCATCAACCAGAGCACCACAAGCAACACACCCTCAGCATCGGCAACACCCAGAACATCACCGACAGCACCCTCATCATCGGCATCACCAGCGCCGCCGCCACCCAACAGCAGCATCGCCACCCGCAGCGCTCTCACCCTAGGCATTGCCCTGTACAACACCTGCAACAGCATCGGCATCAACAACTCCATCCCAACGACCACCCTCACCATCAACAACACCAGTGGCACCCTCCGCCAGGAGTGGCAAGGAGCTGCCTTGACACCAGAGGCGGCCGACACCTTCAGGACCGTCGCGCCCACCGACCGGCAACAACCACAGTACCCTCCGCCAGGAGTGGCGACGGCCCACACCCAGAACCACGGACGACCAACCATACGCAGACCCACATTCATCACCTACAGCACCCTCACCCTCAGAGCAACACCGAGGACACCATCCACAAATGCATCAACTGCAACACCCTCGCCATCGGCATCACCAGCGGCGCCAACACCCGGAGCACCGCGGGGGGCACCCTCACCATCAACATCACCAGCAGCATCAACTCCCGGCTCATCACTCACACCACCCTCACCAACGACATCACCTGGACCACCACCGGGACCACCCTCACCGTCTGCATCACCTGCACCACCGGCACAACCACGCACCCGCAGCATCATCACCTATAGCACCCCAACCCTCGACAGCGCCCGGTGCAACACCTGCAACTGCAGACGCCACGGACATCGACAACACCTGCGCCACCCTGTACAGCAGCACCCGGGTTGGCGAGGAGCTGCCCCGACACCACAGGCGTCCAACACCGCCAGGACCGGCGAGCCAACCGACCACCAACGCCCATCAGACCTTCCGCCACGAGTGGCGAGGGCCATGCCCAGAACCGCTGACGACCACCCATGCGCGGACCCACACCCAGCACCATCACCAGCAACACCCTCACCATCAGCGCACCACAAGAGAGGCCATGCAGCAAAGCATCGGCTGCGGCACCCTCACCGTCGACATCACCAGCAGCACCAACACACGGTGCGCCACCTACACCACTTTCACTGACGACATCACCCGGAGCATCACCGGCAACATCCTCACCGTAGACATCGCCAGAGACGTCAACATGTGTTGCGTCACCTGCAGCACCCTCACTATCGGCATCACCAACGACCCCAAAACCCAGCACATCACCGTCGGCATCAGCAAAGACACCAGCAGGACTGGTGGGCCAGCCAGCCAGCAACACCGCCCACCGGACCCCCAGCCAGGAATAGCAACGGCCCACGCCCAACACGGCCCACAGACCACCCTCATGCGGACCCACACCCAGAACCACCACCTACAGCACCCTCACCATCATCATCACCAGCAGCACCGTGCAACAGAACATCATCTACACTACCCTCACCATCGGCATCACCAGCGACACCATAAACCAGAGCATCACATTGCAACACCCGCAGCACCGGCATCACCTGGAGCATCACCGACGGCACCATCACCGTCAGCATCGCCAGCGACACCGCCACCCACCCGCATCATCACTAACCACAGCGCCCTCACCCCAGCCATCACCCGGTAGGACACCTGCAAGGCCCTCGCAATCGGCATCGACAACACAATCACATCCACAACCCTCACCATCAGCAACACCAGCGGCACCCTCCGCCAGGAGTGGCAAAGAGATGCCCCAACGTCACCAGAGGCGACCAACACCGCCAGGACCGGCGCGCCAACCAACCAGCAACACCCGCCGGACCCTCTGCCAGGAGTGGCGACGGCCAACGCCCAGAACCAGCAACGACCACCCCACAGCAATCACCTGCGGCAGCCTCACCTTCAGAGCACCACCAACGGCACCATTCACCAATGCATCACCAACAGCGCCCTCACCATCAGCGTCACGAGCGGCAGCAACACCCGTAGCACCATCGGCACCAACCCCATCATCAGCATCACCAGCAGCACCAACGCCCGGCGCATCAGCCACACAACCATCACCAACGGCATCACCCGGACCAGCACCGGCATCACCCTCACCGTCAGCATCACCAACAGCACCGCCACCCACCCGCACCGTCATCACCTACACCAACCTCACGCTCGACATCCCCCAGTGCAACACCTGCAACCGCAGACGCCACTGACATCGACAACACCGTCACCTACACCGCCCTCACCATCAGCACCCTCCGCCAGGATTCACGAGGACATGCCCCGACACTAGAGGCGACCAACACCGCCAGGACCGGCGAACCAACCGACCACCAGCGCCCACCAGGCCCTCCGCCAGGAGTGGCGAGGGCCCACGCCCAGAACCGCTGACGACCACCCATGCGCGGACCCACACCCAGAACCATCACGTGCAACACCCTCACCGTTGTCATCACCAGCGGCACCAGCAGCCGTAACATCCCCTGCGGCACCCTCAACATCAGAGCAAGCATCACCAGCGACACCATCCAACATTGCATCACCAACGGCACTATCACCCGGGCATCACCGGCAAGTCCCTCACCATCAGCATCACCGACGTCGCCAACACCCGGTACGTCACCTACACCACCCTCAGCAACGCCACCACCAGCGGCAGCCTCAGCCGGTGCATCACCCACGTCACCATCGCTCTCCGTACCACCGGCAGCACCACCACCTGGATACGGTTCCCCTATCCCATCCCCCATCCCAGGAACGGTGACATGGCCTGCACCGGCCCCACCATCCACACCACCAGCGGCACCATCACCCGCAGCACCCTCAACACCGGCAACATCAACCTCACCCCTCACCATCACCCGGCACCCCCGCCACCGGCGTCACCAGCGCCACCATCACCGGTTGAAGCACCTACCCTCACTACCTGCACAACCAAACCATCACCTGCGCCGCCCTAGCAACACACTCAACCGACATTGTGAACGGCAGCACCCTCAGCATCGGCGCAATCAGCACACCATCGCCTGGAGCATGAATGGCGCCACACTCACCGTCGGCATCACCAGCGAAGCCAACACCAAACCCTAACCCTAGCCCAAACCCAAACCCTAACTGCGACACTCTCACTACCGTCAACACCAAGGACACCATTGCACCACCTGCAGGACCGCCGCCAACGACATCACCAGCGGCGCCCTCCGCCAGGATCGGCGAGGAGCCACACAACACCGACAGGACCACAAGAATACAAACACCGCCAGGACCAGCAGGCAAGCCTGCCAGCAGCGCCCACAACAGGCCAACCACCGCCAACGTGCGGACCCACACCCAGAACCAGCATCTACACCACCATGAACGTCACCAACACCACCGTCAACTGTAACACCGCCTGTAACACCCTCACCATCAGCACCGCCGGCGACGCTGACCCTCGGTGTGTGCGACACCTGCGGCGCCCTCACTATCACCACCACCAACCTCGATGAAGTATCATCCGCATCACCACCGGCCGGTGCCCTCACCCACAGCACCCTCGCCATCAGCATCACCAGCAGCACATTCACCCGTTACATAACCAGCAGCGCCTTCACCACCGGCACAACCACCCATTACAACACCTGCGCTCACCATTGGCCTCACCAGCGGCACCATCACCAAGTGCATCGCCTCCAGTCACCTAACCATCGACACCACGCGCACCACCATCACCCTGACAGGATCTACCCGCCGTCCAAGGAATGGTCCGTTCCCAAGATCCGCGGCGTCACCTGCAGTACGCCCCACCACCGGCTGCATTACCAACACTACCATCACCCACCACCACCACCACCAGCGACACCACCACCCGGTACACCACCTACAACACCCTCACCGCCGCCGTCACCACCCTCACCGTCACCCGGTGTATCCCAGTCTCACCACTTGCATCACGTACCACATCCCCATTATTGGAATCATCGACCCCCCGATGTAACACCTACAGCGCCCTCACCATCACCACGAACAACCAGGGACCTTCATCCGGGGGTTTCCAACCGTCCGGTCCGGATACGTCACACCCCCATCACCGTTTGCAGAAACCGTGGAACCACCGACAGCACCCTCACCATCAGCATCACCGGCAACACCACCGCCCGTTACGTCACCAGCAGCACCCTCACCATCGCCAACCGAACCACCAGCCGGTATCACCTACACCACCCTCACCATTGGCATCACCAAAGACACAACCAACCGCTACATCACCAGCAGCACCAGCAGCACCATCACCACCAGCACCACAAGCGGCACCATCACCGGCTACCCCGCCTACAGCGGCCTCACCATCGGCACGACGTACCTCACCATCAACTGGCGCGTTGCCTACACTGCCCTCATGAATGGCATCACCAGCTCCACCATCACCGGCCACATCGCCTACGGCCCCCTCACCACGGACATCATCGGCAACACAGTGCCGTTGCATCACCTGCACCATCACTTACACCACCCTCGCCATCGGCACCACCAGCGACGCAATCGCCCACTGCATCACCCACACCACCCCACCATCAGCATCACCAGCGCCGCCCACCACATCACCTGCAACGACCACATTGTCGGCATCATCAGCACACCACCTACCTACAGGCCACACAGGGAACACCCCACAACAACGCATTAGACCCCACCAGACTGCCCCACGACCTGAACCCCGCCCCGGGGAGAACGAGCCAACAAGCGCAACACACCACACCCCAGGGGTCAGAGGTCACGGGAAACAGCAGAGCGAGCACGCCACCACCCACACGCATCAGCCACCCTGTCGTACACCGTCCCGCGACACAACAACCACACCGTCCCCCCGCCTCCCCCGACAGGACGTGCGCTGCAGCACACTGCCCGTGGGACGACAACATCTGATGGCAGCCACAGCCTTGCGCCCACACGCCCACCAGCAAACCCTAAACCCGCAGGAGCCCAACCACCCCATGCAACCCCGGCCCCTATCCCCCGCAGCCACCGCGGACAAGAACGCGGAACACCAGCAAAACGAACCCTACCGCGCCGCCATGCCCCCACCGCTCCCCCCCCCAAAGGACATCTACGCCACACTGGCCAGCACCCTTGCCCACCCTATGGACGCCGAGCAATACTACCAAGGCGTCCTCCGAGAACTCCCAGCGAACCACGCGACCCTCCAAGGATGGAGTCAGACGAAGGGGAGCGACAACGAGTGGGGCCCAGAAGACGACCTTCTCTGTGAGGACACCTGTGACGGCACCATGGACACCTTCCTGGCAGCGGCAGCCACGACCCACCCCCGCCCTCCCGGGGACACCCGGCACGCCCTCCACGCCCTCCTTGCGTTAAACCCCCTCGACCACAATTCGAAATGATGGACGCCTGAAGACGACGCCACCACCAGCGTCACCATACAGCAAGACCACGAGAACCCAACAGGGTACCATCGCACCTTCAGCGATCCGGCATGGCACCCCCCCGCCTCCCCCACCCTCCAAGACATCTTCGCCACCCGTAACCACAGCCCACTCCGAGGTGACAGCGGGGGGGTTTCAAGTCAGATGGGGCCCCCAGGGGGGCGGTCCACGGGCCGCCCCTCACCCCCCCCAGCCCGGGGCGGCACTTCAGCCCCGACCGCACGCGCGCGCCGGAAGGGAGCGCGCCGGCGACACGGAGAGAGCCAGGAAGGAGTACCACAGGCCGCCGCCTGGAACGAGAGCAGGGAGGCCGCGGCGCGACACCCGCCCCCCCCCCCGCCCCCGCACCGGCCCGCCAGCCGCGGGGGCCCTGGCCCCCACCCCCCGAGGCAGAAGGGATGGACCCCCCCCGCCAGAGAGGGGAGCCGCAGTGTGACCCGCCCCCCCGCTCCAGCCGCCGGCTCAAATGGGGGCCGCGAAGAACAAGTGGGCCCACGCCTGCGCACCGGGACGCCGCGCAGATCGTGCCCAGAGAAGCCGGGTGGGCGCGAACCGGAATGGTATGGGGGGCCACGCCCCCCGTGGACAGCACGACACCAGTGACGCCCGCTTTGTTGCCTACCCAGGGAAAGCGGCGCGCCACCTCCCGCGGGAGGGAGTGCGGAGACAACAAGCGCGGGGGGAAACCTGCTGCCCCGCAACCCGCTAACCACTGACCGCTGACCCTCACGGCCACCCCCGGCCGGCCAGCGCCGCGCAACAACGGCCGGGGGATGAGGGGCCCCAGAGAGGGACTGCGTGAGAATCCGGCTCTCGGTAGAGGGGGGCGGGGGAAGGGCGCGACCCCCCTGCCCGATGGCTGGACCCCGGGGCCGGGACCGCCAAGCCGCCCCCCCCCCCTTGGCCGACAGGAGGCATCGCCAGGGGACCGCAGGCCCCCCCCACACCCCCCCTTCCCCTCCCACACAGGCCCGAGGGCGGGCCGGGGGGCGGCCCCCCCACCCCCCCCCCCCCGCACCCACCCCAGCTGGGGAGCCACAGGCGCGGCCCTCCGCCCCCCCGGGGCCGGGGGGGCGCCTCCACCCACAGGACGAACGGCGACACGGTAAGGGCAACGGCGGCTGGACCTGCTCCCGCGAACCCACACCGGCGTGCCGGAGCAACGCGCACAACGAAACACGCAGGGGGCCGCGCCCCGCATGACCCTCCCGTAACCACAGCCCACTCCGAGGGGACAGAGGGGGGGTTTGCAGGTCAGCTGGGGCCCCCAGGGGAGCGGTCCACGGGCCGCCCCTCACCCCCCCCCATCCCGGGGCGGCACTTCAGCCCCGACCGCACGCGCGCGCCGGAAGGGAGCGCGCCACCGACACGAAGAGAGCCAGAAAGGGGTACCGCAGGCCGCCGCCCGGAACGAAAGCGGGGAGGCCGCGGCGCGACACCCCCCCCGAAGCAAGGGGGATGGGCCCCCCCCGGCCGAGAGGGGAGCCGGAGTGTGACCCGCCCCCCCGCTCCAGCCGCCGGCCCACATGGGGGCCGCGAAGAACAAGCAGGCCCACGCCTGCGCACCGGGACGCCGCACAGATCGTACCCAGAGAAGCCGGGTGAACACGAACCGGAGTGGTATGGGGGGCCACGCCCCCCATGGACAGCACAACGCCAGGGACGCCCGCTTTGTTGCCTGCCCAGGGAAAGCAGAGGGACGGAAAGAGGCAGAGCGACCCCCCGCCCTACAGTCAGTCGGCGATCCGGCGGTGCTACTGTCCGCCTCTTACCCCTGTGCACGTCAGTCGGCGATCCAACGGTGCCGCACCCAACCCAGCCCCCTCCCCCCCTGTCCTGACCCCGTGCACGTGGACTGGGGCCTCCCGGCACGCGCAACACGCTTCACAACGCACAGACCCACCCTCAGGACTGGATTCATAGCCGACGACACCCCTAAGTCGCGTAAGAGACTCCCGCGGCCCAGTAGTGAGAGCGTCGGTCTTCAATCGTCGAGTGCGGGGGTTCGATCCCAGGCGTTGGTGCTCCTGGGATCCCTGCACGTAGAGCTCTCTAGTTGGCGACGTGGGAACCACCCCCCCCTCCAGCAACTCGCGCCACCACCGATACCGGTGGATCGGGTGGAGGTCTCGTTCGTTTTACCCCCCACCCAAGAAAAACAAAACACGTGGGAGCCACCCACCCCTGCAGCAGTGCGCACCGTCACCTGTACTCGAACAGGTCGATGGGAGGCCTCGTCCGGTATTCGAAGGGATCGGTGGGAGACCACCGATCCCGGAGTTCGAACCAGCTCCTTCGCAGCGCGCGCCTGGTGCGCTACCTCCGGGGCGGCTGCCTTCTGAGATACACTGGCACCCGGGTCACAGAACAAACGCGCCCGCAACCCCCTCTCCCTGTGCTAAGAGTAAGCCTGCGGTAGGGGTGCTCTGCTGGGCCATGAACCGGAACATTGGTGCACCACTCCAGCCACGGTCACCCCAACCCCCCCACACATCCCGTAGGGCGAAGCTCCGTGCGCATCAGGCTCGTCATGGGAATCCGGCGGGCCGGCGCCTGGACACCAAGTCGACACCTCTCCCCCCCCCCGCAAGAACAGAGCGGGGCCCCCACAACCGCACGCCCGCGCCCACAACGCAGACCCCAACAGCCCACCCAGTGGACGGGCAGTCGGGGGAAGAGGAGCGCAAGACCCAGAACGCCCCACGCAACGGTCGAAGGCACCCCCCCGGGGACGCCCTGCCGCCGCCCCCACAACCCCAAGCCAAGTAGGGGGGAACCGGGACCGGACCGCCCCCCCCCAAGCACGCCAGACGGAGCACGGGACCGGGGCAGGACACGCGGAGGGGCACGGACCACATGGAACGGCCCTACCAGCGCCCAGTGCCAGGACCACGCGAGATGCGCGCGCCACACCACCCAGCGGGGAGCGGACACCGCGAGAGCGCGAGCGCACACACACGAAAGGGACACGCGGGGACCACCAGAAGGGCAACCGGACCGAGCGCGCGGAACGCACAGACCGCATGGAATGGCGTACCAGCGAGCGAGGATAAGGGACACCCGGACGGGACGGCCCGCCACACGCAGCGCGGAACACGCGGGGCGGGAAGGGGGAAGAAGGGGAGACACAACACCAGGTACCGGCCCGAACCCCCCCGAACCGGCCGCGAGCGCCGCGCACACACAGACGGGACACTGCACCCGCCAAGGCAGTAGTGGCGCACAGCGCCACGCCCCAACCCCTAGGCTAGGCAGCCTCCGCGCCAGCCCAAGGGGGTCCCACTGGCGACAAGCCAGTAGCACGGGCCCGGCGGCGCCGGTGCCCCGGGCGACCACGCATTGGGGGGGCGACGCAGTGGGTACGCGCCAGCGGCGACGGCTGCGAATTGATGCACTGACCGGGGAGTGGCGAAACGGGGACGCCGGGGAAGGACGGGGCTCCGAGCTCTGTGAACCCGGGGGACTCCGCCACCAGGCAGGAGGTGCGTCTTGGAGGGCCCCCCACTAGGGCCCGGTGGGGAGGATATCACCTGGCCCGACCAGGTGGCCCCCCGGGGCCGAAAGGCGTCTAGTACCCGCAAAATCAAACCTCAAACCTCAAACCTCAAGACATCTTCGCCACGATCAGCGCAGGACTACAAGAAGCGAAAGCCCCACAACAATCAGACAACGTGATGCCCAAAGCAGGGTTGGGATAAGCGAGCGTTTAGCGACTGAACGGTCGTTTGTTTGTTACGCTTAGGGAAATTTATTAACAAACGACGTTTTAACAAACGACGGCCCGCAGGCCCCTGCCGCGGCGTAGCGCGCGCACTTCCTGTGTGCTGTGTCCGATGTTTTGCGTTGTCAGAACCTATGAACTGAAGGATTTTAAAATGCACAGGATTTCAAAAACCACAGGCACAGACATGTCAGAACAGGACCACAATTCGTGCAGAATAGCAATTTTTTAGGCTTTTCACATGTTTGTATTATTAATTTCGGATTTACGCACATTGCATCTCTGTATTTTGCGTTTAGCTCAGTGGTGTCATGGGCGGCAAAGGCCATGCAACTTTTTGGCCATGCCGAGCTTGTCAGAAGTGGGAGAACTGATGAGTGAAGCTGCGGAACTACAAATAGGCGTGTGCGGTACCAATTTGCTGCTGCTGGTGCTTCCTGTGCTACCATGTGCCTTGTCCGTGAATTTTTGGAGCGAAACGTGACGAATTCTACCACGGTGAAATCCAGAAAACACGAAGACGTCAAAGGAGTGGGGGAAAAGAAGTTGGGAGACCCCTTCAAAACCGCGTCAGAAAAGTTCCACCGACGCCAAGCCCAAATGAAGCAACCCGTCGCCGAAGCTTGCAGCGATCAGCGTGATGACCACCCTACTGACGAGCGGCGTGTATGTTCGGGCCTCAGCCCCTCTCCCTGTGCAAGCGCAAGCCTCATGCTCCAGTGATGCGTCCACCAACGTGCAAGCCTCAGCAATGGGCATGGCGAAGCAGCCCTGCGCGCACTGCGCGGGACTTCAAGGCGAAGCAGCACTGCGCGTAAAGTCAAGGCGAAGCAGCACTGCGCGTGAAGTCAAGGCGAAGCAGCACTGAGCGTAGAATCAGAGCGAAGCAGCACTGCGCGCACGGCGCGTGAAGTCAGGGCGACGCGTGAAGTCAGGGCGACGCAGCACTGCCTGGGGCGACCTCCGCGCTGCGCCCAAGCGCCAAGGTAAATAAGCGTCGTCTGCCTCCAGTTGTATTCGCCAGAAGTCTTGTTTTCAGTGTGTGTCACGTGCGTGTGCCTGTCATTCACATGCAATGAGTGGATCTGTAAATTTGACTTTGGCCTCTGTGCCTCCATCAACCCTGAGGCGTGGCATGCATGTGTGTATTGATATCCTGATGTGTAGCCTTGCCTTTGTTTAGCTCTGTTGAATCCTGAGACCCCTCTTTCAAGGCCCACGCTTAGCGCTGGACCAGGAAGAAGACAGTGTGCAGTAAAGTCGACGTTAAAGTATTCTTTGTGTCTGAGTTGCAGGGCAAGACAGGGTAGAGCTGAAAAGTCATTTGCACGGTGTTTTAAGAAACATTGTCTTTTTGGCTGAACTGCAGGCAGGGTAGTGCATGAAAGGGAAGCAAACAATTTAAGGTGTGAAACATTTGCAGGGTGTTTTGAGAAACATTTAAAAGCAGGAATTCAGAAAAAAACTTTTGGAAATTTTTTTTGAAAACACATTTTGGAAAATATTGTGGAAAGGACCAATGGGGCAGAATAGAAACAAGCAAACCATTAGAAGCAAACCGAAAGGACATTAACAAGGAAAAAAATTAACAAACGACGTTCGTTTATTTTCATCGTTCGTTCGTTCGTTCGTTTGTTCGTTAATTTTCCAAAAAAAATTAACAAACAACGTTTGTTAATCCCAACCCTGGCCCAAAGAGCCGTCCCCACCAACCGTACAGGCGCGCCCTCAACAAGAGCCCCTCGCCCACCCCATCACCAAAATGGAACTCCCCCCACAACAGTGCACCATTCTGGACCACAACGGGTTTCGAATCCTACCGAAACCTACCGAAACATACCAGGCCATCCGCCTCCACTCAATCACCGAACAAACCGACACCTGCGCACTACCAGCGGACTGCCACCACCTCCTCCCCACCATCAAAGGGGATGCCGACATCACACCAACGGAGGCTGGCCCCCGGCCACGCCGTCCACATACCCCCACATACGTTGTCGGCAACCATGACAGTACACCCGGGCCCCACCCCATGGCAAGCCATCGTGCTCACCTACCCCGCCCCCAAGGACCACACACACACCTGGCAACACAGGTGGGAGGACATCCGTGGAGACCTCCTCCAGGAACACCAAGGACTCACGCACACCAAGAACAGCCTTTGGCCGGTGCGAGGAGTAGCCCAAGCAGCACACGGCATACACACCCCGGGGTTATGGGCATATGCCACAACCAGAAGCCCACAAGCAGCGGAGGACATCAAGACCGCACCATTCATCCAATAGGCCCCGACCGAAAACCCACACCGCAACACCCAATGAGGCTACACCATTTTGTGGGCATATCACGACCACGTCACCCTCACCCCCCAACCAGCCCCCCCCCCCCTAGACAACAACACGACCGCCCGCCTTGATGCCCCGGCAGCGGCAGCCACCCAGGTAGGGGCCCCGCAAGCCTGGAGCCCACAATACCTGGTCGAGACCAAAGTAGCGCGCGCACGTGAAATCAGAAGAAAAACCCCGGGCACCGAAACCGCTCCATCCCCTACTCAAACTAGACATGGCGGAACAAACCCCCAAAGAGGAATGAGCGGCCCACTACGTCATCCCCCACACCACCACCCGCAAAACAAATGCTGCAAAGATCACTGTCACCCGCCACCTCCCCCACACCCCAGAGGTGTATGAGTTGACAACCCCCAAACGTCCTGATCACCCATCGCCGACACGAAGAGCGATACATCATACAGGCAGAGGGGACCTCCGCGACCACCCTATACACATGAGCAACACGAGGGGACCTCCCACAGCCCACCCTCCATCATGCCCCCTCTCGGCCCACCCCCTTCCACAGGGCACACCGCCCCAACAAGAAGCCAAAAAGCACAGGCATACAAACTCCCGTCAAAGAGGCCCAGCACCGACACACCGCACGATGCAAGGCACGCGACCTCCACGACGACCACGCCATCCCCCGCATAAGCGCCCCCCCGGCCAGACTGTCCGATGCCACGCACAACCACATGATCACAGGCATCATCACGGAATGCCTGAACCCGGCGGCATCATGAGCAGACGCCTCGTCGATCAGCGAAGGACGCTCCCACACACGGGCGGAGGCGCGGCTCAACGACATCCAACCCCATAAATTACAGCGCGCCGTCGGACCCTTCGCCGTACACATCCCCCTATACGGCCTCAACCACCCCCGATGTGAACACCACAACCCGCCCTGCTCAACTGCGTGCAACTCGCCGCTGCGCCTACCGCTCTCGGGCCCCACCATCACGGGCAACATGTACCTGGACACCGTGCCAGGTCCAGGGAACACGCCATCCCCCTGCACGGGGTAGAGTCCCTCGCCCTTGGACTGCTGCCACCAAAAAACCAACACTTACACATCCCAGGGGACAGACGGTCGCAGGCGCCAGACAGGGGAGAAAAGGCCCACCAACCCGCTCTGGCCCACATCACCGTCCACCCCACAGCCCACCTACCAATAGAACTTCAGCACGGAGCGCCACATCGTCCTGGAGGGACAGACCCAGAACATCATCACCGCCGCCCTGTACACCCTCGCCGCCAACGAACACCACTGGGACCCCACTGCCATCCGAGCGATGCCTCCACCACTGCAAGGCCCAAAAGACCCCGTCATCTCCTTCCACATCGATCAACTCCTACGCCTCAGAGCCACCCCACATCTCCACCCCTCCCAGATGGAAATAGCCATCGCATCGTGGGACACCCTGGACACGCCCCCCAACATCCCGCCGTCCACATCCTCAAAGCAGACGCCAAATGGTGGGTCCCCAACTGGACACACGGAGTCCTCATGGCGCCCCAGGGCTACACCCTAGAAGTAGACCCAGAAGACCCCCAACGAGGTCGGCAGCGACTCTTCCAAGCCACCACCGTCACAGCCCGAGAGGGCGCCCCGTGGGAAGCCCTCTACACGGCACACTACTTGGCTCAAGGGTCCCCCAATGGTCCAGACACACCGGAACCCACAGAGGCCTGGGTCAAACAGGCCAAAGCCATGAGGAACTACCACCTCCACCACCCTTCCAACGACAGCCTGCCCGCACTGCCATGGCCCACAGACCCCCCGGAGACCCTACGCAAGCTCGCGGAACTCACACGCAACCGCGCGAAAGCGACCATGCAAATGCCGGTGAAGCCATCGCTACGAGACCCTGTCCAGCAGGCTACGCACCCCTTCTTCCAAGACCCACCCCCCCTTAGCCCCACCAACTCCAGTCCTGTCAAAGCGAGCGCGGATGAGAAGAGGCGCACTCACCCCCAGCCTCCAACAGGCCAGAATGGACGGCAGGGCAACAACCTCTCAACCCCCCGCACCCCCCAACGACCCTCCCGACCAACCCGGCGTCTGCCCCGCTGGACCCCTCCCCCCACCCGGACCAAGCTTCCTCATCATCCTCCCTCCCGCCACAAGCACCGCCCGAGGCAAAAACGTACCCAGAGTTCCAAGAAGGCACGAAAATTCAACAGCCTTTCCGCAAGGACCACACGGGCGACTGAATCTTGTGTGAGGGCACGATCCAGTACCGCCTCCAGGACCTGGGCCCAAACGGTGCAGTGCAAATCATCGCCAGAAGGAGCTAGACCAAGGCAACAGCGCCCCGAACAAGCCACTGGGCGACACCTTAGACCTCAACAGCGCCAACCCCATCCGGCGCCTCAACCCCAAGAACAAAGCCTACAGAGGCACCAAGTACACCGGGGAACCTCCCCCAAAGTGGAGCCAGGGCGTCCCCCCAACGCGCCTACCCAAGCGCCCACCACCCAGCAAAAGTCCCCGGCCCTGGATACTCCTCCCTGACGGGGCAAGGGCCGAGGCCGAAAATTTATACAACCCCTGGCCGCGCCCACCGAGGCTACCGGTTACCTCCTCGACCTCAACCACCCGGCCATCACATACTCCAAGGACGCCACAGCCGCCCTCCAGGAGCTCCGGATGGCACAGGGGACGGAGTGGGTCCCCCACCTTCGCACCTTCCAGGAACAAGGCCTACAACGCGACGACCCTCCAGAACCCACCGCTCAGTCCCCTCAGTCACCGGGACAAACAATCAGGTCGCATCCCCGCACGGCTGCCTCCCGAGCCTAGCCGGCCCTGAGCCCTCCGGCCCTTCCATCAACCCGGCACAGCACTTACAGGGTAGCAGAGGCTACCTGAATGTTGTTCTCGCTCGACCCACTCCTTCGTCAGCCCTTCTGGGCACCCAAAGGGAAGCTGTAGGGACCCCAGAAGTGACCATCTCGCTCCCTCTGTGCTGCGCAACTGAAGCGCTACGAGGATTTCCCTGCAGCAGTCCCCAGTGTCCCAGGGAAGTTACCATCGGCTGTCAAGGAGGCCAGCAATGACAAGATCCCAGTCGCAATCAGCCGCCGGATGGCTGGAATCAACCAGTCCTTGTCGACGGCGGAGCTCTTTATGAGCTTGGCGGCACGATCATCCAAGCATCCAACACGCCGTTGGAGATATTAGAGGTAGATCTCATGGACTTCGAGGTCGGTGGATCAGGTGAGGTGCCCAACCCAACACGCCCTGAACAATGGGCTCCTTGGGAACCCAGATTACCTCAGAGAGACGCCTACAATTACGAAACAGCCTGTTTTGTGTTGCAAGAGGCAACGCGACGCGAGGAAGAGCAAGAGTTTGATTTTTGACTCGATTATGTTCTTTGAATTCGAGATGAAATCTACGAACGGATGTACCAGTCGTGCGAGTAAAATCAGCTCAGAAAAGCGTTCCATCAGGTATGGAATGCGACGCCCTTCCCCGAAGGAAAGACCCGGGAGGCTGTTCCTGGGCCCTCCGCCCCTCATTCTGCCTACCCCGGCCGGGATGCTGCGGTTGAAAAGGCTGCAGCGGTCGAGGAAGGTATTTTGGAAGCTGCAAAATAGGCCAGTCTAGAGATCAGGGCCTAAGGAGCACCAAAGCTGGACTCCTGGTTAAAATCAACAGACCTATGTGGCCCTGCAGCCTGTCCAGCACCCGCAGGGCACGGAATTTACTGCCCTGTTGAGTGCCCCTGTGGTACGCAGCGAGAGTCTGAGCTTCAGGAGCTCAAGGATCAGATGCAATTAATTGTACACACGTTCGGTATAAGAAATATTTTTACGACACACATGCGTTGTGAGGGCGCTTCATTGGTAGGAAAAGAAACGGAGCCACCAAAGGAAGCCACAGAGGATTTTCCGATTGCTCCTTCGGTGGACTCTAAGACCACCGATGCACGGATCAGCAGAAGTAAACTTAAAGAAAGGATGAAAATTTCTCGTTCCGAGAGTAGGACGGAGAAAGCCAGGGAAAAGGCACAGAATGCCAAGCGAACTGCCCCCTGTACGACCCCCTCTGCTGCTGATTCCAACACCCTCGCCCAGCTTTTGCTCGCCCAGACCCTTGCTGGAGCTGGTGTGGCTAATGATGCCACAAAGGTGTTTGCCATTACAGCCGCTGTTGGGCTGGAATCTCTTCTGAACCGTACCTCGCTGAGGCTGCGCCAGGTTGCCAAGCAACCGAAGTACAATGGGAACCCCAGAAGTCGGCCTCAGTTCCAACGAGAGTTCAAGTTGTTGGTTAAAACCCAAAAGCTTCACGAGGATCAGTGCCCGACGGCCCTCTTGGATTGTCTTTGAGGGGCCTCCGGCCAACACTTGGCTCCGGACATGGGGCGATCGCGAAGAGACAAGTTCCCCCCTTACCTTTGATGAGGTGTGGGAACAGCTGGAGGTACGTCGATCCTGACTGCTGGAGGATCATTACCACCAGATGCAGAAGAATTTCCCCTCATTTTCGCGATTAATCCTCCATGAGGTGCAAGATAAGAAACAGCGTCTCTGGAATCTCGTCGAGAAGGCTGATCATTTGGGTGAAGAGTTCTCCAATGCTGAGCTGAAAAATTCAATTTTTGATAAGATCCTCTCTGAAACTGCTACCACCCTTCGGAACAAACAGTCTGAAGAAAAGGTCGAGACCTCGTGGGCGGAGATGGATGGCTTCGATGCCTCCGCGAAAAAATTTTCAGTTCGGGAAGCACTTCAAGGGAGTTCCCCCACGTCGTTTTCGAAGGTGAAATTCACTGAAAACACGTGGAATCTCAAATTTCGTAAACATGAGAATCGGGACTTGTTCGTCCAAGTCCTCAACAGGGGAGTGAGCCTCCATGGGCAGCACCTCAAGGCAAGAAACTGGTTGTTTTCGTACACTCCGAAGGAACTGTGGGAAGAGGTTGAGCGGCTCGCTGATACCGCCAACCAAAATTACCACGAGGGCCTGGGGGGTGGTAAGAATGCCCAGCAAAATGCCCAAGGCGGCGCCAGTTGGAGCAGCAAAAAAGTGAATGGCAGAAAAGGTGTCCAGCAGGAGTGTGGCATCTGCCTCTTGCTCGGCTCTACGAGCCGAGCAAAGTCACATTCTAAGGAGAATCACCGGTGGTCAGCCCACGATCACAACATTATTGGGGAAAATGTCAGTAATCCCCCTCAGAAATCAGACAGAAATGCCAGACAGGTGCATGGAGAGAAGGCTGGAAAGGGGAATCCAACCTGCTTCGGTGGAACCAAAAATCCTGGGGGCCTAGGCGGTTCCCAAGGCACAGGAAATCGCACTCCATCTGGTTCCGGTGGGCAGCACGCCGGTCTGAAAAATCTAAATGGCACCCACGTTGGCGGAAATCGAAATCCAGGCCCAACCCCCGAATCTGGTGGAAACAAAGGAAATTCCCGATGATCCCAGGGCAAGGGTAAAGGAAACCCGTCTGGGGCCTTCTTTTCAGGCAGTGGCAAGGGGCGTGGCGGCAGTGGAGGTCCTGCATCCGGCGGCTGTGGCCGTGGAAGGGGTAATCATCGTGTGGATCAGGTGTCCTGTGCAGATCAGGTATCAGATTCAGACCGAGATTACGTCGAAAATGCATTTAACCCAGCAGATGATCCGCTCCATGAGGAGTGGATTGATGAATCCAGCAGCATTCACCAGGTAGATGCGTCCGCTGGAGGTCAGAAAGCCTAGGGGGGCCACGAAAATCACCCCTTCCCAGGCGATTTCAGGCATGATCCCCTGATTCTTTCTCGACCCTTGCTCGATGTAGGGTCTCTTGTTTCCTTTCCCCTTAATCCGGTAACGGATCCTTCTGCGGCAGTGGACGAGGTGGGTGTACAGTTCGAGCACAGGGCCTGACAGTTTGTTACAAAGCTGTTGGTTTCTGATTGCAAAGGGAATTTTCTCCTCGCCACTTGTTTGTGTGACAATGGATCGGAGGTAAATCTCCCATCCAATTTTTTCTTACCCGACGACTGCGGGTTTGATTTCCCACATCCCGTTATTTTGGAGGGAGTTTCCGGACACTCTCTCTGAGGCGGACAACGCGATTGTTATATATCAACCGATTCGGTCGCTCAGGACATTTGTTATGCTGGCAAAATTGAAGAAATTGTCCTTAAAGTTGCTTACGTCAATCGTGCCGAAATAAAGTATGACCTTTACCTGGGCCATGTTTGGCTTTGCAAGAACAGGGTGGCGCCCGTAGGTCATAGGCGTTTTTTTGTGCTGGAGTCAGGTCCCTTGGAGCGCCCTGATCTTCGTCTTTTGCAAACGGGTTTAAACGTGGAGAAGAATTTTTGAAGCAAAAGGTTACTCCAAAATTTGGAGAAGATGTCACGATTGCCGTGGTGAATGCGAGTGTTGAATACTCCCGGGAGTTAGAATGTCTTCGTAGGGACTCTCAGCCACGACGCCCTTCGCGCTGGCACTCTTCAACCTACAGCATTGTCGATAAATTGCACGATGCTGTTTTGGAATATTTTTTTCAGCACCATTCCTTTACCCCACAGTATGACGCTTTTGCTAATGGTGAGAACAAACGGTTTGATAATTACTTTCGCGACGCTTGGACCCAAGAACGGGACAAGAAGTTATGGATCAATCCTCCGTTTCACTTAATCCAGCAAGTCATCCATAAAATTAAGCAACATAAAACCCAGGCGATTTTAGTTGTACCCTTGTGGGACGACAAGCCGTGGTTTCAGGAATTGCAGGACATTTGTGTAGACTACATCGAAATTCCGAGGAAGATTAAGCTGTACGCCAGGGACGACACAGGTCCCCTGCGACAGGGCTCCTGGAGTTCGCTCGCATTCCTGGTGGATTGAGGGCTTCCTGACTCTGATTCTGCTGATTCTTTGACTGATTCTTGTGTTGGGTCTGAATCTGAGGTTGAGCGTGGTACTGATGATGAATGTATTATTTCCGATTTTCCTCCGTCAGATGCCGAAGGTGATCCGTCGTCAAATGGATCTGCCTTGTCTCCCTCTTCCCCAATACGATCGACATCGAAAGAAATCCTCAGTGCACGGGCGAAGAAAAATTGCAAAATCGCGCCGTAAATTCAGAGTTTTCTTACGAAAAGCCTCGTATGGAAGCTTTCAATGATCCTTTCGAGGAGGTGGATCACGAAGATGATCTCTGGAATGCCGGTACTCCACCCACCTACCTTCAAGAGGCAGTTGATACGGACCTTTTTCGAGACATCCGTAAGGGGATTCTTCCTGCTAAGGCGGAGGAGATTGCTGGAGTTTTTTCGACAGTAATTCCTGGTGTTCAGGTGGACACTGAGTCGTGTACCAGGGAAAGAGAAAAGATTTTCGAGGAATGGAAGGACACAACCCTCTCCGGCAAGTTAGTCAAAAACTCCCCGGTCCGTGTGCAGTTCGGTGAAGCCTTCATCCAGCTTCGTGAGGGGTACAAGGCGGAGAAACAGCGCCCCTATGAGAACCACGGACAAAAACATGAGATTCTCAGAAAAATGATTCAAAAGAAATCTCAGGGAATTTGGTTGGCTTGAGGGTTGCATGACCAGCGAATGGTGCTGTGCACCATTTACAGTTTCAAAACCGCCACCTGCAGATGAAAAAACCATAGATGGCTGGCGAATGGTTGTTGGTTTTTGCAATCTCAACGCTGAATTGAAGGCGGATTCCAACCCCCTTCCCCTCATTGAGGAGGAAATCGCCAAGAGGGCAAGAGGTCGTTTGTTTTCTGTGCTGGATCTCCGTCACGGCTTTCCCCAAATATCGTTGAGGAAGGACAGCTGGCCTCTAGATTGTATGTGCACCCCATGTGGCCCGGTCCAGTGGACGGTCATGCCCACAGAACTGAAGAATGCGCCCTCATTCTTTCAGAAAATGATGGAGGACGTGCTTTTTACAGCTCATCCTCAGCTCCGCGCCTTCGTCAGTGTGTACATAGATGATACTATCATCGCGACGGAAGGGGAGGGTCTGACTGAGGAGGAGTTGGTGGCCGTACATGAAAAGCAGCTGATCCAGGTAATGGACATCCTTGATGCCAATCAGCTGATTCCTGGGCCGAAGAAGGGAAAATTGTTTTCAAAATCTGTCGAATTTTGTTGTTCGCTTCTCGAGAATGGTACACACTGACCCGGTCCAGGGAAGCTTGTTGCCTTTCAGAAGTGGAAGCGCCCTGAGACTATTACGGAATTGAGAGAATTCCTGGGTTAGTGCAATTTTTACCACACATGTGTGCCGAAATATGCCAAATTCGCCGCCCCCCTCATTGAATATTTGAGAGTAGGGAGAGATGCCGGCAAGACAGGTTGAAATGTGTGTGTCAAGTGGACTGACGAATGCGAGTAGGCCTTCCATCATTTGAAGGCGGCCCTCTGCGAAGTCGCCACGTTGCATGTGCCGAAGTTCGACAAACCCTTCTACATAAGAACCGACGCATCCAGGTACGCAATCGGAGCTGTCCTGGAACAGGTTGACGAAACCACCGGCAATCATTACCCTCTTGCATTTTGGTCTCGGAAGCTAGCCCCATGCCAAATGCAATGGTCACCGCGTGAGCAAGAAACATATGCCGTAATCTGCGCTCCGAAAAAGTATCAATCATGGGTTGGCACCAATCGAGTCGTCTGTCTTGATGCTGAAGTCAGAGTCCAGATTCAGGCACAGAATCCTGAAATGTACCTTGAATTTTACAAGTTTGTCCTTCATTCTGCCATTTTTGCATGAAACCCCGACGTCAATTGTCCCGACGTCAACCTTCAGACAGAGGCTCTAGGGACTTCGAACAGGAACCTCTGAGGTCCGTAAGCTTCAATGTGTCTTTGGCACACGCCAATGCGAGCAAAATCCCTCAGTTTCAGGTCAAGAATGATGAATTCAAGTGTCCTGTGCGACTCAGTTGAAGGATTGGCCTTGTCCAAGTCGATTGACACCGCCGCCACTGTACATAAAGGACAATTTGGTGTCTTTCAGTTATATACTGTCAGTAAAGCGCCTCTTGCTATCCTTCGGCGTGTTACATGCCAAGGATTCAGGGCCATCATGTCCCATCATGATGCATCATCATCAGGGGAACATGTTTTTGGAATCTGTTGGATGTTTGCTTACAAACGTGCCACAAAGAATAACTGAGCTGAGCGAACGACATTATATATTGACCTAAGTCTGAACGAAGTCTAAACGAACAGTAGTCGTCTCAGTTCCAGACATTCCGCATCATTTCGCCTTAATCCGCGGAGATTTGTACATGCTAGGAAAATTTAGGGTGATTTACTTGTCATCTCCCTTCATTCCTTCAGGAACTGCTTAAGGCCTAGCCTAACCATGTTAACGCTAGGACCTGTAAACTACGTTGGTCCTTGTGTCCTCTTTCTGCAACGGTTTCTTTTCTTACGTCTTAGTGCAAATTGAGACTCAACCTTGTTGATTCTTGTGAAAATCTTTCAGATGCGTTAAATCTGTAGCACATGCTGTACATTTCAGAACAAGAAAGGCGGGACTAACACGATGTAGAATACGTGGAGGATGGCGTAGCGTGCCTGCGAGAGCAAAGACGCTCAGAGCGCCAGATTTCACTTCATTTTGATTATTCCCCCATTGAATCTTCGAATAATCTACCTCATTCTTAACCAAAGCATGGTTTGGTATCGCTTACAGATATGTTTTTTTGGTGCATGGGGGTTGCCCCCCGGCGAGCATAACACAAAAGCGGCCTAACCACGGGCAAGTGAGCGTTCATGGCGAGCCGAAGTTCATCGAAGGACAGCAGCCATATGTACAGTAACTCAGGGGGTGTGACCCTGCTCCAAAATGCACCAAAGGCCTGGTTACTGTGGGCTGTGGCTTCGCCATTAGCCCTGTGGTTGGTGTTATGACGCAAGACGTATCGAAAATAAAAGGGACTCTATATATATTTATATATATATATAGAAATCAGAAACAAACAAGGAACCCCGGCCATAGATCATCTGGGGTATCATAAAAGACCTCCAGTTAAGAGGAAACCACTGACTTCTCCAAAGTTCGGAAAGTTGGGAAAGCTCTGAGAACCGAATGATGCCTGTGGTGGCCTTACCGTAGTAATTGAGCGGTTGCCGCTTTCAAATTGACCTCGCAGGCTAAGGGACTCACAGGCCAACTTCAGCGTTCAGGGGGACGGGAACGAGGATCTCAGGGTACTTTATCAATCTGTTGGCATGCAGCGTAAGGGCAAACGCCGTTTGTGAGCGGGCTCGGAGCATTGGAGTGCTGCGTTCATTTAGTCCAGGTACCACAGGACTTCCGGGGACGGCTCGTGAGGTTCCGGTATCCAGAACCAGCAATGGTATTATCCAAAACCTTCAGGTTCATACCACCAGTGAATGCCGAGGTACCACATGACAGCAATAGATGGGGAAAAAGGCTGTAAATTGGATGATTGACTGGAAGGTGTACGAAAAGGAGCTGGAAGAGATGTGCTGACACATACGTGGTCCCATCTCGTCGATCTGTCAAATGGTGTCAAGAAGTTAGGGGGGGGGGTGCAGATCGCAGGTGGTGAAGATGAGGAGGATGGGGAAGAATGACAAAAAGAAAAAAGAAAAGGAGGGGGGGAGAAACTCGTCACCCGGAGACAGATATGTTTATGTGCTCCCTAGCCCTTAACCATATGTTTTCATGTCCGTTGAACTGTTCGTCACTCCTCATTCTGCCTCATTCCAGGCTCATTCATCCTTATTTAGTGCCCCGCACGGCCGCTTCCCGGGCCTAGCCGGCCCTGAGCCCTCCGACCCTCTCATCGACCCGGGACAGCACTTACAATGCTATGGCGACCCCACCACGATCATCCGGGCGCAGGCCCAATACCTTAGCCGACGCAAACTGCACCCTGTTTTTCACCTCAAGGGTGGCATTTGTGTGCAAAAAAAAGACGCGCATTTTCCGCGTGTTTCCACCTGAAAACTGAGAAAAAAAACGCAGGAATCTCAAATATATTTCTTTAGGCTATCAGCGGAATCCAAGTAGTCAGGGGTATGAAAAAAAAGTTTTTTTGGCATGTTGAGTGCGCGAGGCCTCGCCCACCCAATTATGCAGAATGTGTATTTCCCAATGGTCCTGAATAAACAGTATTCCATGCCAAATGAGGCTCTAATGTCTCAATGGATGCCTCATGGCGTACCGTTCGGGTCATGTCAGCAGCAAGAGTGGTCAATCAATGGACGTTTTGTACACGCCATGCACTATGTAAGGTGTAATGGATCCAAATAGCGGGTTGCCCTCAGTCCTTGCTAAACACACGATTTTCAGTTAGTTTACCTACAAATGAGGTGCCCAGCCTCCCATCTTTCGGGGCTGTACAACAGTTTGTCAGAAGCGCTAGGTCACAGGACGTATGAAGCAAGTGCTCCAGAGGAGGATAGTCTAATCGCTACTCTTGAGCCCACTGTTTTCACAAGACTCCAAAAGGGAGGAATCTCAAAAAGCTCTTTGGAGGCTGTCAGCAGCATGCAAGTAGTCAGGGGTATTCAAAAACCCATGCTTCTAGCATGTTGAGTGCGCGAGCCCTCGCGCACTGAGTGTTCCGCTGTGCAAGTCTTTAACCCATATTGAATCTTGCAGTTTTGCTTTTGCTCCATCCTTGCTTCATGCCACTTCCGATGTCAAAAAGTGATCTCAAAAAAGCCTGAATATCTCACCCCAGCTGGCTGAGTTCGCGGGGCCCCGAGCACTCAGCCTCCTAAAATAAGTATTCTCTCATGTGGACATGTACAGGATGTCTGAACAGCGCCCATCTCTAATAGTTTTCCAGACGATCCATATTAGCCAACTAAATGTTTTTTTCGGGGAAAATGACCGGTAAAACTTCTGATTTTGGACTAAAGAATGGTTATTTGACCCCCCTAAAAACAGCAAAAAATGGGCAAACCTGATGAAAAATGCATTTCTGGGAGGGTTTGAAAAACAGTATTTTCAAGATGGCAAAAAAAACCATTTTTTTTCAGTCACAATATCTAGGTGCTTAGGTGAAAAAAGGGGGTGCAGTTTGCGTGGGCTAAGAATACTGCCCCCTCCAGCTGGGACCCACGGGCCATAGGCCCCTGCATATCTGCCTCAGCATCCCCAACCTGCCCCCCAGCTCCCCAGAGGATGTGGACCAAGGCTTACGACTGCCCCTGAAAATGCCCCCACTGCATGTCAAACAAGCCTGGTCCCAGTATCACAGGGCCATAGACCGCGCCCGGCGCAGCCAACCAGACCCCACCGACCTACTCACAGCCATGCGCACAGCCGTCGCTGCCTGCGGCTTCCAGCAACCAGCCGGCCACGGCCCTGAGAGGCATACTCCATGACCTCTGGCATGCGAAGCAACAACTGGCGACCCTCCTCCATACTGACACCCCGCAAATCCGCCGCCACATACAACACTGCAGGACGCAGAAAGCCCGCATCAGGGCAGACCTGCAACAGTCGCACATCCACAGGCGACAGCGCATTGCCCAAGAGCACGGACAGTATGCGCAACATGAACTCCCCTACAAGGCCATCCGCCACCTCAACAACGCCATGACCAACGCCGGCCACCGCACCATCACCAGGGTCAGGCAGGAGGACGGCTCCCTTACCAACAAGACAGCCACTGTGCTCCAAGCCAGCCATAACAGCTTCCTCCATCAACACACACCCGGCAAAGACACACTGGACACGGACACCCAAACCAAAATCGATCGCCTCCCTCAGGTTTTCAGCCACGCCCAGAGGAGACAACTAGAGAATTGCCCTTTCACCATCCACGAAGTCCGGAAGGCCATCCACAGTCACCGGCAACACAAAACCCCAGGCTACAACGGCCTCCCTGCGGAGGCATACTACCACCTACCCGCCCACTTCCTCCACATCCTCGCCCACTGCCTCTGGGACATCGTCAGGGGGCACACCCCCCCGCGACCAGACTCGGCAAACGTTGTCCGCCTTCTCTACAAAAAAGGGGACTGGGCCAACCCGGACAACCGGCGCCTCATAGTCTGTGCAGTCACGGAGGTCAAGATCCTCTGGACCATCCTCCTGCGCTGCAGCCGCCCCCACCTGGACCCCAACATACCCGCCAGTCTCCGGGGGACAATCCCGGCCGGTCCCCACACGAAGCCATCTTCCTCCAGGAGACCATCGCCGACATGGACCCAGTCGACCGCATCATCGCCTCTCTCAACGTCAGAGGAGCCCTCCTGAACACCCCCTGGCTCCTTGTGGAAGCGCTCTGGGCACGCATGTGCCTCCCAATCTACAACCTCGCCTCCGACTACATCCGCACCCGCAAATACACAGTCGGCACCGGAGCAGGCCTCACCCCCTTCCTGGAGGCGTGCAGCGGGGTCCCCAAAGGAGGAGCAGAAGGCCCCTTCCTGTAACTCCTCGGGACGGTCCCCCTAGCCTTCACAATCGAACAGGAATAGCCGGCCTACGCAACCTACCCGACCCTCTCCCCCCTAGTGGGCTTCGCGGCTTCGCATACACCCACCAAGAACCCCAACCCCGGACGCCCCACCGACAGTCACCCAACAAGCAAACGACTTACTGGACACGACCATCTCCCTCCTCTCCCGCAACAAACTCATCGTCCACCACACAAAGTCGGTGGCCATGATCAAGGGGTCTGCCACAGCCCCCACCCTGGGGCCACAAGGGCCGCCCATGCAAGTCATGGAAGCCACCACCCACCTTGGAGTAATCCAGACCACCAACCCTGAGGATACCACCCTCCATCCCAAGTTGCACTCACACCTGGCCCATCTCCCCCGATATGCGTCCCCGGCCACCAAAGTCCTCTCGCTATCACACCAGAGCCCGGCATACTACCTCACCGGGGTCTTGAACGCCTCCATAGGCTTCCAGGCACAACACCTGACACACCCCATCACCGCCCTCCAGTCAGCCACACGTGCTCTCACCAACGCCTCAGCAGCACACAGGAGCTGGCCCAACTCCATACCCACGCGGACCATCCGCGCGGAATGGCCCCACTATAGGGAGGCCATAGGGGATGAGGTGAAAGTGGCCTACACCAGGCACACCGCCCTCCTCCTTCGCTGCATGACCCACAACCACACACCGGAAGTTCGCGAAGTCTCCACAATCCGCGCCCAAGCCAAACAACGGGCCCGCAACACCAGCCCACGCTGGATACTCCACCCAACGGGCATGCCCACCAACATCAACATCCGCATATGGAACCACCTGCGGCTTCTACTCCCTTCCCCGCACGGAGCCATACTCACCAGCAACACATTCCCAGAGGAAGGACGCCTGGCCGTCCTCGGCGGGCACCTCCACCATCACCCCAAAGGCACCATCAACACCATAGACCTCGTCGGACCCTCCATCACAGTAGTATATGTCACCCTCCCCCCAATGCGGGTCCTTCATCGCAGCGGGGCACATCAGACCCCCTTCCCACAACTTCCCAAATGGCCTCAATACCGCCTCTTCCGCCAGTACCTCACACACACGGCACGAGCAGCGGGGCACACTCTGCCGGGAAGCCAAGACATGGAAGCAGCCTAACGGGACTTCAAAGAGCAGCACCCCCATCTCGTCCCAGCGACACCGCCCCACACGCCCACTGGCTCGAAACACGAACCTGTCCCCCCGGTGACGGGCCCGGTCCCACCGCTAACGATACCACTGGCCCCGAACGAGTGCAAACCCACAAAGACCACAGTCATCCACAACGGGGCAAAATTGCGCATATCAAAACACCAGATGTCCGCATAAGACCTACCTACGGTATCTGACGACTCCCAGAGCATGCCACGCACATGTTGGGCCTGTGACCCCAATACATCCACCTCATCAAGGCCCATATTGCACCTCATAGCACGCCACCACACCCAACCAACAGCCCACCTACCGCCACAGGCCTACGCATGGGTGGCCCCGTGGTTCCACCGCGCCGATGCGAACTCCACAGTGGCGTGGAACCCGGACCACAAACCCCAGTGGCCATTCAGCCCCCGCGCACACCTGGCCCCTACCCAACCCTGCAAGAATCGCAATCTGTTACAGCATGCACGAACCAGGCAGAACGTGCAAGAGCAAGCACCCCTACTATCCGCTCAACCACTGCTGCCACACACCGGAACATCGAACACAAACCCTCACATGCCACGACATAAACCCGGACACAGCCTACATCCTCCACTACATCTACTCCTACCTCACACAAGGACAACCTGAACAAGGACTCATAGCCATGTCTCCCCGCACGAAGCGCATCATCTCCAAAAGAATAGGGGTGTTCGCCGGCCCCGGTGGCCCACCTCACCACGGGCCCCGCCATATACGCCTACCTGCGCATGAACCCATGCCGCCTGCCACAACCATCACCGGCGGACCTACTCTTCTTGACCGACGCCTCAGGCGAATCAGCCCTCATGCCCATGACCGGGGGGGCCACCCTGCAACTGACCCACACCGGGGGACATTACCACATGGACCACCTCACAGGCCACCGACCAACGGGGCCTCCTCCCACGGGGAACTGGGGGCCATGGCCGACGCAATCGCCAAATTCGCGGCCCACCTGAGCGCCCAAATTCAGCACATCGTCTGGGTCTGGTCCGTAGTGGACGCCACTGTCGACACACACCTACTCCTCAACAAAGCAAGACGATTACTCCACAAAGCCACCGTGAGGAGCCTTGGCTCCCAAGCACTGCTGCTACGGAGAGCCCTCCGCAGCTCTCCTCCCTACATCTAATTTCACATCGTGAAAGAAGAGTCCCACAGGCACCAACACGGAAATGGTAAGGTCAACATCCAGGCAGTACACCAGCGCACTACGCACCTGCCGACCCTCCACGTGCCCGACCTGGACCGAAACCACACACACCTCCAACACATACCCCCGGAACCGGGGCCCCATCGGACCCCGGACTGGGTACCGGAGGACGCCCCCTATACCTCACACAACAGAGCATACCATTACCTCAACTCCATCCAACATCTCGCCCGCGTGCTTGGGGACAGGGACAGCCAAGCGCACATCCAAGAGCTCTAGGAGAGACTGAAAGTCCCCCTCTACCATTCGGCGCTACGCCCAGCATGCATCCCAGCCCACCGCCTGAAACGACGTATCCAGCTCCTCAGGGAGCAACTACCACTCCTGACCAGGGTCGCCCGATGGCTCGCCCGCAAGCACATCAACGTACGGAGGAACACACCGGCTGCCTGTGCAACCACACCACCACCGAGTACTGGGAACACTTCAAAGAGGCCCCCTCCATACGGGCAGGGACAAACTAGTGGGCTGGTCCGCGGCGCAAATACTACAGCAACACGAAGGCTGGCCAGCCCACAGCCACGCGCACCAGGCCACGGAACACCTCTTCAGGGATCCCCTGGTCAAGGAGGCCACTATGAGAGGGGCGCAGACACAGCCCCTGCAACGGCACCTCACCAAACACGCGGAAAACCCAATGGGGGCAGCACCGCACCTCCAGCTAGAAGCAGTCCACAGAGCAGCGTCTCACATGGTACACCGCAAAGACCTCCTGATGACACACACGGAGCAACTCACCGACCCAATAGCCAGGGAACACGTGCTGCGTCTCATCCATTACCATGCCGTGCCTGACCCAGAAGTCCACTAACCTGCTCCGCGCCGCACACACGCCCCCCGTCTCCGACCGCAGTCCTCCAAGACACCACCAGAGCACCCCAGAAGGCCACCCACCGCAACATCCCCCCGCCACAAGCACCCATGAGACCCCAAGGCCCACCTCTCACCTATCGGACCACCAAGCACCGCCCGGCCTAACCAGACCCGCCCAGGACCACTAACACCTCGCCGTGGACGCGCACGCCCTCGATAGCCCGCCCCGCCAAGCCCCCCCAGACCCGGAGCACCCCCCCCTCAAACTGACCACCATCCACGACCCCGACCTCCTCCAGGCAACCCTCCAAGGCAGGGCCCCAGACACTCCCCTGAGCTGGTGGCACCTACAGAAGAGCTGGACCTCGCTCACCGTGGAGGCCCTCCGGGACCTAGCCACCGCGGGCAAGGGCCTCCACGAGGCCATCATAGACCTCGTCCTCTGGTGAACCCGCCAACACGCCCAAGGCCAGCACGCCTGGATCCCCCCCATCAAGCCGGGCCAGGCCCTGACACACGACACGGAAACCAACGTCACACGTCGAGGGACCACACGCCTACGACGAGCCCCAGCGGAGAAGGACCACCCAGCAGACCCGAACCATCCGGAACAGTGGGAACAGGCCACCGCACCAACCCGCGACACCGCCCTCAGCGCCGCCAGACTCCGCGTCCCCGACGACGACCTCGCCCCCCCACCTACAGACAGCGACCACCCCCCGCTGGAAGTGTGGTGTACAGTCATCGAGCAGGGGCACTACTATGTAGTGGCCGCCAAAGCAGCGTCCCCCGGCCCACAATGGGTCATCAAAGGGACCGGCACCATGCTCGCCCCAGGGGCCGCCCCACCAGGGGCAGTAGGGGACGCTACCACCCCGCAGAAAATCCTCAGGGGCGTCCCTCGGCCAGGGAACAAAGCCCCGGCCCGCGCCCTGGCCCAAATCACCTCGGGGCGGGCGGGCTACCGCCTGGGACTGGCCATGCTCTGCCTGACCCAGTGGATCAAGTGCCGCCGGCCGTCCACAGGGACCATGCCCTGGATCTGGGCTATCCCCACCGCCCATACACAAGTCGAGGCAGGCCCTGACACGCGGACGGACCCCCGCCCCAGGCCACAACACTCCCTCACCCGCGGCTACCACAGCATCCACAGGGTCCTCTGCCACATGGACCTTAGCCCACCACTACAGTACCCTGTTCCCACCACTGACCAGTAGGTGCACCACATACGCACGCTCATCTGCAAAATCCTTGCCCCGGCCGCAGAACACGGCAAGCTTCTCCTCCAAACCGCCCCGCCTACAAGTGACCACACAGGCGCGCTGCTGCAAGCAGACACATACATTGACACAACACACGCGAACCCAGCCCCACACCCCCCCACGCTGCTCCCGCACCTGCGGCCCGCACATGCCCACCATCGCAAGCAGCCCCAGGCCCCGCGAACCCAGATCCCTGGACACGCTGCTCTCCATCCGCAGCGGCTACCAGGGCCTTGGTAGGGCGATGTATTGCCTCGCCAAGTGGACCAAACGGACCTGGGGGATCCCCTCGGACCGATGGGTGTGGGTGGTCACGCTGCGCCCCCAGCAGAGGGAAGCCCCCCCAAACCGCAGGGGACCCACCCCCCCACGCCCCACCACCCTACAACTATGCCCGTACATGGTGGCAGCCCGCCTCATGACGCTGCTGTGGCCGGCCCCCCACACCCCCACCCAAAACTACCCCCACCTCACAGAGGAGGACATGCCCGGCATCCAGCGATGCTTCTTCCAGACCCTCGACTACCTCCAGCAAACACACCCGCACGTCCTGGAGCAGATATGGCCACCCCCCGGGTAACCCACGTGCCCGCGCAGCCGAGACAACGCCGCCACGCCAGCACCAGCACGCACGGATCACCAGGGAAAACACGCGCACACGCCCGGTGCCCGAACCTGCACCCTCGTTCTCGCTACTTACAGGACCCAGCATCATACGCCCGCCCCCGAGGCCAAGGACTCTCCGCCGTCTCCCACAGCCCTCTCCTCCGCCTCCGACTCCACAACCTCCACCACCATGACCACCTCATCCACCACCACCACCACGTCCTCATCCAGCACTCCATCCCCCAGGCTGTCGGGGACACCTCCCAAACGGGCCTCCAAACCCGCCCCCACCGCGAGCAGCCCCGCCGTTGCCAAGGCCAACGCCCCGACGAAGGCCACACCCACGACCCAGCCGAAGCCCAAGACCGCCGCCAAACGGCCACCCAAACCCAAGGGTCAACCCGCAGCCAAGCCCAAACCCAAGCCCAAACCCGGCGCCACGACAGCAGCGCGAGCCCGGCCCCCCGAGGACGTCATCTACGACATCCGGCCCCAGCCGTCCCAGGCCCGAAGGCAGCAGCGCCCAGCGCGGCGCCCCCCCACCGTCACCGACGCCACCGCCACCACCTTCATGGCGGAGCGCGCCGCCGCCGAAGCGCGACGCACCTCGTCCCGCCACCTCTCAAAGCCCGCACTCCAGGCCCACGGACCGCTCCCGACAAAGCCAGAACGATGCCAGGGTCCACCAGCAGCGTCCCCGCCCCCCTACCGGCACTCGATGACAGCCCACATGCAACGCATGCCCCACTACCGCCGCCGCCGCGAACCCCCGCCCAACCCCGAGGCGGAGACCGTACGCGCACACCCGCGGGTCCACATCCGCGTGCACCCCCACTCCCCACCCACCCCCACGGAACAGGACTACGAGGAATCCCCCAGGCCCGCCACCGCCGCCGGTCCCCACGACCCCGTCACACCCACCCACGCCCACTCCTCCGCCCAAGACCGCAGGCCCGCCCAGGAACAGTGGTGGCAGCGCTTGACCCACACGCAGCTCTGGGAGCTGCGGAAGTGGGCCCGGGGAGAGCCCTCCCTCGAGGGCCTGGTCCATCAGCCCCGCAAAGGGTCGGTGGAGAACTGCCGCCTCCGGCCGGCGGGGGGGTGGATGCCGCAGGCCGCATGGGAAGCCATGCTGGCCGATGCGCTCCACCCCCTGGGAGTCCACCCCCGCAACCTCCCCGCGCCCCAGGACCACCCGTATGTCCTCAGGCGCCTGCGGGAGACCCTCCAGGAAACGCAGCGAGACGGCATCCGCCTGCGGGACATCACCCAAAGCCCAGCCCCGCACGCACACACCCCCTCACCACCCCACAAGCGTCGGCGCACCGACACCGGCGACACCCACAACATCCCAGGAGCCCTGCGCGCCATACAACACGACGCGCCTGACCCCCCGGCCAGCGGCGCCGCCATCTAACATCGTTACCCAGCAAACCACCACCACGGGGCGCCACGCCAGGCCCCGCACAGAAGTCACCAAACAAACCGGACGCCGAAGGAAGCCAACACACACGACAACAAGCACCACTACGCCCAAAGGCACCGAACCCAGGCCCGCTACCGTGGGCTCCTCTCCACCCTCAGCACGACACACACGTTGCTGGCGTCACTCCTCCGCCGTGCCCCCTCCCACGCCACCGCCCCGCCCCCCCCCCTCCCGCCGCACGTCCCCATGCCGCCCAGCACCCAGCCCCACACAATGCGAGACAGCATCGCCCTAGTCCGGCTCCTCCAACATCGCGCCACTTGGCACCTCACAGTAGACCGCCATCCTGTGGTCCCGCTCCCCCGGGCACCGCTCCCGGGGCCGCACCCGGCCCACGTTGTGTTCGCCCCCACGTCGCGGGCCGCGGACATCCTCCCGCTCCTCGCCGCCACCCCTCCCGGGCATCGCATACTGCTTGCCGCCAACCCCTCGGTCCTCAGTGAGGTCCTCATCGGGCACGCCGACGCCCTGCACGTGCGCCCGCTGCTGCCCAACCTGCACGCTGCGTACGCCCCCGGCACGCCCGTCGACCCCTCCGTGTGGGACTCCCAGTGAGGCCACCGGCCACCGGCCGGCCCGCACACACCACCCCGCACTCGCCTCGGGCGCACGACCCCGTGGAAGCCGCTACCCACACGCCCGGCCCCGCGCAACCGCCTAACCGAGCCAGAACCCAAGCACAAATCAAACCCGAGCCACACCCCGAAACCGCTAACCCTTGACTCCTAACCAAGCCCGCCGAGGGAACACCGTAACCACAGCCCACACCCACAGCCCACACAGCCGCCTAACCAGCCAGCTCCAGAAGCAAAGAGACACCTCACCAAACCCACCCTGACCCAAGCCCGTGTACATCAGGACGCGCGAGCCGCACCCCTGGGGCGCGACCGCCGCCACAGCACCGACGACACACGCCAGGGGACACAACACTATTGCACCGCCGCACCAGCTGCCCGTGCCTGTGCCTGCAGTGTACGCGCGCCCCTGTTTTTCTCTTTTTTGTTTTTGTTTTTTTTTTCCCAAAAAAAAAAAAAACGAAAATTAGGGGGGGAGGAAGAGGGACACAACCACCGGTGGCACACGCGCACCGCACACAGCACGCACACCGGTGAACAGGAGCCCAGTGGCCCAGGACACCGCACATGCAACACAACACACCGAGCGAGCACACCGGTGAACAGGAGCCAGCTGGCCCAGGACACCGCAGACGCACCACAGCAAACCGCGCGGGCACACCGGTGAACAGGAGCCCAGCGGCCCAGGACACTGCACACACGTAGGGCGGCCGAGGGACAGGAAAGAACCAATACCCCATGGGTCGGACGCACTGGGGCGACCCAGCCAACCCACCCGGCCAGTGGCAGGAGCGGTACTCCAAGGCCACTGGTCCGAGCCCGGCCAGGCTGCATCGGGGACCATGGCAAACGTCACCCGGAGCCATGGAAGCAACCGGTGACAGGCGAGCCGGTACACAGTCCAGGAGGGGGTCACCTGCCAAGCAGAGTGGCCCCGCAACTCAAGCCACAAGGGTGAGGCAGTCGTACCGTAGACAAGCGGGAGCAATACCCCTTGTGGTGAGAGATACTCCACACGGCTGGGCAGCCCCCCAGAGCTGCCGCCCAAAGGAGGGGGCATGTGGCCCTACCCATGGACACATGTGGGGACACCCTCCCACCTGGGACACATGGACCGGGTGGCCGCGACAATGCCTTCCCAAGCACATGCGGGAGCGGCTCAAGAGGCACCTGACATAGGGCAGTGGGAGGGACAGGACGTCCCCTTGGTAAGACCTTCTTCCTGCAATGTCAAAGGAGGCATCCCGAGCTCCCGAAGATACCTACCTACCTACCTACCTGCTCCGCGCCGCACACACGCCCCCCATCTCCGACCGCAGTCCTCCAAGACACCACCAGAGCACCCCAGAAGGCCACCCACCGCAACATCCCCCCGCCACAAGCACCCATGAGACCCCAAGGCCCACCTCTCACCTACCGGACCACCAAGCACCACCCAGCCTAACCAGACCCGCCCAGGACCACTAACACATCGCCCTGGACGCGCACGCCCTCGATAGCCCGCCCCGCCAAGCCCCCCCAGACCCTGAGCACCCCCCCCTCACACTGACCACCATCCACGACCCCGACCTCCTCCAGGCAGCCCTCCAAGGCAGGGCCCCAGACACTCCCCTGAGCTGGTGGCACCTACAGAAGAGCTGGACCTCGCTCACCGTGGAGGCCCTCCGGGACCTAGCCACCGCGGGCAAGGGCCTCCACGAGGCCATCATAGACCTCGTCCTCTGGTGAACCCGCCAACACGCCCAAGGCCAGCACGCCTGGATCCCCCCCATCAAGCCAGGCCAGGCCCTGACACACGACACGGAAACCAACGTCACACGTCGAGGGACCGCACGCCTACGACGAGCCCCACGGAGAAGGACCACCCAGCAGACCCGAACCATCCGGAACAGTGGGAACAGGCCACCGCACCAACCCGCGACACCGCCCTCAGCGCCGCCAGACTCCGCGTCGCGGACGACGACCTCGCCCCCCCACCTACAGACAGCGACCACCCCCCGCTGGAAGTGTGGTGTACAGTCATCGAGCAGGGGCACTACTATGTAGTGGCCGCCAAAGCAGCGTCCCCCGGCCCACAATGGGTCATCAAAGGGACCGGCACCATGCTCGCCCCAGGGGCCGCCCCACCAGGGGCAGTAGGGGACGCTACCACCCCGCAGAAAATCCTCAGGGGCGTCCCTCGGCCAGGGAACAAAGCCCCGGCCCGCGCCCTGGCCCAAATCACCTCGGGGCGGGCGGGCTACCGCCTGGGACTGGCCATGCTCTGTCTGACCCAGTGGATCAAGTGCCGCCGGCCGTCCACAGGGACCATGCCCTGGATCTGGGCTATCCCCACCGCCCATACACAAGTCGAGGCAGGCCCTGACACGCGGACGGACCCCCGCCCCAGGCCACAACACTCCCTCACCTGCGGCTACCACAGCATCCACAGGGTCCTCTGCCACATGGACCTTAGCCCACCACTACAGTACCCTGTTCCCACCACTGACCAAGAGGTGCACCAAATACGCACGCTCATCTGCAAAATCCTTGCCCCGGCCGCAGAAGACGGCAAGCTTCTCCTCCAAACCGCCCTGCCTACAAGTGACCACACAGGCGCGCTGCTGCAAGCAGACACATACATTGACACAACACACACGAACCCAGCCCCACACCCCCCCACGCTGCTCCAGCACCTGCGGCCCGCACACGCCCACCATCGCGAGCAGCCCCAGGCCCCGCGACACGGGTCTCCCCCACCCGCCAAATCAACCACACACGCCCACCACCGACCCTCCCGCCGAGCGCCCCTCACCACCCCCCACACCCGGCAACCCACACACACCCGCCGCGAGGAGCCCCACGCCCCACAGCACACCCACCCCGCCCAGTGACCCGCACACGCCCCCCGCACTCCCCTCCGAAACCCCAGGCCCGACCCCCCGATCCCCAAACGCAGCCCACGCAAATTGTTCCCCCCCGCGGACACCGACCCGCACGACCTCACGCATTGCAGGAGCACAGCCCAGCCGAGCCTGGAAGGCGGAGACCGCAGCCCAGCGCCTACCCCGCCCACCGCTGCCGACCAGATCGGCCCGCTGGGCCGCCAGGTCACAGCCGGGCCCCCCAAGCCACCCGCCCCAGACCCGCAGCCCGAGGACATGCCCTCCATCCTCCCCGCAGTGGCAGCGGCAGAGGCCGCCGCGGCGAACAAAGCCCGACCTGCCCAAATGGCAGCACAACCCACATCTGCGAAAACCACCACTTCCTGCTGGTCCTCATCGTCATCGATGTCCTCCACCTCCTCCTCAGACCCCCCCTTCCCCGCCGACCTCATCCACAAAGCAACGGCCAAAGCCAAAGCTGCAGCCGCACACCAAGCTGGCGGAGGCCCCCCGACGCCCACACCCGCAGCCCAGGCACCCCGGCAGCACACCACGAACCCCATCGGTGCCCTAGCAGCTCATGGATGAGGACCCCAAGCCCAAAACCCGACCCCGAACCAAAACCGGAATCCAAACAACAACACCGACTGCAGCGCCACCACCAATAGCACCACCAACAACAACATCACCAACACCACCCCACACAACCCTGAAAATCACAAAAGGTACGACGGCAGCAGAAGGTACTCCGCCCCGACCAAAGCCCTATACCAAACCAGAGCCAGGACCCCGCAGCCACCGCATCCTGAACGCCCCTCTCTGCAGCGAGAGCCGCCACCACAGAGGCAGCCACCCAACACGACCCCGTTAAAACCCTCGTCAGCATCCCCATCTCCAAGCGCCCCATCATCCACCCCCCGCAAATCACTGCCGCCGCCGGCCAGACCGACCCGGGGACGTGAGAACCCTCGACCCCGGTCGCCGTCAAGCCCGGCCCCCGATATGCCCCCACTTCCCACCAAGCCGTAGGGCCCCAAGGGCTGCAAACGATGCCCCACCCCCAAGCCCCAGCAGAACGCCAATGGATACTAGGGGCATACCCGCAGCACCATCACCACCACTACCAGCGCCACCCCCATCAGCGCCCCCACCACCACCACCACCACCACCACCACCGGCACTACCACTGCCCACCACCCTACCGGGCTGCGCCACCACCCCCCGTGCACGGGCAGCACCAGCGCATGGGATGTTAGCACCACCCACGAGGCGGTCCACCCCACTACCCCGCCTACCACCAGGGACCGCCCCCCCCATAACAACAACTGTATCTGCCCGGCCACCACGTCCACGCCAAAGGGGCCCCCCAGGACAAATCCCCAACGGGGCCAGGCACTCGACCCGTACCACCAGCCGCCAACGCCGCCACACCCCTACACGGCAGATCCACGGACGGTTGGAGACCTTCCCCTCCCTCCAAGTACCAGACGGTGCCACGCGAGGCTCTGCAGCCCCCAGCGATGCCTCGTGACTGGCCCAACTCGCCCCGCCACGAGGCCAGGTCCAGCAAACGGCGGCGATCCGGCTCTCCCCCCGCGCGGCAGACCCGCCCCGGCTCTCACACTCCCTACAGCGCCAGCATGCCTCACCAGCTAACTCTCGCCGCTCCTGCTCCCCGAGGCGCCGCCATAACCCCCCCAGGCCCCGCTTCCACCCCTCCCGCTCCTTAGAGCGATGACACGCACGCCACTGTCCACGTCGCCCTCCCCCCACGAACAGCACCGCGCTTTCCGTTCCCCGAGCCAGCAATACGCGCCCCCCGCCCCAGCCCCGGCCACTGACGCTGCCGCTCCCCCGAGCGCTGCCACACACGCCACCGCCATCCCATGTCCCCGTCCCCCTCCCCTCACGAACAGCACCGCGCTTCCCGTTCCCTGCGCCGCCCATACGCATACCCCAACCACAGCCCCCGCCACCCCCGCTCCGGGACCTCGACCCCCTGGCCCCCGCCCACCTCGCCTGCGGGAGCTCCGCTGCTGGGTAAAGTGGGCCGGGGGAGCGGGAAGGCGAGAGGGGGTGCACATAGTGCATACCTTCGAGGAGATCCGCACCCGCACCCCCGCCAACCCCAACAAGGCCGCTCATGAGGCCGCGCTGCCGCAGGCGGCATGTGAAGCCCTCCTCCGGGACGCGGTCCAGGGCTTCTGGCTCTCTTACACCCCCGAAACCTTCCGCCGGTGGCTCCAGACCACCCAGCCCCTGGCATTGGAAATCAGCGCCCCACAGGCCCCCCCCCACCCCACCACCACCACCGGGAAGAGAAAGGGCAAAGTGAAGGCCCGCAGCAAGTGGGCGAGGGGAGGCCCAAGTTGGCAGGCAGGCGCCCAAAGGGACAGAGCACCGGGGACATCACAACACGGGGGCAAGAAACCGCCAAAAGGCCAGGAAAAGGAAGCGCCAGGGGCCGCGGCACTTAGTGAGAGGGCGCAACGACGGGCACCAGGGCGCACACACAGGAAGGGCACGCCACAACGGTAGGACCAGCACCGCCCAACCCCGGGTCTACACCGTGTGACCCCCAGAGGCGCACGCCTGCCAAGGTGCGCCGCCACAGCACGGGCCTGACGCCGCACAAACCGCACTGGCTTGTGCCCACCAACCACCGGACCCCGCACAGGGGAAAGAGGGCACACCCACATGGGGGGAAGGGGCTACACCTACCGGGGGGGCCGCCGAGAACACCGCAGCGCAGCCCACCATCACACCCTCACCGCCAGGCAACAACCCTGGCCACAGCAAGGGCCACCACAGAGGCAACAGCACAGGCACCAGAGGAGAAAGAGGACACGGCCGCGACTGCCAGGACCGGAGGGGACCCGACGCACCCGAGGAGGCCACGACACATCCTGAAGGGCAAGGAATCCCGGAGGACACGAGACCAAGGCTCAGGCCCGCAGCGAAGACAAGATCGCGGACGCCCACCTAACCCACCGGGCCGAATGGCCCACCTGTACTCCGCATCACAGATCCAACATCACAGCTAACTGCGCTCCCCAGCCACCAGCCAGCCACATAGCCTCGGCCCGCGTCCCGCACCGGGGGCCAGTCTAACCAGCGCCGACTTAAGCCCACGCCGGAACGGCAGTGAAGAGGGCCCACCACACACCACGGCACAGCGAAACACGGCACGAAACGAGGCACCACGGCCCACTGCACCGCAGCGCACCGCCGTGCAACGCACCACAACAGGGCACCCCACGACACAACACAGCACAGCCCGACACAGCGCGGCGCGGCACAGCAGGGCGCAGCCAGCCACGCCACGGCAAGACACACCACAGCACGACGGGGCGTGGTACGGCAGAAAAGCGCAGAGCGCAGCACACCACAGCACAGACCAGCACGGCGCAGCACGGCAAAGCATGGCACAGCACAGCACGGGGCATCAAAGCACACCACAGCACCAGAGCAAGGGACACTAACCGTGGGTCTAACCCGAGCAAGCCGCCTCACACCCCGGAAAGGAAGGAAATGCGCCCACAATGGTGGGACAACACCACACCAGCCCACCACACACAGGCTAGGGGCCACCGCACGCCCGACAGCGACGGCAACGGCCCGCCCGCACAAGCCTCCACCAGAAAGTTATAACCGGCACCACAAAGGCGGGGGAAAAGGAAAACCCCACCCCTCTTAACCCAAGACCTCACAAAACAGCCTGGCGCAACTCCCCAGCCGGCAGAGCCAGAACCTAACCCGGCAGGACACGCCGACCGGCCAAGCGTGTACATAACCCAGCCGACCCATGGGGCCGGGGCACGGCCCAGCCAATCACAGCACCAACAGCAACCCGGTTAGCCACACTGAATGCTGACCAGTGCGTGCACCAGCCCAGGGAAGGCAGAGGGAGGAACAGGCACCCCCCCCCCAAAAAAAAATATCACAGAAGGGGGGGAACCCCAGCCCAACCACGAATGCACTCCCGCTGGCAAAAAAAAGGGGGAGGGGGCAAGAGACAGTCACACAACCCCGGAGCCACGCACCCACTTCACAAGAGGCGCGCAGACCCCCTAGCCAGGCAACACAAAAGCCCACACCCACAGGGGCCCCCCAAGAAAATACCGGAGGACCGCCGTGCCCAACCTGGCAACGCCAAGCCTAGAGCAGCGGCCCACCAAGACCACATGACCGCCGAACGGCCGGAGGAGAGGACACCCCGGACACGCCGGCGCACACCCCACAAGAGACGTGGCGGGCGGCCGGCAAAAAAAGCAAAAACAGACGCGACCCAAACGAAATGGGAAGGGGGGACGGAGAGCAAGTGGCCCAAGACCGGGAAAGGCAGCGGCGAACACATCAAAGCCACGACACGACATGTCGAGAACCACACGCCCCCCCCGCAGCCCCGAAAAAAAAGAGAACGGGGGGGGGGAGAAACCCCACCCATGGCAGCCCCCCGACGATCCGACGCCACAGGCAGACCCACCAAAGGGTGGCGGGAAATGAATGGGGTGCAGGCAAGAGGCGACACGCCCCAACACCCCAACCAGAAAAAGCGGGGTGCAGGAAAAAGCCAAACCCACACACACACACCGCGAACCCCAGCCAGGAATGGCGGAGCGCAGCCAAAACCTGTATCCAGGCACACACACACTAGATCCCAGCCAGGTGTGGCAGGGTTACCGCCGAGCCCAACCTCAAACGCGCGCACCACGAACCCCCGCAGGAGATGGCGGGGCAAGGCCGAAACCCGAGCCCAGACACACGCACCCTAGACCCCGGCCAGGAATGGCGGAGTCACCGCGTAACCCAGACCCAAAGACAAACACCACAAAACAATAGGAAACCCTGTGTCCATAGCCCGGGCGCTGAAGCAGCCCGTGCCATGCAGGTGACCTGGCCAAAAGAGATCCGCAGCCCAGGGGTAAGGCTGCATCCTAAAGCCTGCGCTGCTTTTGGACTCGAGGCGGAACATGCGACACCATAGCACCTCAAAACCCCAGTACCCTAAACATGCATGCATGCCTTGGGAAAGCGATACGCCAGGAGGTTCGCTGAACCCCCAGGGTTCCGCCCAAAGGAGGGGTTGTGCGGAAGCACGGGGGCACACCCTCCTGGCGAGATAAGTACGTCACCCTGGCGGCAATCAGCCCTCCCGGTGTTGCCCGGGGCCACTTTGTCGGGGGCCACCAGTCAGGTCTAGCGGGATGTAAGTCGCCTCCCCTCTTCAAGCGCGGAGCCCCCTCCTGTTCGTCACAGCGGCAACGCCAGTGAGAACGATGGGGCGCCTCTCCACCACCGAGTGCACCTACCTACCGACCTGTAGGCAACTCTAGGACATCTTTGGTTCATGCATGCACACAGCCTTTGGGTGCACTCATCGTCAAAGCACAATGGGCAAAAGTGCAACAAAATATATTGTGATTTTGCGAGGTCTTTCTGAATACATTCGTCACATTACACTGGTCCACAAAGTGGTGCAGCAGTGATTCCAGCCAGCCTCCACAGCAGCCAGATGGCTACAAGATCACCTCAGATCCAAGTGAAGACTTGATTCTAAAACTTACTTCGCAACATTGGCTGTTTGCATACAATCACTCACTGTAAAAGCCCATGCCTGATCGAAGTTTGTAATTGGCGCATTACTCATGGTTCATTGATGACACCTCGTCCTTTTTCAGCCGCTAATACGACCCAAATCGCACTATGACACCACTTAGCTTCTTGTACCACGCCACAGCTTGTGGCTCACCCCTCCTACCGTGCTGCTCAACACCATTGCCACCAGGCATTGTCCCTCATGTGGTCGGTCGTCGTTACCAGAAGCTTCCGTCCCAAAATCCAATCCCGCTCACCGTCTTGACAATGTGATTTGGCAGGAGCCATGCCCTAGCAACACGCACCGTACCAAAAATCAAAAGCCAGAAATTCTTCCTCCACGCCCCGGACTACCTCCAGCTACAAGAAGCCCTGTTGCCCCGGTTACATATTACCGCCGGAATCACATGCTCTTCCTTCCTTTTTCTGCCAGGGGTTGCCGGGTAGCAGTCCTCCTGCCTGTCGTCTGAATACTTCCGCCACCACGCGAGCCTTGTGGGTGTGGTTGCCGTTATTCTCTCGAAAGCTGTCTCCGTTTCCGAAACCTTTGCAACGTCTCGCTGGATCTTTAGGCAACAGCCCAGTTCAGAGCCCATCCATCAATCCAAAGATAAACGTTTTTCAAAAGAAATTCAAGTTTGTTACATTTCTCAATTTAACTTTTCCTTCACATGTCGGTGCTTCATACCAACATCTGCGGACTCCCGGCGCTCGCTGCTCTGCTACTTGAAACCATAACACTGCACCCCCTGGACACCTCCAAGGGATGTCACCAAGCACAGCGCACAGGCGAGAGCAAGTGTCCTAAGATAAAACTCAATTCTTTCAAACTTGTGATGGTCAACATGGAGCGCAGTAGTTCTTGAACACAGGAGAGGTAGCTCTGGATGTTGTGCTACTGCACCACAGGACAGAACATTATTCAACAACTAATTGAGCCAAAGTTGAACTGACGTGGGTTCACCTGTCCTCAGCCCCAACTCACACGGCATTATCGAAACTGCCACTGCGTCCGGGCGAAAGATAGTCTCTTCTCAGCCTCGCGAAATCATGCGGCAGTACCCACAGCCAACCTTTTGGCACGTCAATATATCACCGTGACAAATGCCCTCACGGCTGGGTATCGAACAATCGCCATCAGGGCTGCAAATCGGGTAGGGAGAACCGACCCCATCGAGAGATGCATCTTTCAGGCTGAGGTCACACCAATCTTAAACACATTGAGGGAAATTAACAGAGGCTCCGGACAGACCCCACATTGATCAGGCTACAGGTTGCCGTCCTAGCGGAATTTATAGCTGTCCGGTACTAGGAGCCTGCAAGTTTGATTACCTTGCTTCATCACTACAGCGCTCAATCGGCAGACCCCGTGCCAAAGTTACTGTTAGTTGAAACTGTGATTGTCGAAGGCGGTTTTGTGGACGAGCAGACAAAGACTAGAGTTACGGGGCTAGCCACCAAGAGAATTGATGGAGGGGCAAAAGGTTGTTATTGTCCAAGTGGGCCTTGCTTCTGGCATCAACCAGTATCGAAGTCCCACAGAGAGGAGGCTCGGCTCAACTTGACGTGACTGCATCTTGTGCTGTGCCTCCGTCTCGCCCCCTCTTCCTTCCTCTGCATTACATTTTGGTAAGTCTGGAAACTGAGGCGGGGAATTATCATCCCGATCATCAGCTTGGTTCATAGCTTGGAACGCCTGCTCACGCCAGTCTGCGCTAAAAGTCCATTAATGCTGTTGGTGACCAGGAAGACCCTCAGCATCATCAAAGGGGGAAACGTCCAGTTCTGGTGTCCGCACGCCACTACCGTGAATTGGCAGTGGAACCATGATGAACAGTGACAACATCCCTCAACTTGTCTCAGTAAATGTACCCATATCCGTCCACCATTTCACACGTCTCCGTTGGACAATCATTATGCAGTTGAGCAAGGATTTGGTCAATATAATGTCCTTTCAGGAGCGTGCTTTGCAGGGGGAATCAAACTGCTTCCGCCTATTGTGTGGTTTCCTTCATGCCCTGCGCCCCCCCTGTGGGGCCTCATCCCCGGTTACGGGGACACATACTTCTTTTGTGCTGACCCCCATCATCCCCTTGTGTAGGCTATTGTAGGCCCACACTATGGTATGAGTACAGGAACCGTTGGTGTCCCTGAGTGAAACTGAAGTAAGGTATGCGGAGTGATCTGACTGAAGTATTTATGCTGCAAGTAGTCTGACTGAATCCAGGCACTGTAGGCACTGGCATAGCCTCTGCAGTACCTCTATCCTGAATCCTGACTGATCCTGGATGATCGGTAGCAATCGGTTTATGTTCTTCTCTGGATTGCTGGGGTTGATGGGATCTAACGCCCACTGAAGGTATGGCTCCCAGCCCACTGAATGGACTGTCATCTGCTTCTATTTTTTCACCGACAGTTGGCACATGGGCCCTTCCATCATGGGAGTGGGCAGCCATTGTACTGATAGAACATTCAGTCTTCAATGTGGATAGGTGCTGGACAGAGGATAATGATGGCATGCCTGAACCATTTCCTCCTGTCACAGCATACCTTGAGTTTTAACTGATTGACGTTCTGTGTTGTTTGTTTTTCATTTGAATGTTTAGAAATGCATTAGGTTGTTGTGCTAACCTGATAGTTCAGCCCAGCAGAAGCACTGATGGGCAGAGGGAGACCACACGGCTAAAATCGACGTTCCGTGTCAGTTTTCACCAGCACGATTGCTGGGCTGGGCAGGGGAGTGTAAATCGATTTCAGCCGTATGTGAAGTTTTACACCCACCCATACCATCCCTTTCTTTTTCCTGGTTCTAGGTCACGAAGTCACCACCTTCGTTTTTACCGCTTCAACGGTGTCATTGAGCTAGGGAGGGGAGTGTTTGGTTTCCGTCATGCCCTGCGCCCCCCCTGTGGAGACTGATCCCCGGTTATGGGGACACATACTCCTTTTGTGCTGACACCCATCATCCCCTTGTGTAGGCCTTTATAGGCCCACACCATGGGATTTGATAGGGGATATTATTAGCCTTCATCCCCCCTTAACCTTACTTTTCATGGTACTTTTGACACCAGCCTGCAGTAGGGCTACCAGACAACTCGGTGATTTTTTCGGACGCTTTTGTATCAGTCATTAGGGAATCCATTGCCCTGTTGATACCAGTGCAAAATTGCCTTAAATTCGCATAGGTACGGAAGTTAGATATTGGCAGCGGCCTGGTGGTGATCCGGCGTCGCGCTGATTCGCGGGCGAACTGCCAGTTGGGATCTGGCGACCCAAATGGCGAGACCATGAACTGGCCTTTACGGCAACTTCATCCTGCTGACCTGAATGACTTCTGACTGCACGGTTGCAATAGTCAATACTTAGTTTATGATAGGGAATTGAAAGTTCAGATTCTGGTGCCACTATTTTCAAACACCCTTTAACGTCATGGTGCCCAGCTATTTAAAGTATAGGGATAGCTCAGGCATCGTTGCCGGCACCTTACAGTGCCTTTTTCTTTTACCCCCCATTGTTAGATTAGGCATGGCATGCACATCTTATGCATTTCATGTGCTCATTTCTGCCTAACTGTAAATTGAGATTTTCCATCTGTTTCTCTTGGGGAGGGATGCAACGAGATGGCATGACTCTCCCCTACAATGGTATGCTATTTCTTTGTGTGAGTTGCAAGTCGGTTTGGAGATATGACTAAATTTTTGGGAGTGAATTGAGTTTTGGTTGTGGTTTGGAGACCATGGTGAGTTCCAAGGTCAAGCTGATTTCATTGATTCCAGGGTGAACCGAACGTTGGTATACACTTTGGTTTGCCTTCCCTTCCCTTTGCCTTGTCGAGATATGGTCGTGGTGGTCACCACACTCCATGGTGGGACCCACTTTCATGCATGAATAGTGCATTTTTGTGTTGTTCAGGTTGTCACTTTTCTGAGTTAGTGTGTCGCGTTATTGTCGAGTTTTGTCGCCACTCGTTTTCGGTGTCGTAGCAACGGGTCCTTTTGTTTATTATCACCTTGGTTCGAGTTCAGTTGAGCCATTGGTCACTTTTGGCTCCTATTTCGATTCTGACATTTCCGGCACTTTGTTTTCATGTGCTCAACGTTTGCCACTATATCTCCAAGATATAGTGGCGACAGAAAATAAGTAAGAGCTCATTTTGTTTGTACTTGGTGAGTATGAACAATATATGTTCAAGATTGGGTTGCGTTTTGACGCTTTTGACATCTTTTAGTTCGAACTTTTAAACGTTTTTGAGCTCATTTTAACATAGTCATTCTATGCCAAAAATCACTCATTTGGGGCATGCCATGGACCTAATTTTCGAGCTTGGATCTCGGAGCTCGCGTCGAGTTTCAGTCTAAGTGATGATTGTGCGTGTGGTGGCATTTTTTCACTTCCGACAATGCACTTTGTTCAGCCCTGAATCATGGTACAGAAGGCCGCACATCAATTTGAATGATTGTGTCTTGAATTTTATACTTTGCACGTATTCACTTGTGATCACCAGGAAGACCCGCTACTATTGATTTTTTGGTCAAACGCCCGATCATTCGTGGTCTCCATGTTCCCCACTTCTCATATATGGTCACCATCAGTCCTCGTCGATCTTCGTTTGTACGCTACGACCAATTTATCCATGTGCCATTTTGGCCTATTTCTGCTTATAGGAAATTTGGTCATGAGGACATTGCCCAAATTTACTCATGTGTTGATGTTTCAAACTCATATCTTCATGTACATGTTGAGTTCGAACCCATATATTGGTAATGATAGAAGGACATCCTTCGCACTCCACGTGCATGCTTTTACCTGGTTATAACTCACTTTGGGCTTACCACATCATTGCAATCTCTAAAACCTTTTGGAGATTCCAAATTTTGTGCGTTCACTTCATTCACTTGGTTCATTTGGGTGTTTGAGCCAAATCTCCTTGTTCATTGACCCTAGACCGCCCGGATGTTCCTACTTCGGGTATTTGAACTTGTTTTGGTATGTTCTATTACTTACCCAATCCATTGGAGCCAAGTCTGCCAAGTGTATAGGATAGTGGTTTTACATGGTCCGGGAGATGTACATTATGGACCCTGAAAACAACCCTGTCATGTAGTCACTTGCCGGGTAAACAGTAAAAAACCCATTGGAGAGCTGTACCTTGGGATCTTTTCGTATATTTCAATGATCCTCTCCACTTTGTATTGAGCATTTGTTGGAAGGCTACTGGTACATAGGTTCACTGTTTTGAATTTTCTCTCGAACTTTGGTGAAAATTCCAAATTTGATGAGGTCACTTCTGGGCCATGGGAACGTTGGGCCATCTTCTGAATTTGGGCCAATATTTCACCCATGGCCTCTCATCAGTGTGTACTCCTCATATGTTAGGAGTTTGGGTTATGGCCTACCCTTATGGGATCGGAACAAACCCATATGTTACCTCAACTTTGACTTCCAATTTGACTCAGGAATGTATGCATAAGGCCTTCTTGAGGTCCCCGAAAATGACCTCAAAAAGTGCGTATTGGGGTTCGTTGTCTTGCTCCAACCTGAGGGGGAGGTAGGGCCAACCTCCCTAGGACAATCAATTTCTCCCCAGAATGTCTGTGCCATGCACTTTCCTGGATCTTATGCTGACCCTATGCGGGGGGTATTTGCATTCTTTTCTACCTTGTTTTTCACCCAAGGGGAATTTCACCAAAGTGGGCAGGCTACCAGACCGGTGACCGTGACACCGTATGATAGAGACAGACTCAGAACGTTTCATAGTGATTTTAACACCGTTTGTTTGTTGTGCATCTCCTGCTGCTTGCTGCTGGTGTAGGGTTTCCTGCTGCTTGTTCTTTAATGAGGAAAATGTTTTGATTGCTGAAGTACAACCAATCCAGGATAACCCAAGCCAAAGATAAGCAAGTAGAGGAGAATCAGGATCAAAGCATGAAGGGCTGCAGTGTAAACAGTGAAAGATGTAAGAATATTCACAGAAACTACAACTCAAGGCAAATCGGATCGCATATTCACAAAGATAGTTGAAATGTTTTGGGAAAAGAGTTGGAAAACTGCCCCATAGTCACTTAATGTCCATATTGCCATCTCAGGAGATGCGCACTCTTTGTTTTGGGTCCCATATATGCTGAGGTGGCATGGCATGTGGCGATGAGGTCACTGCCATGTCACATGGGGTCTTCCTACTTAGCTAGCCTGACCGGGAATTGGACCCAGGACCTCTCAAAAAAAGATTCCCCAGCCCCCTAGGTTGCATACCACTAGGATAGCTAACAATTCATGAGAAAACATAGATAAATTCATAGGCTCTGCCCTGGATATGTCAGTTCGCAGTCAACTCTGGAACAGATGAATAGCCTCACATTGATAGGGGATCAAGGGGTACACTCCATATCCTGATTTAGTGTTTGGTTCCATAAGTCAAAATGTGTTTTCACCCATTTTGGTTAGGCCAATACTAAGAGAAAAATGCTAGAGTGCTTAATGCATCTCTAATACAAGTAGAGTATGCTTCAAGGCATTGGAAAAGCACTTTTTCTTACTCCCCCCTTGTGCTGTGGTGGCCACCACTGTTGCATTTTAGGAAAAAGGGGATTTTTTTTGGCCGTTTCTTGGTTTCGACATCTACTTTAAAATAACTATGGCCTCCCTCACACTGGAAAAATTGGCGCTCACCATGGCTGGCACCTTTTGCTGCTGTGTTCATGACTACCCTACAGAAAGCTCAGCGCTCTTGGCGCTGCTGGGGTTTCTGTGGCTTGGTTGGGTTAGGTTGGGAGCATGCCAAAAACATGTGCATGTGCATCCCTCCCTCCAAGGTGCAGCGCGACATAAACCCAACGCAAGACACAATATACACACTCGCCTTGGTTCTCGTAAACCTGCAGGCGACCTGTGACCTGTCTTAGGGCGAAGGGAGTCGTAAAAAAAATTAAATTGCCCCTTGGTGGGGTCTTGGGTTCTGCTCAGTCTCTCCAGGCTGCTGCGCTTCGGTCCGAACACGGCCTACTCAGTGAGGCTGCGCGTCGGTATCTGTACAGACAGGAATGAGAGAATTATGGACGAATCCACGCAAGCGCGAAGCGACAACACCTAGATCCGTCAAATGACGGCCTAGAATTTTTCTAAGACAACACACCTGAGCAGAATCCAATTGTGCATCTGATGCACATTTTTATAAAATCTGTAGTCATGTCTCGATTTTTTAAATCAACAAATTCCTACGCAGAAAAAGGCGGCGCGCAGGAGCGCCTCTTAGCGAAGCGCCGGAAAATACAGAAATATCGAGATTACAAACGTATGTCTTACGTAGACAGGAAAATGACGAGACACACAAAAAAAAAAAACATACAGATTCCAGCCACACTGACAGAAAGTATCAAAAATTCAAAAATTCGAAAATCAATGAAAAAACTTCAATGAATCAGGTATAAACTTCAGGTGTGCTCGTCTCGTATGCAGCATGCACATTGCTCGTCTCGTGTCTCCGTGAACGAGTCTTGTAGCAGCGCTAACAAACGATAGAGGGCTAGATTAGAAAGATTGCAGGTGATTAGAGGTGAGATTAGGAAAAAAACAGATGGCCTTCGGCCAGGGAGTGGTTGTCACGGGGGGCTAACGGTCCCGCCCCGCGGTGCAATGCGGGGCAACCGTGACAACTGCTTTTACACACCAACCTCCCTTTTTGTAGCACTGATTAGAACATACACATGCGTGCATAAACGCTTGCTTTGCTTCTGTCTCGTTTCAGCTCTCCCTCCCTTCCCTCTCCAGCGGTAGCCCAGGAGGGGCCAGCCCCTGGTGGAGTTCGTGATCGTGGTATGGATTGTGGGTAAGATTAGGAGAAAAAAAAGGTAGATCGCAAACTCGTGCATGCTCGTGCATTCACACACGCATTAGAGGGTAGGCCACGCGAAATGCGCACGGCAAACCTTGTTTAGGTTAGCCAGGGGTTCCTCGGTACGTTCTTTAAGAGAACCTGAGGAGTCTCTTAATGCTTGCTTGCTTGACAAGGGTGTTTGAGGACAGCGTATTATAGGTCACACTGAGAAGCGTATAATACGTGGAGTGTGGCTTGGTTCCTCAGCCGCAAACACTCCTTCATTGGCCTTTGCTTTACAGGTCGGCAGGTAGGGTGATTGGTGCAGCAGTGTCCCATTTTTCCTTGCCCTGCTAAACAAGGGCGTTGATCCCACAATCAATTAACTGCGCCTCAGCCAGGAGTGGCGAGGGCAGTTCGACTCCATTGACATTCACGCTGTGCACGCCACCTGTGCGCCTCTCCCCTCCAAGCCCTAGCAGGGAAAGGTGTTGTGACGTCCCTGTTAGACCACAGTTGCTTAGCAGCGCTGTGTTCTCTTGTCTTCTTCACAGATGGGTCATTAGGACCCACGACTTTATCTTCAACAACACCCAGTAGAGTGTGAGTGTAGGAGTGGTATTCCTGAGCGGGGGCTTGAGCCAGTTGCAGTAGCGCTCGCCCACCAGGATGGTGCCACTGTAGGTAGGCTGTGTAGAGTAGTGGTGTCTCCTGCTTTTCCACGTGGGCAGGGGAGTGCGTTAGCTTTGGGCCTTTAGCAAAAATGGGCGTTTTGTATGCCCTTAGCACACTTGGCCACCCCTTCCCTCTAGTAGGTAGGGCTTTTGCCGTCTTCCCCCAAGTATAAACGCCAGCACAGAAATTGGGCGCCATAGGAGTGGAACTAGTAACTGACTAGGACCTTCGGTCCAACATCAGCGAAGCCTGTTGATTCGGGAGCCACGCCCGGGAGAGAAGTGAGACACACACAGACATACGTAGCACACGTAGGGGTAAGGTTCAGTCCCTAGCTTTAGTCTTGGAGGCAAGCGTCTCAGCGAGCCTCAGCAAGTCACCAAGGTTGTTCTGGGACAAGTAGTGAACCAGACCTGAATTTAGGCGTCCCTCAGGTAGAACAAACGCAGAGGAGGGCACCCAGGTCCCCTCTTCGACTCCAAACCCTTCCCACAGGGTGAAGAAGCGCGAACCCCGGCTGTAGCGGTGGCGTAGGACAGATTTGACCAGGTAGAAGCCCTCCTTAGCCATCTCCTCGGCGTTCATGTCGGGGAGTTCCCCTTCAACTTCCATAGGGCTGGCAGCCCCTTGTAAGCCTAGGGCGGCGATCTCCTCGTTGTTAAGCTCCCACTCCTCCCCACAGAGGTGTTCAGTGTCATAGTAGCGCTTCAGATGTTGAGCAGCGCACACCAGGGTCCCCCCTAGACGGAGAGAACACCGCACGGTGATATGGTGTCCATCCACTGATAGAATCTTGTAGGGCCCGAAGTGGGGGTCATCGCTGGTGGAGCGTGGCCAGGCGGGTAGTCGACTGTGGTGCACCAGCACCCAGTCCCCCTCTTGGTAGGTGGCCGGTACCCGGTGCTTCTTCTTCTTGTTCCACTGACACTCTCTGGAGCATAGCCTTGGCCTTGTCCACCTTCGCTTGTTGCTCTTGGACCCATCCACCCACAGAGGAATGGGTGTCCTCTGGATAGGGGGCATGTAGGAACCTCGCCTGGCGCCCTAGGAATAGCTCATGGGGCGAGTAGCCAGTAGCTGGTCTCTCTTGGGAGTTCATCATCAAGGATATGACGGGGAGTAGTCTCACCCAGTCTCTGGTGCGTTCAGTTTTGCACCATATCCTTACATTCTCCTTGAGGACACGGATCTGTCGCTCACATATGGGGTTGCTCGTGTGCGAGTAGGGGATCCCCGTAGACACCTGGACATTGAGGGATCTCAGGACCCTCTTGTACCAACCGGTATCTGAGTGTAATTGTACGTCCTCATCGGAGTTGATCTCCTTGGGCGCCCCATAGACACAAAACCACTCCTCCAGGAGTATCTTGATAGTCTCCTCCGCGGTAATGTGCTTGGCACATGGGAACACCCTGGTAGACCTGGTCAACCCACAGGTTACAACGAGGGCAAAGTCATAGCACCCGAACCTCGGCATCTCCGTGTAGTCCTTGTTCTTGTCCTTGTCCTTGTTCTAGCTCTTGTCCCTCTTCCACTGGGCTTGGTTGACCAGGAGGGGTTCAAGGCGTTTCTCCAGCCGCTTGTAGATATCCCCAAACTCCTTCAGGGAACTCCCATTGTTGGAGTCCATCCAGGGGTCGTATCATAGTCATGTTGAGGTCCAAGTGGACGTCCATACGGCTGAACGCCTCCTTAGGCAGCGCTTCAGAACGGGCACCAATCAGGGCGCCGAAGTTGTTGCTGCTGATGTAGTCTGCACACTCGTTCTTCACTCCCTGGATATGGTGTACCGTCAGCCGTAGTTGACTGAGGTAGGTCCACCAGCGCCGTAGCTTGGCCTCCTCAGGTGGGGGGCCCTTCTGGAAAGTGCGGACCGGCTCTTGGTCGCACAGCCAGACCACAGGGTTACTCCCCAACAGTCGTGATTGTGAGGATAGCACTAGCATACCCGCGAGCAATTCCTGCTCATAGGTGGAGTAGTTCCCCCTGGCCTGGTTCCACTTCCAGTTCCAGTGGCCCAGAGGTACTAGGACCCAGTTGTCGTCAGGGTAGCTGTGCCTGAGGGTTCCATCTTTGTTGAGACCTTCCGTCCCCCATTGGGAAATGGCCGAGTCGAACTCCTCCTTCTCTAGTGCTTGCCATTGGAACAACGTTCCACCACCGCCCACATTGCTGGCATCAGTCACCAGGATAATATCCCATTGTGCCCTAGGCACGCCCAAGCACTTAGCGTTGGCCACCTTGTCTTTGAGCTCGTCAAACGCTTGTTGCTCTTGGGGGCCCCAGCGCCAAGTAGTACTCTTCTTGATCAAGTCCGTCAGAATGGCGCTGGTGTAGGTGAAGCTTTTGATATGGCGGCGATAGAAGTTGCACGCCCCAATGAAACTGCGTGCATCATGAAGTCCTTTCTTGGGGTCTTCGTGTCGTACCTTAGCATCCATCAGGGGTTTGGCCTTAGAGGCCGCTGGGGTCCACCACCCATGGCCAACGTCAAACCCCAGGTACTGCATTCTCTGCTGCATGAACTCACACTTCTCCAGCTTGAGTCGTGTGTGGTTCTCCTGGCAGACCGCAAAGAACTCACCCAAGAGGATTAGGTGGTCCTCCTGGGTATTGCTCCCGAGGCATACATCGTCCATGTGTGCTTCCATCTGGGCCCCACGGGATATAAGTTCCTGCACCTTAGGTCTCCTTCGTAGGATGGACAAGATCTTGTTCATCAGCTCTTGGAATAGAGCGGGTGCGTTGGCCACGCCAAATGGCATGACCTTCCACTTGAACACCCTCCCCTGAGGGGTGATGAAGGCTAGTAGCTCCTGAGCGTTGGGCGTCAGGTCCACTTGCAATCCGCTCCTCTTGTCCATCTTGGTCTTGTAGCGACCCGAGGCTATCTTCTCAAGGGTAGACTCCATATTAGGAATGAACCCTGAGTGGTTCAACGTTTTCTTGTTCAGCTCTCCGTAGTCCACTACCAGGCGTTCGGCTGTAGACCCAGGTTTAGCCACCAGGAAACAGGGGCTGCAGTGTTGGGGGTACTCCCCGTCCTTGTACTCCAGGACTAGGCCAGCGTCGATACATTCTTGTATCTGTCGCTCAATCTAGTCGGCTTGCTCTTTAGGAGCTGGATAGGACCTCCTCCGGATCTTGTGACCCACGAACTCGGGTTTCAGCTTGAGGTCCATGTGTACCAGCTTGTCACATGAAGCTGGAGGGGGCAGTTCTCCGAACACCTCCAGATAGGTTCTTATAAGCTTCTGCACCCACCAATAGCTTGTTTCTGTCCTCCATGTCCTCGTCAGAGTGTAAGTTGCTTGCCCCCTGAGTAATAGACGTCGGGAGGTGATCCTCCACGGACTCTTCGCCCTTGGTAGTGTCCTTCAACCCTTGGTAGGCATATAGTAGGTCTTGTTCAACCATCTCCGATGGACGATGGCAACATAGGCACGCTCGAGGGGGTTCACATACACATTCCTCCGAGAGGTCGTCCTCCTCTGGAGTGCTCACATTGGCGCCCCACATGCTTTTCATGAGCTTAAGATCTACCTCCCTTTGCCAGGTGGTGATCTTCTGTTCGAGGTCCTCCTTAAATTGGGATAGATCTCCCATACGTCCTGGCCTCAGTGGCCTTGAGCTGCAGGTAGGCTTAGCGTAGCATAGCTTCTTCGCCACCAACTTCCTCTTGGAGTCCACATACTCCCTTAGCCTGGATCGAGGGTCCAGCTCTTCGTCCACGGGGTCTTCCACCCTCATGAAGAGTAGGGGTTTCAGTGGGGCGACGTACTTGGTGTTCTCCACTTCCTTCACACAGGTCTGCACGAAGAAGGCGTCGTGCTCAGTTTTGTCATCCGAGTGGATAGAGCTAGGTAGCTCGGATAGTCCACACTCAGAGACTCCATCAGGAACAGGTACCTGGCAGGGAGAGTTCGGGGCGTGGGTGTTAGTCACGACGTACTCATCTCCTCCGGGTGTAGTCTCAATAGCATCTTGAGGTCGTAGTCGATCCTTCAAGTCACCCATGGCGAGTCCTCGCTTTCTCGTTGTATAGCCTGGACCAGAGTCGGGTCCAGATCCTCCCAGGGGATGGAGGAAAGACCTCTGTCCACCACGCTGAGCATACTCCCCCATCCGGGTTTCCCAATAGGCGTCTTACGCCCCAGAGGCACGTAGATGGCCTCATTAGGTAACCGAACAGAGCCGATAGTCAGCCTGTCCACGAGGTTTCGCCAGTACTCGTTGCCCCCATGGGCTCCCCAACCGGGGGAACACAGGACCATACGGGAACGTTCCAAGGCCACCTTGGTCAGGACCTTCCCCAGTTCACTGAAGCTGGGGTTCCCGTAGGCCATCCCGAAAGAGGGCCAGTAAAATTTGTAGCTGCAGTTCTTCCCCTTGCTGCAGTAAGGGTCCAGTACATGCTGCTTGTCGCTGGCGAACAACTCCACACTCAGGTCTTCTCTAGAGTAGCCCAACTCCTTCAGACCTTGGTCTAGGACTTCCCCCAATAGTTGATAGTGCTCAGTTTTGGAGGCCGCCATGATGTTCGAGGGCTCCTCCTTTGATATCCTCAGGTAGCTCGAGGTATGTTCGGACTGCTCCAGTGGCACAGACTCTCTGCCACTGCCGTGGTCCACGTAGAGGGGGTAGGGCGCTTGCAGCGTCAGTGATTGTATTGGGAGTGCTGCACGAAGAAGTCAGTCCCCAATACAAAGTCGAAGGCCTCAGTGTCCATCACATAGAACCAATGGGCGATTGTTGGGGAGCCCATAGGTACCTCCACTTCACAATCCCCGCAGCTGTACACCACATGTCCATCCCCCACTCGTATAGCCGCGGTGGTCATGGTGTTCTTCAGGCTCCCACAAGGTAAAATTTTCTCGGCCACTATAGATATGGTGGCGCCAGTATCCAATACTCCCAGGGTTTTCACGCCCCCCTAGTCGGATACGTACCCAAAACACCAGGTCCTGGGCACCACCGGAGCGTCCCCGTCAGAACTCCGCGGGACAGGTCACCTTGAAACCCTTTTTCCGCAGCTTGCGGGCCATCCTCATGAAACAGCTTCTCTTCTTAGCGTTGCCGTCATCACTGCCTTCATGCTCAGGCTTAGCCCCTTGTCCTTGCTGGGCCTGCGTTTGTGAGTGTGTGGTCGGAGCAGTCTGCCCTCCAGAGGGCTCGGAGTTCCCCCCTGGATTAGGGTTGGGGTTGCCTCCGTTCTTGTCCGTGTTCTTGTTGTCCTTGTCTGGCTGGCGGTTAGCGCCTCCTCCTCGTCCACCTTGACTCTTGTCTTGCCCTTGTCCACGTCTTTTCGACTTGCCCTTGCCGGAGTCGTTGCCTTTACCTTTGCCTCCACCTTTGCCAGAGCCTTTGCCAGGATCCTCCCCCTTCAGCTTCGCCGACAGGCGCTGCTTGTGGTAGCACTCATCCTCGTAGTGCTTCCTCTTCCCACAGAATGCACAGGTGATGGTGCACCTGTAGTGATCCGGCAGCTGCTTCTCGGCGCCGCTGTTGGTCTCCTGTTGCTTCCCTTTGACTACAAAGCAGTCTCGCTGCTCGCAGTCATAGGCGTGCTGCAGGTGGCCCTGCTCATCTCAGGCATCACACCAGATGAGCTCCTTGACGTTTTCCATGATACGGGCGTGTTTGGGGGTAGTCCCGTGCCAAGGGCTGGATCCTTGGCAACCTTTGCCATGGCCTCCAGAGCCTCCACCTCCAGGACGGTAGTTGTTCAGGTGTCGCTTTCTTTCTTTAACGAGCGCCAGCTCCAGGAGTAGTACACATTGATCTTCGTAGTGGAGGGCTCTAGCCTTGCGCTCTGCCGTTGAACGGCACTCATCCCAAAGCTCTCGAGGGAGCTTAGCCACGAACCATAAAAGCAGGTCGTTAGTGCTGTAGGAACCGGGCGTCAATCGTCCAGCCCAGTGATCCAGGTCAGCCAATAGCTCAGAGACCCTGCCAGGTTTGGGGTTGTTGGGCAGCACAGCCAGGTTCTGAATCTCGGCCCTGATGGAGAGGTCTGTTTCATAGGTCGGGTACTGCCTCTCTAAGGCCACCAACAAATCGGCAAAGGTGGCGGACTTAGTCACAATCTGTCTGACCTACTTCTCCACGTACTTGGTCTTGCAACACTGCAGGAGCAGATCGCACTTGACCCGTCCACTAGCGTGGGTTTGGCCTGTCAATCGGAGAAACCGGCCAAAATTCGGAGCGAACTCGCTGAGGTCCTTGCCTGCGAACCCAGACAGATTCACCACAATCTTGGAGGTGGCAATAGCCTTAGCCTCCTGAGACCTGCGTCCCTCAGGGCGTCGGGTCTTCCTCTTCTTCTTCTTCCTCTTCCCACTTGGGTTCTCTGAGGGCGAAGCAGAAGTCATCGTCGGCGGCTCATCATTAAAGGGGTCTCCGCCTAGATCACTAGAGCCATAGAGCTCCCCGTCAACCATTGCCCTCAGGGCTGTCAGCCCCAGCCGGTCCAGCTCGGCTCTCGTAGAATTTGCCACGTTTCTGTAGGGTGGCTGGGCCGTCCTCGGCACGAAAGGGCTTCTAGGTATCACAGCAGGGGTCGGGATCGGTCGGCTCCTCAGGCCCCCCAGGGTGTTTGTCAGCCCTGCCACCAGGTGGTTGGCCTGTACTCGATCGGGTGACATTCCCACCGTGGTAGCTGACGCTTGGGGCGGTATCATCAGGGGCTGCAGTTTATCTCGAATCTCTTTAGTGAGGTCGCCAACAATTTTAGAGGTGGCTCCTCGGAGCACCTCGTTGATCTCCAACCGCGTCAGGGACCTGTTGGAGGATCTCCCCGATCCTCTACTCCTGCTCCCGCATGACTCAGGTCCTCTCCCCAACCCACTCAGGGTTGCATACCCAGGAACATCCACATAGGCTCCCGTAGCGGGTAGAGGATGGTGATAGTCAGCCGCATACCATCGCGGCGCAGAACTGGAGGTCACCAGCTCACTGGTAGTAGTTGCCTCTGGAAACGCAGTGGTAGGTGGGTTCACACCATAGGCAGGGTAGGTAGGCATACCAGTAAAGCCTGTGCCCTCAGCCATAGGCGAGTTGGTTATGGGTGTGGATGTTGCAGCGGCTGGGTCTGGAGTTGGGAGTGTGGTAGTTATAGGAGAGGGTGATGCGTGGAGGCCAGAAGCGCTTGGTGCGCCTTCGAAGGTAGGATCATTCGTCGAGTCGTGCCCTTGATCTGCTCCTTCGTCTGCTATGCTTTCTCCAGCATCCTTCTCTCTCTCTCTCTTTCCCTTCACAGGTTGGGTGTCCACCTCCTCGACTGAGAGGGCCCGGAAGGCCGACTGAACTCCTTCCATGGAATCCCCCGCAACGTGCACTGGCCCATGTAAGGGCTCCGAAGGTACAGCGCTAGGTCCAGGTCCAGGTTCACCAGGTGCTGGCATTGCTGGTGCCTCAGGCGCCGTCTTCACGTCGGTGTCCTCTTTCTTGGTGTCCATATTCGTTCGCCCTTCTTGCTTTTATAAGACTAATCTCGGCGCACTGGATGTACGGCACGGGGTTGCTGCCGGTACGCAGAGACAGTCTGCCTCTTGCTACCAGAAGGTTTTATAGTGATTTCAACACTGTGTGTTTGTTGTACCTCTTCTGCTGCTTGCTGCTGGTGTAGGGTTTCCTGCTGCTTGTTTTTGATGAGGAAAATGTTTTATTTGCTGAAATACAACCAATCCAGGATAACCCAAGCCAGAGATATGCAAGTAGAAGAGAATCAGGATCAAAGCATGAAGTGTAAACAGTGAAAGATGTAAGAACATTCACTGAAACTGCAACTCAAGGCAAATCCGATCGAATATTCACAAAGATAGTTGAAATGTGTTTTGGGAAAGAGTTGAAAACCTGCCCCATAGTCAGTCAATCGCCATAGTGCCATCTCAGGAGATGTGCACTCTTTGTTTTGGGTCCCATATATGCTGAGGTGGCATGGCATGTGGCGATGAGGTCACTGCCATGTCACATGGGATCTTCCTACTTAGCTAGGCTGACCGGGAATCGAACCCAGGACCTCTCAAAAAGAGGTGCCCCAGCCCCCTAGGTTGCATACCACTAGGATAGCTAACAATTCATGAGAAAACATAGATAAATTCATAGGCTCTGCCCTGGATATGTCAGTTCTCAGTCAACTCTGGAAAAGATGAATAGCCTCACATTGATAGGGGATTAAGGGGTCCACTCCATATCCTGATTTAGTGTTTGGTTCCATAAGTCAAAATGTGTTTTCACCCATTTTGGTTAGGCCAATACTAAGATAAAAATGCTAGAGTGCTTAATGCATCTCTAATACAACTAGAGTATGCTTCAAGGCATTGGAAAAGCACTTTTTCTTACTGACTCAGATATCTGGTGGGCATAATGTTTGACTGATGCCCTTTGAATGTGCCCACATGGAATCTTTGGAATCCCCTTTGCCTCGGCGGGAGAGTGTGTTGAAGTCGGTAACCTCTGATCTTTGGTTTTGCCTCCTTTTGTGCCCTGCTTCCAATGCTAGGTCTCGGAGGCCGTGTGGAGTTGGCTCCTGCCCCTCTACGCGCGTCAGGATGATTGTCCTGGCTACCCCCAACCACCCTTGTTTCCTTTTGGGATGTCGGATCCTGAGGTGGTATGGGCGATTTACCACTTTACCCCCTTTTCCACTGAATTTCCGGGGCCTCAGTCTTATAGGCACTCAAGACCACCCCTCCCCCTACGATGGTGTGGTGGGGCTATCTCCTGCCCAGAAGGGACTTGAATTGGGATATTTCGGGAGGATCGAGGGTGAATGTGTAGGCACTAGACCCTTGCTTCTGGGGTCCTGTAGTGCCGGGTCAGTAAGTAAGTAAGTAAGGGCGGCCGCGTCCGCGGCCTCATCTGACATCTCCTTGTTCGTTTTACATGGTGGCCGCCTCTGGCAGGAAGGAGAGCTCTCCATCATCAGTTCCCCTGGCGACCCTTGTCTCACCTCACAGCCGAGGACTTCAACCAGGTTCCCTTGGGGCATGACCGGCGGTAGGTTCCCTTCCGTCGCTGCCCTCACGGTTTCAGCTCCTTTCGGTCACCCATCGAAGGATACTCCGGCCTTTCCCCCCTAGCACAGCCTTTTGGGCGCCTGCAGGCGGGTTTCCTGTGGATTGCCCTCGCCGACAGCGAGGCATTTCTCTCTGTCAACCACATTCCACCACTCCCCATCCCTCCATACCCACTGGGCTCCCCGATGCACTTGGGTGTCGTCCATCCACGGCTGGAGGCCAGGGGGCTACCCTTTCCACGTTCCCCCTGGTCCCGCTCACGCGTGAACCTACGTGTACTCAGGCCATTGACCTGGGTACCTCAGGGTCAACCCTCACCCCTGCGGACGCCTCACGGTCGTCCCGGAGTTCAGGGCATTTTTCTGACTTCCCGTGGCCAGGCTCCCCATAGTTGGTCCAAGGTTCACCACTGCATGGCGACTGGTTTCTCAATCCCACGGGGCTGTTGCTTGGCGCTTTTGGTCTCCCTTCCCATCCCATGTCCCATTCCCCTATGCCACATCCTGTCACCGGCCCATTCTCAGCGTCCCGTGGACTCCCTGCCCCACTTTGCTGTTGCGCGGCCCCATCCCATCACTCATCCCGTGTTTATACCCCACCGGCCGCCAGCAACCCTGGGGTGCGGGCCCACTGGATCCTCATCCATCCGGGGACCGTTTCGTGCGCCTAGCACGGGTCGCTCCCTTCCCGCCCCCGCCCCTTTCCCTGTGCCGCGTTCTCGGCCTCTTCCCCGCCTCCCACACCGTCTCAGTCCCCTGGGGCCGTCGTGTGGCTCTAGCCACACGCCCTTTTCTGTCCCCCCCCTTTTCCCTGCATCCCGTTTTTCTTTATACCGGGCCGCCTGCAACCCTCTGGCGCGGGCCCACCGGATCCGCTGCCTTCCCGGGACCGGTTCACGTGCCTTGCACTGGTCGCCCCCTTCCCGGCCCCTTCTGCTTGTGTGGTGTGCTCCCTTCGGGACCTGTGGTGGGTCCCTCTTCCTGGCCCCCACGCCCCCCGTTACCCGTGCCTTTCCCCAACTTGGTCACCCGTCGCTGTTGTTATTGTTCTTTGTTGCTTTTGTTTTTTTTTCCTTTTCTTTTTTTCGGCGCCACACACGGTCTCTTGTCTGTCCTTTTGCTCCGTCCCGTTCCCCCGCCGCCCGCTCGCCTTGTGCCGCACGCCCCCTGAGGCGCTGTGGGGTTTTGTTCGTGTTTTTTCTTTTTTATCGCCGTGCTTTCTGCCGTGTGGTTCCCTCCTCCCTGCATGCACGCATAACAACACTGCACAGGCCATCTGTCTCGGCTTCCTTCGGTCCTCTTGTCCAGTCCCCATGCCATCCTGTGGCGTGGCCCTTGGCGGTCCCCGGCCATGCCAGGTGGGTGCCCCTCCCTGGCGTCCCAGTCTTTTAAGCCATTCGATGATGTTAATCTTCTTTCTCCCCTCTCCACTCTCCCCTCCCCTCTGTCTCCTGCCCACCCTCTTACTGTTGTTCTCCTGCTCCGTGTGCTCTCCGCTGGTCGTCCCCGCGCCATGGCTGTATCTCGCTCGCTCTCACCGGCCTCAGGGCCCTTGGGCGGCCTCCCCAGATACCCCTTCGGGGGGACTCCCCCATCGTCCTCCCCCGCCGGCCGCCCCTCCATCAGTTCCCTGATGGTCGGGCCGGGCGGCCGGTACGGCTCAACGCGGGTCATCGGCATGGCATTTCTCTGTGTGAGACAATGTGCTCCTTTGCGCCATTGTTGGCCCCCTGCTCCCCCCCCCTCCCGCGCCCTGCCCCCTCTGCGTGTCCTTCCTTGGTGTCTTGTCAGCCTTTATTGTTTTTTTTAGGTGTCCCCGTGGTCGCGCTCTTAGCTGCTCCCACGCACCCTGCGTGCGCCCCCTGTTCTTCTTCGTGCTACCCCTGTCTCGCCGCCCCGTGCCTGCTCACTCGCCCGTCTCCCCTTCCATCCACCGTCTCTCTGCCGATCTAGCCTGCATTGTTCGTCCGCCCTCTCTGCCTTCGCCGCGCTGTCACTCGTGTGTGCCACCCGCGTGCTCTACCCCTGCCCCTCTCTGTCGTCCCTACCCTTTTCCCTGGTGGCTCACCCACCCTAGTGTTATTCCCTCGTTCCCTGTCTCTCACCTCATTCGGGATGCCATGGTGCCCAGTGTGGGGGGGGGGGGTTTCTTGCGGACTGGACTGTGGCCCTGCCCGAGGACTGGCATGACGCTGGCCGCTGGGATTTGACGACCGCAATGTTCCTTACTCTGCCCGCTCGAGTGAACAGTAGCCCACCATAGCCGCTGCGGCCCCCGTACACCTGTCTCCCCGAGCGTCCACGATGGTGCTCCACGTCATCGCCGGCCGTCCGCGTTGGTCAAGACCCAGTGCTCAGGATCCCCGCCGGTGCTCCTGGCAATGCAACCCGGCTCCGTACTGCCGCTCAGCGTACTCCACCAGCACTCCAGTACAGTACCCCATTCCACTACAGCATCTTGTCAGGCTTCTCGTTCTGCCCCACACTGCTCGCCGTACCCACGACACGTCCTGCATCCCGCTGCCCGGGCGCTCCGTCGGCACCCGTCTGCGCCCCCGTACTCCGCCGCTCGATCCGCCCCTGCCGCGGGCCCTGTGCCCTCCGCTGGGGGTTCCCGTCTGTGTCCGCAATCACAACATCCCCCTCTACCGCCAGCCGTGTCCCTGCCCTTCCCCTCGCACCTGCGCCTATCCGCTCCCTTCCTCCTCTCCTCGTCTCCTTCACACCCTCCCCTTACCCTCCTCCACCTTCGCCGACTCCCATGTCCTCCTTTCCTGCAGCTCTCCTCCCTTCTCGTCTGCCCGTCCCTCCTGCACTCCCCTGGCCCCTGGCCCCCGGCGCTTCGCGGTCCTGCTGCTGCTCTGTCCTACGCGTCGCCCCCGTACCACCCCTCCCGCTGCAACAGCTCCCGCAGCATCCGAACCCTGGGCTTCTTTCCCTTCTCCTTGAGACAGTCGAGGCTCACCCCCGGGAGCACCTCTCCCAGCATCCTCCTCCAACTGCCCTCCTCCATCTCAGGCCCCCTTTCCCCGGGCCTCCCTGCCCTGCCGACCAGGTTGCTGAGGGGGCGGGTCCCCCTCCTTTCCCGCCTTTCCCTCGTCCTCCCCACCCCATTCGCGTAGCGGACGTGCTCCGCCACTTCCTCCGCTGTCCACCCCGCGACTGTCCCGGGCCCCCCCCGTACCGGCGGCGGCGCATACCGCCGCGGCGGTGGAGACTCTGAGTCCCAATCCGTCGGCGTCGGCTCTGGGCTGGGGCTGGCCGGCCGCAGAGCCCCCTCAACTTCCCCTGCTCCGCGCTCCTCCCCCCGGCGCCGCTCCCCCCTCTCGTGGCCCGCCTCCTTTTCCTCCTCCCTGGCCCTTTTCCCTGACGGCGAACGCCCCTCCACATCCGTGGAGGGGGTGTCCCTTCCGGATCCGGGAGGACCTGGTTTGCCCCTCGGGCTACCGCCTCCTCCTCCTCCCGCACCCTGCGATCCCGCGCCGCCACCTCCCTGTCCCTCCCTGCCAGCTTCGCTGCCTCCCCCCTGATCCGCCTCCATGCCCTCTCCTGCATCTCACCCTCCTGCTCCGGCAGGAGAGCTGGCTGCCTGAACGGCATCAGTGGGGGGCGACCCTCCTGCCCCCCTCCCTCCTCATGTCGTCCTCCCCCCCATTCCGCCCTCTCCACCCTCTCTTGCCTTCTCCAAAGGTCCGCCCACGCCTTCTGCAGCTCCTCCACTGCCTGTGCCTCCCCGCCCTTGCGGCCTGCCTGTCCCTTCCGTCCTCCCCTCCGCCACCCTGCCCGCCCCACCCATGACCCTGGCCTCTCTCTCCCTCAGGCTCCTCTCTGCTTCCCCTATCCTCTCCCATGACCTCCTGTGCTCTTCTCCCTTCCCTTCCTGCGCCACCCACGCTGTCCCACTGGCCTGCGGGCGCTGCTGCAGGTGTGCCTGTGGCTGCATGCCCTGGTACGCTGGCGGGGGTGGGTACATCATCCCCATCGCCGGGTAAGGTGGCGGTGGGAATGGTGGGACGATAGGTGGGACGGCTCGCGGGACTATACCTCTCCACCATCCCAATTCCTTCCCCGGGACACCGGCGAGCCCATTTATCCATCCCCCCCCCCTCCCTCTGCCCTTTGCCTTTTTGCCCCGCTGTCCCGTGCCCCTTGCTGCCCACTCCCTGGAGTCCCGTCTGCCCGCGTCCCTTTCCCTGGAGTCCTCCTCGTCTTGCTCCTTCGCCTTGCGTACCGTGCCCTCTATGCTCGCCCTTACCGCCCTCTACTTGTCACGCACCCCTGCCCTGCACCGCGCTGCCCGTGTGTCCACTTTGCTGGCCCCCACTCTCCTGCCCTCCTTCCCGCTGGCCGCGATGCCCCTCCGCCGCTCCGCTGCCCTGTTCTGCCTGCCCCCCCTCTCTCCGCACCCTGCCACTGGGCTGCCCGCTGTGCTCCCCTCCCGACCCCTCCAGCCCCCCCTGGCGCCCCGACCCTGTCATCCCCGACTCCATCTCCAACCAGTAGATGGTGTCCGGTCCCAGCTCCGGGGGCTGGTGGCGACGGCGCTTCAGCTCCACGTGCGCCAGCGCCTCGTACCGCGCCGCCTGCTGGCGGCCCGCCTCCCTCTCCTCCTCCGCCCGTACCGCCGCACTGACCTGTGCGGGCGACTCCGGTGGCGACTGCCTGAACGAGCATTGGGGCTGCGGCCACTGTCGCCCTCGTCCACTCCCTTTCCCCCCCTTCCCTGCCTGGTGTCCCTTCGCTTGCCCAGCCCCTGACGTCCCCGCCTGCCCCTTCCCTCCCTTGCCTGTCCGTCCCCTCCCTCCGGTGCGTACACTGCTGTCCTCGCTCCCTGATGCTCTTGCCGCTGGTTCTCCTCATCCACCCTTGCCCTCCTTCTGCCTCCGCACTTCCGCGAGGATGGACTTCATGGCAGCCGCCGGCACATTGGGCGCCGTCGGCTGTCCTGGGCCTCCCTCCACCGCCATCCTCCTCGCGCCCTCCCCCTCATCCTCCAACACCACGAGGATGTCCGCGACTATCGACTCTCCCCTCCCCATATCCACGCCCGCCATCACATCTGCGATGTTGAAAGGGTCTGCCCGCCGCCTCACCACCGCCTGCTGCCCGTGCCCCTCCCCCTTCCCCTGAGGCTCTGCTGCCACCACCTCCGCCCTGCCTCCTCTCGCCTCTGCCTGTCCTCCCCTGTCCGCTCCCTCTCGTGTCCTCGCCGCGGCTCCTTCCCTCCTCTGCCGCCCTGTCGCCCGAGGCCCTTCCCGCGAGACCGTCTCCGGACTCTCTGGAGACGAGGGCGACGACACCTCCGCGGATGTCGCCGAGGACGCCAACGAGGGGGGCTGCGGGGCAGCGTTCCCCTGCATGCGGGCCACCTCTTCCCTCACGCCCACCAGCCCCGGCCCCCCGTACCCCCTCACTGCCGGCGGCAGGCTGGGCTTCGGCTCAGGATTGTGGGACATCTTTCTGCACACATGGTATCTCGCCTGAGCCCTGAGCCTTGTCGCCGCTTCCCCCGCCAGCCGGGCCCTCCCTTCCCACTGTTCGCGCGCCCTACGTGCGTTGTTTTCTTGGTGCACCGCGGTTCCTCTTCCCCGTCTACTCCTCCGCGTACTGTGGACGTTGCTAGGCGTTCGTCGGCCTCGTACTGGACTCTCTCGTCCTCGTCCCCGCACCTCTGGCCACGCTCCCCTTCTCTGCTTGCGTCTCTTGGTACCCGCTCCTGCCTCCCGCCCGGAAATCTCCGTGATTGTGCTTGCTGTGCTTTCCACTCGTAACTTCGCCGTGGTGCGCTCCCCCTGGGCCTGCGGCTTAGTCCGCTCTGTGACTCAGTGCGCCCAGTCCCGGATGCACCACCCCAAGTGACGGGCGACACTGCTGCCCCTTTCCCTCCCATCCCCGGCGGCTTCGGCTGTTCCCCTCTTGTGGTGACACCGTTCACCCGTCCTGCCCTCATATCTGCCTGATTCTCTTTCGTCTGCGTGCCAATAGGCGCTCCCTTCGCTCTTCTCCCTCTCTTTCCTCCACTTCCGTCTCTGCCTCACAGCGCCTCGGCCGCGAATCGGGCTGCTTCCGCACTTCCATCGCGGTGATTTTTGGGTTGTACCTGATCAACGTCATCTCCACCCGCTTGGCGACTGGATCACGCATGTCTTCTGCCCGCGCCTCCAACTGCGTCCCTCTGCACGCCATGCGTTCCTGGCCAGCCTGTGTGCCATGGCCTCCGACGCCACCGTATGTTCCTGCAGTGCCCGCCACAGCGACTTCACAATCACCATGTGCCACAGCCCTTTACGATACCCTTCTTTCACCAGCTCCCTCTCCACCGCGCTTCTGACTCTTGCACCCTTCTTGAGCAAGGGAGGTCTATCCCCTTATGTCTCTACAACCTCATGATTGTTTTCCGCACCGGCACCTGCCCCGTGATTGCCTGCAGTCTTCTCATTTTCAGCCTTTTGGGCAGCGTTTCCGGCCTCAGCACATTGGGGTAGTGGACCCGCTGTCCCACCTTGCCCTCCATGTACTCGTTCAGCTCTACCACCTCCGGCCCCCCTCGTACTTGAGCTTGCATGTGCACCGGCTGTGGATATACTCTTAGTTCCTGCTTGCCCCTGTCGTCCTCAACCACCCACCTGGCTTTCTCCTCTTCCCCGACCCTTGGAGGTATGTGCACCAAGTGGAGGTGCTCCTTTCTCTCTGGCACCCTCCACTCTGGTTCCTGCCCGCTCCAGAGGACGGGCGGCCGGGGGAGGGACAGCGCCTGACACCAGGCGCCCCTCACAACGGCGGAAGAGACCCCCCCCCGGGGACGCCCTTCCGCCACCCCCACAGCGAGCAACGCCGGCCCGCAAGGGCGCACGCTGTGGGGCCGGTGCAGGGTCCACACGCCCGCATCGACCGCACCCGGGACACACGGGTCGCGGAACCCTGGCTGCCCGCTCCAGAGGACGGGCGGCCGGGGGAGGGACCGCGCCTGACACCAGGCGCCCCTCACAACGGTGGAAGGCACCCCCCCCGGGGACGCCCTTCCGCCACCCCCACAGCGAGCAACGCCGGCCCGCAAGGGCGCACGCTGTGGGGCCGGTGCAGGGTCCACAAGCCCGCATCGACCGCACCCGGGACACACGGGTCGCGGAACCCTGGCTGCCCGCTCCAGAGGACGGGCGGCCGGGGGAGGGACAGCGCCTGACACCAGGCGCCCCTCACAACGGTGGAAGGCACCCTCCCCGGGGACGCCCTTCCGCCACCCCCACAGCGAGCAACGCCGGCCCGCAAGGGCGCACGCTGTGGGGCCGGTGCAGGGTCCACACGCCCGCATCGACCGCACCCGGGACACACGGGTTGCGGAACCCTGGCTGCCCGCTCCAGAGGACGGGCGGCCGGGGGAGGGACAGCGCCTGACACCAGGCGCCCCTCACAACGGTGGAAGGCACCCCCCCCGGGGACGCCCTTCCGCCACCCCCACAGCGAGCAACGCCGGCCCGCAAGGGCGCACGCTGTGGGGCCGGTGCTGGGTCCACACGCCCACATCGACCGCACCCGGGACACAGGGGTCGCGGAACCCTGGCAGCCCGCTCCAGAGGACGGGCGGTCGGGGGAAGGACAGCGCCTGACACCAGGCGCCCCACACAACGGTGGAAGGCACCCCCCCCGGGGACGCCCTTCCGCCACCCCCACAGCGAGCAACGCCGGCCCGCGAGGGCGCACGTTGGGGGGCCGGTGCTGGGTTCACACGCCCGCATCAACCGCACCCGGGACACACGGGTCGCGGAACCCCGGCCGCCCGCTCCAGAGGACGGGCGGTCGGGGGAGGGACAGCGCCTGACACCAGGCGCCCCTCACAACACGGTGGAAGGCACCCCACCCGGGGACGCCCTTCCGCCACCCCCACAGCGAGCAACGCCGGCCCGCAAGGGCGCACGCTGTGGGGCCGGTGCTGGGTCCACACGCCCGCATCGACCGCACCCGGGACACACGGGTCGCGGAACCCTGGCCGCCCGCTCCAGAGGACGGGCGGCCGGGGGAGGGACAGCGCCTGACACCAGGCGCCCCTCACAACGGTGGAAGGCACCCCCCCCGGGGACGCCCTTCCACCACCCCCACAGCGAGCAACGCCGGCCCGCAAGGGCGCACGCTGGGGGGCCGGTGCTGGGTACACACGCCCGTACCGACCGCACCCGGGACACACGGGTCGCGGAACCCTGGCAGCCCGCTCCAGAGGACGGGCGGCCGGGGGAGGGACAGCGCCTGACACCAGGCGCCCCTCACAAAGGTGGAAAGCACCCCCCCCGGGGACGCCCTTCCGCCACCCCCACAGCGAGCAACACCGGCCCGCAAGGGCTCACGCTGTGGGGCCGGTGCGGAGATCCCACGCCCGCACCGACCGCACCCAGGACACGCGGGACGCGGAACCCTGGCTGCCCGCTCCAGAGGACGGGCGGCCAGGGGCCGCCGCCCCCGCAACCCCAAGCCAAGTAGGGGGGAACCGGGACCGGACCGCCCCCCCCCAAGCACGCCAGACGGAGCACGGGACCGGGGCAGGACACGCGGAGGGGCACGGACCAAGTGGAACGGCCCTACCAGCGCCCAGTGCCGGGACCACGCGAGATGCGCGCGCCACACCACCCAGCGGGGGGGGGAGCGGACACCGCGAGAGCGCGAGCGCACACACACGAAAAGGACACGCGGGGACTACCGGAAGGGCAACCGGACCGAGCGCGCGGAACGCACAGACCGCATGAAATGGCGTACCAGCGAGCGAGGGTAAGGGACACCCGGAGGGGACGGCCCGCCACACGCAGCGCGGAACACGCGGGGCGGGAAGGGGGAAACAGGAGAGACACAGCACCAGGTACCGGCCCAAACCCCCCCCGAACCGGCCGCGAGCGCCGCGCACACACAGACGGGACACTGCACCCGCCAAGGCAGTAGTGGCGCACAGCGCCACGCCCCAACCCCTAGGCTAGGCAGCCTCCGCGCCAGCCCAAGGGGGTCCCACTGGCGACAAGCCAGTAGCACGGGCCCGGCGGCGCCGGCGCCCCGGGCGACCACGCATTAGGGGGGCGACGCAGTGGGTAAGCGCCCGCAGCCACGGCTGCGAATTGATGCACTGACCGAGGAGTGGCGAAACGGGGACGCCGGGGAAGGACGGGGCTCCGAGCTCTGTGAACCCGGGGAACTCCGCCACCAGGCAGGAGGTGCGTCTTGGAGGGCCCCCCACTAGGACCCGGTGGGGAGGATATCACCTGGCCCGACCAGGTGGCCCCCTGGGGCCGAAAGGCGTCTAGTACCCGCAAAAACAAACCACAAACAACAAACCACACTCTGGTTCCTGCTTCTTATCCACTGCTTGCGCCGCCCCATCCGCCTCATGGTTCCCCACTTCCGCTCTGTGTGATTCCTGTTTCACCAGGTGCATGACCAGGGGCACTTTCTTCATCTCCAGCCCGTGCCATATCGCGTACACCTGTGACGCTAGCTCCATGCCCAGGGCCTCATCTAGCGGCCTGCTGGCCAGTCTCCTGAGGGATGCCATGTCCACCTCCGCATCCACCACCATCCACACTTCCCGTACTTCCTCCCCTATCTCCCCAACCACGTCCGCCACCGCCTGTACCTCCCCATGGGACGCTGCTCCGTACACCATTTTTCCCACCACGCTCTCCGTCACCTTTCCCAGCCCCCTGACCTTTACTGCCGCTGCCCCCGCCATAGGCGGTTGTCCCCCCATCCCGGACCCGTCCAGAAGTAGCACCACCCTCTCCTCCGTGGGCTCCGGTATACGCACCTCCTCCCTCGGGTAGTGGCAGTACACTTTGTGCCTCCCAATGCCATACTCTCGTACCCCATACTCAATGCTCAGTTCTCTCACCCCTCTGTACACTGCCCATTTATTGTCCGTCCTGGCCCTCAGGCCCTTCGTCACCACCACCCCGTGACACTCTCCCCTGTCCCCCCTCGCCCTGCCCTGCTCCAGGTATGCCTGTACCAGAACAGAGTACCATCCCCTGTCCGCTGGCAACCCGTGGACCGTCAGCCTGATCCTCCTCGCACTCTCTCCACACTTGTGGCCCACAGGCACTATGGGCGCCTCCTCGTCAGCCCTCCCTGTGTCCGTCGTCAGGAAACTCACCGCCACTCCATCATCCTCCTCCTGTAGTCCCCGCACTGTGTCCCATCCCAACTGGACCCCTGTCCTCTTCCCCTCCTTTTGCTCTTCTCACCAGACCTCCACCTCTCCCTGGGCCTCCTCACCCTCCTGCACCTCCTTGGGCAGCCGCAGTACCGGCCCCCACCACTGCCCCCTGGCGTCCGTAGCGCGCATGGTTGCGTTCGGGAACGCCCAGGCCGTCATTCGCAGGACTGGCTACGGGATCTGCCCCGCCTCCTTGGTGCATCTTCAACACTTGTCCCCCTGTTTTGCCCCTTCCGGGATTTTGTTTCTCCGGAACATATCCACATGGACATCATACCACTGCCCGGTCGCACTCTGCACCTTCCCCTTCGGCTCTTTGAGTCCCAGCGGCGCACACAACAGTATGCCCGGTCTGGCCTTGTTCCTCTCTCCTCTGTCCAGCACCACCCTCTCTTGCTGCGCCTCCAGTCCCCTCCCGTGCCTTGGTTTCCTCCTCTGGATCCCCCACAGCGCTACCCACTTGTTCCGGATCTTCCGTATCCTCCAGCTCCACCTAGTGCGGTCTTCTTGTCCTCGCGCTCTCCTCATCATCCACTTGTATAAACCCCATTCCTCCATCCTGGCGTCGCGCTAGAACTCTGCATGGTGCAGCCCCGCCTTCTTGTATTCCTTCATATCCTTTCTGTGCACGTGCAGCACCTCCATACTCACTCCTTCCTTCCTGACCCACCGTACAGTCCCATGCGCCGCCCCTACGAAGTCCGTGTCCAGAACCAGAATCGGTCCCCGCCTGCCGCACGTCCTGTTGGTCGCCAGGATGTGCTGTTCCCCCTGTAACACCGCCTGTAGGGCGCGCCACATGCGCTCCCTCTTCCCCGCCGCCAAAAGCCTTCGCCGGTGCCACACATAGCGCGGGCACATGTTCTCCTCCTTCTGCACCTCTGCGACCGCGTGATAGCACATCCGTCTCACCACCTCTTTCTGATTGTGGCACATCCTGCTGAGCGTCCTCGCCGTGTGTGCCCTGTACGCCTCCCCTGCCGTGGGCATCCCTTCTCCATAGCAGGCCGTCAGCGACCGCATCACACACCACGGTACCTCCGTGGGTATCACCTCATACACTCTGATGAGCCTCCGCACTTCTTCCTCCACCTTCTCCAGCTGCTCCGTCCAGTACGGGAGGTGCATCCCCTGGTATCCTATCGCCGCATCGAGCACCGCCCTTAGATAGTACAGGGTCGTCCGCACTCACCGGGGGTGATGCCGGAGGACTAGCAGCATCGCCCTGAACCTCCTGATTAATTTGTCGGGCAGCCTGACTCCCCCCGCCTTCATGGCCTGCACATGTCCCAGCACCACCGCTTTCTCTGCCCTCTCCAGCCATGCCACTCCCACTCCCACATCCAGTGCCATACCATCCTCGCCACCCCTCCTCAGAACCGCCGACTTCTCCATGCTCCAGACAAGGTGGTTATCCCTCCCGTACCTCTGCCGCGCTATCCAACTCATCAGGGGGAGCATGGCAAGCATGTACGGGAATGGGCCCTCCACCCCGCCTTGTCACACCCCGCTACCTGTGGTTATCCACTCGGTACACCCCTTCCCCGTGGCGACCCTGTACCTCCTTGAGCGCAGGTACTTCTCTACGAAGTTACCGTAAGGGAGCCCTAGCTGCCGCCACACCCCTTCTTTGAGCCTATGTGGCGTGTTGGGGAACCCTGCTTTCACGTCCACAGACGCCATGAACGCCTCTAGGTCCTCATCATCGAGGTACACGTCGTACAGCAAGCTTGCCTCCTGTGTTGACCTACCCGGCACGGACCCCCACATGTTATCCGGTATGAGCCCCGCCGCATACAGCCGCCGCTGTATCCTCAGGAAGATCACCATCCAGACCAGCTTGGCCTCCGTGACGGCACAGCATATTGGTCTCCAGTTCCCCGGTCTGAGGTGATCCCCTTTCTTGTACAGGGGCCGCACCTTGCCCCCCCACTCACTGGGGGCTCGCCTGTGTGCAACACCTCTGTGACCCTCCCCGCTAGACCATCCAAGTCCGGCGCTTCTAGGTGCTGGTATGCCTCTGCCACCAGCTGGTCCATTCCCGGGCTCTTTTTCCCCTTCAGAGCCCGCACTGCCTCCTTTTCCTCCCCCTTGTTCCCCTGCTGCGGTGTATGTCCTCGCTCTGTTCCGCCTGAACACTCTCGGTAACGCCCTTACCATTCTCTGTGTGCTCCCGCTGAGCTCTTGCTGCCCCTGGTTGTGCTGCCTCCTGAAGCTCTACGCCACTTCCTCCAGCACTTCCCTCTTGTTGCCCGTGGCCCTGCCATCCTGCAGTCTCACCGCCCGCATTTTCTGTGGCTTTCCAGCCTCTGCGAGCTCCCTGATGTACCGTAGCGACTTGTACGGCACCGCTCTTTCCATGTACCGCTTATGCTCCGCCACTACCTTCTGGTATATCCTCTCGTGTTCCTCCTCCACTGCCCTCCTCGCTGCTCGCACCCTCTTCTTTGCCTGTGTCACCTCTGTTTGCCACTCAGCTCCCTCTTCCTGTACCCTTGCCTCGACCTCCTCGCGCTGCCGTTTGCTCAGGGTGGCTACCAGCCTTTGCAGTTTGGGGTGTGCCTGCGATTCCCCATCTGCTTGTTAACCCCGCATACCCTCGCTGCGCTCCTCATGGCCTGATGCATGTGGCTCCGCTTCCTCATTTGGACGTGCACCCGCTGCCCCCACTGCTGCCACCCCTCGTCCCCCTCCTCCAGCCACTTTACCCTTGGCAGCAGGCAGAGGCCCTCTTCATCCGACGCCTGCTCATCCTCCTGGTCGTCCCCCGGCTCCCCCACGTTCACGTCCACTGTCACCATCATGGGGCAATGCCCCTTCTTGTCCTGCATTTCTTCCGGCCCCACCATGTACCCCGCCGTCACCCCCTTGACCCACGCGGGGTCCGCGTACACCGCGTCTCTCCGCGACGGTGTGCTGCCATCCGCTGACGGGTAGTTTGAGGGGCCTGGCGCCCCACTGTAGGACACATCCTGCAGCCTCATTTCCTCCACGAACATCCGCACTTCGCGGTCCACCTCCGTCTTCGCGCCTCTCCTCCGGGGATCGTAGTTGAAGTCCCCAACCACGATGACTGGCCCCCTCTCCAGCGCCCTGATGTACTCCATCCTCAGCTGCGCCACATACTCCTTGACCCTCCTCCCATGTGGGACATGGCAGTTGATGATGACCACCTGTCCATGCTCCGTCGCCACATCATACACCGCCCTTCGTCCCCTCGCTCCCAGCGTCTTGTCGTGTACGACGCTGAGTCTTCTGCCCACCAGCAGCGGCACCCCCTGTGCCCACTCCCGCTGGTATCCTCTCCCCTTCTTGTCGTACATCTGCGCACACACTACTTTGTCCTTCCCCTGAAACCTTATCTCCTGGTACAACACCATGTCGGGGTCCGCCTCGTGCATCTGCCGCCACGCTGCTTTGTCTGCCCAATACAGTGCCGCAGGGTTATTATGGGTGTACAACTTCATGCGTTGCCACCTGCCCTCCCCATCCACGCGCAGTTCCCCGCTGTCAGCCGGGCCTTTTGCCTCCCCATTGCTCCTTCCATCCTGCCTTCGTCCGGTGCTTCTCTTCGTCTTCCCGGCCGCCCTCCACTTCATTAATTGTCACTTTCGCTTCTTGGTCTTCCTCCCCGTCGACACCTCTTCTCCTTCCAATTCTCTCGCCTCCTGCTCCGGAACCAGTTGCCCGTGGATTTCCATCTCTCTACCTCCTGGGCATACCTGCAATCTCTCCACCGGGTACGGCAGTCTCTCCTTATCCCCCTCTCCCTGATCCTCCCACTGCACGATGGCTGCCCTCGTCACATGTCCCGTGCGATCTTGTTGTTTGATCATCTCTTCCAGCCTTCCCACATACCTCCTCCACTTCCCACTCACATTGTGCGGACCATACAGTGTCAGCCCTTCCCGCACCGCCTCCTGCTCCTCACGGCCCTTTTGTTCCTCCCCGTACCTGACTCCCCTCGCCCGTTTCCTTCCCGGTCTCCCTTCCTCTTCCCCCTCCTGCTGCCGCTCTGCTTGCGGCTCCTGCTCGTCCGCCTCTCTCCTCCGCTTGCCGTCTTCCCTCTCACTACCCTCTCCTGTCCCCTCCCCACTGTTCTTCTCCACCCCGTCCCCAGCAGCATTCCCCTGCCCTTCTCCCTCCACCCCTCCCTCTTCCACCCCGTCTTCCCTCTCCTCTCGTTCTTCCCGTCCGCTTGCTGCCTGCCCCGCCTCCCGGCCTTCCTCTTCCCGCGCTTGATCTTGCTCTCTTTCGTCCCGCTCCCCCCCACTATCCCCGTCTGCCACTATGAACCTCATTTGTCTGCCTCTCCCCCTCCGCATCCCCCTCCACCTACTTGGCCTCTCCCCCTCCGGGTCGTCTTCCACCTCCAGGCATTGCTTCCTGGCCCCCTCTGAGAGCCTTCTCGCTGTCTCCAATGCCTCCTTCTTGTGCTCTTCCTCTGTGCCCGGTGTCACTAACCACCTTGGCTGCTCCCCTCCCTTGCTGTTGGCCACCCACTCCAATGCCAACCGGATCTGTTCCCTGATGTCTTCCACTTCCTCTGCCTCCGCACACCTATCCATTTGCGACTCCAACGCCCTTAGGACGGCCTTCTCGCTTACCTGCTCCGTTCTTTCAACCCGCACCTCTTCCACCTCCCCGACCCACCGCATGAGTGGGTGCCCCACCCCTCTCAACGGTGCCGCCGTATGCACCACCGCTTGGCGCCTATCCCCCGCGGGTTCCACCACCCACCACGTTTGTCCGTCCTGCACCAGGTCAGTGACCCCTTGGCCTGCAGCCCCTGTGGCACTCGCCTGTGGGGACACTACTAGTATTGTGTGCCCTTTGGCCCTCCTCCCCGCCGTTCCGTCATAGTCAACCATGGCCATAACCTTTTGCATCCGGTGCATTTCCGTGTCTGGGTCCCAGTCTCCGGCCATGCCCCTGCTGGAACGCACTGTCTCCCAAACGTACAGCGCCATGGCCAAGACCTGCCTCGTTGGCCCCCACACCTCCACTGTTCTGCTCATGCTGTCCACACACGCCGCTACCTGCGCGTCCCGCTGCATCTGCATCCACCGCCTGCTTTGGCTCCACCTTCCTTGCTGTGAGCACCTGCGCCTTCGCTTGTCTCTCACCCGCCTCCTCATCCTCCCCCACTGCTCCGCTCCGACCATCCGCATATCCCACCCACATGTGCTTGACTTGGTGGAAGTACACCAGCGGTGCCCCTTCATCTTCCCCCATCTGCAGCCACATTCGGCCTTGTCTCCTGGGCTGCCGCACTCTGATGCCATGGAATCCTCCCTTGGGCTCCTGCGGCCCATCCAGCCTGCACAGGCACCTGGCCAGCGTTCAATCCGGCCTGCACTTGTCCTCCACCGCCTCCGCTCTGCCCCTCAGGTGGTACCTGGCCTTGCTCACCGCCTGCCGTACCACCTCACCCCTACATCCTAAAGAAGGTCCCTACCAGGACCGGCCCCCGCTGTGCCCCTTCCGCCTGTAACCCCTGCTGATTTACTCCGGATCAACGATTGCATTCCTCAATTTCCAGGGTCCAAATCCAAAAATATAGAAAATAAAATCCTCCTTCAACCCTGAATGGCAACCAGATCCCACAAGTACAGCGATAACCCAATTCACAATCGAAATCAGGCTGCGGGCTTTCGTTCAGCACATCGATTGTCTCACGATGGCGGGCATGTACAAGAATTGCACCAAGGAAGAAAGCCCTGAAATTGGCATATGAACACAAATAAAGCAAAGTTGGGGAAAGATGGAAACTTATACATTCACAGCCACAAACCCCTCATTCCCTGGACTCAAGACCTTCCCTTGACTCACCAACATATTGCCCTGAACCAGGTCAAATGAGATGGCTGAATGCCATGTGTCACAAGTCACTACATAAACCCCAAAAATGTGTTCACTCCCAAGCCTATAAATCCTAACCCAATTGGGGAGGTGGCGTGTCATGGCCTAGAGTGGCACTCAGGACCATGCCCTACCCTGACATAACCTTGGTTGGACTTGGAGTCGAATGGACTTAGAGAAATGACCTATGAGTTTGAACTCATAACATGTCAAAAAACTGCCAATTCACACCATATTGGCCATATATCACATATATGCTCAAAATTGAAGTTACCACTTATCCAAAGGCTCCAAGCATGCATGGAATCGAAATCTACCATTCATGGAGGATAGAGACCAAAGGCCAATGCCCATGTACATCCCCATTTTACCCTCGAAACCCCTTCGAATATGGGCGCCACGCACTGCCCAAGTCAACCCATGATCTTGAGACCAATTCTTGTGATCCTTCGTGCGCCAAGCCAAATGGAGTACGCGAATCGGCATATGTTGGTGTTCAACTCCAAAGCATATGCCAACATATGAACAACATACCATGGCTCGACTCTCCATAGGCTTCTTGCTGTTTGCCAACCAGGTAAGTACACAAAACACAAAAATGAGCAAAAATTGAGGTCAAAAACATGAAAATATGACCAAATACAAAGTTGTCATGATAGTATATCTCTATGCTCACCCATGATATCCGCTCATGATTCAATACACAAATGATTGGAACCATTTGCGAACAATTCCCCCACTTGGATCCCCAATCGGGCACATGGAGATACCTTCGCCACTAATATCTACATGCCCCATAAAAATGGGAGTGCACCCATGGATCTCTTTGTCAAACATACCATGAGCAATACATACGCGGTAGACTTGGTCTAGCGCTTTGAATTCCACAATTGGGACATGGGCAAAGCCCTTGTCACGCATGGATCCCCATCTCTTCGGCCACACGAAGATATATAACATGGGTGTGAGCATATCAAACATATACCATGCATACAACACATACCCTCAAAATATGGCTCCCACCATGATATGCCACGTCCCTCCATTGACATAACTTCACGTTAAAAATACGTAGGAACCCAAAGAAAATTGCTATGCAACCCCAACACTCATGCGGTACACTCGAAAGTCACAATAAAATGTTCGGTTGCACGGTCCAAGAGTTATATATCACTTTATACCCTCTTGACCATTATCCCTTGCTATATCAAGCATGTGTACACACCAAAGGCGTTTGATGCTTCCTAAATCAGGTTGAGACCAAGGCGGTTCCAACCCGACCTTCCTTATTCTCATTCCTCACACTCCCGCGTAGATATGGCTCTTCAAAGTGATCCCACGATTCGCTTTTGTTTCCCTTATAACTCCAAGTCAAATGGGTGGCAAGTATAAGGGAAACCTGATTCAGGCATAGGGAAAGGAGTATGACCACGGGCGAAGTCCAAATCAAGTGTGGCGATGTCGAAGTCGAAAATCCGATTTCGACATCGCGAAAAATTCTGATTAAAATTTCGAGTGCTTATTTAGAGAATTGCGGATGCAACGAACCCTTTTGCTGATGAAATCTGACCCTTCAACGGAATATCCGCCAAAATATCTGGAAATAACAGTTAACCAATCGGTTAACGCAATATCGCGAGCCAACTGACAGTCGCCGATACATTGACCATCAGAACGGAAGGCTGAAAAATTACGGAAACATTATGATAATAAAACCCTGTTGATTCCTGATATTCCGATATATAAATCTCCGCTGGCGGTGCCTCGGTTCTGAATATGGCCGCTCAGAGCCGGAATGGCCAAACCTATCACACTATCACATCAGGTTAGATCAGGTGGATGCAAGAGTATGATATCAGCCAATGGCGGCTTGCCGGCACATAGATACACACCCCAAGTGACCCCAAGATGGCCACGGGGGTTTCGAGTGCTTTTTTAGAGAATTGCGGATGCAAGGAACCCTTTGCTGATGAAATCTGACCCTTCAACAGAATATCCGCCAAAATATCTGGAAATAACAGTTAACCAATCGGTTAACGCAATATCGCGAGCCAACTGACAGTCGCCGATACATTGACCATCAGAACGAAAGGCTGAAAAATTACGGAAACATTATGATAATAAAACCCTGTTGATTCCTGAGATTCCGATATATAAATCTCCGCTGGCGGTGCCTCGGCTCTGAATATGGCCGCTCAGAGCCGGAATGGCCAAACCTATCACACTATCACATCAGGTTAGATCAGGTGGATGGGAGAGTATGATATCAGCCAATGGCGGCTTGCCGGCACATAGATACACACCCCAAGTGACCCCAAGATGGCCACGGGGGTCCGAACCGGCTTCATCCCCCTTCTCAGAGCGTTGTATCCGCTCGGAAACCAATGAAGAGAGGACGGGAGGACCCCAATGGGCTCCAACCCCCCCCCCCATGTCCCAAGGACACATGGAGGCCCCACACACGTCGTAGGCGTCCCCCATGCCCCAAGGGAGGGGTGAGAACACTGATAATCAGCGCCCTACGCCATATCCGGTCTCCTCTTGATCTACAACATGGACCAAGGGGATCAAAGATAGAAAAACGTCGTCGGTCGACCTAAATAAGTATACCACAATGCAATATATATGTGGAGATCGAGTGAAGGGGGTATATGGCCGATCAAGGTCGAAAATCCCCCGGATTAACGCCCTCACTTGTCTCCCCATTCCCAGAAACAAACAAAATGCCAAGGGGGATCCATTACGGTGCTACAGCAGCAACCAAATGGACCAATACGTCCTTGACATCCAAAGAAATACTCTTTTTCTTTAGGTAGTCCATCCAGACCGTGGTGTACCTCGGCACAAAACTGCTCGAAGGTTCCCACGAGTCCCTGGATGCGGCGAATCCTTTCCAACGGACTTTATAAAGCCTACCCCCAGGCGTCCCCGGGTCCGGCTTGTCCGCCAGGATCTTCTCAGCGGTGAAGTCGTCGTCCTCACCCTCGTCGTCCGAGTCCACATCGCCGGCCGTGAACTCGAAGGTGACGGGACGTCCGCTGGGGTCTGGTGCTCGGGGACGAAGCTGGGTATGGTCGCGGTCCAGGATCTTGTTATCCCCAACACGAACCGCATACACATCCTGCCCGACCTTCCGCACGATTACCCCCGGCACATACCAAGATGCCTGCCGATGCCTGGACAGGACATCCTTGTGGTGCCGCTCCACCCACACGGTGTCTTGGAGAGCATACTTCCGGACCTTTCCCTGCTTGAAGTACTTGGCCCTCTTGTCATGCTCGTCCTGAAGTGCCTTGCACACCTTGGCCGCCGTGTCGTCCGCCTCAGCCATCATGGCGTTCGCATCCCGGGCCACTTTGCCATGGTTCATCCACGGGAGAGTGCGTGACACTCGATCCCGTAGGAACAGGATGCGATGGGGCGACAGTCCAGTGGGTCCCGGAAGGTCATGATACGCTTGGAGCACCCTCCACAGCGAGTTATACCAGTTCCGGCCCGGTTCGTCAATGTGCAACTGGCGGAACTTCTCGAACATTTGCCGCCCGGCCACCTCAGCACGGCCATTCGACCGGCTGTGGTACGCCACGGTCTTGGCGTGCCGAATCCCCATGTGCTTGCACATCGTCTTGAACCACGTCCCCACAGACTGACTGCCCCGATCGCTGCAGATGACAGCTGGGACATCGAAAATCGTCAGCCAATGCCTGATCATGGCATTAGCGACGGTCTTGGCCTGCAACCCCACTCCATGCTTGTCCTTCTTGTCCTTCTTCTTGGACTTCTTGCCAGGGACCGCCACGATATACCCACTGTGCCTATCCACCGCCAGGATGACACAGTCCTAGGTCTCTCCTTCCACGGTGACCTCAGGCATGGCGAATACATCCATGGCCACGGACCGCATAGGGGCCTCCGGTATAGCCGTGTACACCGGGTTGCCCGCTGTGGAGTGGTTGGGGCTCTTCGTGGCCCGACACACGGCACAGTCGCTGCAGTACCTATCCAGGATGGCGTAGTACCCCGGAGGGAACTTGAAACGCCACTCCAGGTCCTGCTGCATCCTGTCTCGGCCAGGGTGCATGAGCTGGGCGTTGTGCCAATGGTCAATGAGCTCCTCCACTCAGGGTTTCGGGCACCAGCAGCTTGTCCTTGAGGAACAACTTGTCGCCATCCTCGGTCAAGCCCTCGGGCCATTCGTCATCCGACGGGGCGCTCACGGCATTCCAGTACTTGCCCCAGTGCTCGGATGCCGCATAGTCATCCGACCAGTCCTCCGTGAGCACCGACCTGATTAGCTCTACAGGGGCCACCATCCATTGCTCGAGGGTTTCCTCTCGAAAAGCTTGGACGCGGGCACCCCGGAACTTGGCCAGGTCCGTACGGTTCGCCATAACCACAAAGCACTTGACCCCCTCTTGCTCCATGACCTTCTCCATCTCAATGATGCGCTTGGCCTCCTCAGTCTCCTCGGCGTCTCCATGGCTGGATATGTCCATCCAAGCCTTGCCCGCGGGGTAGGCCCAGCGACTGAGGCAATCTGCCACAGTGTTGTCCTTCCCCGGGACGTACACCACGCTGAGGTCGAACTTGGCGAACGTCTCGTGCCATCGGGCCCTCCTAGCTGCTGGTCCTGAGGGGGTGTCGACATGCTCCTTGTGCCAGCTCTGTAGGGACTGGTGGTCCGTGCAAACCACCACCGGCTGCAGTCCGATGTGGCCAGACCACTTCCTGAGCGCACATACAATGGCGTATGTCTCCTTCTCCCTCGCGGTCCAGGTACGGCGTTGGCCCTCGGCCAGGATCCGGCTCCAGAACGCCACGGGTACATGTGACCCGTCGTCTCGGATCTGCTCGAGGACTGCCCCCACAGCATAGTCCGAAGCGTCCGTCCGTAGCACGAATCCCTTGTCCGGGTCCACCAGGAATAGCGCCAACTGCCCCAGGAGTCGCTCCTTCAGGCTGTTGAACGCATCCTCAGCTTCAGGGGTCCAGGCAAGCTTCTTCTTGCTCCCCTTCCGACCATCAAACTTGCCCACCTGCAACATCTTGTGCAGCGGCCCCGACAGTTCTGCATACATCCGGACATAGCCCGAATAGTAATTGCAGAACCCCATGAAGGATCGGAGTTCGCTGATGGTCTGGGGCTTTTCCCAGTGGTGCAGGGACGCCAGCTTCCCAGGCATGGGACGGCGTTGCCCGTGACCAACCACGTGACCCGCGAATTCCAGTTCCTTCACAAAGAGTGAGGCTTTGGTGGGCTTGCACACCATGTTGTGCTTGTCCAACTCACTGAGCACTCGGCGCAGATCCTTCTCATGCGCGTCGATGAGCTCGTCCTCAGTCATGTTCTCCGTGCCGGACCCGATGATGATGTCGTCCACGAAGGGATCGGCACAGTCCCGGACAGGACCGAGTAGGTCCTCCATCATGCGCTGGAAAGCGGCGTTGCCATTCTTGGCGCCCATAGGCACCACTTTCCACTGCATGGGCCCCAGCGGCGTCGACATCGCTGTGCAGGGCCTGGAGTCCGGGTGTAGCGGCATCTGGTGGTAACCGTGTTTCAGGTCCAACACCGTGAAAATCCGCTTTTTCTGTTGCTTTTGGCGGATCGAGTCGATCAGCGGAAGCGAGTGCGAGTCGTGCTCGGTCTGCTCGTTCAAACTGCTGTAATCAACCACCAATCTCCACTCGCCCTTCTCCTTCTTGGGCACGATGAAGGCTGGGCTGGCCCACTCACTGTCGGAGGGTTCGATCCATCCCCGCTCAATGAACTCGGCCAACAGCTTCTGGTACTCCCGATGACGATAGATCTTCGGGTTCAGCTTCAGCTTGATCTTCGCTGTACCAAACCTCCCACGATCTGGAGGGTTCTTGTTGGCGACGCCACTGAATAGCCGCGGATAGGCATGGATCAGCCTCTCCTTCAGCTCGGCGACCTTCGGGTTCTCCTGGGCCTCTTCAGCCGCTTGCTTCGGTATCGATACAACCGACCGCACTGCGGTATAGGCCTCTTCTGGGTCCGAGTCCGACTTCTCCTCGTCCGATATGCCGTTCTCATCGTCGTGGGTCGCGATTCCCACCGATAATCTTCGAAAATTTGCAGTCTCAGGCTGGTGCTCGTCGCTACCGGTTCCCACTCTTGGAAAACCCCACGTTGGTGGGTCCGACCCAACCGGACCATCGAATTGGTCCGCGATGTGATCCATGACCCTCGCCACGAACTCGTCCTTCTCGTACTTGCCGGTGACCAACATCTTGTCATCCCACCAATGCGGAGATGTGACCATGGCCCGCCTCTTTTTGGCTGCCACACGGTCGTGCATCCCCATCCGCATGTAGTTGACGACGTCGTCGATCTCGGAGTGGGACAGGATGTCAATGCCATCAACTGGCTGCTCCGTCCTCTCCTTGGGCTCGAACATGACCTTCATGGGCACCGCCTCCACCCTACGGATGAATGCTTCATCACCCGTGGGCTGGGCTTGCGCCCCATCCACCAGGAAAGCCTTGATATTCCACGCTTGACCCGGGGAGGGCATGGATACACCCTTGGCGTCGATGAACAACTCCTCCTCTGGCCCGAATGACATCTCGTTCAGGGTGATGGAGTCCAGCGTCGACTTGAGACCCTCAAGCGGACATGGGGTGGATCCTATGCCGGTTATGACCAGGATCCCCTTCGCCCTATCCGCGATGATCTTCTTCACCGTACGTCTGGTGTTGTCCAGGGAGCCATGCCAATACATGGGTCCCCACTCCTTCAAACCCCAATGCCTATGCCAGGCTGAGTCTCCTCGATGCCAATGCCTCCTACACTTCCGCAGAAGCGGGGCATCCCGGGAAGCGAAGACGTCCGTCTCGGGCACTTCAGCTCCCAGCGTCTGAATCATCCTGGTGTACACTTGCGGCGCCATTCCATACTCCGTGAGCTGAACTCCACGGTCTCCTCTGAACTTGGCACCCACAGCTTGCACCGCTTGGACGATCCGATCCTCTTCCTCAGCATTCCATTGGGATGATCCGCATGCATAGTCCGTGGACAGCCATGTGAGGCATTCATCATCCTCCCGAACCAGCGTTGCGCGATGGGGAAGGGCTCCAATGGCGTTTGCCACCATGAAGTCATACCCCATGATCATATCCCAATCGGTAATGTCGGCCACATAGAAGTTCCCGGATAGAGTGCTTCTCTTCGCCTGATCGGGGCGGTTCAAGCGCTCATGCTCCCAGAATTCCATACTGATGGTGGCCTCATGGGTGCCGCCACCCATAATCTCTCCGTTGGCGACCTTCAGGCGGACCAGTCGCCGGCTGGGCTGCAGGAGTTCCTCCTTGAACAACCCTCTCCGGACCAGGCTCACCTGGGCACCCGTATCCACTAACACATCCACCACCTTCTCCTCTCGTCCGCACCGTACTCGCACTTTCAAGTGCAACTGCCGCTCGTCGCCATGAGGTGTATGGACGACTCTCACGGCATGCAACTCTAGCACGTCCGGGTGCATCAGGACTTCAAGGGTATGGTCACGGATGGTGTAGATCTTGGGTTGGTCCTGCCCGTCCACGGGGCTCTCCGTGGTCGCTCCTTCCTTCTTGCCATGTCCCGTACCCACATGTACTTCCCTTGGCAGGGCGCTCCAGGGGTTGGGAGTGGCGAAGCTCAGTGGTTTTGGCTCTTCTGGAGCCTTCTTTGGCACCCGATGTGCCTTCGCTTTCTCTGAGATTCCACTGATTTTCGGAGGAGAGACCTCCGAGCTCCCACTCCCGTGGGGGCTCCTCTAGACTTGACTTCCCGCAGCCCCTTCCGGCTGCGATCCGCCAGGACTTTGTCGACCACGCTGCTGGACCTTGAGTTCTTCCAACGTCCTCAACATGTCCTCAGCAACTTCCTCGATCGACGTTACTCGTCGGTCTTGGCCAGATCCACCACCATAGCCTCTTCCTCCGCCTTTTCCTTGGCCTTTGCCTTGGCCTTTTCCCCCGTCTCCGCCCTTCGCCTTCCAATCGGAAATCCGCTGCTCCTTGGGCTTCTTCTCGGGGTGGGCTGCGAAGTAGGCCTTCTTGTCCGCCTCATACACCTTGCACTGACAGTGGTCCTGTGCATGAATGTTTCCCTTGCCATAACAGACCCAGCACCCGTCGTGCTGAGACCTGTACTCCCGAAACGAGAGCGGTGGGTTCCCGATCCTCCTTGGCTCTTTGCCCTTCTTGGGTCCCACCTGGCTCCATCTGGACCGATCCTGCCCATGGTTCTTCACGTTGTGTGCCACAAACGCGAAGAAATGGGCCTCCTCGTGATCCTCCCGGGACCAGTGGTCTTGGCCACTTCCACTACCATCCTCCGCGGAGTTGGCCGTGTCCTCTTGGATCTCCCGATGATGGCGGTCTTCTCGGTGTCCTCGTTGTCCATGACCATGCCGATCCTGCACGTGGGCCTCGTTCTTCGCATTGAGCTTCAACTCCACCGTGATGTACTTCACGATCTCGTCCAGGCTCATGCGAGCGAAGGTGACTTGCATCCTCAGCGGCTCCCCGCGCCTCCCCTCCACGTTGTTGAGGCGCAGCATCCTTTGCCCCATGGAGTCCCCAAATACCTCCACGTACACGGCGTTCTTCAGGCCCAACATCCGGTTGGGTTCGCCCAGGTTCCTCCTGAAGAACTCCATGATACCCGAATGGGTATCCTCCGCCGCCATGATCCGCACCGCCACCCGCTTCTTGGCGCGCTTCTTCTCCTCGTCCTCCACTCTCCTCTTCCAGTTGCCGGGGAGGACATCCTTCAGGAGGTGGCGGATCTCGCTGGCCTCGTTCCAGTCCTCCACCAGCTTGAGGCATCTGCGGTACTTCCGCAGATACCGGTTCCACTCCCGGACCCGCAACTCACCGCGGTCCAGCGGCAGTGGAATGGACCACAGGTCCTCCAGCTTCTGGTTAGGAGCCTCCACCCGCTCCTCGTCCTCCAACCACTGGAGGCAGGCCTGCTCCGTACGGATCAATCCTTCCCGGATCTGATCCCGCAGCTCCTCCTTCAGGTCCTGCGCCAACCAGTGTGGGAATGTCCGGCATACCCACTTGTCCCGCGGCGCTCCCCGCATCTCGCCGACGACCTCCTCGGCGAAGTCCTCCCAATCCAGGATGAAGTCATCCAGGTTGGAGGGGTTGCCATCGTAGTAGGGGATTTTGATTCCCCTGAGGTCGTCAATCCTGATGGCGTCTCCGACGTCTCCAGCCACCACTCCACCGAGACGGATACCACCTGTGGCCGGAAGGTGTGAGTACACTCCCCGTACATCCCTCTCCTCCATGGAGTGCGGTCCAGTTGGGCCTGAACCCATGGGGTTTGGAATGCGGGAAGGATTTGCCCCATCGGCCGTCCATATCCCCGTATTGGGATCCTTCGCCCACAGGTTTCCGCTTGGATGACCTCGACCATGTCCGTTGGCGCTTCCCATGGTTCGCCCCTGCATGGTCTGGTTCTGGATCTCGATCTTCTCTTCCGCGTAGACTGCCATATTCGTCGTGAGCGGTACATCCTGGGCGGCATGGGACATCTGTACCGTTCGGCTCCTCGGGTCCGTGGTCACGTGCCCTTCCCGCATGGACCCAGCCGGTGCCGTGTGTTCCCCGAGCATTGTGGATTCGCTGAACAGGGGCACATACGGCAGCGCACCCGGGTCAACACGCGGAGGCGCGTATGGTGCCTCTGCAGGGCCGACCATGGGTTTCTCCATGGCGCTCCTGAGGGTCTTAACCAGGGTTGGAAAAGACGGCGTATATATACGCGTAACGTATATATACGCGTACTGTATCGCGAGAATACAATACAGTACGCGTCTTGTTCCTAGGCTAGCATCTGGCGCCAGCCGCGGGCGCCGCTGAGCAAACAAACATGGCCAAGGATTAACAATGCAAATGTGAGGTACTTTATAGAATTTGCAATGATTTTAATTTGGATTTCGTTTCATTAACATTGGTGGTTGAATTTTTCTGCCTGTCTTGCGTTTGCAGGGCGACACAAGAAGCAAGTGAAGAAGAAGGAGAAGAAGAACAGGAGGGAAGAATATGAAGAGAGAAAGAACAGAAGAAAGAAGCGGAAGAGGCGAAGGAGATCAAAGAGACGTTAAGAAGAAGACAGAAGAAGATCGAGAAGCTGCAGCAGCGAAGAAGACTGAGGAGTGAAGACAAAGAAGACGAAGAAGGAGCACAAAAGGAAGAAGGTGCTGTCAGTGTCACTTGAGTGTTCGCGCATGCTGTGAGTGTCATTTGAGTGTCGGCGCGTGCTGTGAGTGTCATTTGAGTGTCGGCGCGTGTTGTGAGTGTTATTTGAATGTCGGCGCGTGCTGTGAGTGTCCTTTGAGTGTCGGCGCGTGCTGTGAGTGTCATTTGAGTGTCGGCGCGTGCTGTGAGTGTCATTTGAGTGTCGGCGCGTGCTGTGAGTGTCATTTGAGTGTCGGCGCGTGCTGTGAGTGTCATTTGAGTGTCGGCGCGTGCTGTGAGTGTCATTTGAGTGTCGGCGCGTGCTGTGAGTGTCGTTTGAGTGTTCGTCGCGCTCGCTTCTGTTGTCTCGACAGTTATGAGTGAGCCTTCGTTGTCCTTTATATGACCCTTTATGGTGGACTCAGTCAGTTTGCTGCTGCATCTCAGTGATGTCATTTGAATCTCAAAATTTCACTTCTGCACAGAGGCTTCAAGTGACGCCAGGGACCTGTTATGTGTGCTGCAGCAGCTGTACATATACATGCGCTTGCTTTATTTTTTGCTGGTTGCTCACTTTTTGCCATTTGCCATTTTTGGCCATCCGGTGGTCAGCCTGGGGACAGGTGCCTTTGTGAGGCTGGAATTCCTGGGGCCTTGACCTCCAACGCAATGGTTTTCAAAAATATCTGAATTATTCTTTTTTCAAAAGAAGCACAATCAGAAACATTATTTTGTCCACAGAAAACATTGTACTACTACTACTTTTTTGAAAAAGCACTAGGAAGGGGCACAATAGAAGCAAGTAAACCATTAGAAGCAAACCGAAACAACATGAACAAGGAAAAAATTTCACAAACGATGTTCGTTTATTTTCATCGTTCGTTCGTTTGTTCCTTAATTTTCAAAAAAAACTAAACAAGCAACGTTTGTTAATCCCAACCCTGTCTTGAACATCATAAACAAATGCAAAAAACTGTTTCCGCAAACCATTGCAGGTTGTAAACTGAAACACTACTTTGTCAGAAAAGTTTGAGATACAATACATTACATTACAGTACTGTATCGGAACGATACAATACATTACACGTACTGTATTGTACCAACCCTGGTCTTAACCCGCTCCACCAGCTCCACCGCGGCCGGCTTTGCCGGGAGCTCCGGACCCGAGGCGAGGGGCTGTCGCTCCTCTAGCCTTCTCAGGCGTCCCGACATGTCCTCCACTAAGTGGGGGAGGCTGTCCACCACTTGCTGCTGCTTCTGCAGGGCCAGCTCCAGATTCTCCCGGTATCGGGCCTGATCCGCTCACAGCTCCTCCATGTGGTTCTCTGCGGCCGACTGGTCGTCCAGGATCCCCGCGACGTCCTCCTCTAGAGCGTCCTTGGCGTTGTCCAGGCGGTCAAGGTGACGCACGATGGCGTCCATCCCCATCTTCGGGTACTTGCCCATGAGGAAGGACATGTGCTCACAGTGGCACGCGGCGTGCTGTCCGCCTGATCCAGCGCATCCCGCGGTTCCCGGCGCCTCGGACTCATCGCCCATGGGCGTATCGCCTATGGCGTCCGTCTCAGGTCCCGTATGCCGGGGCACAGGTGCCGTCCGGGCCCTGGCTGGCCTCTCCAAGCCCTCGGCGTCGTGCTGCAGGGCGGGCTCGGGGGCCGTATGCGCCCTGGCGATCGGCGCGGACGTCTCCGGCTCCGAAGGTGGCTCCTGGGCTGTCCGATAGCCCTCGGAGTGCCCCTCGGATTCCCACAACCTGACCGGGCTGGGGTCCGTATCCATAGCCCCGGCGTCCCTTGCCGCGGACTTGGGTGACCCGCGCTTCCGGTATCGCCGGGCCCGTCCTCCACTGCTGCCTGAATGGCAGGCCTCATCAGAGTCCTCCGCGGCGGAGCGGAGGTTGCATGCCTTCCGGCAGCGACGCTCACACATGGAGACCAGGTCCTCCATGTCACGTCCTCCTCTTCCCGAGTGTCGTTCTTCTCTTCGGGCTTCAACTTCCGGAGTTCGCCATGCTCTTGAACGTCTCGGTCCTTCTATGGCTCCAATCTCCGGCGTGGTCTCCACCGAGTCCACAATACGCACCCGGGGCTAACTTGGGCAGGGCTCATAAGGGCCCAAGTCCCCGGGTCGGCGGTAGGTAGGGGCAGCAGGTAAGCCTCTGCTACCATAAAGAAGGTCCCTACCAGGACCGGCCCCCGCTGTGCCCCTTCCGCCTGTAACCCCTGCTGATTTACTCCGGATCAACGATTGCATTCCTCAATTTCCAGGGTCCAAATCCAAAAATATAGAAAATAAAATCCTCCTTCAACCCTGAATGGCAACCAGATCCCACAAGTACAGCAATAACCCAATTCACAATCCAAATCAGGCTGCGGGCTTTCGTTCAGCACATCGATTGTCTCACGATGGCGGGCATGTACAAGAATTGCACCAAGGAAGAAAGCCCTGAAATTGGCATATGAACACAAATAAAGCAAAGTTGGGGAAAGATGGAAACTTATACATTCACAGCCATAAACCCCTCATTCCCTGGACTCAAGACCTTCCCTTGACTCACCAACATATTGCCCTGAACGAGGTCAAATGAGATGGCTGAATGCCATGTGTCACAAGTCACTACATAAACCCCAAAAATGTGTTCACCCCCAAGCCTATAAATCCTAGCCCAATTGGGGAGGTGGCGTGTCATGGCCCAGAGTGGCACTCGGGACCATGCCCTACCCTGACATAACCTTGGTTGGACTTGGAGTCGAATGGACTTAGAGAAATGACCTATGAGTTTGAACTCATAACATGTCAAAAAACTGCCAATTCACACCATATTGGCCATATATCACATATATGCTCAAAATTGAAGTTACCACTTATCCAAAGGCTCCAAGCATGCATGGAATCGAAATCTACCATTCATGGAGGATAGAGACCAAAGGCTAATGCCCATGTACATCCCCATTTTACCCTCGAAACCCCTTCGAATATGGGCGCCACGCACTGCCCAAGTCAACCCATGATCTTGAGACCAATTCTTGTGATCCTTCGTGCGCCAAGCCAAATGGAGTACGCGATTCGGCATATGTTGGTGTTCAACTCCAAAGCATCTGCCAACATATGAACAACATACCATGGTTCGACTCTCCATAGGCTTCTTGCTGTTTGCCGACCAGGTAAGTACACAAAACACAAAAATGAGCAAAAATTGAGGTCAAAAACATGAAAATATGACCAAATACAAAGTTGTCATGATAGTATATCTCTATGCTCACCCATGATATCCGCTCATGATTCAATACACGAATGATTGGAATCATTTGCGAACAATTCCCCCACTTGGATCCCCAATCGGGCACATGGAGATACCTTCGCCACTAACATCTACATGCCCCATGAAAATGGGAGTGCACCCATGGATCTCTTTGTCAAACATACCATGAGCAATACATACGCGGTAGACTTGGTCTAGCGCTTTGAATTCCACAATTGGGACATGGGCAAAGCCCTTGTCACGTATGGCTCCCCATCTCTTCGGCCACACGAAGATATATAACATGGGCGTGAGCATATCAAACATATACCATGCATACAACACATACCCTCAAAATATGGCTCCCACCATGATATGCCACGTCCCTCCATTGACATAACTTCACGTTAAAAATACGTAGGAACCCAAAGAAAATTGCTATGCAACCCCAACACTCATGCAGTACACTCGAAAGTCACAATAAAATGTTCGGTTGCACGGTCCAAGAGTTATTTATCACTTTATACCCTCTTGACCATTATCCCTTGCTATATCGGGCATGTGTACACACCAAATGCGTTTGATGCTTCCTGAATTAAGTTGAGACCAAGGCGGTTCCAACCCAACCTTCCTTATTCTCATTCCTCACACTCGCGCGTAGATATGGCTCTTCAAAGTGATCCCACGATTCGCTTTTGTTTCCCTTATAACTCCAAGTCAAATGGGTGGCAAGTATAAGGGAAACCTGATTCGGGCATAGGGAAAGGAGTATGACCACTCGACGAAGTCCAAATCAAGTGCGGCGATGTCGAAGTCGAAAATCCGATTTCGACATCGCGAAAATTTCTGATTAAAATTTCGAGTGCTTTTTTAGAGAATTGCGGATGCAACGAACCCTTTGCTGATGAAATCTGACCCTTCAACGGAATATCCGCCAAAATATCTGGAAATAACAGTTAACCAATCGGTTAACGCAATATCGCGAGCCAACTGACAGTCGCCGATACATTGACCATCAGAACGAAAGGCTGAAAAATTACGGAAACATTATGATAATAAAACCCTGTTGATTCCTGATATTCCGATATATAAATCTCCGCTGGCGGTGCCTCGGTTCTGAATATGGCCGCTCAGAGCCGGAATGGCCAAACCTATCACACTATCACATCAGGTTAGATCAGGTGGATGGGAGAGTATGATATCAGCCAATGGCGGCTTGCCGGCACATAGATACACACCCCAAGTGACCCCAAGATGGCCACGGGGGTCCGAACCGGCTTCAATCCTTTGATGCGTTCTTTCAGCCCTGGCTGCGCCTCTCCATTTTCTATCAAGACATTCTGCCATGCCGCCGCCGCCCCACTCAGCCTCTGTGCGCATTTCTGTAGCATGTCCTTTCTGTCCCGTCCGTCCCCCAGTATGTCCAGCCCCTCCACCGCTGCCTCCTTCTGGCGCTTCTCCTTTTCTTTATCTGCTCTGTCTAGCTCTGCAGCGTCCGTCCCATCCGCCTTTCCCCTCCCAACCTTCCCCTCGGAATGCAGCGGCTCCCTCCAACATGGGCCCTGCCATCCACTGGATTTCCGGCTGTCCCTCCCAGTGTCCCATGGTGTACACCTGTACCGCCTGTCCCTCCCGGCCGAGTCCAATCCGGAACTCCATACCTGCCGAAGCTGCTGCGATGACCACCACGTCAGGCACCAGCACATCGTACTGGTATCTTGCTGCTTGCCCGTGGCGTACCTCGACTTCCACCATCCCCCTGCTTCCCACCCTGTTATCTGGGAGGATAATGTGGACTGCCTGTGCCATCCACTGTGCGGCCACTGGCCCCTTCGTTGCCACGGGGAATATCGCCTTTCTGTCCTCCCGCGTCATCCATTCTGCCCACCGGTACCTCGCACGTCGAATGGCCCCCACTGCCCACTTCTCGTGCTCCACTCCTCCCGTCTCCCGCGGCCATTCTTCTGCCACTCTGGCGAGGGCCGATATCTCAGCGCCTTGCCTCTGACACTCCGGCAGTGACGCTATACTTGCCATGCCGTCATCCCCCAGGAACGCGTAATGCCACCTGTCCCCCGTGTGCGGGTGCACATGGTACGTGCTGTTGGCCATGCACGCCGCCCCTTCGTCCAGCACCATTTTGATGGCCTCCGCCGCCTTCAGTGTCATCTCCTCACTGAACATATGCACCAACTCCTGCTTCCCTACGTCGTGGGCGCTGGAGTCAATGCCGCCCTAGTGAAATTTGTTGTGGTCGAGGGTGTCGATGCTGTGGGTGGGTGGCGGTGTCGCTCTGTTGCTGCTGTCGGTGGTGCTGGTGACGGTGTTGGTGAGGGCGCCGCCGGCGGAGCTCTGGGTGTTGGCGCTGCCTGTGATGCCAAAGGCGAGGGCGTTGTAGGTGATGCCCTGGTGGATGGTGGTGTTCGGACAGTGGGGGTGGGACCTCGCCACTCCTGGCAGAGGTTCCCATGGGCGTTGCTGGTCGGTGTGTTGGCCCTGGCCCCTCTTAATGTCCATGCCGATGGTGTTGATGCAGATGGTGTTCTACCGGGTGTTGTCGCCGTGGTGGCTGTCGCTGACGCTCCGGGTTGCTGTTGCTGAGGTCGCACTGCCGGTGGCGGTGTCGGTGACGCCGATGGTGAGGTCGTTGCGGGCGTTGTTATGGTTTTTGGTGTCTGTCATGTTGCTGATGCTGCTAGTGGTTGGTGTGGGTCTGTGTTTGGGTGGTCAGTGGCCTGTGTTTGGGGGTGGGCGCTGGCTGGTTCCTGTGGCTTTGTCTGGGAGGGTGTGCAGTAGGTGGTGTGGGCTGCTGGTGTTGCCGTTGGTGAGGGTGGTGCAGGCGATGCTCCGGGTGGTCGTGGGTGCGGGTGGTGTTGGTGGCGCCAGTGGTGTGGGTGCCGCTGGTGACTGCGTGGTGGATGGCGCCCTGTAGTTGCTTTGGTGGCGAGGGTGTTTTTGTTGATGGTTCTGGGCGTCTGCCCTCGCCTCCTCTGGCCGGGGCTTGGTGGTTTGTTGTGGTGAGGGATACTCCACACGGCTGGGCAGCCCCCAGAGCAGCCGCCCAAAGGAGGGGGCATGTGGCCCTACTCATGTACACATACGGGGACACCCTCCCACCTCGGACACATGGACCGGGTGGCCGCGACAATGCCCTCCCAAGCACACGCGGGAGCGGCTCAAGAGGCACATGACATACGGCAGTGGGAGGGACAGGACATCCCCTTGGTAAGACCTTTTTCTTGCATTGTCAAAGGAGGCATTCCGAGCTCCCGAAGATACCTACCTACCTACCTACCTTGGTGGTTTGTTGGTTCACCGGTTGTCCTGGCGTCGATTGCCTCTGGTGGCGGAGGTTGCTGCTGGCGACGCTGATGGGGGGTCAATGCTGGTGTTGGTGTTGTTGATGCCTTTGGCTTGGGTGTTGTAGGTGTTGTATCCGGTGTTGGTGACCAGGTATCGTTGGCGATGGTGAGGACGGCAATGTCGCCGGTGATGGTGATGATGAGGGTGTTGTGTGGGACTGATTGTTGGTGGTTGGTGTTTCCGATGGTGTGGATGCTGGCGGCGGTGGTTCTGGGTGCGGGTCGGTGGGTGGCGCGGGTGTGGTCGTTAGTCAGTGTTGGGTGGCTTCTTGTGTTGGTTTGATGTTGACGTGGGTGTCTTAGGTGTTGTGGTGGGTGCTGGGGTTGCTGGTGTTGCTGACGGTGTCTCCGTTGGTTCCGGGTGTTTCCGCTGGTGAGGGTGTTGTGGCGTTCGGTTTGGGCGTTGGTCGCAGTTACTGGTCCTGGGTTTGGGCGTGGTTGGTTGGGTGTTGCTGGGTGTCGGCGCTCGCCATTCCTGGCTGAGGGCTTGGTGGGTCTACCCTTGTGTCCTAGCGGTGTTTCTGGCGGCCCTGCAGCTCCTACACATGCACTTTGCCACCTTCTTCTTCTCGTTCCTCACTCCCTTGCCTTCAGCCTACATGTCTCATGTTTTTCACTTATCTTCTCGTTGGGCCTTTGTCTTCTTGTACCCGGCTCGGCGTCCTTATGCACTCAACTCATGACGCACGCCATTTATTGTGTTGTACTTCTGGTACTTGGCGACGCCCAGGAGTAGGCTTGTGTTCTTAATGCATCCATGTCATGCTACTTACATGCCATTCTTTTGTTGGGTTCTGAGTTTCAGGACTCCGCGTTTTCTCCTTGTACGCCCATGTGTAAGCGTGACGTTTTATTGCATTCATGACACATGCTATTTATGTGGGGTTTGTGTTGTACTCCTTGTACTTGGCGACGCCCAAGAGTGGGGGTGTGTTTTTAATGCATCCATTTCAATGCTATTTACATGCCTTTTATTTGTTGGGTTTTGTCCTCCTTGCACTTGGCGGGATACTCCACACGGCTGGGCAGCCCCCAGAGCTGCCGCCCAAAGGGGCAGGCATGTGGCCCTACCCATGGACACATGTGGGGACACCCACCCACCTGGGACACATGGACCCGTTGCCGCGACAATGCCTTCCCCAGCACATGCGGGAGCGGCTCAAGAGGCACCTGACATAGGGCAGTGGGAGGGACAGGACGTCCCCTTGGTAAGACCTTCTTCCTGCATTGTCAAAGGAGGCATCCCGAGCTCCCGAAGATACCCACCTACCTACCTCCTTGCACTTGGCGACGCCCAAGAGTAGGCGTGCCGTCTTTATGCTTTCACGACATACTCTTTTTTTTGTTGTGTTGTATGACTCCTTGTATTTGGCGACGCCCAGGAGTAAGCGTGTGGTCTTAGTGCATTCATGATAAATGTTATTTATGTGATGGGTTGGGTACTCCTTGTATTTGGCGACGCCCAAGAGTAGGCGTGTTGTCTTATTGGACTCCTTATTTTCATGTTCCCTTTTATGTCATATGTCATTTCATAGTGTTCTTTTGGACTCCTTGTACTTGGCGACGCCCAAGAGTAAGCGTGTTGCCTTAATGCAGCCATGACACATGCTATTTATGTGTTGGCCTGTGTACTCCTTGTATTTGCCGACCCCCAAGAGTAGGCGTGTTGTCCTAATGCTTTCATGACAGAAGTGTTGCTTTGCGGTCCCATTGTTCTTGCCGTCGCCCAAGTGGTTGCGTGTGGCGTTGTCCGTTTTCCCTTTCCCTCCTGTTCTCTTTGCGTGCTGTTGGAGCATGCACTCAAGCACTATTCCCCTACGTGCGGGCACTTGGCTATTGATTTGGAGCGTGCACAAGCCTGCTTCCTTGTTTTCACTTGTTGTTCGTGTTGTGCTGCTGTGTGTGGTGGGTTTTTCGCCAACCTCGCCAAACAGAGGCGACTAGGAGAGGTGGTGAACCGGGCAGAGTGAGGAGGCCAGCTGTGATGAGACCATCTTTGTCAGGGTTGTCGCAATAATCAGGGTGGGCATGGTCAATGAACCTTTTCTTGCTTGTTATATAGTACAACCGGTTCTGAATTTTAGTAGAAGGCAAAAAAAACCATGCGTAGACACGGCATGGAATTAACTGGTTGTGCATCGTCGAAAGCATGGGCTGTAAAAAACAACATGCTTGGAATGATTCAGAAGTGCCGGGAGTGGACAGTGACAACCCCCCCACTAGGGTAGGCTTTGACAGCCAATGGGCCTTACTCATGTCTTGTTGGGGATCCTGAATCGGGCTACCCAGGATGTGCTGAGTGGGAGACTGGGCTCCCTTTGTCCCCCCCTCTCCTGCCTTGATGCCCTTACCTTTGTGACTTATGTTGACCACTGCACATTACCCTAACCGGGGCATGGTTTGGAGGATTTACATGTTCCTATGACCATTTGTGCATGCTTCCTTTCCTTTGTTGTTTAGACCTGAGAGGGATTGCTTCGATTTCGCAATCCCGATGGATGCTCACTGAGTTGAGGGACTCAATGTGGATGTGAGTGGTCTTCTGCTTGTGCTACGCCTACGTGCAAGGGGGGAGGCCACGTGGGCTTGGAGAAGGTCGACCCGGGGACGGTAGCCCCGGACCAGCAAATCGAAGCATCGACCAGCACCACATCCGGAGCGCCATTTGTAAGGGGCAAATCAAGCCCCTTGTCCTCGGAAAGTGTCAATCCCTCGGAGATGGACTTCAAAGATACCATGGATGCCCTCACCGAGGCCCTCATGGAGTTGGAAGAGTCCGGGAGAGAGCGCCTCACCATCCAATGCGGCATGGCACGCCTCCCCATCTTGGAGGACTTCATCATTGACTTGGGTCCTGCCCTGGGGGTATGCAGGCCAGCCCTGGCCATCGAGGAGCGCTTGGAGTCCATGGAGAAGAGGATCTCAATGATGGAGGAGGATGGCAGCGCCCCCCTACTGACCTCCTCGAGTCCACCGAGCCCGGCAGCCCCAGCTCAGGACCACCCCCAGAGCCAGGGGCCTCAATCCCCCCAAGGGGAGGCCCCTATCTCAGTGGCCGCCTTCGCGCAGCCCTGGAGGCGCCCATCAGTTGAAGAGCAACCCCAATGGTCGCCGGCAACTCAACAATCGCCGGCGCCTTCAGGTTCATCAAAGAGATCATGGGACCCGCGTGCGGCCACAACGGTGACGCGCACCCCACGCCGCCGCCGCCGGAGAGGATGTTGAGCAGGTCGACAAGTGAAGAGTCGACGACAACATGAAGGGTCCAAACCAGTGCCAGGGGCCCCGTTGCCGGCCTCTGATGACTACACAGTCTTGATCAACGCCCCAGAGGTCCTGAATGACCCCTGTGCGCAGTCGCAGCTGGAATGGGGTCGAATCAACCCCCTTCAGCCCCCCAAGAGGAGCTCGTGGAGTTGACCACCGCTGCCGAACCGCAGAGCCCCGTGAATGACCCCTTGAACGTCAGGGATGTCCGCTCAGGGGTCAAGGAGGCCGAGAAGGATGCCCAATGCGCCCCCTCAGGGGCTGAGCAGGCCAAGCAGGCGACCACGAACGAGCAGCGCACTGTGGCAACCTGCCCCCTCCCTTGAGGAGGCCCCCAAGACCGTGCAGGACATGCTGGCGATAAACCCCAGCCCTGTGGAGGCTCCACAGCCCGCGCCACCACGCTCGCTCCATCGCCTCCAACAATTATGGGGATTCATCGCTCCCGAGTGCCACGACCTGATCTGAAGCCCTTGGGATCTGCCATGGGGGGGACGTGCCTGCAGTTGTACTCAGGTGCAACCAGATGACCTACGGGGAGTGGCACTACCCTGCCAAGACGAGCATTAAGTTATACGCAGATCTGGTTTCTGGTTTTCAGCCCAGTCTGGATGTTTATAGGGGTCCCTGTGGGTAACGGGGATCCACGAGACTGGAGCAGAAATCAGCAGACCTGCAGGGTGTTACTTTTTGTGTTTGTCAGCAGGATTGATCCATGTTGGGCTTGAGCCGTCGCAACCGGTCTCTGCCACTGGTGTACACAGGAATCAGTGCAATGGCCGATTCTGAGTGTCCATAGGGGTATGTCAGCCTACGATTGCCAGTGCCCCAGAAAATCTGCAGCTGTGCTGACGTGAGGCCTGGGCTGTTGCAATGGGCCTGTGTCCAGTTTCTTTCACTTCCTTTCTCAGTCCGTGGGTGGATGGAAATGTCCTTTAGGCGTGGACCGCGACCAGGGCAGTTCGGCTTTCTGATAGGTTACCAGTTTCAACATCAGAGCCTGCCCCCCCTTGACGGTTAAGTGCCGCAGGCAAACACCCAGGTTGGTATGGGACCTGTACCTCATTTTTCAATGCCTCATTGGTGCCATGGACTGAGTGCTATGGACCTGCAGTAGTGAGGGGTAGACCAGGACGCCCACCCCCTGTGGGGACCCCCCCCCCAGCGCATGTGCCAGCTATGGTGCCATGGGAGTGCCAGGTCACGGAGTGGAAGGGAGCCCCACGTCCTATCACCAGTGGGACATTACTGTCACACTGAGCCGGGTGCTGTGTGGGTATCCACATGGCACTTTCCAGCCCGGAGGCTGCACAGGATGTGGCCGATGATGGGAGTAGTGGGCTAAGGGCGACCAGAGGGCATATCTGCGCAAGTGGGGCAACCAGAAACTAAGAGACCAGGTAAACCATGAGCACCACTGCAAGGCACAGTGACAAGGAGGGCTGGGAGTGGCGCTAAGCGCTAGAAACCCTTGGGGAGGGGAGTGGGAGGGGTAAGTATGTAGATGACTGGATGACTGGTTGTAGCCTTAAGGGGTGAGTGACCACAAAGGGAGGGGGAGAGCCTTGACCAGGGCAGCCCAACCAATATCCTGAAAGACAGTGGGTGACTGACCCTGAGGAAGGCAGAGCATGGTGCGCCCAGCAAGAGGACCTGTTTTTCACGTGTTTTTTATGCAATTTTTGAACCCTCTCGCAAGGACAGTACCCAGGCAGCAACCTACGAGTCGCGCCAAAGGAAGACAGGTGGGTACGGCGGGATATACCCCTTGGGAAGGCGGCGCCAGGTGGTTGGACCCTTTGGGGTGCCAGTCCTTCATTAGGAAGGCGGTGTTGGGACACCAGAGGGACATTACACTGAGGTATGGGTGGATCTGGGGTCTGGGATCATGGACCCTATGCCTTAGGCCTGCTGATTGGATACAATATACCCAGGCTGCCATGGACTGAGTGCCATGAACCTACTGATTGGGCACGAGGTGGCATGGTTGGCAAGGTAAGGGGTGCTCTGGCGAGACCCCTGGCTTTCAGGATGTCATGACATGCCAGCCCACTCAAGACCTATGCTTTCCGCTCCTTTATGGGTCTGAGTCAGGGATGCCCAGGGACAAGCTGGTGGCTACCCTGACGGTTGGACGTCAATCGCACACACACACCTGTGAACACACAATGAGCAGGCAAGGACTGAATGGAGAAACCCCTACAGGTTTAGCAACCACCGGCAGGGACCCACTGTGAAGGTGGTCTTGATGCCACGCCCATTTGTCCAGAACTGCTGAGCAGTTTGCTGCCATTGACTCCAGCAGGTGTAACACCTGAACAGGGCTGGGGCGAAGGACTGAATGCGGTCCATAGGATAACTGGGACTACCCCTGAGAGCAGTAACCCAGAGTCCCCATCCGAAGAATGGGGCCATGCTAACAGCATATCAGTCCTGCTCGCCCCTTCCGGGAGTATAGCCACCCACGCTGGGATTTGACAGAGTTCCCAGGGTGGATTGAATAAGATACTCCCCCTGCTTCGATGCCAGCAAAGGGCGACCCACAGCTCGTGGACACCCTATGCATTACGACCTCCCTCTTGGCTGGATTGTGCTGTCAGGTGAAGGCACCCCAGTCTGCACAGCCAGGAAAGCCTGAAGTGCCAACGACCGGTGAGCCCTGTTGCTGCAGCGTACGGGTCCTGCCGGCTGTGTTGGACTGTGACCGGACCAAGGAGCCGATGGTCGACGACATCCACTCCTTCCTTTTTCCTTTCCCCTTTCCTATCCAGCCAGAGCAGTCCGATCAAGGTCCTGCCGCCCAGTTGCAAGTCCCTGGGGACTTGACCAAGATGATAGCGGCCTGTGCCAGGATTGGCTGTCCCTGAGCGGGATTTCCAGTCTTGCTCGGGTGATGAGGGCATGAGCGTGGTGCCATGAACATCAGTGTCATGGACCTTGAGACCCTGAGGACGATGTCCTGCCGTCCGGCTCAGCCCTAACCGGGGCCTCTTAGGAGACCACGGCAAAAAGCCCAATCAGTCCGCTGGAACACCGCAGAATGTGTGAGTTGGTGAGTGGATTGCGTGTAAGGAGTGTGCTTGGCAGCAGGGGGTGAACAATGTCCTCCAGTGGGGGCCCACCAGATCCAGCAAAGTCTATTCTTCCCGGGTAGACGGACAATCTACCTTACCGATGCACTCACTCATCGTCAAAGAGTGCCACCACAGCCTTGTGGTTACCCTGGGAGGGTTGGGAGAACCTGCACCTAGTGGTCCTCAACCCCAAGTCAACCTGAGGGGAATCCCCGGTCTGGGGTAGTCTTCTTAAAGCGCCCCCAAGTGTAGGCCGTATGTGGACGGCTGATACCTACCTGCCTGCCTGAGCCAAGTGTGTCCTGCTTTCGGGTGTAATAGTGATGTGTTGACTGTGTTCTGAAGTGTCCTGCCATCTCACTGTGGGCGCTGCCTAACCACAGTACTAAACCAGACCGCCCCGTTGCATGTCTCTGGGGATCTGGGAACCAGACCGCCCAGTTGCAAGTAATTGGGGCTCCACGCAACGTGTAGGTCTTCTCTTTTCCCTTACATGTGCATATGTATGTCACAATCTTCTGTACCCCCTGTCCTGCAGGCAGAGGTTGGTACACCCATAGTATATACATTCATCAGGATGTATTTCAGGACCCAAGGGCAGCCGCTGAGCCAAAGTAGTTCATCAGACCATCAGAATCAGACTTGAGGCGGTACGACCTCCGTATCCTGGGTCCATACGCCTACACTAACCTCTCTCCCTCTACCACAGGAGATTGGCACTCAACCCATCTCCCACTGATACATATACAGTCACATTTGCTGTTCATATGGAGCTGACACGCCCAGGCCACCAACTTGGGCGGATAGGCCGCAGACTGGCAGCAACACAGGGTAGTGTCCAGCCTATGTGTGCCTGAAATTGGCTCCCAAACTTCAGCAGTCCCCTTGGTCGGGATCGCCAACACCCAAAGACAAAGAAAAGGGCCAATCTAAGAAGAAACAGGTTGTTGGACTGCAAACAGCGGGACCCGTCGGGTAGTGCAGTCAAGTGCAGGCCCCCATATGCGGAGCACCCACCATATGCGTGTACTTAGGCAGCACATTTGGTGTCGGAGTGGAGTCCAGACCCCAGTACAGTGCGTAGGTTGCAGTCACTGGGGCTGTGGACACCCCCGACACATGGGCTGTTAAGAGGACGTTTCTGGCCTTCTGGTGCACCAACACCCACAGGCCCTGTTTTGCACTGCGGCAGTTCAATGTCTTTGAGTCAGACCGGTCCAGAAGATCCACTGATGACCAAGTCGGGTCAGTTCTTCTACAATTCCATGGCTGGGTAACCAGGGATAGGGTCACGAGGGGAAATGGCCATGTGAACCCAGGTATCGCCCAGAAATCTGGCAGGTGCAGGGGGTTGACACTGGACCAGTATGAGGTGCATAAAAAGTCGCAGCAACTTCCTGAAATAGTCCACAGAGCTGCCATGGCTAAGGGGGCACCTCAAGGCTTCCCCCTAATGTAAGCTCTTGTGGAGGCTGTGGCTGTAAACAGCACTGCTTGTGGTATGAGTACAGGAACCGTTGGTGTCCCTGAGTGAAACTGAAGTAAGGTATGCTGAGTATTCTGACTGAAGTATGTATCCTGCAAGTAGTCTGACTGAGTCCAGGCACTGCAGGCGCTGTCATAGCCTCTGCAGTACCTCTATCCTGATTCCTGACTGATCCTGGATGATCAGTAGCAATCTGTATATTGTTCTTCTCTGCATTGCTGGGGTTGATGGGATCTAACGCCCACTGAAGGTATGGGTCCCCGCCCACTGAATGGACTGTCATCTGTTTCTATTTTTCCACCCACTGTTCGCACGTGGGCCCTTCCTTCATGGAAGTGGGCAGTCATTGTCTTGATAGAACATTCAGTCTTCAATCTGGATAGGTCCTGAACGGAGGATAATGATAGCATGCCTGAACCATTTCTTCCTGTCACAGCATACCTTGATTTTGAACTGATTCACTCTCTGTATTGTTTGTTTTCCATTTGAATGTGTAGAACTGCATTAGGATTTTGTGCTAACCTGATATTTCAGCCCAGCAGAAGCACTGATGGGTTTGAGGTTTGAGGTTTGATTTTGCGGGTAGTAGACGCCTTTCGGCCCCAGGGGGGCACCTGGTCCGGCCAGGTGATATCCTCCTAACCGGGTCCTAGTCGGGGGCCCTCCAAGACGCATCTCCTGCCTGGTGGCGGAGTCCCCCGGGTTCACAGGGCTTGGAGCCCTGTCCCTCCCTGGCTTCCCTGTTTCGCCACTCCCCGGTCAGTGCATCAATTCGCAGCCGTGGCTGCGGGCGCTTACCCACGGCGTCGCCCCCCTAATGCGTGGTCCCCCGGGGCGCCGGCGCAGCCGGGCCCGTGCTACTGGCTTGTCGCCAGTGGGACGCCCTTGGGCTAGCGCGGAGGCTGCCTAGCCTAGGGGTTGGGGCGTGCGTAGTGCGCCACTACTGCCTTGGCGGGTGCAGTGCCCCGTCCGTGTGTGCGCGGCGCTCCCGGCCGGTTTCGGGGGGTTCTGGCCGGTACCTGGTGTTGTGTCTCTCCCGTTTCCCCCTTCCCGCCCAGCGTGTCCCGCGCTGCGTGTGGCGGGCCGTCCCGTCCGGGTGTCCCCTACCCTCGCTCGCTGGTACGCCATTCCACGCGGTCTGTGCGTTCCCTGAGCTTGGTCCGGTTGCCCTTCTGGTACTCCCCGCGTGCCCTTTGTGTGTGTGTGCTTGCGCTCCCGCGGCGTCCGCTCCCCCCCCCCCGGGTGGTGTGGCGTGCGCACCTCGCGCGGTCCCAGCACTGGGCGCTGGTAGGGCCGTTCCACTTGGTCCGTGCCCCTCCGCGTGTCCTGCCCCGGTCCCTTGCTCCGTCTGGCGTGCTTGGGGGGGGGCGGTCCGGTCCCAGTTCCACCCTACTTGGCTTGGGGCTGTGGGGGTGGCGGAAGGGCGTCCCCGGGGGGGGTGCCTTCCACTGTTGCGAGGGGTGTCTGGGGTCAGGCGCTCCCCCTCCCCCGACTGCCCGCCCGCTGGGCGGGCTGTTGGGGTCCGCTACCCACGTGCTGTGGGCGCGGGCGTCTGAATGTGGGGGCCCAACACTGTCCCCTTGGCCTGCACGCCCTGTGGGGGCTGCGTGCTGCGGGGGTGGTGGGGGGCCGTCCCCCTACCTGGCTTGGGGCTGTGCGCCCCCCTGGGGCGGGTCCGTGGCGTTCGTGTGCCAGGGGGCGGGCTGGGGGGGGGGGGCGTGCGCCGTGCCCCCCGTTTGTGCGCCCGGGGGGGGGCTGTAGGGCGGGGTGTCGCTCTGCCTCCTTCCGTCCCTCTGCCTTCCCGGGGCAGGCAACAAAGCCGGTGTCACTGGCGTCGTTCTGGTCATGGGGGGCGTGGCCCCCCATATCACTCCAGTTCGTGCTCGCCCGCCTTCTCTGGGCGCGGTCTGTGCGGCGTCCTGGGGCGGTGGCGCGGGCTCGCTTGTTCCCCGCGGTTCCTGTGGGAGCCGGCGGCTGGGGCGGGGGGGCGGACCCTGCTCCGGCTCCTCTCTCGGGCGGGCGGAGGGGGGACCATCCTCCCTGCGGGGGCCGGGGCCCCCGCGGTTTGCGGGCCGGTGGGGGGGGTGGGGGGGGGGGTCGCGCTGCGGCCTCCCTGCTCCCCCTCTGGGTGGTGGCCTGCGGTTCCCTACCCTGGCCCCCCTCTTGTCGTCGGGCGCGGCTTCCATACTGTTCTGGTGGGCCGCCATGCGCTGCCCCAAGGCTTGGTCCGCGCGCCGCTCCGGCGCGCTAATATGGGCTCGCCCGTCAGCCGCGACCCCCGCAGAAGCGGGCAGCTGGGGGCGCTGGGGCGCGCGGTGTGCAGGTCCAGCCGCATCCCCGCCCCCCGCGTCGCAGTCCCTTCTGGGGGAGGAGGGGCGTCCCCTCGGCTCCGGGGGGGCGGAGGGTCGCTCCTGTGGCCCTCAAGCTGGGGGGGGGGGAGCAGGAGGGTGGGTGGGGGGGCCGCCCCACCACCTACCGTCCTCCTGTCCCGTCAGGCGTCGGCCTGCCATCCGTTGTCTCCGGCGTGCCCCCCCGGGGTATACTCGTGCCGTGAGGGTTGCCGGGCAGCCGCGGGCGTCGGGCGCGGCCCGGTCGGCCGCCAATGGGTCAGTGCGGCGGGGGGGGGGAGGGGGAGGGGGGGGGGGGCCCCCCTGCCCTTGTTCGCGACCCCGTTTTACCCAGCCCGGCCTCTGAAGGGGCCGCTCCGTTTGCGCCGTCCACGGCGCCGCCGGTCCGCCGTCGGCCGGCAGGGGGCAGGGCGGGGCGTGCGGGCGGTTCACTGGGGGCGCTTGCTGTGGCCGCGGTGCTCCCTCATCCCGGGTGCAGCGGCCTCTTCGGGGGGGGGGGGGGTGCGGGGCCGCCCTCTCTTCGGTCTGCCTCTGTCCGCTCTTGGGCCTGAGGGGGAAGGTGAGGGGGAGTGGGGGGCGCCCTCTGGTCCCCTGGCGCCGCCCCCTGACGGCCTAGGGGGGACGGCCTGGCGGTCCCGGCCCCTGGGGCCAGCCGTCAGCTGGGTGGTTGCACTCTTCCCCCGCCTCCCTCTACCTAGAGTTGGACCCTCGTGCAGGCCCTCGCTGGGGCCCCTCGTCCCCCCCTCCGTCGTCGCGCGGCGCTGGCAGGCCTCAGGCGGCCGTGAGGCTTAGCGGTCAGCGGTTAGCGGGCTGCGGGGCAGTAGGTTCCCCCCTGCGCTCGTTGTCTCCGCCCTCCCTCCCGCGGGAGGTGGCGCGCGCTCCTCCGTCACGCCGTATCGTTGGGGGGGCGGGGGTCCGGGGGCCCAGCTCCCCTCCCCACTTTCTCGCGTCCGCCGTCTGGGCCGTCACCTGCGCCGCCGCTTGTGTGGGGGCTGGGGCTGTGGCGGCAGCGGGTTGCGCCGGCGGTAGCGCAAGTGGGCGAGGGCGCTGCGCAAATCCCGGGAGAGCCAGTTGTTGGCGTCCGCGTCCGTGATGCGGAGTACCGCTCTGCCTTCCAGGAGGGCCGGCCACGTTGGCCCCCTGTCGGGCCACGTCGCCCGGATCACTGACCTGAGGACCCTCTCGTGGTCCTCTGGGGCTGCTCACCCCCCCGGGGGTACCTCCCGGTTTCCTCCGTCCCTCCGGCGGAGCACGGCATCGAAGGGCCGGTTCCTCAACCCCCTGGTGGTCCCCTGGTTGGCCCAGCTCAACGACCACTACACCTCCCCCACCAGGGGGAGGGCCTCATCCCCCAGAGGGTCCAGGACCGTGCTGCAGTCCCAGTCTCGGGGCCAGACCCCCTATGCTGCTCGCGCTGGCTCCCTCTGCTGCCCCTGTGCCTGGGACACCGGTGCCGCGCCCCGACCCCCCCCCCGCGGAGGCCATCCGCGCCAGCTCTGCTCTCGGTGCGGGGGGGGCTGGCTGGTGCCGGGGTCGTGGGGGTTGGGGGGGGATGAGCTCGCTGGTGTCGGGGTCAATGGTGTAGAGGTGGTGGTGGTGGGGGTGGTGGTGGTGGGTGTGGTGCGCCAGCATCTGTTGGATGCCGGGGGGGATGCACCTCTCCTGCTGCACGTCCGGCTGCGGGGGCGCCCCGCCCCCCGCCCCCCTCCCTTCGACCCGGCCTTCCCCCTTGGGCTCCCATGCCCCTTCTCGCCTGTCCCTGGAAACCCGTGGCGCGCTAGCCCTTGCCCTTGGGCCCCCTTCCGGCCCCCTGCCCGTGCCGTGGGTCCCGCCCCCTGTCATCCACGCCCTGTCCTGCCCGCTCGCCAACCGTCCCTCGGCCCGCTCCATGCACCTGGGCGCCCCGCCCGCGCCCCTGCGCGCCCTTCCCGTGCCCCGGCCCCTTCCCGGCTCCCTGCCCTGAGTCGTGCCGTCTGCTCCCCCTCCGCTGCTGCGCTCTTGCTCCCTGCCGCGTGTGCCCTGGCCCGCTCTCTGCGCGTGCTCCTGGGCACTTCCCCTGTCGCCTCCTGTCCGCCGCTCCGCGCTCCCGTGGCTGGCGCGCAGCTCTGCCTGCGCGCCGTTCCCTCCTTCCTCGATCACGCCCCGGGCGTCCCGCTGCCTTTGCAGCTGCGGCAGCGTGACGCCCGGCGGCAAGCGCTCGGACGCCGGGGGGCGGACGTGCCGCGTCCGCCCCGGGGGGAAGGGCTTGGGGGGGAACGGCTTGGGGGGGCTGGTGTGGGTGTGGGTGGGGTTCGCGTGCGCCCGGTACTTTGTGCCCTCCCTGCCCACTGCTGCTGCGTCGGCGGCCACCGGCGAGGCGCCCGTGGCCCGTGCGGGGTCATTCGCCTGCTTTCGTGGCGTGCTGGCAGCCGCGGCGTGGCCGGCCGCGGCGGTCGCGCGGCTCGCCGGGGCCGCGGTCGCAACCCCTCGCGCGCCCTCCCCGCTCCCCTCTGCGGCTGCAGCAGCCCTCGGCGATGCGCCCGGTTCCTGCGCCAGGGCTACCCCCCGTGTCGGCGGCGTGCCGGGGGCCGCGGTCTGGGCCGCGGCGTGGCTCGCTGAAGCTGCGGTCTGCGCTCCCCGCACGTCTGGGGCCCCCTCTCGGGGCGGGGCGGCGGGGCTTGCTGCCTGGGCGGCGGGGGCGGTCACCTCGGCCGGCTCAAGCTCCAGGGTCCACGGCCCGGTGTCGGCAGATGCCGCCCGGCGCTGCCCAGCCGGCAGCCCGGCCAGCACCGCCGCCTCCGCCAGCCTCCGCTCCTCGCGCTCCGCGGGGGTCTCCCCCGCCCACTTCGGGGAGACGGGGGAGCCGGAGCGGGACCGGCGGTGGTGGCGGTCGTCCCGCTTGGGGGAGCCATCGGAGTCTGCCATCACTGTTATCCTGGTAGGCATGCGAGGTGGCAGGTGCGCCCGTCCCACTACCTCCCGGTGCATCAGCGTCGTGCCGTGGGCAGTGCCGTGCAGTGCTCTGCGGGGGGAGGGGGGGAGGGGGTTGGGGGCCAGCTGTGGTGTCGGCCCCGTACGGGCGGGGGCCGGCGGCCATCCATCGGCATTGGGAGGGGAGGGGGGGGAGCCACGCGGCCCACGCATCGCGCCACAGCTCCCAGTCTGGGGCGGGGCTCAGGGCCCTGGGCCCCCGGGGGTGGTCGGTTGGTGCCGGGGGGAGCCGCACTAGGTGGATCCCCGTAATGGCGGTGACCTCCTGTGTTCGCAGGAAGGTGTGTACCCCGTCCCGCGACACGGGCGCCAAGAGGGGGGGGCGCGGTACGGGTGCTGCCCCATAGAGGTGGGTGGGGGTTATCCCCAGGACCCGTTCAGGGTCCCCGCGGGTCGCGACGACAAGGAGAAGCAGGGGGGTGCGGTGGCGCTCTTGCCAGAGGACCTGCCCCCTGTGGTGGGCACTCCTGGTTCTGGAGAGGAGGGGGGACAGATCTGGGTTGGCCCAGCTGCGGGGCGCGTGCGTCGCCGGCAGGAGGGCGGGGCACCAGGTGGGCTCCCTTGGGAATGCCTCGCATTCGATGGCGTACGGGGGGGTCGGCCTGGTGCCGTCGTACACCGGGTTGGTCGGCCTGAGCGGGCGGACGCCTCGTCCGCGCCTTCCACGAACACCGTGATTTCGCCCACCTCCAGGTCCTCGTCCGGTGGATGTAGAAGGTGGAGCGCCGTATCCAGCTCGGACACTCCCCCCGGGTATGTGGCCCGCACCTGGTTCAGGTACGGGGCCGTGTCCCCGGGGTAGGGCGTCCTGAGGGCGTGCAGCAGGGCTGGGGCGCTGCTGCGGAGGGACATGGCAGACCCCGCTACCGTGAGCCGCAGGCTGTCCCCCATGGACAGGGGCCGGCCCGACCGGTTGGACTCGCGCCACTCCATGCAGTGCCCGTAGGGGGCCGCCTCCGGGCCGACGAGCCCTGGCTGGATAGCGTTCAGGATCCGGTGCATGGCCCGGAGGAGCGTAGGGGCCCCTGCTCCGTTCAGGGCGCGGAAGGCCGGGAGGGCGGTCTCGTTGAGGAAAGCCCTCGCACTGCCCGTCAGGTCACGTCGTGCGGCAGCGTGCGCCTCATGCGCCTCCGCCACCGCGTCCGCCACCAGGCCCCGGACGGTCGCCTTCTGCGCTTTGCGGCGGGCCCTGGCGTGTCCCGGCCCATCCCCGCGTCGGCGTGGCATGGTACTGCAGGCTCTGCAAAGGGCGGCGGCGGATGAAGGTCAGGGTGCGAACATGTGCGACAGGTGCGCAACGGATGTGGGGTCCCGCAGGTGCACGTGGATCCACAGAAGGGCAGCGCCCGCGGGGCCCGCGCGTTCGTGTGAGGGGGCGTGTGCCCCCTCGATGCGCCGGTGCAAAGACTCCTCCTCCGTGCGCTTGCGCGGGCCTGCGAGAGGTTCGGGCCAGGGGCACGCGGCCACGTGGGCGCACCGCGCGCAGCTTTTGGCGCCTGTTGACGCTGCAGAGGACACCGTGTCACATTCCTCGCAGAGTCAGCAGGTGTGTGGGAGGTGGGAGGGCGGCAACCAAGGGTCGAGATGGCGGAGCCAGAGGTCGTCCCACCTCTGTCGCAGGGGGTCCTGGATCTCCAGCAGGCGGGCGCGGACGCGGCGCCGGTAGTCCCTGCCGAGCGTCTTCCGCAGGACCTCCCGTGGCTGGCGCGCAGCTCTGCCTGCGCGCCGTTCCCTCCTTCCTGGATCACGCGCCGGGCGTCCTGCTGCCTTTGCAGCTGCGGCAGCGTGACGCCCGGCGGCAAGCGCTCGGGCGCCGGGGGGCGGACGTGCCGCGTCCGCCCCGGGGGGAAGGGCTTGGGGGGGAACGGCTTGGGGGGGCTGGTGTGGGTGTGGGTGGGGTTCGCGTGCGCCCGGTACTTTGTGCCCTCCCTGCCCACTGCTGCTGCGGCGGCGGCCACCGGCGAGGCGCCCGTGGCCCGTGCGGGGTCATTCGCCTGCTTTCGTGGCGTGCTGGCGTCCGCAGCGTGGCCGGCGGAGGCGGTCGCGCGGCTCGGCGGGGCCGCGGTCGCAACCCCTCACGCGCCCTCCCCGCTCCCCTCTGCGGCTGCAGCAGCCCTCGGCGATGCGCCCGGTTCCTGCGCCAGGGCTACCCCCCGTGTCGGCGGCGTGCCGGGGGCCGCAGTCGGGGCCGCGGCGTGGCTTGCTGAAGCTCTGGTCTGCGCTCCCCGCGCGTCAGGGGCCCCCTCTCGGCGCTGGGCGGCGGGGCTTGCTGCCTGGGCGGCGGGGGCGGTCACCTCGGCCGGCTCAAGCTCCAGGGTCCACGGCCCGGTGTCGGCAGATGCCGCCCGGGGCTGCCCAGCCGGCGGCCCGGCCAGCACCGCCGCCTCCGCCAGCCTCCGCTCCTCGCGCTCCGCGGGGGTCTCCCCCGCCCACTTCAGGGAGACAGGGGAGCCAGAGCGGGACCGGCGGTGGTGGCGGTCGTCCCGCTTGGGGGAGCCATCAGAGTCTGCCATCACTGTTATCCTGGTAGGCGTGCGAGGTGGCGGGTGCGCCTTTCCCACTACCTCCCGGTGCATCAGTGTGGTGCCGTGGGCAGTGCCGTGCAGTGCTCTGCGGGAGGAGGGGGGGAGGGGGTTCGGGGGCCAGCAGTGGCGTCAGCCCCGTACGGCCGGGGGCCGGCGGCCATCCATCGGCATTGGGAGGGGAGGGGGGGGAGCCACGCGGCCCACGCGTCGCGCCACAGCTCCCAGTCTGGGGCGGGGCTCAGGCCCCTGGGCCCCTGGGGGTGGTCGGGTGGTGCCGGGGGGAGCCGCACTAGGTGGACCCCCGTAACGGCGGTGACCTCCTATGTTCGCAGGAAGGTGTGTACCCCGTCCCGCGACGCGGGCGCCAAGAGGGGGGGGCGGGGTACGGGTGCTGCCCCATAGAGGTGGGTGGGGGTTATCCCCAGGACCCGTTCCGGGTCCCCGCGGGTCGCGACGACGAGGAGAAGCAGGGGGGTGCGGTGGCGCTCTTGCCAGAGGACCTGCCCCCTGTGGTTGGCACCCCTGGTTCTGGACAGGGGGGGGGACAGGTCTGGGTTGGCCCAGCCGCAGGGGCGCGTGCGTCGCCTGCAGGAAGGCGGGGCACCAGGTGGGCTCCCTGGGGAACGCCTCGCATTCGATGGCGTACGGGGGGATCGGCCTGGTGCCGTCGTACACCGGGTTGGTCGGCCGGAGCAGGCAGGCGCCTCGTCCGCGCCTTCCACGAACACCGTGATTTCGCCCACCTCCAGGTCCTCGTCCGGTGGGTGTAGAAGGTGGAGCGCCGCATCCAGCTCGGACACTCCCCCCGGGTATTTGGCCCGCACCTGGTTCAGGTACGGGGCCGTGTCCCCGGGGTAGCGCGTCCTGAGGGCGTGCAGCAGGGCTGGGGCGCTGCTGCGGAGGGACATGGCAGACCCCGCTCCCGTCAGCCGCAGAGTGTCCCCCATGGACAGGGGCCGGCCCGACCGGTTGGACTCGCGCCACTCCATCCAGTGCCCGTAGGGGGCCGCCTCCGGGCCGATGAGCCCCGGCTGGATAGCGTTCAGGATCCGGTGCATCGCCCGGAGGAGCGTGGGGGCCCCTGCTCCGTTCAGGGCGCGGACGGCCGGGAGGGCGGTCTCGTTGAGGAAAGCCCTCGCACTGCCCGTCAGGTCACGTCGTGCGGCAGCGTGCGCCTCATGCGCCTCCGCCACCGCATCAGCCACCAGGCCCCGGACGGTCGCCTTCTGCGCTTTGCGGCGGGCCCTGGCGTGTCCCGGCCCATTCCCCCGTCGGCGTGGCATGGTACTGCAGGCTCTGCAAAGGGCGGCGGCGGGTGGGGGTCAGGGCGCGAACATGTGCGACAGGTGCGCAACGGATGTGGGGTCCCGCAGGTGCACGTGGATCCACAGAAGGGCAGCGCCCGCGGGGCCCGCGCGTTCGTGTGAGGGGGCGTGTGCCCCCTCGATGCGCCGGTGCAAGGCCTCTTCCTCCGTGCGCTTGCGCGGGCCTGCGGGAGGTTCGGGCCAGGGGCATGCGGCAACCTGGATGCACCGCGCGCACCTGTTGGCGCCTGTCGACGCTGCTGAGGACACCGTGTCACATTCCCCGCAGAGTCGGCAGGTGTGTGGGAGGTGGGAGGGCGGCAACCAAGGGTCGAGATGGCGGAGCCAGAGGTCGTCCCACCTCTGTTGGAAGGGGTCCTGGATCTCCAGCAGGCGGGCGCGGACATGGCGCCGGTAGTCCCTGCCGAGCGTCTTCCGCTGGACCTCCAGCCACGTGTCGTCGGGGAGAATCCCGTGGTCGTGGAAGGCGGCAATGAGGTCTTCCCACGCCGGGCGGGGGTGCCCCTGGGGGGGGGTTGCCATGTACACGTGGCGCCCGGTGAGGTGGGGCGCCGGCGTATCCCATTGGCACTTGCTTGCGGCGTCCCGGTGGAGGAGGGCCAGTAGGGTGCCGTCCGTGACTGCCTCCCATCCCACTCCAAGCCCTTCGCAGCAGTCCAGTTCCTGGCGCAGCGCGACTGCAAGGGGGGTGGGGAGCATGAGGAGCAGGGGCCCCTGGGTGTCGCCCAGCCGGGACAGGGCGTCGTTGTATACCGGCCCCCCAGTTTTGGAGTGCGCCACGGCGAGCTGGGCGGCCCCGTCCTCTGGGGAGTTCCATCAATCGGTGGCCGTGGCGTGTCCTTATTTGCGTATCTCCGTAGCCCGGAGTACGTTGGCGGCGCGAAGGACGATGCGGGGTGGGACGGGCGTCCTGACGAGTGAGGACACGTTCCCAGTCCATCCTGTTTGCGGCCCCGGGGCCGCTTGCAGCCATTCCCCCGTGGTCAGGTCCCGCCCCGCGGATCACGGTGGGTCTCGGCCGGGTGTCCGGCCGCCATCCCTCGAGCGGGATGGCGGTGTATCGTTGCGCAGGAATCCCCGGGGCGCGTGTTGCGGCGCACCACCAGATCCAATCGCGCGCCCATTCCTCACCCACTATGCGTGCCTCCCACGCGGTCATGGAGCCGCGCCCGATGATCCACGGTGGGAAGAGGGCGTCTTGTAGGTGCTTCGAGAACCCCCCCTGGCAGGTCCTGGTACGGGTGGGGGCCTTCTTGTGGCGGACACTCCAGAGTGCCATTCACGACACGGAGGGAGGCTACAAAGTCCTTGTCAGGGCGCGGGGGAGGGGGGGGGCTGGTCGCCCTCTGCCGCAGTGAGCCATCGGTGCGCCCGGCCGCCGCGCTTAGGGGCTCGCGGAGGAGTTGCTCCAGCCGGTGGTTGCGAAGCTCCCATGCGAAGTCCCCCAGACGGAGCATGTGTTGGAGGAAATCGTCAACAGAGGTCCCTCGCGGCGGGTCGTAGCGGGCTATGGCGCGGAGCTGCGCCTCTGCGTCCTCGGGCACCAGCCCGGAGCAGAAGACTTCTGTCCCTGTGGCGCCTGCGGAGCGCCACGAGGCCACCCACAGGGCTTTGTCCCCGGGTGGGAGGTGGCGGGCCGCCCCGTGTACCGCCTGGCGGTAGTGGGGTCAGAGGAGCCGTGAGTGGGCGCACCCGACGTGCATGTGCACCGGGGTCTCCTCCGAGCCGCCGCATAGGAGGCACGGTTGTGGGAGGACGGCGACGCCGGGAAGTGGCTCCTTACGGACGCGGAGCCTGCGCTGCACCGGCCTGTGGCCGTCTCGGGCCTGCAGCGCTGGCGGTTGGTGGCGGTCGCGGTGAGGTCCTGGGCGTGGACATAGGCTGTGGCGTTGGCCGCGCCAAGAGGTGTGTGTCCTCGGTGCGTCAGCGAATGGTTCGTCTGCGCCTGCTGCGCGACCTCGCCGAGCGTCCGCATGGCCGGGGGCCGTAGATTGAGGTGGCCGTCACGACCGGCGACAATGAGTTGGGCGTTGCCAGGGTCCGGGGGTGTGTTCTGCAGGACGGTGTTCTGAGACGCCGCCCAGTCCGCCTTGTGCAGTGGGGCGTCACTGTGGTGCGGGGTGACTCGGACGTACCAGAACGGGTGCCCGGCGTGTCCCCCTCGCGACCACTTATTGTGGTCCTACTTTGTAACTGTTTCTGAATTCAGTTGCTTGGCCAAGTCATTTTCTGTGTGGTCCTGACACCCATGCCCCTCAGTCCTAACCAGCACCATTTCACCCAAAGGAGTGCACATGAAGTGCCTATTGCATCCTCTGAGGCAAGAGTCAGACCAATTTTCTTTTAAAACCTTTTGTATTATCCATTTGTGATTGAATCTATGTGCATAAACCTGCTTTGTCTATCTGCAGCCCTTCTGTGTTACACTGGATTCCAAAACCAATCATTGATTCGATCCACATTCAGTCCTTGCTCTACTTGCTGCTTTGGTTTGGGGTTTTCAACTACAAAACCTGCAGGAATACATCAAAAGACCTAGGGCATAATTCAAGAACATTTTTCCGTGGTGGGGAGGTCCCTGGGGCGAGCATGGTGTCTGTCCCTTTGACGAGCCATTGCGGGCCGGGGGACGTAGCCGTAGCGGCTATCACGTAGTAGTGCCCGCAATCGAGGACTGTAACCAAGACCTCCGGCGGGGGTTGGTCACTGTCTGTAGGTGGGGGGGGGAGGTCGTTGTCTGGGGTGCAGAGGCCGGCGGCGCGGAGGGCGGTGTCGCGGGTTGGTGCGGTGGCCTGTTCCCACTGCTCCGGGCAGTTCGGGTCCGCTGGGTGGTCCTTGTCCGCTGGGGCCCGTCGTAGCACAGGCCGTCCCAGAGCCACCGTAGGGGCATCTGGTTGACCACCTTCGCCGTGCCTGCGGGGACCCCCGTGGTCCGCTCGCGATCTGCATGTCGCAGGAGGTGGAGGATGACTTCGGCGTCCACCGTGTGGACCCATGGTCGGTGGGCGCCGTATTGTAGGGGGAGGGAGGCGGCCAGGCCCTCCCCGTCGGGCACCGTGCCCCAGATGGCCACCGCCCACGTGCGGGTGAGGTCGGCGGCGAGAGCGACGCTGGTGGCGTGATTTGCAGGGTCCGCCCCCTGACGCGTCTGAAGGAGTGTCGCCCCAATCCTCCGGGATCCAGTAGTACCCGTTGGGGCTGAGCCACCCCGCGTTGAGGTCGGCGGAGTGCCACCGGACGTCGGGGTGGCTGGGGGTCTGTTGGTCCACGCTCAGCGCCCTGGTGTTGCCAGGGCTGATCGCCGGGTGGTCGTGCAGCCGGATTTCCGCTCCGGCGATCGTGCTTGCCCAGGACCGAAGTGCCGTCACATGTTCCTTGAGCCACGCCAGGCCTCCGCGCTGGTGCACCACCAGGTGTCCCGTGTCCTCCGGCTGGTCCTCCAGCGCGTGCACTGCCATGTGTGGGTCGTGCGGCACCCCCGTAGCTACGAGCACTGGGGAGTCCACGGGGCCTGGGCTGGCCTGCCCCCACCTGCACTATTACCCACTCGGCCTGGAGCTGCGCTTGCCCCGCCGCTCGGGTGCATTGGTCGTCCGTGGTCACCAACCACACCGGCGTCTGCGCGTTGGGCCGGGGGCGCAGGGGCTGGGGCCACGCCACATCCGCGTTAGGCTCTCGGTGCTCACTTTCCGCGAGTGCGCCGTGGAGGATGTACATGAGGGCTGCCGGCGGGCGGTACGCCACCCCCCGCGTGGGGGGGGATAGGCCGCCCCGGCGGCAGTAGCCCCCGACGTGGAGGTGAAGGCCTACCGGGGTCACCCGTGGGCCGGTGTGGGCGTCCTGCTTAGACCTCGTGGGGTGGACGAGTCTCAGGCGGGGGTCCCGTGTGCCGTTGGTGTGGGAGAGGTGGACCAAGGCGTCGCGCCACCCCTGGGTGGTTGGTGGGCTCCTGCTCGCGGCGGCAATAGTGGAGGTGTTCATCGGCGCATTGGTTGAGGCATTCCCACACCGCCGTCGGCCATGGGTCGTCGTTGTCGGGGAAGGGGTGGCGTGGCCTGTGGTGCCCATGCCACGGCATCGTGTGCGGCGCCGTCAGGCGGACGTGTCGCGTTGTCGGGGCTTGACGGTTCGCAGCGTGACGATGTTGCCCAGTGCGGACTGTAGTTGGACGTGGGCCGCCCTGGGGCATGCGATGGGGTTACACAGCCCCACTCCCAGGGCGGCCAGGGCCCTCGGTATGCGGTAGACCCAGTCACCTCCCGCTAGAGTTGCAAACTCCGCGATGGGGTAGTGCACCTCGGGACATTATCCGTGCGCGCTGGCTATTTCCCAGAACATCTTGGTGACCTCGGCGCGCACAGAGGCTGAGCGGTTGTGGACGAGTGTACCCACGAGGGCCACCGCTGCCTGCTGGCATCGCGTTGGTAGCCGTGTGAGCCCCAGGGTCCGGTCATCCTGCAGGCTGCCCCGCGAGGCGTCGAAGGCGTACCGCGCCCTGTCCTTCGCGACCTGGACCGTGATGTTGTCCAGGTGGCGATGAAAGGGGCGATGTACTATGTCACCCCCCCAAGGATCGCCAGGATGACGTCCTGCACCACTTTCGGTGGCGCAAGGGTGTTGAGGCATCAGTGGTGCACCGCCGCCAGGCGTAAGCGGTGCTTGCACTGCAGGGAGAACTCCCTGTCCGGCTGCAGCTGGAGTCCCAGGGAGGGGACGGAGTCCGCCGCTGGTACCCAGTGCCATGGGTTTTCCAGGTGGGGACAGAAGTGCAGCTGCAGGCCCGGGACCCCCTCCGTGGTGGCCATGGCGCACTTGCGGGGTTTGAGCTCCATGCCCATCATCCCCAGGTACGCGGCCATCGCCTCCACACCCTCGATGAAATGCTGCAGCGTGTGGGCCACTACCAGCAGGTCGTCGATGTAGGCCTGGATGAGGCCTTGCTCGGCCCCTCCCGGCGGGCGCAGGCGGTGCCCCTGCGCCCTGAGCAGGGGCTCCAGGAGGAGCGTACAGCAGGGGGCTCTCTGGGTTGCCCTGCCAGACGCCGCGCAGCATGTGGTCGGGCTGCGTTAGCCCGTGTGCGGTGACGATGCGCAGCCTGCGGCACGTGTGGAGGAAGAGCAGGAGGTCGATGACCTTCGGCGGCACGCAGAAGTGGCGCAGGATGAGGTGGAGGGCGCCGTGCGGGGCGGTGTCAAAGGCCTTGCGGGCGTCGAAGGAGAAAACGTAGTTGGGCCTTTTTAGCTGGCGCTGCTGCTGCGCCATGAACAGTGGGGGGCCTGTGTTGGAGCCAGGGAGGGCCCCTTGCTGCCAGTCGCTGACCACTCCGTGCCGTGTGAGCACTTCTGTGATGCGCTGGGTGAGGGGGCCCGTGAGCAGCTTCATGTCCAGCTGGCCCAGGGCTATGGGCCTGTAGTCGTCCAGTCTGGCGGAGCCGGGTACCTTGGGGCTGAGCCAGATGTGCGCGTCCCTCCAGTGCATCGGCCGCAGGGCGCCGCGGAGGATGGCCCAGTAGGAGTGTAGGAGTGGACCAGGAGCCACTGGACGGGTGCCGGGAGGGCCTTGATGAAACGGGCCTCCACGTGGTTCGGACCTGGGGCCTTGCCATCGGCCTTGTCCAGGGCGGACTGCAGGTCCTGCATGGAGTACTGCTGGACCTGTGTCCAGCCCCCGTCAGGGACCCGGGGGACATGGCGGCCGAGGACTGCCTGGAAGCCTGGGAGGTCCACCGGTCTTTTGTCATACAGTTCCCGCCAGAAGGCGCGAACTGCGAGCATCACGTCGTAGGCGTCCGTGAAGAGCGTTTGGGTGTTGGGGACCCGCACGTTCCAGAGGCCTGACGGGCCCGGGGCCTCTACTTTTATGGCTCCCTGCACGGCTTTCCATCGCTGGGCGATGTCTGGGGCGTGGCGGCGCCAGAAGTCCTTTATGGCGCGCTTGCGGTCTGTCGCCAGGAGTGCACGGAGTTGGCAAATGTCCTCTTCGAGGGCGGCCGCTTGCCTCTCCAGCTCCTCCTGTAGCTGGGCCTGTGTGGTCCGGCGGAACCCCGGCAACGCATCCCGCAGCTCCTCCACGAGCCGGAGCGCCGCCTCGGACCGGATGCCATGCCATGCCGCGTCCGCCTTGTACGCCGCCGGCGCGCACGCTGCCAGGGTGTCATAGCGGAGGACCGCCGCCTGAAGCTGCTCTCCGCTCTCCGGGGGGTCCCCCTCCGCCGGGTCCGTCCCCGCCGGGGACGGCTGCCGGCGTCCCACCACACGCGCTAGGGCGTCATGCGCCGCTTGGAGGTGTTCGAACACCTTGTCCACCGCCGCCGCGGGGATGGACCCGTAGGCGTGCTGCTCTGCGGGATTCAGCCAGTGCGCCAGGGAGGCTTCATCCTGCGCGGCGGTGACGGCCGCCCACAGGCAGTGTTGCACGGGCGCGGCCTCAGCGTCGTATGGGAGGTGGCGGCCCTCCGTGTGGCTGTAGGGGGTGGGCATCGCCGCGCGCCCCGCTGCGTTGAGGAGGCCCGGCAAGGCCAGGCGGACCGGGAGGTGGTCAGAGCCGATCACCTGGGGGTGTGCCATGCCGCGAGCCCAGACACTTTCCCGCAGGGACCACGGCAGGAGGGGCTCATTGACAAGGGAAGGTGTCCACCCTGTGCCTGGACGGGTGGAGCGTGGGGGTTATGCCCTCCTCGCCGCCTGCCGTGGCCCTCCGGAAACCGCAGGCCTCCCAGCCCGCGCGGAAGTGCTCCGTGGCAGGATTGGAGGTGGTATCCATGTAGATGTTGGTGTCACCCGCGATGACCACCGGGTGTCTCCCACCCAGGCTGCGTGCAGCGGCATACATTTGTATGTAGGCCGAGAACGCTGCCCGTCCCGCCCACGGGGAGCAGCCTGCTTGCGGCCCGTGGACGTTGATGAGGGTGAGGCCTCCCCCTTCCGTGCGGATCTCCAGGGCTGCGGCCTTCCCGGGGATAATTTCCCTCAAACTGAGCACCTCGTGCTCCGCCACGTACTTGCTGCTGACCGCCGGAGGAGCCCCCCCCCTCTCGAGGTGGAAGTGGCTCCCGTCTCCGCCAGCCGGCTGCTGAACAAGGGGGTGTACCCCTTGTCCCGGAGCGCCGCAGCCACGTGCCTCTCCTGCGCCCGGGTGGCGATCCCTGTTTCCTGGAGCATGATGGCAAAGCCCCCCTCCTGGGGTAGCATGCTGGTGATGAGGTACTCCTTGTCGGTACAGGCCGCCGGCCCCCGGCGCCGCCGGAGCGTGTCCCGGAGGGACCTGTCTGGCGGTACGAGGCCGTTGCGCAGGTTCCACGAGAGGAGCCATAGGGCGTCGTCCGCCGTGTCCTCCTGGAGTCAGCCATCCCGCATCGGCATCGCTGCTGGGTCCGCCGGTGCAGCCAGGGCTCCCGGGTGCGCCCGGGTTATGGGGTGCGGAGAGCCCGTTCCCAGCGGGGCCCACAGGGGGGCCAGGGGGGCCGGCACCGCGGAGATGGACCCTTGTTGGGCCGCGCGCGGGTCCCCGGGGCCGCTCCGGGTGCCTCATCCTCGCCGTCTGCGTGGTCGGCCGCCTGGGGCGGGGGGCGCTGGGCGTACGGAGCGTGCCATGGGGACCTCCGTGCCCTCCCTTGCAGGATGTTGGAGGCGGCCTCCTTGTCGTCCACCGGGGCTGCAGCGTGCACCGCGTGCCACGCCAGGTGTTCCAGCATTGCCCTGCTTGTGTAGTACTTGTCTGCACACAGGGGGCATTTCGTTGGTTCTGTGGCCCCTCGCGCCGGGGGGAGCAGCGCTGACTTCTGGATGGCGCCCTCTGTCGCTGGTTCGAAGGGCAGGTTGGCCAGTGGAACCGTGTGTGGCGCCAGCGCGCGGCCCGGGGCCGACGCATCGAGGGCTCGTGTCGCGGGCGCGGGCCCGAGACTCCGGATGGCATCGCGCTGGGCGTCTGCCTGCAGCCACGCTTGCCAGTGCGTGGCGCCGATTTGGCGATCGGGTTTGCCCCTCCATCGCAGGTCTCGGAAGGCTTGTAGCCAGTGATACACTGTGGTCGGGACCGCCAGCTGGAGCTCTAGGTCGGCGGGGTGGGCCGCTGCCGGCCACAGCCCCGGCCTCGCCGCCCGGGCGTTATCCTTCAGCCGGACCTGGAGCAGGAGGGCGTGGTGTTCGCCCTCCCGTAGCGCCTTGACGATCATGCGGGTACAGTCCGCCACGCGGACCACAGCTTCGGGCCCCGGCAGGCGCTCGGGGTTGCGGACGACGATGTGCGCATCCGCTGGGCTGAACATGCAGACCACCAACTGTGGGTTCTGCTGTACCCGTTCAGCCACCGCCAGGGTAGCCGCCGGGCGGGCATGCGTGATTGGCCCCGCGTGGAGGTCCGGGACGTCCGTGGCCCTGATGGCGTCTCCCTGCCACGCGGCCCGTAGATGCTCCTCCTGGTCGGGGCTCCACACCAGTGCGGGGGGATTGACTCATCCCGATTCCTGCCTCTTGTTGGGGGCGCTGACAGTGTGTAGCAGGACTGCCAGCGGCCAGGGGTCCGCCGACATATAGTAGGCCTGAGTGGGCCCCTGCTGCCTGTCGACGTGGGGCAGGGGCCGGAATGCCCTTTGCCTGGCGGTGCTGTGCCAGACAGCTTTTATGGCCCCCTGCACGGCTTTCCATCGCTGGGCGATGTCGGGGGCGTGGCGGCGCCAGAAGTCCTTTATGGCGCGCTTGCGGTCTGTCGCCAGGAGTGCACGGAGTTGGCAAATGTCCTCTTCGAGGGCGGCCGCTTGCCTCTCCAGCTCCTCCTGTAGCTGGCCCTGTGTGGTCCGGCGGAACCCGGGCAACGCATCCCGCAGCTCCTCCGCGAGCCGGAGCGCCGCCTCAGACCCGATGCCATGCCATGCCGCGTCCGCCTTGTACGCCGCCGGCGCGCACGCTGCCAGGGTGTCATAGCAGAGGACTGCCGCCTGGAGCTGCTCTCCGCTCTCCGGGGGGTCCCCCTCCGCCGGGTCCGTCCCCGCCGGGGACGGCTGCCGGCGTCCCACCACACGCGCTAGGGCGTCATGCGCCGCTTGGAGGTGTTCGAACACCTTGTCCACCGCGGCCGCGGGGATGGACCCGTAGGCGTGCTGCTCTGCGGGACCCAGCCAGTGCGCCAGGGAGGCTTCATCCTGCGCGGCGGTGACGGCCGCCCACAGGCAGTGTTGCACGGGCGCGGCCTCAGCGTCGTACGGGAGGTGGCGGCCCTCCGTGTGGCTGTAGGGGGTGGGCATCGCCGCGCGCCCCGCTGCGTTGAGGAGGCCCGGCAAGGCCAGGCGGACCGGGAGGTGGTCAGAGCCGATCACCTGGGGGTGTGCCATGCCGCGAGCCGAGACACTTTCCCGCAGGGACCACGGCAGGAGGGGCTCATTGACAAGGGAAGGTGTCCACCCTGTGCCGGGACGGGTGGAGCATGGGGGTTATGTCCTCCTCGCCGCCTGCCGTGGCCCTCCGGAAACCGCAGGCCTCCCAGCCCGCGCGGAAGTGCTCCGTGGCAGGATTGGAGGTGGCATCCATGTAGATGTTGGTATCACCCGCGATGACCACCGGGTGTCTCCCACCCAGGCTGCGTGCAGTGGCATACATTTGTATGTAGGCCGAGAACGCTGCCCGTCCCGCCCACGGGGAGCAGCCTGCTTGCGGCCCGTGGACGTTGATGAGGGTGAGGCCTCCCCCTTCCGTGCGGATCTCCAGGGCTGCGGCCTTCCCGGGGATAATTTCCCTCAAACTGAGCACCTCGTGCTCCGCCACGTACTTGCTGCTGACCGCCGGAGGAGGCCCCCCCCTCTCGAGGTGGAAGTGGCTCCCGTCTCCGCCAGCCGGCTGCTGAACAAGGGGGTGTACCCCTTGTCCCGGAGCGCCGCAGCCACGTGCCTCTCCTGCGCCCGGGTGGCGATCCCTGTTTCCTGGAGCATGATGGCAAAGCCCCCCTCCTGGGGTAGCATGCTGGTGATGAGGTACTCCTTGTCGGTACAGGCCGCCGGCCCCCGGCGCCGCCGGAGCGTGTCCCGGAGGGACCTGTCTGGCGGTACGAGGCCGTTGCGCAGGTTCCACGAGAGGAGCCATAGGGCGTCGTCCGCCGTGTCCTCCTGGAGTCAGCCATCCCGCATCGGCATCGCTGCTGGGTCCGCCGGTGCAGCCAGGGCTCCCGGGTGCGCCCGGGTTATGGGGTGCGGAGAGCCCGTTCCCAGCGGGGCCCACAGGGGGGCCAGGGGGGCCAGCACCGCGGAGATGGACCCTTGTTGGGCCGCGCGCGGGTCCCCGGGGCCGCTCCGGGTGCCTCATCCTCGCCGTCTGCGTGGTCGGCCGCCTGGGGCGGGGGGCGCTGGGCGTACGGAGCGTGCCATGGGGACCTCCGTGCCCTCCCTTGCAGGATGTTGGAGGCGGCCTCCTTGTCGTCCACCGGGGCTGCATCGTGCACCGCGTGCCACGCCAGGTGATCCAGCATTGCCCTGCTTGTGTAGTACTTGTCTGCACACAGGGGGCATTTCGTTGGTTCTGTGGCCCCTCGCGCCGGGGGGAGCAGCGCTGACTTCTGGATGGCGCCCTCTGTCGCTGGTTCGAAGGGCAGGTTGGCCAGTGGAACCGTGTGTGGCGCCAGCGCGCGGCCCGGGGCCGACGCATCGAGGGCTCGTGTCGCGGGCGCGGGCCCGAGACTCCGGATTGCATCGCGCTGGGCGTCTGCCTGCAGCCACGCTTGCCAGTGCGTGGCGCCGATTTGGCGATCGGGTTTGCCCCTCCATCGCAGGTCTCGGAAGGCTTGTAGCCAGTGATACACTGTGGTCGGGACCGCCAGCTGGAGCTCTAGGTCGGCGGGGTGGGCCGCTGCCGGCCACAGCCCCGGCCTCGCCGCCCGGGCGTTATCCTTCAGCCGGACCTGGAGCAGGAGGGCGTGGTGTTCGCCCTCCCGTAGCGCCTTGACGATCATGCGGGTACAGTCCGCCACGCGGACCACAGCTTCGGGCCCCGGCAGGCGCTCGGGGTTGCGGACGACGATGTGCGCATCCGCTGGGCTGAACATGCAGACCACCCACTGTGGGTTCTGCTGTACCCGTTGGGCCACCGCCAGGGTAGCCTCCGGGCGGGCATGCGTGATTGGCCCCGCGTGGAGGTCCGGGACGTCCGTGGCCCTGATGGCGTCTCCCTGCCACGCGGCCCGTAGATGCTCCTCCTGGTCGGGGCTCCACACCAGTGCGGGGGGGTTGACTCATCCCGATTCCTGCCTCTTGTTGGGGGCGCTAACAGTGTGTAGCAGGACTGCCTGCGGCCAGGGGTCCGCCGACATATAGTAGGCCTGAGTGGGCCCCTGCTGCCAGTCGACGTGGGGCAGGGGCCGGAATGCCCTTTGCCTGGCGCTGCTGTGCCAGACAGTCCAGCGGCCCCCGGCCAGGACGTGCGACCGGTATCCTCCGGCGTGGCCGTGCAGGATGGCCTGGTAGCCTGCCGTCTGCAGCACCAGTGCCTCCCCCTGCTGAGGCCAGGGAGGGGGTGTGCCGCAGCCCGCATCCCAGACGCGGGTGCGCCCGCGGAGTGTGGCGTGCCACGGGTGGGGTGCATCGCGCTGCGGCCCTTGTATGCTTCCCGCAATCTGCGCCGGGCCGTGGTGGTGGACGAAGCTCTCCCAACCGTCTGCCAGCAGCACCGCCGCGAGGACGTATAGCTGCTCCGCCGTGAGAGGTGCTGTCGGCACGTGCGTTGCGGCTGGCTGGCGGGGCTGCGTGTCGCGGCAGGGGATGTGGGGCAGCAGGTGCGCCGGCCACATCGCCACAGGACCCATGGTGACGGCCACGACCGCGGACGCCAGCGCCATGTGGTCCGCTGGTCTGTACTGCCTGAGCCCTGTGGTATCTCGGGCGAGGTGCCTGCAGGCCGCCGTCCAGGCCACCGCTCTGCAGTTTGTGCAGTCCGGTTCGGCACCATCCGCGCCGTCGCTTCCCCTTTGCTGTACTGTGGTGGCGGTGTCAAGCGGGGGGCCCTGCTGCAGCGCCTCCGGGCCCTGCCCCGGCGAAAGGGCGGGCAGGACTGGCTGCGGGAAGCTCTGCGCGCCTCAGCGCTCCGGGTGCATGTGGTACAGGTTTTGCCGGCGGTGCTCCGGGGCCGCCCATGGTACGAAGAGGAGTTGGTGTAGGTACCATTGGCCTTGCGCGGCGGACGGGTTGCGGAGCGTTAGCCACTGTTGCACCACGCCTCCCGGGTGCGCGGCCTGGACGCGGCGCTGCGAACCCAGGCGGCCCAGGCGGTTGGACGTGCCCGCGGGTGGGATGTGGGTCTGCGGGTAAGGCACCCGCAGCGGCTCCAGCGCCAGGTCTAGCACATCGTCGTTGAGCTGCTCCGTGAGAGCTGACACCCTGTGCAGGGCGTGGCGGACCCAGGGTGTGGGGGCCGTGAGCTGTTCGAGCACCGGCCCCGGCGGGTACCGTGCACCCGGGTTTGTTAGCCACTCCCTGGTGTGGCTCAGTATGGCCCTCCATACGTCCCTCGTAAGAGCGTGTTCGGGGGCCAAAGAGGGGACCATCCGTAGGAGGCGGTGGCACGCCGGCGGCGATCGCATGGGCTGTGGGGCGGCCACAGTGATCCACCTGCACGCCGTGCCGGGCACGATCGCCCCCCATTCCACGGTCCCCACGCCCTCGGCGTGGAGTAGCGCCTGGCCCTGGACCAGGGGGAAATAGGGGCTCAAGCGCCCGCCCCCTTCTCTCCACCGTACCCAGGCTGCCCCCGTCTGCAGGCTGCAGAGCAGGGCCACGCCGGGGAGGAGCGGCTGCGGGAAAGCCCCCTTGACGGCTTGAGTGGCGTGGGCCAGAGTGCCCATGGGCAATTACCACAACGGGAGGACCCAGGGGCTCGGCAGCAGTTGCGCCTCCCCTGCGTCCCATCGCCACTCGGAGTCTGGTGGGGCGGCCGGAGACGTGCCTGTCTGCAGGAAGTGGCGCGCCCTCTTGTCGAGGTGCCGTTGGAGGGTTGCCACGAGGCTGAGCCCCTCTGCCGCGGGTGCCACTGGGAGGCCGCGCCAGGGCCTGCGCCAGGGGTAATCCTGGTCGGCCGGCCAGGTGTGAAGGTCCCGGGCGATTTCCTCCGCGCTGCCAGGTGCCACATGACGGCGAGCACCGCCCACGTGGGGAAGGGCCACGCCCGTGGGGGGGTGTACACCTGGCAGGAGCACTGATGGGCAGAGGGAGACCACACGGCTAAAATCGTTTTTCCGCGTCAGTTTTCGCCAGCACGATTGCTAGGCTGGGGAGGGGAGTGTAAGACGATTTGAGCGGTAGGTGAAGTTTCTCACCCACCCATCCCATCCCTCACTTTTTCCTGGTTCTAGGTCACAACTTCACCACCTCTGTTTTTTCCGCTTCAACGGTGTCGTTGAGCACCATTTACCTTCTCATCCATGCCATCTCATGCCCAATCAGTAGGTCCATGGCACTCAGTCCATGGCACCCTGGGCGTATTGTACCCAATCAGCAGGGCTAAGGCATAGGGTCCATGATCCCAGACCCAAGATCCAGCGATACCTCAGGGTAGCGTCCCTCTGGTGTCCCAACACCGCCTCCCTTATGGAGGGCTGGCGCCCCGAAGGGTTCGACCCCCTGGCGCCGCCTTCTTGCGGGGTATATCCCGCGGTACCCGGCTGTATTCCTCCGGCGCGAGTCGTAGGTCGCTGCCTGGGTACTGTCCTTGCGGGGGGGGTCAAAAAATGGCATAAAAAACACCTAAAAAACTGGTCCCCTCGCTGGGCGCGCCATGCTCTGCCTTCCTCAGGGTCAGTCACCCACTGTCTTTCAGGATATTGGTGGGGCTGCCCTGGTCACGGCCTTCCCCCTCCATTTTTGGTCACTCCCCTCCCCAACGGTTTCTAGCGCTTCGCGCTACTCCCACCCCGCCTTGGCACTGTGCCCTGCAGTGGTGCTCCTGGTTTACCTGGTCCCTTCGTGTCCGGTGGCCCCACTTGCGCAGATATGCGCTCTGGTGGCCCTAAGCCTACTACTCTCATCATCGGCCACATCCTGTGCAGCCTCCGGGCTGGGAAGTGCCATGTGGATACCCACACAGCACCCGGCTCAGTGTGACAGTAATGTCCCACTGGTGATAGGACGTGGGGATCCCTTCCACTCTGTGACCTGGCACTCCCATGTCACCATAGCTGGCACATGCGCTGGGGGGGGTCCCCACAGGGGCAGGGCCTCCCTGTCTACCCCTCACTACTGCAGGTCCATGGCACTCAGTCCATGGCACCAATGAGGCATTGAAAAATGAGGTACAGGTCCCATACCAACCTTCGTGGTCGCCGGAGGCGTTTAACTCAAAAAGGGGGGGCAGTTTCTGATGCTGAAACTGGCTACCCATCACGAAGACAAGCTACCCCGGTCGCGGTCCACCCCTAAAGGGCATTTCTATTCACTGCCAGACTGAGAGAGAAAGTGAATGAAACTGGACACAGGCCGATGGCGACGACTCAGGCCCCAACCCAGCACAGCTGCAGATTTTCTGGGGCTCTGGCCATCATAGGCTGACATACCCCTATAGACACTCAGAATCGGACATTGCAGTGATTACTATGTACAACAGTGGCATAGACGGGTTGCAACGGCCCAAGCCCAACATGGATTGATCTAGCTGACAAACACAAAAAGTAACACCCTGCAGGTCTGCTGGTTTCTGCTCCTGTCTGATGGATCCCCGTTACCCAGAGGGAGCCCTATAAGCATCCAGACTGGTCTGAAAACGGGAAACTACATCTGCGTATAACTTAATGTTCGTCTTGGCAGGGTAGTGCCACTCCCCGTAGGTCATCCCGTTGCACCTGAGTGCAACCGCAGGCACACCCCCCGCATGGCAGATCCCAGGGGCTTCAGATCAGGTCGTAGCACTCGGGAGCGATGAATCCCCATAATTGTTGGAAGCGATTGAGCGAGCGTGGTGGCGCAGGCTCTGGAGCCACCACAGGGCAGGGGTCGATCGCCAGCGTGTCCTGCATGGTCTTGGGGACCTCTTCAGGGCGAGGGCAGGTTGCCACAGTGCCCTGATCGTTCGTGGTCGCCTCCTCGGCCTGCCCAGCACCTGAGGGGGGGCATTGGGCATCCTTGTCGGCCTCCGCGACCCCTGAGCGGACATCCCTGAAGTCCAAGGGATCCTCCACGGGGCTCGGCGATTCAGCCGCGGTGGTCAACTCCATGAGCTCCTCTGGGGGGGCTGAAGGGGGTTGATTCGGCCCCATCTCAGCCCTGGCGACGCACAGGGGGTCATTCAGGACTTTCGGGGCGTCGCTCAGGATTGTGGAGTCATCAGGGGCCAGCGACGGGGCACTTGGGGCTGGTTCGGGCCCTTCAGGTTGTCGTCGACTCTTCACTTGTTTGCCCGCTCGACATCCTTTTCAGCGGCGGCAGCGTGGGGTGCTCCTCACTGTGGTGGGTGCACGCCGTTCCCATAATCTCTTTGATGAACTCGAAGGCGCCGGCCATTGCTGAGTTTGCTGCGACCATTGGGGCTGCTCTCCAACTGATGAGCGCCTCCAGGGCTGCGAGGGGGCGGCCACTAAGATAGGGGCCTCCCCTTTGGGGGGATTGAGGCGCCTGGCTCAGGGGGTGGTCCTGAGCCGGGGCTGCCGGGCTCGGTGGACTCAAGGAGGTTGGTAGGTGGGCGCTGACGGCCTCCTCGATCACTGAAAACCTCTTCTTCATGCACTTCAAGCGCTCCTCGATGGCCAGGGCTGGCCTGCATACCCGCAGGGCAGGACCCAAGTCACTAACGAACTCCTCCAGGATAGGGAGGCGCGCCATGCCGCATTGGATGGTGAGGCGCTCTCTCCCAGACTCTTCCATCTCCATGAGGGCCTTGGTGAGGGCATCTATGGTCTCAGTAAGAAAGAGTGCTTTTCCAATGCTTTAGGGTATACTTTAGTTGTATTAGAGGTGCTCTAAGCACACAGGCATTTCTATCTTAGTATTGGCCCAACCAAAAGGGGTGATAACACATTTTGACCTACGGAACCAAACACTAAGTTAGGATCTGGTGTGGACCCCTTTATCCCCAAGCTTTAGGCACTAAGACATCTTTTCCTGGGTTGCTGAGGCACTGATATACTGAAGGCAGACCCTATGAATTTATCGATGTTTTCTCATCAATTCTTAGCTATCCTAGTGGTATGCACCCTAGGGGGCTGGCGCACCTCTTTTTGAGAGGTCCTGGGTTCAGGTCCCAATCAGCCTAGCTAAGTAGCAATATCCCATGTGACATGGCGGTGACCTCATCGCCACATGCCATGCCACCTCAGCACCTATGGGACCCAAAAACAAAGGGTGCACATCTCAAGATGGCACCGTTGATGAGAGTGAGCCCTTGGGGCAGTTTTCCAATCAGCTTTTGTCAAACATGTAAAATGTTTCATCCTGAGTTGCAATGTATGCTAATTGCTGTGGTCTATTGTTGATAGTATTCTTTATCTAACTCTTTGTGACTGCAGCCCTTCATGCTTTGATCCTGATTTTCTTCTACTTGCTTATCTCTGGGTTGAGTTATCCAGGATGGGTTGTATTTCAGCAAATAAAACATTTTCCTCATCAACAACAAGCAGCAGGAAACCCTACACCAGCGGTAAGCAGCAGGAGAGGCACAACAAACACACAGTGTTGAAATCACTATAAAACCTTCTGGTAGCAAGAGCCAGACTGTCTCTGCGTACCGGCAGCAACCCCGTGCCGTACATCCAGTGCGCCGAGATGAGGCATAAATGAGCAAGAAGGGCGAACGAATATGGACACCAAGAAAGAGGACACCGACGTGAAGACGGCGCCTGAGGCACCAGCAATGCTAGCACCTGGTGAACCTGGACCTGGACCTAGCCCTGTACCTTCGGAGCCCTTACATGGGCCAGTGGACGTGGCGGAGGATTCGATGGAAAGACTTCAGTCGGCCTTCCGGGCCCTCTCAGTCGAGGAGGTGGACACTCATCCTGTGAAGAGAAAGAGGAAGAGAGGGAAGGATGCTGGAGAAAGCATAGCAGACGAAGGAGCAAACCAAGGGCACGACCCGACGAATGATCATACCTTCAAGGGCGCACGCAGCGCCTCTGGCCCCCACGCATCACCCTCTCCTATAACCACCACACTCCCAACTCCAGACCCAGCCGCTGCAACATCCAGACCCATAGCCGACCCACCTATGGCTGAGGGCATAGGCTTTACTGGTATGCCTACCTACCCTGCCTATGGTGTGAACTCACCTACCACTGCGTTTCCAGAAGCAACTACTACCACTGAGCCGGTGACCTCCAGTTCTGCGCCGCGATGGTATGCGGCTGACTATCACCATCCTCTACCCGCTACGGGAGCCTATGTGGATGTTCCTGGGTATGCGACCCTGAGTGGGCAGAAGAGAGGACCTGAGTCATGCGGGAGCAGGAGTAGAGGATCGGGGAGATCCTCCAGGAGGTCCCTGACGCGGTCGGAGATCAACGAGGTGCTCAGAGGAGCCACCTCTGAAATTGTTGGCGACCTCACTCAAGAGATTCGAGATAAACTGGAGCCCCTGATACCGCCCGAAGCGTCACCTACCACGGTGGGAATGTCACCCCATCGAGTACAGGCCAACCACCTGGTGGCAGGGCTGACAAACACCCTGGGGAGCCTAAGGAGCCGACCGATGCCGACCCCTGCTGTGATACCTAGAAGCCCTTTCGTGCCGAGGACGGCCCAGCCACCCTACAGTAACGTGGGGAATTCTACGAGAGCCGAGCTGGACCAGCTGGGGCTGACAGCCCTTAGGGCAATGGTGGATGTGGAGCCCTACGGCTCCAGTGACCTAGGCGGAGATCCCTCCGATGATGAACCGCCGTCGATGACTTCTGCTTCGCCCTCAGAGGACGACGGCCCGGAGGACCCCGAGAACCCAAGTGGGAAGACGAAGAAGAAGAGGAAGAAAACCCGACGCCCTGGGGGACGCAGGTCTCAGGAGGCTAAGGCTGTTGCCACCTCCAAGATCGTGGTGAACCTGCCTGAGTTCACAGGGAAGGACCTCAGCGAGTTCGCTGAAAGTTTTGGCCGGTTTCTCCGATTGACCGGCCAAACCCACACTAGTGGACGGGTCAAGTGCGATCTACTGCTGCAGTGTTGCAAGACCAAGTACCTGGAGAAGCAGGTCAAACAGATCGTGACTAAATCCGCCACCTTTGCCGATGTGTTGGTTGCCTTGGAGAGGCAGTACCCGACCTATGAAACCGACCTCTCCATCAGGGCCGAGATCCAGAACCTGCCCATGCTGCCCAACAACCCCAAACCTGGCAGGGTCTCTGAGCTATTGGCTGACCTGGATCACTTGGCTGGACGATTGCCGCCCGGTTTCTACAGCAGCGACGACCTGCGTTTCTGGTTGGTGGCTAAGCTCCCTCAGGATCTGTGGGACGAGTGCCGTTCAACGGCAGAGCGCAAGGCTAGAGCCGTCCACTACGAGGATCTATGTGTACTACTCCTGGAGCTGGCGCTGGAGAAAGAAAGCGACCAGCATCTGAACAACTACCGTCCTGGAGGTGGAGGCTCTGGAGGCCATGGAAAAGGGTACCAGGGATCCAGACCTGGGGAGGGGACTACCCCCAAACACGCCCGTATCATGGAAAACGTCAAGGAGGTCTTCTGGTTCGATGCCATAGACGAGCAGGGCCACCTGCAGCACGCCCCTGACTGGGAGCAGCGAGACTGCTTCGTAGTCCAAGGGAAGCAGCAGGAGAAAAACACCAGCGCCAAGGCGAAGTTGGCGGATCACTACAGGTGTACTATCACCTGTGCCTTCGGTGGGAAGAGGAGGCACTACGAGGATGAGTGCTACCACAAGCAGCGCCTGTTGGCGAAGCTGAAGGGGGAGTGTCCTGGCAAAGGCTCTGGCAAAGGTGGTGGCATAGGCAAAAGCAACGACTCCGGCAAGGGCAAGTCGAAAGGACGTGGACAAGGGCAAGACAAGAGTCAAGGTGGACGAGGAGGAGCCGCTAACCGCCAGCCAGACAAGGACAACAAGAACCCGGACAAGAACAGAGGCAACCCCAACCCTAATCCAGGGGGGAACTCTGAGCCCTCTGGGTGGCAGCCTGGTCCCACCACACGCTCGCAGACGCAGGCCCAGCGAGAACAAGGAGCCAAGCGTGAGCATGAAGGTGGTGATGACGGCAACGCTAAGAAGAGGAGCCGTATCATGAGGATGGCCCGCAAATTGCGGAACAATGTGTTCGAAGTGACCTGTTCCGCGGAGTTCTGACGGGGACGCTCCGGTGGCGCCCAGGACCTGGTGTTTTGGGTACGTATCCGAATAGGGGGACGTGAATACCTGGGGGTATTGGATACTGGCGCCACCATATCTATAGTGGCCAAGAAGCATTTACCTTGTTGGAGCCTGAAGAACACCATGACCACCGCGGCTATACGAATGGGGGATGGACATGTGGTGCACAGCTGCAAGGACTCTGAAGTGGAGGTACCTATGGGCTCCCGGACTATCGCCCATCGGTTCCATGTGATGGACACTGAGGCCTTCGACTTTGTATTGGGCACTGACTTCTTCGTGCAGCACTCCCAGATACAATCCCTGACGCATCAAGCGCCCTACCTCCTCTACATGGACCACGCCAGTGGCAGAGAGTCTGTGCCACTGGAGCAGTCGGAACATACCTCGAGCTACCTCAGGGTATTGAAGGAGGAGCCCTCGAACATGATGGCGGCCTCCAAAACTGAGCACTATCAACTATTGGGGGAAGTCCTAGACCAAGGTCTGAAGGAGTTGGGTTACTCTAGAGAAGACCTGAGGGTAGAGTTGTTCGCCAGCGACAAGCAGCATGTACTCGACCTTTACTGCAGCAAGGGGAATAACTGCAGCTACAAATTTTACTGGCCCTCTTTCGGGATGGCCTACGGGAACCCCAGGTTCAGTGAGCTGGGGAAGGTCCTGACCAAGGTGGCCTTGGAACGTTCCCGTATGGTCCTGTGTTCCCCCGATTGGGGAGCCCATGGGGGCAACGAGTACTGGCGAAACCTCCTGGACAGGCTGACTATCAGCTCTGTTCGGTTACCTGATGAGGCCATCTACGTGCCTCTGGGGCGTAAGACGCCTATTAGGAAACCCGGATGGGGGAGTATGCTCAGCGTGGTGGACGGAGGTCTTGCCTCCATCCCCTGGGAGGATCTGGACTCGACTCTGGTCCAAGCTATACAACGAGAAAGCGATGGACTCGCCTTAGGTGACTTGAAGGATCGACTACGAGCTCAAGATGCTATTGAGACTATACCCGGAGGAGAGGAATACGTCGTGACTAACACCAACGCCCCCAACTCTCCCTGCCATGTACCTGTTCCTGATGGAGTCTCTGAGTGTGGACTATCCGAGTTACCTAGCTCTATCCACTCAGATGACAAAACTGAGCACGACGCCTTCTTCGTGCAGACCTGTGTGGAGGAAGTGGAGAACGCCGAGTACGTCGCCCCACTGAAACCCCCACTCTCCATGAGGGTGGAAGACTACGTGGACGAAGAGCTGGACCCTCGATCCAGGCTAAGGGAGTATGTGGACTCCAAGAGGTGGCGAGAAAGCTATGCTACGCTAAGCCTACCCGCAGCTCATGGCCACTGAAGCAAGGACGTATGGGAGATCTCTCCCAATTGAAGGAGGACCTCGAACAGAAGATCACCACCTGGCAAGGGGAGGTAGATCTTAAGCTCATGAAGAGCGTGTGGGGCGCCCATGTGAGCACTCCAGAGGAGGACGACCTCTCGGAGGAATGTGTATGTGAACCCCCTCGAGCGTGCCTATGTTGCCATCGTCCATCGGAGATGTTTGAACAAGACCTACTATATGCCTACCAAGGGTTGAATGACACTATCAAGGGCGAAGAGTCGGTGGAGGATCACCTCCCGACGTCTATTACTCAGGGGGCAAGCAACTTACACTCTGACGAGGACATGAAGGATAAGATCAAGCTATTGGACCCGCGGGTGCAGAAGCTTATAAGGACCTATCTGGAGGTGTTCGGAGAACTACCCCATCCAGCTTCATGTGACAAGCTGGTACAGATGGACCTCAAACTGAAACCCGAGCACGTGGGTCACAAGATCCGGAGGAGACCCTATCCAGGTCCTAAAGAGCAGGCCGACGAGATTGATCGACAGATACAAGAATGTATTGACGCTGGCCTAGTCCTGGAGTACAAGGACGGGGACTACCCCCAACACTGCAGCCCCTTTTTCCTGGTGGCTAAACCTGGGTCTACAGCCAAACGGCTGGTAGTGGACTACGGAGAGCTGAACAAGAAAACGTTACACCACTCAGGGTCCATTCCTAATATGGAGTCTACCCTTGAGAAGATAGCCTCCTGTCGCCACAAGACCAAGATGGACAAGAGGAGCGGATTCTGGCAAGTGGACCTGACGCCCAACGCTTAGGAGCTACTAGCCTTCATCACCCCTCAGGGGCGGGTGTTCAAGTGGAAGGTCATGCCATTTGGCGTGGCCAACGCACCCGCTCTATTCCAAGAGCTGATGAACAAGATCTTGTCCATGCTACGAAGGAGACCTAAGGTGCACGAACTTATATCCCGTGGGGCCCAGATGGAAGCACACATGGACAATGTATGCCTCGGGACCAATACCCAGGAGGACCACCTAATCCTCTTGGGTGAGTTCTTTGCGGTCTGCAAGGAGAACCACACACGACTCAAGCTGGAGAAGTGTGAGTTCATGCAGGAGACCATGCAGTACCTGGGGTTTGACGCTGGCTATGGGTGGTGGACCCCAGCTGCCTCTAAGCCCAAACCCCTGATGGATGCCAAGGTACGACACGAAGACCCCATGAAAGGACTTCATGATGTACGCAGTTTCATTGGGGCGTGCAACTTCTATCGCCGCCATAGCAAAAATGTCACCTACACCAGCGCCATTCTGACGGACTTGATCAAGAAGAGTACTACTTGGCGCTGGGGCCCACAGGAGCAACAAGCGTTTGACAGGCTCAAAGACAAGGTGGCCAACGCTAAGTGCTTGGGCGTGCCCAGGGCACAAGGGGGGATTATCCTGGTGACCGACGCCAGCAATGTGGGCGGTGGTGGAACGTTGTTCCAATGGCAAGCACTAGAGAAGGAGGAGTTCGACTCGGCCATTTCCCAATGGGGGACGGAAGGTCTCAACCGAGATGGAACTCCCAAGCACAGCTACCCTGACGACAAGTGGGTCCCAGTACCTCTGGGTCACTGGAACTGGAAATGGAAGCAGGCCAGGGGGAACTACTCCACGTATGAGCAGGAATTGCTCGCGGGTATGCTAGTGCTATCCTCACAAGCACGACTGTTGGGGAGTAACCCTGTAGTCTAGGCTGTGCGACCAAGAGCCGGTCCGCACTTTCCAGAAGGGCCTCCCACCTGAGAAGGCCAAGCTACGGCGCCGGTGGACCTACCTCAGTCTACTACGGCTGACGGTACACCATATCCAGGGAGTGAAGAACGAGTGTGCAGACTACATCAGCCTCAACAACTTCGACGCCCTGATTGGTGCTCCGGTCTGAAGCGCTGGCTAAGGAGGCGTTCAGCCGTATGGACGTCTACCTGGACCTCAACATGACTATGATACGCCCCCTGGATGGACTTCAACAATCGGAGTACGTGAAGGAGTTTGGGGATATCTACAAGCGGCTGGAGAAACGCCTTGAACCCCTCCTGGTCAACCAAGATCAGTGGAAGAGGGACAAGAGCTACCTCTGGCACGAGGACCGCATCGTGATACCTAGTGACAGGGTCCCAGCGCTGCTGAAGTGGACCCATGAGTCCAGCGGTCATGTGGGTGCTGACGGTACCCTGAGGCTATTCAAGCAGTGGTTCCACACTACGTGGACTGACGACCAACTGCAGAAAATTCTCCAGCCTATTGTGGACAAGTGCCCGTGCAGGTCCTGCAAACCAGGGGATGTCAGGGACAGAGGTCTCTACTTGACCCTGCCCATCCCTCACTGTGCTAACAGTGTTGTATACGTGGACTACAAGGAGATGCCGAAGTTCGGGGGCCATGACTTCGCCCTCGTTGTAACCTGTGGGTTGACCAGGTTTACCAGGGTGTTCCCATGTACCAAGCACATTACCGGGGGGGAGACTAACTAGATACTCCTGGAGGACTGGTTTTGTGTCTATGGGGCGCCCAAGGAGATCAACTCCGAAGAGGACGTACGAGTACGCTCAGATACCGGCTGGTACAAGAGGGTCCTGAGATCCCTCAATGTCCAGGTGTCTACAGGGATCCCCTACTCGCACACGAGCAACCCCCTATGTGAGCGACAGATCCGTGTCCTCAAGAAGAATGTAAGGACATGGTGCAAAACTGAACGCAGCCGGGACTGGGTGAGACTACTCCCCGTCATATCCTTGATGATGAACTCCCAAGAGAGGTTTGAGGTTTGAGGTTTGATTTTGCGGGTACTAGACGCCTTTCGGCCCCGGGGGGCCATCTGGTTGGACCAGGTGATATCCTCCCCACCGGGTCCTAGTGGGGGGCCCTCCAAGACGCACCTCCTGCCTGGTGGCGGAGTCCCCCGGGTTCACAGGGCTCGGAGCCCCGTCCTTCCCCGGCTTCCCCGTTTCGCCACTCCCCGGTCAGTGCATCAATTCGCAGCCGTGGCTGCGGGCGCTTACCCACTGCGTCGCCCCCCTAATGCGTGGTCGCCCGGGGCGCAGGCGCCACCGGGCCCGTGCTACTGGCTTGTCGCCAGTGGCCAGTGCCCCGTCTGTGTGTGCGCGGCGCTCGCGGCCGGTTCGGGGGGCTCGGGCCGGTACCTGGTGTTGTGTCTCTCTCGCTTCCCCCTTCCCGCCCCGCGTGTGGCGGGCCGTCCCTTCCGGGTGTCCCTTACCCTCGCTCGCTGGTACGCCATTCCACGCGGTCTGTGCGTTCCGCGCGCTCGGTCCGGTTGCCCTTCTGGTAGTCCCCGCGTGCCCTTTACGTGTGTGTGCGCTCGCGCTCCCGCGGCGTCCGCTCCCCCCCCCTCTGGGTGGTGTGGCGTGCGCGCCTCGCGTGGTCCTGGCACTGGGCGCTGGTAGGGCCGTTCCACGTGGTCCGTGCCCCTCCGCGTGTCCTGCCCCGGTCCCTTGCTGTGGCGTGCTTGGGGGGGGGCGGTCTGGTCCCGGTTCCCCCCTACTTTGCTTGGGGTTGTGGGGGTGGCGGTAGGGCGTCCCCGGAGGGCCTGCCTTCTACTGTTGCGAGGGGCGTCTGGGATCAGGCGCTCCCCCCCCCCCGGCTGTTGGGGTCCGCGATCCACGTGTTGTGGGCGCGGGCGTGCGGGTGTGGGGGCCCTTCTCTGTCCCCTCGGCCTGCACGCCCTGTGGGGGCTGCGCCCCGCGGGGCGGTCCGTGGCGTTCGTGTGCCGGGGGGCGGGCTGGGGGGGGAGGGGCGTGCGCCGTACCCCCCGTTTGTGCGGCCGTGGGGGGCCTGTAGGGCGGGGGGTTGCTCTTCCTCGGTCCGTCCCTCTGCCTTCCCTGGGCAGGCAACAAAGGGGGTGTCACTGGCGTCGTGCTGTCCATGGGGGGTGTGGCCCCCCATACCACTCCGGTTCGTACTCACCCGCCTTCTCTGGGCGCGATCTGTGCGGCGTCCTGGCGCGTTGGCGCCGGCTCGCTTGTTCTGCGCGGCCCCTGTGGGAGCCGGCGGCTGGAGCGGGCGGGCGGGTCGCGCTCCTGCTCCTCTCTCTGGCGGGGGGGGGACCATCCCCCCTGCCTCGGGGGGTGGGGGCCGGGGCCCCCGCGGCTTGCGGGCCGGTGGGGGGTGGGGGGAGGGGTCGCGCCGCGGCCTCCCTGCTCCCCTCCCGGATGGCGGCCTGCGGTACTCAATCCTGGGCCCCCTGGTGTTGTCGGTGCACTTCCTTCCGGCGTGCGCGTGCGGTCAGGGTCGCAGTGCCGCCCCGGGGTTGGGGGGGGTGGGGGGCGGCCAGTGGACCGCTCCCCCGGGGGCCCTTGCAGACCTGAAGCCCCCCTCTGCCCTCCCTGAGTGGGCTGTGGTCACGGGAGGGTCATGTGGGGCGCGGCCCCCTTACTGTTCTGGTTCGCGCGTTGCTCCGGCACGCTGGTGTGGGCTCGCCCCGCGGCCGCGACCCCCGCGGGAGCAGGTCCAGTCGCATCCCCCCCCCCGCGTCGCGGTCCCTTCTCGGCGGGGGGTGTCCCCTCGGCTCCGGGGGGGCGGAGGGCCGCTCCTGTGGCTCCCTAGCTGGGGGGGGTGCGGGGGGCCGCCCCCCCGCCCCCCCGCCCCGTCGGGCGTCGGCCTGCCTTCCGTTGCCCCCGGCGTGCCCCCCCGGGGTATACTCGTGTCGTGGGGGTTGCCGGGCGGCCGCGGGCGTCGGGCGCGGTCCAGTCGGCCGCCGACAGGTCAGTGCAGCGGGGGGGGGGGGGGGAGGGGGGGCGAACCCCCCCGCCCTGGTTCGCGCCCCCGTCTTCCCCAGGCTGGCCTCTGATAAGGCCGCTTTGTTTGCGCCGTCCTGGGCGTCGCCGGTCCGCCGTCGGCCGGCAGCAGGCAGGGCGTGTGGGCGCCTGCCTTGGCCGTGGTGCCCCCCCACGCCGGGTGCAGCGGCCTCTTCGGGGGGGGTGTGGGGCAGCAGTTTCTTCGGTCTGCCTCTGTCCGCTCTTTGGCGGTAATTTGGGTGCTGACCGTACCCTGAGGCTATTCAAGCAGTGGTTCCACACTACATGGACTGACGACCAACTGTGGAAAACCCTCCAGCCTATCGTCGACAAGTGCCCGTGCAGGTCCTGCAAACCAGGGGATGTCAGGGACAGAGGTCTCTACTCGACCCTGCCCATCCCTCACTGTGCTAACAGTGTTGTATACGTGGACTACACGGAGATGCCGAAGTTCGGGGGCTATGACTTCACCCTCGTTGTAACCTGTGGGGTGACCAGGTCTACCAGGGTGTTCCCATGTACCAAGCACATTACCGGGGAGGAGGCTATCAAGATACTCCTGGAGGAGTAATTTTGTGTCTATGGGGCGCCCAAGGACCTCAACTCCGATGAGGACGTACGAGTACGCTCAGATACCGGCTGGTACAAGAGGGTCCTGAGATTCCTCAATGTCCAGGTGTCTACAGGGATCCCCTACTCGCACACGAGCAACCCCCTATGTGAGCGACAGATCCGTGTCCTCAAGGAGAATGTAAGGACATGGTGCAAAACTGAACGCACCCGAGACTGGGTGAGACTACTCCCCGTCATATCCTTGATGATGAACTCCCAAGAGAGTTCAGCTACTGGCTACTCGCCCCATGAGCTATTCCTAGGGCGCCCGGCGTGCTTCCTACATGCCCCCTATCCAGAGGACATGGGTCCAAGAGCAACAAGCGAAGGTGGACAAGGCCAAGGCTATGCTCCAGAGAGTGAGGGAGCATCAGTGGAACAAGAAGAACAAGCACCGAGTACCGGCCACCTACCAAGAGGGGGACTGGGTGCTGGTGCATCACAGCCGACTACCCGCCTGGCCACCCTCTACCAGCGACGACCCATACTGCGGGCCCTATAAGATTCGCTCTGTGGATGGACACGGTATCACCGTGCCGTGTTCTCCCCGTCTAGGGGGGACCCTGGTGTGCGCTGCTCAACATCTGAAGCGCTACTATGATCCTGAAGACCTCTGTGGGGAAGAGTGGGTGCTTAACGACGAGGAGATCGCCGCCCTAGACTTACAAGGGGCTGCCAGCCCTATGGAAGTTGAAGGAGAACTCCCCGACATGGACACCGATGAGATGGCTAAAGAGGGCTTCTACCTGGTGAAGTCTGTCCTATGCCAACGCTATTGCCAGGGTTGGCCTTCCTCACTCTCTGGGAAGGGTTTGGAGTTGAAGAGGCCACCTTGGAGCCCTTCTCTGCGTTTGTTCTACCTGAGGGGCGCCTAAACTCAGTTCTGGTTGACTACTTGTCCCAGAGCAACCTCAGTGAGTTGCTGAGGCTCGCTGAGACGCTTGCCTCCTGTTAACCCCGCAACTGAATTGCTCTTCTTTTCATTTTTGGAAATGAATGACTTAGAACTTGTTTTCCTTGAAACTTATCCAAGTTTTCCTTCAAATAACCCAAAAATGTACCCCAAAGGCGACCACACAAGGCGACGGCAACATACTCAACATTCGACGAAATCACGGGAGTGATTTCGAAACGGTCCCTTTCATGTCCTAAGAAGATATGAACAAAGGGGGACATATAACAATGAAATATGCCCAAAACAATGCATAAATGCACTATGAACACGGGTCTCCCCCCAATGCGTGGTGCCAGTGCACCGACGCGTTTGGAAACCCAATCAACATATGCATGCAAGGCCCAACTGATGGGCTGTCATTTGGTGCATGTAACTTCAGAAACTGAGCTACCTACGATTTTTTAAAAAATCGTGAACATAGCACAGTTGCGCCAAAAAAACAAGCACGGAACGGCGTCGCGAAAGTGCCGTAACATCCGCTTATACTTAAAACTGATATAGAATTAATCTTATCAATACAACTGATTGAATTCTCTTAAAAATCGTCAGAAATCGACAATTTTTGGATCGGCGCGCGCGATCTCAGGACTGGCCGTCGCCGAGCCAAACTCAGTTTTATAGTACAGAAAATGGTGAAAACACCATCAGTGTAAAAATACAGAAATTCCTGATTGACTGATACCAACACTGTCCAAAACAGTGCTGAGATAGCCGATTTCCGTTTGTACACATATATCAGGAAAATACACTGAAAAAAGCGAAAATATAGGTTGCACGAAAACCTTACACTCCCTTCCCAAGTCCTGAGACACATCTCAGGCTGAAAAGCACAAAGAAGGTGCAGTGCAACAACAAAGTTGGGTGGGAAAAATCCAAAGCATTTGGGTCGGGTGTTAACCCCGCAACTGAATTGCTCCACGGGTTAACACTCCCCTCCGGAGCTGAGAAACACCCACAGAGAATGGGTGCTTCTGTGGCTGAATCTATGAGGATAAGCCGAGGAGCAATAAAAAAACACAGATTTTTACTTTGATCCCGGACCTGGGATTTTAGGAAGCACCGCTGGGTTCCGGTACCCGCATGTAATGTACATGTCTACACACACACCACTCATGGCACTCACAAGTGCCTCACACATAGGGTCCTCTGACCCCCAGGCTCAATCACAGTAAAATTTCTGCAATCCTGGACAGAAATTAATCATAAAAAAATGACCTCTGCACAGAATTTAAATTACAAAATAGTGGAAAAAAATAGTGAACAAACAAAAAATAAAAAAAAGCACTTCTGAGATGTCCTGACCCTAAAACCAAAGACAACACAAAGCAAATCAGAAAAATCCACAGTTTGTAAAATCATCCACTGATCATATAAGATAATACAGAAATAACCAATAAGACCATTTCTCATGGCCCATAGTTATTATGATTACAATTCTGGTCACCAATCTTCTTGGCCCATGCCATGAATTATATTTTCTGAAATCTTCATATTTTTGACTTCCAATTTGACCACTTCGTAATCTGCAGGATGTGGGCAGCGCTGTCGTCCTTGCTGGAGGTTGAGAACTCACCAATGATCATGATATAATCTTGAGAACTATCCAAAGGTCCATGGCACTCTGTCCATGGCACCCAACTGGAGTAATCAATCTTGAAAACCATCCAAAGGTCCATGGCACTTTGTCCATGCCACCCAACTGGAGTAATCAATTTAAAAATATCAAGTCGCACACACCATTGGGATAATCGCGCTGCAACTTGTTCTTCAGCGCTACGCACTCCCAGCGCGATGCCCAAGGTCTCCTTGGTCGTCAATGTCCTTGTAATAGGGCTCAAAGTAGTCAAATGGTCCTCAAATGGTGTAGGCACCAAGGACCTTCTTGAACATGATTTTGGGGTTTACCAATTGCTCCATAGATCTCGTCGACGATGTTTGCGTCGTCGTGGTCGTCGTCTTCAACGTCGTCGTCGTCGTCGTCGTCGTCGTTGAGGGCGTTTCGAAATTCTTTTCATTTTTGGAAATGAATGACTTAGAACTTGTTTTCCTTTAAACTTATCCAAGTTTTCCTTCAAATAACCCAAAAATGTACCCCAAAGGCGACCACACAAGGCGACGGCAACATACTCAACATTCGACGAAATCACGGGAGTGATTTCGAAACGGTCCCTTTCATGTTCCAAGAAGATATGAACAAAGGGGGGCATATAACAATGAAATATGCCCAAAACAATGCATAAATGCACTATGAACACGGGTCTCCCCCCAACGCGCGGTGCCGGTGCACCGACGCGTTTGGAAACCCAATCAACATATGCATGCAAGGCCCAACTGATGGGCTGTCATTTGGTGCATGTAACTTCAGAAACTGAGCTACCTACGTCTTTATAAAAAATCGTGAACATAGCACACTTGCGCCAAAAAAACAAGCACGGAACGGCGTCGCGATAGTGCCGTAACATCCGCTTATACTTAAAACTGATATAGAATTAATCTTATCAATACAACTGATTGAATTCTCTTAAAAATCGTCAGAAATCGACAATTTCTGGATCGGCGCGCGCGATCTCAGGACTGGCCGTCGCCGAGCCAAACTCAGTTTTATAGTACAGAAAATGGTGGAAACACCATCAGTGTAAAACTACAGAAATTCCTGATTGACTGATACCAACACTGTCCAAAACAGTGCTGAGATAGCCGATTTCCGTTTGTACACATATATCAGGAAAATACACTGAAAAAAGCGAAAATATAGGTTGCACGAAAACCTTACACCTCCAAGACTAAAGCTAGGGACTGAACCTTACCCTTACCTGCCTAAGCGTATGTGTGAGTGTGCAATTCCTAAGGTCCTGAGAGCAAGCCGCAGAAGTGGTGTCCTAATTGTACCGAAGTCTGCACGCTTGCTAAACCTGGAGGGTTGTCTTTTTGATGTCACGGGGTACGCCCCGGGTCTCCCCTCCCCTAAGCGCCCCATTTCTGTGCTGGCGCAAAACCTTGGGGGAATACCGAGCGTACTAAACCAGGTTTTGTTTACCCTACCTATCTGTCTACTACAGGGAGGGGTGGCCAAAAGCTATGAAGGCATGAAAACACCATTTTGCTAAGTGGCCAAAACGCTGACCTAACCACCGCCACAGCCGACCAACCCTGCTAAAATTGCAGGAAACGGGTGGGACAGTGCCACACGCACTACAGGTCCTACACACCCTACAGTGGCACCATCCTGGTGGGCGAGCGCTACTGCAACTGGCTCAAGCCCCCACCCAGGATTACCACTCCTACACTCACGCTCTACTGGGTGGTGTTGAAGATAAAGTCGTGGGTCCTAATGACCCTCCTGTGAAGAAGACAAGAGAACACAGCGCTGCTAAGCAACTGTGGCCTAACAGGGACGTCACAACACGTTTCCCTGCTAGGGCCTGGAGGGGAGAGGCGCACAGGTGGCGTGCACAGCGTGGATGTCAATGGAGTTGAACTGCCCTCGCCACTCCTGGCTGAGGCGCAGTTAATAGATTGTGGGATCAGCGCCCTTGTTTAACAGGGCAAGAAAAAAAGGGACGCTGCTGCACCAATCACCCTACCTGCCCACCTGTAAAGCAAAGGCCAATGAATGGGTGTTTGCGGCTGAGGAACCAAGCCACACTCCACGTATTATACACTTCTCAGTGTGACCTATAATACGCTGTCCTCAAACACCCCTGTCAAGCAAGCAAGCGTTAAGAGACTCCTCAGGTTCTCTTAAAGAACGTACCGAGGAGCCCCTGGGTAACCTAAACAAGGTTTACCGTGCGCAGCTCGCGTGGCCTACCCTTTAATGCGTGTGTGAATGCACGAGCATGCACAAGTTTGCGACCAACCTTTGGCAATTTTACCCACAATCACGAACTCTACCAGGGGGTGGCCCCACCTGGGCTTACCTACCTTACCTACCGCTGGAGAGTGAAGCAGGGTGAGGAGAAAAAGGAGGCGCAAGCGAAAGACGTCGCTATGCACTTGTGTGTATGTCCAATCACCCTGATCTTACCTCTAATCATCTGCAATCTTTCTATGGCCCATGGCCCGGAGGCCTGTGGTCAGTCATACCGGTTATGGCCCATGGCCCGGAGGCCTGCGAGCCTTCATACCCGTGCGGAAGCCGTTGATACCGGCTATCCCCGTTCTCTAACCCGTGAAATCTGGAATCCGATTTCTAACCAATAAATCGATGTAGAATTACCGTGATTTTATTGTCTTGATCGATTTTCGGTCAGAAATCGGTGAAATACCCGATTTCTACCGCGATTTCTAATTGTCGTGAAATCGCCGCCTGATGTCGCCTGTTTGCGCGACTTCGTCGCTTCTCCGTGGCGAGTTTTGTGATTGAGTTTTCTCGAGTACCTGTGAGGTTCTAAGAGAACTTAAGGGCTGTATCTAGAGGGTATTTTATGAACTTTCATCTGGTGTATTCACCAGAATTTTTCGCCGTTGCGTTTTCGAGAAAATCAGCGCACAAGGCTTTCCGTCGATCGTGCGAACTCATGCTTCTCAAGGACCAAGAGTTCGCACGGAACCCTACGTCTCCCCCCTATGTCTTTCATCCATGCCCCTTTCACGCGGGCATATCATCTTGCTTAGGGAAGCGGGCGATGGCGGTGTTTTAGGCAGCCTATGGGTCTCGCAAACCCAAGTCGTTTGCGTGCGCAAACGCTAACTTTGTGTCCTTGTGAGCATGAACGTTAATGACCGAACACAATGCTCACAAGACCAAAAGCCCGAGGCCATTTTCGTTTTACTAGCGAACTCAACGATGGCTCCTTGCAATTCAATGCGTACCAAAACTCTATTTTCAAAAGAGGGCAAGTTTTGGTCGAAAATTAGGCCAAAATGGCCAACCCCCCGAGGCTCGTATTCGAAGCCTATGGGGAGTTGAGCCTCGAACCAAGGCAATATGTAAAGTAGACACCACGAAGGACATCGTGGATGGCTTGGTTGATTTTTACAACCTTGTCTCCTATTTTCTATTATTTCGCCTTGTGAGCACGCGTGCCACATTGCCTCTTTGCAAACGCGCTGATATGCAAGCACTAATGACACGAGTGGGCGGAGACAATCTAACCATAGGGTGCATGTTTGGAAGCACCTACTATGGGTGCACTCCAAAAGTGTTTACTCATATTTTTGCTCCTCAAGGTCCCAAAGATATGCTCATGCCAATATCGCCGATATATGCACTTTTCCCCATAAATAGTGTGCTTCAAGGATTGAGGTGTTAAAAATGCTTTCATTGTGCTTTGAACCTCAACCCTTGTTGCAAAAGGGAAGCAAAGCTTCGGTTTACATCCATGCAAAAGCCCGAGGCTCCTTTCTCCTGCGATACGGAGATACGGTATTTGGAGGGACCGCTCTTGGGTGAATTTTGGCCGTTTTGCCCAAAATGGCCACAAACTCCTTCTCCCCCTGATTTCACCCCCGAGGTTGCGTGCGCCACTTGACCAAGGGTAAGGGCAATTCGGAGAGGGAACATAAACCCGCATCGAATGGGATGTTTCCCCATGTGGCCTCTCCTCTCGATGGGAGAGTTGTGAGTCACCCAATTTGGGGCATGTTGCCATTCTGCCCCATACGTGTGTCACTTTCCCCCCAATGGGAAAAATGGCTAGAGGCGACCATGAGGGATGGCAAGTGGCATATATTCCGACCTGAGTCCCATGTGACTATCGCATCTTTGGTTGAAAGAATCCTCGCCGTGGCCATGGAGATATGGCATCATGAGTGCGGGCCGTTTTGGCCAAATTTTGCTGTTTTTGCCATGGTGTATGCCATATTGGAATTACCATATCTCCATGGGGCACGCGATCTAGCCGGGGGATAAGTGCACATATTGTGGCATATGACCAAGGGTTGAACGCCCTTGAGTTTCGTCTTTGCTCCTCTGGCTCATCCGGAGTTATTCAACTTTTGGTGCGATCCACGATCCCCACCTTTGCACCGCATGTTGCTTTCTGCCCCGTCCGTGTGGTCATCCCCTCGGTGAACAGTAAGCAGCCAGCGTGACAGCAAGCGATAACCCAGGGCATGGGACCAAAGGAGATATCAAGGGTTGTGAATCAAGGCTTGGCGCGTCAATATCGCCCAGATTTCCTACCCTGGACGGTCGCCCGAGACGGCCGATTTTGCCATTTTGGCAATCATGACCCCACGTGACGAACCCGTGGCGCCCTGATGCCGGGACCTCAGAGGGAACCAGGTTGGGTGAGGGCTTCAGGGAGTTCGTACTCGAAGGGCATAGGGTCAGTTGCCTCGTCCCTACCTCTGGCGGGTCCTGAGGAGGGGTCAATTTTGGAGATTTTGGAGCTAATATCAGTTTGGGCTGAAACAGCCCATTTTCAGCTACCAACTCCTAGGGGATAATGGGGGGGCCATATCTCTGGCTCAGAGGGGAGTTGGGACCTGCTGTTAAGGGAGCGTAGGGAGCCACTGTCGGTTGGCCTTGGAACCCGTCTTGGTTCCCAGGAACTCGCCTGTGGCTGGGCCGGACACCCCCCCTATTGGCAGGGTTTCAGGGTCCGGACTGAGCAGGGCATGGGTTGTGTTTGAGCCCCCGCCCCCACCAGCCACTGGGAGGGTCGGACCTGGGATTGGGATACAAGTTAGGATAGAGTGTCTATTGTCCTGCGATGCCCTTACCCCAGTCCAGTCTTAGCCCCATGTGTACATATCCTGATGTGTTGCTGTACATACTTTCGTTCCCTTGTTGCAGAGTGGCAAGGATCCTGAAACGCTTTGTCACATGACACGAGCGTATTGATGCCCTTGTGAGCGTAGTGCCTTGCCTGCCTGCTCACCTGTGCGTATCACCGCAGCGTCCCGTGGCCGGCCCCCCACGGGAACGCATCAAAAGCGTTTCACCGCCGCGGGGTTACCCAACCCTCGCGTGCCACTCGGGGCCACCAACCCCGAGCAGCGCGGCGCAGCCGCTCGCAGCTCGCAGCTCGCAGCGCAGCGCAGCAGCCCGCAGCGCAGCGCAGCAGCTCGCAGCGCCGCCCAGCGACAGCGCCGAGTTCGTCACGGAGCCAGCAGCGCCGTCCAGAGCATCGCCCTGACCGCGCCGCGACCGTGAAGGAAGTGGACAGACCAGACCCATCGGCCGACCAGCAAGGCCGCGTCAACCACTTCCACAACCACCGGCTGACCAGCACCAGCCGCACACCCAGTCCAGTGCTGCAGCACCCGCCTCAACAACCACCACCAGTTCGTTGAGTAGAACGAGTGCATACCAATGACCTCAAGACCAACTACGCCCCCGCTGCCATGGTGAATTGGCAAGAAGCGGGCAGGACGTGGCCGCGGCCCCACCCCCATGCAGCGCAACTACTGCGTGGGTTGATTTGGGACCAGCACTACCGCCACAGGCACCCCCAGTGCGAAGGCGGCATGCCCCGGAGCTTCGAGCTCCGCACGGACATCGCCCCCGACCGCCTGCAGGCCGTGGAGGATTGGCTGCGGGCGGAAGAGTTCGCCTACCGCCACCAGCAGAGGCGCTGGAGGAAGTGGACCCGGCCGGACAGGCCTGGCGAAGGCCTGCGCCCCGACGGGATTGAGGAGGACGGGGAGCCCAATGTGTACCCGTCGGGCGCCTCGATCAATGTCTCCATGTGGGACATGATCGAGAAGAGCTTCCCGGAACCGGGGAGCGAGCGCAGGCTGCAGGGCAGCAGCAGCGCGTCTCCGGGGGAGGAGAGGCGGTCCGCCGGGGACAGGAAGCGGAAGCGGAAGTGGCGGGAGTACCAGGAGTCCCTGGCCGCCGAAGCCGCCCAAGGCGCCAAGGGCGGAACCCCAGCCCCCAGTCCCCAACGGGCCAATGGTGGTCATCACCCCGGCTCCACCACCCTTGGCGACTACATCAAAGTCGCCAGGCAGACCAAGGCCAAGCCCCGTCTGCTGCTCCTGAGGCCCCAGCAGGCCTCAGCAGGCCCCAGCAGCGACGTGGAGTCGGCCCACCGCGGGAGGATGCCGGCCGACCAGGCCAGCTCCAGCAGCAGCGTCGCTCCCGACAGGGACGTGGCGCGCGCCTGTGAGCACGTCTGTGGGGTGCCCTGCAACCTTCGGGTTGTCCGGCAACGGGCCAGGCAGCACAGCGCTGCCGTGGAGGGCGCCGTCGGCATCGCCCAGGAGGAGGCTGCGGAGTGGGCGCATGGCATGGCCATCCACGCCCGGACCGTGGCGGCCATTGCGGCCGGACTCACGGCCGTAGCCGCCCATGGGGCAGCGACTGCCAAGGTCAACGGTGAGTTGGCGGCAGCCGACGAGGAAGGCCGCCTGACGCAGGAGGCCATTGCCTGCAGGGAGGCCGAGGTGAGGGCGCTGGAAGAGGCGCTCGCCCAAGAGAGGGCAAAGAAGGAGGCGGAGGAAAGGGCCCACGCCGAAGCGACGGCTAAGGCCCAGGCGGACGCCGCCAAGAAGGACGCCATCGAGGCCGCGCGACGGAAGGTCGCTGAGGAGAAGGCCAAGACGGAGGCGGAGCTGGCGGCGTTGGAAGCGCAGAAGGCGCGGCTGCAGCAGGCCCGGGAAGCCGAGGGGGCTCGTGCTCGGGAAGAAGCCGAAGTGCGGGCTGCCGCAGCCACCGCCGCCGCAATGGAGGAGGCAGAGGCCAAACTCCGCCGCGAGACTCCGCCGGGAGGATCACGAGTGGAGACCCTTCGAAAACCTTTCGAAGGGGACGCCTCCTCCAGGATGACGCTGGACGAGGCCGACACGGGCAGCAGTGGGAGCAGTGGCCCCACCGCCCGTCGACGGAGGAACGGCAAGGGGAAGACCCCCGAGAGGCCGCGGAGGCCAGCGGGTGGACACCCCCACGACAGTGACCCCTTCTTCACCGCCAGTGACGGGGATGAACGAGGCCGCCGACATCGCCAAGTGGTGGCTTGGACGGGCGGAGGAGGCGGAGACGTCCCCATGGAACCGGAAGGTGAGGATGAGGATCTCCCTCCTCCCTACCGGAGCTCGGAGCCTTCCGAGACCGAGACGCCCAGGTGGGGCGACATGGACGAGGATGACGACATGGACTTCGGCATCACGAAGAGGCGCCCATCCTCGGACCCACCGAGGCGACCGGGCGAAGACCCACCGGGACGCCCTGGCGGAGGACCATCAGGACCCCCTGGAGGACGCCCAACAAGTGGACCCCCTGGAGGCGGACCACCGGGCGGGGGAGGACCCCCTGGACCGGGCGGACCCGGCGGATGCCCTCCTGGAGGACCCCCTGGGGACCCTGACGACCCACCAGGGAACAGCGACCCGGATACCACCTGGCGGTGGATTGTCTACCTCCGCAGGAGAGTCCAGTTGCTCGAGCTGGAGGTAGACACGGGCAAGGGCGAGATGGCTCGCATCTCCAGGGTCGCCGCGCGCGCGCAGAAGGAGCTGGACATCGCCAGGGCCGAGACCAAGTCGCTGACCAACGTCGTCAGCGGCCTGCAGCAGAGGCTGGACGCGCTGGGAGCCCGTGGGAGCGTCAGAAGCGACCACCCACCCCTGCAGTCTGGCTCGTCGGACGACGGCTGGGGACCCGGACCAGGTCCAGGCAGACCCCGCGCCCCCGGCGGAGCCCCCAGGAGTCGCCCCAGCGCCAGTGCCCCCTCTCTCACCGCCCCCTCTCACCACAGCGCGGGCCGCCGCAACGAGCACGTGCCACCCGGCAGTGGCAGTGAGGATTGGCGTGATGAGTGGCTCAGCGCAGAGTACCGCAACCGCCGTGCTCCACCGCGGACACCGGTACGCCCCCGGCGCCCCGCACCAGCCCTGGAGCCAATCCCAATGGCTGGTGGACGTTATGGTGGACTCAGGGATGAGGTCCCCAGAGGAGACGTGGAGTGGGATGTCGGCGAAGGCGAGGATCTGGACCTGGACCTGGAGGATTTCGACATCAGCCCGCCGCGTGGTGTACGACGGGAGGCCGCTGACCGCAGCCGCCGGCGCCGTGATGAGGATGCGTACATGGAAGGAGTACGGCGTGAACTGGGTCTAGGTTCAGCGTACATGGAGGAACCGGGGCGTAGCCACAGGGACTCCATGGAGGAGATGGACGTGGCGGCCGTGGGAGTCCGTGGGCGAGGCCGATGGGAACCTCGGTCGACCTCGCGGCCGGCGTTCATGGTCTCTAAGGCCGCGGACGCCGCCGTGTGGGAAGACTTGAAGGACATCAAGCCCCCCATGTACGACGGCAACCCCCTCAACCTCGACCGCTTCTTGGAGAAGCTGGACGATTGGAGGCTGACCGTCACTGAAGACATGCCTCACGCGGATGCGGAGAGATATGTCTTCAGACGGTTCAGGTACCGCCTGCCGGAACTGCTCGGAGAGCTATACTTCATGGCGACCAAGGAGGGGAAAATCAAGACCCTCAAGGAAGCCAAGAAGTGGCTCAACGAGCAGGAGCGGGTGGACGCTCCGCAGGTGGCTGCCAAGCGGTGGAAGTCCATCAAGCTTGAGCATGATGGACGGGAGATCCGCCTGTGGGATTGGCGGGACTTCCGAGGGAAATACACCCTCTACCGCTGCAACGTGGAGGATTGGAACGAGGGTGACGAGCAGGCTCGCCTGCTCTCCATGCTGCCGGAAGCATGGATCAAGAGGGTCACCAAGGAGGAATCCAAAAGGGCCAAGTCCAACCACACAGTCAAGATGATGCTCCCCAAAGAGTATCATACGAACGTGGTGGCTTGGGCGAAGAAGAACGTGGCCCGGGATGTCAAACGGCACTCCCTGCGGAACGCTCTCCTCATCACCGTCTCGGGCGATCGCGAGAAGACCGCGATGTGGCGCCTTGACGAGTGTGAGTTGAGCGGCCAGACCATCCGTCTGCAGGCCATCCCGGCGCGGATGAGCTGCGACGAGATCCTGGAGTGGGTTGGCGAGGAAGTACTCAAGGAGTACCGAAACTTCCACCACACCCGCGGGTTGAGGCCCGGTGACCGCGACGTCAACTACGTTGGCGAGGGACCTGGCGTGGAAGCTGCCATGGACCCAGCGGGAGCCGGAGGCGATGAGACTCTCGTCGACGATGACGACGACGATGAGCCCGCCGAGGTGGCCGTTTGTGCCTTCGTCGCCAAGAACCTGAGCGCGGGGAGCAAACCGGGAAACTGGAAGCCCCTGCAGCAGGGTTGGAGGAAGCAGGAGAAGAGGGACCCTCGCCGCATTGGCGAACGTCCGCTGTCCTTTGGGGAGTTCATACGAGCTCATCCTCAGGGCTGTTTCGTGTGTTATGGGAGGAAGCGAGGCTTCAACCATGACCACTGAACATGCCCCGTCCACAAGGCCGACACGGAGGCTTACAAGAAGGCGCACGGGTCGAAGAAGCGTGCGCCCGCGGGTATCCGGGAAGCCAAAATGGAGGTCGACAAGGAGGAGCTGGCCAAGCTGATGTCGTCGGTGGGGACCGAGTTGGCCAAGGAGATCCAGGAGATCAAGAGGAACTGGGTCCCCAGGTCGGACAACAAGAATAAGGAGAACAACCAGAACAACCAGAACAAGGACAAGGACAAGAAGCCTACTCGCGGCGAAAGAAGGAAGAAGGGCATCAACGAGGTTGATGCGGAGGAGAACACCCCTTCTTCCACAACCGACGCCCCCTAGCGGAGCCCCTGCAGCCTAGGGCCCCAGCTAGGGCGGTCGCAGGATGGTGACGTGGGAAGCGCCGAACCATCCCTGTTGGGAGTCGGTAAACACAAAGGGATTGCCGCGGGCGGAAGACCCGGTCCGGCACCCAGTCGCGGAGGCGGGGTCAGGGCAAGTTAAGGCACGAACCCTTGCACCCGTCCGTCCTTCGCGACCAAGAATGTGTTTGATGTACTACAGGATCTATCCGAGAGTATCGGAGGATCACCCGGACCGCAGCTGGATGCTGCAGATGGGCAGCCTGAGCCCATTGTCCACGACCTGCACCAGTCGCTTGTTGAGCTTCTGGAACGGCCGGAGATCCTGAGTTTGCACGCCGTGCGCCGTGTCGGTCGCGAGCGGCAGTTGCATCTTAAGGTCCGTGCCTTATGCGGGGAAGTGGAAAAGGTTTTCGACGTGTTGGTCGACACGGGAGCTCAGGTCAGCTTGGTCGAGGCTGGCCTACTTCCACCAGAGTGTCTGACCAACAGTCGGAAACCTGTCAGGCTGAAGGTGGCGAACGGCCAGTACATGGTGGGAGGCACGAAAGAAGCGGCCATCGGGCTGCAGTTCGTGAACCATCGTGAGCTGAGCCGCCCAGACCTCGGCAAGGAAATCCTCCTGCACGGTCGCTTCTACGAGGCCGAGATGGACTGGGACATGATCGTCGGGTACGACTTCATGATGGAGACGGACTCCGGCGTCCTCCCGGCCCAGGCCTCCATGACCCTGTACCAGGACGACCAGCTCTCGTGGCTTTCGTCACCTGAGCACCATGTGGAATGCCAATGGATCCACCCCGAACGCAATCAGCTCGAAGTGGCCGCGCTGGACACTGAGCCAACTGGTCCTGCAAACCAGGAGTACGGCGTAAGGCCGGAAGTGGCGAGCCGAGTTGTCGCGGACTTGGGAGCTTCGGATCTGGCCCTGGATGCGTTCTCTTCAGGAACCTCCGCCCATCTTCGGGTGTGTGAGAAGTACTGGAGCGCACAGGACTCCGCGTGGAAGAAGCACTGGGGTCCGCATCAGGGATTGATGTGGATCCATTGCCCCCGTTGGGACATTCCAAGAGCGATAGCGAAGATTCGCAAGGACCGCTCCAAGGCAGTGCTGGTTGTTCCTATGGGATGCACCGAGGAGGAAAGTACCCGACATTGGGTAGCCTCATTGACCAACATGACCTTAAACAAGGTCGTCCTACCGGCTGGAGAGAGTGTCTATCAGGACGCTAAGGGACAGCCCATGCCACCCCAGAGATGGCCAACGGAATTCCACTATGTGGATGGGGGCCTTGATCAGGCCGACACCACGGACTTCGTGTGTGTCAACCGCATCATAGCGGAGCCTTGGAGGCAATGCTTTGCGGTTCCCCCTGTTGACATCGAGGAATCGGAATCGGAAGAGCCCCTCACTGAAGAGGAGTGGGATCTGGTTCAGGGGTATATGGATCAGCCCTTTCACGACTGGGGAAACCAGCGTGAGGGCAAAGGCCAGGACAAAGCCTGGTGGGAAGTGGACTCGATCATCTCTGGTTCCTATGATGGAGATACCTTCGTAAGGAGGGTACTGGACCACCTGTCCAGCCAGGACGAGCCAATCGGGGGTAACCCACCCACCTACGGCGATCTATTCCGAGGCAAGACCAGGGATGGCCCTTTGGGCTACCTGGGAAGACCACCTGAGCCGAAAGCGAGCGGAGTAGCTACCCCTCAAGTAAGCTCCGTGGTCCAGGTGCCCGGAAAAGCCAAGGCAGAATCCGATGATTGCCCCAAGATCCAGGCATTGAGGGCCAGGCTGAAGCAGAAGTATGGTGATACCTTCTTCAGCGGTAAGCCTGTGTTTCCCCCACCGGTGCGTGGACCGTATGGCGAGGCCAAGATACAACTGAAGCAGGACCCCCGTGTGTATCGGCACCGGGAGTTTGCCCTGAGGGGCGAGAGGAAAGAGGCCATGGAGAAGATCCTCCGTGACTTCATCCAGAGAGGCTGGCTCGAGCCGTGCCACTCCGAATGGGCCTCTCCGTGCTTCGTCGTCCCCAAGAAGGTTGCCGGTGAGTGGCGGCTCGTGGTCGACTACCGCGGCCTGAACGCCCAAACGCAGCACGACAGCTATACGCTGCCCCTCATTGAGGACATGCTGCAAAAACAACACCGGTGGAGGATCTTCACGGTTATTGACCTGAAACATGGTTATCATCAGATGCCTCTCGCCGAGGAGTCCCGTGCCTGCACAGCCATGAGCACCCCACTTGGACCTCTCCAGTGGAAGGTGATGCCCATGGGCGTTACCAACGGCAATGCGGCTTTTCAGCGGATGCTGGAGAACCTGCTTGAGCCGGTGCGCGACTGTGCGGACCCCTTCGTGGACGACGTGATCATCGCGTCCGGGGACCCCAGCATGAGCTACGAGGAGCTCCTGAAGGCACACGAGAGGGACGTCACTCGAGTGCTGGACCTTCTGGTTCCGCACAAACTCACGGGCAGCAGTGACAAGGCCACCATTGCGGTAAGCAAGGTGGTCTTCGCGGGCCACGTAGTCGGGAACGGGCAGCGAAAGCCCATACCTGGCAAGGTGGCTGCGATTGAGCACTGGGAAAAGCCCAAGACGGTCTCTGAGCTACGGGCGTATCTGGGGTTCTGCAACTACTACTCGGGGTATATCAAGATGTATGCCGAGTATGCAGCCCTCATGACGACCATGCTCAGGGGCAACCGAGAGGAGACCAAGAAGGGGTCCAAGAAGGCTCTGGTCTGGACAGCTGAGTCCGACCGCGCCTTTGAGGGGATGAAGCAGGCGCTGCTATCCGCAGTGGGTCTGCACCTCGTGGATCCCGACCGAGGGTTCGTCCTGCGCACCGACGCTTGCGACTACGCCATTGGCGCTGTGTTGGAGCAAGTGCTTGACGACGGGAGGCACGTGCCCGTGGCCTTCTGGAGCCGAGTCCTGGCGGAAGGCCAGAGACGGACGTGGACGCCCTGTGAAAAGGAGGCGTATGCCATCGTCATGGCTCTCAGGAAATGGGCTGGGTACATAGCCCTCCATCCCGTCACCGTCTGCACCGACCATCAGAGTCTGCAGTCGTGGCACAAGGAGCGCGTGGACACCCCCTCAGGTCCCGCCTCCCGACGGGCAAGATGGCATGAGACCTTGGCCAAGTTCGACCTCACGGTTGTGTATATTCCTGGAAAGGATAACACCGTGGCGGACTGTCTCAGTAGGTGGGCCTATCCCGCCAGCAAGGGCATGCAGGATATCTCTGCCCATGGCGATGAGGCTGAGACCGCTGAAGCCAAGATGATCATCGAAATGGAGCGCCTGATGGAGGAGGAGGGTGCAAAATGCTTCGTCGTCATGGCCGCGGATGCCCCATTCGCAACGAGGGTGAGCAGAGCGGTCGGAGTACTCGCCCCTGAGGGAGCTGAGTCCGACAAGCACCTCTTCCCGGAGTCTTGCCTCCAGGACGACTGGACCGACGATTACGCCAAGTCTGAGGCCTTTGCGGCCGAGTATAGGGCTGTGACCGACCCTGACGACGGGCAGAAGTGGCCGAAGGGGCTGACCGAGGAAGATGGCAAGCTCCACCGGAATGGTAAGCTGCTAGTACCGGAGTTCGGGTGCTCGAGCTGTGTAAATCTTGGCACCACCACATGCTGCACCCAGGGGTCAAGAAGCAAGCCCTTGACATGCAGCGTCGGTTCGAGGTCGACCATATCGTTCCCTACACCGCCATCAAGAAGGTCAGGAAGGGTTGTTCCGTCTGCCAGGCCTGTAATCCCGAAAACCGGAACGTCAAGGGGGAACCCCAATGGACCCCGGTTCCTGACCAGCCCATGGAGAGCGTGGCCATGGACGTCTTCTCCATGCCCGAAGTGCACATTGGCAATGAGACCTTTGACTGTGTGGTTCTCTGTGTGGACCGCCACAGCGGCTACGTTGTAGCCGTTCCGGCACGCAAAAAGGGGTTGCTTGCCAAGGAAGTGGCAGTCATGATGATTCGTCATTGGCTGACCGTCTTTGACATCCCCCGCACCATTTGCAGTGACCGAGGGCCCCAGTTTACTGGTGGCTGGTCCAAGGCTATGTGTTCCCTCATGGGGATACGTCATGCCAAGAGCGTCGCCTATCTCAGCCGGTCTAACGGCCGTGCTGAAGTGGCTGGACGGCAGCTGTTCGAGAAGCTGCGCAAGATCCACATCACCAATCCACGGCGGAACTGGTTTGAGGAGATGTGGCCTGCTCTGAAGGCCCATCATGACACCCCCAGTCCGACGGTTTGTCCCCTCACCAGATTCTGTTCGGCAGGGACCCCCTGGGTAGGGGACTTCCCTTGTCTGGTGATGGCATGGCTATGGATGCCAAGGAATTCTTCGCGCGGCAAGAGCAAACGGCGCGGGACATCCGCCAGCAGCTCGAGAAGGAGCATGCTGACCGTCAGAAGTCCGCCCCGAGCTCGGCAGCGCAAACGTTCAGGGTGGGAGACCCGGTGTGGGTGATCAGACCCCGCCCCATGGGCACCCACCGCACCAAGACCTGGTTCACACCCGGCGAGGTGGTCCGCAGGATTGGTGAGGGCACCTACCGCATCAAGGTGGGTCACGGACAGTTCCGGGAGCGCCACGAGAGTCAACTCCGTGTGCGGGAGCCCGACCTCCGTGGCCAACATGTGTCCCTGAACTATGCCGCACATGAGGCTGATTCGGACGACGACTATGCTGAGCAGGACGACTATACTGTCGAGAAGATCCTGGCTCAGCGTCCGAAAGCCTCGGCACCCGGAGGTCTGGAGTTCAAGGTTCGTTGGCGAGGCTATGGGCCGTCCCACGACACCTGGGAACCCGTCTCCTCGTTCGTGCCGCGGATCAATACTCCCTTCATGGAGTACATCCGCAAGCACAAGACCAAGATCCATGTCTTGGACTTGGCAGCACTCACCCGGGCGATTGCAGCCAGGGGTGCCTGATCAGCGCCCTGAGCTCTCCCCTGATGTGTTTTCAGCGCTTGTGAGGTCGACGGATCGTCCCTTACTTGCTTGCTCTCTTCCATCTTTCGGTGACCTGCCATCAGAGTGGCCATATACCCCCCCCTGCTGTATCCAGAGGAGGATGGCCCCTCTCTTCTTCTCTTCGTCACTTACCCCCCTGCTGAATCCTTGGGAAACCAGGTAGGGCGACTGACCTTCATTTTTCTGAGCTCTTGCGGCCTTGAAGCCCATACGACGTTGCGCAACGGATGCCGCTGTCATCGGCATTGCGATTTTTGAGTGTGTGGTTTGGTCCCATGGCACTTGCGGGGTCCAGACCACTCGACGTGTGTCTGCAGACTATATATGGCCTGGACTCAGGCGTTTTCCTGTCCACCCTCCTGCATATGCCTTATCCTAACCGGGGCGTGGTTTGGCGCTCTTTCCAGAGTGTGTTTACACGCCTATTTACCCCGCTTGTTTTGCTTTTCCGCCCCTCCAGGATATGTGCATCTGTATGTCAGCCCGTCACTGAAGTGTGGACTGTTTTTCCCCCGAAGGGATGCGAATCGTATACAGAGGCGCCTTGAGTCGCCGTGTACATGTTCTTACAGCCTGGTCCGGCCTGGACCAGTATCCACGTACCGATTCTACTGTTTGAGTGCCCGTGATACCGTGTTGCCCTATTCGCTGTGTGTGGAGATCCTGATGGCGCCAGGCGGGAAGCCCAGCTGCCTGACTACACTCCCAGCGGTCCGCCACTGTCAGTCCCAGTGTGAGCCTACCGATTCGCAGACGCACTTGCAGTCGGATGGCGGCCTCCGTCGCTCCTGACCTCGGTCAGTCTGCCTGGGAAACTGGTGGTTTGAGGAGTCGACGCCTCCGCCCACACTGCATGAGGACTCCCTCATGTATGGCCTTCGTGGTAATAGGGCGAGGGAAATGACGGCCTTGATGCCCGATCCCTTCAGGAGGAGATCCCTTAAGATCCCTTAAGGAGTTCGGCTGTGACACTCTGTACTCGCGTCGTATGGATATGGACATGGTGCGCCCGAGGGAGGACCCGTGGGGACTCTCCCCAGTCGGCGGGCCTTGGGAAGCTTGGGGTAGCCTGATGGATCTTTGTGGTCGCTCTCGACCTGTGGGACCACCTCGGTCGTCGTGTGTCGCCTATGTTGGCCGTGTATGCCACTGCCACTGTGGTGGTGACCGTAGCAGCTGGCACCCGGTGCGCCTGGTATGGGTTAACGGGTCCTTTGGATGCCGAACAATCGCCGCAAGGACCCGGGACTTGATACTTGATACAATACTTGCAGTTACTCAGTCTACAGCACCGTACCTGTTTTACTGTGAGATTTGACAACCTAACCTGGGAATCAGCCTGAAGAAGGATGTGACACCCCCCCCCCCCTTCAGGGGATGGTCCTGGGTACCCGCTGCCATGCATGGGCGTTATCGAGCCCCCCCCAGGGTTTGCTCTAAGGAGGGGGTTGAAGCGGTACCCAGAACCTATGGCCCATGGCCCGGAGGCCTGTGGTCAGTCACACCCGTTATGGCCCATGGCCCGGAGGCCTGTGAGCCTTCATACCCGTGCGGAAGCCGTTGATACCGGCTATCCCCGTTCTCTAACCCGTGAAATCTGGAATCCGATTTCTAACCAATAAATCGATGTAGAATTACCGTGATTTTATTGTCTTGATCGATTTTTGGTCAGAAATCGGTGAAATACCCGATTTCTACCGCGATTTCTAATTGTCGTGAAATCGCCGCCTGATGTCGCCTGTTCGCGCGCCTTCGTCGCTTCTCCGTGGCGAGTTTTGTGATTGAGTTTTCTGGAGTACCTGTGAGGTTCTAAGTGAACTTAAGGGCTGAATCTAGAGGGTATTTTATGAACTTTCATCTGGTGTATTCCCCAGAATTTTTTTGCCGTTGCGTTTTCGAGAAAAATAGCGCACAAGGCTTTCCGTCGATCGTGCGAACTCATGCTTCTCAAGGACCAAGAGTTCGCACGGAACCCTACGTCTCCCCCCTATGTCTTTCATCCATGCCCCTTTCACGCGGGCATATCATCTTGCTTAGGGAAGCGGGCGATGGCGGTGTTTTAGGCAGCCTATGGGTCTCGCAAACCCAAGTCGTTTGCGTGCGCAAACGCTAACTTTGTGTCCTTGTGAGCATGAACGTTAATGACCGGACACAATGCTCAGGAGACCAAAAGCCCGAGGCCACTTTCGTTTTACGAGCCAACTCAACGATGGCTCCACGCAATTCAATGCGTACCAAAACTCTATTTTCAAAAGAGGGCAAGTTTTGGTCGAAAATTAGGCCAAAATGGCCAACCCCCCGAGGCTCGTATTCGAAGCCTATGGGGAGTTGAGCCTCGAACCAAGGCAATATGTAACGTAGAGACCACGAAGGACATCGTGGATGGCATGGTTGATCTTTACAACCTTGTCTCCTATTTTCTATTATTTCGCCTTGTGAGCACGCGTGCCACATTGCCTCTTTGCACACGCGCTCATATGCAAGCACTAATGACACGAGTGGGCGGAGACAATCTAACCATAGGGTGCATGTTTGAAAGCACCTACTATGGGCCCACTCCAAAGGTGTTTACTGATATTTTTGCTCCTCAAGGTCCCAAAGATATGCTCATGCCAATATCGCCGATATATGCACTTTTTCCCATAAATAGTGTGCTTCAAGGATTGAGGTGTTAAAAATGCTTTCATTGTGCTTTGAACCTCAACCCTTGTTGCAAAAGGGAAGCAAAGCTTCGGTTTACATCCATGCAAAAGCCCGAGGCTCCTTTCTCTTGCGATACGGAGATACGGTATTTGGAGGGAATGCTCTTGGGTGAATTTTGGCCGTTTTGCCCAAAATGGCAACAAACTCCTTCTCCCCCTGATTTCACCCCCGAGGTTGCGTGCGCCACTTGACCAAGGGTAAGGGCAATTCGGAGAGGGAACATAAACCCGCATCGAATGGGATGTTTCCCCATGTGGCCTCTCCTCTCGATGGGAGAGTTGTGAGTCACCCAATTTGGGGCATGTTGCCATTCTGCCCGATACGTGTGTCACTTTCCCCCCAATGGGAAAAATGGCTAGAGGCGACCATGAGGGATGGCAGGTGGCATATATTGGGACCTAAGTCTCATGTGTCCATCGCATCTTTGGTTGAAAGAATCCTCGCCGTGGCCATGGAGATATGGAATCATGAGTGCGGGCCGTTTTGGCCAAATTTCGCTGTTTTTGCCATTGTATGCCATATTCGAATTACCATATCTCCATGGGGCACGGAATTTAGGCAGAAATGAGGTGCGCATATTGTGGTATATGACCAAGGGTTGAACGCCCTTGAGTTTCGTATTTGCTCCTCCGGCTCATCCGGAGTTATTCAACTTTTGGTGCGATCCACGATCCCCACCTTTGCACCGCATGTTGCTTTCTGCCCCGTCCGTGTGGTCATCCCCTCGGTGAACAGTAAGCAGCCAGCGTGACAGCAAGCGATAACTCAGGGCATGGGACCAGAGGAGATATCAAGGGTGGTGAATCAAGGCTTGGCGCGTCAATATCGCCAAGATTTCCTACCCTGGACGGTCGCCCGAGACGGCCGCTTTTGCCATTTTGGCAATCATGACCCCACGTGACGAACCCGTGGCGCCCTGAAGTCGGGACCTCAGGGGGAACCAGGTTGGGTGAGGGCTCCACAGAGGTCGTACTCAAAGGGCATAGGGTCAGTTGCCTCGTCCCTACCTCTGGCAGGTCCGGACGAGGGGTCAATTTTGGAGATTTTGGAGCTAATATCAGTTTGGGCTGAAACAGCCCATTTTCAGCTACCAACTCCTAGGGGATAATGGCGGGGCCATATCTCTCGCTCAGAGGGGAGTTGGGACCTGCCCTTAAGGGAGCGTAGGGAGCCACTGTCGGTTGGCCTTGGAACCCGTCTTGGTTCCCAGGAACTCGCCTGTGGCTGGGCGGGACACCCCCCCTATGGGCAGGGTTTCACGGTCCGGACTGAGCAGGGCATGGGTTGTGTTTGAGCCCCCGCCCCCACCAGCCACTGAGAGGGTCGGACCTGGGATTGGGATACAAGTTAGGATAGAGTGTCTATTGTCCTGCGATGCCATTACCCCAGTCCAGTCTTAACCCCATGTGTACATACCCTGATGTGTTGCTGTACATACTTTCGTTCCCTTGTTGCAGAGTGGCAAAGATCCTGAAACGCTTTGTCACATGACACGAGCGTATTGATGCCCTTGTGAGCATAGTGCCTTGCCTGCCTGCTCACCTGTGTGTGTCACTGCAGCGTCCCGTGGCCGGCCCCCCACAAGAACGCGTCACTATCCCTCTACCGTGTTCTATCGTGCTACCAGGCTTGAAAGCGACGACACATGGTGAGCACTGTGCGTCGGGCAAACAGAACGAGCACACCTGCAGTTTATACCTGATTCATTGAAGTCATATTCTTATTTTTCGAATTCTTGATTTCTTGTTGATTCTGGCAATGTGGCTGGAATGTTTAATCTCATCTATGTATGTGTGTCTCGTCATTTTCCTGTCTACGTGAGACATACGGTTTTAATCTCTTTTTTTCTTATTTTCTGGCCCTTTGCTAGGAGCCGCTCCTGTGCGCCGCCTTTTACTGCGTAGGAATTTCTTGATTGGAAAAATCAAGAGAAGACTACAAATTTTATAAAAATGTGCATCTGATGAACAATTGAATTCTGTCCAGGTGTGTGCCTTCAGAAAAATTCTAGGCCGTCATTTGACGGATTTAGGTGTTATCGCTTCGCGCTGGGGTGGATTCGTCCCTCATTGTCCCATCCCTCTGTTGTACAGACCTCCTCACAAAGCCTCGTTGAGTAGGCCGCTGTTCTGGCCGAAAAGCAGCAGCAGGAGACTGAACCAGAATCAAGACTCCTCCAAGGGGCGATTCTAATTGAGTCAGCGCACCCTCGCCCCAGTACCAGGACAGGTGTCTCCAACAGGTTCCATGAGACTTGGGTCGAGCGTCCTATGAGAGTCTGGCGTTGGGTTGTGTTACGCTGCAGCTTGGAGGGAGGGATGCACATGCATATGGTCTCGGCATGCCCTACTCTAACCCCACCAAGCAACAGGAACCCCGGCAGCGCCAAGAACGCGGAGTTTTCTGTTGGAGATTGTCATCAACAAGGCAGCAAGAGTCGCTGGCCATGGTAAGGCGCTCTTTACCAGTGTTAGGGAAGCTATAGGTATTTTAGAGTAGATGTGGAAACCAAGGAAAGGCCAAGAAAAAATCCCTTTTTCCTGAAGGTGCGACAGTGGTGACGACCACTGCACAAGGGAGGAGTAAGGAAAAGTGCTCTTCCAATGCTTTAGGGTATACTTTAGTTGTATTAGAGGTGCTCTAAGCACACAGGCATTTCTTCCTTAGTATTGGCCCAACCAAAAGGAGTGATAACACATTTTGATTTATGGAACCAAACACTAAATTAGGATGTGGTGTGGACCCCTTTATCCCCAAGCTATAGGCACTAAAACATCTTTTTCTGGGTTGCTGAGGCACTGATATACTGAAGGCAGAGCCTATGAATTCATCTATGTTTCCTCATGAATTCTTAGCTATCCTAGTGGTATGCACCCTAGGGGGCTGGGGCACCTCTTTTTAAGAGGTCCTGGGTTCAGGTCCCAGTCAGCCTAGCTAAGTAGGAATATCCCATGTGACATAGCAGTGACCTCATCGCCACATGCCATACCACCTCAGCACCTATGGGACCGGAAAACAAAGAGTGCACATCTCAAGATGGCACTGTTGATGAGAGTGAGCCCTTGGGGCAGTTTTTCAATCAGTGTTTCTCAAACATGTAAAATATTTAATCCTGAGTTGCAATGTATGCTAATTGCTGTGGTCTATTGTTGATAGCTTTCGTTATCTAACTCTTTGTGACTGCAGCCCTTCATGGTTTGATCCTGATTTTCTTCTACCTGCTTATCTCTGGCTTGGGGTATCCTGGATTGGTTGTATTTCAGCAAATAAAACATTTTCCTCATCAAGAACAAGCAGCAGGAAACCCTACACCAGCAGTAAGCAGCAGGAGAGGCACAACAAACACACAGTGTGGAAATCACTATCAAACCTTCTGTCTCTTTGAAGTCCATCTCCGAGGGACTGACACTTTCAGGGGATAAGGGGCTTCATTCGAGCATTACCGATGGCGCTCGGGATGTGGGGCTGGCCAATGCTTCGATTTGCTGGTCCGGGGCTACCGTCCCCGGGTCGACCCTCTCGGAGCCCACACGGCCTTCTCCCTTGCACGTAAGTGTACCACAAGAAGAAGACCACTCACATCCCCTCAAGGTCAGTGAGCATCCATCAGGATTGCGCAATCGAAGCAATTACTTTGAGGTCTAAACAACAAAGGAAAGAAAGCATGTACAAATGGTCATAGGAACATGTAAATCCTCTAAACCATGTCCCGGTTAGGGTAAGGTGCAGTGATCAACATAAGTCACAAAGGGAAGGGCATCAAGGCAGGAGAGGGGGGGGGAAAGGGAGCCCACTCTCCCACTCAGCACATCCTGGGTAGCCTGATTCAGGATCCCCAAGGAGGAGGAACAAAACCTGCAAAAACAACAAGACATCGGTAAGGCCCATTGGCTGTCAAAGCCTACCCTAGTGGTGGGGTTGTCACTCTCCACTCCCGGCATTCCAGGACCCCAGAGCTGAGGGTCCAGTGCCTACACACTCACCCTCCATTTTCCCCAAATATCCCAATTCAAGTCCTCTTGGGACAGGAGATAGCCCCACCACACCACGGTAGGGGGGTTGGTGGTCCTGGGTGCCTATAAGACTTAGGCCCCAGAAATTCTGTGGAAAAGGGGGTAAAGTGGTAAATCGCCCATCCCACCTCAGGATGCCACATCCCAAATGGAAACAAGGGGTGTTGGGGTTAGCCAAGACCTTCATTCTGACACACGTAGAGGGGCAGGACCCAACTCCACACGGGCTCTGAGACCTAGTATGGGAAGCAGGGCACAAAAACAGGCAAAACCAAAAATCACAGGTTACCCACTTCATCACACTCTCCCGCCAAAGCAAAGGGAATTTGAAAACTTCCATGTGGGTACATCCAAAGGGCATCAGTCCAACATTCTGCCCACCGGATATCTGAGTCTGTCTCTCTGATACCGTGTCACTGTCACAAGTCTGATAGGCTGCGCATCTTGGTGAAATTCCCCTTAAGTGAAAAACAAGGGAGAAAAGAATGCAAATAACTCCCGCATAGGGTCAGCCTAAAGTCCAGGGAAGTTCATGCACAAAGGACCTGGGCAGGAGGTGATTGTCCTGAAGGGGCTGGGCCTACCTTTCCCCCCAGGTTGGAGCAAGGCAACAAACTCCAATACCCACTTTTTGCGGTCATTTTTGGGGACCTCCAAAAGGGCTTATGCATACATTCCTGAGTCAGATTTGAAGTCAAAATTGTAATGTAATGTAAGGCCTTTTGCTATCCCTGGCACGGCGAACACCAGGAAGTCCAAACACAGACCTTGTCGAGACAAACGTTCAAGATATTCCACACGGGTTCATGTCATATCAACAAACATGTAAACATACAATCTCTTTCCAAATAACACAACAAACTTGAATCTCGCATTATCATTTACGCACTCACGTGCGACCTATATCCTGCGGCATTATACCTCACAACCTGCTTCTGTGGGTTATGGGTGCATGTACACCTTACATCCCCCTCCGAAGACACTTGAGTGGTCCAGAACCACCGAAAAGTGGCTGACATGCCACCATAGGTGTGCATGCGCATCAATAAATAAAAGTAAGATCTCACGAAACACAAATCAGAAGGTGGCGGCGAGCCCGGCACTCCCGCACCTACAAGCATAACATGTCATGCATATCAAACAAAAGAACATGTATGCACCCATGCTCAATGGGGTGATCAGCCCCTAGGCTGCAGTGGCAGCCCACTGATTTACATGAATATATATGCCACATCAAGGGTACACACAATCCGAGAGTCATAGTGGTGACCACAAGCGCTAACCCACAACCATGTTTCAAAATGACCACAGAAAATAGTCACAGCAACTACCATAGCACAGACTGTACCAAGGCACGCAACGCACCACTGCACACACGGGACTCCAACCGATTTTACAGTAAAAACTGGTTACATGGCGTGCGCGACCAATGAGCACTAAATGACAGGCTTGCCAAAAACACAACAACGCCACACAAAAGGCAGTGAACCTTCTGCAAAACCCTGTCCATGCTGAAAGAAAAAGACAAACAAAGGCAGAGCAACAAAGTGGAGCCTCAAAATTGTTCCCGCAAATGTCCTCAAGTCACTGAAAAAAAACCTTCCTTAGTATATACAGCGAGGACTTCTTCAAAACCCATCGTTAACTTATTTCAGGACTCCAGCTCTCGCCATTGCCTGTGAGACAATACACAAAACAAAATAGAAAAAGCACGAACCAGCAAACTAGCGAAGAAACGAAGAGACAAGGTCGAACACCCGAAGCTACGCTCTCTCAAAAGATGCCTGAGAACGAATCAGGTGCAAAAACGAAAGCAAGAGCGTATGTCCGTGTGTACGTACGAACAAAACGACGATGGCGCTGAAGGAAAACTGAGCACCAACACACAACTCATTTTGACATGCACGCATCATCCAATCAGATATCACCATCATACACCAGAACCGCACGTACAAGCTAGCCTAACAGCGCAAAGACGCACGTACAAACAAGCTTAACAGCGTTCGCAAAGCACAGACCTATAAAGAAGGTCCCTACCGGGACCGGCCCCTGCTGTACCCCTTCCAGCATTTCCTGTCACTCCTATGGTCTTGCTTCTCACCAGGTTCTGCATGATCTTGCCCTATCCTGCACAATGTCCAGCAAAAAAAGTAAAATATGGCTCCTTCACACAAACCCTGATCCCTTGCAATAACCAACTCCCAAGTACAATAGCTCCAATCCAAATCCACACTGAGGGCTTCCAAGGATGTTTGAGGTCCCGTGTTGACACTCAACAACTCCTTTCAATACGCCGGTCGTCTCAAGGTGCACACGGAGACACGGGCGTTGGGCATGAACATAAAATTGCACCAAAGAGGAAGCCCTGAAATTGGCATATGAACACAAATCTAGCAAAGTTGGGGAAAGATGGAAACATACACAATTACAGCCATAGACCCCTCATTCCCTGGACTCAGGACCTTCCATTGACTCGCCAACATGATGCCCTGAACCAAGTCAAAAAGGATGGCTAAATGCCATGTGTCAATAGTCACTACACAAACATCCAAAAATGTGTTCCCTCCAAAGCCTCTAAACCCTAGCCCAATTTGGGAGGTGGCTTGTCATGGCCCAGAGTGGCACTCAGGACCGAACCCTACCCTGACATAACTTTGGTTGGACTTGGAGTTGATTGGGCTTGGAGAATTACCCCATGAGGATGACCTCACAACATAGCAAAATCAGGCATGTCACACCATAGTGCCCAAAATTCAATTATATACTCAAACATGCATACGGCAAATGTTCAAATGCTCTATGCATGTGTCAATCCGGAAGGTAATCTACAAGGGTGATATAGACCAAAGGTGGATGCCCAAGAATATCCCACCATTGGCGCCGAAACCCCTCCGGATATACACATGCCATGCTTCACAAGTCAACTCACGAATTTGAGACCCAACTTTGTGAGGCCTCGTGTGCCACGCCAAAGTGACTACGTGATCCGGCATATGGTGAGGTGCAACACCGAAGCATATGCCGACATATAAGCAACATACCATAGTTCACAGATCTCTAGGCACTTTACTCTTAGCCGACCAGTTGAGCACATAAAATACAAAAATGAGCATAAAATGAGGTCAAAAACATGAAAATATTGCCAAATTCAAGATAATCACAATAGCATATAACTTCGCTCACCCCTGGTATCAACATATGGTTCAAAACACAATTGCTTGGGACCGTTTGCAAACAATCTTCCCACTTGGATCCCCACATGGACGCATGGGGACACCTTTGAACCACCTCCCAATACGCACCATGAAAATGGGATAGTTGATAGTGGCGCTTGTGGGTCGCTCCGTAAACCTTCCCACATGCACTATATGTGCGGTAGACATAGTCTAGCGCTTTGGAGCTCACCATTCGGACGTGGGGAAAGCCCTTGCCACGTTTGACTCCACATATCTTCCTACAAACGGAGATATATAACATGGGTGTGAGCATAGCGAAGCATATACCATGCATATAACACATACCCTCAAAAAGTGGCTCCCACCATGGTATGCCATGCCCCTCCATGGACATAACCTCACGTTAAAAATACGTAGGAATCCACAGAAAATTTCTATGCAACACCAACACTCATGCGGTACCCTCGAAAGTCGCATTAAAATATTCGGTTGCATGGTCCAAGAGTTATAAATCGTTTTCTACCATCTTGACTGTTATCCCTTGCTACACTGGGCATGTGTTCACATCAAAGGCGTTTGATGTTTTCTGAATTAAGTTGCGACCGAGGCGAGTCTGGCCCATATCTCAAAATTGTGACTCCTCGCCGTGAGCCGGAGATGTGACCTTTCAAAGTGGCCTCACGAATCAATTTTGTTTCGCCTATATCTCCAAGAAAAATGAAGGAGACAACAAAAAGAAGGTTGATTCGTGATCGGGGAAAGATGTAGGACCACTCAAAATTCATCATATCCAGTGCGGCGACCTCGAAGTCGAGAATTTGATTCTGAATGTCTGAAAAAATCGGACTAGTTTTGCGAGTGTATAACATGAAAATTGCGGAAGCAATGAACCCTTTACTGATGAAATCTAACCCTTCATCGGCGTTTCCGCTAAAATATCTGGAAATAACAGTTAACCAATCGGTTACCGCAAAATCGCGAGCCAACTGACAGTCGCCGATACATTGACAATCAGAACGGATAGCAGAAGAATTACGGAAACATTATGATAATAAAACCCTGTTGATTCCTGATATTCTGATATATAAATCTCAGCCGGCGGCGCCTCGGTATTGCATATGGCCGCTCATAGCTGGAATGGCCAAACCTATCACACTATCACATCAGGTTTGGGTCAGGTGGATGGGAGAGTATGATATCAGCCAATGGCGGCTTGCTGGCACATAGATACACACCCCAAGTGACCCAAAGATGGCCACGGGGGTCCGAACCGGCTTCACCCCCCTTCTCAGAGCGTTGTATCCGCTCAGAAATCCTTGAAGAGAGGATGGGAGGACCCCAATGGGCTCCAACCCCCCCCCCCCATGTCCCAAGGACACATGGAGGCCCCACATACGGCGTAGGTGTCCCCCATGCCCAAATGGAGGGGTGAGGACACTCATAATCGGTGCCCTCCGCCATATCCGGTCTTCTCTTGATCTACAACATGGACCAAGGGGATCAAAGATAGAGAAACGTCGTCAACCGGTCTAAATACTTATACCACAGTAAAATATATATGTGGAGAGCAGGTGAAGGGGGTATATGGCCAATCAAGGCCCGAAAATACCCAGATGAACGCCCTCACCCGTCGCTCAAGCACGAAGACAAACATAAATGCCAGGGGGGATCCATTACGGTGCTGTAGCAGCCACCGAATGGACCAACACGTCCTTGACATCCAAGGAAATGTTCTTCCTCCTTAGATACTCCATCCAGACCGTGGTATACCTCGGCACAAAACTGCTCGGAGATTCCCAAGAATCTCTGGATGCACCAAATCCCTTCCAACGGACTTTATAAAGCCTCCCCCCAGGCGTCCCCGGGTCTGTCTTGTCCGTCAGGATCCTCTCGGCGGTGAAGTCGTCGTCCTCACCCTCGTCATCCGAGTCCAGATCACCGGCTGTGAACTCGAAGGTGACGGGACGTCCGCTGGGGTCTGGTGCTCGGGGACGAAGCTGGGTATGGTCGCGGTCAGGGATCCTGTTATCCCCCACACGAACCGCATACACATCCTGCCCGACCTTCCGCACCATTACCCCCGGCACATACCGAGACGCCTGCCGATGCCTGGACAGGACATCCTTGTGGTGCCGCTCCACCCACACGGTGTCTCTAAGAGCATACTTCTGGACTTTTCCCTGCTTGAAGTACTTGGCCCTCTTGTCATACTCGTCCTGAAGTGCTTTGCACACCTTGGCCGCTGTGTCGTCCGCCTCACCCATCATAGCACTCGCATCCCTGGCCACCTTGCCATGGTTCAACCACGGGAGAGTGCGTGACACTCGATCCCGTAGCAACAGGATACGATGGGGCGACAGTCCAGTGGGCCCCGGAAGGTCGTGGTACGCCTCGAGTACTCTCCACAGCGAATTATACCAATTCCGGCCCGGTTCGTCAATGTGCAGCTGGCGGAACGTTTCGAACATCTGCTGCCCGGCCACCTCAGCCCGGCCATTTGACCGGCTGTGGTACGCCACGGTCTTGGCGTGCCGAATCCCCATGTGCTTGCACATCGTCTTGAACCACGTCCCCACAAATTGACTGCCCCGATCGCTGCAGATGACGGCTGGGACATCTAAAATCGTTAGCCAATGCCTGATCATGGCATTAGCGACGTTCTTGGCTTGCAGACCCACTCCATGCTTATCCTTCCTGTCTATCTTCTCTGACTTCTTGCCAGGGACCGCCACGATATACCCGCTGTGCCTATCCACCGCCAGGATGACACAGTCGTAGGTCTCTCCTTCCACGGTGACCTCAGGCATGGCGAATACATCCATGGCCACAGACCGCATAGGGGCCTCCAGTTTAGCCGTATACACCGGATTGCCAGCCCTGGAGTGGTTTTATCTCTTCGTGGCCCGACACACGGCGCAGTTGCTGCAGTACTTGTCCAGGAGGGTGTAGTACCCCGGTGGGAACTTGAAATGCCACTCCACGTCCTGCTGCATCTTGTTCCGACCAGGATGCATGAGCTGGGCGTTGTGCCAGTGGTCAATGAGCTCCTCCATTTGGTTCTCAGGGACCAATAGCTTGTCCTTGAGGAATAATTTATCCCCGTCCTCGGTCAAGCCCTCAGGCCATTGGTCGTTCGACGGGGCGCTCACGGCATTCCAGTACCTGCTCCAGTGGTCCGATGCCGCATAGTCATCCGACCAGTCTTCTGTGAGCACCGACCTGACTAGCTCTACGGGGGCCACCATCCATTGCTCGAGGGTTTCCTCTCGAATGGCTTGGACTCGGGCGCCCCGGAACTTGGCCAGGTCTGTACGGTTTGCCATTACCACAAAGCACTTGACCCCCTGTTGCTCCATGGCATTGGCCATCTCGATGATGCGCTTGGCCTCCTCGTTCTCCTTGGCGTCCCCATGGCTGGATATGTCCATCCAAGCCTTGCCTGCGGGGTAGGCCCATCGACTGAGGCAATCTGCCACAGTGTTGTCCTCCCCCGGGACATATACGACGCTGAGGTCGAACTTGGCGAACATCTCATGCCATCAGGCCCTCCTTGCCGCCGGTCCCGAGGGGGTGTCGACGTGCTCCTTGTGCCAGCTCTGTAAGGACTGATGGTCCGTACAAACCACCACCGATTGCAATCCGATGTGCCCAGACCACTTCCTGAGCGCACAAACAATGGCGTACGTCTCCTTCCCCCTCGCGGTCCAGGTTCGACGTTGGCCCTCGGCCAGGAATCGGCTCCAAAACGCCACGGGTACGTGCGAGCAGTCGTCCCGGACTTGCTTGAGGACCTCCCCTACAGCATAGTCCGGGGCGTCCGTCCGTAGCACTAATCCCTTGTCTGGGTCCATCAGGAAAAGCCCCAGCTGCCCCAGGAGTCGCTCCTTCAGGCGGCTGAACGCATCTTCGGCCTCAGGGGTCCAGGCAAGCTTCTTTTTGCTCCCCTTCCGACCATCGAACTTGCCCACCTGCAGCATCTTGTCCAGCGGCCCCGACAGTTCTGCATACATCCGGACATAGCCCAAATAGTAATTGCAGAACCCCATGAAGGATCGCAGTTCGCTGTTGGTCTGGGGCTTCTCCCAGTGGTGCAGGGACGCCAGCATCCCAGGCATGGGACGGCGTTGCCCGTGACCAACCACATGACCCGCGAACTCCACTTCCTTCACGAAGACCGAGGCTTTGGCGGGCTTGCACACCATATTGTGCTTGTCCAGCTCCCTGAGCACTCGGCGCAGATCCTTCTCATGCGCTTCGATGAGCTCGTCCTCAGTCATGTCTTCTGTGACGGACCCGATGATGATGTCATCCACAAAGAGCTCGGCACAGTCCCGGACAGGACCGAGTAGGTCCTCCATCATGCGCTGGAAAGCGGCGTTGCCAGTCTTGGCGCCCATAGGCACCACTTTCCACTGCATGGGCCCTAGCGGCGTTGACATCGCTTTGCAGGGCCTGTAGTCCCGGTGTAGCGGCATCTGGTGATAGCCGTGTTTCAGGTCTAACACCATGAAAATCCACATTTGTGTTGTTTTTGGAGGATGGTGTTGATCAGAGGAAGCGAGTAAGAATCGTGCTCGGTTTGCTCGTTCAAACCTCTGTAATCAACCACCAACCTCCACTCGCCCTTCTCCTTCCTGGGCACGATAAAGGCTGGGCTGGCCCACTGACTGTCGGAGGGCTCGATCCAGCCCAGCTCAATAAAGTCGGCCAACAACTTCTTCACGGCCTGTGCCCGATCGCCCTGAAGTTGGTACTCCTGATCACGAAAGATCTTGGGGTTCGGCTTCAGCTTGATCCTTGCTGTGCCAAACCTCCCACGATCTGGAGGGTTCTTGTTGGCAACGCCACTGAATAGCCGCGGATAGGCATTGATCAGCCTCTCCTTCAGCTCGGCGACCTTCGGGTTTTTCTGGGCCTCTTCAGCCGCTTGCTTTGGTATCGATACAACCTACCGCACTGCGGTATAGGCCTCTTCCACGTCCGAGTCCGACTTCTCCTTGTCCGATATGCCGTCTTCATCGTCATGGGGCATGCTTCCCACCGATAATCTTTAGAAATTTCCGACATCGGCCTGTTTTTTGTCGCTACCGGCCCCCATTCTTGGAGAATCCCACGTCGGCGGGTCCGACCCAACCGAACCATCATATTGGTCCGCGATGTGATCCATGACCGTCGCCAGAAACTCATCCTTCTCGTACTTGCCGGTGACCGACATCTTGTCATCCCACCAATGCAGAGATGTGACCATGGCCCGCCTCTTCTTGGCTGCCACGCGGTCGTGCATCCCCATCCACATGTAGCTGACGAGGTGGTCGATCTCGGCGTAGGACAGGACGTCAATGCCATTCATTGGCTGATCCGTCCCCTCCTTGGGCTCAAACATGACCCGCATGGGCACCGCTTCAACTCTACGGAATAATGCTTCATCACCCGTGGGCTGGGCTTGCGCCCCATCCACCAGGAAAGCCTTGGTACCCCACGCTTGACCCGGGGAGGGCATTGATAACCCTTGGCGTCGATGAACAACTCCTCCTCTGGCCCGTATGACATCTCGTTCAGGGTGATGGAATCCAGCGTCAAGTTGAGACCTTCCAGCGGACATGGGGTGGATCCTATGCCGGTCATGACCAGGATCCCCTTCGCCCTATCCGCGACGATCTTCTCCACCGTACGTCTGGTATTTTTCAGGGAGCCATGCCAATACATGGGCCCCAACTCCTTCAAACCCCAATGCCTGTGCCAGGCTGAGTCTCCTCGATGCCAATTCCTCCTACACTTCCTCAAAAGTGGGGCATCCCGGGAAGCGAAGACGTCCGTCTCGGGCGCTTCAGCTTCCAGCGTCTGAATGATCCTGGCATACACCTGCGGCGCCATTCCATACTCCGTGAGCTGAACTCCGCGGTCTCCTCTGGACTTGGCACCCACAGCTTGCACCGCTTGGACGATCCGATCCTGTTCCTCAGCATTCCATTGGGATGATCCGCATGCATAATCCGTGAACAGCCAGGTGAGGCATTCATCATTCTCCCGGACCAGCGTTGCGCGATGGGGAAGGGCTCCAATGGCGTTTGCCACCATGAAGTCATACCCCATGATCATATCCCAATCTGTAATGTCAGCCACATAGAAGTTCCCGGATAGAGTGCTTCTCTTTGCCAAATCAGGGCGGTTCAAGCGGTCATGCTCCCAGAATTCCATACTGATAGTGGCCTCATGGGTGCCACCACCCATAATCTCTCCATTGGCGACCTTCAGGCGTACCGGTCTACGGCTGGGCTGCGGGGATTCCTCCTTGAACAACCCTCTCCGGACCAGGCTCACCTGGGCACCCGTATCCACCAAAAAACCACCATCAACTCCTCTTGTCCGCACCGTACACGCACCTTCAAGTGCAACTGCCGCTCGTCACCATGTGGTGTATGGACGACTCTCACGGCATGCAACTCTAGCACATCTGGGTGCGGTGAGGACTTCGAGGGTATGGTCACGGATGGTGTAGATCTTGGGCTGGTCCTGCCCGTCCACGGGGCTCTCCGTGGTCGCTCCTTCCTTCTTGCCACGTCCCTTGCCCACATACACTTCCCTTGGCAGAGCGCTCCAGGGGTTGGGAGTGGCGAGACCCAGTGGTTTTGGCTCTTTCGAGCCTTCTGCGGCACCCGATGTGCCTTCGCTTTCTCTAGGATTCCACTGATTTTCGGAGGAGAGACCTCCGGGGTCCCACTCCCGTGGGGGCTCTTCTAGACGTGGCCTGCCGCAGCTCCCTCCTGCTGCGATCCGCTCAGATTTTGTCCACCACGTTGCTGGGCTTTAAGTTCCTCCAACGTCCTCAACATGTCCTCAGCAACCTCCTCGATCGACCTCACACGTCAGTCTGGGCCGGGTCCTCCACCATAGCCTTTTCCTCCGCCTCTCCCTTGGCCCTTTCCTTGGCCTTTTCCACCGTCTCCGCCCTTTACCTTCCAATCGGCAATTCGTTGCTCCTTGGGCTTCTTGTCAGGATGGGCGGCAAAGTAGGTCTTCTTGTCTTCCTCATATACCTTGCAATTCCGGTGGTCATGTGCAACGTTGTTCCCCTTGCCGTAGCAGACTCAGCAACCGGTGTGCTGTGATCTGTACTCGCGGAACGAGAGCGGAGGGTTCCCGATCCTCCGCGGTTCTCTGCGGTTCTTGGTCCTGGGGTCCAGGCGGTTCCACCTGGACCTGTCCTGCCCATTCTCCTTCTTATTGTGCGCTACGAACGCGAGGAAGTGGGCTTCCTCATGATCCTCTGGGTTGGTCACAGTCCAGAGATCCTGGCCCCTTCCACTCTCTTCCTCCGCGGTGCCGACCGTGTCCCCTTTGACCTCTCGGTGGTGGCAATCTTCTCGATGACCTCGCTGTCCTTGGCCTTGTCGATCTTGCACGTGGGCCTCGTTCTTGGCGTTGAGCTTCAGCTCCACCGTGATGTACTTCACGATCTCGTCCAGGCTCATGCGGGCGAGGATGACCCGCATCCTCAGCGGCTCTCCGCGCCTCCACTCCACGTTGTTGAGGCGGATCAGCCTTTGCCCCATGGTGTCGCCGAATGCTTCCACGTAGACGGCGTTCTTCAACCCCAACATTCAGCTGGGGCTCGCCGAAGTTTCGCCGGAAAAATTCCATTATTGCGGCGTGGTTGTCCTCCGATGCCATGATCCGTACGGCCACGCGCTTTCTTGCTCTCTTCTTCTCCTCATCCTCCAGTCTTCTCTTCCAGTGGCCGGGGAGGACATCCTTCAGCAGGTGGCGGATCTCGCTGCCCTCATTCCAGTCCTCCACCAGCTTGAGGCTTCTTCGGTACTTGCGGATGTACCGATTCCATTCCCGGACCCTCCATTCCTCGCGCTCCAGCGGCAGCAGAATGGACCACAAATCCTCCAACTTCTGGTGGGGGGCGTGCACTTGCTCCTCGTCCTCCAGCCACTGGAGGCAGGCCTGCTCTGTCTGGATCACTCCCTCGCGGATCTGATCCCTGAGCTCCTCCTTCAGGTCCTGCGCCAGCCTGTGTGGGAATGTCCGACATACCTACTTGTCCCTTGGCGCTTTCTTCATCTCGCCGACGACCTCCTCGGCGAAGTCCTCCCAATCCAGGATGAAGTCATTCAGGTTGGAGGGGTTGCCATCGTAGTAGGGGATTTCGATTCGCCTGAGGTCGTCAATCCTGATGGCGCCTCCGACATCCGCAGCCACCACTCCACCGAGACGGATACCACCTGTGGCCGGGGGGTGTGAGTACACTCCCTGTACATCCCTCTCCTCCATGGAGTGCGGTCCAGTTGGGCCTGAACCCATGGGGTTTGGGATGCGGGAAGGACCTGCTCCACCGGTTGTCCATATCCCCGTAGTGGGGTCCTTCACCCACAGGTTTCCGCCTGGATGGCCTCAACCATGTCCGTCGGTCCTTCCCATGGTTCGCCCTTGCTTGGTCTGGTGTTGGATCTCCTCTTCCGCATAAACTGCATGGGCAGTTGTAGTGGTCGGTGGATCCTGGGCGGCATGCGACATCTGTACCGTCAGGCTCCTCAGGTCCGTGGTTGCGTGCTCTTCCAGCATGGACCCAGCCGGTGCCGTATGCTCCCCGAGCATTATGGATTCGCTGAACATGGGAACAAACGGCAGCGCACCCGGGTCAACACGCGGAGGCGCGTAAGGTGCCTCTGCAGGGCCGCCCATGGGTTTCTCCATGGCACTCCTGAGGGTCTTAACCCGCCCCACCAGCTCTGCCGCTGCCAGCTTTGCCGGGAGCTCCGGACCCGAGGCGAGGGGTTGTAACTCCTCTAGCCTTTTCAGGTGTCCCGACATCTCCTCCACCAGGTGAAGGAGACTGTCCACCACTCGCTGCTGCTTCTGCAGGGCCATCTCCAGCTTCTCCCGGTACTGGTCCTGCTCTGCTGGCAGCTCCACCATGTCTCTTTCTGCTGCCGACTGGTCATCCAGGATCCCCGCGACGTCCTCCTCTAGGCTGTCCTTCGCGTTGTCCAGGCGGTCGAGGTGCTGCCCGATGGCCTCCATCCCCATCTTTGGATACTTGCCGATGAGGAAGGATACGTGCTCGCAGTGGCACTCAACGTGCTTTCCACCTGATCCGGCGCATCCCAGGGTTCCCGGCGCCTCGGACTCCTCCGCCATGGGTGTGTCGCCCATGCTATCCCGCGTTGGCTCCGTGTGCTGGGCCACAGGCGTCGTTCTGGCTCTGGCAGGCCTCTCCAATGCCTCGGCGTCATGCTCCAGGCTGAGTTCGGGGGCCGTGTGCGCCCTTGTGGGCGGTCTGGCCATCTCCTCCGACTCCGAAGGGTAAGCGGTCCGATAGCCCTCGGAGTGCCCCTCGGAATCTGCAGCTGACCACAGCGTGACTGGGCTGGGATCCGTCTCCGTTGCGCTGGCTTCCGCCGCGGGTTTTGGGGACCCGCGCTTCCGGTAACGCCGGGCTCTGCCGCTGCTGCCAGTCTCCTCCAACTCCTCCGCAGCGGAGCTGAGATTGCAAGCCTTGCGGCACTGCCTTTCACACATGGAGGCCAGGTACTCCATGTCTAGCCCATGTGCTGCAAGGGCTCTTCTTTCTGAGCATCGTCCCTCTTCTTGGGCTTCCCAGTCCGGCGTCGACTCCACGGACTCGACAATCTGCACCCGGGGCGTCCTTGGGCAGGGCTCATGGGGGCCCAAGTCCCAGGTGCGGCGGTAGGGGGCAGGTACTCCTCTGCTACCATAAAGAAGGTCCCTACCAGGACCGGCCCCTGCTGTACCCCTTCCACCATTTCCTGTCACTCCTATGGTCTTACCTCTCACCAGGTTCTGCATGATCTTGCCCTATCCTGCACAATCTCCAACAAAAATAGTAAAATATGGCTCCTTTACACAAATCCTGATCCCTTGCAATAACAAACTCCCAAGTACAATAGCTTCAATCCAAATCCACACTGGTGGGCTTCCAAGGATGTTTGAGGTCCCGCGTTGACACTCAACAACTCCTTTCAATACGCCGGTCGTCTCACGGTGCACAAGGAGACACGGGCGTTGGGCATGTACATAAAATTGCACCAAAGAGGAAGCCCTGAAATTGGCATATGAACACAAATCAAGCACAGTTGGGGAAAGATGGAAACATACACAATCACAGCCATAGACCCCTCATTCCCTGGACTCAGGACCTTACCTTGACTCGCCAACATGATGCCCTGAACCAAGTCAAAAAGGTTGGCTAAATGCCATGTGTCAATAGTCACTACACAAACCCCAAAAATGTGTTCCCTCCCAAGCCTCTAAATCCTAGCCCAATTGGGGAGGTGGCTTGTCATGGCCTAGAGCGGCACTCAGGACCATGCCCTACCCTGACATAATTTTAGTTGGACTTGGAATTGATTGGGCTTGGAGAATTACCCCATGAAGATGACCTCAAAATCAGGCATATCACACCATAGTGCCCAAAATTCAATTATATACTCAAAAATGCATACGGCAAATGTTCAAATGCTCTATGCATGTGTCAATCCGCAGGGTAATATACAAGGGTGATAGAGACCAAAGGTCCATGCCCAAGTATATCCCAACATTGGCTCCCAAACCCCTCCAGATATACACATGCCATGCTCCACAAGTCAACTCGCGAATTCGAGACCCAACTTTGTGAGGCCTCGTGTGCCACACCAAAGTGACTACGTGATCCGGCACATTCGGACATGGGCGAAGCCCTTGCCACGTTTGACTCCACATATCTTCCTACAAACGGAGATATATAACATGGGTGTGAGCATAGCGAAGCACATACCATTCATATAACACATACCCTCAAAAAGTGGCTCCCAACATGGTATGCCATGCCCCTCCATGGACATAACTTCATGTCAAAAATACGTAGGAACCCACTGAAAGTTTCGATGCAACACCAACACTCATGCGGTACCCTCGAAAGTCGCATTAAAATATTCCGTTGCATGGTCGAAGGGTTATGAATCATTTTCTACCCTCTTGACCACCATCCCTTGCTACACCGGGCATGTGTACACATCAAAGGCGTTTGATGCTTCTGCAATTAAGTTGACACCAAGGCGAGTCTGGCCCATATCTCAAAATTGTAACTCCTCGCCGTGAGCTGGGAATATGACCTTTCAAAGTGGCCTCACGAATCAATTTTGTTTCCCCTATATCTCCAAGAAAAATGAAGGACACAACAAAATGAAGGTTGATTCGTGATCGGGGAAAAATGTAGAACCACTCAAAATCCATCATATCCAGTGCGGCGACCTCGAAGTCGAAAATTCGATTCTGAATGTCTGAAAAAATCGGATTAATTTTGCGAGTGTATAATATGAAGATTGCGGAAGCGATGAACCCTTTACTGATGAAATCTGACCCTTCATCGGGGTTTCCGCTAAAATATCTGGAAATAACAGTTAACCAATCGGTTACCGCAAAATCGCGAGCCAACTGACAGTCGCGGATACATTGACAATCAGAACGGATAGCCGAAAAATTACGGAAACATTATGATAATAAATCCCTGTTGATTCCTGATATTCTGATATATAAATCTCAGCCGGCGGCGCCTCGGTATTGCATATGGCCGCTCATAGCTGGAATGGCCAAACCTATCACACTATCACATCAGGTTAGGTCAGGTCGATGTAAGAGTATGATATCAGCCATCGGCGGCTTGCTGGCACATAGATACACACCCCAAGTGACCCAAAGATGGCCACAGGGGTTCAAACCGGCTTCACCTACACGGCTTAACACACCACAGCAAGCATGCATGCACGAAGCTGAAACCAATCGCAGGATGCGCGCACGAAGACTACCAAAGCAGGACTACGCAAGTGCACCATGAAGCAGACACACCCAAAGTAAAACCTGTCCACTCTTCGGCGCCCACTTCTTCTTGTGACTAAAACACCAACTTCTCACTGACATACGAATGAAAACAGTACAAACAAAAGCAGCAACGAAAGAAAACGAAACAGCGAAGCACGCAAACACATACCAGAGCTACTGGCATGAGCGCCTTCTCTCGCGTTTGCACTGTAAATCTCCGAAACAGCTGTCCTGAGAACAGCCCACTTGAAGTCTATCAACAAGGGAAAAAAAGTTAACCAAGGCAGACGCAGGGAACACAGCCAGGAACGCACCCACAGCCTACTAAATGCTACTCGCAGCACGTGAAAGGAGCAAGGTGCTACACAAAAACGGCCACGGAGCAAAAAAAACACACATACGCTACTCGTGCAAAAGAGACCACACACCGGTCGGATTGCTACTGTTCCTACAACCTGCACTCAATGAGTAGTGGTACTGCTTGTAAAGGAGCGCCCCATTGCCACGCGTTCCTCTCTTGCGCGGCTGTTGGGGCATCCCATTCAGGACGCTCGTCAGAGCGCGATCCTCAGCCCTGGCGCTAATCACCTTGACCTCAGACTCCAAGGCCTCCACAGTGGTTTCAAAGGAACCCCAAAAGGACTCTGCTGCTTGGAGCTGTTCAACAGCGCGGTCTACGTGTCGGTGGTACTCTACAGTTTCAGCCCGCACTTGCCGTAGGCTTTGAGAGTCACTTTCATACCACGACTGGCAGCCTTTCTCTTGGCTGTCAAAACACTCCTGTCGCTCCTTCGCCGTCAGCAAGTAGTCCAGCTCACCCAAGCTGTAGTCTCCAGTTTTGCGGCAGTATTCTCGAACTGCCAGCCTGTTGATCTTGACATCGACGACTCGCTGGTGTTGGATCACGTTCAGCAGTTTTGTTTCGGAGTAGTTCTCATAGTTCTTCACAGACGCAACGTCGCAGAACATCACAGGAATGACACGGAAACAACGAATTAAAATCCCCGTGGGATCTGAACGTTTTGTAAGGCCTTTTTCTATCCCTGGCACGGCGTCTACTTTTGTTAATGCACTTTGTTCCGCCGTGATTCATTGTACATAGGGCCACACATGAATGTTTGAGTTTTTGTCTTGAATTTCATATTTTTCATGTGTTCATTTGTGGTGACCATTCAGATCCATTGCTATTGAGGTTTCGGTCAAACTTTCGATCATTCGTGGTCTCGATGGTCCCTACTATCGCTAAATGTTCACCTTAGGTCGTCGTCGATTTTGTTTTTGTGCTACCACCAATTTTCTATGTGCCATTTTGGCTTATTTCTGCTTATATTAAATTTGGTCATAAGCACATTGCATGTTGAGTTCGAACACAAGTGTTGATTCCAATGAACGTACATGCTTTTCACTTCTCGTGCATGCTTTTACTTGGTTATAAATCACTTTGGGCTTACCACACCATTGCAATCCCACAAACGTTTTGGAGGTTTCAACTTTTGTGTGTTCACTTCATTCACTTGGTTCATTTGGGTCTTTGGGTCAAATCTCCTTGTTCTTTGACCCTAGACCTCCCCAATGTTTCTACCTAGGGTATTCGAACTTCTTTTGGTATGTTCTATTACTTACCCAATCCATTGGAACCACGTCTGCCAAGTGTATAGGATAGTGGCTTTACATGGTCCCAGAGATGTACATTATGGACCCTGAAACCCACCCTGTCATGTAGTCACTTGGCGGGTAAACAGTAAGAAACCAATGAGGAGTTTGACCTTGGGGTCTTTTTGTATGTTTCAATGGTGCTCCCTACTTTGTATTGAGCATTTGTTGGAAGAGTACTGGTACATAGGTTCACTGCTTTGAATTTTATCTGGATTTTTGTTGAAAATTTCAAATTTCATGAGGTCACTTCCGGGCCATGGGAATGTTGGGCCATCTTCTGGATTTGGGCCAATTTTTCACCCAAAGCCTCTCATTAGTGTCTATTCCCCATATTTGAGGAGTTTGAGTTCTGGCCTACCCTTATAGAATCGGACCAAAGCCATATGTCACCTGTAAGGTGTATATGCGCCCATAACCCACAGAAGCAGGTTGCGAGGTATAATACCGCAGAATATAGGTCGCGCGTGAGCGCGTAAATGATAATGCGAGATTCAAGAATTTGTGTGTTATTTGGAAAGACATTTTATGTTTACATGTTTGTAGATATGACATGAACCCGTGTGGAATATCTTGAACGTTTGTCTCGACAAGGTCTGTGCTTGGACTTCTTGGTGTCTCGAGATCGACGCAAGCTGGGAGATCCAAGCTCAAAAAGTAGGCCCATGACAGGCCAAAAATGAGTGATTTCTGGCATAAAATGACCATGCCCAAAATGAGCTCAAAAAAGTTGGAAACTTCGAACTAAAAACTGTCGAAAGCGTCGAAACGCAACCTAAACTTATACATATATTGTTCGTACTCACCAAGTACAAACAAAATGAGCTCTTACTCTTTTTCCGTCGGCACTATATCATGGAGATATGGCGGCAAACTTTGAGCACATGAAAACAAAATGCCCAAAATCTCGAAAGTAAAATTGACACCAAAAGTCGCCAGTTGCTCAAATGAACTTGAATCAAGGTGATTCTAATACTGGAGACCTGTTGTAACGACGTCAAAAAGCAATTACAAAAAGATTCGACAATGACGCGACACACTGACTTAAAATGTGGCAACGTGAACACAACAAAAGTGCAATATTTCCGAATGAAAGTGGGTCCCACCATGGAGTGTGGTGACCCAGCACGACCATATCTCGTGATTCCAAAGGGACGGAAAGGCAAACCAAATTGGATATCAATCTTGACTTCATCCTGCAATCATCGAAATCAACTTGCGCTTGAGACTCACCATGGTTTTCTTACCAGAACTAAAACTCAATTCAATCCTAATAATTCAGACATATCTCTAAACTGGCTTGCAACTCACGGGACCAATGAACATACCATTGAAGAGGAGAGTCATGCCATTCCAATGCATCTCTTTTCAAGAGAAATGGATGGAAAATCTCAATTTACGGTTAGGTTGAAGTGACTACATGCAATGCATAAGATATGCATGCCATGCCTAATCTAACAATGGGGGGTAAAAGAAAAAGGCACCGTAAGGTGCCGGCAACAATGCCTAAGCTATCTCTATACTCTGAATGGCTGGGCACCATGGCGGTAACGGGCTTTTGAAAATAGTGGCACCAGAGCCTGAACCTTTCATTCCCTATTATAAACTAAGCATTGACTATTACAACCATGCAGTCAGAGTTAACTGAACTCAACAGGATGAAGCTGCCGTAAAGGCCAGTTCATGGTCTCGCGCTTTGGGTCGCCAGATCGGGAGTTGGCAGTTTGCCCGCGAATTGGCGCGACGCCGGTTCCCCACCCGGTCGCTGCCAATATTTAACTTCTGTACCTATGCGAATTCAAGGCAAATTCACATAGGTATCAACAGGGCAATATATTCCCTAATGACTGATACAAAAGCGGCGGAAAAACACGCCGAGTTCCCTGATATCCCTACTGCAGGCTCAAGTCAAAAGTGCCATGAGAGGGAAGGTTAAGGGGGGATGAAGGCTAATTATATCCCCTATCAAATCCCATAGTGTGGGCCTATAATAGCCTACACAAAGGGATGACGGGTGCCGGCACAAAGAGGAGTATGTGTCCCCATAACCGGGGATCAGGCCCCACAGGGAGGTTTGAGGTTTGAGGTTTGATTTTGCGGGTACTAGACGCCTTTTGGGCCCCGGGGGGCCACCTGGTCGGGCCAGGTGATATCCTCCCCACCGGGTCCTAGTGGGGGGCCATCCAAGACGCACCTCCTGCCTCGTGGCGGAGTCCCCCGGGTTCACAGAGCTCGGAGCCCCGTCCTTCCCCGGCTTCCCCGTTTCGCCACTCCCCGGTCTGTGCATCAATTCGCAGCCGTGGCTGCAGGCGCTTACCCGCTGTGTCGCCCCCCTAATGCGTGGTCGCCCGGGGCGCCGGCGCCGCCGGGCCCGTGTTACTGGCTTGTCGCCAGTGGGACCCCCTTGGGCTGGCGCGGAGGCTGCCTAGCCTAGGGGTTGGGGCGTGGCGCTGTGCGCCACTACTGCCTTGGCGGGTGCAGTGCCCCGTCTGTGTGTGCGCGGCGCTCGCGGCCGGTTCGGGGGGTTCGGGCCGGTACCTGGTGTTGTGTCTCTCTCGTTTCCCCCTCCCCGCACCGCGTGTTCCGTGCTGCGTGTGGCGGGCCGTCCCGTCAGGGTGTCCCTTACCCTCGCTCGCCGGTACGCCATTCCACGCGGTCTGTGCGTTCCGCGCGCTCGGTCCGGTTTCCCTTTCCGGTAGTCCCCGCGTGTCCCTTTCGTGTGTGTGCGCTCGCGCTCTCGCGGTGTCCCCCCCCCCCCCTGGGTGGTGTGGCGTGCGCATCTGGTGTGGTCCCGGCACATGGCGCTGGTAGGGCCGTTCCACGTGGTCCGTGCCCCTCCGCGTGTCCTGCCCCGGTCCCTTGCTCCGTCTGGCGTGCTCCGGGGGGGGCGGTCCGGTCCCGGTTCCCCCCTACTTGGCTTGGGGTTGTGGGGGTGGCGGCACGGCGTCCCCGGGGGGGGGTGCCTTCTACCGTTGGATGGGGCGTCTGGGGTCATGCGCTCCCCCTCCCCCGACTACCCGCCCACTGGGCGGGCTGTCGGCGTCCGCGATCCACGTGTTGTGGGCGCGGGCGTGCGGGTGTGGGGGCCCTGCTCTGTCCCTTCGGCCGGCACGCCCTGTGGGGGCTGCGCGCCGCGGGGCGGGTCCGTGGCGTTCATATGCTGGGGGGCGGGCTGGGGGGGGGGGGGGGGGCGCGCGCGCCGTACCCCCCGGTTGTGCGGCCAGGGCGGGGCCTGTAGGGCGGGGGGTCGCTCTGCCTCATTCCATCCCTCTGCCTTCCCTGGGCAGGCAACAAAGCGGGCGTCACTGGCGTTGTGCTGTCCATTGGGGGCGTGGCCCCCCATACCACTCCGGTTCGTGCTCACCAGGCTTCTCTGGGTACGATCTGTGCGGCGTCCTGGTGCGCAGGCGCGGGCTCGCTTGTTCTTCGCGGCCCCCATGGGAGCCGGCGGCCGGGGCGGGGGGGCGGGTCGCACTCCGGCTCCTCTCTCGGGCGGGGGGGGACCATCCCCCCTGCCTCGAGGGGCGGGGGCCGGGGCCCCCGCGGCTTGCGGGCCGGTGGGGGGGCGGGGGGGGGGGGGTGTCGCGCCGCGGCCTCCCTGCTCTCCTTCTGGGCGGCGGCCTGCGGTACTCCATCCTGGCCCCCTTCGTGTCGCCGGCGCGCTTCCTTCCGGCGTGGGCGTGCGGTCGGGGCCGAAGTGCCGCCCCGGGGTGGGGGGGGGTGAGGGGCGGCACGTGGACCGCTCCCCCGGGGGCCCTAGCAGACCTGAACCCCCCCTCTGTCATCCCTGAGTGAGCTCTGGTTACGGGAGGGTCATGTGGGGCGCGGCCTCCTTACTGTTCCGTTGTGCGCGTTGCTCCGGCACGCCGGTGTGGGCTCGCGGGAGCAGGGCCAGCCGCCGCTCCCCCCACCGCGTCGCCGTCCCTTCTGGGGGGTGGGGCGCCCCCCCGGCTCCGGGGGGGCGGAGGGCCGCGCCTGTGGCTCCCCAGCTGGGGTGGGTGCGGGGGGGGGGGGGGGGGGGCGCCCCCCCGCCTGCTCTCGGGCCTGAGTGGGAGGGGGGGGGGGAGTGGGGGGGGCCCTTTGGTCCCTTGGCGACGCCTCCTGACGGCCGGGGGGGGGGGAGGGCGGCATGGCAGTCCTGGCCCTGGGGGCCAGCCATCGGCCTGGGGGGTCGCGCCCTTCCCCCGCCCCCCTCTACCTAGAGTTGGATCCTCGTGCAGGCCCTCGCTGGGGCCCCTCATCCCCCCGGCCGTTATCGCGCGGCGCTGGCCGGCCGGGGGCGGCCGTGAGGTTTAGTGGTCAGTGGTTAGCGGGCTGCGGGGCAGCAGGTTCCCCCCCGCGCTCGTTGTCTCCGCACTCCCTCCCGTGGGAGGTGGCACGCTCTCATGCGTCGTGCCGTTTCGTGGGGGGGGCGTGGGTCGGGGGGCCCAGCCCCCCCCACCACTCTCTCGTATCCGCCGTCTGGGCCATCACCTGCGCCGCCGCTTGTGTGGGGGCTGGGGCTGTGGCGGCGGCGGGTTGTGCCGGCGGTAGCGCCAGTGGGCGAGGGCGCTGCGCAAAGCCCGGGGGAGCCAGTTGTTGGCGTCCGCATCCGTGATGCGGAGCACTGCTCCCCCTTCCAGGAAGGCCGGCCACGTCGGCTCCCAGTCGGGCCACGCCGCCCGGATCACTGACCTGAGGACCCTCTCATGGTCCTCTGGGGCTGCCCACCCCCCTCGGGGGTACCTCTCGGTTTCCTTCGTCCCTCCGGAGGAGCACGGCATCGAAGGGCCGGTTCCTCGACCTCCTGGAGGTCCCCTGGTTGGCCCAGCACAACCACCCGTACACCTCCCCCACCAGGGGGAGGGTCTCCTCCCCCAGAGGGTCCGGGACCGCGTCCCAGTCCCGGTCCCATGGCCGGCCCCCCTCTGCCCCTCGCGCCGGCCCCCCTCGCTGCCCCTGCGCCTGCGGCGCCGATGCCGCGCCCCGCCCCCCCTCCGCCGGGGCCATCTGCGCCGGCTCCGCCCTCGGCGCGGGGGGGGGCTGGCTGGTGCCGGGGTCGTGGGTGTTGGGGGGGGACGAGCTCGCCGGCGTCAGGGTCGATGTTGTAGAGGTGGTGGTGGTGGTGGTGGTGGTGGTGGCGAGTGTGGTGTGCCGGCATCTGTTGGATGCCGGGGGGGGTGCACCTCACCGGCTGCACGTCCTGCTGCGGGGGCGCCCAGCCCTCTGCCCCCCTCCCTTCGTCCTGTCCTCCATCCTGGGCTCCCATGCCCCGTCCCGCCTGTCCCTTGGGGCCCGCGGCGCCCTTGCCCTTGCCCTTGGGCCCCTTTCCAGCCCCCTGCCCGTGTCGCGGGTCCCGCCTCCCGTCCCCCACGCCCTGGCCCGCCCGCTCACCCACCTCCCCTCGCCCTGTCCCCTGCACCTGGGCTCCCTGCCCGTGCCCCTGCGCGCCCTTCCCGTGCCCTGGCCCCTTCCCGGCCTCCTGCCCCGAGTCGCGCCGTGCGCTGCCTGCACTCTGCTCCCCCCCGCTGCTGCGCCCCTGCTCCCTGCCGCGCGTGACCTGGCCTGCTCCTTGCGCTCGCTCCTGGGCACTTCCCCCGTCGCCTCCTGCCCCCCGCTCCGCGCTCCCGTGGCTGGCACGCGGCTCTGCCTGCGCGCCCTCCCGCCCTTCCTGAATCACGCGCCGGGCGTCCCGCTGTCTTTGCAGCTGCGATAGCGTGACGCCCGGCGGCGAGCGCTCGGATGCCGGGGGGGCGGACGTGCCGCTCCCGCCCCGGGGGGAAGGGCTTGGGGGGGAACAGCTTGGGGGGGCTGGTGTGGGTGTGGGTGGGGTTGGCGTGGGCGCGGTACTTCGCGCTCTCCCTGCCCACTGCTGCTGCTGCGGCGGCCGCCGGCGAGGCGTCCGCGGCCCGTGCGGGGTTCTTCCCCCGCTTGCGCGGCGTGCTGGGGGTCGCGGCGTGGCCGGCCGAGGCGGTGGCCCGGCCCGCCGGGGCCGCGGTCGCAACCCCTCGCGCGCCCTCCTCCCCCTCTGCTGCTGCTGTGGCGGCCGCCGGCGAGGCGCCCGTGGCCCGTGCAGGGTCCGTTCCCCGCGTTCGCGGCGTGCTGGGGGTCGCGGCGTGGCCGGCTGACGCGGTGTCGCGGCCCGCCGGGGTCCAGCCGCAGCCCCTCGCGCGCCCCCCTCGCTCTCCTTCGCTGCTGTGGCGGCTGCCGATGAGGCGCGTGGCCCGTGCGGGGTCTGCCCCCCGCTTTCACGGCGCGCTGGGGGTCGCGGCGTGGTCGGCCGAGGCGGTGGTGCGGCCCGCCGGGGCCGCGGTTGCAATCCCTCGCGCGCCCTTCTTGCTCTCTTCTGCGGCTGCAGCAGCCCTCGGCGATGCGCCGGGTTCCTGCGCCGGGGCTACCCCCTGTGTCGGCGGCGTGCCGGGGGCCGCAGTCGGGGCCGCGGCGTGGCTCGCTGGGGCTGCGGTCTCTGCTTCCTGCGCGTCTGGGGCCCCCTCCCGGGGCGGGGCGGCGGGGCTGGCTGCTTGGGCGGCGGAGGCCGTCATCTCGGCTGGCTCAGGCTCCCGGGCCGGCGGCGGCAGCCCGACCAGCACCGCCGCCTCCGCCAGCCTCCGCTCCTCGCGCTCCGCGAGGGTCTCCCCCGTCCACTTCGGGGAGGAGGCGGGGGAGGGGGAGCGGGACCGGCGGTGGTGGCGGTCGTCCCGCTGGGGGGATCCATCGGAGTCTGCCATCACTGTTATCCTGGTAGGCATGCGTGGTGGCAGGCGCGCCCTTCCCACTACCTCCTGGTGCATCAGTGCCGTGCCGTGGGCAGTGCCGTGTGGTGCTCTGCGGGGGGGAGGGGGGGAGGGGGTGGGGGGCCGGCTGTGGCGTCAGCCCCGCATGGCCGGGGGCCGGCGGCCATCCACCCGCACTGGGAGGGGAGGTGGGGAGCCACGCGGCCCACGCGTCGCGCCATAGCTCCCAATCTGGGGCGGGGCACAGGGCCCTGGGCCCCCGGGGGTCATCGAGTGGTGTCGGGGGGAGCCGCACCAGGTGGACCCCCGTAACGGCGGTGACCTCCTGTGTTTGCAGGAAGGTGTGTACTCCGCCCCGCGCCGCGGGCGCCGGGAGGGGGGGGCGGGGTACGAGTGTTGCCCCATAGAGGTGGGTGGGGGTGATCCCCAGGATCTGCCCCGGGTCCCCGCGGGTCGCGACGACGAGGAGGAGCAGGGAGGTGCCAGGGCACTCTTGCCAGAGGACCTGCCCCCTGTGGTGGGCACCCCTGGTTCTGGAGAGGGGGGGGGACAGGTCTGGGTTAGCCCAGCCGCGGGGCGCGTGCGTCGCCGGCGGGAGGGCGGGGCACCAAGTGGGCTCCCTGGGGGACGCCTCACAGACGATGGCGTACGGGGGGGTAGGCCTGGTGCCGTCGTACACCGGGTTGGTCGGCCGGGGGCGGGCGGACGCCTCGTCCGCGTCTTCCACGAACACCGTGACCTCGCCCACCTCCAGGTCCTCGTCCGGTGGATGTAGAAGGTGGAGCGCCGCATCCAGCTCGGACACTCCCCCCGGGTACGTGGCCCGCGCCTGGTTCAGGTACGGGGCCGCGTCCCCGGGGTAGCGTGTCCTGAGGGCGTGCAGCAGGGCTGGGGCGCTGCTGCGGAGGGACATGGCAGACCCTGCTCCCATCAGCCGCAGGGTGTCCCCCATGGACAGGGGCCGGCCCGACCGATTGGACTCGCGCCACTCTATCCAGTGCCCGTAGAGGGCCGCCTCTGGGCTGATGAGCCCCGGCTGGACAGCGTTCACGATCCTGTGCGTTGCCGAGAGCAGCGTAGGGGCCCTCGCCCCGTTCAGGGCGCGGACAGCCGGGAGGGCGGTCTCGTCGAGGAAAGCCCTCGCACTGCCCGCCAGGTCACACCGTGCGGCAGCGTGCGCTTCATGTGCCTCCGCCACCGCGTGCGCCACCAGGCCCCGGACGGCCGCCTCCTGCGCTCTGCGGCGGGCCCTGGTGTGTCCCGGCCCATCCCCCCGTCGGCGTGGCATGGTGCTGCGGGCTCTGCAAAGGGCGGCGGCGGGTGGGGGTTAGGGTGCGAACACGTGCGACAGGTGCGCAACGGATGTGGGGTCCTGCAGGTGCACGTGGATCCACAGAAGGGCAGCGCCCGCGGGGCCCGCTCGTTCGTGTGAGGGGGTGTGTGCCCCCTCGATGCGCCGGTGCAGGGCCTCCTCTTCTGTGCGCCTGCGCGGGCCTGCGGGAGGTTCGGGCCAGGGGCACGCGGCCACCTGGGCGCACCGCGCGCATCTGTTGGCGCCTGTCGACACTGCGGAGGACACCGTGTCACATTCCCCGGAGAGTCGGTAGTCGTTGCCAAGCGTCTTCCGCTGGACCTCCTGCCACGTGTCGTCGGGGAGGATCCCTAGGTCGTGGAAGGCGGCAATGAGGCCGTCCCACGCCGGGCGGGGGTGCCCCTTGGGGGGGCTCGCCATGTACACGTGGCGTACGGTGAGGTGGGGCGTCAGCGCATCCCATCGGCACCCGTTCGCGGTAGCTCGGTGGAGGAGGGCCAGCAGGGTGCCGTCCGCGACTGCCTCCCACCCCACTCGCAGCCCTTCGCAGCCGTCTAGCTCCTGGCGCAGCGCCGCTGCAATGCCGGTGGGGAGCATGAGGAGCAAGGGCCTCTGGGTGTCGCCCAGCTGGGACAGGGCGTCGTCGTATACCGGCCCCCCAGCTTTGAAGTGCGCTACGGCGAGCTGGGCGTCCCCGTCCTCTGGGGGGTGCCACCGGACGGTGGCCGCAGCGTGTCCCCACGTGCGTATCTCCGTAGCCCGGAGTACGTTGGCGGCGTGAAGGACGATGCGGGGCGGGACGGGTGTCCTGACGAGTGAGGACACGTCCCCAGTCCATCCCGTTTGCCGCCCCGGGGCCGCCTGCAGCCATCCCCCCGTCGCCGCGTCCCACGGGTGGTCAGGTCCCGCCCCGCGGATCATGGTGGGTCTCGGCCGGGTGTCCGGCCCCCATCCCTTGAGCGGGATGGCGGCGTATCGTTGCGCAGGGGTCTCCGGGGCGCGCGTGGCGGCGCACCACCGGCTCCACTCGCGCGCCCACTCCTCACCCACGATGCGCGCCTCCTATGCGGTCATGGAGCCGCGCCCGATGATCCACGGTGCGAAGAGGGCGTCTTGTAGGTGCCTCGAGAACCCCCCCGGCAGGTCCTGGTACGGGTGGGGGCCCTCTTCGGGCGGGCTCTCCAGAGTGCCATTCACAACACGGAGGGAGGCTACGAAGTCCTTGTCAGGGCGCGGGGGAGGGGGAGGGTGGTCGCCCTCCGCCGCAGTGAGCCACCGGTGCGCCCGGGCCGCCGCGCTCTGGGGCTCGCGGAGGAGTTGCTCCAGCCGGTGGTTGCGAAGCTCCCACGCGAAGTCCCCCAGCCGGAGCATGTGGTGGAGGAAATCGTCCACCGAGGTCCCTCCCGGCGGGTCGTATCGGGTTATGGCGCGGAGCTGCGCCTCCGCGTCCTCGGGCACCAGCCCGGAGCAGAACACCTCCGTCCACGTGGCGCCTGCGGAGCGCCACGAGGCCACCCACAGGGCCTTGTCTCCAGGTGGGAGGTGGCGGGCCGCCTCGTGTACCGCCTGGCGGTAGTGGGGCCAGAGGAGCCGTGAGTGGGCGCATCCCACGTGCATGTGCACCGGGGTCTCCTCCAGGCCGCTGCATAAAAGGCACGGTTGTGGGACGATGGCGACGCCGGAGAGCCGCTCCTTCCGGACGCGGAGCCTGCGCTGCACCGGGGTGTGGCCGTCTCGGGCCCGCAGCGCCCGGCGGTTGGTGGCGGTCGCGGTGAGGTCCCGGGCGTGGACATAGGCTGTGGCGTGGGACGCGTGCAAAGGTGTGTGTCCCCGGTGCAACAGCGCATGGTCCGTCTGCGCCCGTTGCGCGACCTCGCTGAGCACCCGCATCGTGGGGGGCCGTAGATCGAGATGGCCGTCACGGCCGGCGACAATGAGCTGGGCGTGGCCAGGGTCCGGGGGCGTGTTCTGCAGGATGGTGTCCTGGGACGCCGCCCAGTCCGCCTTGTGCAGTAGGGCGTCACTGTGGTGCGAGGTGGCTCGGACGTACCAGAACGGGTGCCCGGCGTGTTGCCATCGCGCGTACAGGCTGTTCCGGAGCCACCTCAGGAGCATCTGGTTGACCACCTTCGCTGCGCCTGCGGGGACCCCCGTGGTCCGCTCGCGATCTGTGTGCTGCAGGAGGTGGAGGATGACTTCGGCGTCCACCGTGTGGATTCATGGTTGGTGGGCACCGTATTGTAGGGGGAGGGAGGCGGCCACCCCCTCCCCGTCGGGCACCGTGCCCGAGATGGCCACCGCCCACGTGCGGGTCAGGTCGGCGGCGATAGCGACGCTGGTGGCGTGTTTGCAGGGTCCGCCCCCGGACGCGTCGGAAGAGGTGTGGCCCCAGGCCTCCGGGATCCAGTAGTATCCGGTGGGGCTGAGCCACCCCGCGTTGAGGTCGGCGGAGTGCCACCGGACGTCGGGGTGGCTGGGGGTCAGTTGGTCCACGCTCAGCGCCCTGGTGTCGCCTGGGCTGATCGCCGGGTGGTTGTGCAGCCGGATCTCCGCTCCGGTGATCGTGCTTGCCCAGGACCGAAGTGCCGTCACATGTTCCTTGAGCCACGCCGGGCCCCCGCGCTGGTGCACCACCAGTTGTGCCGTGTCCTCCGGCTGGTCCTCCAACGCGCCATGTGTGGGTCGTGCGGCACCCCCGTAGCCACCAGCAGGGCGGTGCCACGGGAGAGCCCACGGGGTTCGGGCTGGCCTGCCCCCACCTACACTATTACCCAGTCGGCCCGGAGCTGCGCTTGCCCCGTCGCTTGGGTGCATTGGTCGTCCGTGGTCACCAACCACAACGGCGTCGGCGCGTGGGGCCGGGGGCGCAGGGGCTCGGGCCATGCCACGTCCGCGTTAGGCTCTTGGTGCTCGCTTTCCGCGAGTACGTCGCGGAGGATGTACATGAGGGCTGCCGGCGGGTGGTACGCCGCCCCCCGCGTGGGGGGGGATAGGCCGTCCCGGCGGCGGTGGCCCCCGACGTGGAGGTGCAGGCCGTCCGGGGTCACCCGTGCGCCGGTGTGGGCGTCCTGCTTAGCCCTCGTGGGGTGGACGAGTCTCAGGCGGGGGTCCCGTGTGCCGGTGGTGTGGAAGAGGTGGACCAAGGCCTCGCCCCACCGGGGGTGGTTGGTGGGCTCCTGCTCACGGCGGCAATAGTGGAGGTGTTCATCGGCGCATTGGTTGAGGCACTCCCGCACCGCCGTCGGCCACGGATCGTCGTTGTCGGGGAAGGCATGGCGTGGCCCGTGGTGCCCATGCCACGGCGTTGTGTGTGGCACCGTCAGGCGGCACGTGTCGCGGTGTCGCAGCTTGGCGGTGCGCAGCGTGACGATGTTGCCCGGCGGGGACTGTAGTTGGAAATGGGCCGCCCTGGGGCACGCGATGGGGTTGTACAGCCCCACTCCCAGGGCGGCCAGGGCCTGGGGTATGCGGTGGACCCAGTCGCCTCTCGCCAGAGTTGCGAACTCCGGGACGGGGTAGTGCACCTCGGGACATATTCCGTGCGCGCCGGCTATTTCCCAGAACATCTTGGTGACCTCGGCGCGCACAGAGGTTGAGCAGTTGTGGACGAGTGTACCCACGAGGGCCACCGCTGCCTGCTGGCATCGCGTTGGCACCCGTGTGAGCCCCAGGGTCCGGTCATCCTGCAGGCTGTCCCGCGAGGCGTTTAAGGCGTACCGCGCCCTGTCCTTCGCGACCCGGACCGTGATGTGGTCCAGGTGGCGTGCAGTGTCGGAGTCGTCGGCGATGAAAGGGGCGACGTACTGCGTCACCCCCCCGAGGATCACCAGGATGACGTCCTGCACCACTTTCGGTGGCGCGAGGGTGTTAAGGCACCAGTGGTGCACCGCTGCCAGGCGTAGCCGGTGCTTGCGCTGCAGGGAGAACTCCCCGTCCGGCTGCAGCTGGAGTCCCAGGTAGGGGACGGAGTCCGCCGCAGGTACCAAGTGCCACGGGTTTTCCAGGTGGGGGCAGAGGCGCAGCTGCAGGCCCGGGACCCCCTCCGTGGTGGCCATTGCGCACTTGCGGGGGTTGAGCTCCATGCCCATCATCCCTAAGTACGCGGCCACCGCCTTCACGCCGTCGACGAAGTGCTGCACCGTTTGGGCCACCACCAGCAGGTGGTCGATATAGGCCTGGATGAGGCCGTGCTGGGCCCCTCCCGGCGGGTGCAGGCGGTGCCCCTGCGCCCTTACCAGGGGCTCCAGGAGGAGCGCGTACAGCAGGGGGCTCTCGGGGTTGCCCTGCCGGACACCGCGCAGCATGTAGACGGGCTGCGTTAGCCCGTGTACTGTGACGATGCGCAGCCTGGCGCACGTGTGGAGGAAGAGCAGGAGGTCGATGACGTCCGGCGGCACGGAGAGGTGGTGCAGGATGAGGTGGAGGGCGCCGTGTGGGGAGGTGTCGAAGGCCCTGCGGGCGTTGAAGGAGAAGACGTAGTTGGACCTTCGCCGCTGGAGCTGCCGCTGCGCCATGAACAGCGGGGGGCCTGTGTTGGAACCAGGGAGGGCCCCCTGCTGCCAGTCGCTGACCACTCCGTGCCGTGTGAGCACTTCCGTGATGCGCTGGATGAGGGGGCCCGTGAGCAGCTTCATGTCCAGCTGGCCCAGGGCTATGGGCCTGTAATCGTCCAGTCTGGCAGAGCCTGGTACCTCGGGGCTGAGCCAGATGTGCGCGTCCCTCCAGTGCATCGGCGGCAGGGCCCCGCGGAGGATGGCCCGGTAGGAGTTGACCAGGAGCCACTGTACAGGTGCTGGGAGGGCCTTGATGAAACGGGCCTCCACGTGGTTGGGACCTGGTGCCTTGCCGTCGGCCTTGTCCAGGGCGGACTTCAGGTCCTGCATGGAGTACTGCTGGATCTGTGTCCAGGCCCCTTCAGGGACCCGGGGGACGTGGCGGCCGAGGACTGCCTGGAAGCCTGGGAGGTCCACCGGGCGTTTGTCATACAGTTCTCGCCAGAAGGCGCGAACTGCGAACATCACGTCCTGGGCCTCCGTACTGTCCAGAGGCCTGACGGGCCCGGGGCCTCTACCTCTATGGCTCCCCGCACGGCTTTCCATCGCTGGGCGATGTCGGGGGCGTTGCGGCGCCAGAAGTCCTTGATGGCGCGCTTTCGGTCTGCCGCCAGGAGGGCGCGGAGCTGGCGAATGTCCTCCTCGAGGGCGGCTGCTTGCCTCTCCAGCTCCTCCTGTAGCTGGCCCTGTGTGGTCGGGCGGAACCCGGGCGACACACCCTGCAGTTCCTCCGTGAGCCGGAGCGCCGCCTCGGACCGGATGCCATGCCTGGCCGCGTCCGCCTGGTACGCTGCCGGCGCGCGCGCTGCCAGGGTGTCATAGCGGAGGACCGCTGCCTGGAGCTGCTTTCCGCTCTCCGGGAGGTCCCCCTCCGCCAGGTCCGTCCCCGCCAGGGACGGCTGCCGGCGTCCCACCACACGCGCCAGGGCGTCATGTGTCGCGTGGAGGTGTTCGAACACCTTGTCCACCGCGGCCGCGGGCATGGACCCGTAGTCGTGCTGCTCTGCGGGACCCAGCCAGGGCGCCAGGGAGGGTTCATCCTGCGCGGCGGTGACCACCGCCCACAGGCAGTGTTGGACGGGTGCGGCCTCGGCGTCATACGGGAGGAAGCGGCCCTCCGTGTGGCTGTAGGGGGTGGGCATCGCCGCGCGCCCCGCTGCGCTGAGGAGACCCGGCAGGGCCAGGCGGACCGGGAGGTGGTCAGAGCTGACCACCTCGGGTTGTGCCATGCCGCGAGCCCAGACGCTTTCCCGCAGGGACCACAGCAGGAGGGGCTCATTGACCAGGAAGGTGTCCACCCTGTGCCGGGACGGGTGGAGCGTGGGGGTCATGTCCTCCTTGCCGCCTGCCGCGGCCCTTCAGAAACCGCAGGCCTCCCAGCCCACTCGGAAATGCTCCGTGGCCGGGTTGGTGGGGACATCCATGTAGATGTTGGTGTCGCCAGCGATGAGCACCGGGTGCCTCCCGCCGAGGCTGCGTGCCGTGGCATACATTTGTATGTCGGCCCAGAACGCCGCCCGTCCCGCCCACGGGGAGCAGCCTGCTTGCGGCCCGTGGACGTTGATGAGGGTGAGGCCACCTCCGTCCGTGCGGATCTCCAGGGCCGCGGCCTTCCCGGGGACAATTTCCGTGAAACTGAGCACCTCGTGCTCCGCCACGTACTTGCTGCTGACCGCGGTGAGGAGGCCCCCCCCTCTCGAGGTGGAGGTGGCTCCCGTCCCCGCCAGCCGGCTGCTGAAGAACGCGGTGTACCCCTTGTCCCGGAGCGCCGCGGCCACGTGCATCTCCTGCGCCCGGGTGGCGATCCCTGTTTCCTGGAGCATGATGGCAAAGCCCCCCTCCTGGGGCAGCATGCCGGTGATGAGGTGCTCCTTGTTGGTGCAGGCCGCCGGCCCCCGGCGCCGCCGGAGTGTGTCCCAGATGGACCGGTCTGGCGGCACGAGGCCGTTGCGCAGGTTCCACGAGAGGAGCCACAGGGCGTCGCCCGCCATGTCCTCCTGGAGTCAGCTATCCCGCATCGGCATCGCCGCTGGGTTCGCCAGCGCAGCCAGGGCATCTGGGTGCGCCGCATCCGCTGAGCCCGTTCCCAGCGGGGCCCAAAGGGGGGCCCGGGGGACTGGGGGAGCCAGGGGGGCCAGGGGGGCCAGCCCCGCGGCGATGGACATGGACCCTGGCGGGGCCGCACCACCGGCCCCCGGGGCCGCTCCGGGTGCCTCTTCATCTCCGTCTGCGTGGTCGGCTGCCTGGGGCGGGGGGCGCCAGGTGTACGGGGCGTGCCATGGGGACCTCCGTGCTCTCCCCTGCAGGATGTTGGTGGCCGCCTCCTTGTCGTCCGCCGGGGCTGCAGCGTGCACCGCGTGCCACACCAGGTGTTCCAGCATTGCCCCGCTTGTGTAGTACTTGTCTGCACACAGGGGGCATTTCGTCGGCTCCGTGGCCCCTCGCGCCGGGGGGAGCGGCACCGACTTCCGAATGGGGCCCTCCGCCGCTGGTTCGAAGGGCAGGTTGGCCAGTGGCACCGTGTGTGGCGCCAGTGTGCGGCCCGGGGCCGCCGCATCGAGGGCTCGTGTCGCGGGCGCGTGCCCGAGACCCCGGATGGCATCGTGCTGTGTGTCTGCTTGCAGCCACGTTTGCCAGTGCGTGGAGCCAATTTGGCGGTCGGGCTTGCCCCTCCATCGCAGGTCGTGGAAGGCTTGTAGCCAGTGGTACACTGCGGTCGGGACCGCCAGCTGGAGCTCTAGGTCGGCGGGGTGCGCAGCTGCCGGCCACACCCCCGGCCTCGCCGCCCGGGCGTTGTCCTTCAGCCTGAGCTGGAGCAGGAGGGCGTGGTGTTCGCCCTCCCGCAGCGCCTTGATGATCATGCGGGTGCAGTCTGCCACGCGGATCACGGCTTCGGGCCCCAGCAGGCGCTCGAGGTCGCAGAGGACGATGTGCGCGTCCGCCGGGCCGAACATGCAGACCACCCACTGCGGGTTCTGCTGTCCCCGTTGGGCCACCGCCAGGGTAGCCGCTGGGCGGGCGTGCGTCATTGGCCCCGCGTGGAGGTCCGGGACGTCCGTGGCCCTTATGGCGTCTCCCTGCCTCGCGGCCCGTAGATGCTCCTCCTGGTCGGGGCTCCACACCAGTGTGCGGGGGTTGACCCACCCCGCTTCCTGCCTCTTGTTGGGGGTGCTGACGGTGTGTAGCAGGACCGCCAGTGGCCAGGGGTCCGCCGACATATAGTAGGCCTGGGTGGGCCCCCGTCGCCAGTCGACGTGGGGCAGGGGCGGGAATGCCCCTTGCCTGGCGGTGCTGTGCCAGACAGTCCATCGGCCTCCGGCCAGGACGTGCGACCGGTATCCTCCGGCGTGGCCGTGTATGATGGCCTGGTAGCCTGCCGTCTGCAGCACCAGTGCCTCCCCCTGCTTAGGCCCGGGTGGGGGTGTGCCATCGCCCGCACCCCAGACGCGGGTGCGCCCGCGGGGTGTGGCATGCCACGGGTCTGGTGCATCGCGCTGAGGCCTTTGTATGCTTCCCGCAATCTGCGCCGGGCCGTGGTGGTGGACGAAGCTCTCCCCGCCGTCTGCTAGCAACGCCGCCGCGACGACGTATAGCTGCTCCGCCGTGAGGGGTGCCGTCAGCGCGTGCGTCGCGGCCGGCCGGCGGGGCTGCGTGTCGCGGCAGGGGACGTGGGGCAGCAGTTGCGCCGGCCATGCCGCCACGGGACCCATGGTGACGGCCGCGACCGCGGACGCCAGCGCCGTGCGGTCCGTTGGTCTGTACTGCCGGAGCCCCGTGGTATCTCGGGCGAGGTGCCTGCAGGCTGCCGTCCAGGCCACCGCTCCGCAGTTCGTGACGTCCGGTCTGGCACCGTCCGCGCCGTCGCGTCCCCTTTGTTGTACCGTGGTGGCGGTGTCGAGCGGGGGGCCCTGCTGTAGCGCCTCCGGGTCCTGCCCCGGTGGGAGGGCGGGCGGGACTGGCTGCGGGAAGTCATGCGCGCCTCGGCGCTCCGGGTGCGTGTGGTATGGGTTTTGCCGGCGGTGTTCCGGGGCTGCCCGTGGTTGAAGGAGGAGTTGGTGCAGGTACCAGTGGCCTTCCGCGGTGGACGGGTTGCGGAGCGTTAGCCACTGTTCCACCACGCCTCCTGGGTGCGCGGCCTCGGTTGGACGTGCCCGCGGGTGGGATGAGGGTTTGCGGGTAGAGCACCCGCAGCACCACCCCTGCGCCACCCCTGCGTCCCATCGCCACTCGGAGTCTGGCGGGGTGGCCGGGACCGTGCCCGTCTGCAGGAAGTGGCGTGCCTGCTTGTCGGGGTGCCGTTGGAGGGTTGCTGCGAGGCTGAGCCCCTCTGCCGCGGGTGCCACCGGGAGGCCGCCCCGGGGCCTGCGCCAGGGGTAATCCTGGTGGGCCGGCCAGGTGTGGAGGTCCCGGGCGATGTCTTCCGCGGTCCCTGTGGGGGCGTCCTCTGGTGCCAGGTGCCACATGACGGCGAGCACAACCCACGTGGAGAAGGGCCACGCCCGCGGGGGGGTGTACACCTGGATGGTCCACTGTGGGCACGCCCGCCGCACGCGGGACGCGTGGAGCACCCCTCGGACCATGTCCGCCGCAAGGACCAGCACCATCCCCGAGGGTTCCACAAAAATCCCCTCTGCCGGCCCGCCGTGGCGGCCCCGGGTGTGCAAGGCCACTGCCGCCTGTCCCCCGTGGGTGACTCGGTCGACGGCCTCCTGGATGTTCACGCTGCCGCGCGCGGTCTCATCCGGGATCCAGCCCTGCGCCACCCCGTAGCGTATGGCGGCGCGTGCGGCCGCGGGTTTCACCTCGGGCAGCGCTCCGTCATCGTGGTCGGGCTGGGGGTGCTGTTTGGGGCACCAGCCTTCGCCAGTGCAGTGGCCCCGTTTCCACGCGGGGCAGATCGCGGGTACGCTGCCCGCCGGCGGCGCAGGTTCCGCGGGCGCGCCTCCCGTGGGGGGCTCCGGTACTGCCTCCAGGTCAGAGTCCGTGCCCGCGTCCCCTTGTGGGGGGTCTCCTTCGCCGTCTCTGAGTCCCAGCGCCCTGATGACCTCGTGTGCTTCGTCCAGCGTCGGAGATCGGGGGCGTGTCTTGCGTGGTGCCGCGGGTTCCGCCATTGTTGTGTCGCTGTGCCTAAGAGCAGGGGGTGGGGTGCGGATGTCCCGTGGCTGGTGTGTTGGTGCGTTGGTGCGTTGCTTGTTGTGGGGGTGGTGGATGGGCGTCCCCGGGGGGGGCGCTTTCAAGCATTGCGAGGGGCGTCTGGTGTTAGGCGCTGTCCCTCTCCCGGCCGCCCGTCCTCTGGACCGGGCAGCCAGAGTTCCGTGACCCACGTGTCCCGGGTGCGGTCGGTGCGGGCGTGGGGGCCCAGCACCGGCCCCACAGCGTGCGCCCTTGCGGGCCGGCGTTGCTCGCTGTGGGGGTGGCGGAAGGCGTCCCCGGGGGGGGTGCCTTCCACCATTGTGAGGGGCGTCTGGGGTCAGGCGCTGTCCCTCCCCCGACTGCCCGCCCTCTGGGCGGGCTGTTGGGGTCCGCCACCCACGTGCCGTGGCCGCGGGTGTGTGGGTGTGGGGGCCCAACACTGTCCCCTTGGCCTGCATGCCCTGTGGGGGCTGCGTGCCGCGGGGTTGGTGGGGGGGCGTCCCCTGGGGGGGTTGCCTGCCACCGTTCTGGGGGGCGCCTGGTGTCAGGCGCTGCCCCCCCCCCGGCCGCCCGTCCTCTGGAGTGGGCAGCCTGGGCTCTGCGACCCGTGTGTCCCGGATGCGGTCGGTGCGAGCGTGGGGGCCCAGCACCGGCCCCACGGCGTGCGCCCTTGCGGGCTGGCTTTGCTCGCTGTGGGGTCGGCGGAAGGGCATCCCCGGGGGGGGGTGCTTTCCACTGTTGTGAGGGGCGCCTGGTGTCAGGCGCTATCCCTCCCCCGGCAGCCCGTCCTCTGGAGCGGGCAGTCAGGGTTCCGCGTCCCGTGTGTCCCAGGTGCGGTCGGTGCGGGCGTGGGGACCCAGCACCGGCCCCACAGCGTGCGCCCTTGCGGGCCGGCGTTGCTCGCTGTGAGGGTGGCGGAAGAGCGTCCCCGGGGGGGGTGCCTTCCACCATTGTGAGGGGCGCCTGGTGTCAGGCGCTGTCCCTCCCCCGGCCGCCCGTCCTCTGGAGCGGGCAGCCAGGGTTCCGCGTCCCGTGTGTCCCGGGTGCGGTCGGTGCGGGCGTGGGGACCCAGCACCGGCCCCACAGCGTGCGCCCTTGCGGGCTGGCGTTGCTCGCTGTGGGGATGGCAGAAGGGCGTCCCCGGAGGGGGTGCCTTCCACCATTGTGAGGGGCGCCTGCCGTCAGGCGCTGTCCCTCCCCCGGCCGCCTGTCCTCTGGAGCGGGCAGCCAGGGTTCCGCGTCCCGTGTGTCCCGGGTGCGGTCGGTGCGGGCGTGGGGACCCAGCACCGGCCCCACAGCGTGCGCCCTTGCGGGCTGGCGTTGCTCGCTGTGTGGGTGGCGGAAGGGCGTCGCCGGGGGGGGTGCTTTCCACCATTGTGAGGGGTGCCTGGTGTCAGGCGCTGTCCCTCCCCCGGCCGCCCGTCCTCTGGAGCGGGCAGCCAGGGTTCCGCGTCCCGTGTGTCCCGGGTGCGGTCGGTGCGGGTGTGGGGACCCAGCACCGGCCCCACAGCGTGCGCCCTTGCGGGCCGGCGTTGCTCGCTGTGGGGGTGGCGGAGGGGCGTCCCGCCCACGGGGAGCAGCCTGCTTGCGGCCCGTGGACGTTGATGAGGGTGAGGCCACCTCCGTCCGTGCGGATCTCCAGGGCCGCGGCCTTCCCGGGGACAATTTCCGTGAAACTGAGCACCTCGTGCTCCGCCACGTACTTGCTGCTGACCGCGGTGAGGAGGCCCCCCCCTCTCCAGGTGGAGGTGGCTCCCGTCCCCGCCAGCCGGCTGCTGAAGAACGCGGTGTACCCCTTGTCCCGGAGCGCCGCGGCCACGTGCATCTCCTGCGCCCGGGTGGCGATCCCTGTTTCCTGGAGCATGATGGCAAAGCCCCCCTCCTGGGGCAGCATGCCGGTGATGAGGTGCTCCTTGTCGGTGCAGGCCGCCGGCCCCCGGCGCCGCAGGAGTGTGTCCCAGAGGGACCGGTCAGGCGGCACGAGGCCGTTGCGCAGGTTCCACGAGAGGAGCCACAGGGCGTCGCCTGCCATGTCCTCCTGGAGTCAGCTATCCCGCATCGGCATCGCCGCTGCGTTCGCCGGCGCAGCCAGGGCATCTGGGTGCGCCGCATCCGCTGAGCCCGTTCCCAGCGGGGCCCAAAGGGGGGCCCGGGGGACCGGGGGAGCCAGGGGGGCCAGGGGGGCCAGCCCCGCGGCGATGGACATGGACCCTGGCGGGGCCGCACCACCGGCCCCCGGGGCCGCTCCGGGTGCCTTTTCATCTCCGTCTGCGTGGTCGGCTGCCTGGGGCGGGGGGCGCCAGGTGTACGGGGCGTGCCATGGGGACCTCCGTGCTCTCCCCTGCAGGATGTTGGTGGCCGCCTCCTTGTCGTCCGCCGGGGCTGCAGCGTGCACGGCGTGCCACACCAGGTGTTCCAGCATTGCCCCGCTTGTGTAGTACTTGTCTGCACACAGGGGGCATTTCGTCGGCTCCGTGGCCCCTCGCGCCGGGGGGAGCGGCACCGACTTCCGAATGGCGCCCTCCGCCGCTGGTTCGAAGGGCAGGTTGGCCAGTGGCACCGTGTGTGGCGCCAGTGTGCGGCCCGGGGCCGCCGCATCGAGGGCTCGTGTCGCGGGCGCGGGCCCGAGACCCCGGATGGCATCGTGCTGCGTGTCTGCTTGCAGCCACGTTTGCCAGTGCGTGGAGCCAATTTGGCGGTCGGGCTTGCCCCTCCATCGCAGGTCGTGGAAGGCTTGTAGCCAGTGGTACAGTGCGGTCGGGACCGCTAGCTGGAGCTCTAGGTCGGCGGGGTGCGCAGCTGCCGGCCACACCCCCGGCCTCGCCGCCCGGGCGTTGTCCTTCAGCCTGACCTGGAGCAGGAGGGCGTGGTGTTCGCCCTCCCGTAGCGCCTTGATGATCATGCGGGTGCAGTCTGCCACGCGGATCACGGCTTCGGGCCCCAGCAGGCGCTCGGGGTCGCAGAGGACGATGTGCGCGTCCGCCGGGCCGAACATGCAGACCACCCACTGCGGGTTCTGCTGTCCCCGTTGGGCCACCGCCAGGGTAGCCGCTGGCCGGGCGTGCGTGATTGGCCCCGCGTGGAGGTCCGGGACGTCCGTGGCCCTTATGGCGTCTTCCTGCCTCGCGGCCCGTAGATGCTCCTCCTGGTCGCGGCTCCACACCAGTGTGCGGGGGTTGACCCACCCCGCTTCCTGCCTCTTGTCGGGGGTGCTGACGATGTGTAGCAGGACCGCCAGTGGCCAGGGGTCCGCCGACATATAGTAGGCCTGGGTGGGCCCCCGTCGCCAGTCGACGTGGGGCAGGGGCGGAAATGCCCCTTGCCTGGCAGTGCTGTGCCAGACAGTCCATCGGCCTCCGGCCAGGACGTGCGTGTATGATGGCCTGGTAGCCTGCCGTCTGCAGCACCAGTGCCTCCCCCTGCTTAGGCCCGGCTGGGGGTGTGCCATCGCCCGCACCCCAGACGCGGGTGCGCCCGCGGGTTGTGGCATGCCACGGGTCTGGTGCATCGCGCTGAGGCCTTTGTATGCTTCCCGCAATCTGCGCCGGGCCGTGGTGGTGGACGAAGCTCTCCCCGCCGTCTGCTAGCAACGCCGCCGCGACGACGTATAGCTGCTCCGCCGTGAGGGGTGCCGTCGGCGCGTGCGTCGCGGCCGGCCGGCGGGGCTGCGTGTCGCGGCAGGGGACGTGGGGCAGCAGTTGCGCCGGCCACGCCGCCACGGGACTCATGGTGACGGCCGCGACCGCGGACGCCAGCGCCGTGCGGTCCGTTGGTCTGTACTGCCGGAGCCCCGTGGTATCTCGGGCGAGGTGCCTGCAGGCTGCCGTCCAGGCCACCGCTCCGCAGTTCGTGACGTCCGGTCTGGCACCGTCCGCGCCGTCGCGTCCCCTTTGTTGTACCGTGGTGGCGGTGTCGAGCGGGGGGCCCTGCTGTAGCGCCTCCGGGTCCTGCCCCGGTGGGAGGGCGGGCGGGACTGGCTGCGGGAAGTCCTGCGCGCCTCAGCCCTCTGGGTGCGTGTGGTATGGGTTTTGCCGGCGGTGTTCCGGGGCTGCCCGTGGTTGAAGGAGGAGTTGGTGCAGGTACCAGTGGCCTTCCGCGGTGGACAGGTTGCGGAGCGTTAGCCACTGTTCCACCACGCCTCCTGGGTGCGCGGCCTCGGTTGGACGTGCCCGCGGGTGGGATGAGGGTTTGCGGGTAGAGCACCCGCAGCACCACCCCTGCGCCACCCCTGCGTCCCATCGCCACTCGGAGTCTGGCGGGGTGGCCGGGACCGTGCCCGTCTGCAGGAAGTGGCGTGCCTGCTTTTTCGGGGTGCCGTTGGAGGGTTGCTGCGAGGCTGAGCCCCTCTGCCGCGGGTGCCACCGGGAGGCCGCCCCGGGGCCTGCGCCAGGGGTAATCCTGGTGGGCCGGCCAGGTGTGGAGGTCCCGGGCGATGTCTTCCGCGGTCCCTGTGGGGGCGTCCTCTGGTGCCAGGTGCCACATGACGGCGAGCACAACCCACGTGGAGAAGGCCCACGCCCGCGGGGGGGTGTACACCTGGATGGTCCACTGTGGGCACGCCCGCCGCACGCGGGACGCGTGGAGCACCCCTCGGACCATGTCCGCCGCCAGGACCAGCACCATCCCCGAGGGTTCCACAAACATCCCCTCCGCGGGCCCGCCGTGGCGGCCCCGGGTGTGCAAGGCCACTGCCGCCTGTCCCCCGTGGGTGACTCGGTCGACGGCCTCCTGGATGTTCACGCTGCCGCGCGCGGTCTCATCCGGGATCCAGCCCTGCGCCACCCCGTAGCGTATGGCGGCGCGTGCGGCCGCGGGTTTCACCTCGGGCAGCGCTCCGTCATCGTGGTCGGGCTGGGGGTGCTGTTTGGGGCACCAGCCTTCGCCAGTGCAGTGGCCCCGTTTCCACGCGGGGCAGATCGCGGGTACGCTGCCCGCCGGCGGCGCAGGTTCCGCGGGCGCGCCTCCCGTGGGGGGCTCCGGTACTGCCTCCAGGTCAGAGTCCGTGCCCGCGTCCCCTTGTGGGGGGTCTCCTTCGCCGTCTCTGAGTCCCAGCGCCCTGATGACCTCGTGTGCTTCGTCCAGCGTCGGAGATCGGGGGCGTGTCTTGCGTGGTGCCGCGGGTTCCGCCATTGTTGTGTCGCTGTGCCTAAGAGCAGGGGGTGGGGTGCGGATGTCCCGTGGCTGGTGTGTTGGTGCGTTGGTGCGTTGCTCGTTGTGGGGGTGGTGGATGGGCGTCCCTGGGGGGGGCGCTTTCCAGCATTGCGAGGGGCGTCTGGTGTTAGGCGCTGTCCCTCTCCCGGCCGCCCGTCCTCTGGACCGGGCAGCCAGGGTTCCGTGACCCACGTGTCCCGGGTGCGGTCGGTGCGGGCGTGGGGGCCCAGCACCAGCCCCACAGCGTGTGCCCTTGCGGGCCGGCGTTGCTCGCTGTGGGGGTGGCGGGAGAGCGTCCCAGGGGGGGGGGCGCCTTTCACCATGGTGAGGGGCATCTGAGGTCAGGCACTGTCCCTCCCCCGACTGCCCTTCCTCTGGAGCGGGCAGCCAGGGTTCCGCGACCCGTGTGTCCCGGGTGCGGTCGGTGCAGGTGTGGGGACCCAGCACCAGCCCCACAGCGTGCGCCCTTGCGGGCCGGCGTTGCTCGCTGTGGGGGTGGCGGAAGGGCGTCCCCGGGGGGGGTGCCTTCCACCATTGTGAGGGGCGTCTGGGGTCAGGCGCTGTCCCCCCCCCGACTGCCCGCCCTCTGGGCGGGCTGTTGGGGTCCGCCACCCACGTGCCGTGGCCGCGGGTGTGTGGGTGTGGGGGCCCAACACTGTCCCCTTGGCCTGCATGCCCTGTGGGGGCTGCGTGCCGCGAGGTTGGTGGGGGTGCGTCCCCTGGGGGGGTGGCCTGCCACCGTTGTGGGGGGCGCCTGGTGTCAGGCGCTGTCCCCCCCCCGGCTGCCCGTCCTCTGGAGTGGGCAGCCTGGGCTCTGCGACCCGTGTGTCCCGGATGCGGTCGGTGCGAGCGTGGGGGCCCAGCACCGGCCCCACGGCGTGCGCCCTTGCGGGCTGGCTTTGCTCGCTGTGGGGTTGGCGGAAGGGCATCCCCGGGGGGGGGTGCTTTCCACTGTTGTGAGGGGTGCCTGGTGTCAGGCGCTATCCCTCCCCCGGCCGCCCGTCCTCTGGAGCGGGCAGTCAGGGTTCCACGTCCCGTGTGTCCCAGGTGCGGTCGGTGCGGGCGTGGGGACCCAGCACCGGCCCCACAGCGTGCGCCCTTGCGGGCCGGCGTTGCTCGCTGTGGGGGTGGCGGAAGAGCGTCCCCGGGGGGGGTGCCTTCCACCATTGTGAGGGGCGCCTGGTGTCAGGCGCTGTCCCTCCCCCGGCCGCCCGTCCTCTGGAGCGGGCAGCCAGGGTTCCGCGTCCCGTGTTATCCGGGTGTGGTCGGTGCGGGCGTGGGGACCCAGCACCGGCCCCACAGCTTGCGCCCTTGCGGGCTGGCGTTGCTCGCTGTGGGGGTGGCAGAAGGGCGTTCCCGGAGGGGGTGCCTTCCACCATTGTGAGGGGCGCCTGCCGTCAGGCGCTGTCCCTCCCCCGGCCGCCTGTCCTCTGGAGCGGGCAGCCAGGGTTCCGCGTCCCGTGTGTCCCGGGTGCGGTCATAGCGGGCGTGGGGACCCAGCACCGGCCCCACAGCGTGCGCCCTTGCGGGCTGGCGTTGGTCGCTGTGTGGGTGGCGGAAGGGCGTCGCCGGGGGGGGTGCTTTCCACCATTGTGAGGGGCGCCTGGTGTCAGGCGCTGTCCCTCCCCCGGCCGCCCGTCCTCTGGAGCGGGCAGCCAGGGTTCCGCGTCCCGTGTGTCCCGGGTGCGGTCGGTGCGGGTGTGGGGACCCAGCACCAGCCCCACAGCGTGCGCCCTTGCGGGGCCGGCGTTGCTCGCTGTGGGGGTGGCGGAGAGGTGTCCCCGGGGGGAGGGCCTTCCACCATTGTGGGGGGCGCCTGGTGTCAGGCGCTGTCCCTCCCCCGGTCGCCCGTCTTCTGGAGCAGGCAGCCAGGGTTCCGCGTCCCGTGTGTCCCGGGTGCGGTCAGTGCGGGCGTGGGGACCCAGCAGCGGCCCCACAGCGTGCGCCCTTGCGAGCCTGCGTTGCTCGCTGTGGGGGTGGCGGAAGGGCGTCCCCGGGGGGGGTGCCTTCCACCATTGTGAGGGGCGCCTGGTGTCAGGCGCTGTCCCTCCCCCGGTCGCCCGTCCTCTGGAGCGGGCAGCCAGGGTTCCGCGTCCCGTGTGTCCCGGGTGCGGTCGGTGCGGGCGTGGGGACCCAGCACCGGCTCCACAGCGTGCGCCCTTGCGGGGCCGGCGTTGCTCGCTGTGGGGGTGGCGGAGGGGCGTCCCCGGGGGGAGGGCCTTCCACCATTGTGGGGGGCGCCTGGTGTCAGGCGCTGTCCCTCCCCCGGTCGCCCGTCTTCTGGAGCAGGCAGCCAGGGTTCCGCGTCCCGTGTGTCCCGGGTGCGGTCGGTGCGGGCCTGGGGACCCAGCACCGGCCCCACAGCGTGCGCCCTTGCGAGCCTGCGTTGCTCGCTGTGGGGGTGGCGGAAGGGCGTCCCCGGGGGGGGTGCCTTCCACCATTGTGAGGGGCGCCTGGTGTCAGGCGCTGTCCCTCCCCCGGTCGCCCGTCCTCTGGAGCGGGCAGCCAGGGTTCCGCGTCCCGTGTGTCCCGGGTGCGGTCGGTGCGGGCGTGGGGACCCAGCACCGGCCCCACAGCGTGCGCCCTTGCGGGCCGGCGTTGCTCGCTGTGGGGGTGGCGGAAGAGCGTCCCCGGGGGTGTGCCTTCCACCATTGTGAGGGGCGCCTGGTGTCAGGCGCTGTCCCTCCCCTGGCCGCCCGTCCTCTGGAGCGGGCAGCCAGGGTTCCGCGTCCCGTGTGTCCCGGGTGCGGTCGGTGCGGGCGTGGGGACCCAGCACCCACCCCACAGCGTGCGCCCTTGCGGGCTGGCGTTGCTCGCTGTGGGGGTGGCGGAAGGGCGTCCCCGGGGGGGGTGCTTTCCACCGTTGTGAGGGGCGCCTGCCGTCAGGCGCTGTCCCTCCCCCGGCCGCCTGTCCTCTGGAGCGGGCAGCCAGGGTTCCGCGTCCCGTGTGTCCCGGGTGCGGTCATAGCGGGCGTGGGGACCCAGCACCGGCCCCACAGCGTGCGCCCTTGCGGGCTGGCGTTGGTCGCTGTGTGGGTGGCGGAAGGGCGTCGCCGGGGGGGGTGCTTTCCACCATTGTGAGGGGCGCCTGGTGTCAGGCGCTGTCCCTCCCCCGGCCGCCCGTCCTCTGGAGCGGGCAGCCAGGGTTCCGCGTCCCGTGTGTCCCGGGTGCGGTCGGTGCGGGTGTGGGGACCCAGCACCAGCCCCACAGCGTGCGCCCTTGCGGGGCCGGCGTTGCTCGCTGTGGGGGTGGCGGAGGGGCGTCCCCGGGGGGAGGGCCTTCCACCATTGTGGGGGGCGCCTGGTGTCAGGCGCTGTCCCTCCCCCGGTCGCCCGTCTTCTGGAGCAGGCAGCCAGGGTTCCGCGTCCCGTGTGTCCCGGGTGCGGTCGGTGCGGGCGTGGGGACCCAGCACCGGCCCCACAGCGTGCGCCCTTGCGAGCCTGCGTTGCTCGCTGTGGGGGTGGCGGAAGGGCGTCCCCGGGGGGGTGCCTTCCACCATTGTGAGGGGCGCCTGGTGTCAGGCGCTGTCCCTCCCCCGGTCGCCCGTCCTCTGGAGCGGGCAGCCAGGGTTCCGCGTCCCGTGTGTCCCGGGTGCGGTCGGTGCGGGCGTGGGGACCCAGCACCGGCTCCACAGCGTGCGCCCTTGCGGGGCCGGCGTTGCTCGCTGTGGGGGTGGCGGAAGGGGGGTCCCCGGGGGGAGGGCCTTCCACCATTGTGGGGGGCGCCTGGTGTCAGGCGCTGTCCCTCCCCCGGTCGCCCGTCTTCTGGAGCAGGCAGCCAGGGTTCCGCGTCCCGTGTGTCCCGGGTGCGGTCGGTGCGGGCCTGGGGACCCAGCACCGGCCCCACAGCGTGCGCCCTTGCGAGCCTGCGTTGCTCGCTGTGGGGGTGGCGGAAGGGCGTCCCCGGGGGGGGTGCCTTCCACCATTGTGAGGGGCGCCTGGTGTCAGGCGCTGTCCCTCCCCCGGTCGCCCGTCCTCTGGAGCGGGCAGCCAGGGTTCCGCGTCCCGTGTGTCCCGGGTGCGGTCGGTGCGGGCGTGGGGACCCAGCACCGGCCCCACAGCGTGCGCCCTTGCGGGCCGGCGTTGCTCGCTGTGGGGGTGGCGGAAGAGCGTCCCCGGGGGTGTGCCTTCCACCATTGTGAGGGGCGCCTGGTGTCAGGCGCTGTCCCTCCCCTGGCCGCCCGTCCTCTGGAGCGGGCAGCCAGGGTTCCGCGTCCCGTGTGTCCCGGGTGCGGTCGGTGCGGGCGTGGGGACCCAGCACCCACCCCACAGCGTGCGCCCTTGCGGGCTGGCGTTGCTCGCTGTGGGGGTGGCGGAAGGGCGTCCCCGGGGGGGGTGCTTTCCACCGTTGTGAGGGGCGCCTGGTGTCAGGGGCTGTCCCTCCCCCGTCCGCCCGTCGTCCGGAGCGGGCAGCCAGGGTTCCGCGTCCCCTGTGTCCCGGGTGCGGTCGGTGCGGGCGTGGGGACCCAGCACCGGCCCCACAGCGTGCGCCCTTGCGGGCTGGCTTTGCTCGCTGTGGGGGTGGCGCCAGGGCGTCCCCGGGGGGGTTGCTTTCCACCGTTGTGAGGGGCCCCTGGTGTCAGGCGCTGTCCCTCCCCCGGCCGCCTGTCCTCTGGAGCGGGCAGCCAGGGTTCCGCGTCCCGTGTGTCCCGGGTGCGGTCGGTGCAGGCGTGGGGACCCAGCACCGGCCCCACAGCGTGCGCCCTTGCGGGCCGGCGTTGCTCGCTGTGGGGGTGGCGGAAGGGCGTCCCCGGGGGGGGATGCCTTCAACCATTGTGAGGGGCGCCTGGTGTCAGGCGCTGTCCCTCCCCCGGCCGCCCGTCCTCTGGAGCGGGCAGCCAGGGTTCCGCGTCCCGTGTGTCCCGGGTGCGGTCGGTGCGGGCGTGGGGACCCAGCACCAGCCCCACAGCATGCGCCCTTGCGGGCTGGCGTTGCTCGCTGTGGGGATGGCAGAAGGGCGTCCCCGGGGAGGGTGCTTTCGACCGTTGTGAGGGGCGCCTGGTGTCAGGCGCTGTCCCTCCCCCGGTCGCCCGTCCTCTGGAGCGGGCAGCCAGGGTTCCGCGTCCGGTGTGTCCCGGGTGCGGTCGGTGCGGGCGTGGGGACCCAGTACCGGCCCCACAGCGTGCGCCCCTGCGGGCCGGCGTTGCTCGCTCTTGGGGGTGGCGGAAGGGCGTCCCCGGGGGGGGCTGCTTTTCAACGTTGTGAGGGGCGCCTGGTGTCAGGCGCTGTCCCTCCCCCTGCCGCCCGTCCTCTGGAGCGGGCAGCCAGGGTTCCGCGACCCGTGTGTCCCGGGTGCGGTCGATGCGGGCGCGTGGACCAAGCACCGGCCCCACAGCGTGCGCCCCGGCGGGCCAGCGTTGCTCGCTGCGGGGGTGGCGGAAGGGCGTCCCCGGGGGGGGTGCCTTCCACCATTGTGAGGGGCGCCTGAGGTCAGGCGCTGTCCCTCTCCCGACTGCCCGCCCACTGCTGGGCGGGTTGCCGGGGCTCGTTGGGTGTGTGCGGTGTGTGTAATGTCTGTGCCGTGCGTGTCGTGGTGCGTGGTGCCGCTCTTCCCCCGTTCCTCTGGTGCTCCCCTCTCCGGTGTCTCGGTGCGGTGTTGTGCTCGCCATGTGCCTGCCGTGTCCCCTTCTCTGTGCGCGCCCCTTGCTCGGCCGCTGGCTACCCCTTGTTCCTTTCGTGGCTTCGTTGCTCTTTACCCTTTCCTCTACCCTTCTCCTTGACATGCACTTTTTCCCTGCCTCCGCTTTGTTGTCGGCCCGGGCTTTCTCCTTTGAACCTGCGTAGAGAGAGGGTGCAAAAGGGCGTGTGGCGGCGGCGGTTTTGTCGCGACACGGCACCTCGAGCTGGCTGGTACGTCATGCGACATGCGTGTGCGACAGGCGTGTGCGTGGGTTTATCTCCTACTTGCTCTCGTCTTGGCTCCACACACCTCTTTGGCCGCTACCTTTGCTCGTTGCCCGTTCCGCGCGCGCGGCGTGACATGCAACATACTTGTTTCTTTCCCCACTACCTTGATGTGTCCTAGTCCTCTCGCCTTGCCTACGTGTGTATGGCGCGGGCCGGGCGTTCGCTAATGAGAGACGACGGCATGACGCAAACATGAGCATACGCTTCTCCTTGGGACTTGCGTTCTTGGTGGCGGTGTGTGGCTTACCTACTATTTGTTTGCATGCCGCGGCATACCTTTTGTCTCCTTTCGCTCCCTTTCGCCTCCTATGTAAGCGGGCGTGCGGCTGGAGGGTGGGCACGTCTCGGTGTGGTTGCCGTTCTTGTCTCCTGTTCGTTGCGTAGCGTAGCATGGCATGTAACATACTTGGATCCAACTAGCCACGTGTGCACGTTGTGTATGTTCAGTTTTTGTTTGTGTGCTTTTTTGTGTGTGTTGTGCTTCACCTCCGTGGTGTGTGGCCTCCTTCACGCGTTCTTCTCTCCTTTGTTGGTTTTTTGTTCCCCCGTCGTGTCCCTTCATACCATTTTTCTCGTCCGTGGCGGTGATGACCTTGCGGCGATCCGGGCACGCATGTACGGGCATACCTTTCTTTCCCTATGTGTGCGGGGGTGAGCATAGGCATTCATTCGGTGTCACCTCTTGTTGGTTTTCCTTGCCGGTGCGGTTTTCGTTGCGCTTTTCGTGGCTGCGCACTTTGGCGTTGCTTGACACGTAACTTCCTTGTATTGCGTTTGTTACGGCATTATGCATATAACATATGGCATATGACATACTTGTTTTTCGGCGGCCGGTGGCGTTGTTGTTGCTTGTGTGTGTTATTCATGCATGACATGCAACATACTTGTGCGCCTTCTTTTTTCCTTTGTTGTGATCTCCTTCGCGTCGTCGTATTCCCTATGCGAGTGGGCTTGTATTGCTTGGTCGTGTACTTGGGGTATGTCTTCACCGTGGTGCTGTTCGTTACATACTTGTTCTCTCCTTGTCTACCCCTTACCGCGTTGTGCTTGTTTCGTTGGTTTCCAGCGTTGCGCGGCACATAACATACTTGTTTGTCGGTGGCCGGTGGGGTTGTTGTTGTCTATGTGTGGTTTGTTTTGGGGCGCGCACAAGTCCCTAGCGCCTAGGGCACGCACTTTGCTATGTGGTTTGGGGCAAGGAACGCTCAGCTTCTTCGCCGTCGCAACTCCATTGTTCGAAATTTTTGGTGAGTGTCCCAAATTTTGCGACCTCGCCAAACAGCGGCGTAAAATTGTTGGGGGGGTTTCTGAGGTCGGAAAAGACAATTTTTCGCTTCATTACTTCTGGCGGTGCGTCATTTTCTTGGTATTTTTTTTTCTTCTGCTGCGATCGCGCGACGCAGCAGACCACGGACAACAACAACACAGGGAGGGCCAGGGGGCACAGGGAATGATGGAAACCAAACACATGCCTCACAATACTGGCAAGTTGATACATCCCCAGAAGGATAGAACACTCAACAATGCCCACGCCGAAATTCAGCCTGTATACTTTCTGTAGACTCCCTACAGACCTGTAAGCCTGTATACCAACCTGTACACCCCTGTACACTTTCTGTAGACCCTGTATACCTGTATACCTGTATACCGGTATACAGTTACTATCATGGTACCACTGTAGACTCTGTAGACCATCCCTCTGCCAAAACCATCCAAGGGGGATGCAGAAACGGCAATGGAAATGACGCACAGCCCCGTTCGCCGGGTGGTCAGTGCTGCTTCGGATTCCGAGGAATATCATACTTGGTACCCTTCTGATGGTGCCAGCATAGAGCCGGATTTCCCGGCAGGGTCGTCGCATAATGCCGCACATCCTGAAGTTGCTCGTGACACAGAACGGGAATTATTATCGCGAAGGGCAGCTACAACCAGAGTCCTGAGACACACGGAGTTCCGGGCGATGGGAGCGGCACCCATGGGCTATGGGGAAGAAGATCACAGGATGGACGGTGACGGGAGTGTCAACACCGTCCTTGGTGAAGGAGAAGAGCGTGAAGCTCCAGGAAAGCTGCCACGAGAGAGCTGTGATCCTGAAGTAGATGATCGCCATTCTAACCAAGACATCAAGGAAGCAGCGTTCGGAAAAGCTGGGAGTGAAAATCATTGCCATTGCCATCATGTGGTCTTCCTCATCGGAAGTTATCCCCGGTTGGGCAGAGATGCCCTTACTCAGAGGTTCGACAAGTTGGACGACACAACCTCTGGAATTTTCGAGGACCAGGCCATCTTCGACAACGATAGGAAGACAATCCCGTTACATCGAGAGGACTACGAGGCCAAGCCGCAGAGAATGCTGGTAGAGCAGCAAGGGGTAGTGGACACCATGATCAAGTACTTGGGGACATTCGAGAATAGGATCAGGTAGTTTGAGATGTGTGGAGGTATTCCAACGCCCGGCCTGGTACCAGGCCACGACCTGCCATGGGATCCTGCCTCGGAATCGTTGGTGAGATGGGTGACGACCTTGAGGACAGCCGCATAAGGAGTGGTGGCCATGGAGGGTCCCATGGAGTCGGCGCCTGATGGGCCGCCACGGGTTGCCCCTTCATTATTGCAGCACATCCCATTATTCTCCGCCAGTGTCATGTTCGGGGAGAAGACGCCGGAGAAAGGCTCGGGCGACTGGTACGCCCAAGCGGGGAACCCGTGAGGAGACCATTGACATCGACATGAGTAGTCCTCCAGCTGCGGCGACGTTCGACATCGGAGCCACTTATGCGCCAGGTGTGTACGAAGAAGCATTGAGGTTAGCGGCTCGCCGAGAATCGTCAAGTGGAAGAGCGGATCATCCATGGGTGCGGGACCCGCGGTCGGGAATATGGACTATGGGAGGTCCCAGCGTGGGAGAAGCTAAGCTCTGGCCGCATGAAGACACGGAAATCAGGGGCGTATATTCCCACTCCCGGGGTAATAGGAGTTTGGCAGGAATCCGCCTCGGAGGCGTCATCGCTTCGGATGTCGGGGATGCTGTGAGGATCCAAGACCTCCCAGGTGTGAAAATTCCCTACTGTGACGCTAATGCTGCCAACCTAGACCGGTTCATCCTTGACTAGGAAGATTTAGCCGAGGAAGTCCTGGGCGACATTCGGCAGGAGACTTCTGACAACTGGGCATGCCGCAGAGGTGAGAGACCACTAGGCTTAACCTACAAGGCCCAAGGCATGAAGTGCCTACTTTTTTTCGGTAGAACACCCATGAAGGAAGATACCCCCGCTCACTTGAGTGGTAAGGTGGTACTTCATGGGGGGGGTAGCGTTTTAACCCTAGTTACTCTGAGAAAGTCTACTTCAAGCCCGAAAAGAGTAATGAAAATAATTAACTGTTAATTTTCCTTACTTCCCAAGAATTGGGGGGGGCTTGGCCTGGATTAAGTACCCCAAGAAAGACATGGTAGCAACTTTTTCTTACTCCCCTGTAGAGTACTAGTTGATCAGGCTAGTAGGATCAAGGAAAAGGCTCAAAATACTGTGAAATCAGCTCAGAAATGCTTACAACCAGCACATGACATTTTCATTAGTTCATAGAAGCTTATCACACTGTAGGTACCCTTGAAGAAACAGTGTAATGTACCGTGTATGATGTTCCTTTGAAGGGGCATTCCTCAAAAGTCGCTGGCGTTTGGCAAAAATGTGGGGGTAGTGATGCGTATGAGGCCCCTCTGCTCCTACTGTAGGCATCAGTGAGAAGGAGACCCCCAATGGATCTGGCACCAGCTGTCAGACCGGAAGCGCGTCCCGCATGGCCAAGCGCACGCACAGGATTTTACGCTGTCTTGAGTAGCCTGAAGATCTGTAAATTTCATGATTCTATAATTAATTTTATACTTTTTCTTGATTTTCATATGTCCCCAATACATTGGGGTATTATGCATGCATGGCGGCTCTGGTTGATTCTTGTGCTTCACAGCACGCCAGAATGTGTCATGGGAGAGCCATGCAAGGCTCCTAAGATGTTTAAGCGTCAACGCGCTGGATGTGGACCCGGGCGTAATGACGGAGACCAAAAGGTTGCTCACTAAAGTGGTCTTTGTGTCCGTTGTGCACCAGAGGGCAATCAAGCAGGGAGCAAAAGTTTGAAAAGCAAAATGGAGTTCGCCAAGCTGTGGGCTTCGTATCAGAAGCATGGATTTCATAAATCTTCGGAGGTTTTCAGAGTACCTCAGGGAGTCACGATGATTTTCAGACTTCAAAGACCTAAAAAAAGACGTGCCTCGGTGACCCGATGCCCGAGGGTAGCGCCGTATGCTTCAGAACCATCTTACCATCCTTGCAGGCCAGTGCAGCGGCACGGCAGCCTCTTCTTGTGACAATGGTCCACCCATGCGAAGGATGCTGAGCTCCTGCTGCCTCGCGAACGCAAAGGAAGCATCGAGGTGCGACGAGCTGTCCAGTTGCCGAAGGAGTCACACAAAAGGTCATGTCAACGCCACGTACAAGCCCCAGGCGCTGCACTCAGGACATAGACGACGCCGCGTGCAAGTTCCACCATAGGTGAGACAGAAAACGTTGTGTGCCACCCCAGGACGCTCTCCAAGACCCTGAGGACGCTGCCTGCACGCATTTGATGCTGCGTGCAAGCACAACAAGCCGCATGTTCCCTAGAAATGGCGCGTGCAAGCCCCAGGCGCTGCACGCGAACCTGAGAACAGCTGCACCTAAGCTGCGAACGCTGCGTGCAGGCCCAACTCGCTAAATTTAATGTGACGCTTTCAGAGGGTTGTTCGCCTTTGCTCACATTGTGATGTTGTTTGTTTGTTGGAGAGAGCAGAATCTAGTTTTACATGTGCCTCATTGTGATGATGAATTCAAAAATTTGACTTTAGCCTCTCTGCCACTGTGACCCCTGAGTTTTGGCGTGCATGTGTGTCGGGGTGTACTTAAGTGAAGGCTTCTTTTTGTTTTGCGATCTAAGCTGCTTTCGCCCACGTTTGGCGTAGAGGCTAAGAGTGAGCACGCTCCAGCCTCTGGCTGGGAGCTGCAGCCCAGGGGAGTCTCAGAGACCATCGTTTCAGGCTTATGCTCTGCGCTGGAGGTAGGTAGGTAGGTCGTCTCTGGACTGGGGCTGCCTCGCTGGGGGGTCTTACCAAGGGGCTTTTGCTCACCCACCCACGGCCCTACTGCACGTGCCCCCACATAGCGGCTCCCCCACATGGGGGAAGGGCGCGGTCGCCACGAGCAGTATCCTACAGCGCGTTCTGCCCAGAGAGGTAACGCATGTTCGACCGAAGTCTCACACTCCTCTCCTTCGGGCGGATGATATGTGGGGGAGGGTCCCATCGCACATCCTCATCAACCTCCGCATTCTGGGGCCCAGGGGCGGGGAGCCAGGCCAAAGGCCCTGTCCTGCAGGCACCCCCACCTGGATTGGTTTTCAGTAGGCGTGAGGCGACTTGAAGAAGCAGGTGGTACGGGACTCGCATGCCGTGGCGCACACTCACGCCTCCTGACTCGGTCGAGCTTGCGCTCTCCCGGGTGGCCGGGGCTTCAAAGTAGGTCGTTGTGGTTGGTTGGTTGGTCGTTTAACGGTTTGGCGTAGTTTGTTAATGTTGGTTGGTCGGTTGCGTGATGGTAGAGTCACGATGTTCTGTTTTGTTCGTGGGTATGGCCGTCGGCGGGCGTGGCGCACCACTGTGTTGCCAACCCGTTGGACGCCGTTCCCGTTGCAACCCGTGCACGCCTGGCCGGTTAGGTGTTGGCCGGCTTACGTGTGGTCTGTTTACGGTCAAGTCGCGGCTGCAGCTGCGGTGTGGTTGGTGCGTGGTTGTCTTGGCTGCCTCATGGTCGGCTTGGTTTGCGTGGGTTCCGTCGCGCTGCTGCCCGTGGTTGCATCGCCAAACGTTGCTTGTGTAGCCGGCACGTCCGTGTCGGTGTTGGTTACTTTAGTCTTGGTTTGTCCAAGTGTGGTGTAGTGTAGTTTGCTCATGGTGGTTGGTCGGTCGTTTAATGGTTCGGCGTAGTTTGCTAATGTTGGTCGGTCGGTTGCGTGATGGTAGAGTCACGATGTTCTGTTTTGTTCGTGGGTATGGTCGTCGGCAGGCTTGCCGCACCACAGTGTCGCCAACCTGTTGGACGCCGTTCCCGCTGCGACCCGTGCACCCCTGGCTGGTTAGGTGTTGGCCGGCTTGCGTGCGGTCTGTTTATGATCAAATCGGGACTGCAGCTGCGGCCTGGTTGGTGCGCGGTTGTCTTGAACGCCTCATGGTGGGCTTGGTTTGCGTGGGTTCTGTCGCGCTGCTGCCGCTTGTTGCATCGCTGAACGTTGTTTGTGTAGCCGGCACGTTCGTGTCGGTGTTGGTCTTGGTTTGTCCAAGTGTGGTCTAGTGTAGTTTGTTAACGTTGCTTGGTCGGGATCGTAAAGGTAGAGTTGTGGTGTTCTGTTGTGTTCATGGGTATGGTGGTCGGCGGGCGCGGCGCACCATGGTGTTGCCAACCTGGTGGACGCTGTTCCCGTTTCGACCCACACATGCCTGGCTAGTTTGGTGTTGGCCGGCTTGCGTGTGGTCTGTTCATGGTCCCCTGGTGGCCGCTGCAGTGGTTTCGTTGGTGCACCGTCGTGTTAGCTGCTCATGGTGGGCTTGTTCGGCGTTGGTTCCTTGGCGCTGCAGCGGGCGCCCGCGCGGTGGGATGTTGTTCGCGTAGTTGCCATGCTTGTTTCGGTGTTGTTTGGTGATGTTCCAGTTGCGTGGGGCCGGCATGGTACGTTTTGACTGTGCGCCGTCCCCCTATTCTGGCGGAGAAAAGTAGCGACAGGTGGTTTGACCGCTGCGAAAAGTTTTCAAATTCCGTGCGACATTCCCTGTCTTGCCCTGGCAGCGTTACATGCACAACCCATCATCCGGTATTCCCCAGTGCCCTTCAGCCGTCCTTTCAGCTTCATCTCTGCCATTCATATGTACACCCTCGTCGGTGGCAAGGCCCCGTCGGTCCCCCTTGGTGCATCCCCATGCTCCCCATGGGAGCCCCAGGGTGCTGTTTCGGCCCGGCGGTGCGGTGCTCGTGTTCCTGTCTGCCTTCCTGTCGTGTGCCGTATCGTGCCGTGTCTTGCGGGTTATGCGTGGCTGGCGTGTTGGTGTCCCAGTGCAGTGTTTGGCGATTAGGGTGGCTCGGCTCGTGCTCTGGTGTCGGGACGCTCCGTCCGGTGTGGCGGGCTGGGTCCGGCGTAACACAACCGTGCTCGCTGGCAGGAGCCCGCGGGTTCGCGGGTCCCGTGTGGCGAGCCTTTGGTCCCTTGTGTGACCCTGGTGGGGGTCCGGAGGAAAGGAATTCTGGCCAGTGTCGAAGCCCCCCTCTCGCTCCTTGACGCTGTGAACTTTCTGGGCTGCAGGGAATGTGTCCCTGGCACCATTCTCGCAGGTTACATGTGCCGAATCCACCCCAGCGTCCCAGGCGGTTAACTTTCCCGGAGGAGGTACGCGCCGGTCCCCGCGGCGCACGTATCCATTGATTCTCGCCTTGGAAGGTAACATTCTTGACAATTGCTCGATAACGTTCCCCTGGTCATGGGCCCGGCCGTCGGTGCCGCGTGTTTGACTGGCCCCTTGGCCCGGCCCCTTGTGGGTCCGGTTCGCGGGAGAGGAGGGTTAGGTGGAAGGACGGGTCCGTGTTGGCCGCCGTCCCTTTCTCTGTCGCGGGCAGGTTGCGGGGGTCCGGTGAGCGGGGCCCCCGCCCGGGGGATGTGGGAGGAATTCCTTGATTTTTTGTTCGTGTTCGACACCAATGGCTGCTAAGGCTAGCCCCTATTCTTTGGGTTTCCGTGGCACGCGCCGTGCAGGTCGACGTCTTTCCTGCAGGCGTGTCCAACCGACAGGCGTTGGTGGAGTGTGTTGCGCGGTCGCGCTTTGTGGGGTTGTACGAGGCAGTCCTCTTGGGCAAGGTTGGCTCGCCCGGGGTCGTCGCGGATGATCGCCGATTCCGCAGCCGTTGGTGTGACGTCCATCGTCGGGTCCTCCGGCGAGAGGAGGTGATCCCGGGGCCGCCGTGTTGTCTCGTCCCTTGCGTATGGCCGGTGCGGGTTTCGCGTCGCGCGTGCGTGGCGGTGCTTCGTCACTGCGGGTCCGGTGGCTGGCTGCGGTGCGCGGGGCACGCGTGTGCCACGTAGGATGGGGCAGGGCGGTCCCGCGTGTTCATGAGGGTGTGTTCCCGGTTTCGGCCCGCGGTGGCTCAGGGCCCTGGGGGGTTCCCCACGCGTCGCACAAGGGTGCTGCGGAGGGCACTGAAGATTTCGTGCACAAGGGCCGCGTGTGCGGCGAGGGCCTCCGTCTCAGTGTGGATGGTCGGCTGCAGTTGCTCGCCCAGGGCCAGCGCCCGGATCTGGTGGATGACGAAGACGGGGCACAGGTTGGGCACAGTGGGGGTCTCTGCCGCGCACAGGATATTACGCTGTCTTGAGTAGTTTCAAGATCTGTGAATGTCATGATTTTATAATTAATTTAATACTTTTATCTGATTTTCATATGTCCTGATTACATTGGTGTATTATGCATGCATGGCGGCTCTTGTCTATTCCTGTGTTTCACAGGACGCCAGAATGAGTCCCCGGAGAGCCTGGTAAGCCTCCTAAGATAGTTTAAGCGCCAACGCGCTGGATGTGGCCCCCAGCGTAATGTAGGATACCAAAACGTTGCTCACTGAAGTTTTCTTTGTGTCCGTCGTGCACCACAGGACAATCAAGCAGGGAACAAAAGTTTGAAAAGCAAAATGGAGTTTGCCAAGCTTTGGGTTTCGTATCGGAAGCATGGATTTTATAAATCGTCGGAGGTTTTCAGAGGACCCCAGGGAGTCAGGATGATTTAAAGACTTCAAAGACTCAAAAGGAGACGTGCTTCGGTGACCAAAAGCCCCAGGGTAGCGCCATGTGTTCAAAATCATCTTACCACCCTTGCTGGCCAGTGTAGCGGCGCCGTAAACCTTTTTTTTCTTTCGAGAATGGTCGACCCACGCGAAGGATGCCGAGTCTCTGCTGCCCCGCGAACGCAGAGCAAGCAGCCAGGTGCAGTGAGCTGTCCAGTAGCCAAAGAAGTCATACGCAAGGTCATGTCAACGTTGCGCGCAAGCCCCAGGCGCTGCACTCAGGACACAGACGACGCCGGTTGCAAGGTGGACCAGTGATGAGGCAGACAACGTCGTGTGCAAGCCTAGGACGCTCTCTAAGACCCTGAAGACGCTGCTTGCACGCATCTGATGCTGCGCGCAAGCACAACATGCCGCGTGGTCCCTTAGTATGGCGCGTGCAAGCCACAGGCGCTGCACGCAAACTTCCAAACAGCTGCATGTAAGCCGTGAACGCTGTTGGCAGGCCCAAACCCCTAAATTTAATATGACGCTTTCAGAGGGTTGTTCGCCTTTGCTCACATTGTCTTATTGTTTGGTTGTTGGAGAGACCAGAATCTAGTGTTACATATGCCTCATTCCAATCATTAATGCAAACCTTCAACTTTAGCCTCTCTGCCACTGTGACCCCTGAGTTTGGGCGTGCATGCGTGTCAGTGTGTACTTATGTGCAGGCTTACTTTTGTTTTGCGATCTAAGCTGCTTTTGCCCACCTTTGGCCTAGAGGCTAAGGGTGAGCATGCTCCAGCCTTGGGCTCGAAGCTGCAGCCCAGGTGAGTGTCAGAGACCATCGTTCTAGGCCCATGCTTTGCGCTGGACCTGCAGTATGTTTGTTTCGTTGTTTCTTTTCAACACCACTGATGCCTCACTGCGAAGACTTGTGCTTTGGGCAAGTCTGTTAAGAAGGGGGGTGATGCGTATGAGACCCTCTGCTCCTACGCTAGGCATCACTGAGGAGGGGATCCTCAATGGCTCTGGCACTGGCTGACAGACCGGAAACACGTCCCGCATGGCCAAGCGCGCGGACAGGATATTAGGCTGTCTTGAGTAGTTTGAAGATCTGTGAATGTCATGATTTTCTAATTAATTTTATACTTTAAAGTGATTTTCGTGGATCCTGATTACATTGGTGTGTTATGCATGCATGGCGGCTCTGGTTGATTTCTGTGTTTCACAGGACGCCAGAATGTGTCACCGGAGAGCCAGGCAAGGCTCCTAAGCTGGTTTAATCGTCAACGCGCTCAATGTGGACCCTAGCCTAATGACACAGACCAAAAGGTTGCTCACTGAAATGTTCTTTGTGTCCGTCGTGCAGCACAGGACAATCAAGTAGGGAGACAAAGTTTGAAAAGCAAAATGGAGTTCGCGAAGCTCTGGGTTTCGTATCACAAGCATGGATTTTATAAATCTTCGGAGGCTTTCAGAGGACCCCAGGGGGTCACGATGATTTTCAGACCTCATAGACATAAAAACAGACGTGCTTCGGTGATTAAAAGCCCCATGGTAGCGCCATATGCTTCGCAACCATCTTACCACCCTTGCAGGCCAGTGCCGCGGCGCCGCAGCCTCTTTTTGTGAGAATGGTCCACCCACCTGAAGGATGCTGAGTTTCATGCTGCCTTGCGAATGCAAAGCAAGCAGCCAGGTGCGGCGAGCTGTCCAGTAGCCGAAGGATTCTTACGCAAGGTCATGTCAACGTCGCGTGCAAGCCCCAGGCGCTGCACTCAGGACACAGACCACGCCGCGTGCAAGGTCCACCAGTGATGAGACAGACAACGTCGTGTGTGAGCCTAGGACGCTGTCTAAGACCGTTAGGACCCAACCGGCACGCATTTGATGCTGCGTGCAAGCACAACACACCGCGTGGTCCCTGAGTATGGCGCACGCAAACCACAGGCGCTGCACGCAAACTTGCGAACAGCTGCAGGTAAGCTGCGAACGCTAATTGCAGCCCCGAACCACTAAATTTAATGTGACGCTTTCAGAGGGTTGTTCGCCTTTGCTCACAGTGTCTTATTCTTTGGTTGTTCGAGAGAGCAGAATCTAGTGTTACATATGCATCCCTCTGATCATTAATGTAAACATTCAACATTCAACTCTCTGCCACTGTGACCCCTGAGTTTGGGCGTGCATGTGTGTCGGGGTGTACTTATGTGCAGGTTTCCTTTTGTTTTGCGATCTAAGCTGCTTTTGCCCACCTTTGGCCTAGAGGCTAACCGTGGGCAGGCTCCAGCCTTGGGCTGGGAGCTGCAGCCCAGTTGAGTCTCAAAGACCATCGTTCTAGGCCCATGCTTTGCGCTGGACCTGAAGTACGTTTGTTTCGTCGTTTCTTTTCAACACCACTGATGCCTCACTGCGAGGACTTGTGCTTTGGGCAAGTCTCTTAAGAAGGGGGGTGATGCGTCTGAGGCCCCTCTGGTCCTAAGCTAGGCATCAGTGAGAAAGAGAGCTTCAATGGCTCCTGCACCGGCTGACAGACCGGAAGCGCGTCCCGCATGGCCCAGCGCGCGTTCAGCATATTACGCTGTCTTGAGTAGTTTGAAGATCTGTGAACGTGATGATTTTATAATTGATTTTATACTTTTTCGTCATTTTCATATGTCCTGATTACATTCGTGTATTATGCATGCATGGCGGCTCTGGTTGATTCTTCTGTTTCACAGGACGCCAGAATGTGTCACCGCTGAGACATGCAAGGCTCTTAGGATGGTTTAAGCGTCAACGCACTCGATGTGGACCCCAGCGTAATGACGCAGACCAAAAGAGAGCTCACTGAAGTGTTCTCTGTGTCCGTCGTGCACCACAGGACAATCAAGCAGGGAGCAAAAGTTTGAAAAGCAAAATGGAGTTCGCCAAGCTGTGAGTACCCCAGGGAGTCACGATGACTTTCAGACTTCAAGGACCAAAAAACAGACGTGCTTCGGTGACCAAAAGCCCCAGGGTAGCGCCATATGCTTCAGTAGTATGAATTGAACCCAGGACCTCCTCCCTACAGTATACATGTTTGCCCACTATGGTATGGTCAAACGCTCTAATGCGGACCGCCATCGCTGTATATACAGCGTTTTAGTAAACGTCCTGAGCAAGGGTCAGCAAGGAGCAATACTCCTGGTGGAGTGCACAAAGCTCCAGGAGATGAAAAAAAATGGAACCAGCAGGGAGTGAATCCTGTGGTTTAGCGAAGAGGCTAGCGATTTAAGAAGTGAAATCGCTAAAATTCGAAGAGAAACCGTTAGAAAGTGTCCTTCATAGTCTAAAACTTGCTGTAGCAGACAAGCGCGACAGAGCCGCGCTTCAAGACAAAAGCTACGGAAGCCAAACGGCTGCACAGAAAAAAGGTATGAGCCGTGGTTTTAAAAGTACGTAAAAGGAATTTTTGCACAGTTGCATCAATAACTTTATAAACGTTCCGTAAAAAAGTGAAACAAGCAGCCTCAAAACGGAGCAGGCGGACAACCCGCCTCTCAGGTATGTTACTGTCATGACACACGTAAACATGACACAAGGTACAGCCAGCAAGTAGCACACAGAGCGGGCACCAATGCGATTGCCCATCCGTCGGGGTAACCTTTGCCTCTGAGGCGCCTGTGGGCCGTGGTTCTAACCTGAGGCCAATGACCTGGGTGTAGATGGCACTGTGGACAAAACTTCCACCACACAGTTTTTTTAGGGTGTCTGCCGGCAGGAGTGCAGCACATATGGTTGAACACCTGTCAATGCAGGAATGGTAAGCCCATGGCGAACAACATCGAGAAGGTACATACGTAGGTAGTGTAAGCAGTGCCAGCGGCGGCGGCATGAGGTGAGCACATGATGTATGAAGGGGAAGCGCACCGGAAGCAAAACCGACACCTCCAAAAAATTCTTGACCCAGTTCAGCACCTGGTCGTGCAGCGGTGTCATCCACTTGTAAGGGTCAGGGTAATGATCATCCGACCATCGTTCCAGCCATGATTGTGTGGTGCACGAGCACGGTAGCATAGTATCGAAGTGTACTTCCTCCCCATCTGTTGTGCCTGCCTGCTGGCTGGTAGCCGTCTTTCGGCAGCAAATGCCTGACGGGTTGCCAGTTCAGCGTGGCCTTTTCTGTGCTTGCTTTGCAAGCCTGCTCCCTTGTCCTCCTGTCCTGTCCCCCCGTTGAGAGAGGCGGGGGGGATTCGGGGGGGATTCTTCCAATGGTTACCATCAACCTGGCAGGCAAAGCGCTGTGTCCAAGAGGGTGGTGAAGAGAGTTCCCGATGGTTAAAACCACAGCACACATTTCTCAAAAGACACGTGTATCCATCGTTGTCCAGCAGTCGTCCAAGAGAGCTCACAGTGTCTAGGAGCTGGTTCCTCAAAAAGTGAAATCACTTTCACCGATATTGGTGAAACCCCAGAACTTTGGTCTCGATACATATACCTTCAGGTACCGTGACACTACTGTGAGGCGCCACAGTACATCCTGCATGCCCGGAGATGTGACATGTATTCTGTGTAACACATCAAATGTGATCTGAGGATGTCCTGCCGTGTAACCCGTGTACAAGTCACTTCTTCGGAAACGTAGAAAGGCAGAAAGTCTTTGATCCTTTGGAAGCGGAGGCTGTGCAACAAGGACATCAGGGGTCGTTGTAGGCCCATGCTGCATGTTTCCAGATGTCAGTGAACCTGTTTCACCGATTTCGCTGAAAGGTTTTGCCGAATTTGGTGAAACACTTGAGTACCTTCCGTCACCAAGGAAATGTGTCTTTCTAACTTCCAGGAGCTGTGAAGCCGGTTCGGACCCCCGTGGCCCTCTTTTGGTCACTTGGGGTGTGTATCTATGTGCCGGCAAGCCGCCATTGGCTGATATCATTCTCTCCCATCCACCTGACCTAACCTGATGTGATAGTGTGATAGGTTTGGCCATTCCAGCTATGAGCGGCCATATTCAATACCGAGGCACCGCCGACTGAGATTTATATATCGAAATATCAGGAATCAACAGGGTCTTTTTATCATAATGCTTCCGTAATTTTTCCGCCTTCCGTTCTGATTGTCAATGTATCGGCGACTGTGAGTTGGCTCGCGATTTTGCGGTAACCAATTGGTGACCTTTTATTTGCAGATATTTTGGCGGAAACCCCGATGAAGGGTCAGATTTCATCAGTAAAGGGTTCGTTGCTTCCGCAATTTTCATGTTATACACTCGCAAAATTAATCCGATTTTTTCAGACCTACAGAATCGGATTTTCGACTCCAACATCGCCGCACTTGAGATGTTGAGTTTCCAGTGGTCCTACATTTTTCCCTGATCACGAATCAACCTTCCTTTTGATGTCTCCTTCATTTTTCTTGGAGATATAGGCGAAACAAAATTGATTCGTGAGACCACTTTGAAAGGTCATATCTCCGGCTCACGGCAAGGAATACCAATTTTGAGAATTGGGTTGGAACCGCCTCGGTCTGAACTTAATTTGAGAAGCATCAAACCCCTTTGATGTGTACACATGCGCGGTGTAGCAAGGGATAATGGTTAAGAGGGTAGAAAGTGATAAATAACTCTTGGACCGTGCAACTGAACATTTTAATGCGACTTTCGAGTGTATCGCATGAGTATTGGTGTTGCATAGAAACTTTTATTGGGTTCCTACGTATTTTTAACGTGTAGTTGTGTCCATGGAGGGGCATGGCATATCATGGTGCGAGCCACATTTTGAGGGTATGTGTTATATGCATGGTATGTGCTTCGATATGCTCACGCCCATGTCATATATCTCTGTTTGTAGGAAGATATATGGAGTCATACGTGGCAAGGGCCTCGCCCATGTCCCAATCGTGAGCTCCATAGCGCTAGACTAAGTCTACCGCTCATATAGTGCATGTGGGAGGGCTTACTGAGCGACCCACAAGCGCCACTATCAATTTTCCCATTTTCATGGTGCGTGTTGGGAGGAGGTTCGATAGTGTCCCTTTGCGTCCATGTGGGCATCCAAGTGGGGGAATTTTTTGCAAATGATCCCAAGCAATTGTCTTTTGAATCACATGTTGATACCATGGGTGAGCGAAGTTATATACTATTGTAGATATCTTGAATTTGGCATTATTTGCATATTTGTGACCTCATTTTATGCTCATTTTTGTATTTTATGTGCTCAACTGGTCGGCTAAGAGTAAAGTGCCTAGAGATCTGTGAACTATGGTATGTTGCTTTCTTGTTGGCAAATGCTCCCGTGTTGCACCTCACCATATGCCGGATCACGTGGTCACTTTGGCGTGGCACACGAGGCCTCACAAAATTAGGTCCCAAATTCATGAGTTGACTTGTGAAGCGTGTCATGTACATAACCGGAGGGGTTTCAGAGCCAATGATGAGATATTCTTGGGCCCGGACCTTTGGTATATATCACCTTGTATATTTCGTTCCGGTTTGACCCATGCATGGAGCATTTGAATATTTGCCGTATGCATTTTTGAGTATATAAATAAATTTTGGGCATTATGGTGCGATTTGCCTGATTTTGCTAGGTTATGAGCTCATCTTCATGGGGCAGTTCTCCAAGCCCAATCGACTCCAAGTCCAACCAAGGTTGTGTCAGGGTAGGGCATGGTCCGCAGTGCTACTCTAGGCCATGACACGCCACCTCCCCCATTGGGCTAGAATTTAGAGGCTTGGGAGGGAACACCTTTTTGGGGTTTTTGTAGTGAATTTTGACACATGGCATTTAGCCATCTTATTTGACTGGGTTCAGGGCATCATCACATAGGATTTTATGACGTCGAAAAATCCCAAAACCTGCAACATAAAAAAAACACCCATTCAAGTAGTTAGCATGCTGTAAATTGTGCTTGGGCGATCTGTGTCCCCATACAACATGCTTTTTTGCATCCAGCACCCTCAGAATAGGGTTGGGGAGGTCTTTAACTGCTTAGCTGAGGCCAAAAAACACAATTTTTCACCAAAAAGCGGCCATTTTTTGCCGTTTTTTTCCATGAAAAATGGCAAATTTTGGCGCATGCTGTAAATTGCGTTTTTGTGATCTGTGTGCCCCTACAACCTGCATGTTGGCGAGTCAAGGGAAGGTCTTGAGTCCAGGGAATGAGGCGTCTATGGCTGTGAATGTGTACGTTTCCATCTTTCCCCAACTTTGCTTTATTTGTGTTCATATGCCAATTTCAGGGCTTCCTCTTTGGTGCACTTCTTTGTACATGCCCACCGCTGTGTCTCCGTGTGCACCGTGAGACAACCGGCGTGTTGAACGGAAGCCCGCAGTGTGGATTGACTTGATTTGGATTGTACTTGGGAGTTGGGTATTGCAAGGGTTTTGTGTCAAGGAGCCTATGTTTCTATTTCTTGTGGAAAATGTGCAGGATAGGGCAAGGTCATGCAGACCCTGGTGAGGAGCAAGAACCTGGGAGTGACGGGATATGGTGGAAGGGGTACAGCAGGGGCCGGTCCTGGTAGGGACCTTCTTTATGGTAGCAGAGGAGTACCTGCCCCCTACCGCCGCACCGGGGACTTGGGCCCTCATCAGCCCTGCCCCGGGTGCAGATCGTGGTGACGCGTTCCCGTGGGGGGCCGGCCACGGGACGCTGCGGTGACACGCACAGGTGAGCAGGCAGGCAAGGCACTACGCTCACAAGGGCATCAATACGCCTGTGTCATGTGACAAAGCGTTTCAGAATCCTTGCCACTCTGCAAAGAGGGAACGAAAGTATGTACAGCAACACATCAGGATATGTACACATGGGGTTAAGACTGGACTGGGGTAAGGGTATCAAGGGACAATAGACACTCAGTCCCGACTCATATCCCAATCCCAGGTCCGACCCTCTCAGTGGCCGATGGGGGCGGGGGCTCAAACACAACCCATGCCCTGCTCAGTCCGGACCCTGAAACCCTGCCAATGGGAGAGGTGTCCCGCACAGCCACAGGCGAGTTCCTGGGAACCAATTGGCTCCAAGGTCAACCGACAGTGGCTTCCTATGCTCCCTCAACAGCAGGTCCCAACTCCACCCTGAGCCAGAGATATGGCCCCGCCATTATCACCCAGGAGTTGGTAGCTGAAAATGGGCTGTTTCAGCCCAAACTGAAATTAGCTTGAAAAACTCCAAAATTGACCCCTCGTCCGGACCCGCCAGAGGTAGGGACGAGGCAACTGACCCTATGCCCTTCGAGTACGAACTCTCTGGAGCCCTCACCCAACCTGGTTCCCTCTGAGGTCCCGGCATCAGGGCAACACGGATGAGTCAAGTGGGGTCATGATGCCAAAATCACCAAAATTGGCGTCATTCCCACGCGCGGCTCGCTCGGCCAGGTCGAGGCCAATGGCTCACAGGGTAGGAGGCAGGACCTAGGACTTATATCTGAGTGTACAACTTGGATTTAGGTCCGAGCTCCCTATGGGCTTAGAGAAATGGGGCCGCCAATTGACCACACGGAAGGGGGAAATTGGGGTCCCAAAATTGGGTCATTTTGGCTGCTTGAAATGAGCCAAAATTCAGTGTGCTCCCGATAGCATATCTCCACGTCGGCTTGGAGATCGGATCTGGCATTCCATACGTGATCCACCGGGAGTCCAACGGAGACTCCCATGCCCTTGGCTCTCAAAGATCTCCATGCCACTTGGCGTGGTGACGATCCCAATTGGGTCCACAAATGCAAAAATGGCAAAATTGCCCATACTCAATTTGGCCTAGCGCCTTGACGAAGGCGGCTCCGCTTCGCCCACGTGGTGTGTGGACCATGGGGACCATCACCCATAACACCCATGTCATATATGGTCCATTGGTCCATGCGTCCGGCGTGCACGAGGGTTAGAACATAGTGCACGGCGGGCAGCAAAAGTGGAAAAATGCTCAAAATGGCCAAAATTGCGCACACTCATGGTTAGGGCAAATGAGGCACATGCCCGACTCGGACCGGAGTGTGCCATGGGATTGGTATCAAGTCCTATATGTCCAACATATCTTTGGGGCGTCGCCCAACTCCTCCGGTATGGGGAATGGCAGGGTCGCCAAGTGGGCCCATGATTTGGGATAGTCCCAAATCGCCAACATGGCGGCCACGGTATGCCAAGCCTAAGAGGAGTTATCCGCCGGGTCCGAGATATGTTGGCTACCGAAGTATGTACCCTCATAACATACTTGGGTCCTGATGTCAATTGAGCGCAACGTCGAGATACACGGTCGCCACTTGACATCATGACGAGCCAAAAATGGCAAAATTGGCACAAAGACAAACCAAAGTGCCTTGAAAGGCGCATAATTATATTATAATATCTTTGGCTTGGATCGTGCAATCACTTAATCCTTCTAAACACAATGACTTGACACCAATGACCTTCGATCCCACGTATGTGCTCCACTTGGGGCGCCTTGAAAGGTTACGAGCGCTGCTTCCCAAGTGGGCACATGAAAATATGGAAAAATGTAAAATACACACCTTGCTCCCAACGCATCGCTTCGGGATCACCACACAAGCTTCCCTTCACGAAGGTTAGGCTTGCAATTGACCGTAGGGAGTACGGAGAAGGGGCTTGCACAATATGAGGTCCATTGGCGGGCTTGTCTCAGAGCAATGGGCCCGCCAAATGGGCACGCAACACAACACATGGCACATACCAAATATTGCCCAAAAATGTAGCTCCCACCACGATATGTCATGCCCCTCCAAGGGCATAACTTTGTGTCAATCGCTCATAGGAACTCAAGGAGAGTTCCTATGCAACACCAACACTTGCGCGCTACACTCGAAAGTTATCTTAACGCACGCAATATCATGGTCATAGAGTTATAACGCAAACTCTACCCTCTTGACCATGATCCATTACACTAGCGCGCATGTGTAGAAACGCAAGGCATATGAAGCTTCCTAAATTACGTCGGGAGTATTGTGAATACATCCCACGTTTCCTTATCGTCAATACTCGCAAGCGGCACGAGATATGCCCTTCACAAGTGGCCTCACGAATCAACTTTGTTTTGCCCATATCTTTAAGACAAATGGAGGGCAGGATAAAAGGGAAGTTGATTCGTGCATACGGAAGCACGTAGGTCCACTCGAAAGAGGTCAAATCAAGTGCGGTGATGTCGAAGTCGAAAATCCGATTTCGACATCCTGAAAAATTCGGATTAAGGTTGCGAGTATTAATTATGAAAATTGCGGAAGCATCCATGCAGTTTCTGGCGACTTTGGAGCCTTCGTCGCGGATAACGTTAAAATTTCCATTATAAACAGTTAAACTGGCGGTTACGGTAAAGTCGCGAACCAACCGCCAGCAGTCAAAACAGTGAGTATCGGAACGGAAGCATAAAAATTGACGGAAACAATATGAAAATAAAACCCTGTTGATTCCTGATATTCTGATACACAAATCTCCGCTGGCGGTGCATCGGTTGCCGATGCGGGGCTTCACGGCACGGAACACGCCGTGCATAGGGTTAGTGGACCGGAGACCGGTTGTATGCCGTAACCTGGCCATGGGGTTCTGGGTACCGCTTCACCCCCCTCCTTAGAGCAAACCTTGGGGGGGCTCGATAACACCCACGCATGGCAGCGGGTACCCAGGACCACACCTGAAAGGGGGGGGGGGTGTCACATCCTCACTCACACAGTAAGATAGGTATCCCACAGTGGGACAGGTATGCTGCTGTAACAGCATGTAGCACATGTATAGTATCAAGTATCAAGTCCCGGGTCCTGGCGGCGATTGTTCGGCATCCAAAGGACCCGTTAACCCATACCAGGCGCACCGGGTGCCGGCTGCTACGGTCACCACCACAGTGGCAGTGGCATACACGGCCAACATAGGCGTCACACGACGGCCGAGGTGGCCCCACAAGTCGAGAGCGACCACAAAGATCCATCAGGCTACCCCAAGCTTCCCAAGGCCCGCCGACTGGGGAGAGTCCCCACGGGTCCTTCCTCGGGCGCACCATGTCCATATCCATACGACGCGAGTCCAGAGTGCCATAGTCGAACTCCTTACGAACCCCAAATCGTAAGGGAACTCCTCCTGAAGGGATCGGGCATCAAGGCCGTCTTTTCCCTCGCCCTACTACCACGAGACGTGGCCATACATGAGGGAGTCCTCATGCAGTGTGGGCGGAGGCGTCGACTCCTCAAACCACCAGTTTCCCAGGCAGACTGACCGAGGTCAGGAGCACCGGAGGCCGCCATCCGAATGCAAGTGCGTCTGCAAATCGGTAGGCTCACACTGGGACTGACAGTGGCGGACCGCTGGGAGTGTAGTCAGGCAACTGGGCTTCCCGCCTGGCGCCATCAGGATCTCCACACACACAGCGAATAGGGCAACACGGTATCACGGGCACTCAAACAGTAGAATCTGTAATCAAGTACTGGTCCAGGCTGGACCAGGCTGTAAGGATATGTACACGGCGACTCAAGGCGCCTCTGTATCCCGATTCGTGGTGAAAAACAGTCCATCCCTCAGCGATGGGCTGATGACACTTGACATACAGATGCACATATCCTGGAGGGCAGAAAAACAAGCAACAATTTGGGTAAATAGGCGTGTAAACACACTCAGAACAGAGTGCCAAACCACGCCACGGTCAGGATAAGGCAAATGCAGGAGGATGGACAGGATAACGCCTGAGTTCAGGCATATATAGTCTCGAGACACACGTCGACTGGCCTGGATTCCGCAAATGCCATGGAACCAGACCACACACTCAAAAATCGCAATGCCGATGACAGCGGCATCCGTTGCGCAACGTCGTATGGGCTTCAAGGCCCCAAGAGCTCAGGATTATGAAGGTCAGTCGCCCTACCTGGTTTCCCAAGGATTCAGCAGGGGGGGGAGTGACGAATAGAAGAAAAGAGGGGCCATCCTCCTCTGGATACAGCAGGGGGGGGTATATGGCCACTCTGTCACCGAAAGATGGAAGAGAGCAAGCAAGTAAGGGACGATTCGTCGGCCTCACAAGCGCTCATAACACATCAGGGGAGAGCTCAGGGCGCTGATCAGGCACCCCTGGCTGCAATCGCCCGGGTGAGTGCTGCCAAGTCCGAGACATGGATCTTGGTCTTGTGCTTGCGGATGTACTCCATGAAGGGAGTATTGACCCGCGGCACGAATGAGGAGACGGGTTCCCAGGTGTCGTGGGACGGCCCATAGCCTCGCCAACGAACCTTGAATTCCAGACCTCCGGGTGCCGAGGCTTTCGGACGCTGAGCCAGGATCTTCTCGACTGTATAGTCGTCCTGCTCGGCATAGTCGTCGTCCGAGTCGGCCTCATGCTTGGCGTAGTCCAGGGACACATGTCGGCCACGGAGGTCGGGTTCCCGCTCACGGAGTTGACTCTCGTGGCGCTCCCGGAACTGTCCGTGACCCACCTTGATGCGGTAGGTGTCCTCACCAATCCTGCGGACCACCTCGCCGGGTGTGAACCAGGTCTTGGTGCGGTGGGTGCCCATGGGGCGGGGTCTGATCACCCACACCGGGTCTCCCACCCTGAACTTCTGCGCTGTCGAGCTCGGGGCGGACTTCTGACGCTCAGCATGCTCCTTCTCAAGCTGCTGGCGGATGTCCCGCGCCGTTTGCTCCTGCCGCGCGAAGAACTCCTTGGCATCCATAGCCATGCCATCACCAGACAAGGGAAGTCCCCTACCCAGGGGGTCCCTGCCAAACAGAATCTGGTGAGGGGACAAACCCGCCGGAGTGGGGGTGTCATGATGGGCCTTCAGAGCAGGCCACATCTCCTCGAACCAGTTCCGCCGTGGATTGGTGATGTGGATCTTGCGCAGCTTCTCGAACAGCTGCCGTCCAGCCACTTCAGCACGGCCGTTAGACCGGCTGAGATAGGCGACGCTCTTGGCATGACGTATCCCCATGAGGGAACACATAGCCTTGAACCAGCCACCAGTAAACTGGGGCCCTCGGTCACTGCAAATGGTGCGGGGGATGTCAAAGACGGTCAGCCAATGACGAATCATCATGACTGCCACTTCCTTGGCAAGCAACCCCTTTTTGCGTGCCGGAACGGCTACAACGTAGCCGCTGTGGCGGTCCACACAGAGAACCACACAGTCAAAGGTCTCCTTGCCAATGTGCACTTCGGGCATGGAGAAGACGTCCATGGCCACGCTCTCCATGGGCTGGTCAGGAACCAGGGTCCATTGGGGTTCCCCCTTGACGTTCCGGTTGTCGGGATTGCAGGCCTGACAGACCGAACAACCCTTCCTGACCCTCTTGATGGCGGTGTAGAGAACGATATGGTCGATCTCGAACCGACGCTGCATGTCAAGAGCTTGCTTCTTGACCCCTGGGTGCAGCATGTGGTGGTGCCAAGCTTCACACAGCTCGAGCACTCGGGACTCTGGGACTAGCAGCTTACCATTCCGGTAGAGCTTGCCATCTTCCTCAGTCAGCCCCTTCGGCCACTTCTGCCCGTCGTCGGGGTCGATCACAGCCCTATACTCGGCCGCAAAGGCCTCAGACTTGGCGTAATCGTCGGTCCAGTCGTCCTGGAGGCAAGACTCTGGGAAGAGGTGCCTGTCGGACTCCACTCCCACAGGGGGTGCCGGACCGGGCCTTCCGCCCGCGGCACCCACAGGGGCGAGTACACTGACCGTTCTGCTCACCCTCGAAGCGAGGGGGGCATCTGCGGCCATGACGACGAAGCATTTGGCACCCTCCTCCTCCATCAGGCGCTCCATTTCAATGATCCTCTTGGCTTCAGCGGTCTCAGCCTCATCGCCATGGGCAGAGATATCCTGCATGCCCTTGCTGGCGGGATAGGCCCACCTACTGAGACAGTCCGCCACGGTGTTATCCTTTCCAGGAATATAAACAACCGTAAGGTCGAACTTGGCCAAGGTCTCGTGCCATCTTGCCCGTCGGGAGGCGGGACCTGAGGGGGTGTCCACGTGCTCCTTGTGCCACGACTGCAGACTCTGATGGTCGGTGCAGACGGTGACGGGATGGAGGGCTATGTACCCAGCCCATTTCCTGAGAGCCATGACGATGGCATACGCCTCCTTTTCACGGGGCGTCCACGTCCGTCTCTGGCCTTCCGCCAGGACTCGGCTCCAGAAGGCCACGGGCACGTGCCTCCCATCGTCAAGCACTTGCTCCAACACAGCCCCAATGGCGTAGTCGGAAGCGTCGGTGCGCAGGACGAACCCTCGGTCGGGATCCACGAGGTGCAGACCCACTGCGGATAGCAGCGCCTGCTTCATCCCCTCAAAGGCACGGTCAGACTCTTCAGTCCAGACCAAAGCCTTCTTGGACCCCTTCTTGGTCTCCTCTCGGTTGCCCTTGAGCATGGTCGTCATGGGGGCTGCATACTCGGCATACATCTTGATATACCCCGAGTAGTAGTTGCAGAACCCCAGATACGCCCGTAGCTCAGAGACCGTCTTGGGCTTTTCCCAGTGCTCAATCGCAGCCACCTTGCCAGGTATGGGCTTTCGCTGCCCGTTCCCGACTACGTGGCCAGCGAAGACCACCTCGCTTACCGCAATGGTGGCCTTGTCACTGCTGCCCGTGAGTTTGTGCCGGACCAGAAGGTCCAGCACCCGAGTGACGTCCCTCTCGTGTGCCTCCAGGAGCTCCTCGTAGCTCATGCTGGGGTCCCCGGACGCGATGATCACGTCGTCCACGAAGGGGTCCGCACAGTCGCGCACCGGCTCAAGCAGGTTCTCCAGCATCCGCTGAAAAGCCGCATTGCCGTTGGTAACGCCCATGGGCATCACCTTCCACTGGAGGGGTCCAAGTGGGGTGCTCATGGCTGTGCAGGCACGGGACTCCTCGGCGAGAGGCATCTGATGATAACCATGTTTCAGGTCAATCACCGTGAAGATCCTCCGCCGGTGTTGTTTTTGCAGCATATCCTCAATGAGGGGCAGCGTATAGCTGTCGTGCTGCGTTTGGGCGTTCAGGCCGCGGTAGTCGACCACGAGCCGCCACTCACCGGCAACCTTCTTGGGGACGACGAAGCAGGGAGAGGCCCACTCGGAGTGGCACGGCTCAAGCCAGCCTCTCTGGATGAAGTCACGGAGGATCTTCTCCATGGCATCTTTCCTCTCGCCCCTCAGGGCAAACTCCCGGTGACGATACACACGGGGGTCCTGCTTCAGTCGTATCTTGGCCTCGCCATACGGTCCACGCACCGGTGGGGGAAACACAGGCTTGCCGCTGAAGAAGGTATCACCATACTTCTGCTTCAGCCTGGCCCTTAATGCCTGGATCTTGGGGCAGTCATCGGACTCCGCCTTGGCTTTTCCGGGCACTTGAACCACGGAGCTTACTTGAGGGGTAGCGACCCCGCTCGCTTTCGGCTCAGGTGGTCTTCCCAGGTGGCCCAAAGGGCCATCTCTGGTCTTGCCTCGGAACAGATCGCCGTAGGTGGGTGGGTTACCGCCAGGCGGCTCGTCTTGGCTGGACATGTGATCCAGCACCCTCTGCACGAAGGTATTCCCGTCATAGGAACCGGAGACGATTGAGTCCACTTCCCACCAGGCTTTGTCCTGGCCTTTGCCCTCACGCTGGTTTCCCCAGTCGTGAAAGGGCTGATCCATATACCCCTGAACCAGATCCCACTCCTTTTCAGTGAGGGGGTCTTCGGAGTCCGATTCTTCGATGTCAACAGGGGGAACCGCAAAGCATTGCCGCCATGGCTCTGCTATGATGCGGTTGACACACACGAAGTCCGTGGTGTCGGCCTGATCAAGGCCCCCATCCACATAGTGGAATTCTGTTGGCCATCTCTGGGGTGGCATGGGCTGTCCCTTAGCGTACTGATAGACACTCTCTCCAGCCGGTAGGACGACCTTGTTCAAGGTCATGTTGGTCAACGAGGCTACCCAGTGTCGGGTACTTTCCTCCTCGGTGCATCCCATAGGAACAACCAGCACTGCCTTGGAGCGGTCCTTGCGAATCTTCGCTATCGCTCTTGGAATGTCCCAACGGGGGCAATGGATCCACATCAATCCCTGATGCGGACCCCAGTGCTTCTTCCACGCGGAGTCCTGGGCGCTCCAGTACTTCTCACATACCCGCAGATGGGCGGAGGTTCCTGAAGAGAACGCATCCAGGGCCAGATCCGACGCTCCCAGGTCCGCGACCACTCGGTACGCCACTTCCGGCCTTACGCCGTACTCCTGGTTCGCTGGCCCAGTAGGCTCAGTGTCCAGCGCGGCCACTTCGAGCTGATTGCGTTCGGGGTGGATCCATTGGCATTCCACATGGTGCTCAGGTGACGAAAGCCACGAGAGCTGGTCGTCCTGGTACAGGGTCATGGAGGCCTGGGCCGGGAGGACGCCGGAGTCCGTCTCCATCATGAAGTCGTACCCGACGATCATGTCCCAGTCCATCTCGGCCTCGTAGAAGCTACCGTGCAGGAGGATTTCCTTGCCGAGGTCTGGGCGGCTCAGCTCACGATGGTTCACGAACTGCAGCCCAATGGCCGCTTCCTTCGTGCCTCCCACCATGTACTGGCCGTTCGCCACCTTCAGCCTGACAGGCTTCCGACTGTCGGTCAGACACTCTGGTGGAAGTAGGCCAGCCTTGACCAAGCTGACTTGAGCTCCCGTGTCGACCAACACGTCGAAAACCTTTTCCACCTCCCCGCATAGGGCACGGACCTTAAGATGCAACTGCCGCTCGCGACCGACACGGCGCACGGCATGCAAACTCAGGATCTCCGGCCGTTCCAGAAGCTCCACAAGCGACTGGTGCAGGTCGTGGACAATGGGCTCAGGCTGCCCATCTGCAGCATCCAGCTGCGGTCCGGGTGATCCTCCGATACTCTCGGATAGATCCTGTAGTACATCAAACACGTTCTTGGTCGCGAAGGACGGACGGGTGCAAGGGTTCGTGCCTTCACTTGCCCTCACCCTGCCTCCGCGACTGGGCGCCGGACCGGGCCTTCCGCCCGCGGCAGTCCCCTTGTGTTTACCGACTCCCAACAGGGATGGATCGGCGCTTCCCACGTCACCATCCTGCGACCGCCCTAGCTGGGGCCCTTGGCTGCAGGGGCTCCGCTAGGGGGCGTCGGTTGTGGAAGAGGGGGTGTTCTCCTCGGCCTCAACGTCGTTGACGCCCTTCCTTCTTCCCCCTTTACCTCCTCCTTTACCCTTGTTCTTGTCCTTGTCCTTGTTCTGGTCATTCTGGTTGTTCTCCTTGTTCTTGTTGTCCGATCTGGGGACCCAGTTCCTCTTGATCTCCTGGATCTCCTTGGCCAACTCGGTTCCCACCGACGACATCAGCTTGGCCAGCTCGTCCCTGTCCACCTCCATCTTGGTTTCCCGGATACCCGCGGGCGCACGCTTCTTCGACCCGTGCGCCTTCTTGTAAGCCTCCGTGTCGGCCTTGTGGACGGGGCATGTTCGGTGGTCATGGTTGAAGCCTTTCTTCCTCCCATAACACACGAAACAGCCCTGCGGGTGAGCTCGTACGAACTCCCCAAAGGACAGCGGAGGGTCGCCAATGCGGCGAGGGTCCCTCTTCTCCTGCTTCTTCCAACCTGGCTGCAGGGGCTTCCAGTTTGCTGGCTTGGTCCCCGCGCTCAGGTTCTTGGCCACGAAGGCACACACGGCCATTTCGGCGGGCTCATCGTCGTCGTCATCGTCGACGAGAGTCTCATCGCCGCCGGCTCCCGCTGGGTCCATGGCAGATTCCCCGCCAGGCCCCTCGCCAACGTAGTTGACGTCGCGGTCGCCGGGCCTCAACCCGCGGGTGTGGTGGAGGTTTCGGTACTCCTTGAGTACTTCCTCGCCAACCCACTCCAGGATCTCGTCGCAGCTCATCCGCGCCGGGATGGGCTGCAGACGGATGGTCTGGCCGCTCAACTCACAGTCGTCAAGGCGCCAAATCGCGGTCTTCTCGCGATCGCCCGAGACGGTGATGAGAAGAGCGTTCCGCAGGGAGTGCCGTTTGACATCCCGGGCCACGTTCTTCTTCGCCCAACTCACCACGTTCGTATGATACTCCTTGGGGAGCATCATCTTGACCGTGTGGTTGGACTTGGCCCTCTTGGATTCCTCCTTGGTGACCCTCTTGATCCATGCTTCCGGTAGCATGGAGAGCAGGCGAGCCTGCTCGTCACCCTCGTTCCAATCCTCCACGTTGCGGCGGAAGAGGGTGTATTTCCCTCGGAAGTCACGCCATTCCCGTAGGCGGATCTCCCGTCCATCATGCTCAAGCTTGATGGACTTCCAGCGCTTGGCAGCCACCTGCGGAGCGTCCACCCGCTCCTGCTCGTTGAGCCACTTCTTGGCGTCCTTGAGGGTCTTGATTTTCCCCTCCTTGGTCGCCACGAAGTATAGCTCGCCGAGCACTTCCGGCAGGCGGTACCTGAACCGTTTGAAGACATATCTCTCCGCATCCGCGGGAGGTTGGTCTTCAGTGACGGCCAGCCCCCAATCGTCCAGCTTCTCCAAGAAGCGGTCGAGGTTGAGGGGGTTGCCATCGTACATGGGGGGCTTGATGTCCTTCAAGTCTTCCCACACGGCGGCGTCCGCGGCCTTAGAGACCATGAACGCCGGCCGCGAGGTCGACCGAGGTTCCCATCGGCCTCGCCCACGGACTCCCACGGCCGCCACGTCCATCTCCTCCATGGAATCCCTGTGGCTACGCCGCGGTTCCTCCACGTACGCTGAACCGAAATGTTCACGCCGTACTGCATCCATGTACGCCTCCTCATCACGGCGCCGGCGGCTGCGTTCAGCGGCCTCCCGTCGTACACCACGCGGCGGGCTGATGTCGAACTCCTCCAGGTCCAGGTCCAGGTCCAGGTCCTCACCTTCGCCGACATCCCAATCCACGTCTCCTCTGGGGACCTCATCCCTGAGTCCACCATAACGTCCTCCAGCCCTGGGGATTGGCGCCGGGGCTGGTGGCGGGCGTCGGGGGCGTACAGGCGTCCGCGGTGGGGCACGGCGGTTGTGGTAGTCCGCGCTGAGCCACTCATCGCGCCATTCCTCACTGCCACTGCCGGGCGGCACGCGTTCGTTGCGGCGGCCCGCGCTGTGGTGAGAGGGGGCGGAGAGAGAGGGGGCACTGGCGCTGGGGCGACTCCTGGGGGCTCCGCCGGGGGCGTGGGGTCTGCCTGGACCTGGTCCGGGTCCCCAGTCGTCGTCCGACGAGCCTGACTCCAGGGGTGGGTGGTCGCTGCTGACTCTCCCACGGGCTTCCAGCGCATCCAGCCTCTCCTGCAGGCCGCTGACGACGTTGGTCAGCGACTTGGTCTCGGCTCTGGCGATGTCCAGGTCCTTCTGCGCGCGCGCGGCGACCGTAGAGATGCGAGCCATCTCGCTCTTGCCCGTGTCTACCTCCAGCTCGAGCAACTGAACTCTCCTGCGGAGGTAGACAATCCACCACCAGGTGGCATCCGGGTCGCCGTTCCCCGGTGGGTCGTCGGGGTCCCCAGGGGGTCCTCCAGGAGGGCCTCCGCCGGGTCCGCCCGGTCCAGGGGGTCCTCCCCCGCCCGGTGGTCCGCCTCCAGGGGGTCCACCTGGTGGGCGTCCTCCAGGGGGTCCTGAAGGTCCTCCGCCAGGGGGTCCCGGTGGGTCTCCGCCCGGTCGCCTCGGTGGGTCCGAGGATGGGCGCGTGATGCCGAACTCCATGTCGTCATCTTCGTCCATGTCGCCCCACCTGGGCGTCTCGGTCACGGAGGACTCGGAGCTCCGGTAGGGAGGAGGGGGATCCTCATCCTCACCTTCCATGGGGACGTCTCCGCCACCTTCGCCCGTCCAAGCCACCACTTGGCGATGTCGACGGCCTCGTTCATCCCCGTCACTGGCGGTGAAGAAGGGGTCACTGTCGTGGGGGTGCCCACCCGCTGGCCTCCGCGGCCTCTCGGGGGTCTTCCCCTTGCCCCTCCTCCGTCGACGGGCGGTGGTGCTACCGCTCCCACTGCTGCCCGTGTCCGCCTCGTCCAGCTTCATCCTGGAGGAGGCGTCCCCTTCGAAAAGCCTTCGAAGGGTCTCCACTCGCGATCCTCCCGGGGGAGTCTCGTGGCGGAGTTTGGCCTCTGCCTCCTCCATTGCGGCGGCGGTGGCTGCGGCAGCTCGCGCTTCGGCCTCTTCCCGAGCACGAGCCGCCTCGGCTTCCCGGGCCTGCAGCAGCTGCGCCTTCTGCGCCTCCAACGCCGCCAGCTCCGCCTCCGTCTTGGCCTTCTCCTCAGCGATCTTCCGTCGCGCGGCCTCGATGGCTTCCTTCTTGGCGGCATCCTCCTGGGCCTTAGCCGTTGCTTCGGCGTGGGCCCTTTCCTCCGCCTCCTTCTTTGCCCTCTCTTGGGCAAGCGCCTCTGCCAGCGCCTTCACCTCGGCCTCCTTGCAGGTAATGGCCTCCTGCGTCAGGCGGGCTTCCTCGTCGACTGCCGCCAACTCACCGTTGACCTGGGCAGTTGCTGCACTGTGGGCGGCCACGGCCGTGAGTCCAGCCGCGATGGCCGCCACGGTCTGGGTGTGGATGGCCATGCCATGCGCCCACTGCGCAGCCTCCTCCTGGGCGATGCCGGCGGCGCCCTCCACAGCAGCGTTGTACTGCTTGGCCCGTTGCCGGGCAACCCGACGGTTGCAGGGCACCCCACAGGCGCGCTCACAGGCGCGCGCCACGTCCCTTTCGGGAGCGACGCTGCTGCTGGAGCTGGCCTGGTCGGCCGGCGTCCTCCCGCGGTGGGCCGACTCGATGTCGCTGCTGGGGCCTGCTGAGGCCTGCCGGGCCCTCAGGAGCAGCGGACGGGGTTTGGCCTGGGTCTGCTTGGCGACTTGGATGTAGTCGCCAAGGGTGGTGGAGCCGGGGTGGTGTCCACCATTGGGCCGTTGGGGACTGGGGGCTGGGGTTCCGCCCTTGGCGCCTTGGGCGGCTTCGGCAGCCAGGGACTCCTGGTACTCCCGCCACCTCCGGTCCCTCTTCTTGTCCCCGGCGGACCTCTTCTCCGTCGCCGGAGACGCGCTGCTGCTGCCCTGCAGCCTGCGCTCGTTCCCCGGTTCCGGGAACTTCCTCTCGATCACGTCCCACAGGGAGACGTTGATCGAGGCGCCCGACGGGTAGGCGTTGGGCTCCTCGTCCTCCTCAATCCCGTCGGGACGCAGCCCTTCCCCGGGCCTGTCCGGCCGGGTCCACGCCCTCCAGCGCCTCTGCTGGTGGCGGTACTCGTACCCCTCCGCCCGCAGCCAGTCCTCCACGGCCTGCAGGCGGTCGGGGGCGATGTCCGTGCGGAGCTCGAAGCTCCTGGGCATGCCCCCTTCGCACTGGGGGTTGCTGTGGCGGTAATGCTGGTCCCAAACCAACCCACGCAGCAGGCGTGCTGCATGGGGGTGGGGCCGCGGCCACGTCCTGCCCGCTTCCTGCCAATTCACCATGGCAGCGGGGGCGTAGATGATCTTGAAGTCCTTGATGTGCACTCGTTCACCTCAACGAACTGGTTGTGGTTGTTGGGGAGGGTGCTGCAGCACTGGATTGGAAGTGCGGCTGGTGCTGGTCAGCCGGTGGTTGTGGAGGTGGTTGACGCGGCCTTACTGGTCGGCCGTTGGGACTCCGGGTCGGCCGATGGGGCTGATGCAGGAGTCCTGGTCTGTGCACCTCTTCCACGGGCGCTGCGCGGTCAGGACAATTTTCTGGACGGCGCTGCGGGCTCCGTGACGAACTCGGCGCTGTCGCTGAGTGGCGCTGCGAGCTGCTGCGCTGCGCTGCGAGACGCTGCGCTGCGCTGCGAGCTGCGAGCTGCGCCGCGCTGCTGCGACGCGCTGCTCGGGGTCTGTGGCCCCGAGTGGCACGCGAGGGTTGGGTAACCCCGCGGCGGTGAAACGCTTTTGACGCGTTCCCGTGGGGGGCCGGCCACGGGACGCTGCGGTGACACGCACAGGTGAGCAGGCAGGCAAGGCACTACGCTCACAAGGGCATCAATACGCCTGTGTCATGTGACAAAGCGTTTCAGAATCCTTGCCACTCTGCAAAGAGGGAACGAAAGTATGTACAGCAACACATCAGGATATGTACACATGGGGTTAAGACTGGACTGGGGTAAGGGTATCAAGGGACAATAGACACTCAGTCCCGACTCATATCCCAATCCCAGGTCCGACCCTCTCAGTGGCCGATGGGGGCGGGGGCTCAAACACAACCCATGCCCTGCTCAGTCCGGACCCTGAAACCCTGCCAATGGGAGAGGTGTCCCGCACAGCCACAGGCGAGTTCCTGGGAACCAATTGGCTCCAAGGTCAACCGACAGTGGCTCCCTATGCCCCTCCAACGGCAGGTCCCAACTTCACTCTGAGCCAGAGATATGGCCCAGCCATTATCACCCAGGAGTTGGTAGCTGAAAATGGGCTGTTTCAGCCCAAACTGAAATTAGCTTGAAAAACTCCAAAATTGACCCCTCGTCCGGACCCGCCAGAGGTAGGGACGAGGCAACTGACCCTATGCCCTTCGAGTACGAACTTCCTGGAGCCCTCACCCAACCTGGTTCCCTCTGAGGTCCCGGCATCAGGGCAACACGGATGAGTCAAGTGGGGTCATGATGCCAAAATCACCAAAATTGGCGTCATTCCCACGCGCGGCTCGCTCGGCCAGGGTGAGGCCAATGGCTCACAGGGTAGGAGGCAGGACCTAGGACTTATATCTGAGTGTACAACTTGGATTTAGGTCCGGGCTCCTTATGGGCTTAGAGAAATGGGGCCGCCAATTGACCACACGGAAGGGGGAAATTGGGGTCCCAAAATTGGGTCATTTTGGCTGCTTGAAATGAGCAAAAATTCAGTGTGCTCCCGATAGCATATCTCCACGTCGGCTTGGAGATCGGATCTGGCATTCCATACGTGATCCACCGGGAGTCCAACGGAGACTCCCATGCCCTTGGCTCTCAAAGATCTCCATGCCACTCGGCGTGGTGACGATCCCAATTGGGTCCACAAATGCAAAAATGGCAAAATTGCCCATACTCAATTTGGCCTAGCGCCTTGACGAAGGCGGCTCCGCTTCGCCCACGTGGTGTGTGGATCATGGGGACCATCACCCATAACACCCATGTCATATATGGTCCATTGGTCCATGCGTCCGGCGTGCACGAGGGTTAGAACATAGTGCACGGCGGGCAGCAAAAGTGGAAAAATGCTCAAAATGGCCAAAATTGCGCACACTCATGGTTAGGGCAAATGAGGCACATGCCCGACTCGGACCGGAGTGTGCCATGGGATTGGTATCAAGTCCTATATGTCCAACATATCTTTGGGGCGTCGCCCAATCCCTCCGGTATGGGGAATGGCAGGGTCGCCAAGTGGGCCCATGATTTGGGATAGTCCCAAATCGCCAACATGGCGGCCACAGTATGCCAAGCCTAAGAGGAGTTATTCGCCGGGTCCGAGATATGTTGGCTACCGAAGTATGTACCCTCATTACATACTTGGGTCATGATGTCAATTGAGCGCAACGTCGAGATACACGGTCGCCACTTGACATCATGACGAGCCAAAAATGGCAAAATTGGCACAAAGACAAACCAAAGTGCCTTGAAAGGCGCATAATTATATTATAATATCTTTGGCTTGGATCGTGCAATCACTTAATCCTTCTAAACACAATGACTTGACACCAATGACCTTCGATCCCACGTATGTGCTCCACTTGGGGCGCCTTGAAAGGTTACGAGCGCTGCTTCCCAAGTGGGCACATGAAAATATGGAAAAATGTAAAATACACACCTTGCTCCCAACGCATCGCTTCGGGATCACCACACAAGCTTCCCTTCACGAAGGTTAGGCTTGCAATTGACCGTAGGGAGTACGGAGAAGGGGCTTGCACAATATGAGGTCCATTGGCGGGCTTGTCTTAGAGCAATGGGCCCGCCAAATGGGCACGCAACACAACACATGGCACATACCAAATATTGCCCAAAAATGTAGCTCCCACCACGATATGTCATGCCCCTCCAAGGGCATAACTTTGTGTCAATCGCTCATAGGAACTCAAGGAGAGTTCCTATGCAACACCAACACTTGCGCGCTACACTCGAAAGTTATCTTAACGCACGCAATATCATGGTCATAGAGTTATAACGCAAACTCTACCCTCTTGACCATGATCCATTACACTAGCGCGCATGTGTAGAAACGCAAGGCATATGAAGCTTCCCAAATTACGTCGGGAGTATTGTGAATACATCCCACGTTTCCTTATCGTCAATACTCGCAAGCGGCACGAGATATGCCCTTCACAAGTGGCCTCACGAATCAACTTTGTTTTGCCCATATCTTTAAGACAAATGGAGGGCAGGATAAAAGGGAAGTTGATTCGTGCATACGGAAGCACGTAGGTCCACTCGAAAGAGGTCAAATCAAGTGCGGTGATGTCGAAGTCGAAAATCCGATTTCGACATCCTGAAAAATTCGGATTAAGGTTGCGAGTATTAATTATGAAAATTGCGGAAGCATCCATGCAGTTCCTGGCGACTTTGGAGCCTTCGTCGCGGATAACGTTAAAATTTCCATTCTAAACAGTTAAACTGGCGGTTACGGTAAAGTCGCGAACCAACCGCCAGCAGTCAAAACAGTGAGTATCGGAACGGAAGCATAAAAATTGACGGAAACAATATGAAAATAAAACCCTGTTGATTCCTGATATTCTGATACACAAATCTCCGCTGGCGGTGCATCGGTTGCCGATGCGGGGCTTCACGGCACGGAACACGCCGTGCATAGGGTTAGTGGACCGGAGACCGGTTGTATGCCGTAACCTGGCCATGGGGTTCTGGGTACCGCTTCAGTGGAGTCCGTCGAGTCGACGCCGGACTGGGAAGCCCGAGAAGAGCGAAGATGCTCAGAACGGAGAGCCCTTGCAGGACATGGGCTAGACATGGAGGACCTGGCCTCCATGTGTGAAAGGCAATGCCGCAAGGCTTGCAATATCCGCTCCGCTGCGGAGGAGTTGGAGGAGACTGGCAGCAACGGCAGAGCTCGGCGTTACCGGAAGCGCGGGTCCCTAAAACCCGCGGCGGAAGCCAGGGCGATGGAGACGGATCCCAGCCCAGTCAGGCTGTGGTCAGCTGCAGATTCCGAGGAGCACTCCGAGGGCTATCGGACAGCTTACCCTTCGGAGTCGGAGGAGATGGCCAGACCGCCCACAAGGGCGAACACGGCCCCAGAAACCAGCCTGGAGCATGACGTCGAGGCGTTGGAGAGGCCTGCCAGAGCCAGAACGGCGCCTGTGGCCCGGCACACGGAGCCAACGCGGGATAGCATGGGCGACACACCCATGGCGGAGGAGTCCGAGGCTCCAGGAACCGTGTGATGTGCCGGATCAGGTGAAAAGCACGTTGAGTGCCACTGCGAGCACGTGTCCTTCCTCATCGGCAAGTAGCCAAGAATGGGGATGGACGCCAAGGACGCGAACCATGAGAAGCGCCGACGGACATGGTCGAGGCCATCCAGGCGGAAACCTGTGGATGAAGGACCCCACTACGGGGATATGGACAGCCGGTGGAGCAAGTCCTTCCCGCATTCCAAACCCCATGGGTTCAGGCCCAACTGGACAGTACTCCATGGAGGAGAGGGATGTACGGGGAGTGTACTCACACCCCCCGGCCACAGGTGGTATCCGTCTCGGTGGAGTAGTGGCTGCGGACGTTGGAGACGCCATCAGGATTGACGACCTCAGGGGAAACAAAATCCCCTATTACGATGGCAACCCCTCCAACCTGGATGACTTCATCCTGGATTGGGAGGACTTCGCCGAGGAGGTCGTCAGCGAGATGAAGGGAGCGCCAAGGGACAAGTGGGTATGTCGGACATTCCCACACAGGCTGGCGCAGGACCTGAAGGAGGAGCTCAGGGATCAGATCCGCGAGGGAGTGATCCAGACGGAGCAGGCCTGCCTCCAGTGGCTGGAGGACGAGGAGCAAGTGGACGCCCCCCACCAGAAGTTGGAGGAATTGTGGTCCATTCCGCTGCCGCTGGAGCGCGGTGAGCGGAGGGTCCGGGAATGGAATCGGTACATCCGAAAAGTACGGAAGAAGCCTCAAGCTGGTGGAGGACTGGAATGAGGCCAGCGAGATCCGACACCTGCTGAACGACGTCCTCCCCGGCAACTAGAAGAGGCGAGTGGAGGACGAAGAGAAGAAGAGAGCAAAGAAGCGCGTGGCCGTACAGATCATGGCATCAGAGGACACCCACGCCGGAATAATGGAGTTTTTCCGGCGAAACCTCGGCGAGCCCAGCCGAATGTTGGGGTTGAAGAACGCCGTCTACGTGGAGGTATTCGGCGACACCCTGGGGCAAAGGCTGACGCGCCTCAACAACGTGGAGTGGAGGCGCGGAGAAGCGCTGAGGATGCAGGTCATCCTCGCCCGCATGAGCCTGGACGAGATTGTGAAGTACATCACGGTGGAGCTGGAGCTCAACGCCAAGAACAAGGCCCACGTGCAGGATCGACAAGGCCAAGGACATCGAGGTCATCGAGAAGATCGCCACCACCGAGAGGTCAAAGGAAACACGGTCGGCACCGCGGAGGAAGGGGGCGGAAGCAGCCAAGATCACTGGACTGTGACCACCCGGGAGGATCACAAAGAAGCCCACTACTTCGCCTTCGTAGCGCACAACATGAAGAAGAATGGCCAGGACAGGTCCACGTGGAACCGCCTCGACCCCAGGACCAAGAACCGCAGAGAACCGCGGAGGATCGGGAACCCGCCGCTCTCGCTCCGCAAGTACAGATCGCAGCACACCGGTTGCTGGGTCTGCTACGGTAAGGGGAACAACCATGCACATGACCACCGGCATTGCAAGGTATACGAGAGGGACGAGAAGACCTACTTCGCCGCCCATCCCGACAAGAAGCCCAAGGAGCAACGAATTGCCGATTGGAAGGCAGAGGGAAAGGCGGAGGAAAAGGCTATGGTGGAGGACCTGGTCCAGACCGACGCGTCAGGTCGATCGAGGAGGTTGCTGAGGACATGTTGAGGACGTTCGAGGAACTCAAAGCCCAGCAACGTGGCGGACAAAGTCTGAGCGTATCGCAGCAGGAGGAAGCTGCAGCAGGCCATGTCTAGAGGAGCCCCCACGGGAGTGGGACCTCGGAGGTCTCTCCTCCGAAAATCAGTGGAATCCCAGAGAAAGCGAAGGCACATCGGGTGCCAAAGAAGGCTCCAGAAGAGCCAAAACCACTGAGTTTCGCCACTCCCAACCCCCGGAGCGCCCTGCCAAGGGAAGTGTATGTGGGCAAGGGACGTGGCAAGAAGGAAGGAGCGACCACGGAGAGCCCCGTGGACGGGCAGGACCAGCCCAAGATCTACACCATCCGTGACCATACCCTCGAAGTCCTGATGCACCCGGATGTGCTAGAGTTGCATGCCGTGAGGGTCGTCCATACACCGCATGATGACGAGCGGCAGTTGCACTTGAAGGTGCGTGTACGGTGCGGACAAGAGAAGTTGGTGGTGGATGTTTTGGTGGATACGAGTGCCCATGTGAGCCTGGTCCGGAGAGGGTTGTTCAAGGAGGAATCCTTGCAGCCCAGCCGTAGACCGGTACGCCTGAAGGTGGTCAATGGAGAGATTATGGGTGGTGGCACCCATGAGGCCACTATCAGTATGGAATTCTGGGAGCATGAGCGCTTGAACTGCCCTGATTTGGCGAAGAGAAGCACTCTATCCGAGAACTTCTATGTGGCCCACATTACAGATTGGGATATGATCATGGGGTATGACTTCATGGTGGCAAACGCCATTGGAGCCCTTCCCCATCGTGCAACGCTGGTCCGGGAGGATGATGAATGCCTCACAGGGCTGTCCACGGACTATGCATGCGGATCATCCCAATGGAATGCTGAGGAAGAGGATCAGATCGTCCAAGCGGTGCAAGCTGTGGGTGCCAAGTCCAGAGGAGACCGCGGAGTTCAGCTCACGGAGTATGGTATGGCGCCGCAGGTGTATGCCAGGATGATCCAGACGCTTGGAGCCGAAGCGCCCGAGACAGACGTCTTCGCTTCCCGGGATGCCCCACTTTTGCGGAAGTGTAGGAGGCATTCGCATCGAGGAGACTCAGCCTGGCACAGGCATTGGGGTTTGGAGGAGTAGGGGCCCATGTATTGGCATGGCCCCCTGGACAATACCAGACGTATGGTGGAGAAGATCGTCGCGGATAGGGCGAATGGGATCCTGGTCATAACCGGCATAGGATCCACCCCATGTCCGCTGGAGGGTCTCAAGTCGACGTTGGACTCCATCACCCTGAACGAGATGTCATTCGGGCCAGAGGAGGAGTTGTTCATCGACGCCAAGGGTGTATCAATGCCCTCCCCGGGTCAAGCGTGGGGTACCAAGGCTTTCCTGGTGGATGGGGCGCAAGCCCAGCCCACAGGTGATGAAGCATTCATCCGTAGGGTTGAGGCGGTGCCCATGCGGGTCATTTTTGAGCCCAAGGAGGGGACGGATCAGCCAATTGATGGCAAAGACATCCTGTCCCACTCCGAGATCGACCACGTCGTCAACTACATGCGGATGGGGATGCACGACCGTGTGGCAGCCAAGAAGGGGCAGGACATGGTCACATCTCCGCATTGGTGGGATGACAAGATGTTGGTCACCGGCAAGTACGAGAAGGATGAGTTCGTGGCGAGGGTCATGGATCATATCGCGAGCCAATATGATGGTCCGGTTGGGTCGGACCCGCCGACATGGGATTTTCCAAGAATAGGGGCCACTAGCGACAAGAACCAGGCCGATGCCGCAAATTTCTGAAGATTATCGTTGGGAAGAGCTCCCCACGACAATAAAGACGGCATATCGGACGAGAAGAAGTCGGACTCGGACCCGGAAGAGGCCTATACCGCAGTGCGGTCGGTTGTATCGATACCGAAGCAAGCGGCTGAAGAGGCCCAGGAGAGCCCGAAGTTCGCCGAGCTGAAGGAGAGGCTGATCAATGCCTATCCGCGGCTATTCAGTGGCGTCGCCAACAAGAACCCTCCAGATCGTGGGAGGTTTGGCACAGCGACGATCAAGCTGAAGCCGAACCCCAAGATCTATCGTCATCGGGAGTACCAACTTCAGGGCGATCGGACCGAGGCCATGAAGAAGTTGTTGGCCGAGTTCATTGAGCGGGGCTGGATCGAACCCTCCGACAGTGAGTGGACCAGCCCAGCCTTTATCGTGCCCAAGAAAGAGAAGGGCGACCGGAGGTTGGTGGTGGATTACAGGGGTTTGAACGAGCAAACCGAGCACGATTCGTACTCGCTTCCTCTGATCGACACCATCCTCCAAAAACAACAGAAAAAGCGGATCTTCGCGGTGTTAGACCTGAAACACGGCTATCACCAGATCCTGCTACACCCAGACTCTAGGCCCTGCACCTCGATGTTGACGCCGCTGGGGCCCATGCAGTGGAAAGTGGTGCCTATGGGCGCCAAGAATGGCAACGCCGCTTTCTAGCGCATGATGGAGGACCTACTCGGTCCTTTCCGGGACTGTGCCGACCCCTTTGTGGATGACATCATCATCGGGTCCGGCACGGAGGACATGACTGAGGACGAGCTCATCGAAGCGCATGAGAAGAATCTGCGCCGAGTGCTCAGCGAGCTGGACAAGCACAACATGGTGTGCAAGCCCACCAAAGCCTCACCCTTTTTGAAGGAAGTGGAGTTCGCGGGTCACGTCGTTGGTCACGGGCAACGCCGTTTCATGCCTGGGAAGCTGGCGTCCCTGCACCACTGGGAGAAGCCCCAGACCATCAGCGAACTCCAATCCTTCATGTATGCAGAACTATCGGGGCCGCTGCACAAGATGCTGCAGGTGGGCAAGTTCGATGGCCCGAAGGGGAGCAAGAAGAAGCTTGCCTGGACCCCTGAGGCGGGGGATGCGTTCAGCCGCCTGAAGGAGCGACTCCTGGGGCAGCTGGGGCTATTCCTGGTGGACCCGGACAAGGGACTATGCTGTAGGTGCAGTCCTCGGGCAGGTCCGGGACGACAGGTCGCATGTACCCGTGGCGTTTTGGAGCAGGATCCTAGCCGAGGGCCAACGTCGAACCTGGACCGCGAGGGAGAAGTGGTTTGAGGTTTGAGGTTTGAGGTTTGATTTTGCGGGTACTAGACGCCTTTTGGCCCCGGGGGGCCACCTGGTCGGGCCAGGTGATATCCTCCCCACCGGGTCCTAGTGGGGGGCCCTCCAAGACGCACCTCCTGCCTGGTGGCGGAGTCCCCCGGGTTCACAGAGCTCGTAGCCCCGTCCTTCCCCGGCGTCCCCGTTTCGCCACTCCCCGGTCAGTGCATCAATTCGCAGCCGTGGCTGCGGGCGCTTACCCACTGCGTCGCCCCCCTAATGCGTGGTCGCCCGGGGCGCCGGCGCCGCCGGGCCCGTGCTACTGGCTTGTCGCCAGTGGGACCCCCTTGGGCTGGCGCGGAGGCTGCCTAGCCTAGGGGCTGGGGCGTGGCACTGTGCGCCACTACTGCCTTGGCGGGCGCAGTGCCCCGTCTGTGTGTGCGCGGCGCTCGCGGCCGGTTCGGGGGGGTTCAGGCCGGCACCTGGCGTCGTGTCTCTTTCGTTTCCCCCTCCCCGCCCCGCGTGTTCCGCGCTGCGTGTGGCGGGCCGTCCCGTCCGGGTGTCCCTTACCCTCGCTTGCTGGTACGCCATTCCATGCGGTCTGTGCGTTCCGCGCGCTCGGTCCAGTTGCCCTTCCGGTAGTCCCCGCGTGTCCCTTTCGTGTGTGTGCGCTCGCGCTCTCGCGGTGTCCGCTCCCCCCCCCGCTGGGTGGTGTGGCGCGCGCATCTCGCGTGGTCCCGGCACTGGGCGCTGGTAGGGCCGTTCCACGTTGTCCCTGCCCCTCCGCGTGTCCTGCCCCGGTCCCTTGCTCCGTCTTGCGTGCTTTGGGGGGGGGCGGTCCGGTCTCGGTTCCCCCCTACTTGGCTTGGGGTTATGGGGGCGGCGGCTGGGCGTCCCTGGGGGGGTGCCTCCGACCGTTGTGTGGGGCGTCTAGGGTCTTGCGCTCCTCCTCCCCCGACTGCCCGTCCACTTGGTGGGCTGTCGGGGTCCGCGTTGTGGGCGCGGGCGTGCGATGTGGGGGCCCTGCTCTGTCCCTGTGGGGGCTGCGCGCCGCAGGGCGGGTCCATGGCGGTCTTATGCTGGGGGGCGGGCTGGGGGGGGGGGGGTCGCTCTGCCTCGTTCCGTCCCTCTGCCTTCCCTGGGCAGGCAACAAAGCGGGCGTCAGTGGTGTTGTGCTGTCCGTGGGGGGCGTGGCCCCCCATACCACTCCGGTTCGTGCTCACCCGGCTTCTCTGGGTACGATCTGTGCGGCGTCCCGGTGCGCGGGCGTGGGCCCGCTTGTTCTTCGCGGCCCCCATGTGAGCCGGCGGCTGGGGCGGGGGGGCGGGTCACACTCCGGCTCCCCTCTCGGGCGGGGGGGGGCCATCCCCCCTGCCTCGGGGGGTGGGGGCCGGGGCCCCCGCGGCTGGCGGGCTGGTGGGGGGGCGGGGGGGGGGGAGGTCGCGCCGCGGCCTCCCTGCTCTCGCTCCGGGCGGCGGCCTGCGGTACTTCTTTCTGGCCCTCTCCGTGTCGCTGGCGCGCTCCCTTCCGGCGCGCGCGTGCGGTCGGGGCTGAAGTGCCGCCCCGGGGTGGGGGGGGGTGAGGGGCGGCCCGTGGACCGCCCCCCCGGGGGCCCCAGCTGACCTGAACCCCCCCTCTGTCACCTCGGAGTGGGCTGTGGTTACGGGAGGGTCATGTGGGGCGCGGCCTCCGTCCCGTTCTGTTGTGCGCGTTGCTCCTGCCCGCCGGTTTGGGTTCGCGGGAGCAGGTCCAGCCGCCGTTGCCCTTACCGCGTCGCCATTCCTCCTGAGAGGGGGGGTGCCCCCCCGGCCCTGGGGGGGCGGAGGGCCGCGCCCGTGGCTCCCCAGCTGAGGTGGGTGCGGGGGGGGGGGGTGGGGGGGCCGCCCCCCCGCCCGCTCTCGGGCCTGTGAGGGAGGGGGGGGGGGAGGGGGGGCGCACGATGGATGTGTGCTGGAGTTGCGTGGCTGAAACCCAAAGGCTTTGCAAAACCCTGGTCGCACGGGCTGCCACTGGCAATGGTTGGTGGTCCAGGGGGATTATGGCAGCGATCAAAAAAAAAAGGCAGGGTGGGCGCCAGTGAGTGTGTTCCTTTGGGTCAATTAAGAGAAAGGAAGAATCATGGGTATCTCACAGGGCTAGCATGGGTCAGGGGGGCCAGAGTGGCAATCCAGAGTCTCCTGTCTTCTCCAGGGTGGGTGGTGTGGGAGTGTGTGCCATAAAAGCTGAGTGAGGGGGCTGGGGAAGGGGGGGGTTTTGGCTTGACGCCATGGTGTGTTGTTCTCGTCTGCAGCTGGCGGCGCCTACTGGCCGATCGCCATTCGCCGCCCTTGCCTTGGACCCTTTCCCTCCATAGGCGGTGGTGCCCATCAGCTTCTCACCACCCTTTGACCTTCCTCTTCCTCCTTGCCCTAACCTTCCCTCTCCCCTCCCCTTTCCCTTCCCTTGGCATTTCCCTCTGTAGGCCACCGTGCCCATCGGCCTCACCACACTCCTTCCCTTCCCTTTCCCGTGGTCGGTTGTGCCAACGGACCAAGGGGGGGGGGGGGGAAGGGGGGGGGGCCTTCGGTCCCCTGGCGATGCCTCCTGTTGGCCGGGGGGGGGGGGGGGGCGGCATGGCAGTCCTGGCCCCGGGGGCCAGCCATCGGCCGGGGGGTCGCGCCCTTCCCCCGCCCCCCTCTACCGAGAGCCGGATTCTCGCGCAGGCCCTCGCTGGGGCCCCTCATCCCCCGGCCGTTGTCGCGCGGCGCCGGCCGGTCGGGGGTGGCCGTGAGGGTTAGCGGTCAGTGGTTAGCGGGCTGCGGGGCAGCAGGTTCCCCCCCGCGCTCGTTGTCTCCGCACTCCCTCCCGCGGGAGGTGGCGTGCCCTCTTGCGTCGTGCCGTACCGTGGAGGGGGCGTGGGCCGGGGGCCCAGCCCCCCCCCCAGCTCTCCCGTACCCGCCGTCTGGGCCTTCACCTGCGCCGCCGCTTGTGTGGGGGCTGGGGCTGCGGCGGCGGCGGGTTGTGCCGGCGGTAGCGCCAGTGGGCGAGGGCGCTGCGCAAAGCCCGGGGGAGCCAGTTCTTGGCGTCCGCATCCGTGATGCGGAGCACCGCTCCCCCTTCCAGGAAGGCCGGCCACGTTGGCTCCCTGTCGGGCCACGCCGCCCGGATCACTGACCTGAGGACCCTCTCATCGTCCTCTGGGGCTGCCCACCCCCCCGGGGGTACCTCTCGGTTTCCTTCGTCCCTCCGGAGGAGCACGGCATCGACGGGCCGGTTCCTCGACCTCCTGGAGGTCCCCTGGTTGGCCCAGCACAACCACTCGTACACCTCCCCCACCAGGGGGAGGGTCTCCTCCCCGGGAGGGTCCGGGACCGCGCCTCAGTCCCGGTCCCATGGCCGGCCCTCCTCCGCCCCCCGTGCCGGCCCCCCTCGCTGCCCCTGCGCCTGCGGCGCCGATGCCGCGCCCCGTCCCCCCTCCGCCGAGGCCATCTGCGCCGGCTCCACCCTAGGCGCGGGGGGGGCCTGATGGTGCTGGTGTCGTGGGGGTTGGGGGGGGACGAGCTCGCCGGCGTCAGGGTCGATGTTGTAGAGGTGGTGGTGGTGGTGGTGGTGGTGGTGGTGGGTGTGGTGTGCCGGCATCTGTTGGATGCCGGGGGGGATGCACCTCACCGGCTGCACGTCCGGCTGCGGGGGCACCCCGCCCTCTGCCCCCCTCCCTTCGCCCCGTCCTCCCCCCTGGGCTCCCATGCCCCGTCCCGCCTGTCCCTTGGGGCCCGCGGCGCCCTTGCCCTTGCCCTTGGGCCCCTTTCCAGCCCCCTGCCCGTGTCGCGGGTCCCGCCTCCCGTCCCCCACGCCCTGGCCCGCTCGCTCTCCCACCTCCCCTCGCCCTGCCCCCTGCACCTGAGCTCCCTGCCCGCGCCCCTGCGCGCCCTTCCCGTGCCCTGGCCCCTTCCCGGCCCCCTGCTCCCCCCCGCTGCTGCGCCCTTCCTCGACCACTCGCCGGGCGTCCAGCTGCCTTTGCAGCTGCGGCAGCGTGACGCCCGGCGGCGAGCGCTCGCGCGTCGGGGGGCGGAAGTGCCGCTCCCGCCCCGGGGGGAAGGGCTTGGGGGGGAACGGCTTGGGGGGGCTGGTGTGGGTGTGGGTGGGGTTGGCGTGGGCGCGGTACTTCGCGCTCTCCCTGCCCACTGCTGCTGCTGCGGCAGCCGCCGGCGAGGGGTCCGCGGCCCTTGCGGGGTTCTTCCCCCGCTTGCGCAGCGTGCTGGGGGCCGCGGCTTGGCCGGCCGAGGCGGTGTTGCGGCCCGCCGGGGTCGCGGCCGCAGCCCCTCGCGCGCCCTACTCGCTCTCCTTCGCTGCCGTGGCGGCCGCCGACGAGGCGCCCGTGGCCGCGGTCGCTATCCCTCGCACGCCCTCCTTGTTCTCCTCTGCTGCCGCGGCGGCCGCCGGCGGGGCGCCCGCGGCCCGTGCGGGGTCCGTCCCCCGCGTCCGCGGCGTGCTGGAGGTCGCGGCCGCAGCCCCTGGCGCGCCTTCCCCTCCCTCCTTTGCTGCCGCGGCGGCCGCCGACGAGGCGCCCGTGGCCCGTGCGGTCGCAACCTCTCGCGCGCCCTTCTTGCTCTCCTCTGCGGCTGCGGCGGCCCTCGGCGATGCGCCCGGTTCTTGCGCCGGGGCCGCCCCCCGTGTCGGCGGCGTGCCGGGGGCCGCGGTCGGGGCCGCGGCGTGGCTCGCCGCGGTCTTCGCTTCCTGCGCGTCAGGGCGGGGCGGGGCGGCGGGGCTGGCTGCTTGGGCGGCGGGGGCGGCCGTCCCGGCTGGCCCAGGCCCCCGGGCTGGCGGCTGCGGCCCTACCAGCACCGCCGCCTCCGCCAGCCTCCGCTCCTCGCGCTCCGCGAGGGTCTCCCCCGTCCACTCCGGGGAGGAGACGGGGGAGCGGGAGCGGGACCGGCGGTGGTGGCGGTCGTCCCGCTGGAGGGACCCATCGGAGTCTGCCATCCATGCGTGGTGGCAGGCGCCCCCTTCCCACTACCTCCTGGTGCATCAATGCCGTGCCGTGGGCAGTGCCGTGTGGTGCTCTGCGGGGGGGAGGGGGGGAGGCAGTGGGGGGCCGGCTGTGGCGTCAGCCCCGCGCGGCCGGGGGCCTGCGGCCATCCACCGGCATTTGGAGGGGAGGCGGGGGAGCCACGCGGCCCACGCGTCGCACCACAGCTCCCAGTCTGGGGCGGGGCCCAGGGCCCTGGGCCCCCATGGGTCGTCGAGCGGTGTCGGGGGCAGCCGCACCAGGTGGACCCCCGTAATGGCGGTGACCTCCTGTGTTCGCAGGAAGGTGTGTACTCCGTCCCGCGCCGCGGGCGCCAGGAGGGGGGGGCGGGGTACGGGTGTTGCCCCATAGAGGTGGGTGGGGGTGATCCCCAGGATCCTCCCCGGGTCCCCGCGGGTCGCGACGACGAGGAGGAGCAGGGGGGTGCCAGGGCACTCCTGCCAGAGGACCTGCCCCCTGTGGTGGGCACCCCTGGTCCTGGAGAGGGAAAGGGACAGGTCTGGGTTAGCCCAGCCGCGGGGCGCGTGTGTTGCTGGCAGGAGGGCGGGGCACCAAGTGAGCTCCCTGGGGAACGCCTCGTAGACGACGGCGTACGGGGGGGTAGGCCTGGTGCCGTCGTACATGGGGTTGGTCGGCGGGGGGCGGGTGGACGCCTCGTCCGCGCCTTGCACGAACACCGTGACCTCGCCCACCTCCAGGTCCTCGTCCGGCGGGTGTAGAAGGTGGAGCGCCGCATCCAGCTCGGACACTCCTCCCGGGTACGTGGCCCGCGCCTGGTTCAGGTACGGGGCCGCGTCCCCGGGGTAGCGTGTCCTGAGGGCGTGCAGCAGGGCTGGGGCGCTACTGCGGAGGGACATGGCAGACCCTGCTCCCGTCAGCTGCAGGGTGTCCCCCATGGACAGGGGCCGGCCCGACCGATTGGACTCGCGCCACTCCATCCAGTGCCCGTAGAGGGCCGCCTCCGGGCTGATGAGCCCCGGCCGGACAGCGTTCACGATCCGGTGCATTGCAGGGAGTAGCGTAGGGGCCCCCGCTCCGTTCAGGGCGCGGACGGCCAGGAGGGTGGTCTCGTTGAGGAAAGCCCTGGCACTGCCCTCCAGGTCACACCGTGCGGCAGCGTGCGCTTCGTGTGCCTCCGCCACCGCGTCTGCCACCAGGCCCCGGACGGCCGCCTCCTGCGCTCTGCGGCGGGCCCTGGTGTGCCCCGGCCCATCCCCCCGTCGGCGTGGCATGGTGCTGCGGGCTCTGCAAAGGGCGGCGGCGGGTGGGGGTCAGGGGGCGAACACGTGCGACAGGTGCGCAACGGATGTGGGGTCCCGCAGGTGCACGTGGATCCACAGAAGGGCAGCGCCCGCGGGGCCCGCTTGTTCGTGCGGGGGGGTGTGTGCCCCCTCGATGCGCCGGCGCAAGGCCTCCTCCTCTGTGCGCCTGCGCGGGCCTGCGGGAGGTTCGGGCCAGGGGCACGCGGCTACCTGGGCGCACCGCGCGCACCTGTTGGCGCCTGTCGACGCTGCGGAGGATACCGTGGCACATTCTCCGCAGAGTCGGCAGGTGTGTGGGAGGTGGGAGGGCGGCGACCAAGGGTCGAGATGGCGGAGCCAGAGGTTGTCCCACATCTGTCGGAGGGGGTCCCGGATCTCCAGCAGGCGGGCGCGGACGCGGCGCCGGTAGTCCTTGCCAAGCGTCTTCCGCTGGACCTCGTGCCACGTGTCGTTGGGGAGGATCCCGTGGTCGTGGAAGGCGGCGATGAGGTCGTCCCACGCCGGGCGGGGGTGCCCCTGGGGGGGGCTCGCCATGTACACGTGGCGCCCGGTGAGGTGGGGCGTCAACGCATCGCATTGGCACCCGTTCGCGGTGTCTCTGTGGAGGAGGGCCAGCAGGGTGCCGTCCGCGACTGCCTCCCACCCCACTCGCAGCCCTTCGCAGCCGTCTAGCTCCTGGCGCAGCGCGGCTGCAATGCCGGTGGGGAGCATGAGGAGCAAGGGCCCCTGGGTGTCGCCCAGCCGGGACAGGGCGTCGTTGTATACCGGCCCCCCAGCTTTGAAGTGCGCCACGGTGAGTTGGGTGGCCCCGTCCTCCGGGGGGTGCCACCGGACGGTGGCCGCAGCGTGTCCCCACGTGCGTATCCCCGTAGCCCGGAGCACGTTGGCGGCGTGAAGGACGATGCGGGGCGGGACAGGTGTCCTGACGAGTGAGGACACGTCCCCAGTCCATCCCGTTTGCGGCCCCGGGGCCGCCTGCAGCCATGCCCCCGTCGCCGCGTCCCACGGGTGGTCAGGCCCCGCCCCGCGGATTCTGGTGGGTCTCGGCCGGGTGTCCGGCCCCCACCACCGGAGCGGGATGGCGGCGTATCGTTGCGCAGGGATCTCTGGGGCGCGCGCGGCGGCGCATCACCGGCTCCACTCCCGCATCCACTCCTCCCCCACGATGCGCGCCTCCCATGCAGTCATGGAGCCGCGCCCGATGATCCACGGTGGGAAGAGGGCGTCTTGTAGGTGCCTCGAGAACCCCCCCGGCAGGTCCTGGTACGGGTGGGGGCTCTCTTGGGGCGGGCACTCCAGAGTGTCATTCACAACACGGAGGGAGGCTACGAAGTCCTTGTCAGGGCGCGGGGGAGGGGGAGGGTGGTCGCCCTCCGCCGCAGTGAGCCACCGGTGCGCTCGGGCCGCCGCGCTCTGGGGCTCGCGGAGGAGTTGCTCCAGCCGGTGGTTGCGAAGCTCCCACGCGAAGTCCCCCAGCCGGAGCATGTGGTGGAAGAAATCGTCCACCGAGGTCGCTCCCGGCGGGTCGTATCGGGTTATGGCGCGGAGCTGCGCCTCCGCGTCCTCAGGCACCAGTCCGGAGCAGAACACCGCTGTCCATGTGGCGCCTGCGGAGCGCCACGAGGCCGTTGTGAGGGGCGCCTGGTGTCGGGCGCTGTCCCTCCCCTGGCTGCCCGTCCTCTGGAGCGGGCAGCCAGGGTTCCGCGACCCGTGTGTCCCGGGTGCGGTCGATGCGGGCGTGTGGACCCAGCACCGGCCCCACAGCGTGCGCCCTTGCGTGCCGGTGTTGCTCGCTGTCGGGGTGGCGGAAGGGCGTCCCCGGGGGGGGTGCCTTCCACCGTTGTGAGGGGCGCCTGGTGTCAGGCGCTGTCCCTCCCCCTGCCGCCCGTCCTCTGGAGCGGGCAGCAAGGGTTCCGCGACCCGTGTGTCCCGGGTGCGGTCGATGCGGGCGTGTGGACCCAGCACCGGCCCCACAGCGTGCGCCCTTGCGGGCCGGCGTTGCTCGCTGTGGGGGTGGCGGGAGGGCGTCCCCGGGGGAGGTGCCTTCCACCGTTGTGAGGGGCGCCTGGTGTCAGGCGCTGTCTCTCCTCCTGCCGCCCGTCCTCTGGAGCGGGCAGCCAGGGTTCCGCGACCCGTGTGTCCCGGGTGCGGTCGATGCGGGCGTGTGAACCCAGCACCGGCCCCCCAGCGTGTCCCCTTGTGGGCCGGCGTTGCTCGCTGTGAAGGTGGCGGAAGGGCGTCCCCGGGGGGGGTGCCTTCCACCGTTGTGAGGGGCGCCTGGTGTCAGGCGCTGTCCCTCCCCCGGCTGCCCGTCCTCTGGAGCGGGCAGCCAGGGTTCCGCGACCCGTGTGTCCCGGGTGCGGTTGATGCGGGCGTGCGGACCCAGCAACGCCCCCACAGCGTGCGCCCTTGCGGGCCGGCGTTGCTCGCTGTGGGGGTGGCGGAAGGGCGTCCCCGGGGGGGGTGTCTTCCACCGTTGTGAGGGGCGCCTGGTGTCAGGCGCTGTCCCTCCCCCGGCCGCCCGTCCTCTGGAGCGGGCAGCCAGGGCTCCGCGACCCCCGTGTCCCGGGTGCGGTCGATGCGGGCGTGTGGACCCAGCACCGGCCCCACAGGGTGCGCCCTTGCGGGCCGGCTTTGCTCGCTGTGGGGGTGGCGGAAGGGCGTCCCCGGGGGGGGTGCCTTCCACTGTTGTGAGGGGCGCCTGGTGTCAGGCGCTGTCCCTCCGCCGGCCGCCCGTCCTCTGGAGCGGGCAGCCAGGGTTCCGCGACCCGTGTGTCCCGGGTGCGGTCGATGCGGGCGTGTGGACCCAGCACCAGCCCCACAGCGTGCGCCCTTGCGGGCCGGCGTTGCTCGCTGTGGGGGTGGCGGAAGGGCGTCCCCGGGGGGGGGTGCCTTCCACCGTTGTGAGGGGCGCTTGGTGTCAGGGGCTGTCCCTCCCCCGGCCGCCCGTCTTCTGCAGCGGGCAGCCAGGGTTCCGCGACCCGTGTGTCCCGGGTGCGGTCGATGCGGGCGTGTGGACCCAGCACCAGCCCCGCAGCGTGCGCCCTTGCGGACCGGCGTTGCTCGCTGTGGGGGTGGCGGAGGGGCGTCCCCGGGGGGGTGCCTTCCACCGTTGTGAGGGGCGCCTGGTGTCAGGCGCTGTCCCTCCCCCGGCTGCCCGTCCTCTGGAGCGGGCAGCCAGGGTTCCGCGACCCGTGTGTCCCGGGTGCGGTCGATGCGGGCGTGTGGACCCAGCACCGGTTCCACAGCGTGCGCCCTTGCGGGCCGGCGTTGCTCGCTGTGGGGGTGGCGGAAGGGCGTCCCCGGGGGGGGGTGCCTTCCACCGTTGTGAGGGGCGCCTGGTGTCAGGCGCTGTCCCTCCCCCGGCTGCCCGTCCTCTGGAGCGGGCAGCCAGGGTTCCGCGACCCGTGTGTCCCGGGCGCGGCCAGTGCGGGCGTGGGGACCCAGCACCGGCCCCACAGCGTGCGCCCTTGCGGGCCGGCGTTGCTCGCTGTGGGGTTGGCGGAAGGGCGTCCCCGGGGGGGGTGCCTTCCACCATCGTGAGGGGCGCCTGGGGTCAGGCGCTGTCCCTCTCCCGACTGCCCGCCCACTGCTGGGCGGGTTGCCGGGGTTCGTTGGGTGTGTGCGGTGTGTGTGGTGTCTGTGCCGTGCGTGTTGTGGTGCGTGGTGCCGCTCCTCCCTTGGTCCTCCGGTGCTCCCCTCTCCGGTGTGTCGGTGCGGTATTGTGCTCGCCGTGTGCCCGCCGTGTCCCCTCCCCTGTGCGCGCCCCTTGCTCGTCCGCTGGCTACCCCTTGTTCCTTTCGCGGCTTCGTTGCTCTTTACCCTTTCCTCTACCCTTCTCCCTGACACGCACTTTCTCCCTGCCTCCGTGCCTTTGTTGTGTGTCTCTGTCTTTTTCCTTGTCGGCCCGGGCTTCCTCCTTTGAACCTGCGTAGAGAGAGGAGAGGGCGTAAACGGGCGTGCGGCGGCGGCGGGTTTGTCGCGACACGGCACCTCCAGCTGGCTGGTACATCATGCGACATGTGTGTGCGACCGGCGTGTGCGTAGGTTTATTGTCCCACTTGCTCCCGTCTTGACTCCACACCCCTTTGGCCGCTACCTTTGCTCGTTGCCCGTTCCACGCGCGCGGCGTGACATGCAACATACCTGTTTCTTTCCCCACTACCTTAACATGTCCTAGTCCTCCCGCCTTGCCGGGCGTTCGCTAATGTGAGACGACGGCACGACGCAATACTTGTCTAAGCGTCTAGCACAACCCTACTTTAACGCCCGGACGACGCAAACACGAGCATACGCTTCTCCTTGGGACCTGTGAGGGGAAGAGAACGTGGGTGCATGCACGTGTGTTTGTCGGGACCCGGCACACGACGGCGCTCTGCTATTTGTGTGTATGCTCCTCGTGTCTCCCTCCCTGGCTATTTGTGTGTTCTAATCAGCGCAACAAAAAGGGTGGTTGTGCTGTAAGAGCAGTTGTCACGGTTGCCCCGCATTGCACCGCAGGGCAGGACCGTTGGCCCCCCGTGACAACCACTCCCTGGCCGAAGGCCATTTCTTTTTTTTTTTTCCCCGTCTCGGTTGGTGGCGCGGGCCGGGCGGTTGGCGACGGCGAGGGAGAAGCAGACATACGCCATTGTTTATGCGCTCAGGAAGTGGTCTGGCCACATCGGATTGCAACCGGTGGTGGTTTGTACAGACCATCAGTCCTTGCAGAGCTGGCACAAGGAGCACGTTGACACCCCCTCAGGACCGGCGGCAAGAAGGGCCCGATGGCATGAGACGTTCGCCAAGTTCGACCTCAGCGTCGTGTACGTCCCGGGGAAGGACAACACTGTGGCGGATTGCCTCAGTCGATGGGCCCACCCAGCGGGCAAGGCATGGATGGACATATCCAGCCATGGGGACGCCGAGGAGACTGAGGAGGCCAAACGCATCATCGAGATGGAGAAGGCCATGGAGCAAGAGGGGATCAAGTGCACTGTACCATCCATTCCTTTGCCCGTCCGCAGCCCCTCTGACCGACCCTGACCCCATGGGATTGGGTTATGTTGTATGATGGGCTGGCCCTTCCTGCATCCGGACTTCCTGCGTAGGACGGTGGACATGTATTTCCAAAAAAAAAAAAAGAGGGGATCAAGTGCTTTGTGGTGATGGCAAACCGTACGGACCTGGCCAAGTTCCAGGGCGCCCGAGTCCAAGCTTTTCGAGAGGAAACCCTCGAGCAATGGATGGTGGCCCCTGTAGAGCTAGTCAGGTCGGTGCTCACAGAGGACTGGTGGATGACTATGCGGCATCCGACCACTGGAGCAAGTACTGGAATGCCGTGAGCGCCCCGTCGGACGACGAATGGCCTGAGGGCTTGACCGAGGATGGCGATAAACTTCTCCTCAAGGACAAGCTATTGGTCCCAGAGAACCGAATGGAGGAGCTCATTGACCACTGGCACAACGCCCAGCCCATGCATGCTGGTCGGGACAAGATGCAGCAGGACCTGGAGTGGCGCTTCAAGTTCCCACCGGGGTACTACGCCATCCTGGACAAATACTGCAGCGACTGCGTCGTGTGTCGGGCCACGAAGAGCCCCAACCATTCCACAGCGGGCAAACCGGGTGTACACGGCTATACCGGAGGCCCCTATGCGGTCCGTTGCCATGGATGTATGTGGACGGAGAGACCTATGACTGTGTCATCCTGGCGGTGGAAAGGCACAGCGGGTATATCGTGGCGGTCCCTGGCAAGAAGTCCAAGAACAAGGACAAGAAGGACAAGCATGGAGTGGGTCTGCAGGCCAAGACCGTCGCTAATGCCATGATCAGGCATTGGCTGACAATCTTTGATGTCCCAGCTATCATCTGCAGCGATCGGGGCAGTCAATTCGTGGGGACGTGGTTCAAGACGATGTGCAAGCAAATGGGGATTCGGCACGCCAAGACCGTGGGGTACCACAGCCGGTCGAACGGCTGGGCTGAGGTGGCCGGGCGGCAGATGTTCGAGAAGTTCCGCCAGCTGCACATTCACAAACCAGGCCGGAACTGGTATAATTCGCTGTGGAGAGTACTCCAGGCGTACCATGACCTTCCGGGGCCCACTGGACTGGTCCCCCATTGTATCTTGTTCCTACAGGATAGAGTGTCACGCACTCTCCCGTGGTTGAACCATGGCAAAGTGGCCCGGGATGTGGACGCTTTGATGGCTGAGGCTGACGACACGGCGGCCAAGGTGTGCAGAGCACTTCAGGACGAGCATGAGAAGAGGGCCAAGTACTTCAAGCAGGGAAAAGTCCAGAAATATGCTCTCCAAGACACCGTGTGGGCGGAGCAGCACCACAAGGATGTCCTGTCCAGGCATCGGCAGGCGTCCTGGTATGTGCCGGGGGTAATGGTGCGGAAGGTCGGGCAGGATGTGTATGCGGTTCGTGTGGGGGATAACAAGATCCTGGACCGCGACCATACCCAGCTTCGTCCCCGAGCACCAGACCCCAGCGGACGTCCCGTCACCTTCGAGTTCACAGCCAGAGATCTGGACTCGGACGACGAGGGTGAGGACGACGACTTCACTGCCGAGAGATCCTGACGAACAAGCCGGACCCGGGGACGCCTGGGGGGAGGCTTTACAAGGTCCGTTGGAAGGGATTCGCCGCATCGAAGGATTCGTGGGAGCCTCCGAGCAGCTTTGTGCCGAGGTACACCACGGTCTGGATGGAGTATCTGAAGAAAAAGAACATTTATTTGGATGTCAAGGACGTGTTGGTCCATTTGGTGGCTGCAGTAGCACCGTAATGGAACCCCCTTGGCATTTCTGTTTGTTTCTGTGCTAGGGGGACGGGCGAGGGCGTTCATCCGGGGATTTTAGGGCCTTGATTGGCCATACACCCCCTTCACTCGATCTCCACATATATATTTCATTGTGGTATACTTATTTAGGTCAATCGACGACGTTTCTCTATCTTTGATCCCCTTGGTCCATGTTGTAGATCGAGAGGAGACCGGATATGGCGTAGGGCACGGATTATGAGTGTCCTCACCCCTCTCTTGGGGCATGGGGGACGCCTAAAAAGTGTGTGGGGCCTCCATGTGTCCTTGGGACATGGGGGGGGGGTTGGAGCCCATTGCGGTCCTCCCGTCCTCTCTTCAATGACTTCCGAGCGGATACAATGCTCTGAGAAGGGAGGTGAAGCCGGTTCGGACCCCCGTGGCCCTATTTGGGTCACTTGGGGTGTGTATCTATGTGCTGGCAAGCCGCCATTGTCTGATATCATACTCTCCCATCCACCTGACCTAACCTGATGTGATAGTGTGATATGTTTGGCCGTTCCAGCTATGAGCGGCCACATTCAATACCGAGGCACCGCAAGCTGAGATTTGTATATTGAAATATCAGGAATCAGCAGGGTTTTTTTATCATAATGTCTCCGTAATTTTTCCGCCTTCCGTTCTGATTGTCAATGTATTGGCGACTGTGAGTTTGCTCGCGAAGTTGCGGTAACCGATTGGTTAACTGTTATTTGCAGATATTTCGGCGGAAACCCCGACGAAGGGTCAGATTTCATCAGTAAAGGGTTCGTTGCTTCCGCAATTTTCATGTTATACACTCGCAAAATTAATCTGATTTTTTCAGACCTTCAGAATCTGTTTTTCGACTTGGACATTGCCGCACTTGATATGTTGAGTTTCGAGTGGTCTTACATTTTTCCCCGATCACGAATCAACCTTTCTTTTGATGTCTCCTTCATTTTTCTCGGAGATAAAGGCGAAACAAAATTCATTCGTGAGACCACTTTGAAAGGTCATATCTCCAGCTCACGGCGGAGAATACCAATTTCGAGTTCGAACTGCCTTGGTCTCAACTTAATTTAGGAAGCATCAAACGCCTTTGATGTGTACACATGCCCCTTGTAGCAAGGGATAATGGTCAAGAGGGTAGAAAGTGATATATAACTCTTGGACCGTGCAACCGAACATTCTAATGCGACTTTCGAGTGTATTGCATGAGTGTTGGTGTTGCATAGAAACTTTCCTTGGGTTCCTACGGATTTTAAACGTGTGGTTATGTCCATGGAGGGGCATGGCATATCATGGTGGGAGCCACTTTTTGAGGGTATGTGTTTGTGCATGGTATGTGCTTCGATATGCTCACGCCCATGTTATATATCTCCGTTTGTAGGAAGACATATGGAGTCATACGTGGCAAGCGCTTCGCCCAGGTCCCGATGGTGAGCTCCATAGCGCTGGACTAAGTCTACTGCTCATATAGTGCATGTGAGAGGGCTTACGGAGCGACCCACAAGCGCCACTATCAATTTTCCCATTTTCATGGTGCGTGTTGGGAGGAGGTTCGATAGTGTCCCTATGCGTCCATGTGCGGATCCAAGTGGCGGAATTCTTTGCAAATGGTCCCAAGCAATTGTGTTTTGAATCATGGGTGAGCGACAATATATACTATTGTAATTATCTTGAATTTGGCATTATTTGCATGTTTTTGACCTCATTTTATGCTCATTTTTGTATTTTATGTGCTCAACTGGTTGGCTAACAGTAAAGTGCTTAGAGATCTGTGAACTATGGTATGTTGCTTCCATGTTGGCATATGCTTCAGTGTTGCACCTCACCATATGCCGGATCACGTGGTCACTTTGGCGTCGCACACGATGCCTCACAAAAATAGGTCTCAAATTCATGAGTTGACTTGTGAAGCATGTCATGTACATAACCAGAGGGGCTTCAGGACCAATGATGGAATATTCTTGGGCATTGATCTTTGGTCTATATCAGCCTTGTATATTACGTTCCGGTTTCACCCATGCATGGAGCATTTGAATATTTGCCGTATGCATTTTTGAGTATATATATTAAATTTTGGGCATTATGGTGCGATTTGCCTGCTTTTGCTAGGTTATGAGGTCATCTTCATGGGGCAGTTCTCCAAGCCCAATCAGTGCCAAGTCCAACCAAGGTTATGTCAGGGTAGGGCATGGTCCTGAGTGCTACTCTAGGCCATGACACGCCACCTCCCCCATTGGGCTACAATTTAGAGGCTTGGGAGGGAACACATTTTTGGGGTTTGTGTAGTGACTTTTGACACATGGCATTTAGCCATCTTATTTGACTGGGTTCAGGGCATCATGTTGGCGAGTCAAGAGAAGGTCTTGGATCCAGGGAATGAGGGGTCTGTGGCTGTGAATGTGTACGTTTCTCTCTTTCCCGGACTTTGCTCTATTTGTGTTCATATGCCAATTTCAGGGCTTCCTCTTTGGTGCACTTCTTTGTACATGCCCACCGCCGTGTCTCTGTGTGCACCGTGAGACAACCGGCATGTTGAACGGGAGTCCGCAGTGTGGATTTACTGGATTTGGATTGTACTTAGGAGTCGGGTGTTGCAAGGGTTTTGTGTGAAGGAGCCTACTTTTCTTTTCTTTGTGGAAATTGTGCAGCATAGGGCAAGGTCATGCAGACCCTGGTGAGGTGCAAGACCCTGGGAGTGACGGGATATGGTGGAAGGGGTACAGCAGGGGCCGGTCCAGGTAGGGACCCTCTTTAGCTGTATGGAATGTATTGAACCGCGACCAAAGCCTAACTCTGCATGCATGGCAGCTCCATTGATGCAGAGCGAAGAAACAAGACGTGTACCGGGCCTCACTTTGCCCTAGTTTTCCTTTGGCCCCTGCAGGTATATATCACCACTATAGGTGGTAGCCTTGGAATTTTTCACTGAATACGGTGGAAATTTCTCGTGTTCTACTCCGGGCTATCGGACAGGTAGGCATGCCTGTTGATGTGCTTCCGCACTTGCAGTGCTTCAGGGTGCAGCACGTTATATTTATATATGCATATATCTATATATACAATATATATATATATATATATATATATGTATGGATGGTAAATGTTTTGCACCTTGCTGTGCAGCCTTTTTATACTGTTTCGTGGAATCTGGATATCTCAGCGACCAGAGTGTGCACAAGTTTTTACTGTAGTGATTTGTCCTCGTGTGGCTTTGTGCAGGGACTACTGAATGGGTTTCTGGGGCACGGGTTTTTGATTGAAACACCTTCTTCAAAATACATGCAAGGATCCCAATTAGATAGTTAGGGTTAAACACTGACTGACTCCAAGAGCAGTTTTGTGTGAAAAAACGCTTTCGAGACATGGGTGCAATAAGATAACTTCCTTGTTTACGTGGGATGATGTGCTTTTTTATGGAAACAACAGTATGAAAAGAAAACAAATTTTTTTTTGCACTGTTTAGAAAAATTCTTTCCTCATGATAGGGCCCCAACATTGTAGAACTTCACGTTCTGTCAATCGTTTCCCCGTGTTGCGCAGCACGAATTTGCACGTTCTGATGATCCACTACATAATGTGCTCAACGTTCTATAAAAAAATGAAATAACATACATACAACAAAACACAATACACATCAAATCTCTCTACATTCTCTTGCATTCTCTTCACCGCCTTATACGCCACAAGAAATCGCGCGTGTGCTATTCCCAATTGCACTGGCACCTGCACACCTGCACTCCCCTCCAAGGACCATTGAACGGGAGTGCACATGGCCGATAAAATGACCAAGGGGTGCAGTGCCAGGGCCATCAACATTGGCAACAGCTACTCAGCACCAAAAAAGAGTTTACAATACAAAATGAGAACAAACTGCAGTACCAGAGCACCGGTGACATGGCACCAAGTGCTTATGCATCCATATGCTTTTCCCAGGGTAAACGATAACCCATACACAGCACTCCACTCCTGTGGGTACACTGCTGTGCTGTCTACCTAAGGTAATTTACAATCAGCCACCTGCTGCTGTCCCACCTGAACACTGTACACCCCATAGCCTAGTGGGTCGTGCCGGGACACATGTAAACAAAACATATATTTTGCTTCAAAATTCAAACAAAACCTCCACGGGCTACCATGTGGCCATAAAGCCACGAAACAATGCAAAAACAGTGTCACAGGGCCGGAGCTGGGCTGCATGCACCAGCTGGCCCATCAGCAAAACATTGCGAAGCCTATGCTCAGCCAACTACACAAAATGAAAAACCAAAAGGACATATTCATTGAACATAAACCATTTCCAAAATTCCAGCACCAAAGACAAACACACTGTGTCAAAAGCCGGCAACACGGCAGGGCCGAGCAAAAGTGTGGTCTTGCAGGAAATTCTTCGAGTCTGACTCAGTGCTGAAAAAAAAAACCCACTTAATAATGTACACAGCACCAAGTCTTCTTGCCTTAGGCTTGCCACACTTATGTTAAGCTCCCCCGAACGCCAATAGCTCCGCTCTCAGGCTTGCCTCTGACACAGGACGCAAATAACAGAGCAAAACACACACTCGTTACGCAACAAAACAAAAGCAGAGGAGAACAACACTCACGTCGAAGCGAGTAGCGGCGAGACCACTGACACGCCACAACGCGTTGCACCACAGCCAAAGCCAGTGATACGAAAGTGGAACTGTTCAAAAATGCGACACAAGCGCATGAAAACGAAAAGGGAGACAAAGGCGTATACCCATATGCATAGTCAAACATAAACTAGAGCTCACGAAGCCAAAAACGAACATAGAGACAAAGTTCAATTTTCAGATGACAGATCAGATTTGCATATGACACACACATGTCAAACGAAGCTGTCGCGAGTGAACCGAAACAACACGAGCGATTTGAAAAGGACAACGAGACAACAGCAAAACACAAAGCACAGAGCAGACACACCCATAAAGAAAACAATGTCTTCCTGCCCGAACAACAACTCATTCTCCCAGTGAACATCTCGAGTGCTCCTACACAACATCAAAAGAAACAAAGATAAATGATAGCCACAAAGCAGTCAATGCAGTGACAAAAAACAGCTCGCTGGCCAACAAGAGCTACATAAAAAAACGCCGCAAAGAGTGCAACAACAAAAAAAACGAGCAGAACGGAAGTGGCGAAGCAGCGATCCACAGAGCACACCAACCAATACCGGTATGACTGGCTTGTGCGGCTGCACTACATTTGTTTCAAAGGGGAACTGATGCACTGCGGCAATAAAGAAAGCAGCAAAGAATAGTCACACCACAGAGCACAGAGGACAGAGAACACAATTCGGTGGCGGCACTCAAAGCAGCCCCAACCTTAGCACAACACTAACCTGCACGGGCGGCGGCGCATGCAGTAGCCCCCGCCGACTCTACGCTACTGACAGCGGCGCTCACAGCAGCCCCCGTCCCACTAGAACAAAAAACACACACACAAAAAACTAATTTACTGATCAAATCCTGTGCGGCCGTTCTCTTCACGCCCCGCGTGTTCCTGTTCACCTGCGACGTGTGTCGTCCACCTTCTCAAGCTGATCGCCGCCCACTTCTTGGTTCTGTTCTCGTACTCTTAGCCCACGCAAACTGCAATCCCTTTTATTCACCTAAGCACCTAGATTTTGTCAACGAAAAATATAGTTTTTTCTGCCATCTTGAAAATAGTGTTTTTCAAACCCTCCCAAAAAATGCATTTTGCATCAGTTTTGCCCATTTTTTGCTGTTTTTAGGGGGGTCAAATAACCATTCTTTAGTCCAAAATCAGAGGGTTTACCGGTCATTTTCCCCGAAAAAATATTTTGTTTGCTAATTTGAAGAATACCAATTTTTGGATCGTCTGGAGAACTATTAAAGACGGGTGCTGTTCACACATCCTGTACATGTCCACATGAAAGAATACTTACCATGGGAGGCTGAGTGCTCGAGGCCTCGCGCACTCAGCCCGCTGGAGTGAGATTTTCAGGCTTTTTTGAGATCACTTTTTGACATCAGAAGTGGCATGAAGCAAGGGTGGAGCAAAAGCAAAACTGCAAGATTCAATATGGGTCAGAGACTTGCACAGCGGAACACTCAGTGCGCGAGGGCTCGCGCTCTCCACATGCTAGAAGCATGGATTTTTGAATACCCCTGACTACTTGCATTCTGCCGATAGCCTCCAAAAGGCTCTTTGAGATTCCTCCCTTTTGGAATCCTGTGAAAACACTGAGCTCAAGAGTAGCGATTAGACTATCCCCTCTAGAGCACTTGCTTCATAGGTCCTGTGACCTAGCGCTTCTGACAAACTGTTGTACAGCTCCAAAAGATGGGAGGCTAGGCACCTCATTTGTAGGTAAACTAACTGAAAATCGTGTGTTTGACAAGGACTGAGGGCAACCCGCCTTTTTAGATCTATTACACCTTACATAGTGCATGGTGTGTACAAAATGTCCATTGATTGACCACTCTTGCTGCTGACATGACCCGAACGGTACACCATGAGGCACCGATGAAGACATCAGAGCCTCATTTGGCATGGGGAACTGTTTATTCAGGACCATTGGGAAATACACACTCTGCATAATTGAGTGTGCGAGGCCTCGCGCACTCAACATGCCAAAAAAACGTTTTTTTCATACCTCTGACTACTTGCAGTCCGCTGATAGCCTAAAAACATATATTTGACATTCCCTCTTTTTTCTTTCTCAGTTTTCAGCTGGAAAAGCGCGGAAACTGCGCGTCTTTTTTTTGCACACAAATGCCGCCCTTGAGGTGAAAAACAGGGTGCAGTTTGCGTGGGCAAAGGTACACTGCGGCCACTTTTTTTAACATGCCACGGCGCAAAGAGGTCTGGAATTTCAGCGTCATTTCGCAATATTTCTTCACGCTTCGCGCGCCACTCTTTGCCCAGGGAGTACCCCTGGAGCGTCCACCGCTGCTCGAAGTACTTCTTGTTGCAACTGATCACACACTGTCCTTGTTCAGACAACAGAGGAACGATTTTTCCTTCGCGCTTCACAGACGCCAGAGCGAGCAGCAGGTTTGCCTCCCACCTCTGCAAGGGCCGTAGACCTCCTGTGTCATCAAGAATTTTTTCCTCAACTCCAAACATGCCGGCGTGTCGTGCCGCTGAGTACTCCAGCGCTCCTGGCACTTAGCATGAATCTGACTGACCAGTTCCGCTGAGGACTCCCACTCCACGGACTTTTTCGAAGCCTGTGTCCACGAGTTGACGTGACAGGTCTTCACAGCGAGGCCTGTCAAGGTTTGGTTGCACACGCAGCGTAAAAAGCAGCTGGAACTGGTTCTCCATAATTGCAGAATGCGCCACAGACGGCCCTTCACAGGAATCGAACGTTGAGCATGTAGGACTTCACGTTCTGTCTATCTTTTCTCTGTGTTGCGCAGCATGAAATTGCCCTTCTTGATGATCAACTACATAAGTTGCTCAACGTTCTATAAAAGAATGAGGTAACATACATACAACAAAACACAATAATGCATCAAATCTATCTACATTCTCTTGCATTGTCTTCACTGCCTTATACGCCACAAGAGATCGCGCGCGTGCTCTTCGCAATCGCACTTACACCTGCACACCTGCAAACATGTATACATTAGGTTTACATTTCATGGGTAGGCATTTAGCCAAAGATGAAACACCCAACAATGAAATCCCACATCTGTGGGTTAGGCCTTGCATTGGCTCCCTGCTTTTGGGTTGGCGTACATAGAACAATTGTGTGTTTTCACCACTACTGTACGCTTAGGGAGTCACAAAAAAAAATTTGTTTTTTTCCATGTGATCGTGGGCTTTGTTCAATAACACCCCAGATGGGTGGTCCATAGGCTGGGAGGTGGCACACATGTGCGCGGTGCACTTAGACCCCCGAAAACTTGGCCACCCCTTCCCTCTAGTAGGTAGGGCTCTTGCCGTTTCCCCAAAGGTCAGGCGCTAGCAGAGAAATTGGACGCCGTAGGAGTGCTACTAGTAGCCGATTAGGACCTTCGGTCTGATCTCAGCGAAGCTTCATGATGGCAGCAACGCCGGGTAGTGAATTGAGACACACACAGACATACGTAGCACACTTAGGGGTATGGTAACACCCACAAGCAAGGTTTGGCAGGGTAGAACCCCAGGGGTCTGGCCCGATTAGAGGTCCTAACTGTGGGCACCCTTGACCCGAAGCTGGGTGGACACACCTTGCTTCACAACACCTTGCTTGTTGTTTCCCCCTCGTCTAGGCAGCCACCGCTCATCGCTGGCTCCCCGAAGGTCATTGCATTAGGGCATGTCCCATTCAACACTTGGTCAACAAGGCACTCGCTCACGCCGGTAACCACAGGCATGGGGTGCAGGGCACAACCAAGGCAGGGGCAGGGCTCCAAAAGCGGCGGATGTGCTGGTGATTGAATGACCTAACCCGATTGAGGGTGGGCGTTAGTACACTCACCAAAACCTGAGCTCTACCGGAGTCCTGAACCTGTTCCAGGGCACATTGAGTAGGCCTAGCTGTCTGCACAAGAGTGCTCACCGCCCCTCGGAGGTTAGACAACAGAGGGGGTTGCGAGTAAAGGGACTCAATTGTGAGTTCCGAAGGGATGGAATCTGTTCACGTAGGCCGGCGCGTTCAGGTGCCCCTCAGTTGGGGTGGTTCCATGGAGGGGGGAACCCCGGACTGATCCGATCCTACGGGTACCTAGTCCAGCGCGTGGGCGCGTTCTTGGTACTACACTGTGCGGATTCGTATAATTGAGGGAGGTTGGGGCAATAGGACTCACGGACCATTGGGCTCGAAACAAGATAAGCGGCCTGCGGGTATTCAATGATCCCCAGTGTACCTTTCCTCGCTGACGGGGAAGTGTACCTCCAGGGGGAGCCTATACTCCTGCAGGTGTGGCCCCAAGGAGACCCCCAAAAGGGGGGAGGTGATGTCTGGGAAGTACCACCGCCTCCTGAAGCTTGCAGCTCCGTCAGTTCTGTTAGGAACAATAGATCAATAGGCACAAGGAGATTAGGTTTTTTTCTTACGCTGGGAAAAGATCCCGGCGCGGTTCAGCAGCTGACCCTCCTTGTTCTCAACGAGGTAGGAACAAAAGATGGGGTTGATACCCCCGTCTGGCTGTATGAAGCCTGGCATGGGCTCTCAGGTCGCCTCAGAAACTCCATAGCCATCCCAAAGGGTGAGGAATTTCCAGCCCTGTTTGTACTTGTGGCGGGAAATACCTGCCACAATGTAGTATCCGTCGACTGTCATCTCTTCGACAGTCATCTCCTCCAGCTCGTCGGCCTCTGCAGGTGAGGCGGCGTTCTGCAGGTCTATTTTCTCGTCACTCTTATCGCTGAAGCGCCACTCATCCAAAGACAAGTCGTCGGGGGAGTGGTAGTGCCTCAACTGTTTAGGGGCGCATAGCAGCTCACCCCCTAGACGTTGAGTCCACCTCACATGGATCCTGGATCCATCAGTCCCAATGATACGATACTGCCCAAAATAAGTGTTCTGCAGGCAGTTACGAGGCCAGGAGGGTAGTCGCGAGTGGTGAACCAAAACAAGGTCACCCACCTTAAAACTGGCAGGTCGCCCTAGGCAATTCTTCGGTTCAGTTCACGTTCACAAACAAGTCTGTGGTTAGGATCTGCCTCGTTAGCCAAAGATTTGTTGTGTTCCAATCAATCCCCAACGGGGCTTTTGAAGTCCTCAGGAAAGGGGTATTGAAGAACCAAGCAGCCCGTCCTCCATTAAACAGTTCGTGGGGGCTGGAACCTGTACACGACCTCCTCCGTGAGTTCATGGTTAGCACAGCCCACGGCAGTAGCCGTACCCAATCTTTGGTACTTTCTTGTTTCATCAGGATTCTCAGGTTCTGTTCCACCACACGATTCTGTCTCTCGCACAGAGGGTTAGACGTGTGAGTATAGGGCACACTTGTGGTTATCTGAACGTTGAGTGCGTTCACAACACGTTTGTACAATCCTGTGTTGCTACGGATGTGTACATCTTCATCAGAGTGCGCCTCTTTAGGTGCTCTTTTTGCACTGTGCCTCCCAGCTATTCTTTAGGTGCTCTGTATGGCTCGAACTATTATTCGACCTGTATTTTCACAGCCTGTTACCTGTGATTTTCTTACTGCAGGCAAACACATGGGGAGAACCTGATAGGCCACAGGGTAGAACTAGGCAGCTATCATAGCCACAGAAGCGTGGTAGGCCGTTGATGAAATCCACTTGGAGAAGAGAGTTGGTGCAATAGGGTATAGGTAACCTTGAGATCAGTCCCCTCTACCCACTATCGCTCTGCTTGCTGGCATGACAACCACAAGCATCAACAATGGTCTACATATGCCCTAGATTAGCGTCTTAAGGTCAAAGCTGTTCTTCTCAACTCAACCCTATTCAATCTGCCAATTGAACAGAATTGAAAAAAATGGAACATTGACAAAATTTGACACAGAGCACGCCGACATTTTGCGCTCGCGCGCGCAGTCAAAAAGACGCTAATAGTCGTCATGTACAGCCACAGACAGCTTTAAAGCTCATGAAAATCGAGGATTTCACAGTGTGTGGTGATAAAATACAATCCTGTTCATGTAGGTTAATTGTGTGTTGCCCGAAATAGCTGTGCGCACTATTGACCGTGGTGCGCGCTTCTCATGTTCAATTTTTATGTGTAGATAATGGCCTCTCGCAACATCTATGTGCCTCATGGACCCGATGATTTCCTATTAAATGCAACATGTGCAACTTCCATCTTTGATGCTTTGCGCGCTCTGGGGGCGGCACGAGGGCGCCCGGGGGGAGCGCTTCTTGCCTGGGTGTGGGGCGTCCGGGGACGGGCGCTCTCCCACCCACGACCGCCCGTCTTTTGGGGCGAGCGGCCGGGGCCCGCTACCCACTGGCTGTGGGTGCGGTGTGCGGGTGTTGGGCCCCGGCTGTTCTTGGCACCTTCTCCCGTGCCGCGGTTCGTCGTGTGTTGTGCGCGCCTCGCGGATTTGCGGCAGCCGGTGGCCGTTGTGGCTTGGCACCTGTCCTCGTGCCGTTGTTCTGGCCGGCATCGTGCCTCTCAGGCGTGCCTCGGGGGCCCGCTCTGGTGCTCCGCGCTTTGTCCGGTTCGGTCGCTCTTGGTGCTCTGGTCGGCTGTCCAGTCGCCGTGGTGCCTTCCCCCGGCCCTACGGCTTTACTTGGTGGCTGCGCGGGGCACGTGGAGGCCGGCCGAGAACCGGTCTCATTGTGCCTGCCGCTTGCCCCTGCCAAGGCCAGGGCGCTGGGCACGCTCGGCGTCGTAACGGTTCGGGGCCCCGCAATGGGGTTGTCCCTGGCGGAACCCTGCAAATTCGGTCTTGGGCCCGTGCGCTGCGGTGGTTGGCGTGTGTAGACCCGGTCACTGACGTGTCGGGTTTCTCGTACCGTCCGTCTTTCGACGGGGGACTCGGCCGGTGCACCGGGGCTGTTTCGTGTGGACGCCGACACCTCCCCTTTTGGCCTTGGTCCCGCGCGTGTGTGTGTGCGTGCTCTTTTTGGCTCGGTCGGGCGAGCCGGCTCCCTGGGCGCATTTTGGTGCTCCTCACCCTTTCCTGTGGCCGGTCTTGGTGCGCTCCTTGTTTGCTCGGCCCCCTCCGGGCTTGGCTTGCCCTGTTTGCGGTTGTTGTTCGGTGTTTTCCTCTTTCGTTTTTTTTGTTTTTTTCGCCCCCTTGCTGTCTCCGGCGTTCCGTGTTTTCCGGCACTTGGTGCCTTGGGCCTGGGCCTCTTGTGGTCCCCCGCCCCCCCCCCCCTCTTTTTTTTCCCGCGCCCCCTGTCTCTGGCGTTCGTTGGTTTCCGGCCCGGGGTGCCGTCGGCCTTTGCGCTCTGTGGTCCTCCCGCGTGGCCCTCCTCTTTGCTTTTTTTTTTTTCTCTCCTCCTCCTTTCCCCCCCCCTCCCTTTTTTCTTTAGTTTTTTTGTTTTTTCGTTTCCTTTTTTCGCTTCTGCCTTTTTTTGTTTTTTTTCTCGTTTTTTTTCCCCTGCCCTGGCGTGCCGGTTGTGCCGTTCCCCGGCTGGTTTGTGTGTCCTGGGCTGCAGGTTGTGCTGGTGTGTGTTGCTGTGTCGTTGGATGCTCCCTGGTTGTGCCCGTTCTGTGTGTGTTCTTGCCTGTCGGGTGCGGTGGTGTGTTTTGTGTTGTGCCTGGTGCTGTCTGGGGTGCCTGTGTTTGGCTTCGTTCTTGCTCCGCGCTGCTGCCCCCTGTTGCCGTCTCCTGATCCCCTGTCATAGTCCGTGGTTCTGTTCCGTCCTGGGGTGCGGTGCTGCGTTGCTTTGGTGTGTCGCCTCTCGTGCGGTGTGCTACTGTGATGTCGTGTTGTTTGGTTCGCGCTGGCTGGTGCTGTGTGTTGTTGCCTGTTGTTGCTGGCTGTTCCATGCTGGGTCTGGTTGCTTGCCGTTGTTTCCCGCTGGCGTGTGTTGTCGCGGGTGCTCCTGCCTGGCCGCGTGGCTTGCTGCCCTGCTGTGTGCTGTGGTTTGGTTTGGTGCCCCGCCCCCCCGTGCTGCGTCCTGTGTTCTGTGGTGCTTTGTTGCCGTATGGTGCCGTGCTGTGACGACCTGCTGTCCGTTTTCCTTTGCTGGTGGTGCTGGTTTGTGTCTTTTCCCTGTGTGTGCCGTGCTGTGTTGCGCTGCGCGTCGTGTTGTTCGGTGCCGGTTTGTTCTGCGCTGTTGTTGGTGCCTCGCGCTGTGGCGTGTTGCTGTGTGTTGTGGTGTTTCTCTGGGCGTTCTGCGGTGCGGTGTTGCTGCTCTGGTGTGTTGTTGTGTCTTGCTGTGCCGTGTGTTGTCCTGTGGTGTCCCGGGCCCTGTGCTGTGACCTGCGGTGCTGTGCAGCCTTGCGGTGTTGTGCTTGCGGGCCGTGCTGTGCGGTTGTCTGCGCTGCTGGTGTTCGTTTTTCCTTTTGTCCTCTTTTCCGTTGCTAAAAACCCCTGCTGTTTTTCCGTACCTTTGAAAACGTTCTGAAAACCAAAAATTAAAATGTTTCTCAGTAGAAAACTAAACACAACGCAACTCCCGCACGCAGGCAAACAGCAATACCAAGGTTCAATTTCTGACTTACGTGTTGCCACGCGGCCGCGAAGATGCCGGTCTTGCTTGCAAGGGGTTGACCGCTTTTCCCCCAGGGCCGGCCGCCTAAGCTGACGAAAAGGAGTGAGGGGGGGCACGAGGGAGAGGAGGTAGGTGCCTGGAGAAGGAAAGAAAAGGAAGGGAAGCAGGGCGAAGGGACGCGGCGGCTTGGAATTTTTTTTCGAGTTTTTCGCGCTGCTCGCGACGCGTTTTTCTTTGCGCCTATGGCTAGTTAGACGACGAGAGGGACGGCGTTAGGGTCCTACGAGCGTTACGATTTTTACTGCACTAACTGTTCACCTATTCCACGTCTGAAAACCTTTCGTCGCGTTTTTACGTGTTTTGCAGCGCGCTTATTGGCCTAAGCGTTTTTTATGCTAATTAGCTTTATTTTGAGCTATTCAGCTATTCAGCTATTCAGCTATTTTTCGTCGTGTTTTACCTATCTTTTTATTTCGTTCTGGGACAAGACCCCAGAGCGCGCGACCCTGTGGTTCAAGTTTCCGGTACTCCGTCAACTCCGGGCATGACCCCCTTTGTTAGGCGGTCTAGGGCGCGTTGAGGGTCTGGGATGCTGAAGGGGTCGTGTTCGATGGCGCGCCGCTGTTCCCGGTCGAGGACCTTGGGCACATGTTCGCGGATGGTGCTTCTGGTATGGGGGACGAGCTCGGGGAGCGCGTCCCCGTGTTGTGCCTGGAGGACGGTATCGGGGTCCTTGGTGAGGCCCCTATCGGGGATGCGCACCCCGTGGAAGGTACGGCGTCCCCTGGAAGCGGCTGACGTACAGCAAGGACTTGTACAGCGTGTCGTATCTCCTGTATCTTTCGCGTTCCTGAGCGGCTGCTGCTATGCGGTGGGCGTGCCATTCCTGAAGCTGGTGGCGGCGGGTGGTGAGGAACACGCGGCGGTGGGCGTCTCCCTCCCCGGCCTCCGGTGTGCTGGGGTGCAGCAGGGTGGCGAGTTCCTCTTTTGTGGTCCAAATGTCATGGACGAGCTGTTGGAGTGTGAGGTGTGGTGGTGCTCCCGTGTGGCTGGTGTCGCACTCCATGCCGCATGCTTGTGCCGCCCGGCGCATGGCGGTGGTGGGTGTGGGCGCATCAGGGCAGTGCAGGATGGCGTGTAGGGCCCTGTTATACCTGTGCCAGGCGTCGTGGTCATCCTCGGCCGAAAACCGCAGCGTGGGTGCAAGGGTGTTGTCGGGCAGGGTGGCTGCGGGTGGGGGTAGGTTGCATATGATGACGTTGATGCAGAGGGGTCGGTGGCCCCTGCCCGCGGGCGGGAGGTCCCTATAGGTTGCATCGTGGACATGTACCGTGGTTGGGTCCCCGTAGCACGTGTCGATGCGGGAGCGGTGTGTGCCGGCCTGGTGGGGGTACGGGAAGGCAGTGCTAGTGAGTCATGCTGTGAGGTTGGTGAGGTCCACTTGGTGCATGGCGTCTAGAAGGGCAACGTCGGTGGCTGGCGGTTGGCCGGTGCGGTCCTCGTCCCTGGGGGCGGCGTTTAGGTCGCCTATGATGATGGTGGGTGCTACGAGGGAGAGGCAGCGGTATGCCAGGCTCAAGGCGTCCAGGAAATCCTTGGTTTCCTCCCCAAATGGGACGTGCGTGAGTAGCACGTTTAGCTGTTATCCGGGCCCCACGCAGTCGTACGCCCCGAGGCGACCATGCACTCCGAGGTCGGGATGGGCATGCACCGTGACTGATGTCTTGTGGTAGAGGGCCCCCCCCCGCTGCCAGTGTTCCCCTCCGGGTCCAGGATCGGTGCCCGTTTGGGGTGGTCCGCCCTGCGGACGGCTTGTTCTGGGAACCCAAGGAGGTCTGCACTTCCGGGGTGCGGCTGGGGCAAGGCTTGCAGTGTGGCGGCCTTGGTGGGGTTGTAGGTGACCGCGGGCTCGTTGAGGCTGCTCGGGACCGGTGGTCGTGGCGGCGGGCCGTTTCCGGCGCGAGCCCCATCAGGCGTCGAGGAGGTCCATGAGACCCTGAGCTGTGGGTGCCTTGCGGTTCCGCTTCTGGGGCTGGGGCAGGGGCCATGCGTTGTGGACCTTGCTCGTGTACTCGGTGCCGGTGAGGTGCTCTGTCGCGGGGGTGCACAGTTGTATGGGGACCATCTCACGACCGTTTCTGTCTCGCCAGAGTTCATTGGTTCGCCCCCCCTTCTTGTCGTTGAAGGTCGCTGGGTCCGACTCGACGTGGATCTTGAATCCCGGATCGTCCCCCATAACGCGGTACCGATGGGTGACCTCAGCCTCGGCCCATATCCACGCGGAGGGGCTCGCGGCCGTGGCCTATTCGAAGGGCAGCTGTACTTGGGCACCTATGGCGTACTCAGGGTACAGGGCGGCGGCTTCCTCTTCGGTCCAACTTTTCGGCTTGGCGTTTGGCTTGGGAGCGAGTTTGGCCTGTATGGGAGCCTTGCGCTTCTTTGCACCTGGGCGGCGCCGGGCATTTGGCCGTTCTCGTTAGGGAGGCGGGCCCTGGGGCTGTTGTACAGGCGCTTGGCCCGGTGCAGACACGGGGTGTTCACGGGCGGCTCGGACGTCGCGTTTGGACGTTGGGACGGCGTCTGTCAGCTGGAACACTACCTCTGTCATGATACCAAATGTCTCCTTGGCCACCTGCAGTGCGTCGGGCGGCTCTGTGAGCCAGGTGAGGAGCCGGTGCCCGGTGCCTGCCCCGTGGCGGCGCATGTCGGCCACGTAGCGGGTGGCGTGGCGTGTCCACGCGGGGATGCGTTCCGGGGGGAGGGGGCCCCCTGGCGCCCCTGCGCCCAGTGAAGGGCGCAGTGCAGTGCTTCCCAGGCTGCCTCTGGGGTGCGGGGGACGCGGGTGCCCAGTCGCAGACGGTCCCCGTCGCGTGGCGGGGGCGGGACCTCGTCGTCGGGGGTGTGTGCTGCTGCCCGTCTGACCTTACCATGGTCGTTCCACTCCACTGTCCACCAGATATCCCGGTGTTTGAGGATGTGTACTTCCGTGCTGGCCAGCGGAGAGTCCATTCCGTCCCAGCCGACGAGCTGGATGGGGCAGACCACGGGGTGACGTTTCGGGGGCGCTCGCTTGTGGAGGATTTGGTGGATGTCCTCGGCGGTAGGGCCCCGGCTGGGGGCGTCTTGCGCCGCCTGGGCTAGAGTTGAGGAGGGGCGGTCCTCCCAGATGCAGGAGGCGGCCACCGTGGCGTACATGGCCGCGATCAGGACGTGTTCCGTCAGCCCTTCCACCATGAGGTGGTTTTCCCCCTCCAGGTTTCGGGGGATGGTGGCTTCTGCCTTCAGGGTGAGGAGTGGGATGGCGCGTTTGGGTCCAGGCGTGGCATGTGTCGGCTCATCTGGCGGGCGTCCGTCGGACGGCGCATGGGGGTGACGCCTCTGGAAGGGGGATCGCCCCACTGCCAAGTGTTCGACAAGGTGGAGTGGTATGGCGTGGTGGCGGTCCGCCGCGGGCAGGAGGCAGGGTTGTGGGTCCCTGGGTATAGTGCCGAAGTATATGCCCCCCCTGTAGGTTGGGGTGGGCAGGGGCTGCTGCAGGGCGCCCGCGCAAGGGTTGCGCGCACCGGGGGTTGCAGTGGGTGCATTCGGCCGTTATGGGGTTTGGTACCGCGTGTATGGTGAAGGCTCGCACCGTGCGTGGTACGTGGCGGGGGATGATGGTGCGGAGGTCCGCCAGCCGTGCTGTGCGGCTTTCGCCATGGTATATCCAGAGCGTGTCCTCCCGGGCCATCTTTGGGCGTAGCTTGCAGGACAGCAGGTTCAAGGTCTTATTGTGGGTTGCCTCGGTGACGGTGCCAGTTCCAGCCCTAATTCGTGGGAGTAGGTTGTTTTGGTGATGTGCCGCGGCTTGTTTGCAGACTGCGTGGAGGGCGGTGCTGTCGGCGGGTGGAGGCGCGTGGTGGGCGGGCCTTTTGCCTGGCTCGGGGTGACGTGCAGTGGATGCTTCCATGCCGGTCATGGGTGGTGCCTTGGTGGTTGGAGGACATGGTAGGTGGTGAAGGTGTATATGGTGATGGGGGAGCGCTCATGCGTTGCATGGAGGTAGTAGTCGCCGCGGGCTATGTTGAGGGTGACGATGACGTTTGGTGTTGGTATGATGTAGTGGAGTGCGGTGCTGGGGAGCTGTTTGGTGACGCGTGCTGTCGGGTCCCCTGCTTTGGGCACCGTGTTGTGGGGCAGGAGGATGTGGACGGCCCACGCATTGTAGGCAGGGAGGTCAAAGTCAGTTAGGGGTGGATAAATGGGGCTTTTTTGAAGTGTGCAAAAGCTGGATTGTGGCGTGCCGCCGTTTCTTTGATGACGGACGGTGCCCATTTGGCGGGCGCCCCAACCTGCTGGACCATGCCGGCGACGGCGTGGGCAATTGCTGTGAGGTCCGGGCTGAGGCCACGTTAGTCTGCTGGTGGTTGGAGGCCCCCTTCTGGTGCGGGGTGGTGCCACCATAGGGTGTAGCCTTTTTGCATGTTATCGTGGGCGCTGTGTACGAGGCTTTGGTGGCTGGAGATGATGTTCTTGAGGGCCTCTGCTGCCCCGCGCTGGAGGGTGCGCGTGTAGGCCCAGACCCTGGTCGGGGGGGCTGTTCCGTTGTAGGACTCGGCCGTGATAGGGGCTGGCTCGAGGATGTCACTGGTGAGGGAGCGCTTGCGCAGCCCGTCGTGCAGGGTGGTCCATACGTGTGCCCACCTGTCCGCCCACCCTTGTTGGGCGTCTCCTGTGTGTGTCCCTGTGGGTGGGTGTACGATGATCACGTGCCAGGGGTGCAATCCTGGAACCGTGGTGGGGGGTGCGGTGTCTTCGTGGGCATGTAACCACACTGCGGTGTCCGCATTCGCCATCACGTAGTTGTCTCCCTCCGCTGTGTGGACGATTTTGATGGCGGCTTCTCCTTCTAGGTTGAGGACGAGGTGTGTACCAGGGGGCTGCGTCCCGGAGCCACAAGTACGTGAGCGCCGCGGCGCCAGGGAGGATTTCCCGCCAAGGGAAGGTGCCTTCAGGCGAAGCCCACTGCAGGGGCAGTGTGCGGCGTCCCCGCGAGTCTTCGGCTGCAAGGTAGTCGTGGGGGAGGTGACGCTTGGTGAGTTGGTGCGGCATGCGTTTGGTGGTGGCCGTGGGGAGGTCCCTATCGCATTCTTCCAGGGGGGTGCGTGTGCGTCGTCCACCTGAGGCTGGGCCAACGGCAGTGTCTGTGCAGTGGATGCGGGTTGGGTAATCCGCTGTGTGTGACGATATACAAATCGGCGGTGAGCTGGAGGACGATGTCTCATTTGGCCGTCTGCTCTGGGGACCACTGGTGGGGTTCGCTCTGTGGCCGGTGGGGGATGACTTGGTGGCCCTGTGATCGGCATGGCTAGGGTGTGCTCCTGCACTTGGCCGCGCTGGCAGGGTGGTGCGGATCGGCTGAGTAGTTCAGACACGTGCGCGGTCTTTCAGAATTTCCTTAAGGTGTTGTTTATGATACGAATTTCAGAATTGATTGACAGATCTCGATGCTTGTGTCGAATACATGAATTTTGCACTTATGAGAGCTTCAGTGCTCAGTATGAATCAGCATTTCATAATGCTTTCTCATTTAGGGGCTTTGCCATGATTATTCATGTTTCATCGACTCGGACGAGGATTTGAGGATCGCGTGGATTTCACCTTCTGATTTTCCTGCATTTGTATTCCGTGCCTTCGTCGATTGGAGAATTGGTGTTTTTCAAGTTGAGCAAGAGCTTAAAAGATTCATTTATCGGGTTTTATACGTCAACAATCACAATGATGGAAGGGCTCCAAAGCGTGGTAGCAGAGCAGGATGCTGTTGCTCACCTCAACTTATGTCCAAAGCACAACCTTCTCCCTTGAAAGAGGAGTTCATGTACACGCCTCAAAAGGAAGTGGACCCGGACGAGCTACCGGATATCCAACCGCCAATGGCTCTTCATTTTGATGACGGTAATACTCCTCAAGCCATTCCATTTCAAGCATTGGGTGAAGAAGAAATTCAACAACATGATCCTATGACTTTGTTGAATAGTCATGATGAGGCTATCGAAGCTTTGGGCTCGGTGATTGATCGATTGGTTGGGTTTACCACTTCCCTTGCTGAACACAATCATGGGGAAGTTGGTAAGGCATTTGAGTATCTTTCGCAACATCGGTTGAGGGTCAAGATCCGCCGACTCGTTGATCATGAGGAAAATACACAAGAATATATGGGTTGTTTCGACAATGTGTTGAAAAACTACGTCCTTCCCACCTTGAAAAAATATTCCGCCCGCATTCCGACGTTGCTTTCATTCAAGAAGATCTCCGAGAGCAAGCTCTCAACCATTGCAGCCCATTTGACGTCCATGGAGAATTCTTTGAAGGATTGGAGTATGGAGATTTCCACGACAAAGAGTACGAGTGAATATGTTTCCCAACAACATGATCTTTTGTCCTCTTCGGTTTTGCAACATCAACAACGAGTTGATCAAGTACAACAAAGTATGGGTTCTCTTTCAACATCCATGGATGAAATTCGGTCACAACTAAATTCATTGCAATCTCTCTCTTCTTCCGTGCATACGCTTGGCTTGCGAATGGATTCCATTGAGAGAAATATCAATTCTCGGTTTTCTGACATGGAGTCTTCGGTTAAGAGTAGTTTTGCCACGGAGCTCGGCTCGATGGAGAGTCGACTAAGGAATGAATTTCAATCCCCATTTGCTTCGTTTGATTTTGCAAGGTTTCAACAACATATTGAAGTTACGGATTTGAAATTATCGTCGTTTGAAGAACGACTGGTGAATGTTGGTTCTTTGGCTCCCTTTGCATTGCTTTCATCGCGATTGGAGAGGAATGAAAAATAGCTCAATGAGCTACAACCTCAAATAGCGATGATTCAAGTGTGGAGTGAGCGTCTAGACACTTTTGATGCTCAATTGAACGAATTTCGAAGAATACAAGCCTCTCTTCCTACTCTTGATGTGAAGTTTAATGAGCTTGAGTCACAAATGAGTAGTGTTTTGTCGTTGACTCCTCAATTTTAATCATGGAATTCTCGTTTGGGTGCCGTTGAGGGAGATGTTATCAGTTTCAAATCGCATTTGGAATTCATTGACAATACACCTCCGCCGCCGCCCTTACCTTCGAAGGATGGGGCCTCTTCCACCGCCTTTGATTCATTACACACACGTGTATCGGCGTTGGAATCCCGTCTCAATCCTTTGCATGATTCTTTTTCGCAGTGCACTTCTCGTTTACATGCATTGCAATCTTCAATGGAGAGTCACAAGGAAGTATCTATTCGATCAATAGAGCAAATTCGAGAAAAGAATTCGAAATTGGTGATTTCCCATGGAGGTATGCGGAGCGAGTTCGAGGTTGTTGTGGGAAAGTTAGGTGTCTTGAAAGCCCGAGTGGAAGAATTCATCGGGGAAGAGTTTTTGCGACGCTTTCCCATAAATGAGATCGCCAGGCCTCAATCGGATTTACTTGCTAAAACAGCATTGGATGCCTTTCATTCTTGCGAGGCTAAAGTACAATTTGCTTTGGAGAATTTTATTGTATCTCCCGAGGCATTCCAATCCATGTTTGAGGGCTGTTTTTCACACGTCCGTTCGTCCTTTTGAATCCCTTTCCACCTTCCAACCTCTGCCTACTATCCTTTCTCGCCTTACTAAGGTCGAGGAAGAAGTGAGTGCATGGGCCGAATGAAAAGGAGCTGAAACAATTCAAACCGATAAGGCTGTTGAGGTTTCCCACACTCCCTCTTCCTCCTCTGCATATCATGGTTCATTGGTAGAACACGAGAAAAAGGAAGCACCACACTTGGCGGGGGGTGGAAAGACAAGGCCATCGGTGTCTGAGCCTGTGGCCGGTTGTGAATTGCCTTCCCATAAATTGCCGCCTCAATTCCTGGATTCACAATTTTTGCGCGTTCATCCGGTCTTTGAAGCTATGGCCACCGGTAAGATGGAATTTTTTCGACGCACCCCCATTCGGGACGTGCTGGTGGAGAAGATTTTCTTGGACCGCTGGTCTTTTGCATCTTTTGTAATTAATGCTTCGAAGGCTAGCTTAGGGCAAGACGCTGTCCGTGATTATGTTAAAAGGAATCCAGAGGCCGCCCCCCTGATTAATGAGGTTGACCTAAAGCAAGGCCCCGAACCCAAGGACATCCTCTGGTCTTCCATTTCTCGTGATTGGAATTTGTTGGATAATGACACAAGGAACGACATTAAGGATAAGTTGAAACGTCCTACTTGGAAATTGGAGGATCCTGGACACCCGGCCACTTGGCCTTCTTTCAAGCGGGAACGGGTCCTATTTGTGGCTTATTGGAAGCCACGTGTCCCGGAGGTTATTATGACCCACACACTTCTTTCCTCCTTGCCAGAGGCCAAAAAGGAATTGTATGGGGCCCTGCATAAGCAATTGGGCTCGGATTATGATCATATCTGGGATGATCTGGTGATTAGAGGCTCTGATCAGGAGGATCGTGGAGATTTGGGTGATCTATGGTTATCCAAACAACCACCAAAGGAGAAAACTGTGGATGGGCACACACAATGGGTCATTGTCTGGTGTGTGCATGGCCAGCGTGCATCCCCTGTTACCTCTGAGCGAGCACGTGATGTTTTTGTGCAAGCGCTCCTGAATCATGGGTCGCACGAACAGGAAACGAATGAGGTCTACCGTATCCAGCGGCAGACCGGCAAAGAATTGAAATGGTTAATGATTCATCGTGTTGTTCTCTGGGAAATGATTTGGCATGAACAGGCTTTTAAGGAGAAGCTCAGGGCACAGACTTTGGCGAAAGGTGGTTCTGCGCCGTCGCAAGTTGCACGTGGGGTGGGGTGCACCCACTGTGGATCCCAGGACCATGTTGCCGTTAACTGCAGGGCTGCAGGAGCACATGCTGGTAAAGGTAAAGGTGGCCCGACTATTCCCAAGGGGAGAGGTAAAGGATCTTCAGGGTCACTGCTACCCCCAGGGTGTGATGACTGGTCCGAGCTTAAAAGGAAAGCTTTTGATTCCCTGGTATCTAGTTTGGCTGAGCGTCTTACTGCAGGTCACTGTGGGTGGTGCGGATCTCCAGACCACAGGGCCCCACAGTGTCCATCTCAGAAGTCACCGTCTAAGCCAGGTAAGCCCAAGGCGCCTGCCGGACCCCAGCCTGGGGCTGGACCCCCTGCCAAGCCGTCTCCGAATGATGGTGGAGGATCGTCCCCTAAGCCCCCCCCCCAGAGTGGAGATGGGGGGGGGGTGGCAAGGGAAAAGGCAAAGGCAAGAGTGATGGTAAGGGCAAGGGTAAGGGCAAGGCTTAGGGTTGTCAGAGGGTGTCGGTGAATCATTGTCTGGTGCGGCGCGAGGGTGAAACAACTGATTTCACCCTGGTTCAATCATCAATGACCTCGTCGGGGCTCCCTTCTGTTAATGAACCGGCTGGGTCACGACCGTTTCAGGTCTGCTTAACGCGTGTTGATGTGCCTGCCTGTCCTGCATCTGCGGATCGGCTTGGGGGCACTTTGGTGTGCCGCACCAAGGTAGCGCGGGTGAAAGCCCGGCTGCCGCAACCGGTCCACAGCATGGCAAATGAGTTAATCGTACCAGCCACTGTCCAGTTTTCTCATTGTGAAGGCTGTGACCGCAGGGTGTCGCTTTTGCCCGATGATGGCTGTGAGGCATTTGCCCTGGCGCCGTTTGATTTCTTTCCGGCGGGGACTCTGATTCCCGCCAGTCGCCCCCTGAAAATTGTTGCCATTGAAGGTAGTAACATCAGGGGAGGCACACAGGGAGCCCTGATGGATATCACTGTGCCAGCTCGGAATTCTTCGGGGCTGGAGGAGCTTATTCATTGCCAACAAGCCTTTGTGTACGCGGCCGACGTGCGTGGAGGCCTTGTTGTAGGGTACCCATTTTTGAAGGCATATAGGCTCTGTGTTGACCCAGTTGCCGATTGCCTGCGGGACTGCCTGTCACAGTCACCGTCGGCGTCTCCTGCAAGTGCAGAGTTAGTACAGGATAATTCTGACAAGCAGGGTGATGTACAGTGTGCATGTGTTTCACACTCTGCTCTGCATTCAGTCTCTGGGTCTGATCCAGGGGTATTGTTGGACGACGTTTTGCAGTTGTTTTTTCCGGGGGACGCCTTGGGGATTTTTGAATCTGCGCCCACTCCGTCAATTTAGCCTGTGGTCACGCCCTCTTTGAGTATGAGCCCATATGTTTTTGCATGCACACTTGCATGGTGTTATGTATGCTCTTTCTTTCTGGTTCCTGGAATGTACCTTTCTACAGTGATGTGGGGTACGCTGATGTGGACACCTTCGGCCTCTGCGGCCTCGTCGTCTGGTTCGCAACATGCGAGAATTTCTGCAGGTTCCTGTTCTTGTGCTGTGGGTTGTAAGTGTGTCGATGGGTGTGTGGAGTTGGGGCTGCGCGGCGCGTGGTCGATACCCATGCATCCAGAACTTATTCCACCGCCGCTGTGCGCCTGTGAGGACCCTGCAGTCAGGTGTCCCTGCGCTGTTTCGCCTGTGCCAGCAGCGCCTCCCAATTGTCCTCCTTCGTTGCCGCCGCCAGAATTTGTGCGGCGTTCCATTGTACATAGTGCTGATGCCACTGACGGTGAGTCTGATGGCATTTCTTTTTGGAGTCCGACAGTGGCTCTGACGCTGGGGTCATCCTGGAGCAGGACAGGCCCCCTGAATCGTTTGCTGCAAGCTGGTGTCATTCTCAGTCTCCTGGGGGAGCGTGGACCGCATCCCCTGGTGATTTTACAAGTCATGCCGTGCGTGTTACAGTTGTACCAGCCCTGCCGGAGAGAGATGATCCCCTTCTTGCTTGGGGTCTGGCTGTCAGTTCAGTACAGGATGATTTTTTTGCTTCCCGTTTCCCTCACAACGCTGCTTCCTCTGAGGGATTAACAGCTCATGAGCGTCTGGTTCATAAGAAAAAAGGGTTCCGTATGACTGCCAAATATGTGTATGCCCGTAATCGGGCCTTGTTGGATTCCTCCGTGCACGAGGATATTTTGTCACGGGCTGGATTGGCCTCTGATCCGAAGTCTATTCGTGAATTGTTCCCTAGGAGTTCAGATTCCGCCTTCAGACCTTTGTTGTCTGTTGGTAAGGCAGATGTGTGGAATACGTTTTCGTCTGGCCCGTTGCTGTGGGTACAGGCCCCCCGGGCGAAATGGGGGGCCGTGGTACAAAAAACTTTGGTTGATCAACCCAAAAATATTGCCGTAATCCCGGTGGACAAGACCAAGTCTTGGTTCTGGGCCCTGGGTGAGGTAGCGGTAGACTGGTGGGGTGTCCCCCATCATGTGCCCATTTTTTCGGATGCTGAAGGATGGAGGTACCCACAGCAAAAGGGTGTGACCACCCGTGTGGTTTTGTTCGATGCGTTTGGGAATGAGCAAGGTGATGACAAGCCGACTGAGGCGTGGGATGATGTCCAGCCGGGCGAGCAGCCTGGCGGGGGGCGGTACCAGTCACGGGTGAAAGTGAAGCGGCTGCATACCCTGCATCCTGATTGTCCCCGTTATCATGCGGTGGAGGCACGCTCAGTCGGAGGTGCTGTTGTAGCGGACCAACTGGATGAGCGTTGCCAGCATTATAGGGAGTTGCTGGAAAAAGAGTTTGCTCATGTTTTCTCATTCCCAAATGTAACGGACGTGCCTGATGACCTCAGGGGCCCACACTCCATGCATCGAGTTAAGCTGAAGGAGGGAAGTAAGCCCCAGAAGTGTGGTCCGATTAAGCTGGCGGGGCTCAGGGAGGCTGCGTTTTGCTCCCTGATTCATAAGTTTGAGTCCAGAGGTATGCTCAAAACCTCTGAGTCAGAATGGGGTGCGCGGGCGTTTATAGTTCCCAAACCGGGCGTCAACAAATGGCGCCTGGTTATTGACTATAGAATACCTGAACACCTGCATCTCTGATGATGTACACCCCCTGCCCGTGATTGAGGACATGGTGGCACGACAGAGTGGAAATGCACTGTGGTCCGTCTTTGACTTAGAAGACGAATTGCATCAGATGCATCTCCACCCTGACAGTCAGCCGCTGACGGCCTTTGTCACGCCGTGGGGGTTGTATGAGTGGACGGTATTGCCGATGGGCCTGAAAACGGCCCCATCGGCATACCAGAGGTTAGTGAGTTGGTGTCTCGGGGATTTTACTCGGAGGTATGGCACTGAGCCGTACATTGATGATGTGTGTCATGGAACCGCGGATAAAGATAATCCGGATCCGGTGGACTTGGATGCCCCATTAAGTGATAGATGTTTGCGGGAGCATTTTTCTCAATTTCTTCTGCTCATGAGAAGGTATCGTCTCACCATTAAACCGGGTAAGTTTGTTTTGTTCGCTACCCGGGTGAAGTTTTGTGGTCATGTGCTCATGAGGGGGCGGAGGGCACGGGATCCGGAGAAGACAGCTGCGGTGATGCGCTGGGATTGGCACGCAATTAAAAGACCCACGCACATGAAGGCGTTCCTGGGGTTTACTCAGTGGTACTCCCTCTATGTGCGGGGTTATGCTAAGTTAGCGGCGCCACTGATGGAGTCATTGAAGGGCCTTGATGTGACAAAGAAGCAACGAAAGGAGACTAAGGCTTCGCGAAAAAACCAGTCCACATCAGGCCCAGATGTGACCCCCCAGAAAGCTGCCAAATCCCGTAATGAGATTTTTTGGACTGAGGAGATGAAGCGATGTTTTGGGGAGCTGAAAATCCGTTTTCGAGATGGGGCAGTTTTACATCAGCCTGACATGAATGCACCCTTTTACTTGCGGTGTGACTCGTCCACCTACGCGGTGGGTGGTGTGATCGAGCAAATGGGGTCTGCAGGTAGTCTGCGGCCTGTGTAGGGGTATGGTCAGCGGGGCTGGTCCATACGGGAAAAGGAGACGTACGCCATTGTGGCTACGTTATACAAGTTTCGCAGTTGGTTGTGTAATTCCCCCATCAAGGTTCAGGTGCTCACTGATCACGAGTCGCTCCAGCAGTGGCACACTGAGCAGTTAGATACAATGGCTGGCCCCATTGGTAGGCGTGGGCGTTGGCATCAGTTTTTATCCACCTGTGACATAGAAGTCATTTATGTCAAAGGTGAGGATCAGCAGGTGCCTGATATTTTGTCACGTTGGAGTTACCCTGCGCATCAGGCAGCACCTGATGTCAGCATACATGGGTGTGAGACTGATGTTTTGGGTTGGCAGCAGGATGAACAGGAGGTGAAGGCCTGGGCTGATTCTGAGTTGCAGTTCTCTCGGCGGGTGCGACGTTGGGTGCGGTCACTGGGCGGGACGCCCTCCTGTAGGTCCAGGCCTGTGAGACGCCGACTCCGGGCCTTACAGACTGGTCTGAAAAATCAGTGCTGGAGTCCCGGCTCGTTTGCTTCTGCTACTGTGCATTCTCCAGATGCCTTGTTGCTTGCTGATTTTCCTGTTTCTTCTCTCAGGAGTGGTAGAGTGCATCCTAAATCTGTTTCGAAGGTGGCAGCTGATGTACAGGTGCTGTTCGATGACTGGACAGACTCCTATTTGGCAGATCCAGATTTGGCAGGTAAATCCGCTGCACTCAGTTCAGGCATTTCATTTTGGCGGGATTACCTGCCGCAGCATGTGATTTCTGCCGACAGGCTGCGCTGTGCAGGAAGAATTTTAGTACCTGCTGCCCTCGTGCCACGGGTGATTGCTGCTGTACATAGTTACGTGCATGGGGGCATAGAAAAGACATATCAGTTGGTGCGACGGCGTTTTTCTGTGCCCAGTTTGAAGCTTGATGATCTGTATGCCGCCGCTAAGACTCACTGTGATGCCTGTCATGTCTGTCAGCAGTTCAAGCCACGTGTGGGGGTTCACCCAGACTCCTTGCACTATTATCCGATCCCGGATGAGCCTTTCAGTAGCTTGGCGCTTGATTTTCTGGATTTGAAGTCTGTTGATGTCAACAGTGTACAGTATGACTGTTGTATGGTTGTTGTTTGTCGCCTCACAGGCTATGTGTTGGCGATCCCCTGTTCCAGGGCTGGCCTTGATAGTAGGCAGGCTGCTGAAAGTTTCCTTCGCCATTGCGTTTTTTTTATGGGTTTGCCTCAGGAATTTCTGTGTGATAATGCTTCTATCCTTAATTCTGATTTCCTCACCACGTTGGCGGAGTTGTCGGGGATAGAAAAATATCACAGTGTTATATACAGGCATAACGGCAATGGTAGGGCGGAGTCAGCGGTACAGGGGGTCATGATGGCGCTTCGTAAGTATTTGTGTCAGCGTGGGGGCGATTGGTATCATGCATTGCCTGTTGCGGTGTGGGGCCTCAACGATCTGCCCAGGATCGTGGCCCCGTATTCCCCACACCGCCTGGTGTTTTGGAGGGACCCCCCTGGCTTTGGGGACTGTCCTCCGTATGTGTCGGAGGAGGGCAGCGAGGACGCCCTGGGATTTTTTTCACGTCTGGCAGATGAGCGTCAGCGCGTGAAAAGCAAGCTGGAGTCCCTGCATGCGGCTGTGGCCAAGCAATTCTCGTCCTCCATTTTTCCGCTGAGCTTTGAAGAGGGTGATAGAGTTAGATTGAGGGATCTGCCTAAGGCAGAGCAAAAATATTTTGGCAAGCTGAAGCGGGTTTGGCAGGGTCTCTTTGAGATCCTGAAATGGGAGGGGGGTAATCGCTACCTGGTGAACACGCCGCAGGGTCCCCGTGTGTATAGTATTGATCGTTAGAAACCATATCGTCCCGCACTGAGTGGCGCGAAAGTGCCCCTGTATTATCACGCTGACATAGTGGCGCCGCCCGATGATGATGGTTGGGTTGTTCAGGAAATCTTAGGCCATGAGCGGCGTCCTGACCCCAAGCGCCGTGGTAAGAAGCGGCTGTTCTGGCGTGTGCACTGGAATGGTGCCGACCAGCCCTCTTGGGAGCCGGCTTCTCAGTTTGTTCATCATGTGACTGACAGGTGGTTACAGTACAACCATCGCCACAATATTCATGTGGATTGGTCTGATGTATCGTGATTTCTGTGTTTGTTTTCGGTCCACAGTCCCTTCCCTACTTGTCTGTTTCTTTGTTTGCGTATTGTTCTTCTCTCTGCCTGCCTTTTGTCATCTCTTTCACGCTCTGTGTCTCAGATCTTCGCAAGTCAGGGCCATTATGGCCAGAATCAAGAGCCAGAGTGAGCCAGGATGTGATTTAATGAAATTTCTGCTACAGTGACCGTCGGTGACAGTCTGCAGTACTTTTTTTCACGTCTACCGGCCTCAGGGCGCTGTTGGCCCCTTACTGACGCCCCTCTCAGTATTCATCAGGCTGTCATCCACTGATGCTCAGCCTTGGTGGGGGGTGTGATCGGCATGGCTAGGGTGTGCTCCTGCCCTTGGCAGAGCTGGCAGGGTAGTGCAGATCGGCTGAGTAGTTCAGACGCGTGCGCGGTCTTTCAGAATTTCCTTACGGTGTTGTTTATGATACGAATTTCAGAATTGTTTGACAGATCTCGATGCTTGTGTCGAATACATGAATTTTGCGCTTATGAGAGCTTCAGTGCTCAGTATGAATCAGCATTTCACAATGCTTTCTCATTTAGGGGCTTTGCCATGATTATTCATGTTTCATCGACTCGGACGGGGATTTGAGGATCGCGTGGATTTCACATTCTGATTTTCGTGCTTTTGTCTTCCGTGCCTTCGTCGATTGAAAGATTGGTGTTTTTCAAGTTGAGCAAGAGCTTAAAAGATTCATTTATCAGGTTTTATACGTCAACAATCACAATGATGGAAGGACTCGAAAGCGGGCCCCATCTCCAGCTGTAGTAGGCCAGCAGGCTGAGGATGGTGTCTTGCTCCGGGTCCTCCACGCTTTCCACGTACGCTGTCATGTCGGTGACATCGATGGCGTACTCCTCCTCCCATTCTTGTGTGGGGGCGCCTGGAGAGGGGGGGGGGTGTACCCTTGGAGCCCCTGCCCCTTGATGTCGGGCAGGTCGCGCTCGAGGAATGTCCGGTACTTGGCAGGGCCCTTGCTGGCTTCGTGGGCAGGGTGGTGGCGCCGCAGGGCGTTGGACAAGTGTGTTCAGGGTGCCTGCTCGCGTGGCAGGGGCTGCAGGGGGGCACTTTGCGGGGAGTCGGCTTGGTGGGAGTCCGCGGGGTTGCTTGCCGCGGGCTCTGGTCCCGGCAGGGTTAGGTCCCTATGCTGCTCCACGTCCTCTGTGTGTTGGAGCTCCAGCTCTAGCAGTCTGTTGATGTCCAGGGCCATGGGGTCATCGTGGGTGTTCATGTATTGGGATGCTGCCTCGTGGTGCCGTGGCTGTGCTATGTTGGTGCTCGGGCCATGTGCGGCGGCTGTTGCGGGGTGGCGCCTCGGTGCCCGGGGAAGTGTGCGGTTTGGCGTGGTTGTGGTGTGTGGTTGCTCGGTGGAAACCGTCTTGGCTGGTCGTTTCGTCGACGGGTGTGGATCGGGTTGTGGCTGGTGGTGGGCGCTGGGCTGGTGTCTGGTGTGTGGGGACTCCGGGGATGGTGCTGGTGGGGGGGGGGGGGGGTCGGAGCTGGCGTGGTGCAGTGTCGTTCCTGTGTTGGTGGGCTGCGGTGTCCCACGTCCCTGGGGTCGGCGAGCTGGTGCGTCGCCGTGTCCCGTGCTGCACTTTCCCCTGAAGTGCGTGTGGGCGGGGGAGGGGAGTGCTGTGTGGTGTGGTGGCGCTGGGTCGTGTGTTGGCTTCCCCGTCCGGGGGAGGGGTGTTGTGTCTGGTTCCACTGGGGTGGGTGGCTACTCGTGGTTGGTCATTGGGCGGTGCAGGGCTGTCAAGCGCGGTCTCTTGGTCGTCCCCCTTGTCATCCCCAGTCCGTGGGCCGTGTGGGATAGTTGCGGCGTGGGGCCCAGGTTCCCCTGGGCAGGGTTGTGCAGGACTGGAGTGTTGCAACCAGGGTGGCGTGGTTGCGTGGTGCCCGGGTGTGTCGTCTGACCGTTAAGTGGGTCCAGGGGCGTGGGGAGCGCCGTCTGCGGGCCCGGTGCGGACTGCCACGTCTGTGGGGTCTGCGGGTTGGTGGGTTGCGGCATCACGGGCGTGTTGTGGCCCCGGTGCGGCGCCCGTGGGTGGTGAGTGGCTGTGTGTGGGCGGGATGTATCGTGTCCATGGTTGGGGGGGGCTTGGGCTTGGGCGTGGGGTTGATCCGTGGTAGGCGACGGGATGGTACCAGGTGCCGGGGCCTGACTGTGGGTGGGTCTTCCCTGGTGTCTCCTTGGTGTGTCCCATGGTGGGTCTGGTCGGCTGGCTGCGGAGGGTCTTTGCGGTGTGCCGCATCAATGGGGGCACCTCTGTGTGTTTGCAGGTCGCTGTTGGGGGTGCGGTGGGTTGTGGCGGCGTTGATTGTGTCAGTTTTGTCCGTGTGGTTTGCGGTGGTGCGTTGTGTGTTGTCCTCGGCGGTTCCTCTACGCGGTCCGTTGTGGCGGTGCGTGGGGGCCGGTCTTGGTCTTGGCCGGACCTGGGAGGGTGCGGGACATGCAGGGTCAGGATGGCTGGAGGAAAGGGCGCGCGTGTGTGGGCCTGCACTTCGACCCTCGCTCTTCTAGGCTGATGTGTCCCCGGCGTGCCTGCCCTCTACTCCCTCCGCGGTTTTCTCCTCTTCCCTTCCCCTTCCCCTCTCTTTTTGCTTGTTTGTTTTTTCTTTTGGAAGGGGGTGTCTGTGGTTGGGGTGCGCCTGTTTGCAGTGCTGGGCGTGGGCGTAGGTGCGTGCCGTTGTTGTCGCTGGTGTGAACGTCATGGCGTGGTAGGCCGGTTGTGGCGGCAGTCTTGGGCGTGGATGCCACGGGGATGGTTGACGGGCGGCCATTGCGCTCTGGGTTCCCTCTGTGTGTGTCGGCCCTCGGGCATCTGGTGGCTTTTGGTTTTCGGGGCACTGGTCATGGCAGCGCTGGCGGTGCGCGGTCGGCGGCAGTGGCGGTGTGGTGGCTGTGTGGGTGGTCGTGGCTCTCGGGTAGCGCCTGGGTGGCGCGGCTGGACGCGGGCGTGCATGTGGTTGTGTTCTTGGTGCGGGCTGTTTGGTGCGGGACGGCTCGTGTTGGCTTGTGTTGTGGTGCACCGTGTGGATGGTGGTGCTGGCCTGGCTGGTGTGCTTGGGATGGGGTTCGGTGTCTGGTATGTGTGCGCCGAAGGCGCGGTTGACTGGGCCGCGGCGCTGTGGGTGATGCAGCGCGCGGTGAAGAAGCTGGCGATGCCGATGGGGAGGGTGCTCTAGGTGCCGCGACGGGTGCTGGTGCCTTTGGTCATGCAGACGGTGGAGGTGTTTCAGGTGATGCGTCAGGCAATGCTGAGGCTGGCGCTGCGGATGGTGAGGGTGTTGCAGGCGGTGTGACGGGTGATGGGGAGGTTGGTGATGCCGATGGCGATGGTGCTGTAGATGATCAAACCGGTGATGAGAAGGCTGGCGGCGCCGGTGGTTGCTGCAGGTGGTGCAATGGGCGGTGGTGTCGCTGGTGATGTCGGTGATGAGGGTGCTGCAGGTAATGTCAATGGTGAGGATGCTGCAGGTGATGTCACGGGAGATGGCGATGTTGGTGGGGGTGTTGCAGGTGGTGTGCTGGCTGCTGGTGCCGCTGATACTGCCGGTTGGGAGGATGCTGCAGGTGATGCTGTGGCCGGTGATGTCGTTGGTGGTGAGGGTGCCGCGGGCGATGCACCGGGCGATGGCGCCACTGTTCGTGTAGAGTTGCGGGGGTGCTGTACCGTGTAATGGTGAGGCTGGTTTGTGCTGGTACTGGTGCGACGGGTGGTGGTGAGGCTGGTTGTGCCGTCGCGAGTGTGCTGCAGGCGATTTAACGGGTGATGGGGAAGCTGTGGAAGGTGCTGTAGGTGGTGCAATGGGCGATGGTGTCGTTGTTGATGTCGATGCTGAGTGTGCTGCACGTGATGGATCGGGTGTTGGTGCCATTGGTGATGTCGATGGTGGTCGTGCTGCAGGTGATGTAGCGGGTGATGGCGATGCCAATGCTGCCCTTGGGGCGGGTGTTGCATGTGACGTAACGGGTGGCGGTTGTGAGGGTGCTGTGGGCGGTGCATCGGGTGATGGTCTGGTGATGCCGATGGGCTGGGTGCTGTCCGTGATGTAACGGGTGGCGGTGACCTTGTTGTTGTCGTCAGTGAGGCTGCCGCAGGGAAGTGCTGCAACGGGTGATTCTGCCGTTGGCGGTGCTGATGGTGAGGGTGCCGAGGTGATGTGTCGGGCGGTTGTGAGGGTGGTGATGGCAATGGTGAATGTGAGAGTGCTCCAGGTGATGCTCTGGTTGATGGTGCCGCTGGTGATGTTTACGCTGAGGATGCTGCGGGTGCTGTAACGGGTGATGGTGTTGCTGGTGATGCCGGTGGTTAGGGTGTTGTAGGTGACGCAACGGGTGTTCGTTAGGCTGATGGTGTCGTTGGCGAGGGTGCTGCAGGTGATGCAACGGTGATGGGAACGCCGGTGGCGCCGATGGTGAGGGTGCCGCAGGTGGTGTAGTGGGTGATGGTGCCGCTGGCGATGCCAATGGTGAGTGTGCTGCGGGTGATGGTGTTGCTGGTGAACCTGATGGTGAGGGTGCCGCAGGGGATGTGATGGGTGATGCTATCGCTGGCAATGTCGATGGTGAGGGTGTTGCAGGCGTTGTCACGGGCGACGGCGCTGTGGGCAGTGCCAATGGCGAGGGTGTTGTGCGTGGTGCGCCGGTTGGCGGTGCCGCTGGTGATGCTGGTGGTGGGGGTGCTGCAGGTGATGCTATGGGGAAAGGCGTCGCTGGTGACGCTGATGGTGAGGGTGCTGCGACGCATTGGGGGCACCGCTGGTGGTGCCGATGGTGAGGCTGTCGTAGGTGATGTTGAATGTGGGGGCGCTGCATGTGATGCGCCGGACGATGGTGAGACCGGTGATGCCGATGGTGGGGGCGCGGCTGGTGGCGTGATGGGCGGCGGTGACGGTCATGATACCGATGGCGGGTGTGCTGCAGGCGATGCAGCGGGCGATGAGAGGGCTGCAGGGGGAGGGCGCTGCAGGTGGTGCTAGGGGCAACGGTGCTGCTGGTGACGTTGATGGTGAGGGTGTTGCAGGTGCTGGAGTGGGCAGAGGTGCCGCTGGTGACGTCAATGCTGCCGCTGGTGATGGAAGGGGCAATGGTGCCATTGGTGTTATTGATGGTGAGGGTGTCGCAGGTGATGTACCGCTGGTGCTGCCGGTTGGGAGGGTGCTGCAGGTCATGCCGTGAGTGGTGGTGTCGTTGGTGGTCCCGATGGTGAGGGTGCTGCAGGCGATGCACCGGGTCGTGATGGCGCCAACGTTCGTGTCGATTGTGAGGATGCTGCACAGGGTGGTGGTGAGGCTGGTGTGTGTTGCTCGTGGTGCGACGGGTGGTGGTGACGCTGGGGGTCCTGTCGCAAGGGTGCTGCAGGCGATGCAACGGGTGATGGGGGAGCTGCAGAGGGTGCTGCAGGTGGTGCAATGGGCGGTGGTGCCGTTGGTGATGTCGATGGTGAGGGTGCTGCAGATGATGGACCGGGTGATGGTGCTGTTGGTGATGCCAATGGCTAGGGAGGGTGCTCTCGGTGTTGCGGTGCCCTACCTGTCCAACACGGCGGAGGAGGTGATCAAGCTGAATACTGCCATCAAGGCTGCGGCCCTGCAGTTCGAGAAGCTGCCCAAGGACCTGTCCAACGTGGCGGTGCGGTCAGGTCATGGGCTACGGTTGGCGGATGTCCAGGTTATATGCCGCGACTCCGTCGTGGCGACCATGGCTCAGCTCAACCACCACAGGGCGACGACAGTCCGGGATGAGCTGCGGGCCATGCTCCGAGACATGCACGTGCAGTACGGAGTATGCGGGCAGTTCATGGTGCCCTCTGCGTCATTCGCCACACACACTGGCAATACGTGGGTGGACAGGGTACTCAGAGCGATGGGAACGTTCCGCGTGGGGCTTCTCATGCCATCGTTGGTGTACTCGTGTGTACACGCCCATCTGCCGCAAGTGCAGTGGGCGGGGCGGAAGTGGATGTCCCAATCCTATACCTTCAAGGGTAGGGACATCTGCATTCTCTCGGGGCCCCGCACAGATGCGACAGTACAGTCCCTGACTGATCCCGCAAATGACCTCCTGCATGCGCGGCTCCCCTGTTCTGCGCCCGGGCACTGGGCGGTCCAGCTTCAGGAGTGCCATGAGGACCACCTGCACCTTCCGCACGCAGGAGTAGGGCCCCTCTAGCTGGACCACGTGTGGCTCACGGGGCTTCGCGACGTCTTCTGGCCGCAGCTGCCCGGTCCGTTGACTCACCGGCTAATACACCCGGTGCGCCGAAAGAAGGCCAGCAAACGCAATAGGCAGTCCGCTGCGGGGGACGTGTATGTGGTGGGCGGTTACAGGGAGGAAGGATGGGACCCGGCCAACCCGGGACTGTCCATGCCGTTCGTCCCGCTAGCCGCCCTCTTGTTTCTGTTGGGGGACGTCTTTGAGGGCTACCAACAGCAAGACGATCCAGCGTCCGTCCCCCTGCTCACTCCTCACGCCGGGGGCGGCATAAGCCCGCCACCACTGTGGGTTGTGCACGGGCAGCCAGCGTTTTCCAGGGCGTGCGCGGCGGTGCACAAGTGCAGCGAGTGGGCAATTGTTCTTCTGCTGCCGGCAGGCCCAATCCCGGATCCGGATGGGAACTCGGTCCCGGAAGTGGTTCGGATGTCCAACGTGCCACATGATCCGCACGTCGCCGTCACGTCGTTGCGTGATGGCGGCGTAGTGGAGCAGGGGTCTGTGGTGGTATACCAGCCTTCCTGCTCCGCAACAGTTTGGCGAGCGGAGTATACCACCGCCCTGGACGCCATAAAGTCAGTCTGCGGATGTCACCTGGCCTGGAGACCGCATGCGGTGTATCGACCGAGGGTGGTCCTGTCCCCAGAGCTCACGGCCTCCAGTGCGGCGTCCCTGGGAAAGGTGGTGCAGAGCCCCCACTCCGACGTGGCATGGCTGGAGCCCCACCGGTACTGCTGGGTGCCGGTGGCGACTGAAGTCACATCGTCTGACGCGTCGCCCCAGGGAGACGACGCCACAAACGTGGCGGTGGCCAGCCACGGAATCCCCACGTGGACGGGTGCCATCTAAGGCACGGTCCCGGAGGCAGAGATCATTGGCGCGGCGGCGTACTTGTTGCAGACGCCCCCGTCAGCGTGCACGGTACACGTGGTGGATGCGTCTGTCATAGGAGCGCATCTCCGCAGGGCGCAGGAGGCCCTGTACCGTGGCATCAAGGGGCCGACATCACATCTGGTCAATCAGCACGCACTGAGCTGGATAGTGGAGGGGCCACGGCGGCTGCCACGCCGAGTTGGGGGGCCGCACCACTGGGTGGTGAGGCAGAGCTCGCACTTGGCGGCGGTCCCGCTCGAGGCACCGGACTCTGCCGCGGCCCGTGCAATGGCCCCGCCAGTCCATCTTGTCCTGCCAAAGGAGCACGCCATCCTCTTGGTGCCGGGGGATAATGGTGAGCTCGAGCCGCGTGTGCCATCCATGCAAGCCCTTCAGCAAGTCCGGGAGATGGAGTGGCGTTCGCTGGCGGCTCGCACCAGGGCGCACACGCCACTGGCTGGCGCCTGCGAGGCGATGCCCCTGGGAGCTGTGCACCACGGCCCAACGCACAGGAATATGCTGCGGGCACGTGACGGTCGCTTGTCCACCATGCAGGTCATGCGACAGTGGAGACAGAAGCTCACGCGTATGGCAATACCAGCCCACCCCTGTATCTTCTGTGGGGCGCCGGAGGAGGACATTGGCCACATGCGCCTACTGTGTGCGCGGGACGAGGAGGTGGCTGGGCTCCTGTGCAGGCGTGTGGAGGAGTTCACGGCGGAGCTACCCCTGACAGACAGGGCGGTGGAGTTCGTGGCGTGGATGGAGCACGGCTGCAGGTGGACTGAATCCCTGATGGCAGGTGTCGTCCCCGGGGACCTGAAGCGGCTGTTCGCTGCGGTGCGAGCGGCGTCGTCCATGGCCCTGCTAAAGCCAGGCTCTTTGTGGAGGACATGGTCCAGATTGGGGAAGATGTGTATGCCCGCAGGAACCATCGGCTCACCCAGATCATGCAGCTGCCGATGCAAGATGGGCGCGGTGACACACCCTTCTGCCCGCCGGCAGGGAGGATCCTGCAGCGTCCGCCGTGGAACCCGTTTGCCGGCCTCCCCGGCGACCTGCGGGCAACCTCCAAGAGAGCACCGCTGCACGCACTGCTGGTGTCGCGGTTGTGCATCGCGCATGGTGAGGCCCTGTCCTTGTTCCCTCACTGGATGGCGGCGGTGGCGCAGGCCTTCGACCAGTGGATCGGTTCCTGGGTGGCGCGGGATGGTGATGGGTGATGGTGCCGTTGGCGATGTCGATCGTCGGGCTGCTGCAGGTGATGTAGCGGGTGGTGGCGACGCGAATGATGCCGATGGTGCTGGTGTTGCAGGTGATGTAACGGGTAGCGGTTGTGAGGATGCTGTAGGCGATGCATCGGGTGATGGTCTGGTGATGCCGATGGCGTGGTTGTTGCCGCCAATGTAACGGGTGAGGGTGACACTGGTGATGCCGATGGCGAGGCTGCTGCAAGTGGTGCGACAGGTGATGGTGCCCTCGGCGATGCCAATGGCAATGGTGCTCCAGGTGATGCTGTTGTCGATGGTGCCGCTGGTAGTGCCGATGGTGAGGATGTTGCAGGTGATATGATGGGTGCTGGTGGTGCTGGTGCTGCCGATAGTGTTGGTTGTGCAGGTGATGCAACGGGTGATGGTGCCGCTGGTGATGCCGATCGTCAGGATGCTGTAAGTGATGCAACGCGTGGTGGTAACGCTGGTGATGCCTATGGTGAGGGCGCTGTAGGTGATGCAACAGGTGATGGTGCCCTTGGCGGTGCCGATGGTGGGGGTGCTGTAGGTGATGCTCGGGCGGTTGTGAGGCTGGTGATGGCGATGGTGATGGTGAGGGTGCTCGGGGTGATGCCGTGGTGGATGGTGCCGCTAGTGATGCTTACCGTGAGGGTGCTGCGGGTGCTGTATGCTGTAAGGGGCGATGGTGCTGCTGGTAATCCCGCTGGTGATTGTATGCGCCGCAACGGGTGTTGCTGCACCTATGATTTTAGCAGCTGTTTTCCCCCAAAATTCAAAATAATGCATTTTCAGAACCGAAGTGTCAAATTGTACACAGTAGTACTGTTGGTCTTATGTTTTCTCAAAATTGTAACAAAACTCTGCTGTCGCTGAAGCTGGAGCCGCAGATAAACTGTCAACAACTGCCGTGTAGGCGAGTTTCAGATTCCTGATCGCCGTGCGCAATACAAAATCACCAAAAAGTCCACTTTTTTTCGCAGTTGGAAGCAACGTAAAGGCATGAGCGTGTCCACGAGATCAATACCTTGCTTCTGACCTAAACAGCTCCAGATTAGCAGGCACAGACTTTGAGAAGTTCACACTTTTCTAGCCAAAAGCCACTTTTTTCCATGGTTTTAGGGTCTATGAAGGCCATGTAGAGGGCCTTACAGGGCTGTAAGAGGTGGTATAGAGGTGATATATGAACACATTGTCATCATCATTTGTAGACGCCTACATGACAAGCGATGTTTTGCCCTTATTCTAGGCTATTCATCCCTTTCTGTTGCACCATGGGGCCCAATATCCATATGGTTCATAGGTAGGGTTTTGATCACCTATCACCGTCCACACACAAGTTTGGGGCTTAGGTTGGTATTGTATGCATTTGAATGATAAGAACTACATTACATATGATGCTATGTGCATAAGAATGTGATGAACAATGAACATTTGAGGTTTTTCTGGCCCTATTTTGCACCGTTTGTGGTCCATTTCCATATGGTTCATAGGTAGGCTTTTGCGTGCCTATCACCGTCGACACACATGTTTGGGGCTTAGGTTGTTATTGTAAGCATTTGTATGAAACATGCTACATAAAATGTGATAGTATGTGCATAAGAATGGGATGAACGATGAACATTTGAGGTGTTTTTGGCCCTATTTTGCACTGTTTGTGGTCCAATATCCATATGGTTCATAGGTAGGGTTTTGATCACCTATCACCGTCCACACACATGTTCGGGGCTTTGGTTGGTATTGTATGCATTGGAATAATAATAAATACATGAGAAAGGAGGGTATGTGCATAAGAATGGTATCAAGGATGCCCATTTGAGGTTTATTCGACCCTATTTTGCACCGTTCCTGGTTCATTTCCATGTGGTTCATAGGTGGGCTTTTGAGTGCCCATCACCGTACACACACATGTTTGGAGCTTAGGTTGTTATTGTAACCATTTGTATGATAGGTGCTACTTATGATATGATAGTATGTGCATAAGAATGGGATGAACGATGAACATTAGAGGTGTTTCTGGCCCTATTTTGCACCGGTTGTGGTCCAATATCCATATGGTTCATAGGTAGGCTTTTGCGTGCCTATCACTGTACACACACATGTTTGGGGCTTGGGTTGGTATTGCATGCATTTGAATGATAAGAACTACATAAAAGATTATACTATGTGCATGAGAATGGGATGAACGATGAACATATGAGGTGTATTTGGCCCTATTCTGCACCGTTTGTGGTCCATTTCCATATTGTTCATAGGTAAGCTTTTGCGTGCCTATCACCGTACACACACATGTTTGGAGCCTAGGATGGTATTGTAAGCATTTGAATGCTGGGTAAGAAATAAGATATGATACTACGGGCACAAGCATGGGATGAACAATGTAGTTTTGAGGTGTTTCCGGCCCATTTTTGCACCTTTTGTGGTCCATATCCACGGTGGACAAGTATTGCAAATTTCCTGTCATACCTGACGTTGTTCCACACCATGCCCTTGTTGCGTGCTTTGTGTGCCAAGAGGAGGTATTTCCGCCTTCCACGGTAAGGTGAGTGAAGGGTAAAAAGACGGTGATCGAACATGAGATTGCTCCACACCACATATTCTAATATACAACGATTGTCTTACCGCCTTCATGCCCTTGTTGGGTGCTTTTTGTGCCAAGGGCTAAGCAATGGCTCCTTCCAAGAAGAAAAAGGTGGTGATTCCAAAGCCTGACATATCAGCCTTGGTGCCCGCCCATTGTCATATAGGCAAGGGGGACGTGGAAGAAGGGGCGGAACAAGGAGAAGGCAGAGCATTGGAAAATTGCAAAAGTTTGGACCCGGAGCTAGAAAGGCTCCTTGCAGCGCATTGTGTTAAGGAAGACCAAAGTGGTGAAGACGGGACCTTCAATTACATCAAATGTGGCATGTCCACAAATGTGCAAACCGGTGAAAAACGGGTCTTGTTTTGGGACGGAATGCTAATTATACCGAAAAAAATATCGAAGCCAAACAAGAACGACCTATGCATGAGGTTCCCAAATAATTACTTCTATTGGTTCAGAAGCGCTGACGTCTTCTCAACCCTTCCTCCTGGATTGCCCGCCTTCTTCAACAATGGCTGTGACGTCCCGAGTGATGAAACATCCGACCACAGCGAGGCCCCTTCTGATGAGAGCTCCGAAAATGATGAGGACGGTGGTGACGATGGTGACAAGTCGGAGGATGGTCAAGTAGCACACCCAAAGCCAAAAAGAAAAAGAAGAAGAAAACTAAACCAAAGCCCCCAAAGTTGAGGAAGTATACCAAAAAGAGTAGGTCACCCGATGTGTCTGAGGAAGCGTTGGCATCAAGAGAAGGCGAAAATTGAGCATATGACGCGTATGGAGCTGTTTAAGCAGGCAAGTGCTTACTGAAAACATTATTTGATCAAACTCTGCGAGAACCTGTGTGTCAGCGGTATGGGTTCCAAAACGCTACCAGAGATTCTTCGAGCGCTTGAGGACAGAAGTAAGAGTTGAAGCTTCACAATCGAAAAGCTGTTTCCACCGCACAAACCGCAAGTGAGCTTCAAACCCGTGGACATATCAATGAGCAGCATTCAACAGGCATCTATTGCTGTTCAATGCTTGCTGATGTTGTTGCTTGCTGTCCGCCCATTTGTCGTTCCAAAGTTACCAGATTTGGACATGCATTGATTGGACACGCTTCATAGGCCAACAGTTCGGTGCTTTGTGTAACTTCGTGTCACTCAGGTTAAGAAGCCCAGAAAGGCAGAGAACCCCACCACAAAGCAAGACAAAGGCCAGAGCAATGGGGAGTGTAGTGGTAAGGGACGGGAGCAAATGCAGGCAGATGAGGAATGACGGCAAAAGGTACCTTTCAAAGGTTGTCAAATACTGTGCATTTCGTGCATACCTATCAAATTTTCGTTTGACGTTTTCGCATGTCTCCAGCAACACACAGAAAGGGACGAAGTGGAGAACAGAGCCAGAGCAGAAGAGGACAGAAACAAGGCTGAGGCGGCAAACGGCCAAAAGCAAGCGAATGAGGAGCAACAGCAAATGGTAACCTTCAGAAGTTCTGCAGTTCCGCTGTCTCAATTCAGTGTATACATATCCCGTTTATTTCTCTCCGAGTGACCGAGATGGGATTTATATTTTTGCATGTTCTCAGGAGCGCACCGAGCGAGAGGAAGCGCAGAAGCGAGACAGAGCAGAAGAGGACAGAAAAAATGCGGGGGCAGCGCAACGACCGAAGCAAGCAGACGAGGAGCAACAGCAAAATGTAACGTTCCAAAGTTGTGCAGTTAGGCTCTGTCAAGTCTCTGAATACATATCGCGTTAATTTCTCTCCGACTGACCGAGATGGGATTTTTATTTTTGCATGTCCCCAGGAGCGCACCTAACGAGAGGATGCCAAGAGGCGAGACAGAGCAGAAGAGGACAGAAAAAAAGCGGAGGCAGCGCAACGACCACAGCAAGCGGATGAGGAGCAACAACAAAATGTAACGCTACAAAGTTGTGCAGGTAGGGTCTTCCAATTCTGTGCATGCATATCGTGTTAATTTCCCTCCGACCGACCGAGATGGGATTTTGATTTTTGCATGTCCCCAGGAGCGCACCCAACCTGAGAAAGCAGAGACGCGAGACAGAGCAGAGGAGGACATAAAAAAGGCGGAGGCGACAAAGCGTCAAAAGCAAGCGGATGAAGAGCGAGAGAAAAAGGTAACCTTCCAGGAGCGCACACAGAGTGCTGCAGGTACGCTCTCTCGATTCTCTGCATACCTATCGTGTTCATTTCTTTCCAATTGACGGAGATCGGATTTTGAATTTTGCATGTCCCCAGGGGCGCACCGAATGAGAGGAGGCGGACAGAAAGAAGGCGCAGAGGGCAAAGCATCAAAAGCAAGTGGATGAGGAGCAGCAGCAAAAGGTAACCATGCAAACTTCTGCAGTACCGCTCTCTCGATTCTCTGCATACGTGTCGTGTTCATTTCTTGCCAATTGACGGAGATCGGATTTTGTTTTTTGCATGCCCCAAGGAGCGCACAGAACGAGAGGAGGCGGACAGAAAGAAGGCAGAGGGGGCAAAGCGTCAGAGGCAAGTGGATGAGGAGCAACAGCAAAAGGAAACCATGCAAATTTCTGCAGTACCCCTCTCTCGATTCTCTGCATACGTATCGTGTTCATTTCTCTCCAATTGACGAAGATCGGATTTTGTTTTTTGCATGTCCATAGGAGCGCACCGAACGAGAGGTAGCGGACAGATAGAGGGCGGAGCGGGAAAGCATCAAAAGCAAGTGGATGAGGAGCAACAGCAAAAGCTGACCATGCAATTTTCTGCAGTACCGCTCTTTCGATTCCCTGCATACGTTTCGTGTTCCTTTCTTTCCAATTGACGGAGATCGGATTTTGCTTTTTGCACGTCCCCAGGAGCGCACAGAACGAGAGGAGGCGGGCAGAAAGAGGGCGGAGGCGGCAAAGCGTCAAAAGCAAGTGGATGAGGAGCAACAGCAAAAGGTAGCCATGCAAATTTCTGCAGTACCGTCCTCTCGATTCTGTGCATACAGATCGTGTTCATTTCTTTCCAATTGACGGAGATCGGATTTTGATCAGTTCATTTTTGCATGTCCCCAGGAGCACATCGAACAGGAGGAGGCAGACGAAAAGAAGGCGGAGGCGGCAAGGCGTCAAAAGCAAATGCATGAGGAGCAACAGCAGAAGTTCACCATCCAAAGTTCTGCAGTAACGCTCTCTTAAGTCTGTGCATATGTATCGTGTTCATCTCTTTCCAATTGACGGATTTTTTTTGCATGTCCCAGGGAGCGCACCGAACGAGAGGAAGCGAAGAAGCGACACGAGAACCGGCAAGCGAAAAACGCAAACACGGCATCGGAGCGCAAGACCGAAAGCAAGGGTCCCGCCACTACCGCTCTTCCAACGCGTCCACCATTCAGCCGAAAGCAAACAGAGGTTTTTGCATTCCTGTCACTGTACCCCTCAGGAAAATGTAGGATGATCTGCCTGTCCAACGGCCACCACATCAGGAACTCTTCAAACCATTGGCAACAGAGAACAGGATCCATGCGAGGTTTCATTGGCATCAAAAAAAACGTGGAGCTGCCGGGTTCTGACAGTGTCATGCAGGCAGCCATGTGCTTATGTGAGCTCCAAATACAGTGGCAGGGCGGTACTTTGGTGCAGGTACCAATCAGCCTTTTGGCAACCATTTCGCATACCACGCCAGGTTGCTGTAGGCTGTTTCTTGATTTTATTTTTCATAAGATGCTAGAACCTTCCAGACCGGAAGCCATGTGCTCTTGCGAGCTCAAATACAATAGTAGGGCGGTACTTGGGTGCAGGCACCAATCAGCGTCGTAGGAACTATTTTGTATACCACTCCACGTTGCTGTAGGCTGTTTTTTGATTTTATTTTTCCTAAGATGCTAGAGATTTCCAGACCGGCAGCCATGTGCTCTTGCTAGCTCCAAGTACAATGGTAGGGCAGTACTTGGGTGCAGGCACCAATCAGCGTTGTAGCAACTATTTCGCATACCACTCCACGTTGCTGTAGGCTGTTTTTTGATTTTCTTTTTCCTAAGATGCTAGAATCTTGCAGATCGGGACGGCCCAAACTGCCTGAATGGCAGCTTTCACAGAAATCTCTGGCCAACAGGCGCAGCCTTGTGAGGTCGTATGCGAAGCAGTTGCCTTGCGGGCACCTGAGAGCGGAGCATGCAGTCAAGCGATCACTCAATCGAGACAGACTGAGGGCAAAGCCGGCCACATTTGAACAATTGAAGGATACCCTGCTTGCAAAGTTTACGACCCATGATACCTTTGAAGATTTCAGTCGCGCCCGCAGAAATAATGATGGCAATAGTCCGGGTGTGTTTAGGACAGGCGTGACCAATCTCATGCAGCTTTTGACAGCTGACATGGGGATTGCTACCACACCGGTAGGTGCGTACCTAGACCCAAGTACGACCCCTCCACTGTATTTTGAGCTCGCAAGAGCACAAGGCTGCCTGCATGACGCTGTCAGAACCCCGCAGCGCTGCGTCTTTTTTGACGCCAACGAAATGTATGGGCGCCGCAAATGCCAGGTGCTGAGCGTACATCTACCGCAAGCACGTCAGCCACATCAACTCCTTCTGCAACTTTCCCTCGCGAGATACCTGGACCAGGATAATCACATCACAACCTCGTCGCAGTTTGAGCGCATGGACCTGCTTCCTGCCCTTGAAAAGGCGTTGGAGAGCGGCTGGGGTGGTGAAAGCATGGAGCTGGTTTTTTCTCCTGATTATGCCGCCTACTCCCAGACCACAGGGACGCCTCCAACGACAGCGGATTGCTGCTGTACTGAGTGCTATGGTTCAAAAGAACTGTGGAAGCACCCTGATTGGACTCGGCAGCCTTTGCGGGACTTTCACAATTACCCTTCACGCTGCGCTCCCTTTTTTCGCCTCATGAAATGTTGCCTCAACAGCGTGTATGATGTACAGCATTGCAACAATCACGTGTTGGCAAACGGGGTGATCCACCCCCTGTGGTTCTGGACCAGAGCAAACCTGCCTGAGGAATACACTGTCCAATTGAAGACAATTTTGGAGAAACATTTTACGCGCTTTCCATACTACCCACCCTTCAAAGAAGCTTTTGGCGAAAGGGACTGATCACTCGAAACATTGTCACGAAGGATATCCTGAAGGAGGATTCTTTTTGGAAGGCCCTGGCTGTTCCGTTCCCAAAAACGGCAAATGGTCTCACAGTCAAACGGACCGCTGAGGTTCTGCAGGACCCAATACACCGATATTTGAATCTGATGCGGAGTCCGATGGTCCAGCTGAACAGCTGGAGTACGGATGGTGTTGACCAGCGTGATGACATGTGCCGTGTAGCACACAAGCTTCTTTGGGACCGCGGCTTTCCCGTGCGCCGGTTGGGAGTCCCAATTCATTTTTTCTTTGGAGCACTACACCCCCCGGCTGCGCAAAATGGCAACCTCGTGGGCACGTCATCGGAGGGGGGCGAGCATGTCCACCAGCCCCACTCCAAGATTGTGCAAAAACGCCCCTCTCGCCCACGAGGGAAATGCCAAGTGGGGCTGGTGGAGATCATGAAGCACGTCAGGCTCTGGTTGGGGCTGTTGAGGCAAGGCTGGCTGTCGCCAACTCTCTGGTACACGCATGAACGGAAATTGCCAGCTGACAATTAGCGGTATACCACTTTCTTGCCACCACATTCCTTGGCTTGCGATAGATTTACTGGTTTTGGCCATTTTTTGCTATTGTTGCTAATGTTTGATTGTTTATGGATTGGGGTAGATTTTGGAACGTATTCATGCTGATATTTTCAGTACCTCTCTGTATCTCTCTCCACCTCTAATGTCCACAGGATTCATTGGAGAGAGCCAATGGGGTGTCGCTGGCGTTGGTGAAGCCCCTGATTGATGCAATTCAGAAGTTGGGCAGAAGTCTGTGGTACGACATGACTTGGGGCTCAAGGGCCTGTAGAATCCCCGCTGCTGACATCATCAAGCATCTTGAGCGGATCTGCCCTGTGCTCGGAATGGCTTGCCCCGGTGCTGCCCAAGTGATAACGCTCACAGATCGTCCGGTTCCCTGTCAGCTGGCTAACATGGAGAGCGTGCTAATGATTTGTCCTGTGTGCTTGGGCCGAGAAGCCAGTAATTTTTGCGTAATGCATACTTTTGACACAATTCAGTACAGCGCAACCCCCTGTCACTTTCACCAGGTAACACGGGGTTTCTGCCAGTTGAAATGCCCTGGATGCTGCCAAAGTTGTGCCGAGGCATTAATTTCTTTGCTGCCATACCATTCTCGAATTTGCAAAATGCACCATTCGTGCCCGACGATAGCTGTTGGATCAGCTAACATTTACGTCCGTCCAGTGTGACCTGGGGTGACCTGCAGCACGGTGACGCTGTGCAGATGCATGACGGCCTAAGCCATGCTTCGGGTCTGCTGCACACCCAATTGTTCTGGAGGCCCACTGTGCGTTGTCCCGGTCTGTCGCGAAGAGGGCAGCCCCTGTTCCCAGGCAGGTGGACAGTCCAGCTTGAACGGGGCGTCACTGTTGTAGTATTACCCGTGATTCCTACCAATCCGGCTTCCCGGGATGTCGTCGGCGTCTGTGCATCCTGCTGTGCGGCAGGGCAGGCAGACTTCAGATCCCTTCTGCGGTTTTCAGAATCCAGCCTCAGAGAAATTGCCCCGGCTGACAAGCAGGGCTGTGAAGCAGAGAAGACCTGGACGCAAGGTTTGTATTCCGGGCAGTGCATTTATTTCGAGGTTTCTAAGAGGTGTCAGTCGTGCGGTCCGCACCAGGCCAAGCGTGAACTGGCATATGAGGAAAGTAGGCGGAGCACACGTCTCCCTGAGATCACAAACCTCAGTACCACAGCGGTGAAGAAGGAATCGGTCACTACCAATGGGAAACCGAAACTGAACTCGAAATGGATTTCAACCGCAAAGCCACCACCAAAAGTGAAACAAAAACTGAAACGAAAATCAAAACGAAAAGGCCATAAAAACGACAGCCCACCAAGCAAATAGCCGAAGAAGGAAGAAACGGGCAGTGAAAAGGTAAAAGAAGAGGCTGACCTTGTTCAGCGGCTCCTGACTGCACTGCGACAAACAACCCAACAACAAAACAACCGAAAAAGCCCCCGGAAGCGCAAACGCGGGCAAGGTGAAAAGAGTAAAAATACGAGAAAAAAAGGAAGCGTTAAAGGAGAGTCAGGAGAGTGCATGCCTCAGCAGGTGTCTCAGGTGTCTCAACAGGTGTCTCCGAACACCCCTGAACAAGTGTTTCAGCAGGAGCAGCAGCAGGAGCAGCAGCAGCAGCAGCAGCAGCAGCAGCAGCAGCAGCAGTTGCAGCTGCAGATGGAGATGCAGACCCAAGTGCAGCAGTAGCAGCATCGGCAGCAGATGCACCAGCACGCCCAGTAGCAGCAGCAGCAGCAGCAGCATATGGGTCCTCTGCAAATGAACATGCCAGTTGCCATGCCCATGGCCATGCCAATGCCAGCCATGAACGTGCACCAGCTCCAAATGCCCATGCAGTCCATGCCCCCATGCAGCAGCTTTGTTCGACCATGAGCAGCATGCAGCCCTTTGGCGTTCCAATGTACCGGCCCTATTAGCAGCGCCTGCATATATGTCTTTTGCTTTTTTCCCTCTCAAAAATTTTTTTTTTGTTGTTTAGAGTTTGGAAATTTAAGGTTATTGCTGTGTTTGTGAATACGGCAGGATTATATCTCTTGAAGTGCAGATGCCTGAGCTCTGTGTCCATCACGCACTTTGTGCGATGTTGAACTGATTGAGAGAACCAGATGCTCAGATCCTCAGAGTGGTCCGGCTTGTTGCGATTGTCCTTTGTTTTCATTACCATTGGTGGTTCCTTTGATTTGAATGCACGAACGTTTTGTAGGATGATTGAGGACCGCCGAGGTCGGGGACGGACCCACTGAAACTTGTTTGGAATTGTATTGGAGCATCATATCGGGGGTTGCAGGGGCCGCCAGCACAAAAAGAAAAATCAGTTTTCGCCCGAAAATTGCCATGAATTGCCATTTTTTTCCCAAAAACAGTGTTTGTTTTGGTATTCATTATGCTCTTTGTGCGCTGTTGAACTGATTGAGAAAACCATATGCTCAGATGCTCAGAGTGCTGCGGCTTGTTGCGATTGTCCTTTGTTTCCATTACCATTGGTGGTTCCTTGGATTCGAATGAACGAACAATTTGTAGGAAGATTGACGACCGCCGGGGTCGGGGACTGACCCACTGAAACGTGTTTGGAGTTGTATTGGAGCAACCTATCGGGGTTGCAGGGCCGCCAGCACAAAAAAGAAAAAATCAGTTTTCGCCCAAAATAGGGCCATTAATTGCCAATTTTGTGCCGAAAAAAGTTTTTTTTTTGGCCGGTGTCGTGAGTTGTAGGGCCCCATACCCTAAGTAAGAAAAAGTGTATTTCCCTGCCAAAAGGTTAGCTTTAGTTATTATAGGGAGGCCTAAGGGCATAACACATTTTTATCTTAGTATTGGCCTATTCAAGAAGGGGTGACAAGCGACTTTGACCTATCAAGCCAAGCATTGATCTATGGATGTTGTGTGCACCCCTGACCCCCCAACTGATTGATCTTATACACCATTTCCTGGATTGACTGAGGCGCTGACATACATTCAGAGCCTACACATTTTCCTATATTTTCTCATGAATGCTTAGCTATCCTAGTGGTCTGCACCCTAGGGGGCTGTGGCACCTCTTTTTGAGAGGTCCTGGGTTCGATTCCCAGTCAGCCTAGCTAAGTAGGAACATCCCATGTGACATGGCAGTGACCTCAGCCTCACAAGCCATGCCACCTCAGCACCTATGGGACCCAAAACAAAGAGTGCACATCTTGTGATGGAATTGTTGTGATTCCTTGATTCCCTTGGTGCCTACCTTTCTTGACTTCCAGAACTACCTTGTCACTCACTCCCTTGCGCAGCATTTGAACTCCGAATCATCCAACACATAATTTCATCCACAGACTCTAAAGAGTAACACATAATAACATTGAATTTAATAATCAAATCTGTAATCTCTGTCTATGACAAATCTGATTTAGATCTCCTTTATGCACGCGCACACCCATACACAGCACAGTCCTATTACACTCCCCAGCCAAGACCATTCATGGTCTGATAAGGGAAAAAAATAGACACTCAGAAAGTGATAGGACTGTTTCAGGGGCCGGGGGGGGGGGGGGGGCTGAGCAGTGTGCAGTCACTGTGCTGCCAGGGGGGGGGGTGGGCTGGGTTAGCTACCTACTTCCCACCTACCTGGTGTGGGACTTCTGCAGGCCCTAACAGGGGCGCTGCTGTCCCGGGCTGCTGCTACCTACTGCCCTCTGGACCCTACCCGGCTTTCTTTTAAGCGACCCGGCATAGGGGGGGGTACCTGCCCTGACAGGGTGTCCCTGGGATCCCTTCGTACCAACTCTGCTTCCTTCTGACCACATAGTGCATGCTCATACCACCCAGAGATCCACACACTGCACCCTGCAGTGTCAGAAAAAACTGACATTTGCCACCCAACTGTAAACACAGGGGTTGCTCACCGAGAAAAATGTCCCAAAAAACAATAACAGCAAAAATAGAGCCATCGTCTGGGGGGTGCTGCAGGCGCTGATGGGTGCTGCTGCACCATCCAGCAAAAACAAACAAAAAAATATTTTGACTGTGTTGCACCTCAGGGGGGAAAAGAGGTGCCAAATGCCAGTTAGGGCAGGAAAAGGGGTGGGAATGAAACAACTGGAACAAAAGATGGACGCAGGTTAGAAAACATACAGCCATACATACAAACAAACCATGTACACAAACAAACACAAAACAAATAAATGAATCTTGTTGTTGAAGTGCCAGCGTGCTGAAGCCCACTTAAATAATGTACACTGCAAGAATGTGCACCATATAAATCACTTCATTCATTGAGTTAACTCCTGTTGGGACTCCAGCAGCTTCAGCAACTCAACCTGAAAAGAAACACAGATGATAATCGACGCGCGCAACCATACAAAAACGAACTGAAACCAGAGCATGTACGACATACATCTACATACATCTACATCAACAACAGCAAAGGCATACCAGCACTCATCGCTGGCTGCACAGTCAGAGCAGAAAAAGCAAACAAAAACGAAAACGAAGAGCGACACAAGCAGCACTGCACACCCGAACGTGTGTGGTAGTGCGGCTTTGCCCATCAACGAGAATTACACTTCAAAAAAATCCAAATACTCAAACCTAAGACAAACAAGCGCAAGACACAGGAGACACACACACACACACGGGCACGTGGATATATAGCAGGAAGAAAGCAAACATGCAGGCAGCTGCGGCGCTGCCAAAGAAAAGCGGCTAATGCCAAACAAAACAAGTTTTTTGAGGCTCAAAAAGAGTCAAACTGACTGACTGGGGTCCACACGACTCCACAGCGGTGGCGCCGTTTGCATAGAAAGAAAATGAGGCCAAAAAATGGCCAGGGTGTAGCGCTTCACTGCGCTGTCCCATCTAGTGAGGGACTCCTCCCTGGGGCGTCGCAACACCCTTACCAACAGGGGGAGGGGTACAGGCTTCGCACCCAAAGAACAGGGGAACAAACAGGGAACCAAGTTTAACGATTCCCCTAAAAGAGTCCCAGCTGGGTCAAGGGCTAAAAAACAAAGATGACGAAGGTCACGTCCTACCTCACCAAACAGCCAAAGCCTTTTCTATGCAACCGCCACCCAGGGGCAACTGCCTAGCCAACCAAACTTGTCGGTTCTCAAAATGGACGCCCTGCCGACCAAACAGCCAACCAGAGGGGTGGGAGTAACTGCCATTCGAAACTACTACAAAATCAACCATACACGAAAAACAAAGACAAGCCTACATACACATAAACAAAAACAAAAACACCTAGACGGTCCAAACTGACCTACAACACTGTAAAACCGAAGTCAAAATTCACATTCAGGATCATCAGATCCTGAGCAACAAAGATCTAGCCCCTGTATCCGCTTTGGGGCAACAGGGCCAAAAAATAATAAGCAGGGCCGTCAGGGCCATTACACTGCGCGCACACACACACACGTGTACACACACACAGACCTGTTCAAGCTCATCCAAAATGATCCTCATAAACCAAACTGTAAAATTATAAATCTACAATCAAAAGTAACAAGCACAAAAAACACAAACGAAAAGCAAGTGAAACAAAACAAAGCAAACGACGACACCAAGGCACAAGCACGGACATACCATAACTGGCTGTCCGGCTCTGGTGTCGTAGTCCAAACCCATAGCAATGGAAATCATCGCCTGAAAACAAGGAAACCACGGACACGAAAGAGAGAACTGAAACAAACAACAACACAGGAGAAGCAAACAAGGCGAAGCGAGGCGGAACAAAGTGAAGCGAAGCGAGACAAACGAAATGCAAAGACACAAACAACGCCACATACAATTCTGTCTCACCTGCCAACAAGGCCAGGAGGAAACGAGACGAGGGGAGGCAAAAGACAACGAAAGAAAAACACACGAAGCCAGCAACGAAACGCAGAAAGCGCAACGATCAAGCAAAGGCACAGACATACCAAAACACTGGAACACGAAATACGTAAAAGGAAAACCATTAACCTGTTAATCCATCTTGGTCTTCGCCAAATGTCACGGCCTGGCTGGGCTCACCAGTCTTGCCCTGGTCGGCGCTGTCGTTCATTGAAGTCTCTGAGTGCTGCCATTTGGCGGCTGCACGGCGCGCCCTTTGAATTCTGGCGCCGCCTTATTGCTTTTCTGAACCCAACTCCAGAATCTCACGCTGCAATGCACGAACTCCTTCCTGCAGCCTCTCTTTCGCCTCCGCCAACTCTTCCGTCCGACTTTGCCTGTTCTGCACGTTCCTCTGATGCCTCCTTCAACACACGGTAGCGCGCGGCAGTGCGCTTGCAAGCCCTGTCCTGGGCTTTACGCGTTGCCCGCAACAGATGAAGGAGGTCGGCACTGTCCAACTCTAGCTCCTGCTGCATGTTCTGGAGCTTCCCGACCGCAATCTGTACTCCGTCAAGGAATCGACTTCATGGATTGTGATGGAATTGTTGCGATTCCTTGATTCCCTTGGTGCCTATCTCTTCTTGACTTCCAGAACTACCTTGTCACTCACTCCCTTGCGCAGCACTTGAACTCCGAATCATCCAACACATACTTTCATCCATGGACTCTAAAGAATAACACATAATAACATTGAATTTAATATTCAAATCTGTAATCTCTGTCTATGAGAAATCTGATTTAGATCTCCTTTACGCATGCGAGCACCCATACACAGCACAGTCCTATTAAAATCTCTAGATGGCACTATAAAAGAGAGGATGCCCATGTGGGCAGTTTTTCCATGTTTGTATGATATTTTCTAACTATCTTTTCATAAATCTGTAGTTATTGTGAGTTTCCTTTGTTGCTACATTATCTCCTTTGACTGCAGCCCTTCATGTTGTGGATTGGATCCTGTGGTCCTTTGCCTTGCAACTGTGGGTACTCATTTGGGTTGATTGCATTAAACCTTCTTTGTTTGGAAAACCTGTACATCAAGAAGCAGCAGGAGCAAGTAGGGGCATCAACAAAACAATATCATCAAAGCAATTATAAGTGAAAGTCTGTTTTAACATTCTGGTAGGAGAGGATTTCAGTCCTTGCGTACCTGCAACCCCGTGCAGTACAACCAGTACGTCGAGACTGACTCCACTGAAGGGCGAAGAAATACAATATGGACACCAAGGACACTGCCGAGATGACAGGGCCCTCAGTGGAACCAGCCAGGCCAGCGCCAGCGCCCATACCTGCTGGTGAACCTGAACCTGAGGAGCCTGTACCTTCAGTGCCCTTAAGTGAGCTGGGGGATGATTCTCTGGAAGGCTTGAGAGCTGCCTTCAGTGGTCTATCCGTGTGAGGACCTGAAGGCAAACAGAAGGAGAAGAAGAAGCAAGCAGTGGACATGGGAGCCGAAAGGGTACACCCTGGAGATGGATACGGACCATCCAACGAGGCCCCCTTCAAGGACACACCTGTGGAGAGCGCGCCGAGCGCCTCTGTTTTCCCTGCAGTATCCTCTCCAACAACCACCACACTCCCAGCCACACATCCAGCTACATCCTCACCCACAACCACTCCATCTATGGCTATGGGTCTAGGCTTTACTGGAATGCCTTACCCCACCTATGCTGTGACTCCAGCCGCGACTGTGCCACCTATGGCAACGGCAGTCAGCGAACCAGTGGCATCGAGCTCCACCTACAGCGGTGTACGTGAGCCTATGCCGCGCGGATATGAGGATGGCTATCACAGACCTGCGGCGGGCGTGTACATGACTGGGATACGTGGCCATGCGGCTCCCGAACCTGGCTACACTATGCCAGCACCTGGTTTCACTTTCCTGAGTGGCCTACGTGGCCCTGAGTCCCTTGGTTGAAGGAGTAGAGGATCTGGAAGATCCACCAACAGGTCCCTGACGCGGTTGGAGATAAAAGGGGCTCTCTGAGTAGCCACCTCTGAACTCGATGGTGATCTCACTCTAGAGATTCGGGCTAAACTGGAGCCCCTGATTTCTCACCAAGCGTCACCTACCACCATGGAAGTTTCACCTCATCGCGTACAAGCCAATCACCTGGTGGCGGGGCTGACGAACACCCTGGGAAGCCTGAGGAACCGACCTATGCCGACCCCCGCTGTGATGCCAACAAGACCATTTATACCAAGAACGGCCCTGCCCCCCTACAGCCACTTGGAGAATTCCACGAGAGCCGAGCTGGACCGGTTGGGGCTGACAGCCCTAAGGGCAATGGTACACGTGGAGGCGTACGGCTCTAGTGACCTAGGCAGGGACCCCTCTGACGATGAGCCGCCGTCCATGACTTCTGCTTCGCCCTCGGAGGACAACAACACTGAGGACCCCGAGAACCCGAGCGGGCAGAAGAAGAAGAAGAAGAGGAAGACCCAGCGCCCTGAGGGACGCAAGTACCAGGAGGCTAAGGCAATCGCCACCTCGAGAATTGTGGTGAACTTGCCTGAGTTCACAGGGGAGGATCTCAGCGAGTTCGCTGAGAACTTTGGCCGGTTCCTCAGGATGACCCGCCAAACCCGTGCTAGTGGGCGAGTCAAGTGCGATCTGCTCCTGCAGTGCTGCAAGACTAAGTACCTTGAGAAGCAGGTCAAGCAGATGGTGACAAAGTCCGCCACCTTCGCAGACGTGTTGGTTGCCTTGGAGAGGCAGTACCCGAGCTGCAAAACCGACCTCTCCATCAGGGCCGCAATCCAGAACCTGGCCGTGCTGCCCAACAACCCCAAACCAGCCAGCATCTCCGAGCTACAGGCCGACCTTGACCACTGAGTGGGGCGACTGATGCCTGGTTCCTACGGCAGCGACGAGCTGCTCTTCTGGTCGGTGGCCAAGCTCCCTCGGGAGCTGTGGATCGGGTGCCCGTCAACGGCAGAGGCAAGACCCCTCGATTACGAGGATTTGTCTGTGCTACTTTTGGAGCTGGCGCTAGAGAAAGAAAGCGACCAGTACCTGAACGCCTACCGTCCTGGGGGAGGAGGGGGAGCCAAGGCTGTGGGTATCAAGGACACCGACCCGGACAGGGGACTACCCCCAAAAATGCTCGTATCATGAGCAATTTTCAAGATCTCTTCCGGTGTGATGCCAGAGACGAGCAGGGCTTCCTGCTTCACGCCCCTGACTGCAATCAGCATGATTGCTGCGTGGTCCAGGGGAAGAAGCAGGAGACCAACACCGGCGGCAAGGCCAAGCTGCCGGACCACTACAGGTGTACCATCATCTGTGCAATCTGCGGGAAGAGGAAGCACTACGAGGATGAGTGCTACCATAAGCAACGCCCATCGGCGAGGCTTAAGACGGAGAACGCCAGTGGCAAGGGCGATGGCAAGGGCAACGCCAACAAGGACAATGGCCAAGGCAAGTCCAAGGGCAACGGCAAAGGAGAAGGTGGCAAAGGCAAAAGTGGACGAGAAGGCGATGACCGCAAGCCTGACAAAGACAAGAACGCGAACCCGTCGTGAGGGAACCCAAATCCTACGCCAGGGGGGAACTCTGAGCCATCTGGTGGGCAACCCGACACGGGACCTAGGACCGGTCCCCAGACGCAAGGCCAACAAGAACAAGCGGTGGGGGGCTCCACGAGATGGGGAAGGGCAGTGTGCGGGCTGCAATCACCTCTGAAGGGTATCTGTCGGACGTGGACGTCAGATTGCACGATATGCACGTGCATGATCAGGTATTTATAACAAAGAACGATGAGCATGTTCAGGAAGGTTCAATGAAGCAATGATACATGATATGTTGTGGAGGGTGTGGAAAAGTAAGGTTAAATGAATCCTTCGTCTTTCGTGCTTGGTTTGCCTTTTCGTTTGCTGGTGCGGAGCACCATCAAAAAAAAAGCCTTATTACGTTTTTAGCCATTTTCGGGTCACCTTTCTATGTCGGAAATGGAGCCGGGTGGTGACAAACAAAGGCAAAAACACTCTTTTGCCATGTGTTTAAGCTACCAGCGCAAAGACGGGGAGGGTGCATTAGGCAAGATCAGCGACACAGGGCCAGGGCGCAAATAGCATAAAATTGTCATATTCATAACTCGGGCCTATTGTATCGGTTTGTGACGAAACTAAGGGCAATTTTGGTCAATTTGGGGTTGTTCTCCTCATTATTGAGCTTCAAAACGCGGCTGCGTGCGCTCTAAACCGTCAAATCCAAAAGCGGTGGTAAATCAAAATGACGGCGGTTTTTCAATTATACAGCAGGATGCAGCTTTTGAAATCATTCATAAATCTGGTCTTAGATCGAAATTTCGTGCACTGTAGCCCGATTTCACTTTGGACAGTCAAAATGAAGGATCGCAGATGCCGGTCACTGCAAAATGCACGCGTGCACAGCAAATAAATAATATGGCAAAGAGATTTCTTGGGATTCGGGGACTGTGGCTTATATATAGTGTTGTTCGGCATCCAACTTTGCTATTGCACCTTTAAATCGCATCCCTAGCTTATATGGAATTAGTGGATGCTGGTAAAGAAGTGAAAACCTTGTAAACGTCCTAACTTTGCAAAACAGCCATGATTGATCAGAACAAATATGACCGCGTGAATCAGGTCTCCGAGGCGGTCATTTAGAGGGGCTGCATCGTACACGTTTGAGGTATGTTTTGTTTCGGCGCACGGGTTGTATATAATGGCATAAGGACTGCTTTTAGAGGGGGGCGGGGCCCCATTCCCCAGCCCCCCAATTAAAGGCCCCCCATGGGGGGGGAGGTGAGCGTAGATGAGAACCGGTCCAATGCCCGCAAGCGCTCCCACAAGGGTTTTCTCAGTCTTTCAGCTCCTATTGTTCCTCTCCTGCTGCTTGCTGCTGGTGTAGGGTTCCTGCTACTTGTTTTTGATGGAACAAATGTTTTGTTGATGAAATACAACCAATACAGGATAATCCAAGCCAGAGATGAGCAAGTAGAACTCAAACAGGATCAAAGAATGAAGGGCTGCAGTCAGAAGAGAGTTAGGTAACAAGGATATCAACAATAGACTACAGCAATAGACAATCAATGCAACCTGGTTACATGATTGAGAAAAACTGATTGGAAAACTGCCCCAAGGGCTCGCAATCCATATAGTGCCATCCTGAGATGTGCAATCTTTTGTTTCCGGTCCCGTAGGTGCTGAGGTGGCATGGCTTGTGGCGCTGAGGTCACTGCCATGTCACATGGGATATTCCTACTTAGCTACGCTGACTGGGAATTGAAACCAGGACGTCTCAAAAAGAGGTGCCACAGCCCCCTAGGGTGCAGACCACTAGGATAGCTAAGCATTCATGAGAAAGCATAGATAAGTCTATAGGATCTGCCTCAGTATGTCAGTGCCTCAGTCAGTCAGGAAATGATGTTTTAGTTCACATTGCTTGGGGTTTAAGGGGTCTACACAACATCCTCGTTTATTGTCTGGTTCTATAGGTCAAAACGAGCTATCACCCTTTTTGGTCAGGCCAATACTAAGATAAAAATGTAGATTCACTAAGAGGATCTCTAATACAACTAACGTCTACTCTAAAGCAATGGAAAACCACTTTTTCTTACTTCCCCCTTTGTGCTCTGATGGCCACCACTGTCGCATTTCAGGAAAAAGGGAATTTTTCTTGGCCTTTCCTTGGTTTCCACATCTACTTTAAAATACCTATAGCCTCCCCTGCACAAAGAGCGCTTTACCATGGCTAGCGCCTTTTGCTGCATTTGTCGTGACAATTACCTACAGAAAGCTCAGCGCTCTTGGCGCTGCAGGGGTTTCTGAGGCTTTGTGGGGTTAGATTAGCGTATGCAAAGACCATATGCATATGCATCCCTCCCTCCAAGCTGCAGCGCGACACAACCCAACGGTAGACTCTCACAGGGCGTTTGCTCTGAGTCCCTTGGAACCTACTGGCGGCAGCTGTCCTGGTCCTAGGGTGAGGGGGCGACGAAAATAATGAAATAGCCCCTTGGTGGGGTCTCTGGTTCTGGTTCAGTCTCCTGATGCTGCTCTTCGGCCCAAACAGCGGCCTACTCAGCGATGCTGGTCGAGGATATCTGCACAACAGAGAATGGGGGGATGAGAGACGAAACCACGCAAAACGCGAAGCGCAACACTAAAATCCGTCAAATGACGGCCTAGAATTTTTCTAAAGGCACACACCTGACCAGAATCCCATTGTGCATCAGATGCACATTCTTATAAAAATTCTGGTCATCTCTCGAATTTTTAAATCCAGGAATTTCCACATTGAAAAAGGCGGCGTGCCGGAGCGAGTCCTAGCAAAGCGCCGGAAAAACAAGAAATAAGAAGATTTTAAACGTACGTCACGTATAATGACGGAAATGACGAGACACACATAAATAAGTAAACATAGGTATTCCACCCATGCTCAAAGGCAAAATCAAAATTCAAGAATTCAAGAATTCAAAATGACTACAATAAACCAGGTATAAACATGCAGGTTTGTCCTCGTCTCGTATGCAGCATGCACATTGCTTGCCTCGTGTCTCCGTGAACGAGCCTTGTAGCAGCGCTAACAAACGATAGTGGGCTGGATTAGAAAGATTGCAGATGATTAGAGGTGAGATCGGGTGATTAGAACATACACACGAGTGCATAGACGCTTGTGTCTCGCTTTCTCCTTTTCCTTGCTTCGCTCTCCAGCGGTACGTAAGCCAAGTAAGCCCAGGAGGGGCCACCCCTTGGTAGATTTTGTGATTGTGGTACAGATTGGTAGGAAAAAGGTGATTGACAAAGGTGGTTGCAAACCTCGTGCATGACCGTTCATGCATATGACGCATTAAAGGGTAGGCAGCGCTTGATGCGCAGGGTAAAACCTTTGTTTAGGTTACCCAGGGACTCCACCCTGCGTTCTTTAAGAGAATGGGTGGAGTTCCTTAAGCTTGCTTGCTTGTACTGGGGTTCAGGAACAGTGTATTATAGGGCAGCCTGAGAAGCGTATAATACGTGGAGGCTGTCTTGGTTCCTCAGTCTTGAACCCCAGTCATTGGCCTTTGCTTAACGGGCGGGAAGGTCAGGGTGAATTGGTGCAGCTGCAGTTGCCCTCGGCGACTCTGAATTTTTCGCCCAAGCTAAAACGGGCGCTGATCACACAATCAAGAAACTGCCCCTCAGCCAGGAGTGGCGAGGGCAGTCTGACCTCTTCAACATCCCCACTGTGCACGCAACCCGAGCATTCCTTCCCGCTAAGCCCTAACAAGGAAACGCGTTGTGGCGTCCCTGTTAGCCCACAGTCGCTTAGTAGCGCTGTGGTCTCTTGTCCCTTTCACAGGCAGGCCACTAGCTTAGGCGGCTCAAGTTGCATAGTCAAAATGCGCCCAAAACTGCCTCTCCACGGCACCGCGCAAAGAAAGTCCTTTCGGGGGCGACGTAAAACACAAGAACCAAAAATCCTGTGAAAAGCAATTAACTCGTCCATTTTCCTTTTTTTTTCAACAAAACCGACTGCCCGGGAAAATGATTTATTTCCACCAAAATGAAGTTTTTTTTCGGAAAACCACAACTTTTTGTTTCCTATACCACCTATGCTTTGCAATAGAAACACCCATGAGCTTTCAATGTTTTGGAAAACCAGTTTTCCGAAATTCATGTTGCACGCTGCACGAAAAGAAGCATCTTTTGGCACTCCTTCTTTGCGCGAGGCCTCGCGCAAACACCAACAAAACAGCGCAATAAAATGCGTCACAGGGAAAAATGTGCCGCACAAGGTGACAGCATAAAGGTCGTCGAAGAAGAAATGCATAGCGCGAGCCCTCGCGCATAATATATCAGAACAAGCGAAGAAATTACTTTTTCTTCGGAACAGTTTGCATCTTAGAACCCAATGCCTTAGCAACGGACGTCTTACCCTTGGGCGGTGGCTTTGCGGGCTTGCTTCTTGGTTGGGACTGACGGGCTGGCTGCTTGAATGGGGCTCGGGCCCGGGTCTCCTCGGATCTCGGCTTCGCTGCCACTTTCTTCGCTGCCTTGCCCTGGGAGACCTGCGCTTCCTCCTCCTCTTCATCCCCATCGCTCTCGTCGGATTCTGCACCGGTAACCGACTCCGCTGCCTGAGGCTTGGAGGCAGTCTTCTTCTTCTTGGGGGCTGGTTCCCCACATGTAGACTTCCGCTTTGCAGGGGCCAGTGCTTCTGCAGCTTGACCTTTCTCAACAGTCTCTTCCTCCTTCAGCGACAACGCATCAGAACCCACCTTGTCATCGCGAACCCAAAGGGGAATACCACGGTTTGACCAGTTGGCGTGCTGGTCCCAATCACCAGACGCGTCCAGTTTCGACCATTGTGTCAATACGTGGTTCAACTGAGTCTGCACTCTGTTGACCCAATCGGAGAGATTGTCGGAGGTAACACCAAGAAGGTACATGCGAGAATCCGGCTCGATGGACGCGATCTTGCACAACAGATCCGGCTGATGATCAATGAACACAAACATAGGCTTGAAGCTCTAATCCTGCTTCAGGTAAAAGAGGTGAGTGTCGAAACACAACATAACCGTCGTTATCGGAAACCGACCGAGAAATTCAACAGGATCCATCTCCTCTACTTGAGTAGGTCCAAACGTCACATAATTCGGAATCTGCAGTGAGGAAGAAGTTATTGCGCCAGGCCTCGCGCAAAGAGCGGACACAATGAGGGAATTATACCTTTCTCGACCAGTTATCCCGTGACGAAATCAGCAACCAGCGAACGTCAAACGTTGTAGGATCCCCTGCAGGCTTCGGTTTGACTGGCCAACTGAAGATGGGAACACGTAACATGTTAGCCATGCGCAGCGCGTTGAAATCATTGTTGAGACACCTATCTGTTTCCGTCTCCAGCACGTCGAACATGTTGTCAACAACAGTTTGAGAGCCGCAGATAAGGGTATCGGCACGCGCCATCTCTTCATACAGCCAGGCTGGGCACATCATCTCAGGAGCAAGATGTTCAAATATGTCGCCGTTGATGACAATCAGGTTCTTGTCAATCTGGATAAACCGCCTCGGGGGATTGTGGGCCAACACTGCAATTCGGGTCGCCTTAATTGTGATAGTTTGACTTGACAGTAATGGATCCTGCTGTTCCACTGTCTTGAAGTCACCAGTAACGCCAGCAGCTGGGGGGACCACACGGCTCTTGGTAGGCTCTTGTCCCAGGAGCTTTTGGACGTTGAGGATTTTCAGGGCAGCGGGTTTGCCTTTCTCTGCCACCTGCCACAGTTGTGCGCAAATCATGGATTTCCATGCCGGCCATGGAGCGCAACCTTTGCCTTCAGGTTCGCGCCAATAGCCCCATGTACCAAGAGTCACCTTCAGGGCAGGCCTTCCAAGTGCAGCAACCCCTTTGCGGGTCCGCATGTCTTTGGCTAAAGAACAGAAATGGCGAAAGTGCGGCGCACCAATGCAGAAGCGGAACCCACGTTGCGTCGATGGTACACACCATTCTCAGGTCCAACGTACTGGCCGTTGTGCGGGTGTTCCAGATGCATTGAGACCCACTGGTCAAGGATGATGTCGTCAATCGAATTCGGCAAGGATTTAAGGGTTGTTTTTTCTTCCTGCATCACTTCTGGGACTTTCTTGTAGAACTCCGGCAACAGGATCCCGTCCAGTTTCTTCAGTGCGGTCTTCGTGACCTTCTCTCCTTTGTCGTGGAACTTCTGCGGACCTTTCACAGCTTCCGGACCAGCATAGTAGGCAAACGTCAGAAAATCTTTCGACAAATCATACGTTTTGTCCTGAAAGTGACAATGTTATGCGCGAGGCCTCGCGCAACGAACAGCATCGAAACAACGATTAATGAACATACGAATTGACCAGGCTGCTTCAGTTCAGCGGTTGGAACCAGGGCACCCATCTGCACAGCATTCACAATGGCGATCTTGAGATTGCTGTACGTGTCAGCCAGGCCTCGCCGCCGCTGATCTTCAACACATCGAATGAGGTCATCTGCTGCCTCATACAGCGGTATTAGCTCAACGTCTTGTGCGCTCTCTTGTGCTTGTCCCGCCAGCTTTGCACGGAAGGCCCACGGTGTCGTAGGCTTCAGAATATCGGCGATGCATGTAGTATGCCACTGCTGCAGATCCAGACACGCTGTGCGTCGCTTCTCCCGAATCTTCGCAATTGCTTCCACGCTGTGCTGTCCAGATACACACCAATAATCGCCATCTGCAAATATGGGACACCTCTCTGCGCGAGGGCTCGCGCAACGAGAAGAGCGAACAGTCGGTTGGCAACATACTATTATCTTCCCAGAGAACGACGTGTAATGGGCCTGTTGGCGGTGCTGCTTTGAGTAACTCAATACGCTTTTGCAGTAACTTCGTATCTTTCGGTCTAATCTGCCCCTTTGTCTTCCCCTGGTCAATTCTCACGTTGTCCAGCTCAACCTCACCTGCTTCCGATCCGGTTTCAGGTGGTCCTCGATGTCAGTACCCAAAGTTAAGCCAGGATCTGGTTTTTCCTTCTTCTTACGCCCCTTCTTTGGTGTTCCAGCCTCTGATCCTGAGGTCCCAGGGTCATAGTTGGTATCTTCTCGTTCCTCGGCTGTTTTTTTGGCGGGGCTTGCCATTCTGCGATAAGGAGAAAGCCTGTTTTGAAGGAAACATAATATTGAAAAGGGTTAAAATCGTCGTGGATAATGCATATGTGAGGTGCTTTTAGCGAATACGAGTACAGTATGGTTGAGAATGCAAAACTGCAGGGGCTCGGCACTGTTTTTGACTGTCAACCTTGCGCGAGGCCTCGCACGAGAGAGGGGGTGTACTAACCTGTTGTTTTATGCTGTTTGCGCGAGGCCTCGCGCATCACTGCATGTTCTCTAATCTTCTTCGAACGTTTCGCAGCATGTCGGCCTCTCTCTCTTCCTCCAACAGACTGCGTTGGGGGATCAGCTCCGACAGTTTTCGCTTAAAACCAGCCTTAAGCGGCACCTGCTGCGTTAGCACCAACAACACAGACACAAGGACTTGTTTGTAGTGGTTAGAACCCTTTGAAATTAGTAGAGACGGTGGAAAGTTAGGTACACCCCTGCGCGGCCAATGCGCCTGAATTGTACAAGTAGGCTCAGCACACCACCTAACCCAAGGCACATTTACACGCTCTGCGTTCAAGTAAGCAGTTAACCGCTGACGCACGGAATTGACAAGGGAATTGGGGATTTTGCACACCTTCACCCTGTGACCTTCTTTGCGGATGATGATGAGATGATACAGATCGTCAACATCTTCATTGGCTACTGCACCTCTGTTTTGGCCCTTCCTTGTCACAAGGCTCGAAAGCAGACTTTCACAAAACTCCTCGGCAAAAGCCTGTCAAGGCACCGCTGTGTGCCATGCAGTGTGGCACAATAGCGCAGTCGCAACAGTGCGTTCGTATTTTAAAAGTGTGTCCCCCATGTTCAATCGGTCTAACAGACAGATAACAATCTGCAATCCCCCAGAAGCAAAAACACCCGTGTTGGCCGTCTCCCTGGCCCAATTGCACTGTCTAACGAGGTGACCTAGGTATAGTAACATAGGACAGTATTGTGTTAACAGAACCCGTATGGCCTTACACACAGCGTAACGGAGGCGTCCTCGCCGATTTACAGGAAGTGCCAGCCCAAGGGAATGACATTTTCTGTTAAGGCACCGTATGTGGGGGCCCATACCCAACAGCAGTGCGCCAACAGTTATCTCCATTGTGATCAGCTTGGGAAAATAGGGGACTGTGTCACCGCTGCGCAACAAACCTTTACGGAAGAAAGTCACTATCGGCCAAAATGAGCGAAATGTTTGTGTAACGCAAAACTTGTACGCGTGCCACAAACCATACAATATAGGGTGTGACCGCAAGAAAAGCCGGAAATTCCAACCTGTTGTTTTTTCACCGTACATAATCTTACAAATGCGGTAATGGATGTTCTCATCACATAGAACAGGCACGACTGGTCGAGTGTGCTGCGCCAAGTCCCTAGTGAATTGCAATAGATTAAGCATCGAGACGTTGCCGCTCACCTTTTCTTTAGGTTTGAGGTTTGACGTTTGATTTTGCGGGTACTAGACGCCTTTCGGCCCCGGGGGGCCACCTGGTCGGGCCAGGTGATATCCTCCCCGGCGGGTCCTAGTGGGGGGCCCTCCAAGACGCACCCCCTGCCTGGTGGCGGAGTCCTCAGGCTCACAGAGCTCGGAGCCCCGTCCTTCCCCGGCTTCCCCGTTTCGCCACTCCCCGGTCCGTGCATCAATTCGCAGCCGTGGCTGCGGGCGCTTACCAACTGCGTCGCCCCCCTAATGCGTGGTCGCCCGGGGCGCCGGCGCCGCCTGGCCCGTGCTACTGGCTTGTCACCTGTGGGACCCCCTTGGGCTGGCGCGGAGGCTGCCTAGCCTAGGGGTTGGGGCGTGGCGCTGTGTGCCACTACTGCCTTGGCGGGTGCAGTGCCCCGTCTGTGTGTGCGCGGCGCTCGCGGCCAGTTCGGGGGGTTCGGGCCGGTACCTGGTGTTGTGTCTCTCTCGTTTCCCCCTCCCCGCCCCGCGTGTTCCGCGCTGCGTCCGGGTGTCCCTTACCCTCGCTCGCCCATACACCATTCCACGCGGTCTGTGCGTTCCGCGCGCTCGGTCCGGTTGCCATTCCGGCAGTCCCCGCGTGTCCCTTTCGTGTGTGTGCGCTCGCGCTCTCGCGGTGTCCGCTCCCCCCCCCCTGGGTGGTGTGGCGTGCGCATCTCGCGTGGTCCCGGCACTGCGCGCTGGTAGGGCCGTTCCACGTTGTCCGTGCCCTTTGCGTGTCCTGCCCAGGTCCCTTGCTCCGTCTGGCGTGCTTGGGGGGGGGGAGGTCCAGTCCCGGTTCCCCCCTACTTGGCTTGGGGTTGTGGGGGTGGCGGCAGGACGTCCCCGGGGGGGGTGCCCTCTACCGTTGCGTGGGGCGTCTGGGGTCATGCGCTCCCCCTCCCCTGACTGCCCGCCCACTGGGCGGGCTGTCGGGGTCCGCGATCCACGTGTTGTGGGCGCGGGCGTGCGGGTGTGGGGGCCCTGCTCTGTCCCTTCGGCCGGCACGCCCTGTGGGGGCTGCCCGCCGCGGGGCGGGTCCGTGGCGTTCATATGCTGGGGGGCGGGCTGGGGGGGGGGGGGGGGGGGGGGCGCCGTACCCCCCGGTTGTGCGGCCGGGGCGGGGCCTGTAGGGCGGGGGGTCGCTCTGCCTGGTTCTGTCCCTCTGCCTTTCCTGGGCAGGCAACAAAGCGGGCGTCACTGGCGTTGTGCTGTCCATGGGGGGCGTGGCCCCCCATACCACTCCGGTTCGTGCTCACCAGGCTTCTGTGGGTACGATCTGTGCAGCGTCCTGGTGCGCAGGCGCGGGCTCGCTTGTTCTTCGCGGCCCCCATGGGAGCCGGCAGCCGGGACGGGGGGGCGGGTCGCACTCCTGCTCCTCTCTCGGGCGGGGCGGGACGATCCCCCCTGCCTCGGGGGGTGGGGGCCGGGGCCCCCGCGGCTTGCGGGCCGGTGGGGGGGGGGGGGGGGTGTCGCGCCGCGGCCTCCCTGCTCTCCTTCTGGGCGGCGGCCTGCGGTACTCCATCCTGGCCCCCTTCGTGTCGCCGGCGCGCTCCCTTCCGGCGTGCGCGTGCGGTCGGGGCCGGAGTGCCGCCCCGGGGTGGAGGGGGGTGAGGGGCGGCCCGTGGACAGCTCCCCCGGGGGCCCTAGCAGACCTGAACCCCCCCTCTGTCATCCCTGAGTGGGCTGTGGTTACAGGAGGGTCATGTGGGGCGCGGCCCCCTTACTGTTCCGTTGTGCGCGTTGCTCCGGCACGCCGGTGTGGGCTCGCGGGAGCAGGGCCAGCCGCCGCTCCCCCCACCGCTTCGCCGTCCCTTCTGGGGGGGGGGGGGGGGCGCCCCCCCGGCTCCGGGGGGGCGGAGGGCCGCGCCTGTGGCTCCCCAGCTGGGGTGGGTGTGGGGGGGGGGGGCGCTTCCCCGCCCGCTCTCGGGCCTGAGTGGGAGGGGGGGGGGGCTTTGGTCCCTTGGCGACGCCTCCTGAAGGCCGGGGGGGGGGGGCATGGCATTCCTGGCCCTAGGGGCCAGCCATCGGCTGGGGGGTCGCGCCCTTCCCCCGCCCCCCTCTACCTAGAGTCGGATCCTCGTGCAGGCCCTCGCTGGGGACCCTCATCCCCCCTACCGTTGTCGCGCGGCGCTGGCCGGCCGGGGGTGGCCGTGAGGGTTAGCGGTCAGTGGTTAGCGGGCTGCGGGGCAGCAGGTTCCCCCCCGCGCTCGTTGTCTCCGCACTCTCTCCCGTGGGAGGTGGCACGCTCTCATGTGTCGTGCCGTACCGTGGGGGGGGCGTTGGTCGGGGGGGCCAGCCCCCCCCCCCCCCGATCTCTCGTATCCGCCGTCTGGGCCATCACCTGCGCTGCCGCTTGTGTGGGGGCTGGGGCTGTGGCGGCGGCGGGTTGTGCCGGCGGTAGCGCCAGTGGGCGAGGGCGCTGCGCAAAGCCCGGGGGAGCCAGTTGTTGGCGTCCGCATCTGTGATGCGGAGCACCGCTCCCCCTTCCAGGAAGGCCGGCCACGTCTGCTCCATGTCGGGCCACGCCGCCCGGATCACTGACCTAAGGACCCTCTCATGGTCCTCTGGGGCTGCCCACCCCCCCGGGGGTACCTCTCGGTTTCCTCCGTCTCTCCGGAGGAGCACGGCATCGAAGGGCCGGTTCCTCGACCTCCTGGAGGTCCCCTGGTTGGCCCAGCACAACCACCCGTACACCTCCCCCACCAGGGGGAGGGTCTCTTCCCCCACAGGGTCCGGGACCGCGCCCCAGTCCCGGTCCCATGGCCGGTCCCCCTCTGCCCCTCGCGCAGGCCCCCCTCGCTGCCCCTGCGCCTGCAGCGCCGATGCCGCGCCCCGCCCCCCCTCCGCCGAGGCCATCCGCGCCGGCTCCGCCCTCGGCGCGGGGGCGGCTGGCTGGTGCCGGGGTCGTGGGGGTTGGGGGGGGACGAGCTCGCCAGCGTCAGGGTCGATGTGGTAGAGGTGGTGGTGGTGGTGGTGGTGGTGGTGGTGGGTGTGGTGTGCCGGCATCTGTTGGATGCCGGGAGAGATGCACCTCACCGGCTGCACGTCGGGCTGCGGGGGCGCCCCGCCCTCTGCCCCCCTCCCTTCGTCCCGTCCTCCCCCCTGGGCTCCCATGCCCCGTCCCGCCTGTCTCTTGGGGCCCGCGGCGCCCTTGCCCTTGCCCTTGGGCCCCTTTCCAGCCCCTGCCCGTGTCGCGGGTCCCACCTCCCGTCCCCCACGCCCTGGCCCGCCCGCTCACCCACCTCCCCTCGCCCTGCCCCCTGCGCCTGGGCTCCCTGCCCGTGCCCCTGCGCGCCCTTCCCGTGCCTTGGCCCCTTCCCGGCCCCCTGCCCCGAGTCGCGTCGTCCGCTGCCTGCGCTCTGCTCCCCCCCGCTGCTGCGCCCTTGCTCCCTGCCGCGCGTGACCTGGCCTGCTCCTTGCGCGCGCTCCTGGGCATTTCCCTCTTCGCCTCCTGCCCCCCGCTCCGCGCTCCCGTGGCTGGCACGCCGCTCTGCCTGCGCGCCCTCCCGCCCTTCCTGAATTACGCGCCGGGCGTCCCGCTGTCTTTGCAGCTGCGATAGCGTGACGCCGAGCGGCGAGCGCTCGGACGCCGGGGGGCGGACGTGCCGCTCCCGCCCCGGGGGGAAGGGCTTGGGGGGGAACGGCTTGGGGGGGCTGGTGTGGGTGTGGGTGGGGTTGGCGTGGGCGCGGTACTTCGCGCTCTCCCTGCCCACTGCTGCTGCTGCGGCGGCAGCCGGCGAAGCGTCCGCGGCCCGTGCGGGGTTCTTCCCTCGCTTGCGCAGCGTGCTGGGGGTCGCGGCGTGGCCAGCCGAGGCGGTGGCCCGGCCCGCCGGGGCCGCGGTCGCAGCCCCTCGCGCGCCCTCCTCGTTCTCCGCTGCTGCTGTGGCGGCCGCCGGCAAGGCGCCCTTGGCCCGTGCGGGGTCCGTCCCCCGCGTCCGCAGCGTGCTGGGGGTCGCGGCGTGGCCGGCCGAGGCGGTGTCGCGGCCGGCCGGGGTCGCAGCCGCAGCCCCTCGCGCACCCTCCTCGCTCTCCTCCGCTGCTGTGGCGGCCGCCGACGAGGCGCCCGTGGCCCGTGCGGGGTCCGTCCCCCGCTTTCGCGGCGTGCTGGGGGTCGCGGCATGGTCAGCCGAGGCGGTGGTGCGGCCCGCCGGGGCCGGGGTCGCAATCCCTCGCGCGCCCTCCTTGCTCTCTTCTGCGGCTGCGGCAGCCCTCGGCGATGCGCCCGGTTCCTGCGCCAGGGCTACCCCCCGTGTCGGCGGCGTGCCGGGGGCCGCGGTCGGGGCCGCGGCGTGGCTCGCTGGGGCTGCGGTCTCCGTCTCCTGCGCGTCTGGGGCCCCCTCCCGGGGCGCGGCGGCGGGGCTGGCTGCTTGGGCGGCGGAGGCGGTCATCTCGGCTGGCTCAGGCTCCCGGGCCGGCGGTGGCGGCCCAACCAGCACCGCCGCCTCCGCCAGCCTCCGCTCCTCGCGCTCCGCGAGGGTCTCCCCCGTCCACTCCGGGGAGGAGGTGGGGGAGCGGGAGCAGGACCGGCGGTGGTGGCGGTCGTCCCGCTGGGGGGATCCATCGGAGTATGCCATCCCTGTTATCCTGGTAGGCATGCGTGGTGGCAGGCGCGCCCTTCCAACTACCTCCTGGTGCATCAGTGCTGTGCCGTGGGCAGTGCCGTGTGTTGCTCTGCGGGAGGGAGGGGGGGAGGGGGTGGGGGGCCGGCTGTGGCGTCAGCCCCGCATGGCCGGGGGCCGGCGGCCATCCACCGGCACTGGGAGGGGAGGCGGGGGAGCCACGCGGCCCACGCGTCGCGCCATAGCTTCCAGTCTGGGGCGGGGCCCAGGGCCCTGGGCCCCCGGGGGTCGTCGAGTGGTGTCGGGGGGAGCCGCACCAGGTGGACCCCCGTAACGGCGGTGACGTCCTGTGTTCGCAGGAAGGTGTGTACTCCGCCCCGCGCCGCGGGCGCCGGGAGGGGGGGGCGGGGTATGGGTGTTGCCCCAGAGAGGTGGGTGGGGGTGATCCTCAGGATCCGCCCCGGGTCCCCGCGGGTCGCGACGACGAGGAGGAGCAGGGGGGTGCCAGGGCACACTTGCCAGAGGACCTGCCCCCTGTAGTGGGCACCCCTGGTTCTGGAAAGGGGGGGGAACAGGTCTGGGTTAGCCCAGCCGCGGGGCGCGTGCGTCGCCGGCGGGAGGGCAGGGCACCAAGTGGGCTCCCTGGGGAACGCCTCGCAGACGATTGCGTACGGGGGGGTAGGCCTGGTGCAGTCGTACACCGGGTTGGTCGGCCGGGGGCGGGCGGACGCCTCGTCCGCGCCTTCCACGAACACCGTGACCTTGCCCACGTCCAGGTCCTCGTCCGGTGGGTGTAGAAGGTGGAGCGCCGCATCCAGCTCGGACACTCCCCCCGGGTATGTGGCCCGCGCCTGGTTCAGGTAGGGGGCCGCGTCCCCGGGGTAGCGCGTCTTGAGGGCGTGCAGCAGGGCTGGGGCGCTGCTGCGGAGGGACATGCCAGACCCTGCTCCCGTCAGCCGCAGGGTGTCCCCCATGGACAGGGGCCGGCCCGACCGATTGGACTCGCGCCACTCCATCCAGTGCCCGTAGAGGGCCGCCTCCAGGCCGATGAGCCCCGGCTGGACGGCGTTCACGATCCGGTGCATTGCCGGGAGTAGCGTAGGGGCCCTTGCCCCGTTCAGGGCGCGGACAGCCGGGAGGGCGGTCTCGTCGAGGAAAGCCCTCGCACTGCCCGCCAGGTCACACCGTGCGGCAGCGTGCGCTTCGTGTGCCTCCGCCACCGCGTCCGCCACCAGGCCCCGGACGGCCGCCTCCTGCGCTCTGCAGCGGGCCCTGGTGTGTCCCGGCCCATCCCCCCGTCGGCGTGGCATGGTGCTGCGGGCTCTGCAAAGGGCGGCGGCGGGTGGGGGTTAGGTTGCGAACACGTGCGACAGGTGCGCAACGGATGTGGGGTCCCGCAGGTGCACGTTGATCCACAGAAGGGCAGCGCCCGCGGGGCCCGCTCGTTCGTGTGAGGGGGTGTGTGCCCCCTCGATGCGCTGGTGCAGGGCCTCCTCTTCTGTGCGCCTGCGCGGGCCTGCGGGAGGTTCGGGCCAGGGGCACGCGGCCACCTGGGCGCACCGCGCGCACCTGTTGGCGCCTGTCGAAGCTGCGGAGGACACCGTGTCACGTTCCCCGCAGAGTCGGCAGGTGTGTGGGAGGTGGGAGGGCGGCGACCAAGGGTCGAGATTGCGGAGCCAGAGGTTGTCCGACCTCTGTCGGAGGGGGTCCCGGACCTCCAGCAGGCGCGCGCGGACGCGGCGCCGGTAGTCCTTGCCAAGCGTCTTCCGCTGGACCTCCTGCCACGTGTCGTCGGGGAAGATCCTGTGGTCGTGGAAGGCGGCGATGAGGTCGTCCCGGGCCGGGCGGGGGTGCCCCTGGGGGGGGCTCGCCATGTACACGTGGTGTCCGGTGAGGTGGGGCGTCAGCGCATCCCATCGGCACCCGTTCCCGGTGTCTCGGTGGAGGAGGGCCAGCAGGGTGCCGTCCGCGACTGCCTCCCAGCCCACTCGCAGCCCTTCGCAGCTGTCTAGCTCCTGGCGCAGCGCGGCTGCAATGCCGGTGGGGAGCATGAGGAGCAAGGGCCCCTAGGTGTCGCCCAGCCGGGACAGGGCGTCGTCGTATACCAGCCCCAGAGCTTTGAAGTGCGCCACGGCGAGCTGGGCGGCCCCGTCCTCTTGGGGGTGCCACCGGACGGTGGCCGCAGCGTGTCCCCACGTGCGTATCTCCGTAGCCCGGAGTACGTTGGCGGCGTGAAGGACGATGCGGGGCGGGACGGGTGTGCTGACGAGTGAGGACACGTCCCCAGTCCATCCTGTTTGCGGCCCCGGGGCCGCCTGCAGCCATCCCCCCGTCGCCGCATCCGACAGGTGGTCAGGTCCCGCCCCGCGGATCATGGTGGGTCTCGGCCGGGTGTCCGGCCCCCATCCCTTGAGCGGGATGGCGGCGTATTGTTGCGCAGGGGTCTCCGTGGCGCGCGTGGCGGCGCACCAACGGCTCCACACGCGCGCCCACTCCTCACCCACGATGCGCGCCTCCCATGCGGTCATGGAGCCGCGCCCGATGATCCACGGTGTGAAGAGGGCGTCTTGTAGGTGCCTCGAGAACCCCCCCGGCAGGTCCTGGTACGGATGGGGGCCCTCTTGGGGCGGGCACTCCAGAGTGCCATTCACGACACGGAGCGAGGCTGCGAAGTCCTTGTCAGGGCGCGGGGGAGGGGGAGGGTGGTCGCCCTCCGCCGCAGTGAGCCATCGCTGTGCCCGGGCCGCCGCGCTCTGGGGCTCGCGGAGGAGTTGCTCCAGCCGGTGGTTGCGAAGCTCCCATGCGAAGTCCCCCAGCCGGAGCATGTGGAGGAGGAAATTGTCCACAGAGGTCCCTCCCGGCGGGTCGTATCGGGCTATGGCGCGGAGCTGCGCCTCCGCGTCCTTGGGCACCAGTCCGGCGCAGAACACCTCCGTCCATGTGGCGCCTGCGGAGCGCCACGAGGCCACCCACAGGGCCTTGTCCCCGGGTGGGAGGCCGAGGGCCGCCTCGTGTACCGCCTGGCGGTAGCGGGGCCGGAGGAGCCGTGAGTGGGCGCATCCCACGTGCATGTGCACTGGGGTCTCCTCCGGACCGCCGCATAAAAGGCACGGTTGTGGGACGATGGCGACGCCGGAGAGCCGTTCCTTCCGGACGCGGAGCCTGCGCTGCACCGGCGTGTGGCCGTCTCGGGCCCGCGGCGCCCGGCGGTTGATGGCCGTCGCGGTGAGGTCCCGGGCGTGGACATAGGCCGTGGCGTGGGCCGCGCCCAAGGGTGTGTGTCCCTGGTGCGTCAGCGCATGGTCTGTCTGCGCCCATTGCGCGACCTCGCCGAGCACCCGCATCGTGGGGGGCTGAGGATCGAGATGGCCGTCACGGCTGGCGACAATGAGCTGGGCGTGGCCAGGGTCCGGGGGCGTGTTCTGCAGGACGGTGTCCTCGGACGCCGCCCAGTCCGCCTTGTGCAGTAGGGCGTCACTGTGGTGCGAGGTGGCTCAGACGTACCAGAACGGGTGCCCGGCGTGTTGCCCTCGCGCGTACAGGCTGTCCCGGAGCAACCTCAGGGGCATCTGGTTGACCACCCTCGCTGCGCCCGCGGGGACCCCCGTGGTCCGCTCGCGATCTGTGTGCCGCAGGAGGTGGAGGATGACTTCGACGTCCACCGTGTGGACCCATGGTCGGTGGGCACCGTATTGTAGGGGGAGGGAGGCGGCCACCCCCTCCCCGTCGGGCACCGTGCCCGAGATGGCCACCGCCCACGTGCGGGTGAGGTCGGCGGCGAGAGCGAAGCTGGTGGCGTGTCTGCAGGGTCCGCCCCCGGACGCGTCGGAAGAGGTGTGGCCCCAGGCCTCTGGGATCCAGTAGTATCCGGTGGGGCTGAGCCACCCCGCGTTGAGGTCGGCGGAGTGCCACCGGACGTCGGGGTGGCTGGGGGTCAGTTGGTCCACGCTCAGCGCCCTGGTGTCGCCTGGGCTGATCGCCGTGGTCGTGCAGCCGGATCTCCGCTCCAGTGATCGTGCTTGCCCAGGACCGAAGTGCCGTCACATGTTCCTTGAGCCACGCCGGGCCCCCGCGCTGGAGCACCACCAGGTGTCCCGTGTCCTCCGGCTGGTCCTCCAACGCGTGCACCGCCATGTGTGGGTCGTGCGGCACCCCCGTAGCCACCAGCAGGGCGGTGCCACGGGGGAGCCCATGGGGTTCGGGCTGGCCTGCCCCCACCTGCACTATTACCCACTCGGCCCGGAGCTGCGCTTGCCCCGTCGCTTGGGTGCATTGGTCGTCCGTGGTCACCAACCACAACGGCGTCGGCGCGTGGGGCCGGGGGCGCAGGGGCTCGGGCCATGCCACGTCCGCGTTAGGCTCTTGGTGCTCGCTTTCCGGGAGTACGTCGCGGAGGATGTACATGAGGGCTGCCGGCGGGTGGTACGCCGCCCCCCTGCGTGGGGGGGGATAGGCCGTCCCGGCGGCGGTAGCCCCCGACGTGGAGGTGCAGGCCGTCTGGGGTCACCAGTGGGCCGGTGTGGGCGTCCTGCTCAGCCCTCGTGGGGTGGACGAGTCTCAGGTAGGGGTCCCGTGTGCCGGTGGTGTGGAAGAGGTGGACCAAGGCGTCGCGCCACCTGGGGTGGTCGGTGGGCTCCTGCTCACGGCGGCAATAGTGGAAGTGTTCATCGGCGCATTAGTTGAGGCACTCCCGCACCGCCGTCGGCCACGGATCGTCGTTGTCGGGGAAGGGCTGGCGTGGCCCGTGGTGCCCATGCCACGGCGTTGTGTGTGGCACCGTCAGGCGGCACGTGTCGCGGTGTCGCAGCTTGGCGGTGCGCAGCGTGACGATGTTGCCCGGCGGGGACTGTAGTTGGACATGGGTCGCCCTGGGGCACGCGATGGGGTTGTACAGCCCCACTCTCAGGGCGGCCAGGGCCCGGGGTATGCGGTGGACCCAGTCGCCTCCCGTCAGAGTTGCGAACTCCGGGACGGGGTAGTGCACCTCAGGACATATTCCGTGCGCACCGGCTATTTCCCAGAACATCTTGGTGACCTCGGCGCGCACGGAGGTCGAGCGGTGGTGGACGAGTGTACCCACGAGGGCAACCGCTGCCTGCTGGCACCGCGTGGGCACCCGTGTGAGCCCCAGGATCCGGTCATCCTGCAGGCTGTCCCGCGAGGCGTCGAAGGCGTACCGCGCCCTGTCCTTCGCGACCTGGACCGTGATGTGGTCCAGGTGGCGTGCAGTGTCGGAGTCGTCGGCGATGAAAGGGGCGACGTACTGCGTCACCCCCCCGAGGATCGCCAGGATGACGTCCTACACCATTTTCGGTGGCGCGAGAGTGTTGAGGCACCAGTGGTGCACCGCCGCCAGGCGTAGCCGGTGCTTGCGCTGCAGGGAGAACTCCCCGTCCGGCTGCAGCTGGAATCCCAGGTAGGGGACGCAGTCCGCCGCTGGTACCCAGTGCCACGGGTTTTCCAGTTGGGGGCAGAGGCGCAGCTGCAGGCCCGGGACCCCCTCTGTGGTGGCCATGGCGCACTTGCGGGGGTTGAGCTCCATGCCCATCATCCCTAGGTACGCGGCCACCGCCTCCACGCTCTCGACGAAGTGCTGCAGCGTGTGGGCCACCACCAGCAGGTCGTCGATATAGGCCTGGATGAGGCCGTGCTCGACCCCTCCCGGCGGGCGCAGGCGGTGCCCCTGCGCCCTGACCAGGGGCTCCAGGAGGAGCGCGTACAGCAGGGGGCTCTCGGGGTTGCCCTGCCGGACGCCGCGCAGCATGTAGACGGGCTGCGTTAGCCCGTGTGCTGTGACGATGCGCAGCCTGGCGCACGTGTGGAGGAAGAGCAGGAGGTCGATGATGTCCGGTGGCACGGAGAGGTGGCGCAGGATGAGGTGGAGGGCGCCGTGTGGGGCGGTGTCGAAGGCCTTGCGGGCGTCGAAGGAGAAGTTGTAGTTGGGCCTTCCCTGCTGAAGCCGCCGCTGCGCCATGAACAGCGGGGGGCCTGTGTTGGAGCCAGGGAGGGCCCCCTGCTGCCAGTCGGTGACCACTCCGTGCCGTGTGAGCACTTCCGTGATGCGCTGGGTGAGGGGGCCCGTGAGCAGCTTCATGTCAAGCTGGCCCAGGGCTATGGGCCTGTAGTCGTCCAGTCTAACAGAGCCCGGTACTTTGGGGCTGAGCCAGATGTGCGCGTCCCTCCAGTGCATCGGCGGCGGGGCGCCGCGGAGGATGGCCCGGTAGGAGTGGACCAGGAGCCACTGTACGGGTGCTGGGAGGGCCTTGATGAAACGGGCCTCCACGTGGTTCGGACCTGGGGCCTTGCCGTCGGCCTTGTCCAGGGCGGACTTCAGGTCCTGCATGGAGTACTGCTGGACCTGTGTCCAGGCCCCTTCAGGGACCCGGGGGACATGGCGGCCGAGGACTGCCTGGAAGCCTGGGAGTTCCACCGGGCGTTTGTCATACAGTTCTCGCCAGTGGGCGCGAACTGCGAACATCACGTCGTGGGCCTCCGTGAGGAGCGTTTGGGTGTTGGGGACCCGGACGTTCCAGAGGCCTGACGGGCCCGGGGCCTCTACCTCCATGGCTCCCAGCACGGCTTTCCATCGCTGGGCGATGTCGGGGGCGTGGCGGCGCCAGAAGTCCTTGATGGCGCGCTTGCAGTCTGCCGCCAGGAGGGCGCGGAGCTGGCGAATGTCCTCCTCGAGGGCGGCTGCTTGCCTCTCCAGATCCTCCTGTAGCTGGCCCTGTGTGGTCGGGCGGAACCCGGGCGACACACCCTGCAGTTCCTCCGTGAGCCGGAGCGCCGCCTCGGACCGGATGCCATGCCTGGCTGCGTCCGCCTGGTACGCTGCCGGCGCGCGCGCTGCCAGGGTGTCATAGCGGAGGACCGCTGCCTGGAGCTGCTTTCCACTCTCCGGGAGGTCCCCCTCTGCCGTGTCCGTCCCCGCCGGGGACGGCTGCCGGCGTCCCACCACACGCGCCAGGGCGTCATGTGTCGCGTGGAGGTGTTCGAACACCTTGTCCACCGCGGCCGCGGGCATGGACCCGTAGTCGTGCTGCTCTGCGGGACCCAGCCAGGGCGCCAGGGAGGGTTCATCCTGCGCGGCGGCGACCGCCGCCCACAGGCAGTGTTGGACGGGTGCGGCCTCGGCGTCGTACGGGAGGAGGCGGCCCTCCGTGTGGCTGTAGGGGGTGGGCATCGTCGCGCGCCCTGCTGCGCTGAGGAGACCCAGCAGTGCCAGGCGGACCGGGAGGTGGTCCGAGCCGACCACCTGGGGGTGTGCCATGCCGCGAGCCCAGACGCTTTCCCGCAGGGACAACGGCAGGAGGGGCTCGTTGACAAGGAAGGTGTCCACCTTGTGTCGGGACGGGTGGAGCGTGGGGGTCATGTCCTCCTCGCCGCCTGCCGCGGCCCTTCAGAAACCGCAGGCCTCCCAGCCCGCTCGGAAATGCTCTGTGGCCGGGTTGGTGGGGACATCCATGTAGATGTTGGTGTCGCCGGCGATGACCACCGGGTGCCTCCCGCCGAGGCTGCGTGCCGTGGCATACATTTGTATGTCGGCCCAGAACGCCGCCCGTCCTGCCCACGGGGAGCAGCCTGCTTGCGGCCCGTGGACGTTGATGAGGGTGAGGCCTCCTTTGTCCGTGCGGATCTCCAGGGCCGCGGCCTTCCCGGCAACAATTTCCGTGAAACTGGGCACCTCGTGCTCCGCCACGTACTTGCTGCTGACCGCGGTGAGGAGGCCCCCCCCTCTCGAGGTGGAGGTGGCTCCCGTCTCTGCCAGCCGGCTGCTGAAGAAGGCGGTGTACCCCTTGTCCCGGAGCGCCACGGCCACGTGCATCTCCTGCGCCCGGGTGGCGATCCCTGTTTCCTGGAGCATGATGGCAAAGCCCTCCTCCTGGGGCAGCATGCCGGTGATGAGGTGCTCCTTGTCGGTGCAGGCCGACGGCCCCCGGCGCCGCCGGAGTGTATCCCGGAGGAACCGGTCTGGCAGCACGAGGGCGTTGCGCAGGTTCCACGCGAGGAGCCACAGGGCGTCGCCCGCCATGTCCTCCTGGAGTCATCTATCCCGCATCGGCATCGCCGCTGGGTTCGCCGGCACAGCCAGGGCATCTGGGTGCGCCGCATCCGCTGAGCCCGTTCCCAGCGGGGCCCACAGGGGGGCCCGGGGGACCGGGGGAGCCAGGGGGGCCAGGTGGGCCAGCCCCGCGGGGATGGACATGGACCCTGGCAGGGCCGCACCGCCGGCCCCCGGGGCCGCTCCGGGTGCCTCCTCATCTCCGTCTGCGTGGTCGGCTGCCTGGAGCGGGGGGCGCCGGGTGTAAGGGGCGTGCCATGGGGACCTCCGTGCTCTCCCCTGCAGGATGTTGGTGGCCGCCACCTTGTCGTCCGCCGGGGCTGCAGCGTGCACCGCGTGCCACGCCAGGTGTTCCAGCATTGCCCCGCTTGTGTAGTACTTGTCTGCACACAGGGGGCATTTCGTCGGCTCCGTGGCCCCTCGCGCCGGGGGGGGCGGCACAGAGTTCCGAATGGCGCCCTCTGCCGCTGGTTCGAAGGGCAGGTTGACCAGTGGCACCGTGTGTGGCGCCAGTGTGCGGCCCGGGGCCGCCGCATCGAGGGCTCGTGTCGCGGGCGCGGGCCAGAGACCCCGGATGGCATCGTGCTGCGCGTCTGCTTGCAGCCATGTTTGCCAGTGTGTGGAGCCAATTTGGCGGTCGGGCTTGCCCCTCCATCGCAGGTCGTGGAAGCCCTGTAGCCAGTCGTACAATGCGGTCGGGACCGCCAGCTGGAGCTCTAGGTCGGCGGGGTGCGCCGCTGCCGGTCACACCCCCGGCCTCGCCGCCCGGGCGTTGTCCTTCAGCCTGACCTGGAGCAGGATGGCGTGGTGTTTGCCCTCCCGCAGCGCCTTGATGATCATGCGGGTGCAGCCTGCCACGCGGATCACGTTTTCGGGCCCCGGCAGGCGCCCCTGGTCGCAGACGACGATGTGCGCGTCCGCCGGGCTGATCATGCAGACCACCCACTGCGGGTTCTGCTGTCCCCGTTGGGCCACCGCCAGGGTAGCCGCAGGGCGGGCGTGCGTGATTGGCCCCGCGTGGAGGTCTGGGACGTCCGTGGCCCTGATGGCGTCTCCCTGCCACGCGGCCCGTAGATGCTCCTCCAGGTCGGGGCTCCACACCAGTGTGGGGGGGTTGACCCACCCTGGTTCCCGCCTCTTGTTGGGGGCGCTGACGGTGTGTAGCAGGACCGCCAGTGGCCAGGGGTCCGCCAACATATAGTAGGCCTGGGTGGGCCCCTGTCGCCAGTCGACGTGGGGCAGGGGCGGGAATGCCCCTTGCCTGGCGGTGCTGTGCCAGACAGTCCATCAGCCTCCGGCCAGGACGTGCGACCGGTACCCTCTGGCGTGGCCGTGTATGATGGCCTGGTAGCCTGCCGTCTGCAGCACCAGTGCCTCCCCCTGCTTAGGCCCGGGTGGGGGTGTGCCATCGCCCGCACCCGCGACGCGGGTGCGCTGGCGGAGTGTGGCATGCTACGGGTCTGGTGCATCGCGCTGAGGCCCTTGTATGCTTCCCGCAATCTGCGCCGGGCCGTGGTGGTGGAAGAAGCTCTCCCCGCCGTCCGCTAGCAACGCCGCCGCGAGGATGTATAGCTGCTCCGCCGTGAGGGGTGCTGTCGGCGCGTGCGTTGCGGCCGGCCGGCGGGGCTGCGTGTCGCGGCAGGAGACGTGGGGCAGCAGTTGCGCCGGCCACGCCGCCACGGGACCCATGGTGACGGCCGCGACCGCGGACGCCAGCGCTGTGCGGTCCGTTGGTCTGTACTGCCGGAGCCCCGTGGTATCTCGGGCGAGGTGCCTGCAGGCTGCCGTCCAGGCCACCGCTCCGCAGTTCGTGACGTCCGGTCCGGCACCGTCCGCGCCGTCGCGTCCCCTTTGGTGTACCGTGGTGGCGGTGTCGAGCGGGGGGCCCTGCTGTAGCGCCTCCGGGTCCTGCCCCGGTGGGAGGGCGGGCGGGACTGGCTGCGGGAAGTCCTGCGCGCCTCGGCGCTCCGCGTGCATGTGGTATGGGTTTTGCCAGCGGTGTTCCGGGGCTGCCCGTGGTTCGAAGAGGAGTTGGCGCAGGTACCAGTGGCCTTCCGCGGTGGACGGGTTGCGGAGCGTCAGCCACCGTTCCACCACGCCTCCTGGGTGCGCGGCCTCGACGCGGCGCTGCAACCCCAGGCCGCCTAGGCGGTTGGACGTGCCCGCGGGTGGGATGTGGGTTTGCGGGTAGAGCACTCGCAGCGGCTCCAGCGCCAGGTCCAGCACTTCGTCGTTGAGCTGCTCAGTGAGAGCCGACGCCCTGTTCCACACGTCCCTCGTAAAGGCGTGCTGGGGGGCCAAAGAGGGGACCATCCGTAGGAGGCCGTGGCACGCCGGCGGCGATTGCATGGGCTGTGGGGCGGCCGCTGTGATCCACCTGCACGCCGTGCCGGGCACGATCGCCCCCCATTCCACGGTCCACATGCCCTCGGCGGCGATCAGCGCCTGCCCCTGGACCATGGGGAAATAGGGGCTCGAGCGCCCCTTTCCTTCCTTCGACCGTACCCAGGCGGCCCCAGCCTGCAGGCTGCGGAGCAGGGCCACGCCGGGGAGGAGCGCCTGCGGGAAAGCCCCCTTGACGTCCTGGGTGGCGTGGGCCAGGGTGCCCATGGGCAAACACCACAACGGGAGGGTCCAGGGGCCCGGCAGCAGTTGCGCCACCCCTGCGTCCCATCGCCACTCGGAGTCTGGCGGGGTGGCAGGGACCGTGCCCGTCTGCGGGAAGTGGCGTGCCTGCTTGTCAGGGTGCCGTTGGGGGGTTGCCGCGAGGCTGAGCCCCTCTGCCGCGGGTGCCACCGGGAGGCCGCCCCGGGGCCTGCGCCAGGGGTAATCCTGGTCGGCCGGCCAGGTGTGGAGGTCCCGGGCGATGTCTTCTGCGGTCCCTGTGAAGGCGTCCTCTGGTGCCAGGTGCCACATGACGGCGAGCACCGCCCACGTGGAGAAGGGCCACGCCCGCGGGGGGGTGTACACCTGGATGGTCCACTGTGGGCACGCCCGCCGCAGGCGGGACGCGTGGAGCACCCCTCGGACCATGTCCGCCGCCAGGACCAGCACCATTCCCGAGGGTTCCTCAATGATTCCCTCCGCGGGTCCGCCGTGGCAGCCCTGGGTGTGCAAGGCCACTGCCGCCTGTCCCGCGTGGGTGACTCGGTCGACGGCCTCCTGGATGTTCACGCTGCCGCGCGCGGTCTGATCCAGGATCCAGCCCTGCGCCACCCCGTAGCGTAGGGCGGCGCGTGCGGCCGCGGGTTTCACCGCGGGCAGCGCTCCGTCATCGTGGCCGGGCTGGGGATGCTGTTTGGGGCACCAGCTTTCGCCGGTGCAGTGGCCCCTTTTCCACGCGGGGCAGATCGCGGGTACGCTGCCCGCCGGCGGCGCAGGTTCCGCGGGCGCGCCTCCCGTGGGGGGCTCCGGTACTGCCTCCAGGTCGGAGTCCGTGCCCGCGTCCCCTTGTGGGGGGTCTCCTTCGCCGTCTCTGAGTCCCAGCGCCCTGATGACCTTCTGTGCTTCGTCCAGCGTCGGAGATCGGGGGCGTGTCTTGCGTGGTGCCGCGAGTTCCGCCATTGTTGTGTAGCTGAGGCTAAGAGCAGGGGGTGGGGTGCGGATGTCCCGTGGCTGGTGCGTTGGTGCGTTGGTGCGTTGCTCGTTGTGGGGGTGGTGGATGGGCATCCCCGGGGGGGCGCTTTCGAGCATTGCGAGGGGCGTCTGGTGTTAGGCGCTGTCCCTCTCCCGGCCGCCCGTCCTCTGGAGCGGGCAGCCAGGGTTCCGTGACCCACATGTCCCGGGTGCGGTCGGTGCGGGCGTGGGGGCCCAGCACCGGCCCGACAGCGTGTGCCCTTGCGGGCCGGCGTTGCTCGCTATGGGGGTGGCGAAAGAGCGTTCCCGGGGGGGGGGGGGGGGCTTTCACCATGGTGAGGGGCGTCTGAGGTCAGGCACTGTCCCTCCCCCGACTGCCAGTCCTCTGGAGCGGGCAGCCAGGGTTCCGCGTCCCGTGTGTCCCGGGTGCGGTCGGTGCGGGTGTGGGGGTGGTTGAAGGGCGTCCCCGGGGGGGGTGCCTTCCACCATTGCGAGAGGCGTCTGAGGTCAGGCGCTGTCCCTCCCCCTACTGCCCGCCCTCTGGGCGGGCTGTTGGGGTCCGCCACCCACGTGCTGAGGGCGCGGGTGTGTGGGTGTGGGGGCCCAACACTGTCCCCTTGGTCTGCATGCCCTGTGAGAGCTGCACGCCGCGGGGCTGGTGGGGGACCGTCCCCGGGGGGGCTGGCCTGCCACCGTTGTGAGGGGCGCCTGGTGTCAGGCGCTGTCCCTCCCCCAGCCGCCCGTCCTCTGGAGTGGGCAGCCAGGGTTCCGCGTCCCGTGTGTCCCGGGTGCGGTCGGTGCGGGCGTGGGGACCCAGCATCTGCCCCACAGCGTGCGCCCTTGCGGGCTGGCGTTGCTCGCTGTGGGGGTGGCGGAAGGGCGTCCCCTGGGGAGGTGCCTTCCACCATTGTGAGGGGCGTCTGGGGTCAGGCGCTGTCCCTTCCCCGACTGCCTGCCCATTGAGCGGGCTGTTGGGGTCCGCCACCCACGTGCCGTGGGCGCGGGTGTGTGGGTGTGGGGGCCCAACACTGTCCCCTTGGCCTGCATGCCCTGTGGGGGCTGCGTGCTGCGGGGGTGGTGGGGGGCCGTCCCCTGGGGGGCTGGCCTGCCACCGTTGTGGGGGGGGCCTGGTGTCAGGCGCTGTCCCCCCCCCGGCCGCCCGTCCTCTGGAGCGGGCAGTCAGGGTTCCGCGTCCCGTGTGTCCCGGGTGCGGTCGGTGCGGGCGTGGGGACCCAGCACCGGCCCCACAGCGTGCGCCCCTGCGGGCCGGCGTTGCTCGCTGTGGGGGTGGCGGAAGGGCGTCCCCGGGGGGGGTGCCTTCCACCATTGTGAGGGGCGCCTGGTGTCAGGCGCTGACCCTCCTCCGGCCGCCCGTCCTCTGGAGCGGGCAGCCAGGGTTCCGCGTCCCGTGTGTCCCGGGTGCGGTCGGTGCGGGCGTGGGGACCAAGCACCGTCCCCACAGCGTGCGCCCTTGCAGGCCGGCGTTGCTCGCCGTGGGGGTGGCGGAGGGGCGTCCCCGGGGGGGGTGCCTTCCACCATTGTGAGGGGCGCCTGGTGTCAGGCGCTGTCCCTCCCCCGGTCGCCCGTCCTCTGGAGCGGGCAGCCAGGGTTCCGCGTCCCGTGTGTCCCGGGTGCCGTCGGTGCGGGCGTGGGGACCCAGCACTGGCCCCACAGCGTGCGCCCTTGCGTGCCGGCGTTGCTCGCTGTGGGGTTGGCGGAAGGGCGTCCCCGGGGGGGGTGCCTTCCACCGTTGTGAGGGGCGCCTGGTGTCAGGTGCTGTCCCTCCCCCGTCCGCCCGTCCTCCGGAGCAGGCAGCCAGGGTTCCGCGTCCCGTGTGTCCCGGGTGCGGTCGGTGCGGGCGTGGGGACCCAGCACCGGCCCCACAGCGTGCGCGCTTGCAAGCCGGCGTTGCTCGCTGTGGGAGTGGCAAAAGGGCGTCCCCGAGGGGGGTGCTTTTCACCATTGTGAGGGGCGTCTGGTGTCAGGCGCTGTCCCTCCCCCGGCCGCCCGTCCTCTGGAGCGGGCAGCCAGGGTTCCGCGTCCTGTGTGTCCCGGGTGCGGTCGGTGCGGGCGTGGGGGCCCAGCACCAGCCCCACAGCGTGCGCCCTTGCGGGCTGGCGTTGCTCGCTGTGGGGGCGGCGGAAGGGCGTCCCCGGGGGGGCTGCTTTCCACCGTTGTGAGGGGCGCCTGGTGTCAGGCGCTGTCCCTCCCCCGTCCGCCCGTCCTCTCGAGCGGGCAGCCAGGGTTCCGCGACCTGTGTGTCCCGGATGCGGTCGGTGCGGGCGTGGGGACCCAGCACCGGCCCCACAGCGTGCGCCCTTGCAGGCCGGCGTTGCTCGCTGTGGGGGTGGCGGAGGGGCGTCCCCGGGGGGGGTGCTTTCCACCGTTGTGAGGGGCGCCTGGTGTCAGGCGCGGTCCTTCCCCCGGCCGCCCGTCCTCTGGAGCGGGCAGCCAGGGTTCCGCGACCCGTGTGTCCCGGGTGCGGTCGATGCGGGCGTGTGGACCCAGCACCGGCCCCACAGCGTGCGCCCTTGCGGGCCGGCGTTGCTCGCTGTGGGGGTGGCGGAAGGGCGTCCCCGGGGGGGGGTGCCTTCCACCATTGTGAGGGGCGCCTGAGGTCAGGCGCTGTCCCTCTCCCGACTGCCCGCTTACTGCTGGGCGGGTTGCCGGGGCTCGTTGGGTGTGTGCGGTGTGTTTGGTGTCTGTGATGTGCGTGTTGTGGTGCGTGGTGCCGCTCTTCCCTTGTTCCTCTGGTGTTTTCCTCTCCGGTGTCTCGGTGCGGTGTTGTGCTCGCCGTGTGCCTGCCGTGTCCCCTTCCCTGTGCGCGCCCCTTGCTCGGCTGCTGGCTACCCCTTGTTCCTTTCATGGCTTCGTTGCTCTTTACCCCTTCCTCTACCCTTCTCCCTGACATGCACTTTTTCCCTGCCTCCGCTTTGTTGTGTGTCTCGGTCTTTTTCCTTGTCGGCCCGGGCTTTCTCTTTTGAACCTGCGTAGAGAGAGGGTGCAAACAGGCGTGCGGCGGCGGCGGTTTTGTCGCGACACGGCACCTCGAGCTGGCTCGTACGTCATGCGACATGCGTGTGCGACAGGCGTGTGCGTGGGTTTATCTCCTACTTGCTCTCGTCTTGGCTCCACACACCTCTTTGGCCGCTACCTTTGCTCGTTGCCCGTTCCGCGCGCGCGGCGTGACATGCAACATACTTGTTTCTTTCCCCACTACCTTAATGTGTCATAGTCCTCTCGCCTTGCCTACGTGTGTATGGCGCGGGCGGGGCGTTCGCTAATGAGAGACGACGGCACGACGCAAACACGAGCATACGCTTCTCATTGGGACTTGCGTTCTTGGCGGCGGTTCGTGGCTTGCCTACTATTTGTTTGCATGCGGCGGCATACCTTTTGTCCCCTTTCGCTCCCTTTCGCCTCCTATGTAAGCGGGCGTGCGGGTGGGGGGTGGGCACGTCTTGGTGTGGTTGCCGTTCTTGTCTCGTGTTCGTTGCGTAGCGTAGCATGGCATGTAACATACTTGGATCCAACTAGCCACGTGTGCACGTTTAGTATGTTTAGTTTTTGTTTGTGTGCTTCTGTTTGTGTGTTGTGCTTCACCTCGGTGGTGTGTGGCCTCCTTCACGCGTTCTTCTCTCCTTTGTTGGTTTTTTGTTCCCCCGTCGTGTCCCTTCATACCATTTTGCTCGTCCGTGGCGGTGATGACCTTGCGGCGATCCGGGCACGCACGTACGGGCATACCTTTCTTTCCCTATGTGTGCGGGGGTGAGCATAGGCATTCATTCGGTGTCACCTCTTGTTGGTTTTCCTTGCCGGTGCGGTTTTCGTTGCGCTTTTCGTGGCGGCGCACTTTGGCTTTGCTTGACACGTAACTTCCTTGTATTGCGTTTGTTACGGCATTATGGATATAACATATGGCATATAACATACTTGTTTCTCGGCGGCCGGTGGCGTTGTTGTTGCTTGTGTGTGTTATTAATGCATGACATGCAACATACTTGTGCGCCTTCTTTTTTCCCTTGTTGTGATCTCCTTCGCGTCGTCGTATTCCCTATGCGAATGGGCTTGTATTGCTTGGTCGTGTACTTGTGGTATGTCTTCACCGTGGTGCGGTTCGTTACATACTTGTTCTCTCCTTGTCTACCTCTTACCGCGTTGTGCTTGTTTAGTTGGTTTCTAGCCTTGCGCGGCATATAACATACTTGTTTGTCGATGGCCGGTGGCGTTGTTGTTGTCTATGTGTGGTTTGTTTTGGGGCGCGCACAAGTCGCTAGCGCCAAGGGCACGCACTTTGCTATGTGGTTGGGGGCAAGCAACGCTCAGCTTCTTCGCTGTCGCGACTCTATTGTTCGTCTTCTTTGGTGAGTGTCCTAAATTTTGCGGCCTCGCCAAACAGCGGCGTAAAGTTGTTTGGGGGGTTTCCGAGGTCGGAAAGGACGATTTTTCGCTTTATTTCTTCTGGCGGTGCGTCATTTTCTTGGTATTTTTTTTTCTTCTGCTGCGATCGCGCGATGCAGCAGACCACAGACAACTCACCTTTTCTTTACATAGACAAAGGGGTCGCCAATGTAGTCTCTTGGCAGGTACAGGGCGAACAATGTCAAGCGGCGCCCTAATCTTTCGAGCAACAGGTTGTGTGCTTGCAAATCCCAGATCACGCAGGATACGTGCAAATGTTCCATCGGTGTTCCCCAGCATGCGTGCAACAACAGGAACACGCCGTTCAAGCTCTTCCAGGCTAGGATGACCATGCCAGTGGTGCGGTGCATCCTTCAGTAGCAACACAGCCAACGCTGTTGCGTTCAGGCTTTTGTTGTTCTTGTCAGGGTTTGTAATAAACTATTTGTTGTACGAGTTGTCCATCCACAGCACAACCCACTGTTGGTGTGTTTTTCCATGTCGTCTGTAACCTGACTGCGACCTTCTCCTTCAGCGAAGGTGCGCTGTATCACGCCAGACCTGACCTTGCTAAAATGCGACGCTGCGCCCTACTTCTCTCTACCGCAACAACTGACTTTGGTTTTCCCTGGTATGGAACTGCCCAGTGGCGCATTAGCAAATAAAGGCGCCAGGCCTCCTCCATCAAAACACCAACCCATCTCTTGCCTTCTGCCGCAATCGCCTTTTCAACGCTGCAACGCGTCTGTTCATTTTTGCGCAGACGCACAAAAAACACAAACAACAATCGCGCGCCCTCGTCCCCCTGTTTTAGCCCTTCCCACAGTTCTTCTGCCGTGTGGTACGGCGGTTCCTCGGAGCAGACATCGCGGAAAACTCCAGATGCTGCGGCCACTGGCTTCTCAAGGTCCACCTCTTTTTGCAGGGGCATTGTTGCTGTGAAGAATAATTGCGTACCTGTATCTACGCAAAGATCGCTGTTTGAAAAACTTTCTTGATTTGAAACATCAACCTGTCACACATTTTTTGCGCGACCAATTAATCTGTGATTCGCTTGTCGCATGCACCATTTTTGGTTAACTGTAACTGTCTGGTGATCCCACATTTGACTAGTTAATCCTGATTGCGGTAGCCAGTTGCGACGCGCTACCATCGCTGATGGGCAGTGAAGCAAGCGTTGACCACAGTATGAAAACTGGAGATGCCGGCGGGACCTGTATGGGCACCCATGCAGCAGCGCCGCATCAAGGGAATGCACATGCTGTGTAGTTGGTGGATCTGTTCCTTTTTTTTTTCTATGAGCGCTTATGAGATCCATTGCGCGAGGCCTCGCGCAATGATCACCGAAACTTTAATGTTTCGCATGCGCCGTTCCATGCGCGAGGTCTCGCACTTGAAACTACGGTTTGTTCCGGAACATTTATACTTTTCAAGATTCTTGGTTACACCATTTTTGCAGTTTATTCGTTAATAGATCCATCTTCATCACGCAATCCTGACAATGGTACTAAGTTACGTGTATAGATACGACAGGGTTCCATTTTTCGACAACCTGCCTAATGCGTCGTGCTGTAGCACATTAATCTGACACAAATGAACGTCTTTGCGCGAGGCCTCGCGCAAAGAACTGTCACCAAACAATACCCTTCCCTGTCTCGCCCATGGGACACGTCATTCTTATAGAAATATTTATTCCGCCATACTTGTTTGCGACCGTTTTAAGATATCCATCAAAACAACTTTTTTTTGATGCCTTTTAAAACCTGTCATTTTCCTACCTTTTCCTTCTTTTTTGACCATACAACTTGAGCCGCCTAAGACTAGGGCCTTTGACACATTCACCTACACCACCAGGTAGCGTGTGGGTGTAGGTGTGGCAAGCCAGGGTGAGGGCCTGGGCCTCAGACCCCGCTCATCCCTCGATGGCTGGTGCCACAGTAGTGAATGTAGGACCTGTAGTGTGTGTGTCACTGTGTCGCCTGTTTCCTGAATTTTTTCCAGGCTTTTGATGGGCAGTGGCAGTGGTTAGTCCAGGTTTTGGCCATTGTAGCAAACAGGCGTTTTCATGCCTCATGGCTTGTAGTAGGCAGGTAGGTAGGAAAGCTATACCTGGACTCACGTGCTGGGTATTCCCCAAAGGTTTTGCGCCATCACAGAAACCGGGCGCTTAGGGGCGGAGAGACCCGGGGCGTACCCTGTGGCACCGGTAGGATACCCGCTGGGTTCAGCAAGGGTGCAGACTTGGGTATAATTACGACACAATATGTGCAGTATGTTCGTAGGACCTCAGGAATAGCACACTCACACACACACTTAGGCAGGTAAGGGTAGGGTTGAGTCCCTAGCTTTAGTCTTGGAGGCAAGCGTCTCAGCGAGCCTCAGCAACTCTCCCAGGTGGTTCTGGGACAAGTAGTCTACCAGAACTGAGTTTAGGCGTCCTCCAGGTAGTACAAACGCAGAGAAGGGCTCCCAGGTGGCCTCTTTGACTCCAAACCCTTCCCAGAGGGTCAGGAAGCGCCAACCCCGGCGGTAGCAGTGGCGTAGTATATACTTCACAAGATAGACGCCCTCCTTAGCCATCTCCTCAGCGTCCATGTGGGGGAGTTCCTCTTCAACCTCCATAGGGCTGGCAGCGCCCTGGAGGTCCAGAGCAGCGATCTCCTCGTCGTTCAGCTACCACTCCTCCCCGCACAGGTCCTCAGGATCGTAGTAGCCCTTTAGATGCTGAGCAGCGCACACCAGGGTCCCCCCTAGCCGGGGAAAACACCTCACTGTGATACGGTGTCCATCCACTGAGAGAATGTTGTAGGGCCCGAAGTAGGGGTCATCGCTGGTACGGCGTGGCCAGGCGGGTAGCCGACTGTGGTGCACCAACACCCAGTCCCCCTCTTGGTAGGAGGCGGGCACCTGGTGCTTGTTCTTCTTGTTCCACTGTCGCTCCCCCACTCTCTGGAGCATGGCCTTGGCATTGTCCTCCTTTGCTTGTTGCTCCTGGACCCAGTTGCCCACAGTAGAATGGGTATCCTCTGGATAGAGAGCATGTAGGAACCACCCTGGGCGCCCTAGAAATAGCTCATGGGGCGAGTAGCCAGTCGCCGAAGTCTCTTGGGAGTTCATCATCAAGGATATGACGGGGAGTAGTCTCACCCAGTGTCTGGTGCGCTCCGTCTTGCACCATATCCTTACATTCTCCTTGAGTACACGAATCTGTCGCCCCCACAGGGGGTTGCTCATATGAGAGTAGGGAATCCCTGTGGACACTTGGACATTGAGGGATCTCAGGACCCTCTTGTACCAGCAGGTGTCAGAGCGTACTTGTACGTCCCCATCGGAGTTTATCTCTTTGGGCGCCCCATAGACACAAAACCACTCCTCCAGGAGTATCTTGATAGTCTCCTCTCCAGAAATGTGCTTGGTACACGGGAAAAACTGGGTAAACCTGGTCAACACACAGCTTACCACGAGGGCAAAATCGTAGCCCCCAAACGTCCACAGAGAGCACACTGTTAGCACAGTGAAAGATGGGCAGCGTCGAGTATAGAACCCTGTCGCTGATTTACCCAGGTTTGCAGGACCTACACGGGCACTTGTCCATGATAGGCTGGAGGGTCTTACGCAGTTGGTCGTCACTCCACATAGTGTGGAACCACTGCTTGAACAGCCTCAGGGTACGGTCAGCCCCAACATGACCACTGGATTCATGGGTCCACTTCAGTAGCGCTGGGACTCTGTCACTGGGTACCACTATTCGCCCCCGTGCCAGAGGTAGCCCTTGTCCCTCTTGCACTGCTCTTGGTTGACCAGGAGGGGTTCCAGGCGCTTCTCCAAGCGCTTTTAGATATCTCCGAACTCCTTCAGGTACTCAGCTTGTTGGAGTCCATCAAGGGGTCGGATCATGGTCATGTTGAGGTCCAGGTGTACATCCATACGGCTGAACGCCTCCTTGGCTAGCACTTCTGACCTGGCTCCAATCAGGTCGTCGAAGCTGTTGTGGCTGATGTAGTCCGCACACTCGTTCTTGACTCCCTAGATATGGTGCACTGTCAGCCGTAGTTGGCTGAGGTAGGTCCACCAGCGCCGTAGTTTGGCCTTCTCAGGTGGAGGACCCCTCTGGAAAGTGAGGACCGGCTCTTGGTCGCACAACCATACCACAGGGTTACTCCCCAACAGGCCTGCCTGAGAGGATAGCACCAGCATACCCGCGAGCAATTCCTGCTAGTAGGCGGAGTAGTTACCCCGGGCCTGGTTCCATTTCCAGTTTCAGTGACGCAGGGGTACTAGGACGCACTTGTCGTCAGGGTAGCTGTCCTTGAGGGTGCCATCCCGGTTCAGTCCATCTGTCCCCCATTGGGTAATGGCTGAGTCGAACTCCTCCTTCTCTGGTGCTTGCCATTGGAACAACGTTCCACCACCGCCCACATTGCTCGCGTCGGTCACCAGGATCATCTCCCCTTGTGCTCTAGGCACGCCCAAGCACTTAGCCTTGGCGACCTTGTTTGTGAGCTCGTCAAACGCTTGTTGCTCTTGTGGGCCCCAGTGCGAGGTGGTACTCTTCTTGATCAAGTCCGTTGGGATGGCGCTGGTGTAGGTGAAATTCTTGATATGGCGGCGGTAGAAGCTGCAGGCCCAAATGAAACTACATACATCAGGAGTTTGGCCTTCGAGGCCGCGGGGGTCCACCACCCATAGCCAATATCCAACCCCAGGTACCGCATGGTTTGCTGCATGAACTCACACTTCTCCAGCTTGAGTCGTGTGTGGTTCTCGTGGCAGACCGCAAAGAACTCACCCAAGAGGATTAGGTGATCCTCCTGGGTATTGGTCCCTAGGCATACATCATCGATGAGCGCCATAATCTGGGCCCCACGGGATGAGTGTTCTTGCACCTTGGGTCTTCGCCGTAGGATGGACAGGATCTTATTCATCAGCTCTTGGAATTGAGCGGGTGCGTTGGCCACGCCAAAGGGCATGACCTTCCACTTGAACACGCTCCCATGAGGGGTGATGAAGGCGAGTAGCTCCTGGGCGTTGGGCGTCAGGTCCACCTGCCAGAATCCGCCCCTTTTGTCCATCTTGGTCTTGTAGCGACAGGAGGCAATCTTCTCAGGGGTAGACTCCACGTTAGGAATGGACCCTGAGTGGTTCAACGTCTTCTTAATCAGCTCTCCATAGTCCACCACCAGCCGTTTGGCTGTAGACCCAGGTTTTGCCACCAGGAAACAGGGGCTGCAGTGTTGGGGGTAGTCCCCGTCCCTGTACTCTAAGACTAGGCCAGCGTGGATACACTCTTGTATCTGTTGCTCAATCTCATCAGCCTGCTCTTTGGGAGCCGGGTAGGGTCTCCTCCGGATCTTATGGCCCACGAACTCGGGTTTCAGCTTGAGGTCCATTTGTACCAGCTTGTCACATGAGGCTGCGGGTGGTAGTTCCCCGAACACCTCCAGATAGGTCCTTATAAGCTTCTGTACCCGCGGGTCCAATAGTTTGATCTTGACCTCCATGTCCTCGTCAGAGTGTAAGTTGCTTGCCCCCTGGGTAATAGACGCCGGGAGGTGATCCTCCACTGGCTCTTCATCCTTGTTTTCGGTGCTTTGTGTAACTTCGTGTCACTCAGATTAAGAAGCCAAGAATAGCAGGAAACCCCACCACAAAGCAAGACAAAGGCCAGAACAATGAGGAGTGTAGTGGTAAGGGACGGGAGCAAATGCAGGCAGATGAGGAAGGACGGCAAAAGGTACCTTTCAAAGGTTGTCAAATACTGTGCATTTCGTGCATACCTATCAATTGTTAGGTTTGACGTTTTCGCATGTCTCCAGGAGCACACAGAAAGGGAGGAAGTTGAGAACGGAGCCAGAACAGAAGAGGACAGAAATAAGGCTGAGGCGGCAAACGGCCAAAAGCAAGCGGATGAGGAGCAACAGCAAATGGTAACTTTCAGAAGTTCTGCAGTTCCGCTGTCTCAATTCAGTGTATACATATCCCATTTATTTCTCTCAGAGTGACCGGGATGGGATTTATATTTTTGCATGTCCCCAGGAGCGCACCAAACGAGCCGAGGCCAAGAGGCGAGACAGAGCAGAAGAGGACAGAAAAAAGGCGGAGGCAGCACAACGACCAAATCAAGCGGATGAGGAGCAACAACAAAATGTAACGCTGCAAAGTTGTGCAGGTGGGGTCTTCCAATTCTGTGCATGCATATCGCGTTAATTTCCCTCCGACCGACCGAGATGGGATTTTGATTTTTGCATGTCCCCAGGAGCGCACTCAACCAGAGAAAGCAGAGACGCGAGACAGAGCAGAAGAGGACATAAAAAAGGCGGAGGCGGCAAAGCGTCAAAAGCAAGCGGATGAAGAGCGAGAGCAAAAGGTAACCTTCCAGGAGCGCTCACAGAGTGCTGCAGGTACGCTCTCTTGATTCTGTGCATACCTATCGTGTTCATTTCTTTCCAATGGACGGAGATCAGATTTTGAATTTTGTATGTCCCTAGGGGCGCACCGAACGAGAGGAGGCGGACACAAAGAAGGCCCAGAGGGCAGAGCATCAAAAGAGAGTGGATGAGGAGCAACAGCAAAAGGTAACTATGCGAACTTCTGCAGTACCGCTCCCACGATTCTCTGCATACGTGTCGTGTTCATTTCTTTCGAATTGACGGAGATCCGAATTTGTTTTTTGCATGCCCCAAGGAGCGCACAGGAGGAGAGGAGGCGGACGGAAAGAAGGCAGAGGGGGCAAAGCGTCAGAAGCAAGTGGATGAGGAGCAACAGCAAAGGGAAACCATGCAAACTTCTGCAGTACCACCCTCTCAATTCTCTGCATACGTATCGTGTTCCTGTCTTTCCAATTGACGAAGATCGGATTTTGTTTTTTGCATGTCCACAGGAGCGCACCGAACGAGAGGAGGCGGACAGAAAGAGGGCGGAGGCGGCAAAGCGTCAAGAGCAAGTGGATGAGGAGCAACAGCAGAAGGTGACCATGCAATTTTCTGCAGTACTGCTCTTCCGATTCCTGGATACGTTTCCTGTTCATTTCTTTCCAATTGACGGAGATCGGATTTTGCTTTTTGCATGTCCCCAGGAGCGCACAGAACGAGAGGAGGCGGGGAGAAAGAGGGCGGAGGCGGCAAAGCGTGGAAAGCAAGTGGATGAGGAGCAACAGCAAAAGGTAGCCATGCATTTTCTGCAGTACCGTCCTCTCGATTTTGTGCATACAGATCGTATTCATTTCTTTCCAATTGACGGAGATCGGATTTTGATCAGTTGGTTTTTGCATGTCCGCACGAGCGCATCGAACGGGAGGAGGCAGACAGAAAGAAGGCGGAGGCAGCAGGGCATCAAAAGCAAGTGCATGAGGAGCAACAGCAGAAGTTCACCATCCGAAGTTGTGCAGTAACGCTCTCTCGAGTCTGTGCATATGTATCGTGTTCATTTCTTTCCAATTGATGGATTTTATTTGCATGTCTGAGGGAGCGCACCGAACGAGAGGAAGCGAAGAAGCGACACGAGAACCCGCAAGCGCAAAACGTCAACACGGCATCGGAGCGCAAGACCGAGAGCGAGGGTCCCGCCACTATCGCTCTTCCACCGCGTCCACCATTCAGCCGAAAGCAAACAGAGGTTTTTGCATTCCTGTCACTGTACCCCTCAGGAAATTGTAGGATGATCTGCCTGTCCGACGGCCACCACATCAGGAACTCTTCAAACCATTGGCACCAGAGAACAGGATCCATGCGAGGTTTCATTGGCCTCAAAAAAGACGCGGAGCTGCCGGGTTCTGACAGTGTCATGCAGGCAGCCATGTGCTCTTGTGAGCTCCAAATACAGTGGCAGGGCGGTATCTGGGTGCAGGTACCAATCAGCCTTGTGGCAACCATTTCGCATACCACGCCAGGTTGCTGTAGGCTGTTTCTTGATTTTATTTTTCATAAGATGCTAGAACCTTCCAGACCGGCAGCCATGTGCTCTTGCAAGCTCCAAATACAATAGTAGGGCGGTACCTTGGTGCAGGCACCAATCAGCGTCGTAGGAACTATTTTGCATACCACTCCACGTTGCTGTAGGCTGTTTTTTGATTTTATTTTTCCTAAGATGCTAGAAATTTCCAGACCAGCAGCCATGTGCTCTTGCGAGCTCCAAGTACAAGGGTCGGGCGGTACTTGGGTGCAGGCACCAATCAGCCTTGTAGCAACTATTTGGCATACCACTCTACGTTGCTGTAGGCTGTTTTTTGATTTTCTTTTTCCTAAGATGCTAGAACCTTGCAGACTGGGACGGCCCAAACTCTTTGAATGGCGGCTTTCACAGAAATATCTGGCCAACAGACGCAGCCTTGTGAGGTCGTATGCGAAGCAGTTGCATTGCGGGCACCTGATTGCGGAGCATGCAGTCAAGCGATCACTCAATCGAGACAGACTGAGGGCAAAACCGGCCACATTGGAACAATTGAAGGATACCCTGCTTGCAAAGTTTACGCCCCATGATACCTGGGAAGATTTCATTCGCGCCCGCAGAAATAATGATGGCAATAGTCAGGGTGTGTATAGGACAGGCGTGACCAATCTCATGCAGCTTTTGACAGCTGACATGGGGATTGCTACCACACCGGTAGGTGCGTACCTAGACCCAGGTACAGCCCCTCCACCGTATTTTGAGCTCGCAAGAGCACATGGCTGCCTGCATGACGCTGTCAGAACCCCGCAGCTCTGCATCCTTTTTGACGCCAATGAAATGTATGGGTGCCGCAAATGCCAGGTGCCAACTCCTTCTGCAACTTTCCCTCGCGAGATACCTGGACCAGGATAATCACATCACACCCTCGTCGCAGTTTGAGCGCATGGACCTGCTTCCTGCCCTTGAAAAGGCATTGGAGAGCTGCTGGGGTGGTGGAGCTGGCTTTTTCTCCTGATTATGCCGCCTACTACCAGACCACAGGGACGCCTCCACCAACAGCAGATTGCTGCTGTACGGAGTGCTATGATTCAAAAGAACTGAGGAAGCACCCTGATTGGACTCGGCATCCTTTGCGGGACTTTCACAATTACCCTTCACGCTGCGCTCCCTTTTTTCGCCTCATGAAATGTCGCCTCAACAGCGTGTATGATGTACATCATTGCAACAATCACGTGTTGGCAATTGGGGTGATCGACCCCCTGTGGTTCTGGACCAGAGCAAACCTGCCTGAGGAATACACTGTCCAATTGAAGACAATTTTGGAGAAACATTTTACGCGCTTTCCATACTACCCACCCTTCAAAGAAGCTATTGTCAAAAGGGACTGATCACTCCGAAACATTGTCACGAAGGATATCCTGAAGGAGGATTCTTTTTGGAAAGCCCTGGCTGTTCCGTTCCCACAAACGGCAAATGGTCTCACAGTCAAACGGACTGCTGAGGTTCTGCAAGACCCAATACACCGATATTTGAATCTGATGCGGTTTCCGATGGTCCAGCAGAACAGCTGGAGTCTGGATGGTGTTGACCAGTGCGATGACATGTGCCGTGTAGCACACAAGCTCCTTTGGGACCTCGGCTTTCCCGCGCACCGGTTGGGATTCCCAAGTCATTTTTTGTGGAGCACTACACCCCCCGGCTGCGCAAAATGGCAACCTCGTGGGCACGTCATCGGAGGGAGGCGAGCATGTCCACTAGCTCCACTCCAAGATTGTGCAAAAAAGCCCCTCTCGCCCACGAGGGAAATGCCCAGTGGGGCTGGTGGAGATCATGAAGCACGTCGGGCTCTGGTTGGGGCTTTGGAGGCAAGGCTGGCTGTCCCCAACTCTCTGGTACACGCATGAACGGAAATTGCCAGCTGACAATTAGCGGTATACCACTTTCTGGCCACCACATTCCTTGGCTTGCGATAGATTTACTGGTTTTGGCCATTTTTTGCTATTGTTGCTAATGTTTGATTGTTTATGGATTGGGGTAGATTTTGGAACGTATTCATGCTGATATTTTCAGTACCTCTCTGTATCTCTCTCTACTTCTGTCGTTGACAGGATCCTTTGAAGAGAGCCAATGGGGTGTCGCTGGCGTTGATGAAGCCCCTGATTGACGCAATTCAGAAGTTGGGCAGAAGTCTGTGGTACGACATGACTTGGGGCTCAAGGGCCTGTGGAATCCCCGCTGCTGACATCATCAAGCATCTTGAGCGGATCTGCTCTGTGCTCGGAATGGCTTGCGCCGGTGCTGCCCAAGTGATAACGCTCACAGATCGTCCGGTCCCCTGTCAGCTGGCTCACATGGAGAGTGTGCTAATGATTTTTCTTGTGTGCTTGGGCCGAGAAGCCAGTCATTTTTGCGTAATGCATACTCTTGACACAATTCAGTACAGCGCAACCCCTCTGTCACTGTCACCAGGTAACACTGTGTTTCTGCCAGTTGAAATGCCCTGGATGCTGCCAAAGCTTTGCCGAGGCATTAATTTCTTTGCTGCCATACCATTCTCGAATTTGCGAAATGCACCATTTGTGCCCGACGATAGCTGTTGGATCAGCTAACACTTACGTCCGTCCAGTGTGACCTGGAGTGACCTGCAGCACAGTGACACTGTGCAGATGCATGACGGCCTAAGCCATGCTTCGGTTCTGCTGCACACCCAATTGTTCTGGAGGCCCACTGTGCGTTGTGCCGGTCTGTCGCAAAAAGGGCAGCCCCTATTCCCAGGCAGGTGGACAGTCCTGCTTGAACGGGGAGTCACTGTTGTAGTATTTGCCGTGATTCCTACCAATCCAGCTTCCTGGGATGTCGTTGGCGTCTGTGCATCCTGCTGTACGACAGCGCAGGCAGACTTCAGATCTCTTCTGCGGTTTTCAGAATCCTGCCTCAGAGAAATTGCCCCGGCTGACAAGCAGGGCTGTGAAGCAGAGAAGACCTGGACGGAAGGTTTGTATTCCGGGCAGTGCATTTATTTCCAGGTTCCTCAGAGGTGTCAGTCCTACGGTCCGCACCAGGCCAAGCGTGAACTGTCATATGAGGAAAGTCGGCGGACCACATGTCTCCCTGAGATCACAAACCTCAGTACCACAGCAGTGAAGAAGGAAGAGGTCACTACCAATGGGAAACCGAAACTGAACCCGACACGGATTTCAACCGCAAAGCCACCACCAAAAGTGAAACCAAAACCGAAACCAAAATCAAAACGAAAAGGCCATAAAAACGACAGCCCACCGAGCAAATAGCCGGAGAAGGAAGAAACGGGCAGTGAAAAGGTAAGAGAAGAGGCTGACCCTGTTCAGCGGCTCCTGACTGCACTGCGACAAACAATCCAACAACAAAACAACCGAAAAAGCCCCCGGAAGCGCAAACGCGGGCAAGGTGAAAAGAGTGAAAATACGAGAAAAAAAGGAAGCGTTACACGGGAGTCAGGAGAGTGCATGCCTCAGCAGGTGTCTCAGGTGTCTCAACAGGTGTCTCCGAACCCCCGTGGGCAGGTGTTTCAGCAGGAGCAGCAGCACCAGCAGCAGCAGCAGCAGCAGCAGCAGCAGTTGCAGCTGCAGATGGAGATGCAGACCCAAGTGCAGTAGTAGCAGCATCACCAGCAGATGCACCAGCACGCCCAGTAGCAGCAGCAGCAGCAGCAGCATATGGGTCCTCTGCAAATGAACATGCCAGTTGCCATGCCCATGGCCATGCCAATGCCAACCATGAACGTGCACCAGCTCCAAATGCCCATGCAGTCCATGCAGCCCATGCAGCAGCTTTGTTCGACCATGAGCAGCATGCAGCCCTTTGGCGTTCCAATGTACCGGCCCTAATAGCAGCGCCTGCATATATGTCTTTTGCTTTTTTCCCTCTCCAAAAAAAAACTTTTTGTTGTTTAGAGTTTGGAGATTTAAGTTTATTGCTGTGTTTGTGAATACGGCAGGATTATATCTCTTGAAGTGCAGATGGCTGAGCTCTGTGTTCATCAGGCACTTTGTGCGATGTTGAACTAATTGAGAGAACCAGATGCTCAGATCCTCAGAGTGGTCTGGCTTGTTGCGATTGTCCTTTGTTTTCATTACCATTGGTGGTTCCTTTGATTCGAATGCACGAATGCTTTGTAGGATGATTGACGACCGCTGAGGTTGGGGACAGACCCATTAAAACTTGTTTGGAATTGTATTGGAGCAACCTATGGGGGGTTGCAGGGCCGCCAGCACAAAAAAGAAAAAATCAGTTTTCGCCCAAAAATGGCCATGAATTGCCAATTTTATGCCAAAAATAGTGTTTTTTTGGCCGGTGTCGTGAGTTGTAGGGCCCCACACCCTAAGTAAGAAAAAGTGTATTTCCCTGCCAAAAAGTTAGCTTTAGTTGTTATAGGGAGGCCTAAAGGCATAACAGATTTTTATCTTAGTGTTGGCCTATTCAAGAAGGGGTGACAAGCGATTTTGACCTATAAAGCCAAGCATTGATCTATGGATGTTGTGTGCACCCCCGACCCACCAACTGATTGATCTTATACACCATTTCCTGGATTGACTGAGGCGCTGACATTGATCCAGAGCCTATACATTTTCCTATATTTTCTCATGAATGCTTAGCTATCCTAGTAGTCTACACCCTAGGGGGCTGTGGCATCTCTTTTTGAGAGGTCCTGGGTTCAATTCCAAGTCAGCCTAGCTAAGTAGGAATATCCCATGTGACATGGCAGTGACCTCAGCCTCAAAAGCGATGCGACCTCAGCACCTATGGGACCCAAAACAAGAGTGCACATCTTGTGATGGAATTGTTGTGATTCCTTGATTCCCTTGGTGCCTATCTTTTCTTGACCTCCAGAACTACCTTGTCACTCACTCCCTTGCGCAGCACTTGAACTCCGAATCATCCAACACATAATTTCATCCACAGACTCTAAAGAGTAACACATAATAACATTGAATTTAATAATTAAATCTGTAATCTCTGTCTATGACAAATCTGATTTAGATCTCCTTTATGCACGCGCACACCCATACACAGCACAGTCCTATTACACTCCCCTGCCAAGACCATTCATGGTCTGATAAGGGAAAAAAATAGACCCTCAGAAACTGATAGGACTGTTTCAGGGGCGGGGGGCGGGCTGAGCAGTGTGCAGTCACTGTGCTGCGAGGAGGGGGGGGTGGGCTGGGCTAGCTACCTACTGCCCACCCACCTGGTCTGGGACTTCTGGAGGCCCTAACAGGGGGCCTGCTGTCCCGGGCTGCTGCTACCCACTGCCCTATGGACCCTAGCCGGCTTTCTTTTAAGCAACCCGGCATAGGGGGGGGTACCTGCCCTGACAGGGTGTCCCTGGGATCCCTTTGTACCAACTCTGCTTCCCTCTGACCACACAGTGCATGCTCGTACCACCCAGAGATCCACACACTGCACCCTGCAGTGTCAGAAAAAACTCACATTTGCCACCCAACTGTAGACACAGGGGTTGCTCACCCAGAAAGATGTCTCAAAAAACAATAACAGCAAAAATAGAGACATCGTCTGGGGGGTGCTGGACGTGCTGATGGGTGCTGCTGCACGATCCAGCAAAAACAAACAAAACAAAATATTTTGACTGTGTTGCACCTCAGTGGGGAAGAGAGGTGCTAAATGCTAGTTAGGGTGGGAAAAGGGGTGGGAATGAAACAGCAAAACAGAAAACCTTTAACAGTTTTCTGGAACAAAAGATGGACGCAGGTTAGAAAACATACAGCGATACATACAAAGAAACGATGTACACAAACAAACACAAAACAAATAAATGAATCTTGTTGTTGAAGTGCCAGCGTGCTGAAGGCCACTTAAATAATGTACACTGCAAGAATGTGCACCATATTGATTACTTCATTCATTGAGTTAACTCCTGTTGGGACTCGAGCAGCTTCAGCAACTCCACCTGAAAAGAAACACGGATGACAATCGACGCGCGCAACCAAACAAAAACTAAACTGAAACCAGAGCATGTACGAAACAGTACTACATCAACAACAGCAAAGGCATTCCAGCACTAATCGCTGGCTGCACAGTCAGAGCAAAAAAAGCAAACAAAAACGAAAACGAAGAGCGACGCAAGCAGCACTGCACACCCGAACGTGTGTGGCAGTGCGGCGTTACCCATCAACGAAAATAACACTTCAAAATAATCCAAATACTCAAACCTAAGACAAACAAACGCAAGACACAGCAGACACACACACACACACGGGCACGTGGATATATAGCAGGAAGAAAGCAAACATGCAGGCAGCTGCGGCGCTGCCAAGAAAAAGGAGCTAATGCCAAACAAAAAAGGTTTTTTCAGGCTCAAAAAGAGTCAAACTGACTGACTGGGGTCCACACGACCCCACAGCGAATACGCCGTTTGCATAGAAAAAAAATCAGGCCAAAAACTGGCCAGGGTGTAGCGCTTCATTGCGCTGTCCCACCTAGTGAGGGACTCCTCTCTGGGGCGTCGCAACACCCTTACCAACAGGGGGAGGGGTACAGGCTTCGCGCCCAAAGAACACGGGAACAAACAGGGAACCAAGTTTAACTATTCCCCTAAAAGAGGCCCAGCTGGGTCAAGGGCTAAGAAACAAAGAGGACGAAGGTCATGTCCTACCTCACTAAACAGCCAAAGCCTGTTCTATGCAACCGCCCCCAAGGGGCAACTGCCTAGCCAACCAAACTTGTCGGTGCTCAAAATGAACGCCCTGCCGACCAAACAGCCAACCAGAGGGGTGGGAGTAACTGGCACTCGAAACTACTACAAAATCGCCCAAACCAAACAAAAAACAAAGACAAGCCTACATACACATAAACAAAAACAAACACACCTAGACGGTTAAAACTGACCTACAACACTGTAACACCGAAGTCAAAATTCACATTCAGGATCATCAGATCCTGAGCAACAAAGGTCTAGCCCCTGCATCCGCCTTGGGGCAACAGGGCCAAAAAATAATACGCAAGGCCGTCAGGGTCATTACACTGCGCGCACACACACACGCGTACAAACGCGCAGACCTTTTCGAGCTCATCCAAAATGATCCTCATAAACCAAACTGTAAAATTATAAATCTACAATCAAAAGTAACAAGCACAAAAAACACAAACGAAAAGCAAGTGAAACAAAACGAAGCGAACGACGACACCAAGGCACAAGCACAGACATACCATAACTGGCTGTCCGGCTCTGGTGTCGTAGTCCAAACCCATAGCAATCAAAACCATCGCCTGAAGACAAAGAAACCACTGACACGAAAGCGGGAACTGAAACAAACAACAACAAAGGAGAAGCAAACGAAGCAAACCAAGGCAGAACAAAGTGAAGCAAAGCGGGACAAACGAAATGCAAAGACACAAACAACGCCACATACAATTCTGTCTCACCTGCCAACAAGGCCAGGAAGAAAACGAAACGTAGCGAAGTAAATGACAACGAAAGAAAAACACACGAAGCGGGCAACGAAACGAAGGAAGCGCAACGATCAAGCAAAGGCACAGACATACCGAAACACTGGAACACAGAAATACCAAAAAAGAAATCATTAACCTGTTAATCCGTCTTGGTCTTCGCCACAGTCACGGCCTGGATGGGCTCACCAGTCTTGCCCTGGTCGGCGCTGTCGTTCATTGAAGTCTCTGAGTGCTGCCGTCTGGCGGCTGCACGGCGCGCCCTTTGAATTCTGGCGCCGCCTCGTTGCTTTTCTGAACCCAACTCCAGAATCTCACGCTGCAATGCACGAACTCTTTCCTGCAGCCTCTCTCTCGCCTCCGCCAACTCTTCCGTTCGTTCTCTTAGAAGGCGAACTTCAGCTGTCAACTTGGCAATCTCCGACTTTGCCTGTTGTGCACGTTCCTCTGATGCCTCCTCCAACACACGGTAGCGCGCTGCAGCGCGCTTGCAAGCCCTGTCCTGGGCTTTACACGTTGCCCGCAACAGATGAAGGAGGTCGGCACTGTCCAACTCTAGCTCCTGCTGCATGTTCTTGAGCTTCACGACCGCAATCTGTACTCCGTCAAGGAATTGACTCCGTGGATTGCGATGGAATTGTTGCGAATCCTTGATTCCCCTGGTGCCTCTCTTTTCTTCACTTCCAGAACTACCTTGTCACTCACTCTCTTGCGCAGCACTTGAACCCCGAATCATCCAACACATAATTTCATCCACAGACTCTAAAGAGTAACACATAATAACATTGAATTTAATAATTAAATCTGTAATCTCTGTCTATGACAAATCTGATTTAGATCTCCTCTACGCATGCGAGCACCCATACACAGCACAGTCCTATTACAATCTCTAGATGGCACTATAAAAGAGCGGATGCCCATGTGGGCAGTTTTTCCATGTTAGTATGATATTTTCTAACTATCTTTTCATAAATCTGTAGTTATTGTGAGTTTTCTTTTGTTGCTACATTATCTTATTTGACTGCAGCCCTTCATGTTGTGGATTTGATCCTGTGGTTCTTTTGCCTTGCAACTGTGGGTACTCCTTTCGGTTGATTTCATTAAACCTTTTTTGTTTGGAAAACCTGAAGTACATCAAGAAGCAGCAGGAGCAAGCAGGGGCATCAACAAAACAATATCATCAAAGCAATTATAAGTGAAAGTCTGTTTTAACTTTCTGGTAGGAGACGATTTCAGTCTTTGCGTACCTGCAACCCCGTGCAGTACAACCAGTACGTCGAGACTGACTCCACTGAAAGGCGAAGAAATACAATATGGACACCAAGGACGCTGCCGAGATGACAGGGCCCTCAGTGGCACCAGCCAAGCCAGCGCCAGCGCCCAAACCTGCTGGTGAACCTGCACCTGAGGAGCCTGTACCTTCAGTGCCCTTAGGTGAGCTGGGGCATGATTCTCTGGAAGGCTTGAGAGCTGCCTTCAGTGGTCTATCCGTGTGAGGACCTGAAGGCAAAGAGAGGGAGAAGAAGAAGCAAACAGTGGACATGGGAGCCGAAGAAGTACACCCTGGAGATGGATACGGACCACTCAACGAGGCGCCCTTCGAGGACACACCTGTGGAGAGCCCGCCGAGCGCCTCTGGTTTCCCTGCAGTATCCTGTCCAACAACCACCACACTCCCAGCCACACATCCAGCTACACCCTCCCCCACAACCACTCCACCTATGGCTATGGGTCTAGGCTTTACTGGAATGCCTTACCCCACCTATGGTGTGACTCCAGCTGCGACTGTGCCACCTATGGCAACGGCAGTCAGCAAACCAGTGGCATCCAGCCCCACCTACACCGGTGTGCCTGAGGCTATGCCGCGCGGATATGAGGATGGCTATCACAGACCTGCGGCGGGCTGACTGGGATACGTGGCCATGCGGCTCCTGAACCTGGCTACACTATGCCAGCAACTGGTTTTACTTTCCTGAGTGGCCTACGTGGCCCTGAGTCTCTTGATTGAAGGAGTAGAGGATCTGGAAGATCCTTCAACAGGTCCCTGACGCGGTCGGAGATAAAAGGGGCTCTCCGAGTAGCCACCTCTGAACTCGTTGGTGATCTCACTCAAGAGATTCGGGCTAAACTGGAGCCCCTGATTCCTCCCCAAGTGTCACCTACCACCATGGAATTTTCACCCCATCGCGTACAAGCCAATCACCTGGTGGCGGGGCTGACGAACACCCTGGGAAGCTTCAGGAACCGACCTATGCCGACCCCCGCTGTGATGCCAACAAGCCCATTTATACCAAGAAGGGCCCTGCCCCCCTACAGCCACGTGGAGAATTCCACGAGAGCCGAGCTGGACCGGTTGGGGCTGACAGCCGTAAGGGCAATGGTCCATGTGGAGCAACGCCAAGCTGCCGGACCAGTACAGGTGTACCATCACCTGTGCGTTCTGCAGGAAGAGGAAGCACTACGAGGATGAGTGCTACCATACGCAACGCCTATCGGCGAAGCTTAAGACCCAGAACGCCAGTGGCAAGGGCGATGGCAAGGGCAACACCAACAAGGACAATGGCCAAGGCAAGTCCAAGGGCAACGGCAAAGGACAAGGTGGCAAAGGCAAAGGTGGACGAGGAGGCGGTGACCGCAAGCCTGACAAAGACAAGAACGCGAACCCGTCGAGAGGGAACCCAAATCCTATGCCAGGGGGGAACCCTGAGCCATCTGGTGGGCAACAACCGGTTCCCAGACGCAAGGCCAACGAGAACAAGCGGTGGGGGGCTCCACGAGATTGGGAAGGGCAGTGTGTGGGCTGCAATCACCTCTGAACGATATCTGTCGGACGTGGATGTCAGATCGCACGATATGCACGTGCATGATCAGGTATTTATTACAAAGAACAATGAGCATGTTGAGGAAATTTCAATGGAGCAAAGATACATGATATGTTGTGGAGAGTGTGGAAAAGTAAGGTGAAATGAATCCTTCGTCTTTCGTGCTTGGTTTGCCTTTTCCTTTGCTGGTGCGAAGCACCATCAAAACAAAAGCCTTATTACGTTTTTAGCCATTTTCGGGTCACCTTTCAATGTCGGAAATGGAGCCAGGTGGTGACAAACAAAGGCAAAAACACTCTTTTGCCTTGTGTTTAAGCTACCAGCGCAAAGACAGGGAGGGTGCATTAGGCAAGATTAGCAACACAGGGCGCAAATAGCATAAAATTGTCATATTCATAACTCGGGCCTATTGTATCGGATTCTGACGAAACTAAGGGCATTTTGGTCAATTTGAGTTTGTCCTTCTCATTATCGAGCTTAGTGAGGCGGCTGCGTGCGCTTCAAACCGTCAAATCAAAAAGCGGTGGTAAAACAAAATGACGGCGGTTTTTCAATTATACAGCAGGATGCAGCTTTTAAAATCATTTATAAATCTGGTCTTAGATCGAGATTTCGTGCACTGTAGCCGGATTTCATTTTGGACAGTCAAAATGAAGGATCGCAAATGCTGGTGACTGCAAAATGCACGCGTGCACAGCAAAGAAAAAATATGGCAAATAGATTTCTTGGGATTTGGGGCCTGTGGCTTATATATAGTTTTGTCCGGCACCTCAACTTTACTAGTGCACCTTTAAATCACATCCCTAGTTTATATGGAATTAGTGGATGCTGGTAAAGAAGTGAAAACCTTGTAAACGTCCTAACTTTGCAAAACAGCCATGATTGATCAAAACAAATATGACAGCGTGGATCAGGTCTCCGAGGCGGTCATTTAGAGGGGCTGAGGTATGTTTTGTTTCGGCGCACGGGTTGTATATAATGGCATAAGGACTGCTTTTAGAGGGGGCCGGGGCCCCATTCCCCGGCCCCCCAAATTAAAAGCCCCCCACGGGGGGGGAGGTGAACAAGGGACTAAGGGTGCTAACGTAGATGAGGACCAGTCCAATGCCCGCAAGCGCTCCCGCAAGGGTTGTATGAGTCTTTCAGCTCTTATTGTGCCTCTCCTGCTGCTTGCTGCTGGTGTAGGGTTCCTGCTACTTCTTTTTAGTGGAACAAATGTTTCGTTGATGGAATACAACCTATACAGGATAACCCAAGCCAGAGATGAGCAAGTAGAAGTCACACAGGATCAAAGCATGAAGGGCTGCAGTCAGAAGAGAGTTAGATAACAAAGATATCAACAATAGACTACAGCAATAGACAATCAATGCAACCTGGTTACATGATTTGGCAAAACCTGTTTGGAAAACTGCCCCGAGGGCTCACACTCCATATAGTGCCATCCTGAGATGTGCAATCTTTTGCTTTCGGTCCCGTAGGTGCTGAGGTGGCATGGCTTGTGGCGCTGAGGTCACTGCCTTGTCACATGGGATATTCCTACTTAGCTAGGCTGACTGGGAATTGAAACCAGGACCTCTCAAAAAGAGGTGCCACAGCCCCCTAGGGTGCAGACCACTAGGATAGCTAAGCATTCATGAGAAAGCATAGAAAAGTCTATAGGCTCTGCCTCAGTATGTCAGTGCCTCAGTCAGTCAGGAAATGATGTTTTAGTTCACATTGCTTGGGGATTAAGGGGTCTACACAAGATCCTCGTTTAGTGTTTGGTTCTATGGGTCAAAATGTGTTATCACCCTTTTTGGTCACGCCAATACTAAGATAAAAATGTAGATTCACTAAGAGCATCTCTAATACAACTAAAGTCTACTCTAAAGCAATGGAAAACCACTTTATCTTACTCCCCCCCTGTGCTGTGGTGGCCACCACTGTCGCATTTCAGGAAAAAGGGAATTTTTCTTGGCCTTTCCTTGGTTTCCACATCTACTTTAAAATACCTATAGCCTCCTCTGTGCTTGAAAAGAGTGCTTTACCATGGCTAGCGCCTTTTGCTGCATTTGTCGTGACAATTACCTACAGAAAGCTCAGCGCTCTTGGAGCTGCAGGGGCTTCTGAGACTTGGTGGGGTTAGATTAGGGTATGCAAAGACCATAGGCATATGCATCCCTCCCTCCAAGCTGCAGCGCGACACAACCCAACGGTAGACTCTCACAGGGCGTTTGCTCTGAGTCCCTTGGAACCTACTGGCGGCAGCTGTCCTGGTCCTAGGCCGAGGGGGCGACGCAAAAAATTAAATAGCCCCTTGGTGGGGTCTTGGGTTCTGGTTCAGTCTCCTGATGCTGCTCTCCAGCCCAAACAGCGGCCTACTCAGCGACGCTACTCGAGGATATCTGCACAACAGAGAATGGGAGGATGAGAGACGAAACCACGCAAAACGCAAAGCGCAACACTAAAATCCGTCAAATGACGGCCTAGAATTTCTCTAAAGGCACAGACCTGACCAGAACCCAATTGTGCATCAGATGCACGTTCTTATAAAAATTGTAGTCATCTTCTGAATTTTTAAATCCAGGAATTTCCACATTGAAAAAGGCGGCGTGCCGGAGCGAGTCCTAACAAAGCGCCAGAAAAACAAGAAATAAGAAGATTTTAAACGTACGTCACGTATAACCACGGAAATGACGAGACACACATAAATAAGTAAACATAGGCATCCACCCATGCTCAAAGGCAAAATCAAAATTCAAGAATTCAAGAATTCAAAATGACTACACTAAAACTTGTATAAACATGCAGGTTTGTCCTCGTCTCGTATGCAGCATGCACATTGCTTGCCTCGTGTCTCCGTGAACGAGCCTTGTGGCAGCGCTAACAAACGATACAGGGCTAGATTAGAAAGATTGCAGATGATTAGAGGTGAGATCGGGTGATTAGAACATACACACGTGTGCATAGAGGATTGTGTCCCGCTTTCTCCTTTCCCTTGCTTCGCTCTCCAGCGGTAGGTAAGCCAAGTAAGCCCAGGAGGGGCCACCCCCTGGTAGAGTTCGTGATTGTGGTATAGATTGGTAGAAAAAAGGAGATTGACAAAGGTGGTTGCAAACCTCGTGCATGAACATGCATGCATATGACGCATTAAAGGGTAGGCAGCGCGTGGTGCGCACCGTAAAACCCTTGTTTAGGTTACCCAGGGACTCCACCCTACGTTCTCTAAGAGAACGGGTGGAGTTCCTTAAGCTTGCTTGCTTGTACTGGGGTTCAGGAAGAGTGTATTATAGGGCAGCCCGAGGAGCGTATAATGCGTGGAGGCTGTCTTGGTTCCTCAGTCCTGAACCCCAGTCATTTGCCTTTGCTTAACAGGTGGGAAGGTCAGGGTGAATTGGTGCGGCTGCAGTTGCCTTCGGCGACTTTAAAGTTTTCGCCGAAGCTCAAACGGGCGCTGATCACACAATCAACAAACTGCGCCTCAGCCAGGAGTGGCGAGGGTAGTCTGACCTCTTCAACATCCCCGCTGTGCACGCAACCGGAGCATTCCTTCCCGCTAAGCCCTAACAAGGAAACGCGTTGTGGCGTCCCTGTTAGCCCACAGTTGCCTAGTAGCGCTGTGGTCTCTTGTCCCTTTCACAGGCAGGCCACTAGCTTAGGCGGCTCAAGTTGCATGGTCAAAATGCGCCCAAAACTGCCTCTCCACCGCACTGCGAAAGAATGGTCCTTTTGGGGGGGACCTAAAACACAAGAACCAAAAATCCTGTGAAAAGCAATTACCTGGTCCATTTTCCTTTATTTTAAACAAAACCGACTGCCCGGGAAAATGATTTATTTCCACCAAAATGGAGTTCTTTTTTGGCAAAACCACAAATTTTTGTTTCCCATACCACCTATGCTTTGCAATAAAAACACCCATGAGCTTTCATTTTTTTGGAAAACCAGTTTTCGAAAACCATGTTGCACGCTGCACGACAAGAAGCATTTTTCCGCACCCCTTCTTTGCGCGGGGCCTCGCGCAAACACCAACACAACAGCGCAATAAAATGCATCACAGAGAAAATTGTGCCGCACAAGGTGACAGCATAAAGGTTGTCGAAGAGGAATGCATAGCGCGAGCCCTCGCGCATAATGTATCAGAACAAGCGAAGAAATTACTTTTTCTTCGGAACAGTTTGCATCTTAGGACCGTATGCCTTAGCAACAGACATCTTACCCTTAGGTGGTGGCTTTGCGGGCTCTCTCCTTGGTTGGGACTGACGGGCTGGCTGCTTGAAGGGAGCTCGGGTCGCGGAACCCTGGCTGCCCGCTCCAGAGGACGGGCGGCCGGGGGAGGGACAGCGCCTGACACCAGACGCCCCACAGAATGGTGGCAGGCCGGCCCCCCCGGGGACGGCCCGCCACCCTGCCCGCGGCACGCAGCCCCCACGGGGCATGCAGGCCAAGGGGACAGTGTTGGGCCCCCACACCCACACACCCGCGCCCACGGCACCTGGGTGGTGGACCCCAACAGCCCGCCAAGTGGGAGGGCAGTCGGGGGAGGGACAGCGCCTGACCTCAGACGCCCCTCACAATGGTGAAAGGCACCCCCCCCGGGGACGCCCTTCCGCCCCCCTCACAGCGAGCAACGCCGGCCCGCAAAGGCCCACGCTGTGGGGCCGGTGCTGGGTCCCCACGCCTGCACCGACCGCACCCGGGACACACGGGTCGCGGAACCCTGGCGGCCCACTCCAGAGGACGGGCGGCCGGGGGAGGGACAGCGCCTGACAACAGACGCCCCTCACAACGGGGGCAGGCCAGCCCCCCGGCGACGGCCCCCCACCACCCCCGCGGCACGCAGCCCCCACAGGGCATGCAGGCCAAGAGGACAGTGTTGGGCCCCCACACCCACACACCCGCGCCCACAGCACGTGGGTGGCGGACCCCGACAGCCCGCCCAGTGGTCGGGCAGTCGGGGGAGGGACAGCGCCTGACCCCAGACGCCCCTCACAATGGTGGAAGGCACCCCCCCCGGGGACGCCCTTCCGCCACCCCCACAGCGAGCAGCGCTGGCCCGCAAGGGCGCACGCTATGGGGCCGGTGCTGGGTCCCCACGCCCGCATTGACCGCAGCCGGGACACACAGGTCGCGGAACCCTGGCTGCCCGCTCCAGAGGACGGGCGGCCGGCAGAGAGACAGCGCCTGACACCAGACGCCCCTCACAACGGTAGCAGGCCACCCCCCCCGGGGACGGCCCCCCACCACCCCCGCGGCACGCAGCCCCCACGGGGCATGCAGGCCAAGGGGACAGTGTTGGGCCCCCACACCCACAAACCCGCGCCCACAGCACGTGGGTGGTGGACCCCAACAGCCCGCTAAGTGGGCGGGCAGTCAGGGGAGGGACAGCGCCTGACCTCAGACGCCCCTCAAAATTGTGGAAGGCACCCTTCTCGGGGACCCCCTTCCGCCAGCCCCACAGCGAGCAACGCCGGCCCGCCAGGGCACACGCTGTGGGGCCGGTGCTGGGTCCCCACGCCCGCACCGACTGCACCCGGAACACACGGGTCGCGGAACCCTGGCTGCCCGCTCCAGAAGACCGGGCGGCCAGGGGAGGGACAGCGCCTGACACCAGACGCCCCTCACAACGGGGGCAGGCCACCCCCCCCAGGGACAGCCCCCCAACCAGCCCCGCGGCACGCAGCCCCCACAGGGCATGCAAGCCAAGGGGACAGTATTGGGCCCCCAAACCCACACACCCGCGCCCACAGCACGTGGGTGGCGGACCCCAACAACCCGCCCAGTGGGCGGACAGTCGGAGGAGGAACAGTGACTGACCTCAGACGCCCCTCACAATGGTGGAAAGCACCCCCCCCCGGGGATGCCCTTCCGCCACCCCCACAGCGAGCAACGCCGGCCCACAGGGGCGCACGCTGTGAGGCCGGTGCTGGGTCCCCACGCCCGCACCGACCGCACCCGGGACACACGAGTCGCGGAACCCTGGCTGCCCGCTCCAGAGGACGGGCGGCCGGGGGAGGGACAGCGCCTGACACCAGACGCCCCTCACAATAGTGGAAGGCACCCCCCCCAGGACGCCTTTCCGCCACCCCCACAGCGAGCAACGCCAGCCCGCAAGGGCACACGCTGTGGGGCCGGTGCTGGGTCCGCACGCCCGCACTGACCGCACCCGGGACACACCGGTCGCGGAGCCCCCGCTGCCCGCTCCAGAGGACGGGCGGCCAGGCGAGGGACAGCGCCTGACACCAGACGCCCCTCACAACGGTGGCAGGCCTGCCCCCCGGGGACGGCCCCCACAACCCCCGCGGCACGCAGCCCCCACAGGGCGTGCAGGCCAAGGGGACAGCGTTGGGCCCCCACACCCACACACTCGCGCCCACAGCACGTGGGGGGCGGACCCCAACAGCCCGCCCGGTTGGCGGGCAGTCGGGGGAGGGACAGCGCCTGACCTCAGACGCCCCTCACAATGGTGAAAGGCACCCTCCCCGGGGACGCCCTTCCGCCACTCCCACAGCGAGCAACGCCGGCCCGCAGGGGCGCACGCTGTGGGGCCGGTGCTGGGTCCCCACACCCGCACCGACCGCATCCGGGACACACGGGTCGCGGAACCCTGGCTGCCCGCTCCAGAGGACGGGCGGCCGGGGGAGGGACAGCGCCTGACACCAGACGCCCCTCACAATAGTGGAAGGCACCCCCCCCAGGACGCCTTTCCGCCACCCCCACAGCGAGCAACGCCAGCCCGCAAGGGCACACGCTGTGGGGCCGGTGCTGGGTCCGCACGCCCGCACTGACCGCACCCGGGACACACCGGTCGCGGAGCCCCCGCTGCCCGCTCCAGAGGACGGGCGGCCAGGCGAGGGACAGCGCCTGACACCAGACGCCCCTCACAACGGTGGCAGGCCTGCCCCCCGGGGACGGCCCCCACAACCCCCGCGGCACGCAGCCCCCACAGGGCGTGCAGGCCAAGGGGACAGCGTTGGGCCCCCACACCCACACACTCGCGCCCACAGCACGTGGGGGGCGGACCCCAACAGCCCGCCCGGTTGGCGGGCAGTCGGGGGAGGGACAGCGCCTGACCTCAGACGCCCCTCACAATGGTGAAAGGCACCCTCCCCGGGGACGCCCTTCCGCCACTCCCACAGCGAGCAACGCCGGCCCGCAGGGGCGCACGCTGTGGGGCCGGTGCTGGGTCCCCACACCCGCACCGACCGCATCCGGGACACACGGGTCGCGGAAGCCTGGCTGCCCGCTCCAGAGGACGGGCGGCTGGAGGAGGGACAGCGCCTGACACATGACGCCCCTCACAACGGTGGCAGGCCATCCCCCCCGGGGACGGCCCCCCACCACCCCCGCGGCACGCAGCCCCCACGGGGCATGCAGGCCAAGGGGACAGTGTTGGGCCCCCACACCCACTCACCCGTGCCCACAGCATGTGGGAGGTGGACCCCAACAGCCCGCCCAGTGGGCGGGCAGTCGGGGGAGGGACAGCGCCTGGCCCCAGACGCCCCTCACAATGCTGGAAGGCACTGCCCCCGGGGACGCCCCTCCGCCACCCCCACAGCGAGCAACGCCGGCCCGCAAGGGCGCACGCTGTGGGGCAGGTGCTGGGTCCCCACGCCCGCACCAACCGCACCCGGGACACACGGGTCGCGGAGGCCCGGCTGCCCGCTCAAGAGGGCAGGCGGCCGGGGGAGGGACAGCGCCTGACACAAGACGCCCCTCCCAACCAGCCAGGCCACCCCCCCCGGGGACAGCCCCCCACCACCCCCGCGGCACGCAGCCCGCACAGGGCATGCAGGCCCAGGGGACAGTGTTGGGCCCCCACACCCACACACCCGCGCCCACAGCACGTGGGTGGCGGACCCCAACAGCCCACCCAGTGGGCGGGCAGTCGGGGGAGGGGGAGCGCCTGACCTCAGACGCCCCTCACAACGGTGGAAGGCACCCCCCCCCCGGGGACCCCCCTCCGCCACCCCCACAGCGAGCAACGCCGGCCCGCAAGGGCGCACGCTGTGGGGCCGGTGCTGGGTCCCCACGCCCGCACCAACCGCACCCGGGACACACGGGTCGCGGAACCCCGGCTGCCCGCCCCAGAAGACGGGCGGCCGGGGGAGGGACAGCGCCTGACACCAGACGCCCCTCACAACGGGGGCAGGCCAACCCCCCGGGCGACGGCCCACCACCCCCCCCGCGGCACGCAGCCCCCACAGGGCATGCAGGCCAAGGGGACAGTGTTGGGCCCCCACACCCACACACCCGCGCCCATAGCACGTGGGTGGCGGACCCCGACAGCCCGCCCAGTGGGCGGGCAGTCGGGGGAGGGACAGCGCCTGACCCCAGACGCCCCTGACAATGGTGGAAGGCACCCCCCCCGGGGACGCCCTTCCGCCACCCCCACAGCGAGCAGCGCCGGCCCGCAAGAGCGCACGCTATGGGGCCGGTGCTGGGTTTCCACACCCGCATCGACCGCACCCGGGACACACAGGTCGCGGAACCCCGGCTGCCCGCTCCAGAGGACAGGCGGCCGGGGGAGGGACAGCGCCTGACACCAGACGCCCCTCACAACGGTACCCGGCCACCCCCCCCGGGGACGGCCCCCCACCACCCCCGCGGCACGCAGCCCCCACGGGGCATGCAGGCCAAGGGGACAGTGTTGGGCCCCCACAACCACACACCCGCGCCCACGGCACGTGGGTGGTGGACCCCAACAGCCCGCTAAGTGGGCGGACAGTCAGAAGAGGGACAGCACCTGAGCTCAGACGCCCCTCACAATGGTGGAAGGCACCCCCCCCGGGGACGCCCTTCCGCCATCCCCACAGCGAGCAACGCCGGCCCGCAAGGGCGCACGCTGTGGGGCCGGTGCTGGGTCCCCACGCCCGCACCGACTGCACCCGGAACACACGGGTCGCGGAACCCTGGCTGCCCGCTCCAGAGGACAGGCAACCAGGGGAGGGATAGCGCCTGACACCAGACGCCCCTCACAACGGGGGCAGGCCAACCCCCCCTGGGGACAGCCCATCTACCACCCCCGCGGCACGCAGCCCCCGAGGGCATGCAAGCCAAGGGGACATTATTGGGCCCCCAAACCCACTCACCCGCGCCCACAGCACGTGGGTGGCGGACCCCAACAGCCCGCCAAGTGGGCGGGCAGTCGGAGGAGGGGGACCTCAGACGCCCCTCACAATGGTGGAAAGCACCCCCCCCGGGGACGCCCTTCCGCCACCCCCACAGCGAGCAACGCCGGCCCGCAGGGGAGCACGCTGTGGGGCCGGTGCTGGGTCCCCACGCCCGCACCGACCGCACCCGGGACACACGGGACGCGGAACCCTGGCTGTCCGCTCCAGAGGACGGGCGGCCGGGGGAGGGACAGCGCCTGACACCAGGCGCCCCTCACAATAGTTGGAGGCACCCCCCCTGGGACGCCCTTCAGCCACCCCCACAGCGAGCAACGCCGGCCCGCAAGGGCACACGCTGTGGAGCCGGTGCTTAACCCCCACGTCCGCACCGACCGCACCCGGGACACACGGGTCGCGGAGCCCCCGCTGCCCGCTCCAGAGGACGGGCGGCCGGGGGAGGGACAGCGCCTGACACCAGACGCCCCTCACAACGGTGGCAGGCCACCCCCCCCGGGGACGGCCCCCACCACCCCCGCGGCACGCAGCCCCCACAGGGCTGCGGGCCAAAGGGACAGTGTTGGGCCCCCACAGCCACACACCTGCGTCCACAGCACGTCAATGGCGGACCCCAACAGGCCGCCTGGTGGGCGGGCAGTTGGGGGAGCGACAGCGCCTGACCTCAGACGCCCCTCACAATGGTGAAAGGCACCCTCCCCGGGGACGCCCTTCCGCCACCCCAACAGCGAGCAACGCCGGCCCGCAAGGGCGCACGCCGTGGGGCCGGTGCTGGGTCCACACGCCCGCACCGACCGCATCCGGGACACACGGGTCGCGGAAGCCTGGCTGCCCGCTCCAGAGGACGGGTGGCCGGGGGAGGGACAGCGCCTGACACATGACTCCCCTCACAACGGTGGCAGGCCATCCCCCCCGGGGATGGCCCCCCACCACCCCCGCGGCAGGCAGCCCCCACGGGGCATGCAGGCCAAGGGGACAGTGTTGGGCCCCCACACCCACACACCCGCGCCCACGGCACGTGGGTGGTGGACCCCAACAGCCCGCCCAGTGGGCGGGCAGTCAGGGGAGGGACAGCGCCTGGCCCCAGACGCCCCTCACAATGCTGGAAGGCACCCCCCCCGGGGACGCCCCTCCGCCACCCCCACAGCGAGCAACGCCGGCCCGCAAGGGCGCACGCTGTCGGGCTGGTGCTGGGTCCCCAAGCCCGCACGGACCGCACCCGGGACACATGAGTCGCGGAGGCCCGGCTGCCCGCTCGAGAGGGCGGGCGGCAGGGGGAGGGACAGCGCCTGACACCGGACGCCCCTCCCAACGGTGGCAGGCCACCCCCCCCGGGGAAGGCCCCCCACCGCCCCCAGAGCACGCAGCCCGCACAGGGCATGCAGGCCAAGGGGACAGTGTTGGGCCCCCACACCCACACACCCGCGCCCACAGCACGTGGGTGGCGGACCCCAACAGCCCGCCCAGTGGGCGGGCAGTCGGGGGAGGGGGAGCGCCTGACCTCAGACGCCCCTCACAACGGTGGAAGGCACCCCCCCCGGGGACGCCCTTCCGCCACCCCCACAGCGAGCAACGCCGGCCCGCAGGGGCGCAGGCTGTGGGGCTGGAGCTGGGTCCCCACGCCCGCACCGACTGCAGCCGGGACATAAGGGTCGCGGAACCCCGGCTGCCCGCCCCAGAGGACGGGCGGCCGGAGGAGGGACAGCGCCTGACGCCGGACGCCCGTCACAACGGTGGCAGGTCACCCCCCCCGGGGATGGCTCCCCACCACCCCCGCGGCAGGCAGCCCCCACAGGGCATGCAGGCCAAGGGGACAGTGGTGGGCCCCCACACCCACACGCCCGCGCCCACAGCATGTGGGTGGCGGACCCGAACAGCCCGCCCAGTGGGCCGGCAGTTCAGGGAAGCGAAGCGCCTGACCTCAGACGCCCCTCACAATAGTGGAAGGCACCCCCCCCGGGGATGCCCTTCCGCCACCCCCACAGCGAGCAACGCTGGCCAGCAAGGGCGCACGCTGTGGGGCCGGTGCTGGGTCCCCACGCCCGCACCGACCGCACCCGGGACACACGGGTCGCGGAACCCCGGCTGCCCGCCCCAGAAGACGGGCGGCCGGGGGAGGGGCAGTGCCTGACACCAGACGCCCCTCACAATGGTGGCCGGCCACCCCCCCCCGGGGACGGCCCCCCACCATCCCCACGGGGCATGCAAGCCAAGGGGATAGTGTTGGGCCCCCACACCCACACACCCGCGCCCACAGCACGTGGATGGCGGACCCCTACAACCTGCCCAGTGGGCGGGCAGTCGGGGGAGGGAGAGCGCCTGACCTCAGACGCCCCTCACAGCGGTGGAAGGCACCCCTTCCGGGGACGCCCTTCCGCCACCCCCACAGCGAGCAACGCCGGCCCGCAAGGGCGCACGCTGTGGAACTGGAGCTGGGTCCCGACGCCCACACCGACCGCACCCGGAACACACGGGTCGCGGTACCCCGGCTGCGCGCCCCAGAGGACGGGCGGTCGGGAGAGGGATGGCACCTGACACCAGACGCCCCTCACAACAGTGGCAGGCCACCCCCCCCCCGGGGACAGCCCCCGACCACCCCCGCGGCACGCAGCCCCCACGGGGCGTCCAGGCCAAGCCAGGTAGGGGGGAACCGGGACCGGACCGCCCCCCCCCCAAGCACGCCAGACGGAGCAAGGGACCGGGGCAGGACACGCGGAGGGGCACGGACCACGTGGAACGGCCCTACCAGCGCCCAGTGCCGGGACCGCGCGAGGTGCGCACGCCACACCACCAAGGGGGGCCGGGAGCGGACGCCGCGGGAGCGCGAGTGCACACACACGCAAAGGGCACGCGGGGACTACCAGAAGGGCAACCGGACCAAGCTCGCGAAACGCGCAGACCACGTGGAATGGCGTACTAGCGAGCGGGGGTAAGGGACACCCGGACGGGATGGCCCGCCACAAACAGCGCGGGACACGCGGGGCGGGAAGGGGGGAAACGGGAGAGACACAACACCAGGTACCGGCCTGCGCCCCCCAAACCGGCCGCGAGCGCCGCGCACACACGGATGGGGCACTGCACCCGCCAAGGCAGTAGTGGCCCACTGCGCCACGCCCCAGCCCCTATGCTAGGCAGCCTCCGTGCCAGCCAAAGGGGGTCCCACTGGCGACAAGCCAGTAGCACGGGCCCGGCAGCGCCGGCGCCCCGGGCGACCACGCATTAGGGGGGCGACGCAGTGGGTAAGCGCTCGCAGCCACGGCTGCAAATTGATGCACTGACCGGGGAGTGGCGAAATGGGGAAGCCGGGGAGGGACCGGGCTCTGAGCTCTGTGAACCCGGGGGACTCCGCCACCAGGCAGGAGGTGTGTCTTGGAGGGCCCTCCACTAGGACCCGGTGGGGAGGATATCACCTGGCCCGACCAGGTGGCACCCCGGGGCCGAAAGCCGTCTAGTACCCGCAAAATCAAACATCAAACCTCAAACCTTAGGTTACCCAGGGACTCCACCCTACGTTCTTTAAGAGAACGGGTGGAGTTCCTTAAGCTTGCTTGCTTGTACTGGGGTTCAGGAACAGCGTATTATAGGGCAGCCTGAGAAGCGTATAATACGTGGAGGCTGTCTTGGTTCCTCTTTCTTGAACCCCAGTCATTGACCTTTGCTTAACGGGTGGGAAGGTCAGGGTAAATTGGTGCAGCTGCAGTTGCCTTCGGCGACTTTGAAGTTTTCGCCCAAGCTCAAACGGGCGCTGATCACACAATCAACAAACTGCCCCTCAGCCAGGAGTGGCGAGGGTAGTCTGACCTCTTCAACATCCCGGCTGTGCACACAACCCGAGCATTCTTTCCCGCTAAGCCCTAACAAGGAAACGCGTTGTGGCGTCCCTGTTAGCCCACAGTCGCCTAGTAGCGCTGTGGTCTCTTGTATCTTTCACAGGCAGGCCACTAGCTTAGGCGGCTCAAGTTGCATGGTCAAAATGCGCCCAAAACTGCCTCTCCACGGCACTGCGAAAGAATGGTCCTTTTGGGGGCAACGTAAAACACAAGAACCAAAAATCCTGTGAAAAGCAATTAACTCGTCCATTTTCCTTTTTTTTTTCAAGAAACCCGACTGCCCGGGAAAATGATTTATTTCCACCAAAATGGAGTTTTTTTTTGGCAAAACCACGAGTTTTTGTTTCCTATACCACCCCTGCTTTGCAATAAAAACACCCATGAGCTTTCAATCTTTTGGAAAACCAGTTTTCCAAAACCATGTTGCAGGGTGCACGACAAGAAGCATTTTTCCGCACCCCTTCTTTGCGCGAGGCCTCGCGCAAACACCAACACAACAGCGCAAAAAAAGGCATCACAGAGAAAATTGTGCCGCACAAGGTGACAGCATAAAGGTCGTCGAAGAGGAATGCACAGCGTGAGCCCTCGCGCATAATAAATCAGAACAAGCGAAGAAATTACTTTATCTTCGGAACAGTTTGCATCTTAGAACCCAATGCCTTAGCAACGGACGTCTTACCCTTAGGCGGTGGCTTTGCGGGCTCGCACCTTGGTTGGGACTGACGGGCTGGCTGCTTGAATGGAACTCCGGCCCCAGTTTCCTCGGACCTCGGCTTCACTGCCACTTTCTTCGCTGCCTTGCCCTGGGAGACCTGCGCTTCCTCCTCCCCTTCTTCCTCCCTCTCCTCCTCTTCATCCCCATCGCTCTCGTCGGATTCTGCACCGGTAATGGACTTTGCTGCCTGAGGCTTGGAGGCAGTCTTCTTCTTCTTGGGGGCTGGTTCCCCACCAGTAAACTTCCGCTTTCCAGGGGCCAGTGCTTCTGCAGCTTGACCTTTCTCAACAGTCTTTTCCCCCCTTCAGCGACAACGCATCAGAACCCACCTTGTCATCGCGAACCTAAAGGGGAATACCACGGTTTGACCAGTTGGCCTGCTGGACCCAATCACCAGACGCGTCCACTTTCGACCCTTGTGTCAATACGCGGTTCAACTGAGTCTGCACTCTGTTGACCCAATCGGAGAGATTGTCGGAGGTAACACCAAGAAGGTACATGCGAGAATCCGGCTCGATGGACGCGATCTTGCACACCAGATCCGGCTGATGATCAATGAACACAAACGCAGGCTTGAAGCTCTTATCCTGCTTCAGGTAAAAGAGGTGAGTTTCGAAATACCACATAACCGTGATTATCGGAAGGTGACCGCCAAATTCAACAGGATCCATCTCTTCTACTTGAGTAGGTCCAAACGTCCGATATTTCAGAATCTGCAATGAGGGAGACGTTATTGCGCGAGGCCTCGCGCAAAGAGCGGACGTGATGAGGGAATTATACCTTTCTCGACCAGCTATCCGGTGACGAAATCAGCAACCAGCGAACGTCAAACGTTGTAGGATCCCCTGCAGGCTTCGGTTTGACTGGCCACCTGAAGATGGGAACACGCAACATGTTACCCATGCGCAGCGCGTTCAAATCATTGTTGAGACGCCTATCTGTTTCCGTCTCAAGCACGTCGAACATTTTGTCAACAACATTTTGAGAGCCGCAGATAAGGGTATCCGCACGCGCCATCTCTTCATACAGCCAGGCTGGGCACATCATCTCAGGAGCAAGATGTTCAAATATGTCGCCGTTGATGACAATCAGGTTCTTGTCAATCTGGATAAACCGCCTCGGGGGATCGTTGGCCAACGCTGCAATTTGGGTCGCCTTAATTGTGATAGTTTGACTTGACAGTAATGGATCCTGGTGTTCCACTGTTTTGAAGTCACCAGTAACGCCAGCAGCTGGGGGGACCACACGGCTCTTGGTAGGCTCTTGACCCAGGAGTTTTTAGACGTTCAGCATTTTCAGGGAGGCGGGTTTGCCTTTCTCTGCCACATGCCACAGTGGTGCGCGAATCATGGATTTCCATGCCGGCCATGGACCGTGACTTCCGCCTTCAGGTTCCCGCCAAGTGCCCCATGTACCAAGAGTCACCTTCAGGGCAGGCCTTACAAGTGCAGCAACCTCTTTGCAGGTCCGCATGTCTTTGGCTAAAGAAGAGAAATGGAGAAAGTGCGGCGCACCAATGCCGAAGCGGAACCCACGTCGCGTCGATGGTACACACCTTTCTCAGGTCGAACGTACTGGCCGTTGTGCGGTTGGTCCAGATGCATTGAGACCCACTGGTCAAGGATGATGTCGTCAATCAAATTCGGCAAGGATTTAAGGGTTGTCTTTTCTTCCTGCATCACTTCTGCCACTTTCTTGTAGACCTCCGGCAACAAGATCTCGTCCAGTTAGTTCAGCGCGGTCTTCGGGACCTTCTCCCCTTTGTCGTGGAACTTCTGCAGACCTTTCACAGCTTCCGGACCAGCATAGTAGGCAATCGTCACAAAATTTTTCCACAATTTATACGTTTTGTCCTGAAGGTGACAATGTTATGCGCGAGGCCGCGCGCAACGAACAGCATCAAAGCAACGATTAATGAACATACGAATTGACCAGGCTGCTTCAGTTCAGCGGTTGGAACCAGGGCACTCATCTGCACAGCATCCACAATGGCGATCTTGAGATTGCTGTACGTGTCAGCCAGGCCTCGCCGCCGCTGATCTTCAACACATGGAATGAGGTTATCTGCTGCCTCATTAAGCGGTATTGGCTCAACGTCTTGTGCGCTTCTTTGTGCTTGTCCCGCCAGCTTTCCACGGAAGGCCCGCGGTGTCCTGGGCTCCAGAATATCGGCAATGCATGTAGTATGCCACTGCTGCAGATCCAGACACACTGTGCGTCGCTTCTCCCGAATCTTCGCAATCGCTTCCACGCTGTGCTGTCCAGATACACACCAATAATCGCGATCTGCAAATATGGGACACGTCTATGCGCGAGAGCTCGCGCAACGAGAAGAGCGAACAGTCGGTTGGCAACATACTATTATCTTCCCAGAGAACGACGTGTAATGGGCCTGTGGGCGGTGCTGCTTTGAGTAACTCAATACGCTTTTGCAGCAACTTCGTATCTTTCCGTCTAATCTGCCCCTTTGTCTTCTCCTGGTCGATTCTCACGTTGTCTAGCTCAACCTCCACCTGCCTCCCATCCGGTTTCAGGTGGTCCTCGATGTCAGTACCCAAGGTTAAGCCAGGATCTGGTTTTTCCTTCTTCTTACGCCTCTTCTTTGGTGTTCAAGCCCACGATCCTGAGGTCCCAGGGTCATAGCCGGTATCTTCTTGTCCCTCGGCTGTTTCTTTGGTGGGGCTTGCCATTCTGCGATAAGGAGAAAGCCTGTTTTGAAGGAAACATAACATTGAAAAGGGTTAAAATCGTCGTCGATAATGCATATGTGAGGCGCTTTCAGCGAATATCAACAGTGACTGTCAACCTTGTGCTAGGCCTCGCTCAAGAGAGGGGGTGTACTAACATGTTGTTTGATGCTGTTTGCGCGAGGCCTCGCGCATCACTGCATGTTCTCCAATCTTCTTCGAACGTTTCGCAGCGTGTCGGCCTCTCTCTGTTCCTCCAACACACTGCGTTGGGGGATCAGCTCCGACAGTTTCCGCTTAAAACCAGCCTTAAGCGGCCCCTGGTGCGTTAGCACCAACAACACAGACACAAGGACTCGTTACTACTGGTTAGAACCCTTTGGAATTAGAAGAGACGATGGAAAGTTAGGTAGACCCCTGCGCGGCCAATGCGCCTGAATTGTGCAAGTAGGCTCAGCACACCACCTAACCCAAGGCACATATACACGCTCTGCGTTCAAGTAAGCAGTCAACCGCTGACGCACGAAATTGACAAAGGAATTGGGGATTTTGCAGACGTTCACCCTGTGACCTTCTTTGCGGATAGTGATGAGATGATACAGATCGTCAACAGCTTCAATGGTTACTGCACCTCTGTTTTGGCCCTTCCTTGTCACAAGGCTGGAAAGCAGACTTTCACAAAACTCCTCGGCAAAAGGCTGTCCAGGCATGGCTGTGTGCCATGCAGTGTGGCACAATAGCGCAGTCGCAACAGTGCGTTCGTATTTTAAAAGTGTGTCCCCCATGTTCAAACGGTCTAACAGACACATGACAATCTGCAATCCCTCAGAAGCAAAAACACCCGTGTTGGCCGTCTCCCCGGCCCAATTGCACTGTCTAACGAGGTGACCTAGGTATAGTAACATAGGACAGTATTGTGTTAACAGAACCTGTATGGCCTTACACACAGCGTAACGGAGGCATCCTCGCCGATTTACAGGACGTGCCAGCCCAAGGGAATGACATTTTCTGTTAAGGCGCCGTATGTGGGGGCCCATACCCAACAGCAGTGCGCCAACAGATATCTCCATTGTGTTCAGCTTGGGAAAACAGGGGACTGTGTCACCGCTGCGCAACAAACCTTTACGGAAGAAGGTCACGATCGGCCAAAATTACCAAAATGTTTGTGTAACGCAAAACTTGTACGCGTGCCAGAAACCATACAATATAGGGTGTGACCGCGAGAAAAGGCGGACATTCCAATCCGTTGTTCTTTCACCGTACATCATCTTACAAATGCGGTAATGGATGTTCTCATCACATAAAACAGGCACGACTGGTCGAGTGTGCTGCGCCAAGTCCGTAGTGAATTGCAATATATTAAGCAGCGAGACGTTGCCGCTCACCTCTTCTTCACTTAGACAAGGGGGTCACCAATGTGGTCTCTTGGCAGGTACAGGGCGAACAATGTCAAGCGGCGCCCTAATGTTTCGAACAACAGGTCGCGTGCTTGCAATTCCTAGATCACGCAGGATACCTGCAAATGTTCCCTCGGTGGTCCCGAGCATGCGTGCAACAACAGGCACACGCCGTTCAAGCTCTTCGAGGCTAGGATGACCATGCCAGTAGCGCGGTGCATCCTTCAGAAGCAACACAGCCAACGCTTTTGCGTTCAGGCTTTTGTCGTTCTTGTCAGGATTTGTGGTAAACTGTTTGTTATACCAGTTGTCCATCCACAACACAACCCACTGTTGGTGTATTTTGCTTTATGTAGTCTGTAACCTGACTGCGGCCTTCTCCTTCAGCGAAGGTGCGCTGTATCGCGCCAGACCTGACCTTGCTAAAATGCGACGCTGCGCCCTACTTCCCTCTACCGCAACAACTGACTTTGGTTTTCCCTGGTATGGAACTGCGCTGTGGCGCATCAGCAAAGAAAGGCGCCAGGCCTCCTCTATCAAAACACCAACCCATCGCTTGCCTTCTGCCGCAATCGCCTTTTCAACGCTGCAACGCGTCGGTTCATTTTTGCGCAGACGCAGAAAGAAACACAAACAACAATCGCGCGCCCTCGTCCCCCTGTTTTAGCCCTTCCCACAGTTCTTCTGCCGTGTGGTACGGCGGTTCCTCTGAGCAGACATCGCGGAAAACACCAGATGCTACGGCCACTGTCTTCCCAAGGTCCACCTCACTTAGCAGGGGCATTGTTGCTGTGAAGAATAATTGCGTACCTGTATCTACGTAAAGATCGCTGTTTGAAAGACATTCTTGATTTGAAACACCAACCTGTCACACAGTTTTCGCGCGACAAATTTTTCTGTGATTCGCTTGTCGCATGCACCATTTTCCGTTAACTGTATCTGTCTGGTGATTCCACATTTGACTAGTTAATCCTGATTGCGGTGGCCAGTTGCGACGCGCTACCATCGCTGTTGGGCAGTGAAGCCAGCCGTGACCACAGTATGAAAACTGGAGATGCCGGCGGGACCTGTATGGGCGCCCATGCAGCCGCGCCGCATCAAGAAAATGCACATGCTGTGTAGTTGGTGGATCTTTTCCATTTTTGGTTTCTATGAGCGCTTATGAGATCCATTGCGGGAGGCCTCGCGCAATGATCACCGAAACTTCAATGTTTCGCATGCGCCGTTCCATGCGCGAGGCCTCTCGCTTGAAACTACAGTTTTTCCCGTAACATTTATACTTTTCAAGATTCTGGGGTACACCATTGTTGCAGTTTATTCGTTACAAGGTCCATCTCTATCACGCAATCCTGATAATGGTACTAACTTACGTGTATAAATACGACAGGGTTCCATTTTTCAACAACCTGCCTAATGCGTCGTGCTGTAGCACATTAATCTGACACAAATCAACGTCTTTGCGCGAGGCCTCGCGCAAAGAATGGTCACCAAACAATACTCTTCCCTGTCTCGCCCATGGGACACGTCATTCTTATAGAAATATTTATTCCGCCATACCTGTTTGCGACAGTTTCAAAATATCCATCAAAAAAACTATTTTTTGATGCCCTTTGAAACCTGTCATATTCCTACCTTTTCCTTCGTTCTTGACCATACAACTTGAGCCGCCTAAGACTAGGGCCTTTGACACATTCACCTACACCACCAAGTAGCGTGTGCGTGTAGGTGTGGCAAGCCAGGGTGAGGGCTTGGGCCTCAGACCCCGCTCATCAGTCGATGGCTGGTGCCACAGTACTGAATGTAGGACCTGTAGTGTTTGTGTCAGTGTCCTGCCCGTTTCCTGAAATTTTATCAGGCTTTTGATGTGCAGTGGCTGTGGTTTGTCGAAGTTTTGGCCATCATGGCAAACAGGCGTTTTCATGCCTCAAGGCCCTTCGCGCCCCCTCCCCTGTAGTAGGCAGGTAGGTAGGAAAGCTTTACCTGGACTCACGTGCTGGGTATTTCCCAAAGGTTTTGCGCCATCACAGAAACCGGGCGCTTAGGGGCAGAGAGACCCGGGGCGTACCCTGTGGCACCGGTAGGACATCCGCCGGGTTCAGCAAGGATGCAGACTTGGGTATCATTACGACTCAATTTCTGCAGCTTGTTCGTAGGACCTCAGGAATAGCACACTCACACAGACACTTAGGCAGGTAAGGGTAGGGTTCAGTCCCTAGCTTTAGTCTTGGAGGCAAGTGTCTCAGCGAGCCTCAGCAACTCTCCAAGGTTGTTCTGGGACAAGTAGTCTACCAGAACTGGGTTTAGGCGTCCCTCAGGTAGTACAAACGCAGAGAAGGGCTCCAAGCTGGCCTCTTCGACCCCAAACACTTCCCAGAGGGTAAGGAAGCGCCAACCCCGGCGGTAGCAGTGGCGTAGTATAGACTTACAAGATAGACGCCCTCCTTAGCCATCTCCTCAGCTTCCATGTCGGGGAGTTCCCCTTCAGCCTCCAAAGGGCTGGCAGCGCCCTGTAGGTCCAGAGCAGCGATCTCCTCGTCGTTCAGCTCCCAGTTCCTCCCCACACAGGACCTCAGGATCGTAGTAGCGCTTTAGATGCTCAGCAGCGCACACCAGAGTCCCCCCTAGCCGGGGAGAACACCTCACTGTGATACGGTGTCCATCCACTGAGAGAATGTTGTAGGGCTCGAAGTGGGGGTCATCGCTGGTACGGCGTGGCCAGGCGGGTAGCCGACTGTGGTGTACCAACACCCAGTCCCCCTCTTGGTAGGAGGCGGGCACCCGGTGCTTGTTCTTCTTGTTCGACTGTCGCTCCCTCACTCTCTGGAGCTTAGCCTTGGCGTTCTCCACCTTTGCTTGTTGCTCCTGGACCCAGTTGCCCACAGTGGAATGAGTATTTTCTGGATAGGGGCCATGTAAGAACCACGCCAGGCGCCCTAGGAAGAGCTCATGGGGCGAGTAGTGAGTCGCTGAAGTCTCTTGGGAGTTCATCATCAAGGATATGACGGGGAGTAGTCTCACCCAGTGTCTGGTGCGCTCCGTCTTGCACCATATCCTTACATTTTCCTTGAGTACAGGAATCTGTCGCCCCCACAGGGGGTTGCTCATATGAGAGTAGGGAATCCCTGTGGACACTTGGACATTGAGGGATCTCAGGACCCTCTTGTACCAGCCGGTGTCAGAGCGTACTTGTACGTCCCCATCGGAGTTTATCTCTTTGGGCGCCCCATAGACACAAAACCACTCCTCCAGGAGTATCTTGATAGTCTCCTCTCCAGGAATGTGCTTGGTACATGGGAAGACCCGGGTAAACCTGGTCAACACACAGGTTACCACGAGGGCAAAATCGTAGCTTCGAAACTTCGGCATCTCCGTGTAGTCCACATAGAGCACACTGTTAGCACAGTGGAAGATGGGCAGGGTCGAGTATAGACCCCTGTCCCTGATATACCCAGGTTTGCAGGACCTACACAGGCACTTGTCCATTATAGGCTGGAGGGTCTTACGCAGTTGGTCGTCACTCCACATAGTGTGGAACCACTGCTTGAACAGCCTCAGGGTACGGTCAGCCCCAACATGACCACTGGATTCATGGGTCCACTTCAGTAGCGCTGGGACTCTGTCACTGGGTACCACTATTCGGTCCTCGTGCCAGAGGTAGCTCTTGTCCCTCTTGCACTGCTCTTTGTTGACCAGGAGGGGTTCCAGGCGCTTCTCCAGGCGCTTATAGATATCTCCAAACTCCTTCAGGTACTCAGCTTGTTGAAGTCCATCAAGGGGTCGGATCATGATCATGTTGAGGTCCAGGTGTACATCCATACGGCTGAACGCCTCCTTGGCTAGCACTTCTGACCTGGCTCCAATCAGGTCGTCGAAGCTGTTGCGGCTGATGTAGTCCGCACACTCGTTCTTGACTCCCTGGATATGGTGCACTGTCAGCCGTAGTTGGCTGAGGTAGGTCCACTAGCGCCGTAGCTTGGCCTTCTCAGGTGGGGGACCCATCTGGAAGGTGAGGACCGGCTCTTGGTCGCACAACCATACCACAGGGTTACTCCCCAACAGGCCTGCCTGAGAGGATAGCACCAGCATACCCGCGAGCAATTCCTGCTGATAGGCGGAGTAGTTACCCCTGGCCTGGTTCCATTTCCAGTTTCAGTGACGCAGGGGTACTAGGACGCACTTGTTGTCAGGGTAGCCGTCCTTGAGGGTGCCATCTCGGTTCAGTCCATCTGTCCCCCATTGGGTAATGGCCGAGTCGAACTCCCCCTTCTCCGGTGCTTGCCATTGGAACAACGTTCCACCACCGCCCACATTGCTCGCGTCGGTCACCAGGATTATCTCCCCTTGTGCTCTGGGCACACCCAAGCACTTAGCCTTGGCCAGCTTGTTTTTGAGCTCGTCAAACGGTTGTTGCTCTTCTGGGCCCCAGCGCCAGGTGGTACGTTTCTTGATCAAGTCCATTGGGATGGCGCTGGTGTAGGTGAAGTTCTTGAGATGGCGGCAGTAGAAGTTGCAGGCCCCAATGAAACTACATACATCATGGAGTCCTTTCTTGGGGTCTTGATGCCGTACCTTAGCATCCATCAGGGGTCTGGCCTTCGAGGCCGCAGGGGTCCACCACCCATAGCCAATATCGAACCCCAGGTACCGCATGGTTTGCTGCATGAACTCACACTTCTCCAGCTTGACTCGTGTGTGGTTCTCCTGGCAGACCGCAAAGAACTCACCCAAGAGGATGAGGAAATCCTCCTGGGTATTGGTCCCTAGGCATACATCATCAATGTGCGCCTCCATCTGGGCCCCACGGGATATGAGTTCTTGCACCTTGGGTCTTCGCCGTAGGATGGACAGGATCTTATTCATCAGCTCTTGGAATTGAGCGGGTGCGTTGGCCACACCAAAGGGCATGACCTTCCACTTGAACACCCTCCCCTCAGGGGTGATGAAGGCGAGTAGCTCCTGGGCGTCGGGCGTCAGGTCCACCTGCCGGAATCCGCCCCTTTTGTCCATCTTGGTTTTGTAGCGACAGGAGGCAATTTTCTCAGGGGTTGACTCCATGTTAGGAATGGACCCTGAGTGGTTCGACGTCTTCTTAATCAGCTCTCCATAGTCCACCACCAGGAAAGACCCAGGTTTCACCACCAGGAAACAGGGGCTGCAGTGTTGGCGGTAGTCCCCGTCCCTGGACTCCAGGACTAGGCCAGCGTCGATACACTCTTGTATCTGTTGCTCAATCTCATCGGCCTGCTCTTTAGGAGCCGGGTAGGGTCTCCTCCGGATCTTATGGCCCACAAACTCGGGTTTCAGCTTGAGGTCCATTTGTACCAGCTTGTCACATGAGGCTGCGGGTAATAGTTCCCCGAACACCTCCAGATAGGTCTTTATAAGCTTCTGTACCCGCCGGTCCAATAGTTTGATCTTGACATCAATGTCCTTGTCAGAGTGTAAGTTGCTCGCCCCCTCGGTAATAGACGCCGGGAGGTGATCCTCCACTGGCTCTTCGTCCTTGGTAGTATCCTTCAACCCTTGGTAGGCATATAGAAGGTCTCGTTCAACCATCTCAGGCAGACGATGGCAACATAGGCACGTTCGAGGGGGTTCACATACACATTCCTCTGAGAGTTCATCCTCCTCTGGAGTCCTCACATCGGCACCCCACACGCTCTTCATCAGCTTGAGATCCACCTCCCTTTGCCAGCTGGTGATCTTTTGTTCGAGGTCCTCCTTCAGTTAGGAGTGGTCTCCAACACACCCTTGCTTCAGTGGCCATTAGCTGCGGGTCGGCCTAGCGTAGCATAGGTTTTTTGCCACCAATCTTCTCTTGGAGTCCACCTACTCCCTCAGCCTGGATCGGCCATCCAACTCCTCGTGCAAGGCCTCGTCTCCCCTCATGGAGAGTAGGGGTTTCAGTGGGGCGACGTACTCGGCGTTCTCCACTTCCTCCACACAGTTCTGCACGAAGAAGGCGTCATGCTCAGTTTCGTTCTCAGAGTGAATAGAGCTGGGTACCTCTGATAGCCCACACTCTGTGACTCCATCAGGAACAGCTACACGGCAGGGAGAGTTGGGGGCGGGACAGCGCCTGACACCAGACGACCCTCACAACGGTGGCAGGCCACCCCCCCCGGGGACGGCCCCCCACCACCCCCACGGCACGCAGCCCCCACAGGGCATGCAGGCCAAGGAAACAGTGTTGGGCCCCCACACCCACACACCCGCGCCCTCAGCACGTGGGTGGCAGACCCCAACAGCTCGCCCAGTGGGCGAGCAGTCAGGGGAGGGGAGGGCCTGACCTCAAACGCCCCTCACATCAGTGGAAGGCACCCCCCCCGGGGATGTGAAGCCGGTTCGTACCCCCGTGGCCATCTTGGCGTCACTTGGGGTGTGTATCTATGTGCCGGCAACCCGCCATTGGCTGATATCATACTCTCCCATCCACCTGATCTAACCCGATGTGATAGTGTGATAGGTTTGGCCATTCCGGCTATGAGCGGCCATATTCAGAACCGAGGCGCCGCCAGCGGAGATTTATATATCGGAATATCAGGAATCAACAGGGTTTTATTATCATAATGTTTCCGTAATTTTTCAGCCTTTCGTTCTGATGGTCAATGTATCGGCGACTGTCAGTTGGCTCGCGATTTTGCGTTAACCGATTGGCTAACTGTTATTTCCAGATATTTTGGCGGAAACGTTTCTGAAGGGTCAGATTTCATCTGTAAAGGGTTCGTTGCTTCCGCAATTTTCTAAATAAGCACTCGAAATTTTAATCAGAATTTTTCGTGATGTCGAAAACGGATTTTCGACTTCGACATCGCCGCACTTGATTTGCACTTCTTCGATTGGTCGTACTCCTCTCCCTATGCCCGAATCAGGTTTCCCTTATACTTGCCACCCATTTGACTTGGAGATATAAGGGAAACAAAAGCGAATCGTGGGACCACTTTGAAGAGACATATCTACGAGCGAGTGTGAGGAAAGAGAAAAAGGAAGGTCCGGTTAGAACTGCCTTGGTATCAACTTAATTTGGGAAGCATCAAACGTCTTTGGTGCGCACACATGCCCGGTGTAGCAAGGGAAAAGGGTCAAGTAGGTATAAAGTGATATATAACTCTTGGACCGTGCAACGGAATATTTGGGTGTGACTTTCGAGTGTCCCGCATGAGTGTTGGGGTTGCATAGCAACTTTCCTTGGGTTCCTACGTATTTTTAACGTGAAGTTATGTCAATGGAGGGACATGGCATATCATGGTGGGAGCCACATTTTGAGGGTATTTGTTATGTGCATGGTATATGTTTGATATGCTCACGCCCATGTTATATATCTTCGTGTGGCCGAAGAGATGGGGAGCCATACGTGACAAGGGCTTTCCCCATGTCCCAATTGTGGAATTCAAAGCGCTAGACCAAGTCTACCGCGTATGTATTGCTCATGGTATGTTTGACAAAGAGATCCATGGGTGCACTCCCATTTTCATGGGGCATGTAGATATTAGTGGCGAAGGTATCTCCATGCGCCTGATTGGGGATCCAAGTGGGGGAATTGTTCGCAAATGGTTCCAATCATTTGTGTATTGAACCATGAGCGGATATCATGGGTGAGCATAGAGATATAGTATCATGACAACTTTGTATTTGGTCATGTTTTCATGTCTTTGACCTCAATTTTTGCTCATTTTTGCATTTTGTGTACTCTCCTGGTCAGCTAACAGCAAGAAGCCTATGGGGAGTCGAACCATGGTATGTTGTTCATATGTTGGCATATGCTTTGGAGTTGAACACCACCATATGCCGGATCGTGTACTCCATTTGGCTTGGCGCACGAAGGATTTCAAGAATTGGTCCCAAGATCATGGGCTGACTTGGGCAGTGAGTGGCGCCCATATCCGAAAGGGTTTCGAGGGCAAAATGGGGATGTACATGGGCATTGGCCTTTGGTCTCTATCCTCCATGAATAGTAAACTTCGATTCCATGCATGCTCTGAGCCTTCGGATAAGTGGTAACTTCAATTTTGAGCATATATGTGATATATGGCCAATATGGTGTGAATTGGCAGTTTTTTGGCATGTTATGAGTTCATACCCATAGGTCATTTCTCTAAGCCCATTCAACTCCAAGTCCAACTAAGGTTATGTCAGGGTAGGGCATGGTCCTGAGTGCCACCCTAGGCCATGACACGCCACCTTCCCCATTGGGCTAGGATTTAGAGGCTTGGGAGTGAACACATTTTTGGGGTTTATGTAGTGACTTGTGACACATGGCATTCAGCCATCTCATTTGACCTGGTTCAGGGCAATATGTTGGTGAGTCAGGGGAAGGTCTTGAGTCCAGGGAATGAGGGGTTTATGGCTGTGAATGTGTATGTTTACCTCTTTCCCCAACTTTGCTTTATTTGCGTTCATATGCCAATTTCAGGGCTTTCTTCCTTGGTGCAATTCTTGTACATGCCCGCCACCGTGGGAGTACCGGTGTGCTGAACGAAAGCCCGCAGCCTGATTTGGATTGTGAATTGGGTTATTGCTGTACTTGTGGGATCTGGTTGCCATTCAGGGTTGAAGGAGGATTTTATTTTCTATATTTTTGGATTTGGACCCTGGAAATTGAGGAATGCAATCGTTGATCCGGAGTAAATCAGCAGGGGTTACAGGCGGAAGGGGCACAGCGGGGGCCGGTCCTGGTAGGGACCTTCTTTATGGTAGCAGAGGCTTACCTGCTGCCCCTACCAACCGCCGACCCGGGGACTTGGGCCCTTATGAGCCCTGCCCAAGTACGCCCCGGGTGCGTATTGTGGACTCGGTGGACCCGGAGATTGGAGCCATAGAAGGACCGAGACGTTCAAGAGCATGGCGAACTCCGGAAGTTGAAGCCCGAAGAGAAGAACGACACTCGGGAAGAGGAGGACGTGACATGGAGGACCTGGTCTCCATGTGTGAGCGTCGCTGCCGAAAGGCATGCAACCTCCGCTCCGCCGCGGAGGACTCCGATGAAGCATGCCATTCAGGCAGCAGTGGAGGACGGGCCCGGCGCTACCGGAAGCGCGGGTCACCCAAGTCCGCGGTAAGGGACGCCGGGGCTATGGACACGGACCCCAGCCCGGTCAGGCTGTGGGAATCTGAGGGGCACTCCGAGGGCTATCGGACAGCCCACGAGCCACCTTCGGATCCGGAGATGTCAGCGCCGATCGCCAGGGCGCATACGGCCCCCGAGCCCGCCCTGCAGCACGAGGCCGAGGGCTTGGAGAGGCCAGCCAGGGCCTGGACGGCACCTGTGCCCCGGCACACGGGACCAGAGACGGACGCCATAGGCGATAGGCCCATGGGCGATGAGTCTGAGGTGCCGGGAACCGCGGGTTGCGCTGAATCCGGCGGAAAGCATGCTGCGTGCCACTGTGAGCACGTGTCCTTCCTCATGGGCAAGCACCCAAAGATGGGGATGGACGCCATCGTGCGTCACCTTGACCGACTGGACAACGCCAAGGACGGTCTAGAAGAGGACGTCGCGGGGATCCTGGACGATCAGTCGGCCGCGGAGAACCACATGGAGGAGCTGCGAGCGGATCAGGCCCGGTACCGGGAGAATCTGGAGCTGGCCCTGCAGAAGCAGCAGCAAGTGGTGGACAGCCTCCTCCACTTAGTGGAGGACATGTCGGGACGCCTGAGAAGGCTAGAGGAGCGACAGCCCCTCGCCTCGGGTCCGGAGCTCCCGGCAAAGCCGGCCGCGGTGGAGCTGGTGGAGCTGGTTAAGACCCTCAGGAGCGCCATGGAGAAACCCATGGGCGGCCCTGCAGAGGCACCATACGCGCCTCCGCGTGTTGACCCGGGTGCGCTGCCGTATGTTCCCCTGTTCAGCGAGTCCACAATGCTCGGGGAACACACGGCACCGGCTGGGTCCATGCGGGAAGGGCGCGTGACCACGGACCCGAGGAGCCTGACGGTACAGATGTCCGTTGCCGCCCAGGATGCACCGCTCACGACGAACATGGCAGTCTATGCGGAAGAGAAGATCGAGATCCAGAACCAGACCATGCAGGGGCGAACCATGGGAAGCGCCGACGGACATGGTCGAGGTCATCCAAGCGGAGACATGTGGGCGAAGGACCCCAATACGGGGATATGGATGGTCGATGGAGCAAGTCCTTCCCGTATTCCAAACCCCATGGGTTCAGGCCCAACTGGACCGCACTCCATGGAGGAGAGGGATGTACGGGGAGTGTACTCAAATCCCCCGGCCACAGGTGGTATCCGTCTCGGTGGAGTGGTGGCTGGAGACGTCGGAGACGCCATCCGGATTGACGACCTCAGGGGAATCAAGATCCCCTATTACGACAGGAACCCCTCCAACCTGGATGACTTCATCCTGGACTGGGAGGACTTCGCCGAGGAGGTCGTCGGCGAGATGCGGGGAGCGCCGCGGGATAAGTGGGTATGTCGGACATTCCCACACCGCCTGGCGCAGGACCTGAAGGAGGAGCTGCGGGATCAGATCCGGGAAGGATTGATCAGGACGGAGCAGGCCTGCCTTCAGTGGCTGGAGGATGAGGAGCGGGTGGACGCTCCTAACCAGAAGCTGGAGGACCTGTGGTCCAGTCCACTGCCGCTGGACCGCGGTGAGTTGCGGGTCCGGGAGTGGAACAGGTATCTACGGAAGTACCGCAGATGCCTCAAGCTGGTGGAGGATTGGAACGAGGCCAGCGAGATCCGCCACCTCCTGAAGGACGTCCTCCCCGGCAGCTGGAAGAGGAGAGTGGAGGACGAGGAGAAGAAGCGCGCCAAGAGACGGGTGGCGGTGAGGATCATGGCGGCGGAGGATACCCATGCGGGTATCATGGAGTTCTTCAGGAGGAACCTGGGCGAACCCGACCGGATGTTGGGCCTGAAGAACGCCGTGTACGTGGAGGTATTCGGGGACTTCATGGGGCAAAGGTTGCTGCGCCTCAACAACGTGGAGTGGAGGCGCGGGGAGCCGCTGAAGATGCAAGTCATCTTCGCTCGCATGAGCCTGGACGAGATCGTGAAGTACATCACGGTTGAGTTGAAGCTCAATGCGAAAAACGAGGCCCACGTGCAGGATCGGCATGGTCATGGACAACGAGGACACCGAGAAGACCGCCATCATCGGGAGATCCAGGAGGACACGGCCAACTTCGCGGAGGATGGTAGTGGAAGTGGCCAAGACCACTGGTCCCGGGAGGATCACGAGGAGGCCCATTTCTTTGCGTTTGTGGCGCACAACGTGAAGAACAATGGGCAGGATCGGTCCAGATGGGGCCAGGTGGGACCCAAGAAGGGCAAAGAGCCAAGGAGGATCGGGAACCCACCGCTCACGTTCCGGGAGTACAGGTCTCAGCACGACGGGTGCTGGGTCTGTTATGGCAAGGGAAATAACCATGCACACGACCACCGTCAGTGCAAGGTGTATGAGGCGGACAAGAAGGCCTACTTCGCCGCTCACCCCGAGAAGAAGCCCAAGGAGCAGCGGATTTCCGATTGGAAGGCGAAGGGCGGAGACGGGGGAAAAGGCCAAGGCAAAGGCCAAGGAAAAGGCGGAGGAAGAGGCTATGGTGGTGGACCTGGTCAAGACCGACGAGTGAGGTCGATCGAGGAAGTTGCTGAGGACATGTTGAGGACGTTGGCGGAACACAAAGCCCAGCAAAGTGGAGGACAAAGTCCTGGCGGATCGCAGCCGGAAGGGGCTGCGGGAAGCCAAGTCTAGAGGAGCCCCCACGGGACTGGGACCTCGGAGGTCTCTCCTCCGAAAATCAGTGGAATCCCTGAGAAGGCGAAGGCACATCGGGTGCCAAAGAAGGCTCCGGAAGAGCCGAAACCACTGAGTTTCGCCACTCCCAACCCCTGGAGCGCCCTGCCAAGGGAAGTACATGTGGGTACGGGACATGGCAAGAAGGAAGGAGCGACCACGGAGAGCCCCGTGGACGGGCAGGAGCAACCCAAGATCTACACCATCCGTGACCATACCCTTGAAGTCCTGATGCACCCGGACGTGCTAGAGTTGCATGCCGTGAGAGTCGTCCATACACCTCATGGCGACGAGCGGCAGTTGCACTTGAAAGTGCGTGTACGGTGCGGACGAGAGGAGAAGGTGGTGGATGTGCTGGTGGATACGGGTGCCCAGGTGAGCCTGGTCCGGAGAGGGTTGTTCAAGGAAGAATTCCTGCAGCCCAGCCGGAGACCGGTCCGCCTGAAGGTCGCCAACGGAGAGATTATGGGTGGTGGCACCCATGAGGCCACTATCAGTATGGAATTCTGGGAGCATGAGCGCTTGAACCGCCCTGATCAGGCGAAGAGAAGCACTCTATCCGGGAACTTCTACGTGGCCGACATTACTGATTGGGATATGATCATGGGGTACGACTTCATGGTGGCAAACGCCATTGGAGCCCTTCCCCATCGCGCAACGCTGGTCCGGGAGGACGATGAGTGCCTCACATGGCTGTCCACGGATTATGCGTGCGGGTCATCCCAATGGAATGCTGAGGAGGAAGATCGGATCGTCCGAGCGGTGCAAGCTGTGGGTGCCAAGTCCAGAGGAGACCGTGGAGTTCAGCTCACGGAGTATGGAATGGCGCCGCAAGTGTACGCCAAGATGATCCGGACGCTGGGAGCCGAAGAGCCCGAGACGGACGTCTTCGCTTCCCGGGATGCCCCACTTTTGCGGAAGTGTAGGAGGCATTGGCATCGAGGAGACTCAGCCTGGCATAGGCATTGGGGTTTGAAGGAGTGGGGACCCATGTATTGGCATGGCTCCCTGGACAACACCAGACGTACGGTGGAGAAGATCATCGCGGACAGGGCGAAGGGGATCCTGGTCATAACCGGCATAGGATCCACCCCATGTCCGCTGGAGGGTCTCAAGTCGACGCTGGACTCCATCACCCTGAACGAGATGTCATTCGGGCCAGAAGAGGAGCTGTTCATCGACGCCAAGGGTGTATCAATGCCCTCCCCGGGTCAAGCGTGGGGTACCAAGCCTTTCTTGGTGGATGGGGCGCAAGCCCAGCCCACGGGTGATGAAGCATTCATCCGAAGGGTGGAGGCGGTGCCCTTGAAGGTCATGTTTGAGCCCAAGGAGGGGACGGATCCGCCAATTGATGGCATTGACGTCCTGTCCCACGCCGAGATCGACGACGTCGTCAACTACATGCAGATGGGGATGCACGACCGTGTGGCAGCCAAGAAGAGGCGAGCCATGGTCACATCTCCGCATTGGTGGGATGACAAGATGTTGGTCACCGGCAAGTACGAGAAGGATGAGTTCGTGGCGAGGGTCATGGATCACATCGCGGACCAATACGATGGTCCGGTCGGACCCACCAACGTGGGGTTCTCCAAGAGTGGGCGCTGATAGCGACAGTCACCAGCCCGAGGCCGCAAATTTTCGAAGACTATCGGTGGGAAGTGCACCCCACGACGATGAAGACGGCATATCGGACGAGGAGAAGTCGGATTCGGACCCGGAAGAGGCCTATACCGCAGTGCGTTCGGTTGTATCGATACCGAAGCAAGCGGCTGAAGAGGCCCAGGAGAACCCGAAGGTCGCCGAGCTGAAGGAGAGGCTGATCAAGGCCTATCCGCGGCTATTCAGTGGCGTCGCCAACAAGAACCCTCCAGATCGTGGGAGGTTTGGTACAGCGAAGATCAAGCTGAAGCCGAACCCGAAGATCTATCGTCATCGGGAGTACCAACTTCAGGGCGATCGGGCCGAGGCCATGAAGAAGCTGTTGGCCGAGTTCATTGAGCGGGGATGGATCGAACCCTCCGACAGTGAGTGGGCCAGCCCAGCCTTCATCGTGCCCAAGAAGGAGAAGGGTGAGTGGAGGTTGGTGGTTGATTACAGAGGTTTGAACGAGCAGACTGAGCACGACTCGTACTCGATTCCCCTGATCGACTCCATCCTCCAAAAACAACAGAAAAAGCGGATTTTCACGGTGTTGGACCTGAAACACGGTTATCAACAGATGCCGCTACACCCGGACTCCAGGCCCTGCACAGCTGGGGCCGATGCAGTGGAAAGTGGTGCCCATGGGCGCCAAGAATGGCAACGCCGCTTTCCAGCGCATGATGGAGGACCTACTCGGTCCTGTCCGGGACTGTGCCGATCCCTTCGTGGATGACATCATCATCGGGTCCGGCACGGAGAACATGACCGAGGACGAGCTCATCGACGCGCATGAGAAGGATCTGCGCCGACTGCTCAGCGAGTTGGACAAGCACAACATGGTGTGCAAACCCACCAAAGCCTCACTCTTCGTGAAGGAAGTGGAGTTCACGGGTCACGTGGTTGGTCACGGGCAACGCCGTCCCATGCCTGGGAAGCTGGCGTCCCTGCACCACTGGGAGAAGCCCCAGACCATCAGCGAACTCCGGTCCTTCATGGGGTTCTGCAACTACTATTCGGGCTATGTCCGGATGTATGCAGAACTCTCGGGGCCGCTGCACAAGATGCTGCAAGTGGGCAAGTTCGATGGCCGGAAGGGGAGCAAGAAGAAGCTTGCCTGGACCCCTGAGGCTGAGGATGCGTTCAACAGCCTGAAGGAGCGACTCCTGGGGCAGTTCGGGCTGTTCCTGGTGGACCCGGACAAGGGATTCGTGCTACGGACAGACGCCTCGGACTATGCCGTGGGGGCAGTCCTCGAGCAAGTCCGGGACGACGGGACTCATGTTCCCGTGGCGTTCTGGAGCCGGATCCTGGCCGAGGGCCAACGCCGCACCTGGACCGCGTGGGAGAAGGAGACGTACGCCATTGTTTGTGCGCTCAGGAAGTGGTCTGGCCACATCGGATTGCAACCGGTAGAGGTTTGCACGGACCATCAATCTTTGCAGAGCTGGCACAAGGAGCACGTCGACACCCCCTCGGGACCGGCGGCAAGGAGGGCCCAATGGCACGAGACGTTCGCCAAGTTCGACCTCGGCGTCGTATACGTCCCGGGGAAGGACAACACTGTGGCAGATTGCCTCAGTCGGTGGGCCTACCCCGCGGGCAAGGCTTGGATGGACATATCCAGCCATGGGGACGCCAAGGAGACTGAGGAGGCCAAGCGCATCATCGAGATGGAGAAGGTCATGGAGCAAGAGGGGGTCAAGTGTTTTGTGGTGATGGCAAACCGTACGGACCTGGCCAAGTTCCGGGGTGCCCGCGTCCAAGCTATTCGAGAGGAAACGCTCGAGCAATGGATGGTGGCCCCTGTAGAGCTAGTCAAGTCGGTGCTCACAGAGGACTGGTCGGATGACTATGCGGCATCCGAGCACTGGAGCAAGTACTGGAATGCCGTGAGCGCCCCGTCGGACGACGAATGGCCCGAGGGCTTGACCGAAGATGGCGACAAGTTGTTCCTCAAGGACAAGCTGCTGGTGCCTGAAAACCGAGTGGAGGAGCTCATTGACCATTGGCACAACGCCCAGCTCATGCACCCTGGCCGAGACAAGATGCAGCAGGACCTGGAGTGGCGTTTCAAGTTCCCTCCGGGGTACTATGCCATCCTGGATAGGTACTGCAGCGACTGTGCAGTGTGTCGGGCCCACGAAGAGCCCCAACCACTCCACAGCGGGCAACCCGGTGTATACGGCTATACCGGAAGCCCCTATGCGGTCCGTAGCCATGGATGTATTCGCCATGCCTGAGGTCACCGTGGAAGGGGAGACCTACGACTGTGTCATCCTGGCGGTGGATAGGCACAGCGGGTATATCGTGGCGGTCCCTGGCAAGAAGTCCAAGAAGAAGGACAAGAAGGACAAGCATGGAGTGGGGTTGCAGGCCAAGACCGTTGCTAATGCCATGATCAGGCATTGGCTGACGATTTTCGATGTCCCGGCTGTCATCTGCAGCGATCGGGGAAGTCAATTCGTGGGGACGTGGTTCAAAACGATGTGCAAGCACATGGGCATTCGGCACGCCAAGACCGTAGCGTACCACAGCCGGTCGAATGGCCGAGCTGAGGTGGCGGGGCGGCAGATGTTCGAGAAGTTCCGCCAGCTGCACATTGACGAACCGGGCCGGAACTGGTATAACTCGCTGTGGAGAGTGCTCCAAGCGTATCACGACCTTCCGGGACTGTCGCCCCATCGCATCCTGTTCCTACGGGATCGAGTGTCACGCACTCTCCCGTGGATGAACCATGGCAAAGTGGCCCGGGATGCGAACGCCATGATGGCTGAGGCGGACGACACGGCGGCCAAGGTATGCAAGGCACTACAGGACGAGCATGACAAGAGGGCCAAGTACTTCAAGCAAGGAAAAGTCCAGAAGTATGCTCTTCAAGACACCGTGTGGGTGGAGCGGCACCACAAGGATGTCCTGTCCAGGCATCGGCAGGCATCTTGGTATGTGCCGGGGGTAATCGTGCGGAAGGTCGGACAGGATGTGTATGCGGTTCGTGTGGGGGATAACAAGATCCTGGACCGCGACCATACCCAGCTCCGTCCCCGAGCACCAGACCCCAGCGGACGTCCAGTCACCTTCGAGTTCACGGCCGGCGATGTGGACTCGGACGATGAGGGTGAGGACGACGACTTCACCGCTGAGAAGATCTTGGCGGACAAGCCGGACCCGGGGACGCCTGGGGGTAGGCTTTACAAGGTCCGTTGGAAGGGATTCGCCGCATCCAGGGACTCGTGGGAGCCTCCAAGCAGTTTCGTGCCGAGGTATACCACGGTCTGGATGGACTACCTAAAGAAAAAGGGTATTTCTTTGGATGTCAAGGACGTATTGGTCCATTTGGTTGCTGCTGTAGCACCGTAATGGATCTCCCCTTGGCATTTTGTTTGTTTCTGTGCTTGGGGAGACGGGTGAGGGCGTTCATCCGGGGATTTTTCGGCCTTGATTGGCCATATACCCCCTTCACCTGATCTCCACATATATATTGCATTGTGGTATACTTATTTAGGTCGACCGACGACGTTTTTCTATCTTTGATCCCCTTGGTCCATGTTGTAGATCAAGAGGAGACCGGATATGGCGTAGGGCGCTGATTATCAGTGTCCTCACCCCTCCCTTGGGGCATGGGGGGTGCCTACGACGTGTGTGGGGCCTCCATGTGTCCTTGGGACATGGAGGGGGGGGGTCGGAGCCCATTGGGGTCCTCCCGTCCTCTCTCCAATTGTTTCCGAGCGGATACAACGCTCTGAGAAGGGGGGTGAAGCCGGTTCGGACCCCGGTGGGCATCCTGGGGTCACTTGGGGTGTGTATCTATGTGCCGGCAAGCCGCCATTGGCTGATATCATACTCTCCCATCCACCTGATCTAACCTGATGTGATAGTGTGATAGGTTTGGCCATTCCGGCTATGAGCGGCCATATTCAGAACCGAGGCGCCGCCAGCGGAGATTCATATATCGGAATATCAGGAATCAACAGGGTTTTTTTATCATAATGTTTCCGTAATTTTTCAGCCTTTCGTTCTGATGGTCAATGTATCGGCGACTGTCAGTTGGCTCGCGATTTTGCGTTAACTGATTGGTTAACTGTTATTTCCAGATATTTTGGCGGAAACGTTTCTGAAGGGTCAGATTTCATCTGTAAAGGGTTCGTTGCTCCCGCAATTTTCTAAATAAGCACTCGAAATTTTAATCAGAATTTTTCGTGATGTCGAAAACGGATTTTCGACTTCGACATCGCCGCACTTGATTTGGACTTCTTCGATTGGTCGTACTCCTTTCCCTATGCCCGAATCAGGTTTCCCTTATACTTGCCACCCATTTGACTTGGAGATATAAGGGAAACAAAAGCGAATCGTGGGACCACTTTGAAGAGACATATCTACGAGCGAGTGTGAGGAAAGAGAATGAGGAAGGTCCGGTTGGAACTGCCTTGGTATCAACTTAATTTAGGAAGCATCAAACGTCTTTGGTGCGCACACATGCCCGGTGTAGCAAGGGAAAAGCGTCAAGAGGGTATAAAGTGATATATAACTCTTGGACCGTGCAACCGAATATTTCAATGCGACTTTCGAGTGTTCAGCATGAGTGTTGGGGTTGCATAGCAACTTTCCTTGGGTTCCTACGTATTTTTAACGTGAAGTTATGTCAATGGAGGGACATGGCATATCATGGTGGGAGCCACATTTTGAGGGTATTTGTTATATGCATGGTATATGTTTGATATGCTCACGCCCATGTTATATATCTTCGTGTGGCCGAAGAGATGGGGAGCCATACGTGACAAGGGCTTTGCCCATGTCCCAATTGTGGAATTCAAAGCGCTAGACCAAGTCTACCGCGTATGTATTGCTCATGGTATGTTTGACAAAGAGATCCATGGGTACACTCCCATTTTCATGGGGCATGTAGATATTAGTGGCGAAGGTATCTCCATGCGCCCGATTGGGGATCCAAGTGGGGGAATTGTTCGCAAATGGTTCCAATCATTTGTGTATTGAACCATGAGCGGATATCATGGGTGAGCATAGAGATATAGTATCATGACAACTTTGTATTTGGTCATGTTTTCATGTCTTTGACCTCAATTTTTGCTCATTTTTGCATTTTGTGTACTCACCTGGTCAGCTAACAGCAAGAAGCCTATGGAGAGTCGAACCATGGTATGTTGTTCATATGTTGGCATATGCTTTGGAGTTGAACACCACCATATGCCGGATCGTGTACTCCATTTGGCTTGGCGCACGAAGGATTTCAAGAATTGGTCTCAAGATCATGGGCTGACTTGGGCAGTGCGTGGCGCCCATATCCGAAAGGGTTTCGAGGGTAAAATGGGGATGTACATGGGCATTGGCCTTTGGTCTCTATCCTCCATGAATGGTAGACTTGGATTCCATGCATGCTTTGAGCCTTCGGTAACTTCAATTTTGAGCATATATGTGATATATGGCCAATATGGTGTGAATTGGCAGTTTTTTGGCATGTTATGAGTTCATACTCATAGGTCATTTCTCTAAGCCCATTCAACACCAAGTCCAACCAAGGTTATGTCAGGGTAGGGCATGGTCCTGAGTGCCACCCTAGGCCATGACACGCCACCTTCCTCATTGGGCTAGGATTTAGAGGCTTGGGGGTGAACACATTTTTGGGGTTTATGTAGTGACTTGTGACACATGGCATTCAGCCATCTCATTTGACCTGGTTCAGGGCAATATGTTGGTGAGTCAAGGGAAGGTCTTGAGTCCAGGGAATGAGGGGTTTATGGCTGTGAATGTGTATGTTTACCTCTTTCCCCAACTTTGCTTTATTTGTGTTCATATGCCAATTTCAGGGCTTTCTTCCTTGGTGCAATTCTTGTACATGCCCGCCACCGTGGGAGTACCGGTGTGCTGAACGAAAGCCCGCAGCCTGATTTGGATTGTGAATTGGGTTATTGCTGTACTTGTGGGATCTGGTTGCCATTCAGGGTTGAAGGAGGATTTTATTTTCTGTATTTTTGGATTTGGACCCTGGAAATTGAGGAATGCAATCGTTGATCCGGAGTAAATCAGCAGGGGTTACAGGCGGAAGGGCCGGTCCTGGTAGGGACCTTCTTTAGATGCCCTTCCGCCACCCCCACAGCGAGCAACGCCGGCCCGCAAGAGCGCACGCTGTGGGGCTGTTGCTGGGTCCCCACGCCCGCACCGACCGCACCCGGAACACACGGGTTGCAGAACCCCGGCTGGCCGCCCCAGAGGACAGGCGGCCGGGAGAGGGACAGCGCCTGACACCAGACGCCCGTCACAACGGTGGCAGGCCACCCCCCCCCGGGGACGGCCCCCCACCACCCCCGCGACACGCAGCCCCCACAGGGCATGCAGGCCAAGGGGACAGTGTTGGCCCCCCCCACCCACACGCCCGCGCCAACAGCATGTGGGTTGCGGACCCGAACAGCCCGCCCAGTGGGCTGGCAGTTCGGGGAGGGGGAGCGCCTGACCACAGACGCCCCTCACCACGGTGGAAGGCATCCCCCCGGAAATGCCCTTTCGCAACCCCCATAGCGAGCAACGCCGGCCCGCAAGGGCGCACGCTGTGTGGCGGGTGCTGGGTCCCCACGCCTGCATCAACCGTAACCGGGTCACACGGGTCGCGGAACCCCAGCTGCCCGCCCCAGAGGGCAGCCGGGAGAGGGACAGCGCCTGACACCAGGGGCCCCTCACAACGATGGCGGGCCACCCCCCCCCCCGGGGACGGCCCCCCACCACCCCCGCGGCACGCAGCCCCCACAGGGCATGCAGGCCAAGGGGACAGTGATGGGCCCCCACACCCACACACCCGCGCCCACAGCACGTGGGTGGCGGACCCAAACAGCCCGCCTAGTGGGCGAGCAGTCAGGGGAGGGGGAGGGCCTGACCTCAGACGCCCCTCATGACGGTGGAAGGCACCCCCCGCGGGGACGCCCTTCGGCCACTCCCACAGCGAGCAACGCCGGCCCGCAGAGGCGCACGCTGTGGGGCCGGTGCTGGGTCCCCACGCCCGCACCGACCGCACCCGGGACACACGGGTCGCGGAACCCCGGCTGCCCGCCCCAGAGGACGGGCGGCCAGGGGAGGGACAGCGCCAGACACCAGACGCCCCTCACAACGGTGGCAGGCCACCCCCCCCGGGGACGGCCCCCGACCACCCCCGCGGCACGCAGCTACCACAGGGCATGCAGGCCAAGGGGAAAGTGTGGGCCCCCACACCCACACACCCGCGCACACAGCACGTGGGTGGCGGACCCCAACAGCCCGCCCAGTGGGCGGGCAGTCGAGGGAGGGGGACCGCCTGACCTCAGACGCCCCTCACAACGGTGGAAGGCACCCCCCCCCGGGGACGCCTTTCCGCCACCCCCACAGCGAGCAACGCCGGCCCGCAAGGGCGCACGCTGTGGGGCCGCTGCTGGGTCCCCACGCCCGCGACGACCGAACCCGGGACACACGGGTCGCGGAACCCCGGCTACCCGCCCCAGAGGACGGATGGCCGGGGGAGGGACAGCGCCTGACACCAGACGCCCCTCACAACGGTGGCAGGCCACCCCCCCCGGGGACGGCCCCCAACCATCTCCACGGCACGCAGCCCCCACAGGGCATGCAGGCCAAGGGCTCCGTGGTGGGCCCCCACACCCACACGCCCGCGCCCGCAGCACGTGTGTGGGGGACCCCAACAGCCCGCCCAGTGGGCCGGCAGTCGGGGGAGGGGGAGCGCCTGACCTCAGACGCCCCTCACAACGGTGGAAGGCGGCCCCCCCGGGGACGCCCTTCCGCCACCTTCACGGCGAGCAACGCCGGCCCGCCAGGGCGCAAGCTGTGGGGCCGGTGCTGGGTCCCCACGCCCGCACCAACCGCACCCGGGACACACGGGTCGCGATACCCCGGCTGCCTGCCCCGGAGGATGGGCGGCCGGGGGAGGGACAGCGCCTGACACCAGACGCCCCTCACAACGGTGGCAGGCCATCCCCCCCGGGGACGGCCCCCCCTCACCTCCGCGGCACGCAGCCCCCACAGGGCATGCAGGCCAAAGAGACAGTGTACGGCCCCCACAACCACACACCCGCGCCCACATTACGTGGGTGGCGGACCCCAACAGCTCGCCCAGTGGGCGGGCAGTCGGGGGAGGGGGAGCGCCTGACCTCAGACGCCCCTCACAACGGTGGAAGGCACCCCCCCCCGGGGACGCTCTTCCGCCACCCCCACAGCGAGCAACGCCGGCCCGCAAGGGCGCACGCTGTGGAGCCGGTGCTGGGTCCCCACGCCCACACCGACCGCAGCCGGAACACACGGGTCGCGATACCCCGGCTGCCTGCCCCGGATGATGGGCGGTCGGGGGAGGGACAGCGCCTGACACCAGACGCCCCTCACAACAGTGGCAGGCCCACCCCCCCCGGGGATGGCCCCCCACCACCCTCGCGGCACGCAGCCCCCACAGGGCGTGCAGGCCAAGCCAGGTAGGGGGGAACCGGGACCCGACCCCCCCCCCCAAGCAACGCCAGACGGAGCAAGGGACCGGGGCAGGACACGCGGAGGGGCACGGACCACGTGGAACGGCCCTACCAGCGCCCAGTGCCGGGACCACGCGAGGTGCGCACGCCACACCACCCAGGGGGGAGGGAGCGGACGCCGCGGGAGTGCGAGCGCACACACACGCAAAGGGCACACGGGGATTACCAGAAGGGCAACCGGACCCCAATCCAGGTTTCCTGATGGGTGTCTTGCGGCCCAGAGGCACGTGGATAGCCTCATCAGGTAACTCGACAGAGGTGATAGTCAGCCTGCCCAGAAGTATTCGCCAGTACTCATTGCCCCTATGGGCTGCCCAATAAAGTAAACACAGGACCATACGGGAACGTTCCAGGGCCACCTTGGTCACGACCTTCTCCAGTTCACTGAACCTGGGGTTCCCGTAGGCCATCCCGAAAGAGGGCCAGTAAAATTTGTAGCAGCAGTTTTTCCCCTTGTTGCAGTAGAAGTCCAATAAATATTGCTTGTCACTGGCGAACAACTCCACGCTCAGGTCTTCTCTGGAGTAAACCAACTCCTTCAGACCTTGGTCCAGGACTTCCCCCAGTAGTTGATAGTCCTCAGCTTTGGAGGCTACCATCATGTTTGAAGGCTCCTCCTTCGATACACTCAGGTAGCTCGAGGTGGATTCAGACTGCTCTAGTGACACAAACTCCCTGCCATCACCATGGTCCACGTAGAGGAGGTAGGGGGCTTGCAGCGTTAGAGATTGTATCTGGGTGTGCTGTACGAAGAAGTCGGTAACCAGTACAAAGTCTAAGGCCTCGGTTTCCATCACATAGAACCGATGGGCTATAGTTCGGGGGCCCATAGGTACCTCCACTACACAGTTCCCGCAGCTGTGCACCACATGTCCATCCCCCATTCGGATAGGCGCGGTAGGCATGGTGTTCGTCAAGCTCCCAGAAGGTATAATTTTTTAACCGCTATAGATATAGTGGCTCCGGTATCCAGTACCCCCAGGTATTCAGGTCCCCCAGAACAGATACGTAGCCAGAACACCAAGTCCAGGCCCCACCGGAGCGTCCCTGTCAGAATTCCGCGGAACATGTCACCTCGAACCCCTTTGTTCTGCAATTTGCGGGCCATCCGCATGAAGCGGGTTCTCTTGTTAGCTTGGCCATCGTCACCACCTTCATGTCCTCGCTTGGCCCCTTGCTCCTGTTGGGCCTGAGTCTGCGAGCGTGTGGTCGGCCCGGAACCAGACTGCCCTCCAGAGGGCTCGGAGTTTCCCCCTGGATTAGGGTTGGGGTTGCCTCCGGACCTGTCCTGGTTCTGTAAGTGCGGCTACCCTCAATCGGCGCCGATCTGAGGTCAATTCAGGTCAATGCACCCCCATTCAGTCAGATTCAGCTCATTTCCATACATTTACATATTGGGGGGCTCCCAAATTTTTACCCGAACAATTTCTGTATATTTTGGACACAACGGATTCAATTCTTGTGTCCGTTGCGGCTGAGATGGTCGCGTTCCAATGATTTGATGGAATCGCCGGCGCGCGTGCACAAATCAAATCAGCCAAATATTTTTTCACAATCGGATTTCTTATAAATTATACAGGAAGGATATTCCGGAATTATATGTATCATATTTTTTGCCTACATTTTCTTGTAGACTGGGAATTTTCGCAAGTTCATATCTTCATCTTCATTGTCTTCACTATCGTGCTTGTACCTCATGGACCCCAAGGGCAAGGCCTCAGCACCGACCCCTCCATACCGCCAGGACGCACAGAAGGGATACCTGCCCTCTGTTTGCTTTCCCCATACCGGCCCTGAGCCCTCCGGCCAGGCTCTGCGGAGCTTTCTCAAAGGGAATAGCTTAGATGGTAGCAGAGGAGCCTTCAGCCTCGAGGCTATAGGTATGGAGTACGAGTCCGACCCACCGGACAGTGATGACGAGAGCATCTGTGATCTGGATGATCCAGATGCCCCAGAGGACAGCGTAGAATGTTGCATAGTTGTGACATTCTCCGAAGAGTTGGCAACTCCTTGCCAGAATCGTGACTGCCCCATGTCCATACCCATCCCTCACCCCAGCTCAGTCCCCGATCCCAGTCGAGAATCCGGGCCCCCAAGCGGCCCTTTACCGGGCGCCGGTCGCAGCGGAGCGTACGGCTCCTTTGTTGGAGATTTATCGAGTCACGAGGACGACATTCGTCTCCCATCCAAAGAAAGCATGCACGTGCATCGAGATCCGCCGATAGCAAGTGGCCCAGGTGAGATGCCCGCCAGAACAAGACCTACGCCTGCGGAAGTCGACATGCTGCTCAGGAATGTCATCGAGCGGGCCGTCTCTGCCAAGTTGGACACTCAAATCCAAAAGTACCAGGAACGCTTGACGTTAAATCTCCAGAGGATCGAGAGCCCACAGCGACTGGATTTGTACGACCAATAGTGCCTGCAAATTCACCTTTGCTACTGCACGTTTCACCGAGAACATCCGCCGTTGCAAGTCAAGTCCACTGCCAAGACGACGGAGGTCGATGTGGTGTCGCTGGAGACGGCGTTGGAGCAAGCCTTTCTCAAGGTGGCACAGGACGAATCTCAAGAACTGCCTGTCGCAAACACCATCGAGAGTTGGCTGAACGAGCAGGAAGACGTGGTAAGGAAGCCTGAATTAATTCGATCGCGGTCTGAAACCGCCTCTCATGTGTCCTGTGCCCACCACTGCTCGTGTCGGAAGGAAATCGCCATGCTCGCTGCTGAGAATCAGGCGATTAAATTTAATCAGGAAAAAATCTTCCCTTTTTTAACAATGGGAAGATCTTTCGCTCACCCCCCCTCTCATTTGCCAGATCCGCCAGTCGAATCTCCCTGTTCGGTAGCCGATGAAGCAACTGAAGTTTTTTCACTCACGCCCACAACAGATTTCAGAGCGGAAGAACAAAGGAAAAAACGTGAAAAATTAACAGAAAGAGTTTTTGAGAGTAAAAATCCTCAGCGTGTTTCAGAAGCGAGGACCAAAAAGAGAACAGAAGTTTTGGCCAAGGTAAGATCCACTGATCCAATGATTGCGGCTCAGGTCTTGCTTGCCCAGAGTCTTCTGGGCGCCGCCGGCGTCTCAGGTGCTGCCCAGCTCAATCCCATCCTGGCGGGTGGCGGCGGCATTGAGGACATTATTAACCCTGTGAGGGCTAAACTGAGAGCCATTGCAAAACAACCAAAATACAATGGCAACCCTCGCCGGTGGGCTGTTTTCTAAAGAGAATTTTCTCTCTGGGTTGGCAAGAACAAGCTTTGAGACGACGAGAAGCTTGATGCTCTTCTTGAGTGTTTAGAGGGTCCCATCTGTGACACGTGGATTAAATCCTACACTGATAGGGCTGATTCCTCTAACCCACTCACCTACAGTGAATGGTTTGCTCTGCTTGAGGGAAGAGGACGTAGGTTGCCTGAAGACCATTACCGAACCCTCCTCACCTCTTTTCCGAACACTCCCAAGCTCATTCTTCACGAGGTTCAGAATAGGCGGCAACGCTTTGAAAATCAGGTGAATGAGGCTGAGAGTGCTGGGGAACATCTGTCAGATAGCGAACTAAAGGCCATCATCTTCGCGAAAATGCCTGCCGAAACCGCTGCATCGCTGAGGCAGAAGCAGTCCAACGAGAAGGTGAAATCCTGATGGACTGAAGTCATGGGATTTCCCAAGGGCTCAGGTCGTTTTCAGGTCAGAGATGCCCTTAAAAAGTGCTCCCCCCCTAACTTTTCCAAGTGTAAGGAAAAGGATGGTGCTTGGAGATTGAAATTCGCGGAGAAGGAGGACAGAGATATTTTCAATGAAGTGGTTAACCGAGGTGTCTCCTTTGGAGGAACTCGACTTGCCGCAAAGCGGTGGGTTTTTAGCATCACGCCCACGGAATTGTGGGAGGAGTTGGGAAAAATTGGCGGATGCCAATCCTCAGCAATTCCATGAAGGATTGAGCCAAAATCCCCCTTCTAAAGGTGGGAATCAGAAGAATGTAAAAAACACGCAGTCGAAAGACTGTGCTATTTGTTTGTCCTACGGTCACACCAACCGTGGCAAGTCGCATTCCACTGAGAATCACTGGTGGAAGAAGACCGATGCAGAAAGAGTGGCACAGAAAGCCAGCAATGATTCGCCCAAAGCCCCTGTCAAGAAGGTGGATGAAAATTGACGCCCAGCGGAATAGGTAAAGGCAGGGCAAGGGAAACCAGGGCCAATCCAGCCAAGGACGCTCTCCAGAAAATTTTAAAAATGGAAATGGTAAGTCCAATTCTGCCAAGGGTAATGGTGGAAAAGGCAATCTTTTCAGTGGAAAAGGCCAATCCAGTGGCCAATTCTCGGGACATTCCAAGGGAATGAGCGCTGGTAAGGGCAAGGGGACCTCCCAGGGCACGAAAGGTGGACGAGGGAAAAGATTCATCTGGTCAGCGGAACCCTAATTCAGGTCGTGGTGCATCAGTCCACCAAGTTGCTGGTTCTGACGAGGATTACTATAATAATATGACGACGGAGGATCAGGATGCCCCCAATGAAGAAGGGAATCTTGGCGAAAAAGGTCTGGGAGACCAGTGGGAGGACAAAAACGGTTGCTTGGAAACCGTGCAGCAGGAGTACGAGAGGGATTATCAGGAATAAAGGTGCCAAGATGGTATGGCCACCCCATACACAATCAGGCGCTTTCCTGAATGTCCGATCGTGGACATTGGAGCGTTGTCTGTAGGACCACCGCCAGTTGAGGCGGATGGAGATAGGAATGTTGTGGAGATCGGTGTTTCCAACAAATACCGAGCTCGTCAATTCATTTGTCGTCTGTGGGTTACTGACAAGAAGGGGAACAAACACCTTGCTACGTGTCTTTGTCACAATGGTAGTGAAGTGAATCTTCAGTCAGAAAAACTTTGGCCAGACGAAAGTGTAGACACTTCGCTGCACCCCGTTAACCTGGAAGGTGTTTCAGGTCATGATCTTCCAGGAGGGAATACAGGTTCGCTTCTGAAGGCGCACATGGTCGCCCAGGAGTTATGGGAGGAAGATAAGGTAGAGGATGTTGTTTTGGAGGAATATTTTTATAGAGCGGCCATCAAATATGACCTTTATTTAGGTCATCCATTTTTAACGAAGAACAAAGTGGCCCCTGTAGGACACAGACGCTGTTTTTTTTTTGAAATCGGGAGAGCAGGAAGCTCCCAGCCTTCGATTCTTGCATTCTGGGTACCGAAATGCAAAAAAACTTTTGAGTCGAAAGGTGAACACAGTTTTTGGTGAGGATGAAGGGATTAGTGAGATAAGCGCCACTACAGCTTACAGCATCTTGCTACAGGAGCGACGAAGGGACACTCAGCGTCCCAAACCGCGCAATTGGAAGTCTTCCAACTACCGCGTTGTATATAAGTGGTGTGATTATATATGTTCCTATTTTTTGGAGAACCACGATTTTGTGCCCTCCAAGGATGCCTTTTGCAACGAGTTAAACAAGGGTTTCAAGCGCTTAGCTGACGATGCATGGGCTGTAAAGTGGGATAAAAGACTGTGGATAAACCCCCCTTCTCATTTGTTGGGGGAGGTCGTTCAAAAAATAAAGAAAGATTGCACTCAGGCCATCCTTGTTGTACCACCATGGGATTGGAAACCATTAGGGAAGGATGTTTTGGCCATGACAGTCGACTCCATCCGCCTGCCCCACGACGTCAAGCTGTACGCCAGGGACGACACTGGTCCCCTGCGACAGCGGCCGTGGCCTTTTGTCGCTTTTCTGGTCAATGGAGGTCTCATCTCTGACGGATCTTGCACATCAGACCATGGGTCAGAATCAGGTCTTGACCATGGTACTGATTCAGATTCGAATGTTTCCAACTTTTTAGAAGGAGATGATACGGTGCCGAACCTGGAATCTGGAACGTCTGATTGTAGGCAGACCCCGATACGATCAGATCATTCAAGCATCTCCCACCTGGTCAGGGGAAGAAAAATTCTGAAAGAAGGTCCAATTCAGAGTATTTTACGAAAAACCCAAGTTCGAGGCCTTTCTGGACCCCTTTGTCGGTGAGGATGTGGAGGATGCTCTGCAGGCTCGGGCATCCACGACATACCCGCAGGAGGGAGTTGATCCCTCTCTGTTTTGGTCGTTGAAACAACGTCTGTTGCCTGCTGGATCGCGAGATCTGGCGAAAATTTGCTCTACGGTGGTGGCTGGTGAGCAGGTTGAAAGTCAATCTTGCATTGAGCGAAGGGAAACTTTTTTCGCCGAGCGAAAGGACACCACCCTTTCTGGTAAGCTCGTCAAGAACCCTCCCGTGTGTGGCCTGCACAGAGAGGCGTTCGTCGAGCTGAGGGAGGGAGCAAAACCCAAAAAGCAGCGACCTCACGAAAATCATGGCAAGAAGCATGAAATTCTTCGCGACATTATTCAGAGAAATCAGCGAGAATTCGGCTGGTTGGAGGCGTGCATGACCTCTGACTGGTGATGTGCGCCTTTCACAGTGCCTGAAGAGCCCCCAGCAGACCAGAATTGCATTGATGGTTGGCGCATGGTGGTTGATTTCTGTAATTTAAATGCGGAAACTAAGGCTGATTCTCACCCTTTACCCCTCATTGAGGGGGAAATCGTGAAAAGAGCCAAGGGGAAACTATTCTCAGTCCTGGATCTAAGGCATGGCTTCCACCAGATGCCTCTGGCGAAGTCATCCAGACCCCCGACGTGCATGTGCAGTCCAGTGGATCCTGTTCAGTGGACCGTCATGCCTATGGGTTTGAAGAATGCTCCGAGCTTTTTCCAACGGATGATGGAAGAAGTCTTGCTTTCAGAGCACCCTGAGCTTCGCGAATTTGTTTCCGTATATATCGACGACATAATCATCGCCACTGTGCGCGACGGTTTCACAGAACAGGAGCTTGTGGACCTGCATGAGAAACAGCTGAACATGGTCCTTGACATTCTGGACAAAAATCAGCTCATCTGCGGTCCCAAGAAGGGTAAATCATTCCTGGAAAGTGTCGAATTCTGTGGCAGTTTGCTACGAAATGGGACTCGCCAGCGGGGTCCAGGGAAGCTCCTTGCAATTCAGAAGTGGAAGCGCCCTGAGACCATTTCGGCCCTTCGTGGATTCCTTGGCTGTTGTAATTTTTACCATACTTTTGTCAAGGATTATGCCAGGTACGCCGTCCCTCCTACTGGATTACTCAAGGTTGGTAGGGAGGCTGGTCGTGTGGGCTCGAAGGTGCGAGTGCAGTGGACCGACGAGTGTGATGAGGCGTTAGTGCAATTAAAAGCCGCCCTTTGCGAAGTCGCCACTCTGCATGTTCCGGAATTCGATCGCCCTTTCTACCTTAGGACTGATGCTAGTAAGTATGCGGTTGGGGCAGTGTTAGAAAAGGAAGGTTCAGAAACTGGGGCTCATTATCTGCTTGCATTCTGGTCCAGGAAGCGTTGTCCCAGACAAATGCAGTGGTCCCCCCGTGAGCAGGAGACCTACACCATCATTTGTGCCTTAAAAAAATACCAATCGTGGATAGGCACAAACAAAGTTGAAGCTCTGACGGATCATCGCTCTCTTGAGTATTGGTCGACAGAACATGTCAACACGGTGTCAGGTCCTGCTGGATGGCGTGCTAGATGGCACGAGTATTTGAGTCTTTTCGATCTTCATGTGGCTTACCTTCCAGGCAAGTACAACACCGTCGCTGACGCTTCAAGCAGATGGGCATATCCTGCTTCCGAAGCGTGCCTGTCGACGAACATCCATGGGACTGAACAAGACCGTGGGTTAGTAATCGAGTGGGATGCTGAGGAAAGGCAGTTGATTAAGCGCCACTGTCTACAGTGTTCAGTCCGGCAGGGTCGATTGCCCTGCCACGATATCACAGTGGAGGATCATCCCCCACATTCCCATGTCCAATGCTGTGCAGTGCGTGTTGACACCCTCAGAATAGTTAGACCTGGAGAATCCACCCCCGGGGTTCGTTAAACGACGAAAACCTGTGGTGCAGTTCAGATGTGTCCATCCATTGGGTCGAAAACCTGTGGCACCTGCCCAGGCGATCCCCAAGGACTCCTTGCTCACCAAGGATTGGTCCAAAGAATATAAATCTGATAATATGTTTCAAGAAATCTACCAACATTTGACGTCAAAGTCAGCATTCTAGGACGGAATTTTTTCCGAATATTTTTTTGACAACGGAAAACTGTGGATGAATGGGAAACTGTGCGTGCCTGACAGATTAGCGTCCACAGTTGTCAACTGGTGGCACAAATGGGAGACTCCTCACTCTCATGGCGCCAAACTCTAGAAATACATGAAACATCGTCTCTTTGGAGCTCGATTGCACACCCACTGCATGAAAGTGGCCTCATCATGTGCCCAATGTGCGATGGCGGTGCCTGCTATGGCCAAGCCTAAGGGCTATCTGAGGCCGCATCCTGTACCCGAGCGACTCTTTGACCGAGTCACCTCTGATTTCTTCTACCTCGGTGACCTGGAGGGAGAGGAATGCCATTGGACCAACAAAAAAATCAATGGTGTGTTATTAATTCAATGTAGACACTCAGGGTACATTCATGTCTTGCCTTGCAACGTGAATGCCATGACTGGCAAGGCTGCCGCCAAATGGTGTGCGCAGACATGGATTGGGTGCTGGGATGTTCCCTCTGAGATTTTAAGTGATTCAGGCAGTGCATATATTTCTGAGTGGTGGAAAACCCTTTGTGCTCGGTTGGCAATCCATGATCTTCAATGTGTTGCGAAAGGAACTCGCCAGTGACAAGGATGTCGATTGGCTTGAGATCCTTTTCGCCCTGCCCTGCTGGTACCACACCACAGAGGTGTATCACCGGTACTCACCGAATCAGCTTGTTTTCAGTCGAAACAAGTGCTGGTGGAACGTCCCGTACATTAATCCATGGGAATGTAAGGATGCATCAGCATTTCTCGACGAGATTCAGGCTGGGGAAAAGGAGGCCAAGCGACTTGTTGACAAATTTCAGGCAGATTGGTTGAGCATTGCCAACAAGGGCAGAAGAGAACCACAAGATCTCGAAAAAGGAGACCGTGTTTGGCTCTGCAAGAGCAAAACTACCCAGGAGGGAGACTCCAAGCTTCACCCCCTGTGGGAAGGTCCCTTTGAAATTGTTTCTTGATTCAGGGAGAACAGTTTTAAGGTGCGTGTGGATGTGAATCGGCAGTTGGAGGTGGGCGGAGACAGGCTTAAGCCTGAGATTCCGAGTCCAAAGGGCAGGGTCAAACCCCTCTTCTGGACCTCCAAATGGCTTTCCGAACGCAGGATTGAAGGTGGTAATTACGAGGTAGAACGCCTTGTCGACCACCCGCGCGCGCTCGCACCAGAAGAAAAAAAAACCAAGAAGAAGACTCACAGCCGGAAAAAATAAAACGAACAATCGTCTCTTCCGACCTCAGAAACCCCCCCAAAAGATTTACGCCGCTGTATGGCGAGGTCGCAAAATTTAGGACACTCACAAAACAAAAAAAACAATAGGGTCGCGACGGTGCAAGAGCTGGGCGTTGCTTGCCCCAAAAACACCTAGCAAAGTGCGTGCCCTAGGCGCTAAGGACTTGTGCGTGCCCCAAAACAAGACACACACAAACAACAACAACGCCACCGGCCGCCAAAAAACAAGTATGTTATATGCCGCGCAAAGCTAAATAACGCCGTAGCAAGCACAACACGGTAAGATGTAGGCAAGGAGAGAGCAAGTATGTTACAAACCGCGCCGCGGTGGAGACGCACCGCAAGTATGAGACCATGCATACATACATGCAAAACCCCCGCCCTCGCAAGCCCACTTGCATAGGGAGTACGACGGCGCCGTAACACGCAAAACGCGAAAAGATGTGGGTAAAAAGGAAGCCACACAAGTATGTTACATGTCACGCGGCGCACGCCGAAGGACAAAGAACAAAGGTGACCAAAGAGGTGGAGCCGTGCCGGGTGCAAGAATAACACACACAAACAACAACGCCACCAGTCGCCGAAAAACAAGTATGTTATATGCCACGCAACGCTACATAACGCCGTAACAAGCACAACACGGTAAGATGTAGGCAAGGAGGGAGCAAGTGTATGTCACAGTATGAGACCATGCACACATACATGCAAAACCCCCGCCCCCGCATGCCCGAACACGCAAAACATGAAAAGATGTGGGTAAGGAGGGAGCCACGCAAGTATGTTACATGTCACGCCGCACACGCGGGAAGGACAACGAACAAAGGTCGCCCAAGAGGTGTGTGGAGCCGTGTCGAGTGCAAGTAGGATATAAACCCCACCACGGTGAGGAAAGCCACACAGCGCACGCTAAAACACGCCGTAAAAAGCACAACACGGTAAGATAAAGGAGAGGGGAGAGCACATACGAGGCATAAGTAGGTTACATACCACACCACTGCAAGAGTATGAGACCAACCGAGGATGGCAATGGCAAGATGCCATGGCACGACAAAACCCCCGCCGCTGCACGCCCATTTGTATAGGGAGTACAACGACGCCGCGACACACGAAACACGCAAGGATGTGGGTGAGGTAAGTATGTTACACCCACGCATGGGGCATAACGGCGACAAGACACGCATCACACGAAAAGATAAGGAGGGAAAGGAGGGAGCCACGCAAGTATGTTACCATGTTGTGCCACGCCACGCACACGAGAGTAGTAACGAGAGCCCGGCCCGCGCCACCAACCGAGAACAACAAAGGTGTTTGACCAACCGGGGAGCAGGGAGAGGAAGAGGAAAGAGGGCCCCAACCCACGCACATCACTTTCTGCATAGGGAGTACAACGGCACCACGACAAACAACACACGAAAAGCTGTGGGTACGGGGAGAGAGACATAAGCACACCATGGTATGGCGCGAAGGGGGAGGAGCAAGCGCACACACATAGGTTTGAGGTTTGAGGTTTGATTTTGCGGGTACTAGACGCCTTTCGGCCCCGGGGGGCCACCTGGTCGGGCCAGGTGATATCCTCCCCACCGGGCCCTAGTGGGGGGCCCTCCAAGACGCACCTCCTGCCTGGTGGCGGAGTCCCCCGGGTTCACAGAGCTCGGAGCCCCGTCCTTCCCCGGCGTCCCCGTTTCGCCACTCCCCGGTCAGTGCATCAATTCGCAGCCGTGGCCGCGGGCGCTTACCCACTGCGTCGCCCCCCTAATGCGTGGTCGCCCGGGGCACCGGCGCCGCCGGGCCCGTGCTACTGGCTTGTCGCCAGTGGGACCCCCTTGGGCTGGCGCGGAGGTTGCCTAGCCTAGGGGTTGGGGCGTGGCGCTGTGCGCCACTACTGCCTTGGCGGGTGCAGTGTCCCGTCTGTGTGTGCGCGGCGCTCGCGGCGGGTTCGGGGGGGTTCGGGCCGGTACCTGGTGTTGTGTCTCCCCTTCTTCCCCCTTCCCGCCCCGCGTGTTCCGCGCTGCGTGTGGCGGGCTGTCCCGTCCGGGTGTCCCTATCCTCGCTCGCTGGTACGCCATTCCATGCGGTCTGTGCGTTCCGCGCGCTCGGTCCGGTTGCCCTTCTGGTGGTCCCCGCGTGTCCTTTTCGTGTGTGTGCGCTCGCGCTCTCGCGGTGTCCGCTCCCCGCTGGGTGGTGTGGCGCGCGCATCTCGCGTGGTCCCGGCACTGGGCGCTGGTAGGGCCGTTCCATGTGGTCCGTGCCCCTCCGCGTGTCCTGCCCCGGTCCCGTGCTCCGTCTGGCGTGCTTTGGGGGGGGCGGTCCGGTCCCGGTTCCCCCCTACTTGGCTTGGGGTTGTGGGGGCGGCGGCAGGGCTTCCCCGGGGGGGTGCCTTCGACCGTTGCGTGGGGCGTTCTGGGTCCTGCGCTCCTCTTCCCCCGACTGCCCGTCCACTGGGTGGGCTGTCGGGGTCTGCGTTGTGGGCGCGGGCGTGCGGTTGTGGGGGCCCCGCTCTGTTCTTGCGAGGGGGGGAGAGAGGTGTCGACTTGGTGTCCAGGCGCCGGCCCGCCGGATTCCCATGACGAGCCTGATGCGCACGGAGCTTCGCCCTGCGGGATGCGTGGGGGGGTTGGGGTGACCGTGGCTGGATTGGTGCACCAATGTTCCGGTTCATGGCCCAGCAGAGCACCCCTACCGCGGGCTTACTCTTAGCACAGGGAGAGGGGGTTGCGGGCGCGTTTGTTCTGTGACCCGGGTGCCAGTGTATCTCAGAAGGCAGCCGCCCAGGAGGTAGCGCACCAGGCGCGGGCTGCGAAGGAGCTGGTTCGAACCCCGGGATCGGTGGTCTCCCACCGATCCCTTCGAATACCGGACGAGGCCTCCCATCGACCTGTTCGAGTACAGGTGACGGTGCGCACTGCTGCAGGGGTGGGTGGCTCCCACGTGCTTTGTTTTTCTTGGCCGGGGGGTAAAACGAACGAGACCTCCACCCGATCCACCGGTATCGGTGGTGGCGCGAGTTGCTGGAGGGGGGGGTGGTTCCCACGTCGCCAACTAGAGATCTCTCTGTGCAGGGATCCCAGGAGCACCAACGCCTGGGATCGAACCCCCGCACTGGACGATTGAAGACCGACGCTCTCACTACTGGGCCGCGGGAGTCTCTTACGCGACTTAGGGGTGTCGTCGGCTATGAATCCAGTCCTGAGGGTGGGGCTGTGCGTTGTGAAGCGTGTTGCGCGTGCCGGGAGGCCCCAGTCCACGTGCACGGGGTCGGGACAGGGCGGGAGGGGGCTGGGTGGGGTGCGGCACCGTTGGATCGCCGACTGACGTGCACAGGGGTAAGAGGCGGACAGTAGCACCGCCGGATCGCCGACTGACTGTAGGTCGGGGGGTCGCTCTGCCTCTTTCCGTCCCTCTGCTCTCCCTGGGCAGGCAACAAAGCGGGCGTCCCTGGCGTTGTGCTGTCCATGGGGGGCGTGGCCCCCCATACCACTCCGGTTCGTGTTCACCCGGCTTCTCTGGGTACGATCTGTGCGGCGTCCCGGTGCGCAGGCGTGGGCCTGCTTGTTCTTCGCGGCCCCCATGTGGGCCGGCGGCTGGAGCGGGGGGGCGGGTCACACTCCGGCTCCCCTCTCGGGTGGGGGGGGCCCATCCCCCTTGCCTCGGGGGGGCTGTCGCGCCGCGGCCTCCCCGCTTTCGTTCCAGGCGGCGGCCTGCGGTACCCCTTTCTGGCTCTCTTCGTGTCGCTGGCGCGCTCCCTTCCGGCGCGCGCGTGCGGTCGGGGCTGAAGTGCCGCCCGGGGGTGGGGGGGGGTGAGGGGCGGCCCGTGGACCGCTCCCCTGGGGGCCCCAGCTGACCTGCAAACCCCCCCTCTGTCCCCTCGGAGTGGGCTGTGGTTACGGGAGGGTCATGCGGGGCGCGGCCTCCTTCGTGTTCCGTTGTGCGCGTTGCTCCGGCACGCCGGTGTGGGTTCGCGGGAGCAGGTCCAGCCGCCGTTGCCCTTACCGTGTCGCCGTTCCTCCTGCGGGTGGGGGCGCCCCCCCGGCCCTGGGGGGGCGGAGGGCCGCGCCTGTGGCTCCCCAGCTGGGGTGGGTGCGGGGGGGGGGGGTGGGGGGGCCGCCCCCCCGCCCGCCCTCGGGCCTGTGTGGGAGGGGGGGGGGGGGGGAGTGGGGGGGGGGCCTGCGGTCCCCTGGCGATGCCTCCTGTCGGCCAAGGGGGGGGGGGCGGCTTGGCGGTCCCGGCCCCGGGGGCCAGCCATCGGCCAGGGGGGTCGCGCCCTTCCCCCGCCCCCCTCTACCGAGAGCCGGATTCTCACGCAGTCCCTCTCTGGGGCCCCTCATCCCCCGGCCGTTGTCGCGCGGCGCTGGCCGGCCGGGGTTGGCCGTGAGGGTCAGCGGTCAGTGGTTAGCGGGTTGCGGGGCAGCAGGTTTCCCCCCGCGCTTGTTGTCTCCGCACTCCCTCCCGCGGGAGGTGGCGCGCCGCTTTCCCTGGGTAGGCACCAAGGCGGGCGTCACTGGTGTCGTGCTGTCCATGGGGGGCGTGGCCCCCCATACCATTCCGGTTCGCGCCCACCCGGCTTCTCTGGGCACGATCTGTGCGGCGTCCCGGTGCGCAGGCGTGGGCCCACTTGTTCTTCCCGGCCCCCATTTGAGCAGGCGGCTGGGGCGGGGGGGCGGGTCACACTCCGGCTCCTCTCTCTGGCGGGGGGGGTCCATCCCTTCTGCCTCGGGGGGTGGGGGCCGGGGCCCCCGCGGCTGGCGGGCCGGTGGGGGGGCGGGGGGGGGGGGGGGTGTCGCGCCGCGGCCTCCCTGCTCTCGTTCCAGGCGGCGGCCTGTGGTACTCCTTCCTGGCTCTCTCCGTGTCGCCGGCGCGCTCCCTTCTGGCGCGCGCGTGCGGTCGGGGCTGAAGTGCCGCCCCGGGGTGGGGGGGGTGAGGGGCGGCCCGTCGACCGCCCCCCTGGGGGCCCCATCTGACTTGAAACCCCCCCTCTGTCACCTCGGAGTGGGCTGTGGTTACGGGAGGGTCATGTGGGGCGCGGCCTCCCTCCTGCTCCGTTGTGCGCGTTGCTCCGGCAAGCCGGTGTGGGTTCGCGGGAGCAGGCCCAGTCGCCGTTGCCCTTATCGCGCCGCCGTTCCCCCTGAGGGGGGGGCGCCCCCCCAGCCCTGGGGGGGCGGAGGGCCGCGCCTGTGGCTCCCCTGCTGTGGTGGGTGCGGGGGGGGGGGGTGGGGGGGCCGCCTCCCCGCCCGCCCTTGGGTCTGTGCGGGGGGGGGGGTGGGTTGGGGGGGGCCCTTTGGCCCCCTGGCAATGCCTCTCGTCGGCCGGGGGGGAGGGGCGGGGGCGGCATGGCGGTCCTGGTCCCGGGGGCCAGCCATCGGCCAGGGGGTGGCGCCCTTCTCCCGCCCCCCCTATCGAGAGCCGGATGCTCGCGCAGGCCCTCGCCGGGGCCCCTCATCCCCCGGCCGTTGTCGCGCGGCGCTGGCCGGCCGGGGGTGGCCGTGAGGGTTAGCGGTCAGTTGTTAGCGGGTTGCAGGGCAGCAGGTTCCTCCTCGCGCTCGTTGTCTCCGCAATCCCTCCCGCGGGAGGTGGCGCGCCCTCGCACGTCGTGCCATATCGTGGGGGGGGCGTGGGTCAGGGGGCCCATCCCCCCCCCCCCAAACCTCCTGTACCCGCCGTCTGGGCCTTCACTTGCGCCGCCGCTTGTGTTGGGGCTGGGGCTGCGGCGGCGGCGGGTTGTGCCGGCGGTAGCGCCAGTGGGCGAGGGCGCTACGCAAAGCCCGGGGGAGCCAGCTGTTGGCGTCCGCATCCGTGATGCGGAGCACCGCTCCCCCTTCCAGGAAGGCCGGCCACGTCGGCTCCCTGTCGGGCCACGCCGCCCGGATCACTGACCTGAGGACCCTCTCGTGGTCCTCTGGGGCCGCCCACCCCCCCGGGGGTGCCTCTCGGTTTCCTCCGTCCCTCCGGAGGAGCACGGCATCGAAGGGCCGGTTCGCGACCTCCTGGAGGTCCCCTGGTTGGCCCAGCACAACCACCCGTACACTTCCCCCACCAGGGGGAGGGTCTCCCCCCCGGGCGGGTCTGGGACTGCGCCCCAGTCCCGGTCCCATGGCCGGCCCTCCTCCGCCCCCCGTGCCGGCCCCCCTCGCTGCCCCTGCGCCTGCGGCGCCGATGCCGCGCCCCGTCCCCCCTCCGCCGAGGCCATCCGCGCCGGCTCCGCCCTCGGCGCGGGGGGGGCTTGCTGGTGCTGGCGTCGTGGGGGTTGGGGGGGGACGAGCTCGCCGGCGTCAGGGTCGATGTTGTAGAGGTGGTGGTGGTGGTGGTGGTGGTGGTGGTGGGTGTGGTGTGCCGGCATCTGTTGGATGCCGGGGGGGATGCACCTCACCGGCTGCACGTCCGGCTGCGGGGGCGCTCCGCCCTCTGCCCCCCTCCCTTCGCCCCGCCCTCCTCCCTGGGCTCCCATGCCCCGTCCCTCCTGTCCCTTGGGGCCCTTGCCCTTGCCCTTGCCCTTGCCCTTGCCCTCCGGCCCCTTTCCAGTCCCATGCCCGTGCCGCGGGTCCCGCCTCTCGTCCCCCACGCCCTGGCCCGCTCGCTCTCCCATCCCCCCTCGTCCTGCCCCCTGCACCTGGGTACCCTTCCCGCGCCCCTGAGCACCCTTCCCGTGCCCTGGCCCCTCCCCGGCCCCCTGCCCGTGTCGCGGGTCCCGCCACTCGTCCACCACGCCCTGGCCCGCTCGCTCTCCCACCTCCCCTCGCCCCGCCCCCTACACCTGGGCCCCCTGCCCGCGCCCCTGCGCGCCATTCCCGTGCCCTGACCCCTCCCCTGCCCCCTGCCTGTCGCGCCATCCGCTGCCCCCCTTCCCCCCTGCCGCTGCGCCCTTCCTGGACCACTCGCCGGGCGTCCCGCTGCCTTTGCAGTTGCGGCAGCGTGACGCCTGGCGGCGAGCGCTCGCGCGTCGGGGGGCGGACGTGCCGCTCCCGCCCCGGGGGGAAGGGCTTGGGGGGGTACGGCTTGGGGGGGCTGGTGTGCGTGTGGGCGGGGTTGGCGTGGGCGCGGTACTTCGCGCTCTCCCTGCCCACTGCTGCTGCTGCGGCGGCCGCCGGCGAGGCGTCCGCGGCCCGTGCGGGGTTCTTCCCCCGCTTGCGCGGCGTGCCGGGGGCCGCAGCCCCTCGCGCGCCCTCCTCACTCTCTCTCGCTGCCGTGGCGGCCGCCGACGAGGCGCCCGTGGCCGCGGTCGCAAAACCTCGCACGCCCTCCTCGTTCTCCTCTGCTGCCGCGGCGGCCGCCGGCGAGGCGCCCACGGCCCGTGCGGGGTCCGTCGAAACCCCTCGCGCGCCCTTCTTGCTCTCCTGTGCAGCTGCGGCAGCCCTCGGCGATGCGTCCGGCTCCTGCGCCGGGGCTGCCCTGAAAGTGCTGCCCTGGGTCGTTGAGGGTGCCGGAGGGCTCGGGGCCGGCAAGACCAGTGGGGCAGGCACGCGAGGAGTCTCCCTGGATGTTGTTATTGGGGGTAGAACCGGATACTCGGACACCAACGGAGGCGAGAGCAGCAACAACTGAAGCAAGAACCATGCTGATTGTGGTCCGGCAGAAAATCCCAGTCTATGAAGAAAATTGATGCGAATTATTCTAAATACATCTGAGTGTCCAAAACTGTCTGAAAAGATTTAAATAATCCAATTATGTAAAAATGTTTGGCCGATCTGGCCCGCGAGCGCGCGTCAGCGGCAAATGGCGATTCCAGCTAAAATAGCGGAACGCGGTGTATTTACGGGAAATGGACCGCGGAATCAAATCGGGCATATCAGAAATATATAGGAAATATCCTGAGACTGAGCTGCGAGGCGGCGATTCCGCCGAAGCAAAGAAAATGACCAAAATGTAGCCAATCTGGGCAGAATGTCTGAAAATCTGAGCAGATGGGGCTAGCCGCACTTACACTCCCCCTCCAAAAACACACTGGGGTGTGTCGCTACGTCAACGAAGAACGTAGTGCGGGTAAGTCCCAGAAAAAAAATAGAAATGTAGCCTCAATGGGGCGAAATCTGCTTGATCTGACCTGATTTGGGCTGAATTGGCACTGAATCAGGCTGGATGAACCTGAAATGAGACAGAATGAGAAGTGACGAACAGTCCTCCGTGCAGTAGAACATTAGGTCAAGGGCTAAAAAGCATGTAAACGTATCGAGAATCGATACCAAACCATGCATTGGTTGAGAATGAGGTAGATTATTGGTGGATTGAGTGGGGGGATCAAGAAATGGAGTGACATCCCAGCGCTCTGGCACAGTTTCGCTGTCGCGGGCACGCTACGGTGTCCTCGCCGAACTCTACATCGTGTTACTCCCGCTTTTCTCGTTCTGAAAAGTGCAGCATGTGCTTCAGAATTGGCGCATCTAGTGGATGATCACATGATTCAGTAAAATTGGGAATCAAATTGAGCAGAGATTAAGGGAATGAGACAATCACAGAGAGAGAAAACGAATACAATTGTAGTCTACAGACCCTAAGTGAACCATTGAAGGTAGAGATGTTCTTCTGTGCACTTAGATCTAAACAGATCTTCGAGGAATGTGAGGAGGGGACAAGGAGATCAACCTAAATTGTCCTACAATGAGGCAAATTCATGAGATGGAGGTGAAATGAAGCGGAATGTCTAGAACTGAAACTACTAATACCTTCGTTTAGACTAAAGTTAATATATATTGTCGTTTATTCAGCTCAATTGTGCTTTCCGGCACGTTGGTTCGCGAGCATCCAACAGATTCCATCAAAATGTGGATCATGTGATGATGCATCATGATGGGACATGCTGGCCCTGGATCCTTGGCATGTAACGCGCCGAAGGTTCGCTGAAGGCGCTTTACTGACAGTATATAACTGAGAGACACCGAATTTACAGTGGCGGCGGTGTCAATCGACTTGGACAAGGCCAATCTCTCGAATGAGTCCCACAAGACACTTGGATTCACCATTTTCGACAGTTTCAGGTCGGATTGAGCTCACATTGGCGTGTGCCAAAAATACAACGAAGCTTACGGACTTCAGAGATGGCTGTTAGAAGTCCCTAGAGCTCCTATCTGAAGATTGTCTGAACAATTGACGTCTGGGTTTCGTACAACAGTGGCAGAATGATGGACAAACCTGAGAAATTCAAGGCAAATTTGAGGATCCTGGATCTGAATCTGGACTTTGGCGTTAGCATCACAGCAAATGAAGGTACGATCTGAGTTCCTGGCGTCGCATCTGGTGCAGCCAGTACTACAGGGGGTACCTGTAGGGGTGAATGTCGCTGAAAGGGGCGACTGTCGCTGGCCAGCGTTTTGATTATGTACATTTGCTTCCATCTGCACGAGTAGCCAAATTCCAAAGATGCACAGACCAACAGAGACAAGATTACCCCGAATCTGCCTGAATTAAGCCTGAGTTTGGTTTTTTCTGAACACGGCAGCACACTCCGTGGCTTTCGGTTATCGACTTTCGATACGTTACCGAACGGAGACCAAAGAAAAATTGATTGATTGACGTCAAATTATCAAACATTCGCAGTTCTCCACATCATGACATAAACAGAAAGAATGAACAGTGGATTGAGCAGAATGTGGTAGGATGGCTTCCTCAATTCGGCCAAGCACGAATACATGTGACCACCAACCTGTCTGGCCTGGCCCTCGTACGGCTTGGGCGCTGCAAATCAGCGGCCGAACTCGAAGCTTGGTCCTCATTTGGCTCCTGGGCTGGCCTGACCGCAGGAGGGGGGATCGACGGATCAGCCCTGAAATGTGGCTGTTGAGGGCCGTAAAAGGCTGGATCTCGATTCACCACAGGTCGTTTTCCGTCGCTCTCCACTTGTCTGTCTGGTTTCGACAGACAGTCTGTCAGGAGTACTCCAATTTCGGGGTGCTTCTTCAGGAAGTCGATGAACCCCTTGGTGTATCCATGGACAAAAGATTGGGCTGGTTCCCAGTTGTTGGACTGGAATCAAAGCCCCTCCACTCACACAGAAATTCCCATTCGCCCTTGGCGTCACGTCTTGCTTCAACAATCCTCTTGAGTTCGTACTTCCCCCCTTCGATGACCCGATCAGACAAATGTTTCGCAGTCCAAAAAAGGGGTTTAACTCGATCCTTGGGGGAGGGGATCTCTCTCTTGAGGCGATCGCCCGAAACGTGAATTTCCCTGCTGACATCCACACGAATCCTCCACCTGTTCTCACCAAGACGCGCTGTAACAGCGAATGGCCCCTCCCACAAGGGAAGAAGCTTGTCATCTCCGTCCAGGGTGGTTTCGGATTTTCGAAGCCAAACTCGATCATCGACTTCAAAATTGTGGGGGTTTTTTCGACCTTGATTTTGAACCCAAAGCCAGTCAGCTTGATGCTTCTCGATCAATTTCGACACAGTTTTATCTGCTCGTTGGACTTCGTCCAAAAACAGCGAAGCATCTTTACAGGGGCGAGGATTATTCAACGGCATGTTCCACCAACACTTCTTTTGTCCAAAGACAATTTCATTTGGAGAAAGGCCATGATACAAAGGCGTGTTGTGGTAACGGCGAAGCAATGCGAAGAGAACTTCCATCCAATGGAAATCCTTTTCACTCGCGAGCTCCTTACGAAGCATATTTATTATTGAGCGGAGGGCTCTTTCGCCAGGCAGCGCTCGATGCGAGTGGATTTCACATCGGAGGTGATGGATTCCAAGGCGAGCACATAATTCTCTCCACCATTCGGAGGTGTACTCTTTGCCTGAATCCGTCACCACCTCGGATGGGACGTCCCAACCTCCCATCCAGGTCTGCGCGCACCATTTGGCGGCAGCCTTGCCAGTCATCGACTCGATGTTGCAAGGCAACACCTGCATGTAGCCGGAATGACGGCACTGATTAAGGAGCACACCATTGACTTTTTTGTTCGTCCAATGGCACTCTTCGTCATCGAGCTCACCGAGATAGAAGAAATCACTGGTGACTCTGTTAAAGAGGCGCTCCGGAATAGGATGAGGCCTCAGATGGCCGTGCTTCTTCGCGCTGGGGGGCGTCGAGACAGCACATTGGGCACATCCGGCGGCTACTTTCATGCAGTGAGTATATAGCCGTGAGCCAAACAACCTATGTTTAATCATCGACCACAGTCGACGGCCATGTGCGTGGGGGGACTCCCATTTATGCCACCAGTTGTACACTCGGGGGGCTAGGGCGTCTGGCACACACAATTTACCCTCCATCCACAGCTTCCCCCCATCCAACGAGTACTCAGGAAAAATCCCATCCTTGTGAGCATCTTTGGATTTGAGATTTCCAAAGACCTCTTTAAACATGGGATCCTGCAGATAATCGGACGTCCAGTCACGGATGATCAGGGAATCTTTAGGCAGGGGTGGAGTTTTGGCCGGATCTCGACGCTTAATGCCTTGGATCAACCGAAATCGACTTACTTGTCGGGTATAGTCAAACCGTTTCACACTCCCTGAGGAGGGATCGGTGACTTTCTCCACGACTTTCAGTGTTTTGGTGCAGATCTCATGGGCATGCGCCGGATCTGAGATGGCCGTGATGTCGTGACACGGCAATGCGTGCTGTTTAACAGCGCACTGCATGCATGCACGTCGAATGAGTTTCTTTTCTTCCTGATCCCATTCGATGATGACATGGCGGTCCTGCTCCGTACCATGGATGTTGGTACTTTGCAGCCCCTCTGAAGCGGGGTAAGCCCATCGGCTCAGAGCATCCGCTACCGTGTTATGTTTTCCAGGCAAATACGACACATGGAGGTCAAACAGACTGAGAAATTCGTGCCATCTGGCCCGTCGGCCAGCTGGGCTCGCGACAGTATCAATGTGTTCAGTGGCCCAATACTCCAGAGATCGATGATCCGTCAGGACCTCGACTCGATTGGTGCCAACCCACGATTGGTACTTGTTTAAAGCACAGATGATGCCGTAGGTTTCTTGCTCACGCGGCGACCATTGCATTTGGCGTGGGGCTAGCTTCCGAGACCAAAATGCAAGAGGGTAATGATCGCCGGTGGCTTCATCAACCTGTTCAAGGACAGCTCCGATCGCGTACCTAGAAGCGTCGGTTCTAATGTAGAAGGGTCGGTCAAATTGGGGCACATGCAACGTGGCGACTTCGCAGAGGGCCGCCTTCAAGTGATGGAAGGCCTCCTCGCACTCGTCAGTCCACTTGACACGAAACTTTGAACCTGCCTTGCCCGCATCTCTCCCTACCTTCAATAATTCAGTGAGGGGGGCAGCAAATTTGGCATAATTCGGCACAAAAGTGTGGTAAAAATTGCAACAACCCAGGAATCCTCTCAACTCCGTGATCGTCTCAGGGCGCTTCCACTTCTGAATAGCGACGAGCTTCCCTGGACTGGGTCGTCGGGTGCCATTCTCTAGGAGAGAACCACAAAATTCGACTGATTTTAAAAATAATTTTCCCTTCTTTGGCCCACAAATCAGCTGATTGGCGTCAAGAATGTCCAAAACTTGGTTCAGCTGCTTCTCATGTAGGGCCACCAGCTCGGCTTCGGTCAGTCCCTCCCCTTCCGTCGCGATGATTATATCATCTATGTACACGCTCACGAAGGCACGAAGCTCAGGATGAGCTGAAAAAAGCACATCTTCCATCATTCTTTGAAAAAACGAAGGGGCATTCTTCAGGCCCATGGGCATGACTGTCCACTGGACTGGGCCACATGGCGTGCACATACAGGTGAGAGGCCGGCTGTCCTTCCTCAACGGCATTTGGTGAAAGCCGTGACGGAGATCCAGCACAGAAAACAAACGACCTCTTGCCCTCTTGGCGATTTCCTCCTCAATGAGGGGCAGGGGGTGCGAATCCGCCTTGGTTTCGGCGTTGAGATTGCGAAAATCAACAACCATTCGCCAACCATCAATAGTGTTCTGGTCTGCAGGCGGTGGCTTCGGGACTGTGAAGGGTGCACAGCACCATTCGCTGGTCATACAACCCTCAAGCCAACCAAATTCCCTGAGATTTCTCTCGATGATTTTTCTGAGAATCTCATGTTTATGTCCATGGTTCTCATAAGGGCGCTGTTTCTTCGCCTTGTACCCTTCACGAAGCTCGATGAAGGCTTCACCGAACTGCCCACGGACAGGGGGGTCTTTGATCAACTTTCCTGAGAGGGTTGTGTCCTTCCGTTCCTCAAAAATATTTTCTCTTGACTTGGAACACAATTCAGTGTCCACCTGATCGCCAGGAATTACTGTCGAAAAAACTTTGGCGACTTCTTCGGCTTTGGCAGGAAGAATCTTCTTACGGATGTCCCTAAATAGGTCCGTATCAACTGCCTCTTGAAGATAGGTGGGTCGTATATCGAAATCCCAGAGATTCTCCTCGTGATCCAGCTCCTCGAAAGGATCCATGAAAGCTTCCACAGGGGGTTTTTCATAAAAAACTCTGAATTTGCGGCGCGATTTGGAATTTTTCTTCGCCCGTGCACTGAAGATTCTTTTCGATGTCGATCGTATTGGGGAAGAGGGAGACGAGGCGGATCCATTGGACGTTGGATCACCTTGGGTATCTGACGGACAAAAATCAGAAAAAATAGATTCATCATCAGTACCACGCTCAACCTCAGATTCAGACCCAACACAAGAATCAGTACCAGAATCAGCAGAATTAGAGTCAGAAAGCTTTCCATCCACCAGGAATGCAAGCGAACTCCAGGACCGCTGTGGCAGGGGACCTGTGTCGTCCCTGGCATACAGCTTAATCTTCCTGGGAAGTTCGATGTAATCTACACAAATGTCTTGTAATTCCTGAAACCAAGGCTTGTCGTCCCACAAGGGCACAACTAAAGTTGCCTGGGTTTTATCTTGCTTGATTTTGTGGATGACCTGCTGGATTAAGTGAAACGGAGGATTAATCCACAACTTCTTGTCCCATTTGTGGGTCCAAGCGTCGCTAAAGTGCTTGTCAAAGCGTTTGTTCATACGGTTAGCAAAGGCATCATACTGGGGCCAAAAGGAATGGTGTTCATGAAAATATTCACAAATTGCATCGCGCCATTTGTCGACAACTCTGTAGGAAGAAGAGTGCCAGCGCGAAGGGCGTCGTGGCTGGGAGTCCCTACGAAGACATTCTAACTCTTGGGAGTAATCGGCACTCCCATTCACCTCTGCAATGGTGACATCTTCGCCAAATTTTGGTGCAACTTTTTGCTTCAGAAATTCTTCTGCACTTTTAAACCCTGCGTGCAAAAAACGAAATTCAGGACGCTCCAAGGGACCTGACTCCAGCAAAAAACAACGACGATGACCTACAGGCGCTACCCTGTTCTTGCGAAGCCAAGGATGGCCCAAAAAAAGGTCATACTTTATGTCGGCACGATAGAAGTAGTCATCCTTAAGGACAACTTCTTCCACATTTTGCTCTTCCCAAAGGTCTTGAGCGACCAAATGAGTGGATATATAACAACCGCGTTGCCCACCTGCGAGAGAATGTCCAGAAACTCCCTCGAGGGTAACAGGATGAGGCGATTCAAACACGCAGTCGTCGGGTAAGCCTGAATTGGATTGGAGATTTACCTCTGATCCATTGTCACACAAACAAGTGGCGAGGTGGAAATTTCCCTTGCAATCAGAGACGGGCCCTGTGCTTGGACTGTACACCAACCTCGTCCACTACAACAGAAGGATCCGCTGCCGGATCCAGGGGAGAGGAGACAAGCGACCCTACATCAAGTAATGGTCGATCTGGAATCTGGGGATCATGCCTGAAATCGCCTGGGGAGGGGCGATTTTCGTGGCTCCCCTAGGCGTTCTGACCTCCAGCGGCTGCGTTAACATTGTGAACACAGCCTGATTCGTCGATCCACTCATCTTGGAACGGATCATCCGCTGGATTCAGGGCATTTTCGACATAATCTCGATCCGCATCGGACACCTGATCTGCACCTGAGACCTGATCCACACGATGATTGCCCTTTCCACGTCCACGGCCACGGCCGCCGGATGATGGACCACCACCGTCGCCACGCCCTCTGCCCTTACCAGAGAAAGGGGTTCCTGAAGGATTTCCCTTACCTTTACCCTGTGATCCTGGAGCATTTCCTTTGTTTGTACCGGATTGAGGGGTTTGGCCTGGATTTCGATTTCCGCCTCCGGCGTTGCCATTGGGACTTGTCTGGCCGTTGGGCTGCCCACCGGAACCGGATGGAGTCCGATCTCCTTTGCCTTGGGACCCGCCAGGGCCTCCAGTATTTATGTTTCCACCGGAGGGGGTCGGATTACCCTTTCCCCCCTTTGCACCATGCACCTGTCTGTCATTCCTGTCTGAATTCTGCGAATTACTGACATTTTCACCAATCACCTTGTGATCGTAAGCAGACCATCGGTGATTACCAGTAGAATGCGTCTTAGCTCGGTTCGTAGAACCTAAAAGAAGGCAGATGCTACAATGATCCTGAACATTCCGGGTGTCATTCACCTTTTTGTTGCCCTTTTGGGCCCCATTTTGGGTGTTTTGCTGGGTATTCTTGTTTCCCCCAAGACCCTCATGGAAATTTTGATTGGCGGCGTCAGGGAGCCGCTCAACCTCTTCCCACAGTTCCTGCGGGGTGAACGAAAACACCCAGTTCTTAGCCTTCAGGCGATGGCCGTGGAAACTTACTCCCCTGTTGAGGACTTGGACAAACAAGTCCCGATCCTCGTGTTCATTAAACTTGATTTTCCACGTGTTTTCAGTGAATTTCACCTTGGTAAACGACGTGGGGGAGCACTTTCGAAGTGCCTCCCTGACGGTAAACCTGTTTGCCGAGGCGTCGAAGCCATCGACTTCCGTCCACCAGGTCTTGACCTTTTCTTCGGACTGTTTATTCCGAAGGGTGGCGGCGGTTTCTGAGGGGATCTTGTCAAAAATCAGATTTTTCAGCTCGGCACTAGAAAATTTTTCGCCTGAATGTTCAGATTCTTCTACGAGATTCCAGAAGCGCTGTCTCTTGTCTTGCACTTCGTGCAAGATTAATCGCGAGAATGAGGGAAAATTCTTCAACATCTGGTGGTAATGGTCCTCTGGCAGCCGGGATCCACGTACCTCCAACTGTTCCCACACCTCATCAAAGGTAAGGGGGGAACTTGAATCTTCACGATCACTCCAGGTCCTGAGCCAAGTGTTGGCCGGCGCTCCCTCAAGGCAGTCCAAGAGGGCCATCAGGAACTGATCATCCTGGAGCTTTTGAGTCTTAACCCACAGTCTAAATTCCCGTTGGAACTGAGGCCAACGTCTGGGGTTCCCATTATACTTCGGTTGCTTGGCAACCTGACGAAGTCGCAATGAAGTAGGATTTAGAAGTGAATCCAGCCCAACACCGGCCGTAATGGCAGACACCTTGGCGGCATCATTAGCCACACCAGCTCCGGCGAGGGTCTGGGCGAGCAACATCTGGGCTATTGCATTGGAATCAACAGCAGGAAGGGCAGTACGGGAGGCCGTTCGCTTGGCATTCTGAGCCTCAGTCCTAGCCTTCGCCGATCTACTCTGAGATCGAGAGATTGTAACCCTTTCCTTTAGCTTAGTCCTGCTGATCCTGGCATCGGTGGTCTTAGAGTCCACCGAAGGAGCAATCGAAAAAATTTCTGTCGCCTCCTCCGACGGTTCTGTTGTTTGTTCCACCGATGATGCGCCCTCAGACCGCATGTGTGTCTTGAAAAGATCTTTAATTCCCAGCGTCTGAATGATGAGTTGCATTTGATCTTTGAGCAATTGGAGCTCAGTATCTCGCTGTAATCTGCAAGAGCAGTCGGCAGGACAGTACATACCGTGTCCTGAAGGGCCTGAGCAGGCTGTCGGACCGCTAATCTCAGTGGTTCGCAGCCAGGAGTCCACTTGGGGAGCTCCTTCAGCCCTAATTTCCAGGCTTGCCTGCCTGGCTGCCTCTAAAATTCCTTCCTCAACCGCGGCGGCTAGATCGTCGCGGATGGAAACAGAGGGATGAGGGGCGGAGGGCCCGGCAACAGGTGCCTTGGTCTTCTCCTTCGGGAAGGGGCTTGCCTCCCAGATCTGCAAAAAAATGGCAAAAGATTCATCTTCTTGAGAACACCACCACATCCTGGTATTAATTTCTTCTTGAAGGAGGAAAAAATATTCGAATAAAAAATCAGAGGCGATTCTTTCTTGACCTACCAGCTTAGACGTGGCTAATAGACAAAGGGCCTCAAGCGCCTCAAGGTTACGGGTCACTTCTGAAGACAAATGGTTGTCCCATTGTGCCCAATTGGCTGGTCGATTATAGGTAGGTACCTCACCTGGACCACCCATCTCAATGTCGTCAATGTCGGCGTCGATGGTCTCAAAATGTGGACATTGGTAAGGAGTATTAGTACCTGCCAGGTCCGTAAGCTCCACCGGAGCGTTGCCAGCGGCGTAGGCTGGGAGATTCCAGCTGCTTGATGGCCAATTTCGACTGGGATCTTGATTGTAATCTGGGCCTCCACAGCTGCTGATTTGTGCCCTTTTTGGGCAATTTGGGCTTGCGCAAGGCATTCCTCTCAAGGCCTCGTTCGCACAGCACCACGGCAGCGTAATCGTTACCTCTCTGGAGGTGGCGGAGTCTACGGGGCCGTACTGGGGAGCTAGCTGTGGTTGGGACACCAAAGGAACAACATTCAGGTAGCCTCTGCTACCATGAAAGTGCTGCCCTGGGTCGTTGAGGGTGCCAGAGGGCTCGGGGCCGGCAAGACCAGTGGGGCAGGCACGCGAGGAGTCTCCCTGGATGTTGTTATTGGGGGTAGAACCGGATACTCGGACACCAACGGAGGCGAGAGCAGCAACAACTGAAGCAAGATCCATGCTGATTGTGGTCCGGCAGAAAATCCCAGTCTATGAAGAAAATTGATGCGAATTATTCTAAATACATCTGAGTGTCCAAAACTGTCTGAAAAGATTTAAATAATCCAATTATGTAAAAATGTTTGGCCGATCTGGCCCGCGAGCGCGCGTCAGCGGCAAATGGCGATTCCAGCTAAAATAGCGGAACGCGGTGGATTTACGGGAAATGGACCGCGGAATCAAATCAGGCATATCAGAAATATATAGGAAATATCCTGAGACTGAGCTGCGAGGCAGCGATTCCGCCGAAGCAAAGAAAATGACCAAAATGTAGCCAATCTGGGCAGAATGTCTGAAAATCTGAGCAGATGGGGCTAGCCGCACTTACATGCCCCCCTTGTCGGCGGCGTGCCGGGGGCCGCGGCCGGGGCCGCGGCGTGGCTCGCCGCGGTCTCCACCTCCTGCGCGTCTGGGCGGGGCGGGGCGGCGGGGCTGGCCGCTTGGGCGGCGGGGGCGGCCGTCTCGGCTGGCCCAGGTTCCCGGGCCGGCGGCGTCGGCCCGACCACCGCCGCCTCCGCCAGCCTCCGCTCCTCGCGCTCCGCGAGGGTCTCTCCCGTCCACTCCGGGGAGGAGACGGGGGAGCGGGAGCGGGACCGGCGGTGGTGGCGGTCGTCCTGCTGGAGGGACCCATCGGAATCTGCCATCACTGTTACTCTGGTAGGCATGCGTGGTGGCAGGCGCGCCCTTCCCACTACCTCCTGGTGCATCAGTGCCGTGCCGTGGGCAGTGCCGTGTGGTGCTCTGCGGGGGGGAGGGGGGGAGGGGGTGGGGGGCCGGCTGTGGCGTCAGCCCCGCACGGCCGGGGGTCCGCGGCCATCCACCGGCATTGGGAGGGGAGGCGGGGGAGCCACGCGGCCCGTGCATCGCGCCACAGCTCCCAGTCTGGGGCGGGGCCCAGGGCCCTGGGCCCCCGGGGGTCGTCGAGCGGTGTCGGGGGCAGCCGCACCAGGTGGACCCCCGTAACGGCGGTGACCTCCTGTGTGCGCAGGAAGGTGTGTACTCCGTCCGGCGCCGCGGGCGCCGGGAGGGGGGGGCGGGGTACGGGTGTGGCCCCATAGAGGTGGGTGGGGGTGATCCCCAGGATCCGCCCCGGGCCCCCGCGGGTCGCGACGACGAGGAGGAGGAGGGGGGTGCTAGGGCACTCTTGCCAGAGGGGCCTGCCCCCTGTGGTGGGCACCCCTGGTCCTGGAGAGGGGGGGGGACAGGTCTGGGTTAGCCCAGCCGCGGGGCGCGTGCGTCGCCGGTGGGAGGGCGGGGCACCAAGTGGGCTCCCTGGGGAACGCCTCGTAGAAGACGGCGTACGGGGGGGTAGGCCCGGTGCCGTCATACACCGGGTTGGTCGGCCGGGGGCGGGCGGACGCCTCGTCCGCGCCTTCCACGAACACCGTGACCTCGCCCACCTCCAGGTCCTCGTCCAGCGGGTGTAGAAGGTGGAGCGTTGCATCCAGCTCGGACACAGCCCCGGGGTACGTGGCCCGCGCCTGGTTCAGGTACGGGGCCGCGTCCCCGGAGTAGCGCGTCCTGAGGAGGGACATGGCAGACCCCGCTCCCGTCAGCCAGAGGGTGTCCCCCATGGACAGGGGCCGGCCCGACCGATTGGATTCGCGCCACTCCATCCAGTGCCCGTAGAGGGCCGGGTGGTGAGCCCCGGCCGGATGGCGTTCACGATCCGGTGCATTGCCGGGAGCAGCGTAGGGGCCCCCCCTCCGTTCAGGGCGCGGACAGCCAGGAGGGCGGTCTCGTTGAGGAAGGCCCTTGCACTGCCCTCCAGGTCACACCGTGCGGCAGCGTGCGCTTCGTGTGCCTCCGCCACCGCGTCCGCCACCAGGCCCCGGACAGCCACCTCCTGCGCTCTGCGGCGGCCCCTGGTGTGCCCCGGCCCATCCCCCCGTCGGCGTGGCATGGTGCTGCGGGCTACTCAAAGGGCGGCGGCGGGTGGGGGTTAGGGGGCGAACACGTGCGACAGGTGCGCAACGGATGTGGGGTCCCGCAGGTGCACGTGGATCCACAGAAGGGCAGCGCCCGCGGGGCCCGCTTGCTCGTGCGAGGGGGTGTGTGCCCCCTCGATGCGCCGGCGCAAGGCCTCCTCCTCTGTGCGCCTGCGCGGACCTGCGGGAGGTTCAGGCAAGGGGCACGCGGCTATCTGGGTGCACCGCGGGCACCTGTTGGCGCCTGTCGATGCTGCGGAGGACACCGTGTCACATTCTCCGCAGAGTCGGCAGGTGTGTGGGAGGTGGGAGGGCGGCGACCAAGGGTCGAGATGGCGGAGCCAGAGGTCGTCCCACCTCTGTCGGAGGGGGTTCCGGATCTCCAGCAGGCGGGCGTGGACGCGGCGCCGGTAGTCCTTGCCAAGCGTCTTCCGCTGGACCTCCTGCCACGTGTCGCCGGGGAGGATTCCGTGGTCGTGGAAGGCGGCGATGAGGTCGTCCCACGTCGGGCGGGGGTGCCCCTGGGGGGGGCTCGCCATGTACACGTGGCGCCCGGTGAGGTGGAGCGTCAGCGCGTCCCATTGGCACCCGTTTGGGGTGTCCCTGTGGAGGAGGGCCAGCAGGGTGCCGTCCGCGACTGCCTCCCACCCCACTCGCAGCCCTTCGCAGCCGTCTAGCTCCTGGCGCAGCGCGGCTGCGATACCGGTGGGGAGCATGAGGAGCAAGGGCCCCTGGGTGTCGCCCAACCGGGACAGGGCGTCGTCGTATACCGGCCCCCCAGCTTTGAAGTGCGCCACGGTGAGTTGGGTGGCCCCGTCCTCTGGGGGGTGCCACCGGACGGTGGCCGCAGCGTGTCCCCACGTGCGTATCTCCGTGGCCCGGAGCACGTTGGCGGTGTGAAGGACGATGCGGGGCGGGACGGGCGTCCTGACGAGTGAGGATACGTCCCCAGTCCATCCCGTGTGCGGCCCCGGGGCCGCCTGCAGCCATTCCCCCGTCGCCGCGTCCCACGGGTGGTCAGGCCCCGCCCCGCGGATCATGGTGGGTCTCGGCCGGGTGTCCGGCCCCCACCCCCGGAGCGGGATGGCGGCGTATCGTTGCGCAGGGGTCTCCGGGGCGCGCGTGGCGGCGCACCACCGGCCCCACTCCCGCGCCTACTCCTCCCCCACGATGCGCGCCTCCGATGCGGTCATGGAGCCGCGCCCGATGATCCACGGTGGGAAGAGGGCGTCTTGTAGGTGCCTCGAGAACCCCCCCGGCAGGTCCTGATACGGGTGGGGGCTCTCTTGGGGTGGGCACTCCAGAGTGCCATTCACAACACGGAGGGAGGCTACGAAGTCCTTGCCAGGGCGCGGGGGAGGGGGAGTGTGTTCGCCCTCCGCCGCAGTGAGCCACCGGTGCGCGGTGCGCCCGGGCTGCCGCGCTTAGGGGCTCGTGGAGGACTTGCTCAAGCCGGTGGTTGCGAAGCTCCCACGCGAAGTCCCCCAGCCGGAGCATGTGGTGGAGGAAATCGTCCACTGAGGTCCCTCCCGGCGGGTCGTATCGGGTTATGGCGCGGAGCTGCGCCTCCGCGTCCTCGGGCACCAGTCCGGAGCAGAACACCTCCGTCCACGTGGCGCCTGCGGAGCGCCACGAGGCCACCCACAGGGCCTTGTCCCCAGGTGGGAGGTGGCGGGCCGCCTCGTGTACCGCCTGGCGGTAGTGGGGCCAGAGGAGCCGCGAGTGGGTGCAACCCACGTGCATGTGCACCGGGGTCTCTTCCGGGCCGCCGCAGAAAAGGCACGGTTGCGGGACGATGGCGACGCCGGAGAGCCGCTCCTTCCGGACGCGGAGCCTGCGCTGCACCGGCGTGTGGCCGTCTCGGGCCCGCAGCGCCCGACGGTTGGTGGCCGCCGCGGTGAGGTCCCGGGCGTGGACGTAGGCCGTGGCGTGAGCCGCGCCCAAAGGTGTGTGTCCCCGGTGCGTCAGCGCATGGTCCGTCTGTGCCCGTTGCGCGACCTCGCCGAGCACCCGCATCGTGGGGGGCCGTAGATCGAGATGGCCGTCACAGCCGGTGACAATGAGTTGGGCGTGGCCAGGGTCCGGGGGCGTATTCTGCAAGACGGTGTCCTGGGACGCCGCCCAGTCCGCCTTGTGCAGTAGGGCGTCACTGTGGTGCGAGGTGGCTCGGACGTACCAGAACGGGTGCCCGGCGTGTTGCCCCCGCGCGCACAGGCCGTCCTGGAGCCACCTCAGGGGCATCTGGTTGACCACCATCGCTGCGCCCGCGGGGACCTCCGTGGTTCGCTCGCGATCTGCGTGCCGCAGGAGGTGGAGGATGACTTCGGCGTCCACCGTGTGGACCCATGGTCTGTGTGCACCGTAATGTAGGGGGAGGGAGGCGGCCACCCCCTCCCCGTCGGGCACCGTGCCCGAGATGGCCACCGCCCACGTGCGGGTGAGGTCGGCGGCGAGAGCGACGCTGGTGGCGTGTTTGCAGGGTCCGCCCCCGGACGCGTCAGAGGAGGTGTGTCCCCAGGCCTCCGGGATCCAGTAGTATCCGGTGGGGCTGAGCCACCCCGCGTTGAGGTCGGTGGAGTGCCACCGGACGTCGGGGTGGCTGGGGGTCAGTTGGTCCACGCTCAGCGCCCTGGTGTCGCCTGGGCTGATCGCCGGGTGGTCGTGCAGCCGGATCTCCCCTCCGGTGACCGTGCTTGCCCAGGACCGTAGCGCCGTCACATGTTCCTTGAGCCACGCCGGGCCCCCGCGCTGGTGCACCACCAGGTGTCCTGTGTCCTCCGGACGGTCCTCCAGCGCGTGCACCGCCATGTGTGGGTCGTGCGGCACCCCCGCAGCCACCAGTAGGGCGGTGCCACGGGGGAGCCCACGGGGTTCGGGCTGGCCTGCCCCCACTTGCACTATTACCCACTCGGCCCGGAGCTGCGCTTGTCCCGTCGCTTGGGTGCATTGGTCGTCCATGGTCACCAGCCACAACGGCGTCGACGCGTGGGGCCGGGGGCGTAAGGGCTCTGGCCACGCCACGTCCGCGTTCTTGGTGCTCGCTTTCCGCGAGTACGTCCCGGAGGATGTACATGAGGGCCGCTGGCGGGTGGTACGCCGCCCCCCGCGATGGGGGGGACAGGCCGTCCCGGCGGCGGTAGCCCCCGACGTGGAGGTGCAGGCCGTCCAGGGTCACCCGTGGGCCGGTGTGGGCGTCCTGCTTAGCCCTCGTGGGGTGGACGAGTCTCAGGCGGGGGTCCCGTGTGCCGGTGGTGTGGAAGAGGTGGGCCAGGGCGTCGCGCCACCCGGGGTGGTTGGTGGGCTCTTGCTCACGGCGGCAATAATGGAGGTGTTCATCGGCGCATTGGTTGAGGCACTCCCGCACCGCCGTCGGCCACGGATCGTCGTTGTCGGGGAAGGGGTGGCCTGGCCCGTGGTGCCCATGCCACGGCGTTGTGTGTGGCACCGTCAGGCGGCACGTGTCGCGGTGTCGCAGCTTGGCGGTGCGCAGCGTGACGATTTTGCCCGGCGGGGACTGTAGTTGGACATGAGCCGCCTTGGGGCACGCGATGGGGTTGTACATCCCCACTCCCAGGGCGGCCAGGGCCCGGGGTATGCGGTGGACCCAGTCGCCTCCCGCCAGAGTTGCGAACTCCGAGACGGGGTAGTGCACCTCGGGACATATTCCGTGCGCGCCGGCTATCTCCCAGAACATCTTGGTGACCTCGGCGCGCACGGAGGTTGCGCGGTGGTGGACGAGTGTACCCACGAGGGCCACCGCTGCCTGCTGGCACCGCGTGGGCACCCGTGTGAGCCCCAGGGTCCGGTCATCCTGCAGGCTGTCCCGCGAGGCGTCGAAGGCGTAACGCGCCCTGTCTTTCGCGACCTGGACCGTGATGTGGTCCAGGTGGCGTGCAGTGTCGGAGTCGTCGGCGATGAAAGGGGCGACGTACTGCGTCACCCCTCCGAGGATCGCCAGGATGACGTCCTGCACCACTTTCGGTGTTGCGAGGGTGTTAAGGCACCAGTGGTGCACTGCCGCCAGGCGTAGCCGGTGCTTGCGCTGCAGGGAGAACTCCCCGTCCGGCTGCAGCTGGAGTCCCAGGTAGGGGACGGAGTCCGCCGCTGGTACCCAGTACCACGGGTTTTCCAGGTGGGGGCAGAGGCGCAGCTGCAGGCCCGGGACCCCCTCCGTGGTGGCCATGGCGCACTTGCGGGGGTTGAGCTCCATGCCCATCATCCCCAGGTACGCGGCCAGCGCCTCCACGCCCTCGACGAAGTGCTGCAGCGTGTGGGCCACCACCAGCAGGTCGTCGATATAGGCCTGGATGAGGCCGTGCTCGGCCCCTCCCGGCGGGCGCAGGCGGTGCCCCTGTGCCCTGAGCAGGGGCTCCAGGAGGAGCGCGTACAGCAGGGGGCTTTCGGGGTTGCCCTGCCGGACGCCGCGTAGCATGTAGACGGGCTGCGTTAGCCCGTGTGCTGTGACGATGCGCAGCCTGGCGCACGTGTGGAGGAAGAGCAGGAGGTCAATGACGTCCGGCGGCACGGAGAGGTGGCGCAGGATGAGGTGGAGGGCGCCGTGTGGGGCGGTGTCGAAGGCCTTGCGGGCGTCGAAGGAGAAGACGTAGTTGGGCCCTCCCCGCTGGAGCTGCCGCTGCGCCATGAACAGCGGGGGGCCTGTGTTGGAGTCAGGGAGGGCCCCCTGCTGCCAGTTGCTGACCACTCCGTGCCGTGTGAGCACCTCAGTGATGCGCTGGGTGAGGGGGCCCGTGAGCAGCTTCATGTCCAGCTGGCCCAGGGCTATGGGCCTGTAGTCGTCCAGTCTGGCAGAGCCCGGTACCTTGGGGCTGAGCCAGATCTGCGCGTCCCTCCAGTGCATCGGCGGCGGGGCGCCGCGGAGGATGGCCCGGTAGGAGTGGACTAGGAGCCACTGGACGGGTGCCGGGAGGGCCTTGATGAAGCGGGCCTCCACGTGGTTAGGACCTGGGGCCTTGCCATCGGCCTTGTCCAGGGCGGACTTCAGGTCCTGCATGGAGTACTGCTGGACCTGTGTCCAGGCTCCCTCAGGGACCCGGGGGACGTGGCGGCCGAGGACCGCCTGGAAACCCGGGAGGTCCACCGGGCGTTTTTCATACAGTTCTCGCCAGAAGGCGCCAAACTGCGAACATCACGTCGTGGGCCTCCGTGAGGAGCGTTTGGGTGTTGGGAACCCGCACGTTCCAGAGGCCTGACGGGCCTGGGGCCTCTACCTCTATGGCTCCCCGCACGGCTTTCCATCGCTGGGCGATGTCGGGGGCGTGGCCGCGCCAGAAGTCCTTGATGGCGCGCTTGCGGTCTGCCGCCAGGAGGGCGCGGAGCTGGCGAATGTCCTCCTCGAGGGCGGCTGCTTGCCTCTCCAGCTCCTCCTGTAGCTGGCCCTGCGTGGTCGGGCGGAACCCGGGCGACACACCCTGCAGTTCCTCCGTGAGCCGGAGCGCCGCCTCGGACCGGATGCCATGCCTGGCCGCGTCCGCCTGGTACGCTGCCGGGGCGCGCGCTGCCAGGGTGTCATAGCGGAGGACCGCTGCCTGGAGCTGCTTTCCGCTCTCCGGGAGGTCCCCCTCCGCCGGGTCCGTTCCCGCCGGAGACGGCTGCCGGCGTCCCACCACGCGCGCCAGGGCGTCATGCGTCGCGTGGAGGTGTTCGAACACCTTGTCCACCGCGGCCGCGGGCATGGACCCGTAGTCGTGCTGCTCTGCGGGACCTAGCCAGGGCGCCAGGGAGGGTTCATCCTGCGCGGCGGTGACCGCCGCCCACAGGCAGTGTCGGACGGGCGCGGCCTCGGCGTCGTACGGGAGGAGGCGGCCCTCGGTGTGGCTGTTAGGGGTGGGCATCGCCGCGCGTCCCGCTGCGCTGAAGAGACCCGGCAGGGCCAGGCGGACCGGGAGGTGGTCCGAGCCGACCACCTGGGGGTGTGCCATGCCGCGAGCCCAGACGCTTTCCCGCAGGGACCACGGCAGGAGGGGCTCGTTGACCAGGAAGGTGTCCACCCTGTGCTGGGACGGGTGGAGCGTGGGGGTCATGTCCTCCTCGCCGCCTGCCGCGGCTCTTCGGAAGCCGCAGGCTTCCGAACCCGCTCGGAAATGCTCCGTGGCCGGGTTGGCGTGGACATCCATGTAGATGTTGGTGTCGCCGGCGATGACCACCGGGTGCCTCCCGCCGAGGCTGCGTGCCGTGGCATACATTTGTATGTCGGCCCAGAACGCCGCCCGTCCCGCCCAGGGGGAGCAGCCTGCTTGCGGCCCGTGGACGTTGATGAGGGTGAGGCATCCCCCGTCCGTGCGGATCTCCAGGGCCGCGGCCTTCCCGGGGACAATTTCCGTGAAGCTGAGCACTTCGTGCTCCGCCACGTACTTGCTGCTGACCGCGGTGAGGAGGCCCCCCCCTCTCGAGGTGGAGGTGTCTCCGCCAGCCGGCTGCTGAAGTAGGCGGTGTACCCCTTGTCCCGGAGCGCCGCGGCCACGTGCATCCCCTGCGCCCTGGTGGCGATCCCCGTTTCCTGGAGCATGATGGGAAAGCCCCCCTCCTGGGGCAGCATGCCGGTGATGAGGTGCTCCTTGTCGGTGCAGGCCGCCGGCCCCCGGCGCCGCCGGAGTGTGTCCTGGAGGGACCGGTCTGGCGGCACGAGGCCGTTGCGCAGGTTCCACGAGAGGAGCCACAGGGCGTCGCCCGTCGTGTCCTCCTGGAGTCAGCTATCCCGCATCGGCATCGCCGCCGAGTTCGCTGGTGCCGCCAGGGCATCTGGGTGCGCCGCATCCGCTGAGCCCGTTCCCAGCGGGGCCCACAGGGGGGCCCGGGGGACCAGGGGAGCCAGGGGGGCCAGGGGGGCCAGCCCCGCGGGGATGGACATGGACCCTGGTGGGGCCGCACCGCCGGCCCCCGGGGCCGCTCCGGGTGCATCCTCACCTCCATCTGCCTGGGGCGGGGGGCGCCGGGTGTACGGGGCGTGCCACGGGGACCTCCGTGCTCTCCCCTGCAGGATGTTGGCGGCCGCCTCCTTGTCGTCCGCCGGGGCCGCAGCGTGCACCGCGTGCCACGCCAGGTGTTCCAGCATTGCCCCGCTGGTGTAGTACTTGTCCGCACACAGGGGGCATTTCGTCGGCTCCGTGGCCCCTCGCGCCAGGGGGGAGCTGCACCGACTTCCGAATGGCGCCCTCCACCGCTGGTTCGAAGGGCAGGTTGGCCAGCGGCACCGTGTGTGGTGCCAGCGTGCGGCCCGGGGCCGCCGCATCGAGGGCTCGCGTCGCGGGCGCGGGCCCGAGGCCTCAGGCGGCATCGCGCTGCGCGTCTGCCTGCAGCCACGTTTGCCAGTGCGGCGTGGAGCCGATTTGGCGGTCGGGTTTGCCCCCCCATCGCAGGTCGTGGAAGGCCTGTAGCCAGTGGTACACCGTGGTCGGGACCGCCAGCTGGAGCTTCAGGTCGGCGGGGTGCGCCGCTGCCGGCCACACTCCCGGCCTCGCAGCCCGGGCGTTGTCCTTCAGCCTGACCTGGAGCAGGAGGGCGTGGTGTTCGCCCTCCCGCAGCGCCTTGATGATCATGCGGGTGCAGTCTGCCACGCGGATCACGGCTTCGGGCCCCGGCAGGCGTTCGGGGTCGCAGACGACGATGTGCGTGTCCGCCGGGCTGAACATGCAGACCACCGACTGTGGGTTCTGCTGTCCCCGTTGGGCCAGCGCCAGGGTAGCCGCTGGGCGGGCGTGCGTGATGGGCCCCGCGTGGAGGTCCGGGACGTCCGTGGCCCTGATGGCGTCCCCCTGCCACGCGGCCCGTAGATGCTCCTCCTGGTCGGGGCTCCACACCAGTGTGGGGGGGTTGACCCACCCCGGTTCCTGCCTCTTGTTGGGGGCGCTGACAGTGTGTAGCAGGACTGCCAGCGGCCAGGGGTCCGCCGACATATAGTAGGCCTGGGTGGGCCCCTGTCGCCAGTCGACGTGGGGCAGGGGCGGGAAAGCCCCCTGCCTGGCGGTGCTGTGCCAGACCGTCCATCAGCCTCCGGCCAGGACGTGCGACCGGTACCCTCCGGCGTGGCCGTGTATGATGGCTTGGTAGCCTGCCGTCTGAAGTACCAGTGCCTCCCCCTGCTTAGGCCCGGGCGAGGGTGCGCCATCGCCCGCACCCCAGACGCGGGTGCGCCCGCCGAGTGTGGCATGCCACGGGTCTGGTGCATCGCGCTGGGGCCCTTGTATGCATCCCGCAATTTGCGCCGGGCCGTGGTGGTGGACGAAGCTCTCCCCGCCGTCTGCTAGCAACGCCGCCGTGACGACGTATAGTTGCTCCGCCGTGAGGGGTGCCGTCGGCTCGTGCGTCGCGGCCGGCCGTCGGGGCCGCGTGTCGCGGCAGGGGACGTGGGGCAGCAGTTGCGCCGGCCACGCCGCCACTGGACCCATGGTGACGGCCGCGACCGCGGACGCCAGCGCCGTGCGGTCCGTGGGTCTGTATGCTGGAGTCCCGTGGTATCTCGGGTGAGGTGCCTGCAGGCTGCCATCCAGGCCACCGCTCCGCAGTTCGTGCAGTCCGGTTCGGCACCACTCGCGTCGTCGCCTCCCCTTTGCTGTACCGTGGTGGCGGTGTCGAGCGGGGGGCCCCGCTGTAGCGCCTCCGGGCCCTGCCCCGGCGGGAGGGCGGGCGGGATTGGCTGCGGGTAGTTTTGCGCGCCTCGGCGCTCCGGGTGCGTGTGGTACGGGTTTTGCCGGCGGTGTTCCGGGGCTGCCCGTGGCTGGAAGAGGAGTTGGTGCAGGTACCAGTGGCCCTCCGCGGTGGACAGATTGCGGAGCGTTAGCCACTGTTCCACCACGCCTCCTGGGTGCGCGGCCTCGACGCGGCGCTGCAACCCCAGGCGGCCTAGGCGGTTGGACGTGCCCGCGGGTGGGATGTGTGCTTGCGGGTAGAGCACCCGCAGCGGCTCCAGCGCCAGGTCCAGCACTTCGTCGTTGAGCTGCTTCGTGAGGGCTGACGCCCTGTGTAGGGCGTGGAGGACCCCGGGTGTGGGGGCCGTGAGCTGTTCGAGCACCGGTCCCGGCGGGTACCGCGTACCCGGGTTCGTTAGCCACTCCCTGGTGTGGCTCAGTACGGCCTTCCACACGTCCCTTGTAAAGGCGTGCTGGGGGGCCAAAGAGGGGACCATCCGTATAAGGCGGTGGCACGCCGGCGGCGATCGCATGGGCTGTGGGGCGGCCGCCGTGATCCACCTGCACGCCGTGCCGGGCACGATCGCCCCCCATTCCACGGTCCCCATGCCCTCGGCGTGGATCAGCGCCTGGCCTTGGACCATGGGGAAATAGGGGCTCGAGCGCGCCTTCCCTTCCTTCCACCGTACCCAGGCGGCCCCCGCCTGCAGGCTGCGGAGCAGGGCCACGCCGGGGAGGAGCGGCTGCGGGAAAGCCCCCTTGACGGCCTGGGTGGCGTGGGCCAAGGTGCCCATGGGCAAGTACCACGACGGGAGGGTCCAGGGGCCCGGCAGCGGTTGCGCCAGCCCTGCGTCCCATCGCCTCTCGGAGTCTGGCGGGGTGGCCGGGACCGTGCCCGTCTGCAGGAAGTGGCGTGCCTGCTTGTCGGGGTGCCGTTGGAGGGTTGCCGCGAGGCTGATCCCCTCTGCCGCTGGTGCCACCGGGAGGCCGCCCCGGGGCCTGCGCCAGGGGTATTCCTGGTCGGCCGGCCAGGTGTGGAGGTCCCGGGCGATGTCCTCCGCGGTCCCTGTGGGGGCGTCCTCTGGTGCCAGGTGCCACATGACGGCGAGCATCGCCCATGTGGAAAAGGGCCACGCCCGCGGGGGGGTGTACACCTGGATGGTCCACTGTGGGCACGCCCGCCGCACGCGGGACGCGTTGGAGCACCCCTCGGACCATGTCCGCCGCCAGGACCAGCACCATTCCCGAGGGATCCACAATGATCCCCTCTGCGGGTCCACCGTGGCGGCCCCGGGTGTGCAAGGCCACTGCCGCCTGTCCCGCGTGGGTGACTCGGTCGACGGCCTCCTGGATGTTCACGCTGCCGCGCGCGGTCTCATCCAGGATCCAGCCCTGCGTCACCCCGTAGCGTAGGGCGGCGCGTGCGGCCGCGGGTTTCACCTCGGGCAACGCTCCGTCATCGGGGCCGGGCTGGGGGTGCTGTTTGGGGCACCAGCCTTCGCCGGTGCAATGGCCCCGTTTCCACGCGGGGCAGATCGCGGGTACGCTGCCCGCCGGCGGCGCAGGTTCCGCGGGCGCGTCTCCCGTGGGGGGCTCCGGCAATGCCTCCAGGTCGGAGTCCGTGCCCGCGTCCCCTTGTGGGGGGTCTCCTTAGCCGTCTCTGAGTCCCAGCGCCCTGATGACCTCGTGTGCTTCGTCCAGCGTCGGAGATCGGGGGCGTGTCTTGCGTGGTGCCGCGGGTTCCGCCATTGCTGTGTCGCTGTGTCTAAGAGCAGGGGGCGGGGTGCGGATGTCCCGTGGCTGGTGCGTTGGTGCGCTGGTGCGTTGCTCGGTGTGGGGGTGGTGGATGGGCATCCCCGGGGGGGGCGCTTTCCAGTGTTGCGAGGGGCGTCCGGTGTTAGGCGCTGTCCCTCTCCCAGTCGCCCGTCCTCCGGAGCGGGCAGCCAGGGTTCCGCGACCCGTGTGTCCCGGGTGCGGTCGATGCGGATGTGTGGGCCCAGCACCGGCCCCACAGCGTGCGCCCTTGCGGGCCGGCGTTGCTCGCTGTGGAGGTGGCGGAAGGGCGTCCCCGGGGGGGGTGCCTTCCACCGTTGTGAGGGGCGCCTGGTGTCAGGCTCTGTCCCTTCCCCGGCCGCTCGTCCTCCGGAGCGTGCAGCCAGGGTTCCGCGACCCGTGTGTCCCGGGTGCGGTCGATGCGGGCATGTGGACCCAGCACCAGCCCCACAGCGTGCGCCTTTGCAGGCCGGCGTTGCTCGCTGTGGGGGTGGCGGAAGGGCGTCCCCGGGGGGGGTGCCTTCCACCGTTGTGAGGGGCGCCTGGTGTCAGGCGCTGTCCCTCCCCCGGCCGCTCGTCCTTCGTAGCGTGCAGCCAGGGTTTCGCGACCCGAGTGTCCCGGGCGCGGTCGATGCGGGCGTGTGGACCCAGCACCGGCCCCACAGCGTGCGCCCTTGCGGGCCGACACTGCTCGCTGTGGGGGTGGCGGAAGGGCTTCCCCGGGGGGGGTGCCTTCCACCGTTGTGAGGGGCGCCTGGTGTCAGGCGCTGTCCCTTCCCCAGCCGCTCTTCCTCCGGAGCGTGCAGCCAGGGTTCCGCGACCCGCGTGTCCCAGGCGCGGTTGATGCGGGCGTGTGGACCCAGCACCAGCCCCACAGCGCGCGCCCTTGCGGGCCGGCGCTGCTCGCTGTGGGGGTGGCGGAAGGACGTCCCCGGGTGGGGTGGCTTCCACCGTTGTGAGGGGTGCCTGGTGTCAGGCGCTGTCCCCTCCCCGGCCGCTCGTCCTCCGGAGCGTGCAGCCAGGGTTCTGCGACCCGTGTGTCCCGGGTGCGGTCGATGCGGGCGTGTGGACCCAGGACCGGCCCCACAGCGTGCGCCCTTGCGGGCCGGCGTTGCTCGCTGTGGGGGTGGCGGAAGGGCGTCCCCGGGGGGGGTGCCTTCCACCGTTGTGAGGGGCGCCTGGTGTCAGGCGCTGTCCCTCCCCCGGCCGCTCGTCCTCCGGAGCGTGCAGCCAGGGTTCTGCGACCCGTGTGTCCCGGGTGCGGTCGATGCGGGCGTATGGACCCAGCACCGGCCCCACAGCGTGCGCCCTTGCGGGCCGCGTTGCTCGCTGTGGGGGTGGCGGAAGGGCGTCCCCGGGGGGGGTGCCTTCCACCGTTGTGAGGGGCGCCTGGTGTCAGGCGCTGTCCCTCGCCCAGCCGCTCGTCCTCCGGAGCGTGCAGCCAGGGTTCTGCGACCCGCGTGTCCCGGGCGCGGTCGATGCGGGCGTGTGGACCCAGCACCGGCCCCAAAGCGTGCGCCCTTGCGGGCCGACACTGCTCGCTGTGGGAGTGGCGGAAGGGCGTCCCCGGGGCGGGTGCCTTCCACCGTTGTGAGGGGCGCCTGGTGTCAGGCGCTGTCCCTCCCCCGGCCGCCCGTCCTCCGGAGCGTGCAGCCAGGGTTCCGCGACCCGCGTGTCCCGGGCGCGGTCGATGCGGGCGTGTGGACCCAGCAGCGGCCCCACAGCGTGCGCCCTTGCGGGCCGGCGTTGCTCGCTGTGGGGGTGGCCGAAGGGCGTCCCCGGGGGGGGTGCCTTCCATCGTTGTGAGGGGCGCCTGGTGTCAGGCGCTGTCCCTCCCCCGGCCGCTCGTCCTCCGGAGCGTGCAGCCAGGGTTCTGCGACCCGTGTGTCCCGGGTGCGGTCGATGCGGGCCTGTGGACCCAGCCCCGGCCCCGCAGCGTGCGCCCTTGCGGGCCGGCGTTGTCCGCTGTGGGGGTGGCGGAAGGGCGTCCCCGGGGGGGCTGCCTTCCACCGTTGTGAGGGGCGCCTGGTGTCAGGCGCTGTCCCTTCCCCGGCCGCTCGTCCTCCAGGGCGTGCAGCCAGGGTTCCGCGACCCGTGTGTCCCGGGTGCGGTCGATGCGGGCGTGTGGACCCAGCACCGGCCCCACAGCGTGCGCCCTTGCGGGCCGGCGTTGCTCGCTGTGGGGGTGGCGGAAGGGCGTCCCCGGGCGGGGTGCCTTCCACCGTTGTGAGGGGCGCCTGCTGTCAGGCGCTGTCCCTTCCCCGGCCGCTCGTCCTCCGGAGCGTGCAGCCAGGGTTCCGCGACCCGTGTGTCCCGGGTGCGGTCGATGCGGGCGTGTGGACCCAGCACCGGCCCCACAGCGTGCGCCCTTGCGGGCCGGCGTTGCTCGCTGTGGGGGTGGCGGAAGGGCGTCCCCGGGGGGGGTGCCTTCCACCGTTGTGAGGGGCGCCTGGTGTCAGGCGCTGTCCCTCCCCCGGCCGCTCGTCCTCCGGAGCGTGCAGCCAGGGGTCCGCGACCCGTGTGTCCCGGGTGCGGTCGATGCGGGCGTGTGGACCCAGCACCGGCCCCACAACGTGCGCCCTTGCGGGACGGCGTTGCTCGCTGTGGGGGTGGCGGAAGGGTGTCCCCGGGGGGGGTGCCTTCCACCGTTGTGAGGGGCGCCTGGTGTCAGGCGCTGTCCCTCCCCCGGCCGCTCGTCCTCCAGAGCGTGCAGCCAGGGTTCCGCGACCCGTGTGTCCCGGGTGCGGTCGATGCGGGCGTGTGGACCCAGCACTGGCCCCACAGCGTGCGGCCTTGCGGGCCGGCGTTGCTCGCTGTGGGGGTGGCGGAAGGGCGTCCCCGGGGGGGGGGTGCCTTCCACCGTTGTGAGGGGTGCCTGGTGTCAGGCGCTGTCCCTCCCCCGGCCACTCGTCCTCCGGAGCGTGCAGCCAGGGTTCCGCGACCCGTGTGTCCCGGGTGCGGTCGATGCGGGCGTGTGGACCCAGCACCAGCCCCACAGCGTGCGCCCTTGCGGGCCGGCGTTGCTCGCTGAGGGGGTGGCGGAAGGGCGTCCCCGGGGGGGGTGCCTTCCACCGTTGTGAGGGGCGCCTGGTGTCAGGCGCTGTCCCTCCCCCGGCCGCTCGTCCTCCGGAGCGTGCAGCCAGGGTTCCGCGACCCGCGTGTCCCGGGCGCGGTCGATGCGGGCGTGTGGACCCAGCACCAGCCCCACAGCGCGCGCCCTTGCGGGCCGGCGTTGCTCGCTGTGGGGGTGGCGGAAGGGCGTCCCCGGGGGGGTCGCCTTCCACCGTTGTGAGGGGTGCCTGGTGTCAGGCGCTGTCCCTTCCCCGGCCGCTCGTCCTCCGGAGCGTGCAGCCAGGGTTCCGCGACCCGCGTGTCCCGGGTGCGGTCGATGTGGGCGTGTGGACCCAGCACCGGCCCCACAGCGTGCGCCCTTGCGGGCCGGCGTTGCTCGCTGTGGGGGTGGCGGAAGGGCGTCCCCGGGGGGGGTGCCTTCCACCGTTGTGAGGGGCGCCTGGTGTCAGGCGCTGTCCCTCCCCCGGCCGCTCATCCTCCGGAGCGTGCAGCCAGGGTTCCGCGACCCGCGTGTCCCGGGCGCGGTCGATGCGGGCGTGTGGACCCAGCACCAGCCCCACAGCGCGCGCCCTTGCGGGCCGGCGTTGCTCGCTGTGGGGGTGGCGGAAGGGCGTCCCCGGGGGGGGTGCCTTCCACCGTTGTGAGGGGCGCCTGGTGTCAGGCGCTGTCCCTTCCCCGGCCGCTCGTCCTCCGGAGCGTGCAGCCAGGGTTCCGCGACCCGCGTGTCCCGGGTGCGGTCGATGTGGGCGTGTGGACCCAGCACCGGCCCCACAGCGTGCGCCCTTGCGGGACGGCGTTGCTCGCTGTGGGGGTGGCGGAAGGGCGTCCCCGGGGGGGGGGCCTTCCACCGTTGTGAGGGGCGCCTGGTGTCAGGCGCTGTCCCTCCCCCGGCCGCTCGTCCTCCGGAGCGTGCAGCCAGGGTTCCGCGACCCGTGTGTCCCGGGTGCGGTCGATGCGGGTGTGTGGACCCAGGACCGGCCCCACAGCGTGCGCCCTTGCGGGCCGGCGTTGCTCGCTGTGGGGGTGGCGGAAGGGCGTCCCCGGGGGGGGTGCCTTCCACCGTTGTGAGGGGCGCCTGGTGTCAGGCGCTGTCCCTCCCCCGGCCGCCCGTCCTCCGGAGCGTGCAGCCAGGGTTCCGCGACCCGCGTGTCCCGGGTGCGGTCGATGCGGGCGTGTGGACCCAGCACCGGCCCCACAGCGTGCGCCCTTGCGGGCCGACGTTGCTCGCTGTGGGGGTGGCGGAAGGGCGTCCCCGGGGGGGGTGCCTTCCACCGTTGTGAGGTGCGCCTGGTGTCAGGCGCTGTCCCTCGCCCGGCCGCTCGTCCTCCGGAGCGTGCAGCCAGGGTTCCGCGACCCGTGTGTCCCGGGTGCGGTCGATGCGGGCGTGTGGACCCAGCACCGGCCCCACAGCGTGCGCCCTTGCGGGCCGGCGTTGCTCGCTGTGGGGGTGGCGGAAGGGCGTCCCCGGGGGGGGCTGCCTTCCACCGTTGTGAGGGGCGCTTGGTGCCAGGCGCTGTCCCTCCCCCGGCCGCCCGTCCTCCGGAGCGTGCAGCCAGGGTTCCGCGACCCGCGTGTCCTGGGCGCGGTCGGTGTGGGCTTGGGGACCCAGCACCGGCCCCACAGCGTGCGCCCTTGCGGGCCGGCGTTGCTCGCTGTGGGGGTGGCGGAAGGGCGTCCCCGGGGGGGGTGCCTTCCACCATTGTGAGGGGCGCTTGGGGTCAGGCGCTGTCCTTCTCCCGTCTGCCCGCCCACTGCTGGGTGGGTTGCCGGGGTTCGTTGGGTGTGTGCGGTGTGTGTGGTGTCTGTGCCGTGCGTGTCGTGGTGCGTGGTGCTGCTCTTCCCTTGGTCCTCCGGTGCTCCCCTCTCCGGTGTCTCGGTGCGGTGTTGTGCTCGCCGTGTGCCCGCCGTGTCCCCTCCCCTGTGTGCGCCCCTTGCTCGTTCGCTGGCTACCCCTTGTTCCTTTCGCGGCTTCGTTGCTCTTTACCCTTTCCTCTACCCCTCTCCCTGGCATGCACTTTTTCCCTGCCTCCGCTTTGTTGTGTGTCTCCGTCTTTTCCCTTGTCGGCCCGGGCGTCCTCCTTTGAACCTGCGTAGGGAGAGGAGGGAGCGTAAACGGGCGTGCGGCGGCGGCGGTTTTGTCGCGACACGGCACCTCGAGCTGGCTGCTACGTCATGCGACATGCGTGTGCGACCGGCTTGCGCGTAGGTTTATCGCCCCACTTGCTCCCGTCTTGCCTCCACACCCCTTTGGTCGCTACCTTTACTCGTTGCCCGGTCCGCATGCGCGGTGTGACATGCAACATACCTGCTTCTTTCCCCACTACCTTAACGTGTCCTAGTCCTCCCGCTTTGCCGGGCGTTCGCTTATGTGTGACGACGGCACGACGCAAGCGACCTAAGCGTCTAAGACAACCCTACTTTAGCGCCCGGACGACGCAGACACGAGCATACGCTTCTCCTCGGGACCTGTGAGGGGAAGAGAACATGGGTGCATGCACGTGTGTTTGTTGGGACCCGGCACACGTCGGCGCTATGCTATTTGTGTGTATGCTCCCAGTGTCCCCCTCCCTGGCTATTTGTGTGTTCTAACCAACGCAACTCCGCGGTTGGCGACGTGGCACGACATGGTAACATACTTGCGTTCTTGGCGGCGGTGTGTGGCTTGCCTACTATTCGTTTGCATGCGGCGGCATACATTTTGTCCCCTTTCGCTCCCTTCCGCCTCCTACATAAGCGGGCGTGCGGGTGGGCGGTGGGCACGTCTCGGTTACGCTTCGTGGTCACCTTTTACTTTTGTTTGCGTGGTTGCCGTTCTCGTCTCGTGTCCGTTGCGTGGCGTAGCGTGGCATGCAACATACTCGGACCCGACTAGTCACGTGTCTATGTTATATTTTTGTTTTGTTTTGTTTTTTTTGTTTTTTTGTGTTGTGCTTTACCTCGGTGGTCTCTTTTTTCCCCTTCGTTTGTCCCTTCATACCATGTTGCTCGTCCGTGGCGGTGATGGCCTTGTGGCGTTCCGGGCATGCGCGTGCGGGCATACCTCTCTTTCTCTATGTGGGCGGGGGTGAGCATAGGCATTCCTTCGGCGCCACCTCTTGTTGGTTTTCCTTGCTGGCGCGGTTTTCGTTGCGCTTTTCGTGGCGGCGCACTTTGGCGTTGCTTGACACTTAACTTCCTTGTTTTGCGCTTGTTACGGCTTTATGCATACAACATATGGCACATAACATACTTGCTTTTCGGCGGCCGGTGGCGTTGTTGTTGCTTGTGTGTATTTTTCATGCACGACATGCAACATACTTGGGTACATGTGCGGCCTCTTTTTCTTTTTGTTATGATCCCCTTCGCGTGTTACGGCGTCGTCGTATTTCCTACATGAGCGGGCTTGCATTGCTTGGTCGTGTACTTGTGGTATATCTCCACCATGGTGCGGTTCGTTACCTATTTATTCTCCGTGTCTACCTCTTACCGCGTTGTGCTTGTTTCGTTGGTTTCTAGCGGTGCGCGGCACATAACATACTTGCTTGTCGGCGGCCGGTGGCGTTGTTGTTGTCTATGTGTGGTTTGTTTTGGGGCGCGCACAAGTCCCTAGCGCCTAGGGCACGCACTTTGCTAGGTGGTTTGGGGCAAGCAACGCTCAGCTTCTTCGCCGTCGCGACTCTATTGTTCGTCTTTTTTGGTGAGTGTCCTAAATTTTGCGACCTCGCCAAACAGCGGCGTAAAATTGTTGGGGGGGTTTCTGAGGTCAGAAAAGACGATTTTTCGCTTTATTTCTTCTGGCGGTGCGTCGTTTTCTTGGATTCATGACCTCTGTTTGCAGGCGATCCGAACCTGATTCCGCCAGTATCAGGCGATGGTATGCTGATTGGGTGTTTACACACATATAGACACAAGTGCGAAGGCAGGTATGTTATACGCCGCGACAGCGCAACGAACGTGGTGCCAACGATGCACGACGACGGCATCGAGCCGCCAAGGGCCCACATACCCCCATCCTTCCCCTTGTCTCACAGGGCGCAATGAGAGAGAAAGCCGGCGAAGAGAAAGACAGAGACACACACCAGGGCGGAGGCAGGGGAAAAGTGCATGCCAGGGAGAAGGGGGAGCAGAGGAAAGGGTAAAGAGCGACAAAGCCACGAAAGAAACAAGGGGTAGCAAGCAGCCGAGCAAGGGACGCGCGCAGGGAAGGGGGCACGGCAGGCACACGGCACACGGCGGGCAGCACACCGCGTCGGAGCACCGGAGAGGGGAGCACCAGAGGGACAAGAGAAAGGCGGCACCACGCACCACAACGCGCACCGCACAGACACCACACACACCGCACACACCCACACCCGCCCCCACGTGGCCATCGAGCCCCGGCAGCCCGCCCAGAGGGCGGGCAGCAGGGAAGAGTGGGCGCCTGAACCCAGACGCCCACTGCCACCCCCGTGGGGCGCAGCCCCCCACAGGGCGCGCGGGCCACAGGGCCGCTGCAGGGCCCCCACGCCCGCACACCCGCGCCCACAGCACGTGGGTAGTGGACCCCGACAGCCCGCCCAGAGGGCGGGCAGCTGGGAGAGGGGGAGCGCCTGACCCCAGACGCCCCTCACAACAGCGGACAACACCCCCCCCCGGGGACGCCCTTCTGCCACCCCCACGGCGCGCAACGCCGGCCCGCAAGGGCGCGCGCCGTGGGGCTGGTGCTGGGTCCCCACACCTGCACCGACCGCACCCTGGACACACGGGTCGCAGAACCCTGGCTGCCCGCCCCAGAGGACGGGCGGCCGGGGGAGGGACAGCGCCTGACACCAGACGCCCCTCACAACGGTGGCAGGCCACCGGCCCCCGGGGACGGCTCCCCACTACCCCCGCCGCACGCAACCCCCGCAGGGCATGCAGGCCAAGGGGACAGTGTTGGGCCCCCACACCCACGTGCCCGCGCCCACAGCACGTGGGTGGCGGACCCCAATAGCCCGCCCAGTGGGCGGGCAGTCAGGGGAGGGGGAGCGCCTGACCACAGACGCCCCTCACAACAGTGGAAGGCACCCCCCCCCGGGGACGCCTTTCCGCCACCCCCACAGCGAGCAACGCCGGCCCGCAAGGGTGCACGCTGTGGGGCCGGTGCCGGGTCCCACGCCCGCACCAACCGCACCCGGGACACACGGGTTGCGGAACCCTGGCTGCCCGCCTCAGAGGAGGGGCGGCCGGGGGAGGGACAGCGCCTGACACCAGGCGCCCCTCACAACGGTGGAAGGCACCCCCCCCGGGGACGACCCCCCACCACCCCCGCGGCACGCAACCCGCGCAGGGCATGCAGGCCAAGGCGACAGTGTTGGGCCCCCACACCCAGACGCCCGCGCCCAGAGCACGTGGGTGGGGGACCCCAACAGCCCGCCCAGTGGGCGGGCAGTCGCGGGAGGGGGAGCGCCTGACGACAGACGCCCCTCACAACGGTGCAAAGCACCCCCCCCCAGGGACGCCCTTCCGCCACCCCCACCCGCCGTGGGGCCGGTGCTGGGTCCCCACGCCCGCACCGACCGCACCTGGGACACATGGGTCGCGGAACCCTGGCTGCCCGCCCCAGAGGACGGGCGTCCGGGGGAGATACAGCGCCTGACACCAGACGCCCCTCACAACAGTGGCAGGCCACCCCCCCCGGGGACGGCCCCCCACCACCTCCGCGGCACGCAACCCTCGCAGGGTATGCAGGCCAAGGGGACAGTGTTGGGCCCCCACACCCACACGCCCGCGCCCACAGCACTTGGGTGGCGGACCCCAACAGCCCGCCCCAGTGGGCGGGCAGTCGGGGGAGGGGGAGCGCCTGACCACAGACGCCCCTCGCAACAGTGGAAGGCACCCCCTCGGGGACACCCTTCCGCCACCGCCACAGCAAGCAACGCCAGCCCGCAAGGGCGCACGCTGTGGAACTGGTGCTGGGTCCCACGCCTGCACCGACCGCACCCTGGACACACGGGTCGCGGTACCCCGGCTGCCCGCCCCAGAGGACGGGCAGCCGAGGGAAGGACAGCGCCTGACACCAGACGCCCCTCACAACAGTGGCAGGCCACCCCCCCCCGAGGACAGCCCCCCGCCACCTCCGCGGCACGCAACCCCCGCAGGGCATGCAGGCCAAGGGGACAGTGTTGGGCCCCCGCACCCACACGCCCATGCCCCCAGCACGTGGGTAGCGGACCCCAACAGCCCGCCCAGTGGGCGGGCATCCGGGGGAGGGGGAGCGCCTGACCTCAGACGCCCCTCGCAACAGTGGAAGGCACCTCCCCCGGGGACGCCCCTCCGCCACTCCCACAGCGAGCAACGCCGGCCCGCAAGGGCGCACGCTGTGGGGCCGTTGCTGGGTCCCCATGCCCGCACCGACCGCACCCGGGACATATGGGTCAGAAAAGCCCGGCCGCCCGCCCCAGAGGACGGGCGGCAGGGGGAGGGACAGTGCCTGACCCCTCACAACGGTGGCAGGCCAACCCCCCTGGGCACGGCCCCCCACCACCTCCGCAGCACGCCGCTCCGACAGGGCATGCAGGCCAAGGGGACAGTGATGGGCCCCACACCCACATGCCCGCGCCCACAGCATGTGGGTGACGGACCCAAACAGCCCGTCCAGTGGTCGGGCAGTCCGGGGAGTGGGAGCGCCCGACCCCGGACGCCCCTCACAACGGTGGAAGGCACCCCCCCTGGGGACGCCCTTCTGCCACTCCCACAGCGAGCAACGCCGGCCCGCAAGGGCGCACGCTGTGGGGGCGGTGCTGGGTCCCCACGCCCGCACCGACCGCACCCGGAACACAGGGGTCGCGGAACCCCGGCTGCCCGCCCCAGAGGACGAGCGGCCGGGGGAGGACAGCGCCTGACACCAGACACCCCTCACAACAGCGGCAAGCCATCCCCCCCGGGAATGGCCTCCAGCCGGCCCCGCGGCACGCAGCCCCCACAGGGCATGCAGGCCAAGGGGACAGCGTTGGGCCCCCACCACCACACGCCTGCGCCCACAGCACGTGGGTAGTGGACCCCAACAGCCCGCCCAGTGGGCGGGCAGTCGGGGGAGGGGGAGCGCCTGACATTAGACACCCCTCACAACAGTGGAAGGCGTCCCCCCCGGGGACGCCCTTCTGCCACCCCCACAGCGAGCAACGCCGACCCACAAGGGCGCACGCTGTGGAACCGGTGCTGGGTCCCCACGCCCGCACCGACTGCACCTGGGACACACGGCGTCGCGGAACCTTGGCTACCCGCCCCAGAGGGTGGGCGGCTGGGGGGAGGGCCAGCGCCTGACACCACACGCCCCTCACAACAGTGGCAGGCCACCCCTCCCGGGGGCGGCCCCCCACCAATCCTGCGGCACGCAGCTCCCACAGGGCATGCAGGCCGAGGGGACAGTGCCGGGCCACCACACCCGGACACCCGCGCCCACAGCATGTGGGTGGCAGACCCCAACGGCCCCCCCAGAGGGCGGGCGACCGGGGGTGGGACAGCGCCTGACACCAGATGCCCCTCACAACGGTGGCAGGCCACTCCCCCCGGGGACGGCCCCCCACCACCCCCGCAGTACACAGCCCCAACAGGGCATGCAGGCCGAGGGGACAGTGCCGGGCCCCCACACCCGCACCCCCGTGCCCACAGCACGTGGGTGAAGGACCTTGACAGCTCGCCAGGGGAGCAAGGGACCCCGGACGCCCCACGCAACGGCGATAGGCACCCCCTCGGGGATGCCCTTCCGCCACCCCCACAGCGAGCAACGCTAGCCCGCAAGGGCGCACGCTGTGGGACCGGTGCTGGGTCCCCACACCCGCAACAACTGCACCCAGTGGATAGGCGCCCCAGTGGATAGGCGGCCGGGGGAGCGGCAGCGCCTGACACCAGACGCCCCTCACAACTGTGGCAGGCCAGCCCCCGCGGGGGCGGCCCCCCACCACGCAGCCCCCACAGGGCATGCGAGCCAAGCTGGACCCTGTAATAGACTTGACCCTGGGTAATCTAGTCCATCATGTAAATTTTGTTGTGGTTCTTCCATTTGATCTACTCGTAGATGCCAATTGAACTTTGGATAAAAATGGAGATTTTATAATTTAAATCGACCAACAACAACAACACGCAGCGAACAATCCAATTCCAATGCACAATTATTGACCTTGTCCACTGAAATTTGCTTGTCCAATCTCGAATGGGCTCATACAATTCGGATGTACACTTTCCCAGATGTACTTGATTTGAACTTGATTTATTTAGTTCATCATTGTTGAATTCAATTGAAATTGAATAAATCCAAATATAGGAGTCCTGTACACAGAAATCCCAAAGTGTAACACGAATACCAAATATGGCATGGAGAGGGGAGAGACGAAACATGCATTCATATGGTTGTGTACGAAAGTGTAAAGACTTCCCATCTAACACTTGGTACGATTGAACCATATCTTGTCGGGTCTTTAGCTTTAGATTACAAGACATCATGACTGCAAAGCGAACCCAAATTCGACACGTAGACAACGCCATGCAAGTATCTACGTGTGCGATCACACAAGCAAACAATTATAAACATCACAAGTGCACACGGGGGGTGTACGTTCAACAAACCGAGAACGAACGGAATAAGTATGTCAACAATGAACAACATAACTAACCGACAAAATAATTAAAATCAAGTCGTCTTGATTAACAAAGATTCGTTGTTGAAATCCTTTATTCATCCCATAAGTTCTCACCAAGCCGGTAAAGTTGTCTCACCACATCTTTTCTCATGCATTCACACTACTCTTGATTCGGACCACATTAAGGGTTATAAGTCACTCGCATTCTCGCTTGGAATCGGACCTTGAGTGCCTTGATGCACTAACACCTTTGTTTGGAATCGAACATTGAGTGCTTCGATGCACTCACACCTTATTATGGATTCGAATATTTGTGAGTGTCTTGATGCACTCATGGCACGGCTCTCCACTCACGACTTACAAGGAGGTGTGAAGCAAGAGAAGCAATAAAAGCGAAACAAGCTACGAAGCGACAAGGCTACGAAGCGACTTTTATCTATCCAACGCAACGCGCCTACATAATACATATGCACATATGCATGCAACGGAGAAGGGAACAAACATACATGGAATCCATGCTCTCATGCTTGTAATAAACCCATTAATACCCTTCGCACCATGACCTCTGTTTCCTGTGCGAACAGAAAAACCTGAGACTGTCTGCTGTCCTTTCGCACTTTAAAATCATGCAAAAGACTTTTACCTTCAATCTTTATTCTGTCGTCTTCTTCTTCTTTATTCTCATGATGCCATGTCACTGTCGCGACTGCGACTTCGGCGACTGCGGAACAGAGAATTCTGTCTGTCTGTCTGTCTGGATCAATTCTGCGGACAATTCTGCGACTGCGGAACAGAGAATTCTTTCTGTCTGTCTGTCTGTCTGAGTGTTATGTCCCACCTTATTACACCCCCTTCCTAAGCTTCTAAGTGGTCACTTACGAGCTGGTATAAACGTGTGGACGAAATACCAGACCTGACGTGACACGCAGATGGGGGGGATGGAATGTGCAACTCAATCCGCCATCGTCAGTGCGATGACCGATCCCATATAGTGGGGGTGTCACTTCTGCCATAATACAGGGATGTTGGGCTATGAGCCCCACAAGGCGGGGTTTTCCTTGGAAAAATAGACATCTGGGGGGGTATTGGTTAGGATCATCCTGACATCCTGCCTTCTCCGGCCTTCCGGGTAGTGGTCCCTTTGATCGCTACTGTCGACACCCGTAGTCGGTGAGCGCCTGGAGGTTGTTCTCCGAATACCCCTCGGCGATGGCCATCTGAAGCAAGGCTTCATACCCAGTGCAGTCCCAACTGACTGTCACAAGCTGCTGGGGGGCTGGGGGGGCTGAACGTCCTATACTATCCTACCCTGCTCCAAGCAGTCAATGTGTCGCAGTTTCATACCTGCTCACAGTGATTAACAAAAGGGAAGAGATACCTGACCTGACATTGACCTGGCTTTGACCTGTACCAGAAAAGGAAGAGGAATTCAAGAGCGTTTATTTAACTCTTGACTAGCAGCAATTCTTTTTTCCGGACTGTTACTGTGTAGCAGTCGTCGCAATACCCTGTTCCCTTTGTGCGAAAAATTTAGCAACTGTTGCCCCGCCGGGTTCCCTGGTCTGGATACTCGCTCCATCTGTATCAAATTGGTCCACTCACGCTCTTGCTCCCGAGCAATCTGGATCCTGCTAGATCCAGTGATGGCCCCAATGTCCTCCAACTGCTGCAGGTCCTGTAAGGGTTGGGGGTGAGGTGAATGGATCATGCGGACATCTCGCAAGTCCACAGAAATGCCGTGCTTTGCGTTGTACGCCAGCCAGTCATCATTAATGTCGTGCAAAAATGAGCTGGCTGGCTGCCACTCAGGCTCAGGGTAGCCCTTGTATTTTACCAGCCACTGTTTTGGCTGTTTGGACGTTGCCCTTTTGGGTTTGTGGTCCAAAACTTTTTCTAACACGTATGTGTCCGTTTCGATCAGGAAATCCTGATCCGTATAGTAATGTAACGGAGGTGTCTGTGTGTCCACTCCCTGCTCTGTATGGGGGGGTATGTACGGTTTAATCCTCATGGAATCCAGAACCACCTCCCCTCTCTCCGTGGCCACTGTATATTGATTCCGGCCCTGCCGGGCCAGGATCTCACCTGGGCCTGTCCAAACCCTCTGCAGTTTGGAATTTGTGTCCTTTTGGTGCCCCTTGTACCATACCCGCTCCCCTTTCTCGTACACGTGAGTAGGATGTGCTTTATGATAAGCCTTGGCCAGCTTATCATGCTGGGCCTGCAACTTTTCCTGCACATACCTCCTGTCCTCTATCAGTTTACTGAAAAATTGTACTGCATTCTCTGAACCATGTTCAGGGATCACAGGAGGACAATCTCCAAAACCTATGGGATTCCTCCCAAACATGAGATAATGGGGAGAGTACCCCGATACAACACCAGGAATGTCATTGCTGGTTCAAACCGCCAACGGAAGCAGTTGAACCCAATTCTTTTTCTTTGTCTGCATCAAAAATCTTCGCAGACTCGTGATTACAGTTTGCACTGCCCGTTCCGCTCTGCCGTTGGATCGTGGGCGGTATATGGGACTGTTTTTAACATCCACCCCCGCTTGGCTGCATAGCGTATGAAAAAATTTCGCATGGTCTGTAAATATCGTATGTGGCAGCCCCGCAAACTGTACCACTTTTTCCAAAAATAATTCTGCCAAACCCTCTGCCGTGAGGGATTTCTGGCAGGGGGTTGCAATGACATAACCCGTAAGCCTACACACTACTACTAATACGTAATCATACTCTGTGTCTCTGTGTGTGCATGGCATCGAACTGAGATCACAGAAATCAATACAAATACTACTGAAGGGATACTCAGGGATCGGGTATGAGTGATTGGACTCGGGCTGTGTGCCACGTCGGTGTTTAGTGGCCTGGCACACTGGGCACCCTTCAATTACCGCTGATAACACATCAGTCCACTGTCTCTTGGGTACAGTGAACTTGTACCGTCTGTCCATCATCTCAGTACTCTTTTGTACTCCAGGGTGTGCAAACTCATGTGTAGCCTTGCACACCTTGGTAATCAGGCTGACAGGGACGCAAATTTTACCTTCTGACCTGACCTTTCCTTGATAATATACATACTCGCATCCATTGATGTCAAGGACAGTGTCTGCTTTTAACGTCTCCCAATGCGACTCAAAAAATGGGTCTGCCCTGTAATGCTCTGTCCAGTCAGCTGTCCGGACAGCACATGCTGGAGGTATTTTTACTTCCTTGACATCGCGGACATCATATGCATACCTGTAAACTCCTGGCATGTGCCATGACATGTTATTGAACCCGTCATACAATTCAGTGACTTGTCTTCTGCTCATCGCAGTCACCGCGCATACTGAAGAGGAGGAAGGGAGGGAAGAGAAATTGCTTCTGTCCTGCACCGTCTGTAATGTGTGTAAAAATAACTCCTCTGACGACTGAAATTCCCTTCCCTGGTCATCAGTAGCCCAAAATTGCGCATCCTTTCTGATAAGCCGGAGTTTGGACTCCACCTCAGAAGCATTCCAGCCATTGACTGCATGAACTGCAGTATAGGCCTGAGGGTACTGGTCCTGCAATTTCTGTCTGATATATTCCCTTTCCTTCCTTTCTTCTTTTTGCCACCCCGCGAGATCGGCATCACCCCCATGAAAATTTGTATCCTGGGCTGTGCCTGCAGGATATGCCCATCGTGAGAGTGCGTCTCCCACGTGGTTTTCAGGGCCAGGCGTATATTCAATCAAAAGATTGAATCTACTGAGGAACTCATGCCACCTTCGCCGGCGCCCCAAGGGCCCAGAGATGGTGCACAAGTCCTTATTGTACCATTTTACAATGGCACTGTGGTCTGTTTTGACCGTGATTTCCTGGCCCCCTATCCAGCTCTGAAATTTGAGCAAACAAGAAACAATTGCGTATGTTTCTTTCTCGCGGGGGGTCCACCCATACTGCCCGGTGTGTTTGGTGCGTGTGAACCCCTCCTTAGTGGTTCCCGCACGTTCACCCTGCAACTTCCGGCTGTAAAAGGCCACTGGGCGCCATGAACCATCAGGTTGCATTTGCTCCAGCGCCCCTCCCACAGCGAAGTCGCTGGCATCACACCGGATCAACCACTGACCATCCGGTCGTGGCAACACCAACCCTTTATCCTCACTCATGACCATGTCACACAAACCTTTTTTAAGTTCTTTGAACCCTGCAATCATTTCTGGGGTCCAATGTATCTGCAATTCCTTTGCAGACAACTTCACCCTTTTTCGTTTCTTGGGGAGACCTGTTGCATCCAATTCCACTGTCCCACCCTCTGGTTTACTCTCGAATTTATATTTTCCTTGGAGGGCTTCCATTAGTGGGCGGGCGTGCTTGGCGAACCCCGGTATGTAAATTTGGTACCATCCCACTAACCCTAAGAAGCCTTTTAAAGCTTTAGGTGTGGTAATGGTCCTGTGGTTGTAAGTGCGGCTAGCCCCATCTGCTCAGATTTTCAGACATTCTGCCCAGATTGGCTACCTTTTGGTCATTTTCTTTGCTTCGGCGGAATTGCCGCCTCGCAGCTCAGTCACAGGATATTTCCTATATATTTCTGATATGCCGGATTTGATTCCGCGGTCCATTTCCCGTAAATCCGCCGCATTCCGCTATTTTAGCTGGAATCGCCATTTGCCGCTGACGCGCGCTCGCGGGCCAGATCGGCCGACAATTTTACATAAATGGATTATTTAAATTCATTCGGACAGTTTTGGACACTCAGATGTATTTAGAATAATTCCCCTCAATTTTCTTCATAGACTGGGATTTTCTGCCGGACCACAATCAGCATGGATCTTGCTTCTGTTGTCGCTGCTCTCGCCTCCGTTGGTGTCCGAGTGTCTGGTTCTACCCCCAATAACAGCATCCAGGGAGACTCCTCGCGTGCCTGCCCCACTGGTCTTGCCGGCCCCGAGCCCTCCGGCACCCACAACGACCCAGGGCAGCACTTTCATGGTAGCAGAGGCTACCTGAATGTTGTTCCTTTGGTGTCCCAACCACCGCTAGCCCCTCAGTATGTCCCCGTAGACTCCGCCACCTCCGGAGACGTAACGATCACGCTCCCGTGGTGCTGTGCGAACGAGGCCTTGAGAGGAATGCCTTGCGCAAGCCCAAATTGCCCCAGAAGGACACAAATCAGCAGCTGTGGAGGCCCAGATTACAATCAAGATCCCAGTCGAAATTGGCCATCAAGCAGCTGGAATCTCCCAGCCTACGCTAATGGCAACGCTCCGGTGGAGCTTACGGACCTGGCAGGTACTAATACTCCCTACCAATGTCCACATCTCCAGACCATCGATGCCGACATTGACGACATTGAGATGGGTGGTCCAGGTGAGGTACCTACCTATAATCGACCAGCCTCATGGGCACAATGGGACAACCATTTGTCTTCGGAAGTGACCCGTAACCTTGAGGCGCTTGAGGCCCTGTGTCTATTAGCCACGTCTAAGCTGATAGGACAAGAAAGAATCGCCTCTGATTTTTTATTTGAATATTTTTTCCTCCTTCAAGAAGAAATTAATACCAGGATGTGGTGGTGTTCTCAAGAAGATGAATCTTTTGCCATTTTCTTGCAGATCTGGGAGGCAAGTCCCTTCCCAAAGGAGAAGACCAAGGCACCGGTTGCCGGGCCCTCCGCCCCTCATCCCTCTGTTTCCATTCGCGACGATCTAGCCGCCGCGGTTGAGGAAGGAATCTTAGAGGCAGCTAGGCAGGCAAGCCTGGAAATTAGGACTGAAGGAGCTCCCCAAGTGGACTCCTGGCTGCGAACCACTGAGATTAGCGGTCCGACAGCCTGCTCAGGTCCTTCAGGACACGGTATGTACTGTCCTGCCGACTGCTCTTGCAGATCTCAGCGAGACTCTGAGCTCCAATTGCTCAAAGATCAAATGCAACTCATCATTCAGACGCTGGGAATTAAAGATCTTTTTAAGACCCACATGAGGTCTGAGGGCGCATCATCGGTGGATCAGACAACAGAACCGTCGGAGGAGGCGACAGAAATTTTTTCGATTGCTCCTTCGGTGGACTCTAAGACCACCGATGCACGGATCAGCAGGACTAAGTTAAAGGAAAGGGTTACAATCTCTCGATCACAGAGTAGATCGGCGAAGGCTAGGACTGAGGTTCAGAATGCCAAAAGAACTGCCTCCCGTACTACCCTTCCTGCTGTTGATTCCAATGCAATTGCCCAGATGTTGCTCGCCCAGACCCTCGCCGGAGCTGGTGTGGCTAATGATGCCGCCAAGGTGTCTACCATTACGGCCGGTGTTGGGCTGGATTCACTCCTAAATCCTACTTCATTGCGACTTCGTCAGGTTGCCAAGCAACCGAAGTATAATGGAAACCCCAGACGTTGGCCTCAGTTCCAACGGGAATTTAAACTGTGGGTTAAGACTCAAAAACTCCAGGATGATCAGTTCCTGATGGCCCTTCTGGACTGCCTTGAGGGAGCGCCGGCCAACACTTGGCTCAGAACCTGGAGTGATCGTGAAGATTCAAGTTCCCCCCTTACCTTTGATGAGGTGTGGGAACAGTTGGAGGTACGTGGATCCCGGCTGCCTGAGGACCATTACCACCAGATGTTGAAGAATTTTCCTTCGTTCTCTCGATTAATCTTGCACGAGGTGCAGGACAAGAGACAGCGCTTCTGGAATCTCGTAGAAGAATCTGAACATTCAGGCGAAAAATTTTCCAGTGCCGAGCTGAAAAATCTGATTTTTGACAAGATCCCCTCCGAAACTGCCGCCACCCTTCGGAACAAACAATCCGAAGAAAAGGTCAAGACCTGGTGGGCGGAGATCGATGGCTTTGACGCCTCGGCCAACCGGTTTACCGTCAGGGAGGCACTTCAAAAGTGCTCCCCCACGTCGTTTACCAAGGTGAAATTCACTGAAAACACGTGGAAAATCAAGTTCAATGAACACGAGGATCGGGACTTGTTTGTCCAAGTCCTCAACAGGGGAGTAAGCTTCCATGGCAATCGTCTGAAGGCCAGGAACTGGGTGTTCTCGTTTACTCCGCAGGAACTGTGGGAAGAGGTTGAGAGGCTCGCTGACGCCGCCAATCAAAATTTCCATGAGGGTCTGGGGGGAAACAGGAATACCCAGCAAAACACCCAAAATGGGGCCCAAAAGGGCAACAAAAAGGTGAATGACACCCGGAATGTTCAGGATCATTGTAGCATCTGCCTTCTTTTAGGTTCTACGAACCGAGCTAAGACGCATTCTACTGCTAATCACCGATGGTCTGCTTACGATCACAAGGTGATTGGTGAAAATGTCAGTAATCCTCAGAATTCAGACAGGAATGACAGACAGGTGCATGGTGCCAAGGGGGGAAAGGGTAATTCGACTCCCTCCGGTGGGAACAAAAATACCGGAGGCCCTGGCGGGTCCCAAGGCAAAGGAAATCGGACTCCATCCGGTTCCGGTGGGCAGCCGAATGGCCAGACAGGTCCCAATTTCAACGCCGGAGGCGGAAATCGAAATCCAGGCCAAACCCCTCAATCCGGTATAAACAAAGGAAATGCTCCAGGATCACAGGGTAAAGGTAAGGGAAATCCTTCGGGAACCCCCTTCTCTGGTAAGGGCAGAGGGCGTGGCGACGGTGGTGGCCCATCATCCGGCGGCCGTGGCCGTGGACGAGGAAAGGGCAACCATCGTGTGGATCAGGTCTCAGGTGCAGACCAGGTGTCTGATGCGGATCGAGATTACGTCGAAAATGCTCTGAATCCAGCGGATGATCCGTTCCAAGATGAATGGATCGACGAAACAGGCTGTGTTCACAACGTTAACGCAGCAGCTGGAGGTCAGAACGCCTAGGGGAGCCACGAAAATCGCCCCTCCCCAGGCAATTTCAGGCATGATCCTCAAATTCCTGATCGACCATTACTTGATGTAGGGTCGCTTGTCTCCTCTCCCCTGGATCCGGCAGCGGATCCTTCTGTTGTAGTGGACGAGGTTGGTGTACAGTCCAAGCACAGGGCTCGTCAGTTTGTCACAAAGCTGTGGGTCTCTGATTGCAAGGGAAATTTCCACCTCGCCACCTGTTTGTGTGATAATGGATCAGAGGTAAATCTCCAATCCCATTCCTTCTTACCCGACGACTGCGTGTTTGAATCGCCTCATCATGTTACCCTCGAGGGAGTTTCTGGACATTCTCTCGCAGGTGGGCAATGCGGTTGTTATATATCCACCCATTTGGTCGCTCAAGACCTTTGGGAAGAGCAAAATGTGGAAGAAGTTGTCCTTAAGGATGACTACTTCTACCGTGCTGACATAAAGTATCACCTTTATTTGGGCCATCCTTGGCTTCGCAAGAACAGGGTAGCGCCCGTAGGTCATCGTCGTTGTTTTTTGCTGGAGTCAGGTCCCTTGGAGCGTCCTGAATTTCGTTTTTTGCACGCAGGGTTTAAAAGTGCAGAAGAATTTTTGAAGCAAAAAGTGACACCAAAATTTGGTGAAGATGTCACCATTGCAGAGGTGAATGGGAGTGCTGATTACTCCCAAGAGTTAGAATGTCTTCGTAGGGACTCCCAGCCACGACGCCCTTCGCGCTGGCACTCTTCATCCTACAGAGTTGTCGACAAATGGCGCGATGCAATTTGTGAATATTTTCATGAACACCATTCCTTTTGGCCACAGTATGATGCCTTTGCTAACCGTATGAACAAGCGCTTTGACAAGCACTTCAGCGACGCTTGGACTCACAAATGGGACAAGAAGTTGTGGATTAATCCTCCGTTTCACTTAATTCAGCAGGTCATCCATAAAATCAAGCAAGATAAAACCCAGGCAATTCTAGTTGTGCCCTTGTGGGACGACAAGCCTTGGTTTCAGGAATTACAGGACATTTGTGTAGATTACATCGAACTTCCCAGGAAGATTAAGCTGTATGCCAGGGACGACACAGGTCCCCTGCCACAGCGGTCCTGGAGTTCGCTTGCATTCCTGGTGGATGGAAAGCTTTCCGACTCTAATTCTGCTGATTCTGGTACAGATTCCTGTGTTGGGTCTGAATCTGAGGTTGAGCGTGGTACTGATGATGAATCTATTTTTTCTGATTTTTGTTCGTCAGATACCCAAGGTGATTCAACGTCCAATGGATCCGCCTCCTCTCCCTCTTCCCCAATACGGTCGACATCGAAAAGAATCTTCAGTGCACGGGCGAGGAAAAATCTCCAATCGCGCCGCAAATTCAGAGTTTTTTTATGAAAAACCCCCTGTGGAAGCTTTCATGGATCCTTTCGAGGAGCTGGATCGCGAAGAAAATCTCTGGGATTTCGACACAAGACCCACCTGTCTTCAAGAGGCAGTGGATACGGACCTGTTTAGGGACATCCGTAAGAAGATTCTTCCTGCCAAAGCTGAAGAAGTCGCCAAAGTTTTTTCGACAGTAATTCCTGGCGACCAGGTGGACACTGAATTGTGTTCCAAGTCAAGAGAAAAGATTTTTGAGGAACGGAAGGATACAACCCTTTCAGGAAAGTTGATCAAGGACCCCCCTGTCCGTGGGCAGTTCGGTGAAGCCTTCATCGAGCTTCGTGAAGGGTACAAGGCAAAAAAACAGCGCCCTTATGAAAATCATGGACACAAACATGAGATTCTCAGAAAAATCATTGAGAGAAATCTCAGGGAATTTGGTTGGCTTGAGGGTTGTATGACCAGCGAATGGTGCTGTTCACCCTTCACAGTCCCGAAGCCACCGCCTGCAGACCAGAACACCATTGATGGTTGGCGAATGGTTGTTGATTTTCGCAATCTCAACGCCGAAACCAAGGCGGATTCACACCCCCTGCCCCTCATTGAGGAGGAAATCGCCAAGAGGGCAAGAGGTCGTTTGTTCTCTGTGCTGGATCTCCGTCACGGCTTTCACCAAATGCCGTTGAGGAAAGACAGCAGACCTCTCACCTGTATGTGCACGCCATGTGGCCCAGTCCAATGGACCGTCATGCCCATGGGGCTGAAGAACGCCCCCTCATTTTTTCAAAGAATGATGGAGGATGTGCTGTTCACAACCCATCCTCAGCTTCGTGCTTTCGTGAGTGTGTACATAGATGACATAATCATCGCGACGGAGGGGGAGGGACTGACCGAAGCCGAGCTGGTGGCCCTACATGAGAAGCAGCTGAACCAAGTTTTGGATATTCTTGACGCCAATCAGCTGATTTGTGGGCCAAAGAAGGGAAAATTATTTTTAAAATCAGTCGAATTTTGTGGTTCTCTCCTAGAGAATGGTACTCGACGACCCAGTCCAGGGAAGCTCGTCGCTATTCAGAAGTGGAAGCGCCCTGAGACGATCACGGAGTTGAGAGGATTCCTGGGTTGTTGCAATTTTTACCACACTTTTGTGCCGAATTATGCCAAATTTGCTGCCCCCCTCACTGAATTATTGAAGGTAGGGAGAGATGCAGGCAAGGCAGGTTCAAAGGTTCGTGTCAAGTGGACTGACGAGTGCGAGGAGGCCTTCCATCACTTGAAGGCAGCCCTCTGCGAAGTCGCCACGTTGCATGTGCCCCAATTTGACAGACCCTTCTACATTAGAACCGACGCATCTAGGTACGCGATCAGAGCTGTCCTTGAACAGGTTGATGAAGCCACCGGCGATCATTACCCTCTTGCATTTTGGTCACGGAAGCTAGCCCCACGCCAAATGCAATGGTCGCCGCGTGAGCAAGAAACGTACGCCATCATCTGTGCTTTAAAAAAGTACCAATCGTGGGTTGGCACCAATCGAGTCGAGGTCCTGACGGATCATCGATCTCTGGAGTATTGGGCCACCGAACACATTGATACTGTCGCGAGCCCAGCTGGTCGACGGGCCAGATGGCACGAATTTCTCTCTCTGTTTGACCTCCATGTGTCGTATCTGCCTGGAAAACACAACACGGTAGCGGATGCTCTGAGCCGATGGGCTTACCCCGCCTCAGAGGGGCTGCAAAGTACCAACATCCATGGTACGGAGCAGGACCGCCATGTCATCATCGAATGGGATCAGGAAGAAAAGAAACTCATTCGACGTGCCTGCATGCAGTGCGCTGTTAAACAGCACGCATTGCCGTGTCACGACATCACGGCCATCACAGATCCGGCGCATGCTCACGAGATCTGCACCAAAACACTGAAAGTCGTGGAAAAAGTCACCGATCCCTCCTCAGGGAGTGTGAAACGGTTTGACTATACCCGACAAGTAAGTCGATTTCGGTTGATCGAGGGCATTAAGCGTCGAGATCCGGCCAAAACTCCACCCCTGCCTAAGGAATCCCTAATCATCCGTGACTGGACGTCCGATTACCTGCAGGATCCCATGTTTAAAGAGGTCTTTGGAAATCTCAAATCCAAAGATGCTCACAGGGATGGGATTTTTGCGGAGTACTCGTTGGATGGGGGGAAGCTGTGGATGGAGGGTAAATTGTGTGTGCCAGACGCCCTAGCCCCCCGAGTGTTAAACTGGTGGCACAAATGGGAGTCCCCCCACGCACATGGCCGTCGACTGTGGTCGATGATTAAGCATAGGCTGTTTGGATCGAGGCTCTACACTCATTGCATGAAAGTAGCTGCCGGATGTGCCCAATGTGCTGTCTCGACGCCTCCCAGCGCGAAGAAGCACGGCCATCTGAGGCCTCATCCTATTCCGGAGCGTCTCTTTAACAGAGTCACCAGTGATTTCTTCTATCTCGGTGAACTCGATGACGAAGAGTGCCATTGGACTAACAAAAAAGTCAATGGTGTGCTCCTCATTCAGTGCCGTCATTCCGGCTACATTCAAGTGTTGCCTTGCAACATTGAGTCGATGACTGGCAAGGCTGCCGCCAAGTGGTGCGCGCAGACCTGGATGGGAGGCTGGGACGTCCCATCCGAGGTGGTCACGGATTCAGGCAAAGAGTACACGTCCGAATGGTGGAGAGAATTGTGTGCTCGCCTTAGAATCCACCACCTCCGATGTGAAATCCACTCGCATCGAGCGCTGCCTGGCGAAAGAGCCGGCCGCTCAATAATTAATATGCTTCGTAAGGAGCTCGCGAGTGAAAAGGATTTCCATTGGATGGAAGTTCTCTTCGCATTGCTTCGCCGTTACCACAACACGCCTTTGTATCATGGCCTTTCTCCAAATGAAATTGTCTTTGGACGAAAGAAGTGTTGGTGGAACATGCCGTTGAATAATCCTCGCCCCTGTAAGGATGCTTCGCTGTTTTTGGACGAAGTCCAACGAGCAGATAAATCTGTGTCGAAATTAATCGAGAAGCATCAAGCTGACTGGCTTTGGGTTCAAAATCAAGGTCGAAAAAACCCCCACAATTTTGAAGTCGATGATCGAGTTTGGCTTCGAAAATCCGAAACCACCCTGGACGGAGATGACAAGCTTCTTCCCTTGTGGGAGGGGCCATTCGCTGTTACAGCGCGTCTTGGGGAGAACAGGTGGAGGATTCGTGTGGATGTCAGCAGGGAAATTGACGTTTCGGGCGATCGCCTTAAGAGAGAGATCCCCTCCCCCAAGGATCGAGTTAAACCCCTTTTTTGGACTGCAAAACACTTGTCCGATCGGGTAATCGAAGGGGGAAAGTACGAACTCAAGAGGATTGTTGAAGCAAGACGTGACGCCAAGGGCGAATGGGAATTTCTGTGTGAGTGGAGGGGCTTTGATTCCAGTCACAACAACTGGGAACCAGCCCAATCTTTTGTCCATGGATACACCAAGGGGTTCATTGACTTCCTCAAGAAGCACCCCGAAATTGGTGTACTCCTGACAGATTGTTTGTCGAAACCAGACAGACAAGTGGAGAGCGACGGAAAACGACCTGTGGTGAATCGAGATCCAGCCTTTTACGGCCCTCAGGAGCCACATTCCAGGGCTGATCTGTCGATCCCCCCTCCTGTGGTCAGGCCAGCCCAGGAGCCAAATGAGGACCAAGCTTCAAGTTCGGCCGCTGATCTGCAGCGCCCAAGCCGTACGAGGGCCAGGCCAGACAGGTTGGTGGTCACATGCATTCGTGCTTGGCCGAATTAAGGAAGCCATCCTACCACATTCTGCTCAATCCACTGTTTATTCTTTCTGTTTATGTCATGATGTGGAGAACTGCGAATGTTTGATAATTTGACGTCAATCAACTTTTCTTTGGTCTCCGTTCGGCAGACAAGGCGTAGATACGCTGACGGAGTGTGCTGCCGTGTTCAGAAAAAACCAAACTCAGGCTTAATTCAGGCAGATTCGGGGTAATCTTGTCTCTGTTGGTCTGTGCATCTTTGGAATTTGGCTACTCGTGCAGATGGAAGCAAATGTACATAATCAAAACGCTGGCCAGCGACATTCACCCCTACAGGCAACCCCTGTAGTACTGGCTGCACCAGATGCGACGCCAGGAACTCAGATCATACCTTCATTTGCTGTGATGCTTACGCCAAAGTCCAGATTCAGATCCAGGATCCTCAAATTTACCTTGAATTTCTCAGGTTTGTCCATCATTCTGCCACTGTTGTACGAAACCCAGACGTCAATTGTTCAGACAATCTTCATCTAGGAGCTTTAGGGACTTCTAACAGCAACCTCTGAAGTCCGTAGGCTTCGTTGTATTTTTGGCACACGCCAATGTGAGTTCAATTCGACCAGAAACTGTCAAGAATGGTGAATCCAAGTGTCTTGTGGGACTCCATCGAAAGATTGGCCTTGTCTAAGTCGATTGACACCACCGCCACTGTAAATTCGGTGTCTCTCAGTTATATACTGTCAGTAAAGCGCCTTCAGTGAACCTTCGGCGCGTTACATGCCAAGGATCCAGGGCCAGCATGTCCCATCATGATGCATCATCACATGATCCACATTTTGATAGAATCTGTTAGATGCTCGCGAACTAACGTGCCGGAAAGCACAATTGAGCTGAATAAACGACAATATATATTAACTTTAGTCTAAACGAAGGTGTTGGTAGTTTCAGTTGTACACATTCCGCTTCATTTCACCTTCATCTCAGAGAATTTACTCATGTTAGGACAATTTAGATTGATTTCCTTGTCATCTCCCATCATTCCTCGAAGATCTGTTTAGATCTAAGTGAACAGAAGAACATCTCTACCTTCGGTGGTTCACTTAGGGTCTGTTGACTACATGTGTATTTGTTTAACCTCTCTGTGATTGCTTAATCCCCTCAATCTCTGCTCAAATTCATTCTCATTTTTGCTGAATCTTGTGATCATCCACCAGATGCGCCAAATCTGAGCCACATGCTGTACTTTTCAGAACGAGAAAAGCGGGATAGCACGATGTAGAGTTCGGCGAGGACACCGTAGCGTGCCCGCGACAGCGAAACTGTGCCAGAGCGCTGAGATGTCACTCCAATTCTTGATCCCCCCACTCAATCCACCCATAATCTACCTCATTCTCAACCAATGCATGGTTTGGTATCGATTCTCGATACGTTTACATGCTTTTTAGCCCTTGACCTAATGTTTTACTGCACGGAGGACTGTTCGTCACTTCTCATTCCGTCTCATTTCAGGTTCATCCAGCCTGATTCAGTGCCAATTCAGCCCAAATCAGGTCAGATCAAGCAGATTTCGCCCCATCGAGGCTACATTTCTATGTTTTTCTGGGACTTACCCGCACTACGTTCTTCGTTGACGTAGCGACACACCCCAGTGTGTTTTTGGAGGGGGAGTGTAAGTGCGGCTAGCCCCATCTGCTCAGATTTTCAGACATTCTGCCCAGATTGGCTACCTTTTGGTCATTTTCTTTGCTTCGGCGGAATTGCCGCCTCGCAGCTCAGTCACAGGATATTTCCTATATATTTCTGATATGCCGGATTTGATTCCGCGGTCCATTTCCCGTAAATCCGCCGCATTCCGCTATTTTAGCTGGAATCGCCATTTGCCGCTGACGCGCGCTCGCGGGCCAGATCGGCCGACAATTTTACATAAATGGATTATTTAAATTCATTCGGACAGTTTTGGACACTCAGATGTATTTAGAATAATTCCCCTCAATTTTCTTCATAGACTGGGATTTTCTGCCGGACCACAATCAGCATGGATCTTGCTTCTGTTGTCGCTGCTCTCGCCTCCGTTGGTGTCCGAGTGTCTGGTTCTACCCCCAATAACAGCATCCAGGGAGACTCCTCGCGTGCCTGCCCCACTGGTCTTGCCGGCCCCGAGCCCTCCGGCACCCACAACGACCCAGGGCAGCACTTTCAGTGGTCCCACTCCTCTATGGCTTGCACTTTCCTTGGATCAGGGAAGCGCTTCCCATCCTTGAGTATGTGCCCCACGTATTTGACAGTGCGTCTGAAGAAATGACATTTCTCAGGTTTCACTGTCAACTCGGCAGCTTCCAAAGCCTCGAATAGCTGCCAGACTTCATCAAAATGTTTCTGAAAATATTTTTCCAGGGTGCTTGGTCTCTGTTTGTCTGCAACAGTCTGTGCCCCATCAATACTTTCCCTACCTGAGGAAGCCAATGTATCGTCTATATATGGCCTTGCCGCAGGGCATCGGCGGGTGACGTGCTGAATCATTTCCTGGTAGGCCACAGGCCCTACCTTCACCCCCATGGGAAGGACGTTCCACTCAAATACACCAAAAGGGGTACAGAAAGCCGTCAAATGCTTACTGTCCTCCTCAAGGTGCATTTGGTGGAAGCCATCTTCCAAGTCCAGCAGGGTGAACAAAAAATTGCCATGCTGGTTGGCCAGCTGGTCTTCGATGACGGGGAGGGGGAAATTTTTGCCCTTAAGCTGGGAATTAAGCCAGCGATAGTCAATGACTAATCGCCACTTGTTATTCCCAGGTTTAGGGACAAGAAAAGCCATGGCAACCCATTGGGGATTACCGGTACACTCCCTTAGAAAACCACGTGCCTGAAAATCTTTCAACTTTTCGGCCATCATTGTCTCCCTCAACCCCACTGCCCTAATGGGCTTTTGAGCCTTAGGCTCTGCATTGTGGATCAACTCCAATTTCACCTTCGCATGGTCACCCCGTACCTTCTGTGCTTCAGGTGAAATTGAAGCTGAATGTCTTGTTTGAAATACTGTTTTCCCAAAACGGTTCAGCAGTCGTTCCCTGTATTCTTCTGTCCCTGCCCAGGTCTCATCAACCTGTATCACAGACCTCACGTGTCGATTGTACACCAAGTTACCTGCTTCAGTCCTGTGGCTGCCCTGAACTGAGGCAGCGTGTTTGTCAATGGATAAGTGCAGGATTGCCTGCTGCAGGTGGTGAACCTCCTGTTGAGGCAGGGTGTTAACCACACAGATCCGAGCATCAGGAGTATGGCACCCCTCCTGCTCAGTAGTTTGACGCTGTAATAATGTAATCTGATTCACTGCTAAACATCTGTAGCAAAAATCCTGTCCGACGCAGCAGCAACGCTGTTGTACTGAAACGGATAAGGATAAAGCAGGACATCGGTCCAATAGCGTACTGACTGTCTGGTAAGCCTGTCTGTCCTCCTGTAGAGAATGCTGATGATACCGAGCACCACACTCATGGGTACCCTCACAGCAACTTTTTTGTGCAACTTCCTGTGACACATGTATGCCCCCCCGGGGTACTTCCCGGCATCCATGTCCTATGGATGTTGGTGGTTGGTGCCTGGATGATGATTCGAATTCTGACTCTGAACTGTTCCCTGGCCCTGGAGATCCTTCGTCAGACGATACCTGTTGTTCTGTTTTCTTCCTGCGCACGATTCGCAGCAACCTCCAATGTCGACGATTGAGGCCTGTACCTCGAGGTTCATCCATATCCTGTGAATCAGAATCAGAAGTAGAGCATACCTCCGACATCAGATCCTCAGCACTAGGAATAGCAGGCAACATGTCCTGACTGTCCTTCGTCCGATCATCATCACTACTTACTGTGGGCTGTGTGTGTGTTTTACTGTGTGATGGCTCTCGCCCATATGCATCAAACAAACAAATGCGATAAGGCACTGCAGTACATACTACTTTACCTCTACCAGATACAAACAAGGGGGTTCCAATGGGTATGTCAACCCAGTCAATGACTACTTCACCCATGGCCCAAAACCATGGGTCTTTTTTACTTACTGGCAGTACTGCAATACCTTTGGCTCCGTCAACGAAAAGTTTCGTGACACAACGTTCCCACTGATGTGGGGAGGGGTGAAGCCACACTGGTTTCTGTCCCCAGTCCCTGTAAAATGACTTCTCCCCACCCCCAAAGTGTTCCGTGAACCGTGCTGTTTTCTGGGAACCAAACACATCTTGCTGGATGCAAAAGTCTTGGTGATCTGGGTCAATAGTGGCCGTCCAAGCGGCTATTCTGTCAACAATCTCCTGCCTGACAGTCAACACTGTGTCTTTACTCCTGTACTTTCTCTGTTTCGCTGTGGCCTTTATATGGCGGCTCCGGTTATCCAGGTAGCTGCCCTGAACCCTCCTCATGAGGTGTGATTTTACCTTCAAAACCTTGTCAGACAGGGGTCTCGACTCCCTGGCCTCCTGCAACCCAGGAGGATCGGACCAGATATCCAACTCTTGCATGTTTGCAACCATACAAGGTACTGATTGAATCGCTGACGTATTGGGCATCCTGGCATATCCCCAGTTGCCCTGAAACTCATCTGGTGCCCACTGTTCAACGGGGCCCTGATCTGAGCCTGGCGGTTCCACAGTTGTTGAAAATCTGTCCTGACTGCTGTTCTGAACCTCAGGCAGCTGCGTCCACTCGCAATGTGCCTGAGTCGATCCAATATCCTGTGACGGAATGATCGGCGCCTCCGAAGAGCGACTTGAGGTGTGGGTGTTGGTTCCCAATAAATGTGGCAGAGATTGTTGTCGTACCACATCGGCCATTGTCACTGCCACCACTGCCGCGAACACCAGCAACAGCGGGAGGACATTGTGCGTATCTCCTTCAAGGAGTTGAGAATTGTACGGGAGATTATCAGGCATAGGTATGGGTATTTTATGTAACTCTGAAAAAAGCTGAATAAACCGTAGTATGTGTAATACTTGGGTGGAGGGGTCTGTTAACACCGGATTGGGTCCCACAGGAGTTCCGAGTCCCTCATTTAATCCCGGTTTGAGCTGCACATGGGTTAACAGGTGTTGCATAGACTCTGTGGAACGGTACCCAGTGCTGCCGAATCCTGCACTACCTCTGACTGTTGCAGGTAGTGACTCAACGACGCTGATGGGAGGCTTCTGGTGTTGTTCCAGAACAAACTGACTCACCTTGTCCCCTACTCTCACGTGGTATGGGGTTTGCGATGCATTATAAAGAATGACCTGCACATTTCCCCTGTATGGGCGATCAACGACCCCTCCCATCACATGTAAGCTGTGCTTTAAAGCCATGCCAGACCTATCTGCTATGCGGGCGTAAGTTCCTTTTGGTCCCATGATGGCTATATCCGTAGGGATCAGCTCTTTGCTCCAAGGCAAAATTGTTACATCTGCTGCAGAATACAAATCATATCCTGCATCTTCAGAATTCGCAGATGTGGGGGGTGTGGCTTGTGAGCTCAACAACTGAACGTACAATCCGTGTTCGAAAAACTCAGGCTGTGTGTCCCGCGTCGCATCCTGGCGAGTGAGATCAGTGTCGGGCCATTCCCGCTGTCGCGAGCCCTGATGTCCCATAGGAGAGGGGGGGCGGGGTGATGAAGTAGGGCTGGGCACTTTACCCTCAATGGAATGAAGTGCGACCGTCAATTTCCGCACCCCCTTCCTACGCCTGCCCTGTAGCTCCTGAGGAACCAGCTCTACATGCTTTTCAGAAGCCATTCTGTGTATAACTGGTCCGCAACTCACCACCGGTCTGGCTGATGCTGCTATTGGCAATCTGCCGTGATGAACTCCATCAGAGGGGGGGTTCACAGACGGCTGCTTACTGTACACCCTCTCCTTAGCGTTCAGACTCATGCGAGGTGCACAGCGCTCACACAGATGAGGAATATATCTGAAAAATGGATCCGCCCACACACTGTATGTGTGAAAGACACGTGGGCAGTCAGCATTCGTGCATGGAATCTGCCAGCAGTATTCATGAATGCTGGAGAAGCCCTTCAGCCGCTTCCCTTCTGTATTTTACTGCCTGTGTGCACTGTGCACATACCTGATTTTGCTCATATGCCTCGTCATGCGGACATTAGCAATCGTGTTGCGTTGTACCTGAATTCTTTCATCATAATCCTGGATTGATTGCTTTGGTGGTTGAACCTGTACCAAATCAACATGATGCACTGATTGAGGTTTCCCATGTTGATAGTGCGGTGTGCGATGCACAAATCGTGGCACTTGCATCAACGATGGCATGCCCGGTACAACACACAAATTATAACGAAGAAAAAATGGAAATCCAAGAATCAACTTTCGTCCTATGTCTGCAACATATATAAAAACCTTGAGGCATTTGTACCTTACAATACTGCCATCAGTTTTGCACACTGGCAGGGTCAAATTGACCGTAACGCCCTGATTGCCGCCTTTGATGCGGCTTTTGCCTGCCCCAATGAGGGCCACTGGCCTTTGAGCATCTTCCAGTGCCCCTTTGTCAAAGAGCTCGAAGCCTGCCAAGGCCTCCATTTCGGATCCTGTGTCGACTAAAGCTTCCAGATCCTTGTCGCTGAGGCTCAGCGTCGTCTGCTGGAATTGGACCCGGGCCGGAATAATCATTTCGGTCCTGTCCGCGTCTTTTCCAGATTTTCCTCGTCGTATCCGGGGTCGAACCACCTCATCTTGTATCTCATTGAGATCAATCTTGACCTTACTTCGTTCAGAGATTCTCACGTTGACGACTTTGTTGATATTCAAATGCCAGATCGCCTTTTTGGTGCTGGCCCGTACAGGCTGTGACCCTGGGGCGCTGGTGCGACGGACGTCATGATAGCGTCGCCGCTTACGGGGCCGCCTGTGCCCCTAAGGGTTCTGTACTGCTGGAGGAGTTGTTTCTGTAACCTCCTCCCTCGCGGTCTTCTCCTCGGCCTCAACTTGCCGCAGCCTTCCCGTCTGTCGTCTCTTGCTGTCGGAACCCTTCCGATACTTTTTGTCCCTCTCATTTTTCTTCGAATCACTTCGCTTTTTTGAATCTCTGTCCTTTCTATCGCCTGGGGATTCCTTCCGATGATTACCGTACTTGCCACATCCAAAACATTTGTGGTCTTCCGTCCTCATTGATCGTTCCGACCCATGTGGGCTGTTACCCCGCGTTGTTCGTGATGCTGTTGTCGACGTCTTCCCTGACGACCATGAACTTTGCGTTTTGGCAGAACCATCGGATGCAGTGCTGTACCGTCTGTCATCTCGTTGCCGCGGTTCTCTCCGATCACGATCTCCTTGTCGATCCTGATATCGGTCACGGGAACTGCGGTGTCTATCCTCCTGATATCGGTCCCTGGAGCGGCTGTCACTCGACCGTCAGAACTCTTTGCGACTCTTGTCTGCGCTGGAGTGCCGTTTGTCGTCCTTGCCGTGCCTGTTGTCCCGACTTCGGTGATAGTCTCGATTGTCCCGATTTGTGGACCTATTCTTGTACTTGTCTTCCGATGATCTTCGCCTCGTGACGTCGCGATTCAACCCCCGAACAACCTGTGTCTGGTCAGACTTCACTGCTCCCAAAATTTGTCGGCGTGACTCTTGTGCCTGGTCCCTGTTGACCAGCTGCCCGCATATCCACGCAAACATCTCAACGTAGGAATAAGGAGCATACGCTGCTTCATCCTCATGTAGTCGTCGCTCCATTCTTTCCCATAATTTGTCTTGGGGACGTTTTGCACGATAATAATAGAAATGTTGCAGCAATGCCTCCTTGGCCAACTGATGGGTCATACCTCCTTTGACTTTGGCGCCCTTTTGCTGAAACTCCGCCCAGAAGGTAACCCATTGTTCTGAAGTCATGTCCTAGGACACGTCAATCTGCAGATCTCGGAATTCTGCCTTTCCTTTATATTCATGTGGAAGCACTGTTCCAGTCACGATGTTCCACGCCAATTCAAAGTCATCTTCCACACCCTCATCTTCCAGTTGTTGCTCCTTTGCCTCTCTAAAATTCTTGTTGTCCAACACGGAGATCAAAAGTTCAACCTGATATGCAGGACTGAACCGTCCACGCCTGCGATGCCGCCATTTCAAGAACTGCTTGGACCACTTATCCTTTGTTTCTACTGTGCAGTCCCAATGTGGCACCTTGGCCTCTTGCTGCATGGAGTCTTTGGTTTCATCATATATCCATGTTTGACCCTCTTTGCCGAATACCCCAGGTTCATCTCGCTTGCTGGGGTCCAGCTCATGCGTTTCCGTCCCGTATTGGCGTTCCGGTCTCACCTCCAAGAAAGCAGCACATTCCCATATTCCTGTGGGCCGTACTGATCGACCCTTCCTCGATGGTGGCGGCTTAAGGGCTCGGCCTGGCACCAGGAAATGGTCTTCAGTAAAGAGCCATTCAATCTGTCGCCACCGGAATGTGGTTGTGTCCTCATACCTTTCGTTGTACCAACTGAGCACTTCAGACTTCACTGACGGCATCCATGATGGTCCTATGCGGAGGCGTACTGCTTCACTGGCCACTGTCCTGCTGGCATCCACCGTGAACAACGTCGCTACAGATTCTGTGTCTTCCGCCGGACGTCTGTTGACTCCCTCGACGCTGGCTGTGACTTTTGGTGGCACACTGTCAGCACCTTTGGCCACCATCTCAGCCACCTCCTCCTTGAATCGTGCTGTGTCGTCCATCACCTTCCGTATCTCTGTCATGCAATGATCCTGCACCTGTTGGTACTTCTCTTTGGCCACGCCCGTGGAATTCTCCAACTGGTCTTTCACGCCTCGTTTATGACGTTCCAAGGCCTCACGGTGATTGTTTTTCACCCTCTCGATCTCCTCCGTGAGCGCCTGAATTTCCCCGGCATTTTCTGTCGAACTGGTTTCCAACTGATCCTTCAATCGCTCCAGAACTTCATTGGTCTGTTCCAACCCATTCGAGATTGGACAAGCAAATTTCAGTGGACAAGGTCAATAATTGTGCATTGGAATTGGATTGTTCGCTGCGTGTTGTTGTTGTTGGTCGATTTAAATTATAAAATCTCCATTTTTATCCAAAGTTCAATTGGGATCTACGAGTAGATCAAATGGAAGAACCACAACAAAATTTACATGATGGACTAGATTACCCAGGGTCAAGTCTATTACATATTTGGATCTCCTCCGTTGGGTATTGCTCGAATTGGGCACATCATACATGTGCTCATCACCGACTCCACTGTCGTCCGGAAACTCGTTCAGCTCAAGCAAGTCTTGACTTTTGCCTATGGAAGGACGGGGCTGCTTTTTAGGGCCATATCCCATTTTGGGCAGCGCCCCTTCATCCTTTTTGGCTTCATTGTCGGGCTCTTCCTCGGGCAGAACCTTGCCTACGAAGCTAACATGTAATAGACTTGACCCTGGGTAATCTAGTCCATCATGTAAATTTTGTTGTGGTTCTTCCATTTGATCTACTCGTAGATCGCAATTGAACTTTGGATAAAAATGGAGATTTTATAATTTAAATCGACCAACAACAACAACACGCAGCGGACAATCCAATTCCAATGCACAATTATTGACCTTGTCCACTGAAATTTGCTTGTCCAATCTCGAATGGGCTCATACAATTCGGATGTACACTTTCCCAGATGTACTTGATTTGAACTTGATTTATTTAGTTCATCATTGTTGAATTCAATTGAAATTGAATAAATCCAAATATAGGAGTCCTGTACACAGAAATCCCAAAGTGTAACACGAATACCAAATATGGCATGGAGAGGGGAGAGACGAAACATGCATTCATATGGTTGTGTACGAAAGTGTAAAGACTTCCCATCTAACACTTGGTACGATTGAACCATATCTTGTCGGGTCTTTAGCTTTAGATCACAAGACATCATGACTCCAAAGCGAACCCAAATTCGACACGTAGACAACGCCATGCAAGTATCTACGTGTGCGATCACACAAGCAAACAATTATAAACATCACAAGTGCACACGGGGCGTGCACGTTCAACAAACCGAGAACGAACGGAATAAGTATGTCAACAATGAACAACATAACTAACCGACAAAATAATTAAAATCAAGTCGTCTTAATTAACAAAGATTCGTTGTTGAAATCCTTTATTCATCCCATAAGTTCTCACCAAGCCGATAAAGTTGTCTCACCACATCTTTTCTCATGCATTCACACTACTCTTGATTCGGACCACATTAAGGGTTATAAGTCACTCGCATTCTCGCTTGGAATCGAACCTTGAGTGCCTTGATGCACTCACACCTTTGTTTGGAATCGAACATTGAGTGCTTCGATGCACTCACACCTTTGTTGGGAATCGAACATTGAGTGCTTCGATGCACTCACACCTTATTATGGATTCGAATATTTGTGAGTGTCTTGATGCACTCATGGCACGGCTCTCCACTCACGAGTTACAAGGAAGTGTGAAGCAAGAGAAGCAATAAAAGCGAAACAAGCTACGAAGCGACAAGGCTACGAAGCGACTTTTTTCTATCCAACGCAACGCGCCTACATAATACATATGCACATATGCATGCAACGGAGAAGGGAACAAACATACATGGAATCCATGGTTCCATGCTTGTAATAAACCCATTAATACCCTTCGCACCATGACCTCTGTTTCCTGTGCGAACAGAAAAACCTGAGACTGTCTGCTGTCCTTTCGCACTTTAAAATCATGCAAAAGACTTTTACCTTCAATCTTTATTCTGTTGTCTTCTTCTTCTTTATTCTCATGATGCCATGTCACTGTCGCGACTGCGACTTCGGCGACTGCGGAACAGAGAAATCTGTCTGTCTGTCTGTCTGGATCAATTCTGCGGACAATTCTGCGACTGCGGAACAGAGAATTCTTTCTGTCTGTCTGTCTGTCTGAGTGTTATGTCCCACCTTATTACAGACCCCCACACCCGCACACCCGCGCCCACAGCAAGTGGATGACGAACCCCGACAGCCCGCCCGGAGGGCGGGCAGCTGGGAGAGGGGGGGCGCCTGGCCAGAGACGCCCCTCACAACGGTAACGGCACCCCCCTGGGGGCGCCATTCCGCCACCCCTACAGTGTGCCATGCCAGCTCGCAAGGGCGCGCGCTGTGGGGCCGGTGCCAGGTCCCCGTGCCCGCACCGACGGCACCCGGGGCATACGGGTCGCGGAACCCCGGCTGCCTGCCCCAGAGGACGGGCGACCGGGGAAGGGACCGCGCCCAGGGACACCAGACGCCCCTCACATCGGTGGCAGGCCACCAGGGTACGGCCCCCCACCACCCCTGCGGCACACAACCCCCACAGGGCGTGCAAGCCAAGGGGACAGTGCTGGGCCCCCACAGCCGCACACCGCGCTCGTAGCACGTGGGTAGCGGACCCCGACAGCCTGGCTCGAGGGCGGGCAGTCGGGGGAGGGGAAGCGCCTGACCTCAGATGCCCCTCACAACGGTGAAAGGCGCCCTCCCCAGGGACGCCCCTCCGCCACCCCCACAGCGCGCAACGCTGGCCCAGAAGGGCACACGCGCTATGGGGCCGGTGCTGGGCCCCCACGCGCGCATCGACCGCACCCGGGACACGCGGGCCGCGAAACCCCGGCTGCCCTCCCCTGAGGAACATAGGGAATACGGGCCACGGGGACAGTGCTGGACCCCATACCCGCACACCCGTGCCCACAACACATGGAAAGCGGGCCCCGACAGCCCGCAGGAGGAGGGCAGCCGGAGGCGGGAGAGCGCCCGGCCTCCGACGCTACTCGCTACGGGGCCGCCACGGACCGCGGGGGGGGAGCACCTAATGCCCACACGCACACACGAACACCGACCAGCAGAACCAGCGTACGAGCTACCCCACACACGCCCCGCCGCGCCCACAGCACGTGCACCAGCCACGGGAAACCCGCATCCCAGCCCCTGCTCTTAGGCACAGCGACACAACAATGGCGGAATCCGCGGCTCCACGCAAAACACGCCCCCGATCTCCGATGCTGGACGCAGCACACGGGGTCATCAGGGCGCTGGACTCAGAGGCGGCGAAGGAGACCACCACAAGAGGATGCGGGCACGGACTCCGACCTGGAGGAAATACCGGAGCCCTCCACGGGCAGCACGCCCGCGGAACCTGCGCCGCCGGCGGGCAGCGTGCCCACCCTCTGCCCCGCGTGGAAACGGGGCCACTGCACCGGCGAAGGCTGGTGCCCCAAGCAGCACCCCCAGCCGGGCCTCAATGACGGAGCGTTGCCCGCAGTGGGACACGCGGCCGCACGCGCCGCCCTGCGCTACGGGGTGGCGCAAGGCTGGATCCTGGATGAGACGGCACGCGGCAGCGTGAACATCCAGGAGGTTGTCGACCGAGTTGCCCAGGCGAGACAAGCGGCAGTGGCCTTGCACACCCAGGGCTGCCACGGCGGACCCGCGGAGGGGATCATTGTGGAGCCCTCAGGAATGGCGCTGGTCGTGGCGGGGGACATGGTCCGAGTGGTGCTCAACGCATCCCGCGTGCGGCGGGCGCGCGCACAGTGGACCATCGAGGTGTACACCCCCCCACGGGCGTGTTCCTTCTCCACGTGGGTGGTGCTCGCCGTCATGTGGCACCTGGCACCGGAGGACGCCCCCACAAGAACCGCTGAGGAAATCGCCCGGGACCTCCACACCTGGCCGGCCGGCCAGGAATACCCCTGCCGCAGGCCCCGGGGCGGCCTCCCAGTGGCATCCACGGCAGAGGGCCTCAGCCTCGCGGCAACCCTCCAACGGCACCCCGACAAGAGGGCACGCCACTTCCTGCAGACGGGCATGGTCCCGGCCGCCCCGCCAGACTCCGAGTGGCGATGGGACGCAGGGGAGGCGCAACCGCTGCCGGGCCCCTGGGTCGTCCCGTTGTTGTGTTTGCCCATGGGCACCCTGGCCCATGCCACCCAAGCCGTCAAGGGGGCTTTCCCGCAGCCGCTCCTCCCCGGCGTGGCCCTGCTCCGCAGCCTGCAGGCGGGGGCGGCCTGGGTACGGCTGAGGGAAGAGGGCAGGCGCCCGAGCCCCTTTTTCCCCCTGGTCCAGGGCCAGGCGCTACTCCACGACGAGGGCATGGGAACCGTGCAATGGGGGGCCATCGTGCCCGGCACGGCGTGCAGGTGGATCACTGCGGCCGACCCACACCCCATGCAATAGCCACCGGCGTGCCACCGTCTCCTACGGGCGGTCCCCTCCTTGGGCCCCCACCACGCTCTTACGAGGGACGTATGGAGGGCCATGCTGAGCCACACAAGAGAGTGGCTAACGAACCCGGGTGCACGGTACCCGCCGGGGCCGGTGCTCGAACAGCTCACGGCCCCCACACCCGGGGTCCGCCACCCCCTGCACAGGGCGTCGGCCCTCACGGAGCAGCTCAAGAACGAGGTGCTGGACCTGGCGCTGGAGCCGCTGCGGGTGCTCTACCCGCAGACCCACATCCCGCCCGCGGGCACGTCCAACCGCCTGGGCCGCTTGGGTTTGCAGCGCCGCGTCGAGGCCACGCACCCGGGGGGCGTGGTGGAACAGCAGCTAACGCTCCGCAACCCGTCTGCCGCGCAAGGCCACTGGTACCTACACCAACTCCTCTTCCTACCCCAGGCGGCCCCAGAGCACCGCCGGCAAAACCTGTACCACACGCACCCGGAGCGCCGGGGCGCGCAGAGCTTCCCGCAGCCAGTCCTGCCCGCCCTCTCGCCGGGGCAGGGCCCGGAGGCGCTACAGCAGGGCCCCCTGCTTGACAGGGCCACCTCGGTACAGCAAAGGGGAAGCAACGGCGCGGATGGGGCCGAACCGGACTGCACGAACTGCGGAGCGGTGGCCTGGACGGCAGCCTGCAGACACCCCGCCCCAGATACCCCGGGACTCAGGCAATACAGGCCAGTGGACCGCATGGCGCTGGCGTCCGCGGTTGCGGCCGTCGCCGAGGGTCTCGTGGCGGCGTGGCCGGCGCAACTGCTGCCCCACGTCCCCTGCCGCGACACGCAGCCCCGTCAGCCAGCCGCAACGCACGCGCGGACGGCACCCCTCACCGCTGAGCAGCTATACGTTGTCGCGGCAGCGGTGCTGGCAGACGGCGGGGACAGCTTCGTCCACCACCACGGCCCGGCGCAGATTGCGGGAAGCATCCAAGGGCCGCAGCGCGATGCCCCCAACCCGTGGCACGCCACACTCCGCGGACGCACCCGCGTCTGGGATGCAGGCAGCGGCACACCCCTCCCGGGCCTCAGCAGGGGAAGGCACTGGTGCTGCAGACGGCAGGCTACCAGGCCATCCGTCACGGCCGCTGGACTGTCTGGCACAGTACCGCCAGGCAAGGAGCATTCCCGCCCCTGCCCCATGTCGACTGGCAGCAGGGGCCCAGCCAGGCCTACTATATGTCGGCGGACCCCTGGCCGCTAGCAGTCCTGCTGCACACTGTCGGCGCCCCGAACAAGAGGCAGGAACCGGGATGGGTCAACCCCCCCGCACTGGTCTGGAGCCCCGACCAGGAGGAGCATCTACGTGCAGCGTGGCAGGGAGACGCCATCAGGGCAACGTACGTCCCGGACCTCCACGCGGGGCCAATCACGCACGCCCGCCCGGCGGCTACCCTAGCGGTGGCCCAACGGGGACAGCAGAACCCGCAGTGGGTGGTCTGCATGTTCAGCCCGGCGGACGCGCACATCGTCCTCTGCGACCCCGAGCGCCTGCCGGGGCCCGAAGCTGTGGTCCGCGTGGCGGACTGTACCTGCATGATCGTCAAGGCGCTACGGGAGGGCAAACACCACGCCCTCTTGCTCCAGGTCCAGCTGAAGAACAACGCCCGGGCAGCGAGGCCCGGGGTGTGGCCCGCAACGGCGCACCCCACTGACCTAGAGCTCCAGCTGGCGGTCCCGACCACAGTGTACCACTGGCTACAAGCCTTCCACGACCTGCGATGGAGGGGCAAACCTGACCGCCAAATCGGCTCCATGCACTGGCAAGCGTGGCTGCAGGCAGAGGCGCAACGCGATGCCGTCCGGAGTTTTGGGCCCGCGCCCGCGACATGAGCCCTCGATGCGACGGCCCCGGGCCGCGCGTTGGCGCCACACACAGTTCCACTGGGCAACCTGCCCTTCGAACCAGCGACGGAGGGCGCCATCCGAAAGTCGGTGCCGCTCTCCCTGCCGTGAGGGGCCACGGAACCAACGAAATGTCCCCTGTGTGCAGACAAGTACTACACAAGCGGGGCAATGCTGGAACACCTGGCGTGGCACGCAGTGCACGCTGCGGCCCCAGTGGACGACAAGGAGGCAGCTTCCAACATCCTGCAAGGGAGGGCACGGAGGTCCCTGTGGCGCGCCCCGTACGCCCGGCGCCCCCCGCCCCGGGCGGCCGACGGCGCAGACGGCGATGAGGAGGCACCCCAAACGGCCCCGGGGACCGGCAGTACAGCCCAACAAGGGTCCATCCCCGCGGGGCTGGCCCCCCTGGCCCCCCTGTGGGCCCCGCTGGGAACGAGCTCCCCGCACCTCATGGCCCCGGCGCACCCGGGAGCCCTGGCTGCCCCAGCGGACCCAGCGGCAACGCCGATGCGGGACGGCTGACTCCAGGAGGACACGGGGGACGACGCCCTATGGCTCCTATTGTGGAACCTGCGCAACGGCCTCGTCCTGCCAGACCGGTCCCTCCGGGACACGCTCCGGCGGCGCCGGGGCCCGGCGGCCTGTACCGACAAGGAGCACCTCTTCACCGGCATGCTACCCCAGGAGCGGGGCTTTGCCATCATGCTCCAGGAGACAGGGATCGCCACCCGGGCGCAGGGGATTCACGTGGCCGCGGCGCTCCGGGACGAGGGTTACAACCCCTTCTTCAGCAGCCGGCTTGCGGAGACGGGAGCCACTTCCACCTCGAGAGGGGGAGGCCCCCTCACCCCGGTCAGCAGCAAGTACATGGCAGAGCACGAGGTGCTCAGTTTCACAGAAATCGTCCCCGGGAAGGCAGCGGCCATGGAGATCCGCACGGACGGGGGAGGCCTCACCCTCATCAACGTCCACGGGTCGCAGGCAGGCTCCTCCCCGTGGGCGGGACGGGCGGCGTTCTAGGCCGACATACAAATGTATGCCACGGCACGCAGCCTTGGTGGGAGACACCCGGTGGTCATCGCAGGTGACACCAACGTCTACATGGATGCCACCTCCAACCCGGCCACAGAGCAGTTCCGCGCGGGCTTGGAGGCCTGCGGTTTCCGGAAGGCCACGACAGGTGGCGAGGAGGACATGACCCCCGCGCTCAACCCGTCCCGGCACAGGGTGGACACCTTCCTGGTCAACGAACCCCTCCTGCCGTGGTCCCTGCGGAAAGGCGTCTGGGCTCGCGGCATGGCACACCCCCAGGTGATCGGTTCGGACCACCTCCCAGTCCGTCTGGCCTTGCCGGGCCTCCTCAACACAGCAGGGCGCGCGACGATGCCCACCCCCTACAGCCACACGGAAGGCCGCCTCCTCCCGTACGACGCCGAGGCCACGCCTGTCCAACACTGCCTGTGGGCGGCGGTCACCGCCGCGCAGGATGAACCCTCCCTGGCGCCCTGGGTGGGTCCCGCAGAGCAGCACGCCTACGGGTCCATGCCCGCGGCCGCGGTGGACAAGGTGTTTGAACACCTCCACGTGGCGCATGACGCCCTAGCGCGTGTGGTGGGACGCCGGCAGCCGTCCCCGGCGGGGACGGACCCGGCGGCGGGGGACCCCCCGGAGAGCAGGAAGCGGCTCCAGGCGGCGGTCCTCCGCTATGACACCCTGGCAGCGTGCGCGCCGGCGGCAGACCAGGCAGACGCGGCACGGCATGGCATCCGGTCCGAGGCGGCGCTCCGGCTCGCGGAGGAGCTGCGGGGTGCCTCGCCCGGGTTCCACCCGACCACACAGGGCCAGCTACAGGAGGAGCTCGAGAGGCAAGCAGCCGCCCTCGAAGAGGACATCCGCCAACTCCGCGCACTCCTGGCGGCAGACCGCAAGCGCGCCATCAAGGACTTCTGGCGCCGCCACGCCCCCGACATCGCCCAGCGGTGGAAACCCGTGCGGGGAGCCATAGAGGTAGAGGCCCCGGGCCCGTCAGGCCTCTGAAACGTGCGGGCCCCCAACACCCAAACGCTGCTCACGGAGGCCCACGACGTGATGTTCGCGGTTCGCGCCTTCTGGCGGGAACCGTACGACAAACACCCGGTGGACCCCCCAGGCCCTCCAGGCGGTCCTCGGCCGCCATGTCCCCCGGGTACCTGACGGGGCCTGCACACAGGTCAAGCAGTACTCCATGCAGAACCTCCAGTCCGCCCTGGACAAGGCAGATGGCAAGGCCCCAGGTCCCAACCACGTGGAGGCCCGTTTCAGCAAGGCCCTCCCGGCACCCGTCCAGTGTCTCCTGGTCCACTCCTACCGGGCCATCCTCTGCGGCGCCCCGCCGCCGATGCACTGGGGGGACGCGCACATCTGGCTCAGCCCCAAGGTACCGGGCTCCGCCAGACTGGACGACTACAGGCCCATAGCCCTGGGCCAGCTGGACATGAAGCTGCTCGGGGGCCCCCTCACCCAGGTAGGTAGGTAGGTACACTCGGTCGTGGAGAGGCGCCCCATGGTTCCCGCTGGCGTTGCCGCTGTGACGAACAGGAAGAGGCTCTGCACTTGAAGAGGGGAGGCGGCTTGCATCCCGCTAGACCTGACTGTTGGCCCCCAACAAAGCGGCCTCGGGCAACACCGGGAGGGCTGATCGCCGCCAGCGTGACGTGCTGGTCTCGCCGAGAGGATGTGCCCCCATGCTTGCGCACGTCCCCTCCTTTGGGCGGAACCCTAGAGGTTCACCGGACTTCCTGGCGTATCCCGTTCCCAAGGCGCGCATGCACGTTCTTGGTACTAGGAATCCGAGGTGATTGGGTGTCGCACGCTCCGCCTCGAGTCCGGAAGCAGCGCAGGTCTTAGGATGCAGCCTTACCATCGGGCTCCGGATCTCGTTTGGCCAGGTCAGCTGCATGGCACGGGCTGCCTCAGTTCCCGGGCTGTGGACACTGAGTTTCCTACTGTTGTGTGGCGTTTGTGTTCGGGTCCTGGTTGTGGTTGGGTGTGGGTTTAGGTAACCCCGCCAGTTCTGGCTGGGGCCTTGGGCGGGTGTGTTTGGGTACGGTTTGTGGCGTCGTCCCTCTTTTACCGGCTGGGGGGTGTGGTGTTTGTGGTTGGGCCTAGGTTTTGGCTTGCATATGGGACGTGTGTGGTTGCGTGCGCCCTTCTCCTGCAACCCCCGTTCCCGGTGTGCGGTGCGGGCGTGCGTGCTCGGGTTTGGGTTTCGGCTGCGTCCCGCCTCTCCTTGGGGGGTGTTGGGGTGTGTGTGTGCTCGTGCGCCCATCCCGCGTGGTCTCCTGCACCTCCTGGTTGGGGGTGCTGTGCGGGGGTGGGTGTTTTTGGGCGCGCCCCGCTTGTTCCCCGCCTTTCCTGGCCGGGATGTGCTGTGTGGGCGTGGTTGCTGGGCCGGGGTCTCGGCTGTGCCCCGCCCTTCTTGGTCGGATTGTCGGGGTGTGGTGATTGCGTGCCGTTTGGCCGTGTCCCAGCCCCATGGGTCGGGTGGGGTATGTACACGTTCGGCTCGGCGCCCCTTCCTGCCGGGTTAGGTCCTGGCTCTGTTGGCTGGGCGGGCGCGCCAGGCGGCGTTGTGTGGCTCTGGGTTAGGGGGCTGGGGTTGTCTGTGTCCGTTCTCCTCCGTGGTGCCGGTTTTAACCTTCTGGGTGGTCCGCCAGCGTGGTTGCCGGGCGCGCGGTGGCCTTGTGTGTGGCCCGTGGTGCCGGTGTGCTGCATGCTGGTGCGGCGCCTTCCGGGGTGTGCGGTGGCTTGTTTTGGTTAGTCCCTCAGGTTAGGGTCAGCCATGCCGTGTTGTGCCGCTCCGTGCCGCGTCGCGTCGCGTCGTGCTGTGGCGTGTTGCGCTTTGGGGTGCGTTGTCCTGGCGTGTTGCACTGTGGCGCGCTGCGGTCCGGTGTGCCGTGCTGTCCCGCGTTGTGCCGTGGTGGGTCGGTGGAGGTCAGCCTGGCCTGTGCGGTGGTGCGGAGTGCGGGTCGGAGTGTGGCTGGCTGGTGGCGGGGGGGTGCGGTTAGGTGTGGGTGGCTCGCTGGGTCCGTGCTGTGGGGGCCCGGGCGTGCCGCTTGGGCTGGTGGGTCGGATAGGTGCCCGTGGGGTTGCCCTCCCTTGGGGCCTGTGCCTTTGTCCCGTGTCCTCTGGAGTCCCGGTCCCTAGCCCTGGTTTCTGTGGCCGTGCCTTCGTCCTCTTCCGGTGCCTGTGAGGTGGCCCTTGTGGCGGCCGGGGTCGTCGCCTGGTGGTGAGAGCGTGGTGGTGCGCCGCGCGGCAGTGTTCCCTGTGGCTTCCTCCGTGGGTGTAGCCCGTTCTCCCCGTGTAGGTGTGCCCTCCATCCCCTGTGAGGTTTCCAGTGGCTGGTGGGTGTGGGCTGGTGTGATCCGTATGGCGTCCGCTTCTTGCTTCGGCGGTGCGTGTTCGGGGTGTGCGTCCCCGGGAGTTGTGCGGCTTTCGCTGGGGGTGGGGCGGCGCTGGTCCCTCCGTCGTGGTATGCCCTTCCTTGGTGTGGGTCGCGGCGCCTGCCGTGGTGCCCTCTTCCTCTGTGCCTCGTTCCCCGCTCCTGTCCCTTCCTGGTCCTTGGGTCGTTTCCTGCCCCCACGTTGTGTCTCTTCGAGTGCCCTGTCTCTATGGGCGACTGCCCCTCCGCGCCCCTTGCCTGAGTGTCCCTTGCTGCCCCTTGCCCTCCCCTTGCCCGTGCCCTTCCCCTTCCCGATGCGGTGGGGGTGGGGTGGGGGGGGGGCGCCGATGGCCCAGGTCCGGGGGTGGGTGGCCTGGAGCCATTGGTGGAGGGCTTGGGGGGTGTGGGGGGGGGCGGAGGCCCTGGACCGCGTCGCGGAGGAGGGTCTCGCGTGCCGCTTGCGGCATGATGGCCTCCAGGGGGGGCCTCGTTGGGGTCGGCGGGGGTGCGGGTGCGCACCTTCTCGAAAGTGTGCACCATGTGCACCCCTTCTCACCTTCCCGCTCCCCCGGCCCACTTCGGCCAGCGGCGGAGCTCCTGCAAAGCGGGGGCAGACCACCAGGGGAGGTGGGCGGGTGCGTGGGGGGGGGAGGGGTCTGAGCTCGAGGTCCTGGAGCGGCGGGGGGAGGACGTGGACCTGCGGTGGTGGCAGGGGTGGCGGTGCCTGGGGGAGCGGGAGCGGCGGTGGCGGCGGCTGGGGGTGGTCAATGGGTACGGGCGGCGGGGGAGTGGGGAGCCCGGTGGGGCCTGTGGGGGGAGGGGGAGGTGGACGTGGGGCGGCGGTGGCGTGCCTGGCGGCGCCGGGGGGAGCAGGAGCGGTGGTGGCGGGGGCTCGGGGTGGGGGTCGCGTACGGGCAGAGGGGGGAACAGGAAGCCCTGCGGGGCTTGTTGGGGGAGGAGGAGGTGGACATGGGGCGGCGGTGGCGCCTCGAGGAGCAGGAGCGGCGGGAGCGGGGCCCCGGGGAGTCGCGGTGGCGCCTTGGGGAGCGAGAGCGGCGCGAGTGGGTGGTTGAGGCGTGATGGCGGTGCGGGGAGCGTGAGCGCCAGGGGTGGGTGCGCCGTGCGGGGGGGGGAGCAAGAGCGCCGCCGTTTGCGGGACCGGAACTGGTCAGTTGAGTTGGGCCAGTCAGGAGGCGTCGGCGGGTCCTGGGGGGCCTCGCGCGGCGCTGCTTGGTACTGGGGGGGTTTGTAGGGGTGCGGTGGCGGCAGTGGGTGGTGGTACGGGTCGAGTTGGGTCCGGGGAGCCCCCTCTGCATGGACGTGGTGGCCGGGGGGATATGGTGGCTTGTACGGGGGGGGTGGCCCCTGGTGGTAGGTGGGGTATGCGGGTGGAGCGCTCGGTGGCTGCCATCCCATACGCTGGTGCTGATTGTGCACGGGGGGTTGTGGCCCGGTGGGGTAGGGTGGTGGGCAGTGGTAGTGGTGGGGGTGGTGTTGGTGGTGGCGGTGGTGCCGCCGCTGGTGGTGGTGGCGTTTGTAGTGGTGGGGTTGGTGCTGCGGGTACGGCCCTAGGACCCCTTGTGGGTATTCTGGTCCCCCTTGTGGGGCTGGGGGGTCGGGCATCATGCGCAGCCCTGGGGCTGTACTGTTTGGTGGGTAGGAGGGGCAGGTCGGGGGCCGGGCTTAACGGTGACTGTGGTCGAGGGGTCCCACGTCCCTGGGTTGGTCTGGCCGGCGGCGGTGGTGGTTTGCGGGGGATGGATGATGGGGCGCTTGGAGATGGGGATGTTGACGAGGGTTTGGACGGGGTCGTGTTGGGTGGCCGCCTCTGTGGTGAAGGCGGCTGCTGTTCGGAGGGGGGCGTGGGTTGTGGTGGGTGGGGGGTCCTGGCTCTGGTCAGGGTTTGGGTTAGGGCGGTGTCGCTGGGGTTTGTGTCGTTACATTTGTGGTGTTTTATGTGCTTGTTTGGGCGCCGGCTTGGGTTTGGGGTCGGGTTTGGGGTATATACGGGTCCGGTTCCAGGTTGAGGAGGACCTCTGTCTGGAGGTGTGAGGGCGCCGGTGCCGGGTCGGGGGTTTTCCCGGTGCGGTGCCGGGGTGCCTGAGTCGCCTGTGCCGGGGTCGGGGGGTTGGTGCGTGCGGCCGCGGCTTTGGCTTTTGCTGTGGCCTTGTCGATGAGGGCGGCGGGGAGGGGAGGCTCGGAGGATGAGGTGGAGGAGGTGGATGAGGCTGAGGATGAGGAGGAGGTGGTGGATGCGGGTTGGGCTGTGATGCAGGCGTTCGCGGGCTTGTGGGCGGCGGCTTCTGTGGCGGCCATGGCGGGGAGGACAGAGGGCATGTCCCGGGGCTGTAGGTTGGGGGCGGGCGGCCTGCGGGGGCCCGGTCATGACCTGGCGGCCCGGCGGGCTGATTTGGTCGCCAGCGGCGGGGGAGGGAGGCGCAGGGCTGTGGCCTTCTCCTTCCGGGCTTGGCTGAGCAGGGGTCCTGGAATGTGTGAGGTTGTGTGGGTAGGCGTCCGCAGGGGGGAACAGTTCGCGTGGGCTGCATTCGGGGGCCGGGGGGGTGGGTCTGGGTCTTCTCGGGTGTGCGCGGGGGGCGTGTGCGGGCCACTGGGTGGGGTGGGCGTGCCGCGGGGCACTGGGCTCCTCTCGGTCGGTGTGTGCGGGTTGTCGAGTGTGGGGGGTGGTGAGGGGTGGCCAGTTGGTAAGTCTGTGGCGGGCGTGTGCTGGCGATCAGGCGGGTGGGGGAGGCCCGTGTTGCGGGGCCTGGGGATGTGCGCGATGGTGGGCGTGTGTGGGTCCCCGGGGGAGCAGCGAGAGGGGAGGGGCATGGGCGGGGACTGCGCAGTGGGGCGTGCTGTGTCAGTGTATGTGTCCGCTCGCAGCGGCGCGCTTGCGTGGTCAGTTGTAGGCCGGGCAGTTTGGAGGAGAAACCTGCTGTCTTCTGCTGCCGCGGCAAGGATTTTGCAAATGAGCTTGCGCATCTGGTGGACCTCTTGGTCAGTGGTGGGGAGGGGGTATGCTAGCTCTGGGCTATGACCCACGCGGCTGAGGACCCTGTGGATGGCGTCGTACCCGCAGGTGAGGGAGTCCTGCGGCCCTTGGGGGGGGGTTTGGCTGCGTGTCCGGCCCCGCCTCGATTTGTGCGTGGGCGGTGGCGATGGCCCAAATCCAGGGCACGGTCCCTGTGGGTGGCCAGCGGCGCTGCATCCAGTGGGTCAGGCAGAGCATCGCCACTCCCACGTGGTAGCCCGCCTTCCCTGAGGTGATTTAGGCCAGGGCGCGGGCTGGGGGCTTGTCCCCCGGCCAGAGGACGCCCCTGAGGACCCTGTGTGGGGTGGTGGGGTCCCCTACTGCCCCTGGTGGGGCGGCCCCTGGGGCGAGCATGGTGTCTGTCCCTTTGACGAGCCATTGCGGGCTGGGGGACGTAGCTGTAGCGGCTACCACGTAGTAGTGGCCGCGCTCGAGGACTGTAAACCAGACCTCGGTCGGGGGGTGGTCAGTGTCTGTAGGTGGGGGAGGGGAGTCGTCGTCTGGGGTGCGGAGGCCGGCGCGTTCCCACTGCTCCGGGTGGTTGGGGTCTGCTGGGTGGTCCCTCTCCGCTGGGGCCCGTCGTAGGCGTATGGTCCCGCGACGTGTGACGTTGATGTTGGTGTCGTGCATCAGGGCCTGGCCCCACTCTATGGGGGGGATCCAGACGTGCTGGCCCTTGGTGTGTTTGCGGGCTCGCCAGAGTACGAGGTCTATGATGGCCTCGTGGAGGCCGTTGCCTGGGGTGGTCAGGTCCCGGAGGGCTTTGACGGTGAGCTTGGTCCAGTCCTCTTGTAGGCGGTACCAGCCCAGGGGGCTGGTCAGGGCCCTGCCTTGGAGGGTTGCTCGGAGGACGTCGGGGTCGCGGATGGTGCCCGGTGTGAGGGGGGCGTGCCCCGGGTCCGGGGAGGGGTGGGCTGGGTGGGTCGACGTATGGGTGGTCCTGGTTGGGCTCGCCCGCGTTGGGCGGTGCCGGGTGGCTTCTTGGGTGGGAGATGGGCTTTGGGGCGCTGTGGTGGTGTCTTGGCGGCCTGCGGATGGAGATGGGGGGCGTGTGTGGGGCGCGGAGCGGGTTAGTGGACGTCTGGGTCATGCACGGCATGGTAATGGATGAGACGCTGCATGTGTTCCCTGGCGGTGGGGTCGGTGAGTTGCTCCGCGTGTGTTAACAGGAGGTGTTTGCGGTGTACCATTTGGGCCGCTGCTCTGCGGACTGCCTCTAGCTGGAGGTGCGCTGCTGCCTCCATGGGGCTCTCCGTGTGTTTGGTGAGGTGCCGGTGCAGGGCCTGTGTCACCGCCCCTCTCATGGTGGCTTCTTTGACCAGGGGATCCTGGAAGAGTTGTTCGGTTGCCTGGTGTGCGTGGCTGTGGGTTGGCCAGCTTTTGTGTTGTCGTAGGGTTTCTGCCGGGGACCAGCCTACTAGCGTGTTCCTGCCTGCATGGAGGGAGCATTTCTTGAAGTGTTCCCGGTCCTCCAGGGGGGGTGTGGTCGCACCGGCAATGGGTGTGTTCTTCGGGGACGTGGATGTGTTTGCGGGCGAGCCATCTGGCGACCCTGGTGAGGAATGGTAGTTGCTCCCTGAGGAGCTGGATGCGTCGCTTTTGGGGGTGGGCTGGGACGTTTGCTGGGCGCAGTGCTGAGTGGTAGAGGAGGATTTGCACTCTCTCCTGGAGCTCTTGGATGTGTGCCCGCCTGTCTGCGTCGCCGAGCACGCGAGCGAGATGTTTGATGGGGTTGGGGTAGTGGTATGCTCTGTCGTGGGAGGAATAGGGGGCGTCCTCTGGCACCCAGTCAGGGGTCTGATGGGGCTTTGGTACGGGGGGTATGTGTTGGAGGTGTGTGTGGTTTCGGCCGAGCTCAGGGATCTGGAGGGTTGGCAGGTGCGTTTTGCGCTGGTGTACTGCCTGCTTGTCGACCTTGCGTAGAGGGGAAGGCTGCGAGGGGCTTTCCAGAGCAGCAGTGCCTGGGTGCCGAGGCTTGTCGCGGTGGCTTTGTGGAGTGGTTGCCTTGCTTTGCGGAGGAGAAGGTGTGTGTCGACAGTGGCGTCTACCACGAACCAGACCCGGACGTCGATGCACTGGAGGGACGCGCACATCTGGCTCAGCCCCAAGGTACCCGGCTCCGCCAGACCGGACGACTACAGGCCCATAGCCCTGGGCCAGCTGGACATGAAGCTGCTCACCGGTCCCCTCACCCAGCGCATCACGGAAGTGCTTACACGGCACGGAGTGGTCAGAGACTGGCAGCAAGGGGCCCTCCCTGGCTCCAACACCGGCCCCCCACTGTTCATGGCGCAGCGGCAGCTCCAACTGAGAAGGCCCAACTACGTTTTCCCCTTCGACGCCCGCAAGGCCCTCGACACCGCCCCGCACGGCGCCCTCCACCTCATCCTGTGCCACCTCTCCGTGCCGCCGGAGGTCATTGACCTTCTGCTCTTCCTCCACACATGCGCCAGGCTGCGCATCGTCACCGCACACGGGCTAACGCAGCCCGTCCACATGCTGCGCGGCGTCCGGCAGGGCAACCCCGAGAGCCCCCTGCTGTACGCGCTCCTCCTGGAGCCCCTGCTCAGGGCGCAGGGGCACCGCCTGCACCCGCCGGGAGAGGTCAAACGGGGCCTCATCCAGGCCTACACCGACGACCTGCTGGTAGTGGCCCACACGCTGCAGCATTTTGTCGAGGGCGTGATGGCGTTGGCCGCGTACCTGGGGATGACGGGTATGGAGCTCCACCCCTGAAAGTGCGACATGGCCACCACGGAGGGGGTCCCAGTCCTGCAGCTGCGCCTCTGTCCCCACCTGGAAAACCCATGGCACTGGGTACCAGCGGCGGACTCCGTCCCCTCCATGGGACTCCAGCTGCAGCCGGACGGGGAGTTCTTCCTGCAGCGCAAGCACCGGCTGCGCCTGGCGGCGGTGCACCACTGGTGCCTCAACACCCTCGCACCACCAAAAGTGGTGCAGGACGTCATCCTGGCGATCCTCGGGGGGGTGACACAGTGCGTCGCCCCTTTCATCGCTGACGACTCCGACACCGCGTGCCAACTGTACCACATCACAGTCGAGGTCGTGAAGGACAGGGCGCAGTACACCTTCGACGCCTTGCGGGACAGCCTGCAGGATGACCCGACCCTGGGGCTCACACGGGTACCAACGCGGTGCCAGCAGGCAGCGGTGACCCTCCTGGGTACACTCGTCCACCACCGCTAAACCTCCGTGCGCCCCGAGGTCACCAAGATGTTCTGGGAAATAGCCGGCGCGCACAGAATATGCCCCGAGGTGCACTAATCGGTCCCTGAGTTCGCAACCCTAGCAAGAGGTGACTGGGTCCACCGCATACCCCGGGCCCTGGCTGCCCTGGGAGTGGGGCTCTACAACCCCATCGCGTGCCCCAGGGCGGCCCAAGTCAAACTACAGTCCCCACCGGGCAACATCGTCACGCTGCACACCGCCAAGCTGCGACAGCGCGACATGTGCGGCCTGACGGTGCCACACACGACGCCGTGGCATGGGCACCACGGGCCACACCACCCCTTTGCCCACAACGACGACCCGTGGCCGACAGCGGTGCGGAAATGCCTCAACCAATGCGCTGATGAATACCTCCACTATTGCCGCCGGGAGCAGGAGCCCACCAACTACCCCGGGTGGCGCAACGCCTTGGTCCACCTCTTCCACACCACAGGCACGCGGGACCCCCGCCTGAGACTCGTCCAACCCACGAGGGCTAAGCAGAATGCCCACACTGGCCCACAGGTGACCCCAGACGGCCTGCACCTTCACGTCGGGGGCTACCGCCGCCAGGGCGGCCTATTCCCCCCCACACGGGGGGCGGCGTACCACCCGCCGGCGGCCCTCATGTACATCCTCCACGACGTGCTCCCGGAAAGCGAGCACCGAGAGCCTGACGCGGATGTGGCGTGGCCCGAGCCCCTGCGCCCGCGGCCCCACGCGCCGACGCCGGTGTGGTTGGTGACCACGGATGACCAATGCACCCGAGCGGCGGGCCAAGCACAGCTCCAGACCGAGTGGGTGATAGTGCAGGTGGGGGCAGGCCAGCTCAGGCGCCGTGGACTCCCCCGTGGCACCGCCCTGCTGGTAGCAACGGGGGTGCCGCACGACCCACACATGGCAGTGCACGCGCTGGAGGACCAGCCGGAGGACACGGGACACCCGGTGGTGCACCAGCGCAGAGGCCCGGCGTGGCTCAAGGAACATGTGACAGCACTCCGGTCCTGGGCAAGCACCATCGTTGGAGCGGGAATCTGGCTGCACGACCACCCGGCGATCCGCCCCGGCGACACCAGGGCGCTGAGCGTGCACCAACTGACCGCCAGCCACCCTGACGTCCGGCGGCACTCCGCCCACCTCAACGCGGGGTGGCTCAGCCCCGCCGGGTACTACTGGATCCCGGAGGCCTGGGGCCACACCTCTTCCGATGCGTCGGGGGGCGGACCCTGCAAACACGCCACCAGCGTCGCTCTCGCCGCCGACCTCACCCGCACTTGGGCGGTGGCCATCTCGGGCACAGTGCCCGACGGGGAGGGGGTGGCCGCCTCCCTCCCCCTGCAATACAGCGCCCACCGACCATGGGTTCATACGGTGGTCGCCGAAGTCATCCTCCACCTCCTGCGACACGCGGATCGCGAGCGGACTACGGGGGTCCCTGCGGGCGCGGCGAAGATGGTCAACCAGATGCCCCTACGATGGCTCCGGGACGGCCTGCGCGCGCGAGGGCGACACACCAGGCACCCGTTCTGGTATGTCCGAGCCACCTCTCACCACAGTGACGCCCTACTGCACAAGGCGAACCGGGCGGCGTCCCAGGACACCGTCCTGCAGAACACGCGCCCGGGCCCTAGCCACGCCCAACTCATTGTCACCGGTCATGACGGCCACCTCGACCTACGGCCCCCCACGATGCGGACGCTCGGCGAGGTCGCGCAGTGAGCGCAGACGCACCATGCCTTGACGCACCGAGAACACACACCTCTGGGCGCGGCCCACGCCACAGCCTATGTCCACGCCCGGGACCTCACCGCAACGGCCACCAATCACGGGGCACTCCGGGCCAGAGACGGCCACACGCCGGTGCAGAGGCAAGCTCCGCGTCCGTAAGGAGCGGCTCTCCGGCGTCGTTGTCCTCCCACAACCGTGCCTCCTATGTGGCGGCCCGGAGGAGACCCTGGTGCACATGCACGTGGGGTGCGCCCACTCACGGATCCTCTGGCCCCACTACTGCCAGGCAGTGCACGAGGCGGCCCGCCACCTCCCACCCGGGGACAAAGCCCTGTGGGTCGCCTCGTGGCGCTCCGCGGGCGCCACATGGACGGAAGTCCTCTGCTCTGGGCTGGTGCCCGAGGAAGCAGAGGCGCAGCTCCGCGCCATAGCCCGCTACGACCCGCCAGAAGGGACCTCTGTGGACCATTTCCTCCACCACATGCTCCGGCTAGGGGACTTCGCATGGTAGCTTTGCAACCACCGGCTGGAGCAACTCCTCCGCGAGCCCCTAAGCGCGGCGGCCCGAGTGCACCGATGGCTCATCGCGGCAGAGGGCGACTGCCCCCCCCTCCCCCGCGCCCTTTCAAGGACTTCGTAGCCTCCCTCCGTGTCGTGAATGGCACTCTGGAGTGCCCGCCACAAGAGGGCCCCAACCCGTACCGGGACCTGCCGGGGGGTTTCTCGAGGCACCTGCAAGACGCTCTCCTCCCACCGTGGATCATCCCGCGCGGCTCCATGACCGCATGGGAGGCAAGCATAGTGGGTGAGGAGTGGGCGCGCGAGTGGGGCCGGTGGTGCGCCGCCACGCGCGCCCCGGAGACGCCTGCGCAACGATACGCCGCCAACCCGCTTCAGGGACCGGGGGCCGCACACCCGGCCGAGACCCACCATGATCCGCGGGGCCGGACCTGACCCACCGTGGGACGCGGCGACGGAGGAATGGCAGCAAACGGTCCCGGGGCCGCAAACAGGATGGAGGAAGATAGGTAGGTATCTTCGGGAGCTCGGGGTGCCTCCTTTGACATTGCAGGAAGAAGGTCTTACCAAGAGGACGTCCTGTCCCTCCCACTGCCCTATGTCAGGTGCCTCTTGAGCCGCTCCCGCATGTGCTTGGGAAGGCATTGTCGCGGCCACCCGGTCCATGTGTCCCAGGTGGGAGGGTGTCCCCACATGTGTCCATGGGTAGGGCCACATGTCCCCTCCTTTGGGCGGCAGCTCTGGGGGCTGCCCAGCCGTGTGGAGTATCTCTCACCACAAGGGGTATTGCTCCCGCTAGTCTACGGTACGACCGCCTCACCCTTGTGGCTTGAGTTGCGGGGCCACTCTGCTTGGCAGGTGACCCCCTCCTGGACTGTGTACCCGCTCGCCTGTCATCGGTTGCTTCCATGGCTCCGGGTGACGTTTGCCATGGTCCCCCATGCAGCCTGGCCGGGCTCGGACCAGTGGCCTTGGAGTACCGCTTTTGCCACTGGCCCGGTGGGTCGGGTGGGTCGCCCCAGTGCGTCCAACCTACGGGGTATTGGTTCTTTCCTGTCCCTCGGCCACCCTACGTGTGTGCAGTGTCCTTGGCCGCTTGGCTCCTGTTCACCGGTGTGCCCGCGCGGTTTGTTGTGTCGCGTCTGCGGTGTCCTGGGCCACTTGGCTTCTGTTCACCGCTGTGCTCGCTCGGTGTGTTGTGTTGCGTCTGCGGTGTCCTGGGCCACTTGGCTCCCGTTCACCGGTGTGCGCGCTGTGTGCGGTGTGCGTGTGCCATGGGTGGTTGTGTCCCTCTTCCTCCCCCCCTAATTTTCTTTTTTTTTTGATGGAAAAAAAAGAAAAACAGGGGCGCGCGTACACTGTAGGCATAGGCACGGGCAGCTGGTGCGGCGGTGCAATAGTGTTGTGTCCTCTGGCGTGTGTCGTCGGTGCTGTGGCGGCGGTCGCGCCCCAGGGGTGCGGCTCGCGCGTCCTGATGTACACGGGCTTGGGCAAGGGTGGGTTTGGTGAGGTGTCTCTTTGCTTCTGGAGGTGGCTGGTTAGGCGGCTGTGTGGGCTGTGGGTGTGGGCTGTGGTTACGTTGTTCCCTCGGCGGGCCTGGTTAGGAGTCATGGGTTAGCGGTTTCGGGGTGTGGCTTGGGTTTGATTTGTGTTTGGGTTTTGGCTCGGTTAGGCGGTTGCGACGGTAGCGGGCCTGGGTTCGGTGCCTTTCGGCGTAGTGGTGCCCGTTGTCGGGTGTGTTGGCGTCCTTCGGTGTCCGGTTCGTTTGGTGACTTCTGGGCGGGGCCTGGCGTGGCGCCCCGTGGTGATGGTTTGCTGGGTAACGGGGTTAGGTGGCGGCAGCGCTGGCCGGGGGGTCAGGCGCGTCGTGTTGTGTGGTGCGCAGGGCTCCTGGGGTGCTGTGGGTGCCGCCGGTGTTGGTGCGCCGACGCTTGTGAGGTGGTGAGGGGGTTTGTTTGTGCGGGGCTGGGCTTTGGGTGATGTCCCACAGGCGGATGCCGTCTCGCTGTGTCTCCTGGAGGGTCTCCCGCAGGCGCCTGATGACATACGGGTGGTCCTGGGGCGCGGGGAGGTTGCGGGGGTGGACTCCCAGGGAGTAGAGCGCATCGGCCAGCATGGCTTCCCATGCGGCCTGCGGCATCCAGCCCTCCGCCGGCCGGAGGCCGCATTTCTCCACCAACCCCTTGCGGGGCCGATGGATGAGGCCCTCGAGGGAGGGCTCTCCCCAGGCCCACTTTCGCAGCTCCCAGAGCTGCGTGTGGGTCCAGCGCTGCCACCACTGTTTCTGGGCGGGCCTGCAGTCTTGGGCGGAGGAGTGGGCGTGGGTGGGTGTGACGGGGTCGTGGGGACCGGTGGCGGTGGCAGGCCTCGGGGATTCCTCGTAGTCCTGTTCCGTGGGGGTGCGCGGGGGGTGGGGGCGCGCGCGGATGTGGAACCGCGGGTGTGCGCGCACGGTCTCCGCCTCGGGGTTGGGCGGGGACTCGCGGCGGCGGCGGTAGTGGGGCATGCGCTGTATGTGGGCTGTCATCGAGGGTTGGTAGGGGGGCGGGGACGCTGCTGGCGGACCCTGGCGTCGTTCTGGCCTGGTCGGGGGCGGTCTGTGGGCCTCGGGTGCGGGCTTTGAGAGGTGGCGGGACGAGGTGCGTCGTGCTTCGGCCGCGGCGCGCTCCGCTATGGAGGTGGTGGCGGCGGCGTCGGTGACGGTGGGGGGGCGCCGTGCTGGGCGCTGCTGCCTCCGGGCCTGGGACGGCTGGGGCCGAATGTCATAGAGGCCGTCCTCGGGGGGCCGGCCCCGCGCTGCCGTCGTGGCGCCGGGTTCGGACTTGGGTTCGGGCTTGGCTGCGGGTTGCGGTCGTGGCGCGCTGACGGGTTTGGGTGGCTGTTTGGCGGCGGTCTTGGGTTTCGGCTGGGTCGCGGGTGTGGGCCTCGTCGGGGCGTGGGCCTTGGTGGCGGCGGGGTTGCTCGCGGTGGGGGCGGGTTTGGGGGCCCGTTTGGGAGGTGTCCCCCGCGGCCTCGGGGGTGGAGTGCTGGATGAGGACGTGGTGGTGGTGGTGGATGAGGTGGTCGTGGTGGCGGAGGTTGTGGAGTCGGAGGCGGAAGAGAGGGCTGTGGGAGACAGCAGAGGGTCCTGGGCTTCGGGGGCGGGCGTATTATGCTCGGTCCTGCAAGTAGCGAGAACGAGGGTGCGGGTTCGGGCACCGGGGGTGTGCGCGCGTTTTCCCTGGTGATCCGTGCGTGCTGGTGCTGGTGTGGCGGCGTTGTCTCGGCTGCGCGGGCACGTGGGTTACCCGGGGGGTGGCCATATCTGCTCCAGGACGTGCGGGTGTGTTTGCTGGAGGTAGTCGAGCGTGCGGAAGAAGCATCGCTGGATGCCGGGCATGTCCTCCTCTGTGAGGTGGGGGTAGTTTTGGGTGGGGGTGTCTGGGCCCGGCCACAGCAGCGCCATGAGGCGGGCTGCCACCATGTATGGGCAGAGCTGTAGGGTGGTGGGGCGTGGGGGGGTGGGTCCCCTGCGGTTTGAGGGGGCTTCCCTCTGCTGGGGGCTCTGGAGTGCCCACCACAAGAGGGCCCCCACCCGTACCGGGACCTGTCGGGGGGTTTCTCGAGGCACCTGCAAGACGCTCTCCTCCCACCGTGGATCATCGGGCGCGGCTCCATGACCGCATGGGGGGCAAGCATAGTGGGTGAGGAGTGGGCGCGCGAGTGGGGCCGGTGGTGCGCTGCCACGCGCGCCCCGGTGACCCCTGCGCAACGATACGCCGCCATCCCGCTCGAGGGGTGGGGGCCGCACACCCGGCCGAGACCCACCATGATCCGCGGGGCGGGACCTGACCACCCGTGGGACGCGGCGATGGAGGAATGGCAGCAAACGGCCCCGGGGCCGCAAACAGGATCGACTTGAGACGTCTCCTCACTCGTCAGGACGCCCGTCCCCCCCGCATCGTCCTTCACGATGCCAACCTGCTCCGGGCTACGGAGATACGCAAATGGGGGCACGGCACGGCCACCGTCCGATGGCACCCCCCGGAGGACGGGGTCGCCCGGCTCGCCGTGGCGCACTTCAAAAACTGGGGGGCCGGTATACAACGACGCCCTGTCCCGGCTGGGCGACACACAGGGGCGCTTATTCCTCATGCTCCCCACCAACCTTGCACCCGCGCTGCGCCAGGAGCTGGACGGCTGCGACGGGCTGCGAGTAGGTTCGGAGGCAGCTGCGGACGGCAACCTACTGGCCCTCCTCCACCGGGACGCCGCAGACGGCTGCCGGTCGGATATGCTGGTACCCCTACTCACCGAGCGCCACGTGTATATGGCAACCCCTCCCCAGGGGCAGCCCCGCCCGGCGTCGGACGACCTCATCGCCGCCTTCGAAGACCACAGGCGTCTCCCTGACGACACGTGGCGAGAGGTCTAGCGGAAGACGCACGGCAGGGACTACCGGTGCCGCGTCCGCGTCTGCCTGCTGGAGGTCCGGGACCCCCTCTGGCAGAGGCCGGCCGACCCCTGGCTCCGCCATCTCGAACCTTGGTCGCTGCCCTCTCACCTCCCACAAACCTGCCGACTCTGCGGGGAATGCGACACGGTGTCCTCCGGTGCGCCGACAGGCGCCAACAGGTGCGCGCGGTGCACCCAGGTGGCCGCGTGCCCCTGGCCCCAACCTCCCGCCGGCCCCCGCAGACGCAACCAGGAGCAGGCCTTGCACCGGCGCATCGAGGGGGCACACGCCCCCTCACACGAACGCGCGGGCCCCGCGCGCGCTGCCCTCCTGTGGATCCGCGTGCACCTGCGGGACCCCACGTCCGTTGCGCACCTGTTGCAGAGCCCGCAGTACCATGCCACGCCGACGGGGGGATGGGCCAGGGCCCGCCGCCAAGCGCAGAAGGCGACTGTCCGGGGCCTGGTAGCAGACGCGGTGGCAAAGGCGCATGAGCCGCACGTCACCGCGCAACGTGACCCGACGGGCAGTGCGAGGGCTTTCCTCAAGGAGACCGCCCTCCCGGCCGTCCTCACCCTGAACGAAGCAGGGGCCCCTACGCTACTCCCGGAGATGCACCGGATCGTGAACGCCGTCCAGCCAGGGCTCATCAGCCCGGAGGGGGCCCCATACGGGCACTGGATGGAGTGGCGCGAGTCCAACCGGTCGCGCCGGCCCCTGTCCATGGCGGACACCCTGCGGCTGACGGGAGCGGGGTCTGCCATGTCCCTCCGCAGCAGCGCCCCAGCCCTGCTGCACGCCCTAAGGACGCGCTACCCCGGGGACACGGCCCCGTGCCTGAACCAGGCGCCGGCCACATACCCGGGGGAAGTGTCCGAGCTGGATGCGGCGCTTGACCTTCTACACCCGCCGGACGAGGACCTGGAGCTGGGCGGAATCACGGTGTTGGCGGAAGGCGCGGACGAGGCGCCCGCGCGCCCCCGGCCGACCAACCCGGTATACCACGGCACCAGGCCGACCCCCCTGTACACCGTCGTGTGCGAGGCGTTCCCCAGGGAGCCTACCTGGTGCCCCGCCCTCCCGCTGGCGACGCACGCGCCGCGCGCCTGGGTCGATGCAGACCTGTCCTGCCCCCTCTCCAGGACCAGGGGTGCCCACCACAGGGGGCACGTCCTCTGGCAAGAGCGCCCGGGCACCCCCCTGCTCCTCCTCGTCGTCGCGACCCGCGGGGACCCGGAACAGGTCCTGGGAATCACCCCCACCCACGTCTACAGGGCAGCACCCGTACCCCGCCCCCCCCTCCGGGCGCCCGCGGCGCGGGACGGGGTACACACCTTTCTGCGAACACAGGAGGTCACCGCCGTTACGGGGGTCCACCTAGTGCGGCTCCCCCTGGCACCAGCCGACAACCCCCGGGGGCCCAGGGCACGGAGCCCCACCCCAGACTGGGAGCGGTGGCGCCACGCATGGACCGCGTGGCTCCCCCGCCTCCCCTCCCAATGCGGATGGATGGCCAGCGGCCCATGCCCGCACGGGGCTGACGCCACAGCCGGCCCCCCACCCCCTCCCCCCCTCCCCCCCGGGGAACACTGCACAGCACTGCCCACGGCACGACACTGATGCATCGGGAGGTAGTGAGAAGAACGCACCTGCCACCACGCATGCCTACCAGGATAACAGTGATGTCAGACTCCGATGGCTCCCCCCAGCGGGACGTCCGCCACCACCGCCGGTCCTGCTCCCGCTCCTCCGTCTCCCCGGATTGCGCGGGGGAGACCCCCGCGGAGCGCTAGGAGCTGAGGCTGGTGGAGGCGGCGGTGCCGGTTGGGCCGCCGGCTGGACAGCCCCGGGCGACCTCCGCCGACACCGGGCCGTCAACTCAGGAGCCTGAACCGGCCGAGGTGACCGCCCCCGCCGCCCAAGCAGCAAGCCCTGCCGCCCCGCCCCGGGAGGGGGCCCCAGAAGCGCGGGGGGCAGAGACCGCAGCCCCTGCAAGCCACTCCGCGGCCCCGACCGCGGCCCCCGGCACGCCGCTGACACGGGGGGTAGCCCCGGCGCAGGAACCGAGCGCATCGCCGAGGGCTGCCGGAGCCGTAGAGGAGAGCAGGGAGGGTGCGCGAGGGGTTGCAACCGCGGCCCCAGCAAGCCGCGCCACAGGCCTCAGCCTGCCACGCCGCGGCCGCCCAGCACGCCACAAAGGCAGGGAACGGACCCCGCACGGGCCACGGGCGCCCCGCCGGCGGCCGCCGCAGCAGCAGCAGTGGGCAGGGAGGGCGCGAAGTACCGCGCCAACACCAACCCCACCCACACCCACACCAGCCCATCCAAGCCGCTCTGCCCCAAGCCCTGCCCCCCGGGGCGGACGCGGCACGTCCGCCCCCCGGCGCGTGAGTGTTCACCGCCGGGCATCACGCTGCCGCAGCTGCAGAGGCAGCGGAACGCCCGGCACGTGATCCAGGAAGGGGGGGACGGCGCGCAGGCAGGGCTACGTGCCAGCCACGGGAGCGCGGAGCGGGAGACAGGAGGCGACAGGGGAAGTGCCCAGGGGCACGCGCAGGGAGCGGGCCAGGGGTCACGCGGCAAGGAGCCAGGGCGCAAACACGGACGGGGCACCGAGGCCAGAGGCAGCGAAGGCAGACAGAGCGCGGGCAGCGGACTGCGCGACACAGGGCAGGGAGCCGGTAAGGGGCCAGGGCACAGGAAGGGCGCGCAGGGGCGCGGGCACGGCGCCCAGGTGCATGGAGCGGAGCGAGGGACGGTAGGCGAGCGCGGGCACAGCCAAGGGCATGGGCACGGGCACGGGACGGGCACGGGCGCCGGCAGTGCAGGCCAGGGCGTGGGAGACAGGGGGCGGGACCCAGGGCACGGGCAGGGGGACAGAGGCGTGGGAGCCGGAAGGGGACCCAAGGGCAAGGGCAAGGGCGCCCTGGGCCCCCAGGGACAGGCAGGACGGGGCATTGGAGCCCAAGGGGGAGGGCTGAGCGAAGGGAGGGGGGCGGGGGGCGGGGCGCCCCCACAGCCGGACGTGCAGCTGCTGAGGTGCATCCCCCCCTTGCATCCAACAAATGCTGGCGCACCACACCCTCCACCACCACCACCACCACGCCCACCTCTACAACATCGACCCTGACGCCGGAGAACTCATCTCCCCCCAACCCCCACGACCCCAGCACCAGCCAGCCCCCCCCGCGCCGAGGGCGAAGCCGGCGCGGATGGCCTCGGCGGGGAGGTGGCGGGGCGCGGCGCCGGCGCCGCAGGCACAGGGGCCGCAGGGGGAGCCGGCGCGAGGAGCAGGGGGGGCCCGGCCCTGGGACCGGGACTGGGGCACGGTTCCGGACATTCTGGGGGATCAGGCCCTCCTCCTGATGGTGGAGGTGTACGGGTGGTTGAGCTGGGCCTGCTCAGGGACCACCAGGGGGATGAAGAACCGGCCTTTCGATGCCGTGCTCCTCCGGAGGGACGGGGGAAACCGGGAGGTACCCCCAGGGGGGTGGGCAGCCCCAGAGGACCACGAGAGGGGCCTCAGGTCAGTGATCCGGGCGGCGTGGCCCGACAGGGAGCCGACCTGGCCGGCCTTCCTGGAAAGGGGGGGCGGTGCTCCGCATCACGGATGCGGACGGCAACAACTGGCTCCCCCGGGCTTTGCGCAACGCCCTCACCTACTGGCGCCACCGCCGGCGAGACCCGCCACCGCCACAGCCCCAGCCCCCGCACAAGCGGCGGCGCAGGTGACGGCCCAGACGGTGGACGCGAGAGAGTGGGGGGGGGACAGTGCCGTGGGACGCCGCCCCCGGTGGAGCCGGGCCCCCCGACCCACGCCCCCCCCACGATACGGTGTGACGGAGGAGCGCGCGCCACCTCCCGTGGGAGGGAGGGCGGAGACAACGAGCGCCGGGGGGAGCCCACTTCCCCTGCAGCCCACTAACCGCTGACGGCTGACCCTCACGGCCGCCCCCGGCCGGCCAGCGCCGGGCGGCGACAGCGGAGGGGGCAGGGGACCCCAGCGAGGGCCTGCACGAGGGTTTGGCTCTCGCAAGGTAGAGGGGGGCGGGGGAAGAGTGCGACCCCCCAGCCGACGGCTGGCTCCCGGGGCCGGAACCGCCAGGTTGCCCCCCCGCGGCCGTCAGGGGGCGGCGCCAGGGGACCAGAGAGCCCCCTCCTCTCCCTGCCCCCTCCCCCTCAGGCCGGAGAGCGGACGGAGGCAGGCTGAAGAGACAGCGGCCCCGCACCCCCCCCCGGAGAGGCCGCTGCACCCGGGCTGTGGGAGCACCGCGGCCGCGGCAAGCGCCCCCGGTGAACCGCCCGCACGCCCCGCCCTGCCCGCTGCCGGCGCTGCCTGCGCGCGCCAGAGACAACAGATGGCAGGCCGACACCCGACGGGGCGGAGGGCGGCAGAGCGACCCCCCCATCCCCCCCCCCCCGCTCCCCCCCCGGCTTGAGGGCCGCAGGAGCGCCGACCCTCCGCCCCCTCCCGAGCCGAGGGGACGGCCCCCCTCCCCCAGGAGAGACCGCGACGCGGGGGGGGGGGACGTAGCCGGACCTGCACACCGCGCGCCCCAGCGCCCCCAGGCCACATGCTCCCGCGGGGGTTGCCGCCGACGGGCGAGCCCGCACCAGCGTGCGGGGGCGGCGCGCGGACCAAGCCCGGGGTCGGCACGCGGCGGCGCACCAGAACAGTATGGGGGCCGCGACCCCCATGACCCCCCCATGACCATTGCCCACTCGGGGAGGGCAGAGGGAGGGTTCAGGTCTGAAGGGGTCCCCAGGGGAGCGGTCCACGGGCCGCCCCTCATCCCCCACCCCCCCCGCCCGGTAGGCCGCACCCGGTGCGGGGGCGGCCCCTCGACCCCGACTGAACGCGCACGCCCGGGGGGAATGCGCCTGCGACGAGAGGGGGGCCAGGGTAGGGAACCGCGGGCTGCTCCTCAGAGGGGGAACAGGGAGGCCGCGGCGCGACCCCCCCCCACCACCCCCCCCGCCGGCCCGCAAGCCGCGGGGGCACCGGCCCCACCCCCCCGAGGCAGAGGGGATGGTCCCCCCTCCCCCTCCAGGACTGCGACGCCTGAGAGGGGGGCCAGAGCACGGCCCGCCCCCCCGCCCCAGCCGCCGGCTGCCACAGGGACTGCGGGGAACTAGCGAACCCGCGCCAACGCGCCAGGACGCCACACAGACCGCGCCTAGAGAAGGCGGGCGAGCAGGAACCGGAGCGGTATGGGGGCCACGCCCCCCATGACCAGAACAACGCCAGTGACACCCGCTTTATTGCCTGCCCAGGGAAGGCAGAGGGACGGAACGAGGCAGAGCGACCCCCCGCCCTACTGGCCCCCCTGACCGCACAAACTGGGGGCGCAGCACACAGGCTGCCCCCCCCCCCCCCCACCCCGCCCCCCGGCACAAGAACACCCCGGACCTGCCGCACGGGGGGCGCACAACCCCAAGCTAGGTAGGGGGGAGCCGGGACCGGGCCGCCCCCCCCCCAAGCACGCCAGACGGAGCACGGGACCGGGGCAGGACATGCGGAGGAGCACAGACCGCGTGGACCGGCCCTACCAGCGCCCAGCGCCAGGACCGCGCGAGGTGCGCACGCCACACCACCCAGGGGGGAGGGGAGCGGACGCCGCGGGAGCGCGAGCGCATACACACGCAAAGGGCACGCGGGGACCACCAGAAGGGCAACCGGACCGAGCTCGCGGAATGCACAGACCGCGTGGATCGGCGTACCAGCGAGCCAGGGGAAGGGACACCCGCACTGGACAGCCCGCCACACACAGCGCGGGACACGCGGGGCGGGAAGGGGGAATTGGGAGAGACACAACACCAGGTTCCGGCCCGAGCCCCCCTGAACCGGCCGCGACCGCTGCGCAGACACGGACGGGGCACTGCACCCGCCAAGGCAGTAGTGGCGCGCTGCGCCACGCCCCAACCCCTAGGCTAGGCAGCCACCGCGCCAGCCCATTGCGGTTCCACTGGCGACAAGCCAGTAGCAAGGGCCCGGCAGCGCCAGCGCCCCGGGCAACCACGCATTAGGGGGGCAACGCGGTGGGTAAGCGCCCGCAGCCACGGCTGCAAATTGATGCACTGACCGGAGAGTGGCGAAACGGGGAAGCCGGGGAGATACGGGGCTCCGAGCCCTGTGAACCCGGCGGACTCCGCCACCAGGCAGGGGGTCCGTCTTGGAGGGCCCCCCACTAGGACCCGGTGGGGGGGATATCACCTGGCCCGACCAGGTGGCCCCCCGGGGGCGAAAGGCGTCTAGTACCCGCAAAATCAAACCTCAAACCTCAAACCACTTTGCATGTTCCCAAATTCGATCGCCCTTTCTACCTTAGGACTGATGCTAGTAAGTATGCGGTTGGGGCAGTGTTAGAACAGCAAGTTTTAGAAACTGGGGCTCATTATCCGCTTGCATTCTGGTCGAGGAAGCTTTCTCCCAGACAAATGCAGTGGTCCCCCGTGAGCAGGAGACCTACGCCGTCATTTGTGGATAGGCACAAACAAAGTTGAAATTCTGACGGATCATCGATCTCTTGAGTATTGGTCGACAGAACATGTCAACACGGTGTCAGGTCCTGCCGGACGGCGTGCTAGATGGCACGAGGTTTTGAGTCTTTTCGATCTTCATGTGGCTTACCTTCCAGGCAAGTACAACACTGTCGCTGACGCCTTAAGCAGATTGGCATATCCTGCTTCCGGAGCGTGCCTGTCGACGAACATCCATGGGACTGAACAAGACCGTGGGTTAGTAATTGAGTGGGATGCTGAGGAAAGGCAGTTGATTAAGCTCCACTGTTTACAGTGTTCAGTCCGGCAGGGTCGATTGCTCTGCCACGATATCACAGTGGAGGATCATCCCCCACATTCCCATGTCCAATGCTGTGCAGTGCGTGTTGACACCCTTAAAGTAGTTAAACCTGGAGAATCCACCCCCCAGTTCGTTAAACGACAAAATCCTGTGGTGCAGTTCAGATGTGTCCATCCATTGGGTCGAAAACTTGTGGCACCTGCCCAGGCGATCCCCAAGGACTCCCTGCTCACCAAGGATGGGTCGAGAGAATATAAATCTGATAATATGTTTCAAGAAATCTACGAACATTTGACGTCAAAGTCAGCATTCCAGGGCGGAATTTATTCCGAATATTTTTTCGACTACGGAACACTGCGGATCAATGGGAAACTGCGCGTGCCTGACAGATTGGCGTCCAGAGTTGTCAACTGGTGGCACAAATGGGGTACTTCTCACTGTCATGGCGTAAAACTCTGGAAATCCATTGAACATCGTCTCTTGGGAGCTCGATTGCACACCCACTGCACGAAAGTCGCCTCATCATGTGCCCAATGTGCAGTTGCGGTGCCTGCTACGGCCAAGCCTAAGGGCTATCGGAGGCCGCATCCCGTACCCGAGCGACTCTTTGACCGAGTCACCTGTGATTTCTTCTACCTCGGTGACCTGGATGGAGAGGAATGCCATTGGACCAACAAAAAAAATCAATGGTGTGTTATTAATTCAATGTAGACACTCAGGGTACATTCATGTCTTGCCTTGCAACGTGAATGCCATGACTGGCAAGGCTGCCGCCAAATGGTGTGCGCAGACATGGATGGGGTACTGGGATGTTCCCTCTGAGATTTTAACTGGTTCAGGTAGTGCATATATTTCTGAGTGGTGGAAAACCCTTTGTGCTCGGTTGGGAATCCATCATCGTCGATGTGAGGTCCACCAGCACAGGGCATTGCCGGCCGAACAAGCAGGAAAAACCATAATTAATATGTTGCGAAAGGAACTCGCCAGTGACAAGGATGTCGATTGGCTTGAGATCCTTTTCGCCATGCTCCGCCGGTACCACAACACAGAGTTGTATCACAGGTACTCACCGAATCAGCTTGTTTTCGGTCGAAACAAGTGCTGGCTGAACCTCACGTACGATAATCCACGGGAATGTAGGGATGCATCAGCATTTTTCCGACGAGATTCAGGCTGGGGAAAAGGAGGCCAAGCGACTTGTTGACAAATTTCGGGCAGATTGGTTGAGCATTGCCAACCAGGGCAGAAAAAAACCACAAGATCTCGAAGAGAGAGACCGTGTTTGCCTCCGCAAGAGCGAAACTACCGAGGAGGGAGACTCCAAGCTTCTCCCCCTGTGGAAAGGTCCCTTTGAATTCGTTTCTCGAGTCAGGGAGAACAGTTTTAAGGTGCGTGTAGATGTGAATGGGCAGTTGGAGTTGAGCTGATACAGGCTTAAGCCTGAGATTCCGAGTCCAAAGGGCAGGGTCAAACCCCTCTTCTGGACCTCCAAATGGCTTTTTGAACGCAGGCTTGAAGGTGGTACTTACAAGGTAGAACCCCTTGTCGACCATTCTGAGGATGATGAGGGTAACTGGCGGTTTCCTGTCACGTCCAAGGGTTTTCCTGAGTCTGAAAATAGTTGGGAACCTCCCCCTTCCTTTGTACATGGTTACACCACAGGTTTCAGAAATTACCTGCGAGCTCATTCTGACATTCTGGTCCTATTTACTGACTGTCTGAGCACGCCAGACCGTGTAGTTGAAAAGGACGGAGCAAAGGCCGTTGTGGTGGACGGAGATCCAGGTCCTCCGCCACAGATTCGAGCACATTCTGCACGAAATCCGGCACCTCAAGGTGCCGAGCGACCAGAAGCACCACGCCCCCCTCCAAAAAGTGCACATGAGGGCAATGAGGGGCGTCTGGTGCGTGAACGAAGACAACCAGACCGGTTCTGCGGTGGCGGCAAGCCTGCAGCGTTGAGCCAGGTGGTTGTTCGTCCACATTCCGAGACATTCTGAGCTCATTTTTGTACATTACTCACTCACATCCGTTTCATCGAATTCTGATCCAAATTTCAAATTCCTGGTACATCAGGCCCAATTACGTCCCATTTGGGTTGACTGTGGGGCTACACAGTACACCAGGTGTGTTGTAGTCTCGAGGCAAGCTTTTGCGTATTTTTCAGGTTCAATTCGGAGGTGTTACTGGTGAACGGATGACTTTGGCCACATGAGTGAGAAAATCGGCCTACATTGGACTTGTGCGACTGAAGCCGCAATGTGTTGCTGGCGAAGGTGCAAGAATTGTCCTGGCCCTTAAAAGTCCAGTTCAAGCCGGACAGGCGAAGATCTGAGCTGATTACTAGAAGTTGGAGGTTTCATGTACCAATCTGGTAACCGATGAGAGGTTTGAACTTCGTTCGCCATTCATCGGCATACAGCTCGTCAGTCAAATTGGGCAGTGCACTTGGTTCCCGGCCCGTGGTCGTAGGTTCGAGACCCGGAACAGTCAGTCGATAGATGTGCACTCTCAGCCCTGCGGCTTCGTCAGTGGAGGGATTGAAGTGGTCGGCGTATCATCAACACTGCTCCCTTCGGGCACGGTTACGTGTCACAGAGATTCCATTCTCGGTGTACCTGACGTACTCTGCGAACTCCACTTTCTCTTGAGGGAAGCACAGAGCATCTACGAATGCCTGATGCCTGATCTCCGGTAAGTCCGAAGCCGTTTGTTAAAGTTTGACTGTGCGATACTGGCATGGCCGGGGCTACTCTAGTTGGTAAATGCCTTCGTCAACGGGCCGGGGTTGTCAGTTCGAACCCCAGCGGGGTCCATTTCCCACTTCGTCTCAGGCGTGTCCATTGCGTGTGGCACCAGCCTGCCCATCCACCGCCTGCATCCGGAGCTGCATCAGCGCCATGGGGCTGTCCCTTGGAGGCAGGTGCCGGTGGTTTTACATATTTATTTGCGTCTCAGGACGGCAGAGTGCATTCAGGTTTTATTTACATTTTTCCGTCATGTACATGTACCGAGCGGTCAGCCTAAGACGGTTTTTGTACCGCCGAACACCGGATTGTACTAAGGACCTTCGTCAGTATAGTGGATGGGCATGCTGCCTCCAGAGCTAGGCGTCGTACGTTCAGCCCCTAAAGATGCTCACTCCACCAATATTCCCCGCATGGCCTAGCCAGCTCTTGAACACTCGCCTGAGTAGTTACGCCTGCGGTCTCAGGCATTGGCTGCGGAGGGAAAACAAGTGCCTGGTAAAAAGTCGCCGTGACTTTGTGGCCCGGTCGGGCCTCAGCAAGACCACCTCCAGGGGCGCCGTGCCCCGTATATCCGCACCTCGGGCGTTGCGGGGCGTCGCGGGTAGCAGCTCCTCGGCGATGGCGCCGGCCCTGGGCCGCTGCCTCGTCTTTTTCCTATTTTCCCCTCTTCCAAAGGGGACCGAACTGACTCTCACGCCGCTGCAGCTGCGTGCTCAATCCGCTAGACCAGGAACGGAGAGCACTTGTTTTAGAGTGTCATTCGTGAGGGGATCTTGATCATTCGCCCCTCATTCCTTCCGATTTTGCGTGGTGCCCCTCCGGTTATCTACTGGAGCTCAAGAAGGTTACTGGTATGTCTGGTGTAGTGCTGTAATGTGTGGGAATGTCAGCGCAAGGCTTTCACAAGAACAGACTAGGGGTAATCTGAACTGTGGAACTGGAATTCTTGAATTTCTATCACCAGCCGATGATGTAATGTAGATAAATGTCAGGTTGCACAGCCGCTTACTCTCAACAGGAAACCCCTGTAGTCTGGTAGTGTTCCGAACACAACCAGAAACTTACTTTTGAGCTTCATTCTGCTGCCCGTTGACTTCATTCCAGCTTCATCTGTGGAGATTCCTCCAATTTTGTCTTGATTTGAGAGCATCCTACTGACTTGTTTCCTCCATTTCGCTAAACCGCGACGTCAGTTCTCTTAGGGAACTTTATATATAGCTTCTACGGACTTCAGGCAGACACTTCTGAAGTCTGGTGGCACAGGCGAAAATTGCTTTGTCAGAAAAGTGAGCCTCATTTGCGAATTCAGCTTCTAAATCAGTCGAATTGTTCAGATTGTGGTCTGAAGGCAAGAGATTGACCTAGTTATCCTTCGAAAACACCACCGCCACTGTAAATACGGCTATATATGGTGTGTTGCAGCTTGTGGCCCCCAGACTATCGCCTTCAGTGAACCTCCGGCAGGGTCTGTTATGGTTTAGCTGCAGGATTTAAGATCAGCATGTTCATCATCATGAATGATTCATCATGTCAACATTTCCTTAGAATCTGTTAGATGCTCGCTTTGTGAGATATACACTCGCCTACCCAAAGTGAACTGACTTTTGTTTACTGCTGTGGTGCTGGTTAGCACACTCTCCGTTTCCTCACTACTGCTGATTTCAGCTGATTCCAGCCCCAATCCTGTACGTCCTGCATTCCAGGAAATTGTGGTGTCAGTTTGTTGTATTTCTGTAGGATCTAGTGACGGCTTCGTCCAATTGCCCTGCCGCGGACCTAGGCAGGACACCTTGTAGTGAATATATACTATCTCTGTTAACAGCTGCTCTCTGTGTCTGATTTTAATCCTTAATCCAAGCCCAATGTCAATTGTCTCGGCTCTTGCCAATTCTGTATACATTTTGGCCATCTGGAGCACATGCTGTCGGTTCAAAAAGAAAGAAGCGGGAATAACACGATGTAGAGTACGTGGAGGACACCGTAGCGTGCCAGCAAGAGCAACAACCGCTCAGAACAGGCCATTTGTCTAGGATCCCCCTGCATTTCATGTGTTGATTTGTCTGATTTTGCTGAAATGCACCTCATTTTCGACCAGGACACGGTTGGGTATCCTTTTGTGATACATTTACGTGTCTTTTGACCTAATTTCGTTTCCTTTGGTTGTTTTCCATGTCTCATTCTTGTACATTCTGGTGTCATTTACCCTGATTCAGTCTCAATCCATTGGATTGTGAGCAGATCTGGACAGATTTTGCTGCTAAGGGGCACGTTTTTTGGCTTTTCGCCACACTCACACCTTTGTCGACCCGGTAACAGACCCCAGTGTGTTTCTGGAGGGGGAGTGTAAGTGCGGCTACTTTCAATCCGCGCAGATCTGAGGTCAATTCAGGTCAATGCACCCCCATTCAGTCAGATTTCCATACATTTACATATTGGGGGGCTCCCAAATTTTTACCCGAACAGTTCCTGTATATCATGGACACGCCGGATTCAATTCTAGTGTCTGTTGCTGCTGGGATCGTCGCGTTCCAATGATTTGATGGAATCGCTGGCGCGCGTGCGCAAATCAAATCAGCCAAATATTTTTTCACAATCGGATTTCTTATAACTTATACAGGAAGAATAATCCGGAATTATATGTATCATATTATCCGCCTACATTTTCTTGTAGACGGGGATTTTTTGCCAGTTCATATCTTCATCTTCATTGTCTTCACTGTCGTGCCTGTACCTCATGGACCCCAAAGGCAAGGCCTCAGCACCGACCCCTCCATACCACTGGGACGCACAGAAGGGATACCTGCCCTCTGTTCCCTTTCCCCATGCCGGCCCTGAGCCCTCCGGCCAGGCTCCGCGGAGCTTTCTCAAAGAGAAAAACTTAGAGGTTCGTGTTATCCTTATCTTCCTGGCGATCAGCGCCTCCTCCTCGTCCACCTTCGCTCTTGTCTTGGCCTTTCCCACGGCTTTTCGACTTGCCTTTGCCAGAGTCGTTCTTGTCCTTGCCACCGCCCTTGCCAAAGCACTTGCCAGAGCCCTTGCCAGGATCCCCGCCCTTGAGCTGCGCCGACAGGCGTTGCTTGTGGTAGTACTCATCCTCATAGTCCTTGCGCTTCCCACAAAAGGCACGGGTGATAGTACACCTGTAATGATCCGGCATCTTAGGCTTGCTGCCCGTGTTTGTCTCCTGCTTCTTCCCCTGGACCACGAAGCAATCGCACTGATCGCAGTCGGGGGCGTGCTGCAGGTGATCATGCTCGTCTCTGGCGTCACACCAGAAGAGCTCCTGGACGTTGCCCATGATACTGGCGTGCTTCAGGGTAGTCCCGTGACCAAGTCTGCGTCCCTGGTACCCTTTGCCATGGCTCCCTGAGCCTCCTCCTCCAGGACGGTAGGCATCCAGATGCTGGTCGCTTTCCTTCTCCAGCGCCAGCTCCAGGAGCAGCACAGCAAGTCCTCGTAGGTGAAGGTCCTTGCCTTCCTCTCAGCCGTGGCTCGGCATTCATCCCACACGGAGGTAGGGATCTTCGCCACGAGCCAGAACAGCAGCTCATCGGTGCCGTAAGACCCTGGGGTCAGCCGCCCCACCCAGTGGTCCAGGTCCGCAACCACCTCTGTGATGCGGGCCGCCTTGGGGTTGCTGGGTAGCATTCCCAGGTTCTGCACCTCCGTCCTGATGGAGAGGTCCGTCTCTTCGGAGGGGTGCTGCCTCTCCGGGGCCACCGGAGCCTCGGCGAAGGTGGTGGACTTCGTCACTATCTGTTTTACCTGCTTTTCTAGGTATTTGTCTTGCAATATTGCAAGAGCAGATCGCATTTGACCCTGCCCGCAACATGGGTCTGGCCAGTCATCCTCAGGAAGCGCCCTAAATTCTCAGCCAACCCAGATAGGTCCTTCCCCGTGATCTCTGGTAGGTTGACCACGATCTTCGAAGTGGCAACCGCTTTGGCATCCTGAGAACGATGACGTCCGCTCTTCTTCTTCTTCTTCTTCTTCTTTTCCCTCGTATAGTCGGGGTCCTCAGGGTCATCATCGTCTGAAGGGAAGGGTGACGTAAGGGAAGGCGGCTCATCGTCGGAGGGGTCGCTGCCTAGGTCACTGGAGCCGTAAGGCTCAACGTCGATCATAGCCCTCAAGGCCGTAAGTCTGAGATGGTCCAGCTCTGCTACCGTGGAGTTAGCCACGTGGCTGTATGGCGGCTGGGCGGTCCTCGGTACAAAGGGGCTCCTCAGCACCACTGCAGGCGTAGGCATAGGCCGGCTCCTCACTCCTCCAAGCGTGTGGCTCAGCCAAGCAACCAGGTGGTTAGCCTGCAGGCGATAGGGAGAGGCTCCCAGGGTCGTAGGTGACCCTTGGGGCACCATCAGGGGCTCTAGCTTCTCCCTGATCTCTTCCGTAATGTCCCCAACCAGGTCCTTAGTCGCTCCATGTAGGGCTTCCCCCAGTTCAGACCTGGTCAGGGAACGGTTGGACGATCCCCTCGATCCCCTACTCTTGCTCCTGCACTACTGAGGGCCTCCCCTTAGCCCACTCAGGGTTGCATACCAAGGTGCTGGCATAGGGTAGCCAGGCTCATACGCTGCATACCCAGGAACATCAGCCATGTAGGCTTCCGTAGCGGGTAGTGGATGGTAATGGTGATAATCCGCCGCATACCAGCGGGGCGCAGAACTGGAGGCCACTGGCTCACTGGCAGTAGTTGCCTCTGGAAACGCAGTGGTTGATGGGTCCACACCATAGGCAGGGTAGGTAGGCATGCCAGTAAAGCCTGTGCCCTCAGCCATAGGCGGGGTGGTTATGGGTGTGGATGTTGCAGCAGCTGGGTCTGGAGTTGGGAGTGTAGTGGTTGTAGGAGAGGATGCGTGGAGGCCGGAGGCGCTTGGTGCGCCCTCGAAGGTTCGCTCGCTCGTTGGGTCGTGCCCATGGTCCACTCCTTTGTCTGCCATGCCTTCTCCTGCATCCTTCTCTCTCTCCCTCTTTCCCTTCACAGGGTCGGTTTCCACCTCCTCGACTGAGAGGCCCCTGAAGGCCCATTGCAGTCCCTCCAGCGAATCGTCAGCCGCATCCACTGGCCCATGCAAGGGCACCGAAGGTACAGCGCCAGGTTCCCCAGGTCCAGGCATCGCAAGCGCTGGCATTGCTGGTGCCTCAGGCGCAGTCTTCACGTCGGTGTCCTCCTTAGTGTCCATACTTCTCTTCGCCCTTCTTGCTCAGGACAGTCCTCGGCACGCTGGGTGTACGGCAAGGGGCTGCTGCCGGCAAGCAGAGGCTGTCTGCCTCTGCTACCAGAAGATTTTTATGAGTCTTTCAGCTCTTCTTGTGCCTCTCCTGCTGCTTGCTGGTGGTGTAGGGTTTCTGCTGCTTGGCCTTGAAGGAGAATATGTTTTGGTGATGGAATACAACCAATACAGGATAACCCAAGCCAGAGATGAGCAAGTAGAAGTCAAACAGGATCAAAGCATGAAGGGCTGCAGTCAGAAAAGAAAAGAAAGATTTAGATAACAAAGATACCAACAATAGACTACAGCAATAGACAATCAATGCAAATTGGATCAAAATATTTTATATGTTTGACAAACACTGATTGGAAAGCTGCCCCAAGGGCTCACACTCCATATAGTGCCATCCTGAGATGTGCACTCCTTTGTTTTTGGTCCCATAGGTGCTGAGGTGGCATGGCTTGTGGCGCTGAGGTCACTGCCATGTCACATGCAATATTCCCACTTAGCTAGGCTGACTGGGAATTGAACCCAGGACCTCTCAAAAAGAGGTACCACAGCCCCCTAGGGTGCAGACCACTAGGATAGCTAAGCATTCATGAGAAAACATAGATAAATCTATAGGCTCTGCCTCAGTATGTCAGTGCCTCAGTCACTCAGGAAATGATGTTTTAGTTCACAGTGCTTGGGGATTAAGGGGTCCACACAACATCCTGGTTTAGTGTTTGGGTCTGTAGGTCAAAATGTGTTATCACCCATTTTAATTAGGCCAATACTAAGATAAGAATGCAGGATCAGTAACAGCATCTCTAATACAAGTAAAGTCTACTCTAAAGCAATGGAAAGCACTTTTTCTTACTCTCCCTCTTCATGTGTATGGCGCGTAAACTCCAGAAGAAGGGGTTCCAAGTGACCTGCCCCGCGGAGTTCTGACAGGGACGCTCCGGGGGGCCTACAGACCTGGTGTTCTGGGTACGTATCCGTCTTGGGTGACATGAATACCTGGAGTACTTGATACTATGGCCACTATATCTATTGTGGCCAAGAAAACTTTACCTTGTGGCCACCTGAAGAACATCTTGCCTATACCGCAGCCATCTGCATGGGCGATGCCCATGTGGTGCACAGTTGTGGGGACTGTGAGGTCGAAGTGCCTCTGGGTTCTAGAAGCATTGTCTATCGGTTCTACGTGATGGACACCGAGGCCTTCGTCTTTGTACTGGGTACCGACTTCTTCGTCCAGCACTCCTAGATCCTATCCCTCACCCTGTAAGCACCCTACGTCCTCCGAGTGGACCATGGTGACGGCTGGGAATCTGTACCTCTGGAGCAGTCTGAGCATACGTCTAGCTACCTGAGGGTATGCAAGACGAAGCTCTCAACCATGATGGTCGCCTCCAAAGCTGAGGACTATCAGCTCCTGGGGGATGTCCTAGACCAAGGTCTGAAGGAGTCAAGATACTCCCGGGAAGGCCTGAACGTGGAGCTATTCGCGAGCGACAAGCAACATGTCCTGGAGGTCTACTGCAGCAAGGGGAAAAATTGCTGCTATAAATTTTACTGGCCCTCTTTCGGGATGGCCTACGGGAACCCAAGATTCAGTGAATTGGGAAAGGTCCTGACCATGGTGGCCCTGGAACATTCCTGTATGGTCCTGTGCTCTCCTGATTGGGGAGTCCATGGGGGAAATGAGTACTGTTTTTGCTCTGTGGCTCCCAGCTATCCGGCTGGGGCCTCTTGGAAGGGGGGAAATGAGTACTGGCGTACTCTATTGGACAAGCTGACGCTCACCTCCATCCAGCTGCCCGATGACACTATCTACGTGCTTCTGGGCCGCAAGACGCCCATAAAGAAACACGGATGGGGAAGTATGCTAAGCGTGGTGCACGGGAGTCTAGTCCCAGTGCCCTGGGAGGATCCGGACTGTGCTATGGTCCAGGAAATTCAACGTGAGAGCAGCGGCTTCACCCTGGACGTCCTGAAAAAAAAACGACAACTCCGAGACGCTGTGGAGACTACTTCTGGGGGAGACGAGTACGTCGTGTCTGACACTGTTGCCCCCAACTCCTCCTCTCGTGTATCTAATCCTGATGTAGTCTCAGAGTGCGGGCTATCCGAGCTACCCAGCTCTATACACTCTGATGACGAGACTGAACATGACCCCTTCTTCGTGCAGACGTGCGTGGAGGAAGTGGAGAATGCCGAGTACGCTGCCCCACTGAAACCCCTACTCTCCATGAGGGGAAAGCAGCCCTTGGACGATGAGTTGGACCCCTGATCCAGGCTGAGAGAGTACGTGGACTCGAAGAGGAGATTGGTTGCAAAGACACTATGCTACGCTAGGCCTACCCGCCGCTCAGGGCCGTTGAAGCAAGGGTCTATGGGAGACGTTTCCGAACTGAAAGAGGACCTAGAACATAAGATTACCACCTGGCAGCGAGAGGTGTACTTGAAGCTCATGACAAGCGTATGGGCTGCCCATTTCAGGACCCCAGAGGAGGATGAGCTCTCAGAGGAATGCGTATGCGAACCCCCTCGAGTGTGCCTATGTTGTCACCGACCACCTGAGACTGTGGAACGAGACCTTCTTTACGCCTACCAGGGACTGAAGGATACGACCAAGGACGCTGAGCCGGTTGAGGATCACCTCCCTGCTTCTATACACCAATGGGCAGGCAATCTACCCTCTGACGAGGACATGGAGGACAATATCAAACTCTTGGACCCTAGAGTACAGAAGCTGATCAGGACCTACCTGGAGGTATTCGGAGAGCTACCCCCTCCACCTTCCTGTGACAAGCTGGTACAAATGGACCTCAAGCTGAAGCCCGTGTTTGTGGGTCAGAAGATAAGAAGGAGACCCTACCCGGCTCCTAAACAGCAGGCCGATGAGATAGAGGTACAGATACAAGAGTGTATCCACGCTGGCCTGGTCCTGGAGTACAAGGATGGGGACTACCCCCAACACTACAGACCCTGTTTCCTGGTGGCTAAGCCTGGGTCAACAGCCAAACGGCTGGTAGTGGACTATGGAGAGTTGAACAAGAAGACATTGAACCACTCAGGGTCCACTGCCAATCTGGAGTCAACCCTCCAGAAGATATCCTCGTGCCGCTACAAGACGAAAATGGACAAGCGAAGTGGATTCTGGCAAGTGGACCTGACGCCCAATGCCAAGGAAGTCCTTGCCTTCATCACCCCTCAGGGGAGGGTGTTCAAGTGGAAGGTCATGCCCTTTGGTGTGGCCAAAGCACCCGCTCTTTTCCAAGAGCTGATGAACAAGATCCCATCCGTCCTACGTAGAAGACCTGTGGTGCAAGAACTCATATCCCGGGGCGCCCAGATGGGAGCACACATCGATGATGTATGCCTGTGCACGAATACCCAAGAGGACCACCTAATCCTCTTGGGCGAGTTCTTTGCGGTCTGCCAGGAGAACCACACCAGACTCAAGCTGGAGAAGTGTGACCTCATGCAGGAGAGTATGCAGTACCTGGGGTTCGACATTGGCTATGGGTGGTGGACCCCAGCGGCCTCTAAGGAGAAACCCCTGATGGATGCTAGGGTACGACATTAGGACCCCAAGAAAGGACTGTATGATGTACGCAGTTTCATTGGGGCTCGCAACTTCTACCGCCGCAACATCAAGAATTTCACCTGAACCAGCGCCATCCTGACGGACCTCATCAAGAAGACTGCTACCCCGCGCTGGAGCCCTCAAGAACAACAAGCGTACGACGAGCTCAAGGACAAAGTGGCCAACGCTAAGTGCCTGGGTGTGCCCAGAGCACAAGGGGAGATTATCCTGGTGACTGACGCCAGCAATGTGGGCGGAGGTGGAACGTTGTTCCAGTGGCAAGCACTAGAGGAGGAGGAGTTCCACTCGGCCATTTTGCAATGGGGTACTGATGGACTCAACCGAGACGGTACTCTTAAGCAAAGCTACCCTGATGACAAATGGGTCCTGGTTCCCCTGGGTCATTGGAACTGAAAATGGAACCAGGCCCGGGGTAACTACTCTACCTATGAGCAGGAAATGCTCGCAGGTATGCTGATGCTATCCTCTCAGTCCCCAGTGTTGGGGTGTAACCCAGTGGTTTGGCCGTGCGACCAAGAACCAGTCCGCACCTTCCAGAAGGGACCCCCACCTGAGAAGGCTAAGCTCCGACGCTGATGGACCTACCTGAGCCAGCTACGGCTCTCAGTACATCATATCCAGGGCGTCAAGAACGGGTGTGTGACTACATCAGCCGCAACAACTTCAACGACATGATTGGTGCCAGGTCTGAGGAGCTAGGCAAGGAGGCGTTCAGCCGTATGGATGTACACCTGGACTTGAACATGACCATGATCAGACCTCTAGATGGACTCCGACAAGTGGAGTACCTGAAGGAGTTTGGGGATATCTCCAAACGCCTGGAGAAGCGTCTGGAACCCGTCCTGGTCAACCAGGAACAGTGGAAACCGGACAGGACCTACCTCTGGTATGAGGACCGGATAGTCGTACCTGGCGACAGAATTCGGGCGCTCCTCAAGTGGACCCATGAGTCCAGTGGTCATGTGGGGGCCAACCATACCCTGGGGCCTTCGGAGCAGTGGTTCCACTCTACGTGGACGAATGAACAGCTGCGGAAAAACCTCCAGCCTATCGCGGACAAGTGCCCGTGTCGGTCCTGTAAACCTGGGGATATCGGGGAGAGAGGTCTCTATTGGACTCTTCCTATTCCCCACTGTGCCAACAGTGTTCTCTACGTGGACTACACAGAGATGCCTAAGTTTGGGGGCTATGACTTTGCCCTAGTGGTAACCTGTGGGCTGACAAGGTTTACCAGGGTGTTCCCATGTACTAAACGGATCACCGGCGAGGAGACCATCAAGATACTCCTGGAGGAGTGGTTCTGTGTCTATGGGGCACCCAAAGAGATCAACTCAGACGAGGACGTCCGAGTACGCTCCGACACTGGCTGGTACAAGGGAGTCCTGAGGTCTCTCAATGTCCAGGTGTCGACTGGGTTCCCTATACTCATACAGGTAACCTGCTATGTGAGCGACACATTCGTGTTCTCAAGGAGAACGTGAGGATATGGTGCAAAATTGAGCGCACCAAAGACTGGGTGAGACTACTCCCCGTCATATCCTTGATGATGAACTCCCAAGAGAGTTCTGCAACCAGCTATACGCCCTATGAACTGTTCATTGGACGCCCGGCGTGGTTCCTACACGCTCCCTATCCTGAGGATTCCTACTCCACTGTGGGTAAGTGGGTGAGGGAGCAACAACACAAGGTGGACAAGGCCAAGGCTGTGCTCCAGAGAGTGGGGGAGCACCATTGGAACAACAAGAACAAGCACAGGGTGCCAGCTTCCTACCAAGAGGGAGACTTGGTGCTGGTGCACCACAGTCGGCTACCCGCCTGGCCACGCTCCACCAGCGATGACCGCTACTTTGAGCCCTACAAGATCCTATCTGTGGATGGTCACCGTATCACTGTGCGGTGTTCTCTCCGACTAGGGGGGACCCTGCTGTGCGCTGCTCAACAGCTCAAGCGCTACTACGACCCAGAGGACCTCTGTGGGGAAGAATGCAAACTAAACGACGAGGAGATCGCCGCTCTGGACCTACAGGGCGCTGCCAGCCCAATGGAAGTAGAAGGAGAACTCCCCGACATGAATGCCGAGGAGATGGCTAAGGAAGGCTTCTACCTGGTGGAATCGGTCATCCGACACCGCTATCGCCAAGGGTGGCGTTGCCTCACCCTGTGGGAAGGGTTTGGAGTTGGAGAAGCTACCTGGGAACCCTTCTCTGCCTTTGTTCTTCCTGAGGGACGCCTGAATTCCATTCTGGTAGACTACCTGTCCCAGAACAACCTAGGAGAGTTGCTGAGGCTCGCTGAGACGCCTGCCTCTCAGAAGAAACCTAGGGGCTGAACCCTTCCTATACCTGCCTATGTGTGTGTGAGTGTGCCGATCCTAAGGACCTATGAGCAAGCTGCAGAAATGGTGTCCTAATTATACCCTAGTCTCCACCCTTGCTGAACCCGGCAAATGTCTTACTGGTGCCACGAGGTACCACCCGAATCTCTCCGCCCCCAGGTGCCCAATTTCTGTGCAGGCACCAAAAATCCTTGGGGGAATACCCAGCGATAATGCCCAGGTATTGGTTTTTCCTACAGGCCTGCCTACTACAGGGGAGGGGTGGCCAAAAGCTATGAGGCATCCCCGCCCGCCCACTTGGTCCCTAGTTTCATCTTACCAGAACACAATATTCATCTTAAAATCTTTAAGATGAAAATCTTGAAATTAAATATTATTCATCATGCCTTCATTTTTTCGGTCATATTGGTTCCAAATCTGTGGTTGGGTGCCTGCTGCAGATGCTGTGCGGGTGTGTGCCGCTGTTTCTGCCTGTCGCCGCAACTTTTTGCACGGAAAGTTTTTTCACAGAAAATTCGTCGTACGAAGAAGAATTTCGTCATACGATGAAAGTTTACCATGAATTTAGCGCGACAGAAGCAACATGCAAAAATCCGCACCAAAATCTGACACAGTAACAATGAAAGTCGTAACAGTCGCTTCCAACACTCGATGGCAATCAAAATAGATACGTTCAGTTGCCCTCTGCACCGTCAGGCGCTGCACCTCTCGCACCTGCACCTTCTGACACCTTATCTGTTTGTTCCTCGGGCTTTTCCTGATCTGCAGCTGGTGCTGGTGGTGCACGTGGTTCTGCAGCAGCTTCTGCCTTGCGTGCCTTGCGGGCTTCGCGCTCCTTCTGCTGCTGTTCCTTCATCTTGCGCTTCTTCAGTGCCACCGTCATGCGTTTGCAGTAAGGCTTGGCTTCTTTGGGAGTGCAAAACGCGATGCGAGCAGCAGGGTATTGACCTTCCACGTTCCAGCTCTTGTCGGTCGCATCGTCAGGAAGCCAATAGATAGTGCTCTTAGTCCGCTCCGCTTCAGCCACTAGTTCGTCAGATACTTTCGTCCTTCTAGGCTCATAAAATCGACGAGCGATCCCTGGTGCCACCTTCAATTCGTCAGTGGCCTCCGCCTGGTATGGGGAATACGACCACTTCATTCCTTTGGCTGGAGTTGTTTGGGTGACGCCTTCATCGCTGGCATCACTGTCATCTTCCTCTTCTTCGTCTTCACCTTCATCCTCCTCAGCTTCTTCCGACTCCCCGTTTTCAGACTCAGATTCCCACTTGTGTTTTCTGGTGGCTGGTGGTGCTGCTTTTGTCGGTTCGCTTTTCTCATTACTTTTTTCATTACTCTTTGGTGTGCCCGTCCTTGTGGCTTTCCTCCTGGAGGGCAAGCAGTGTCCGCATGACATTGGGGTTAATGGGCTTTGCAATTTTCACGGTTGTTGTTGCCGTTTTCACTGGGCTCTGCCAGGGCTCCCAGTGAACAGCCTTTTTCTGCTCATGCTGCATTGCTCTTGCTGCGTTCTCATCGGTCTCCAATGCTTGTAGCATCCCCAATGTTCGAGCGGGTGCATGTCTCAGTGAATTTAGGATGCCTTCTGAAGTGAGAACATGCTGAACCCCACGGTCAGTACCAATATTGCCCACAACAAAACGAACTCCTACAGCTGAGCGCTCAACAGCTTCAACTTGAGGAAAGAGCAATGAACGAACGACATTTTTCGTACCGTTTCATCGTACGACAAATTGCTTTCTTTGTACGATGAATTATTCGTCGTACGATGAATTTTTAAGATGAATCGTCGCACGTTACGCGCGCACCTCTTCACAGGTTGCCTATCTCATATTGGCGCTGCTTTGTCGCGTTCTCCTGGAGTCCAGCAGTCACGGCTGCCATCAACGTCGCGCTCCAATTTGGTGCTGCTGCTACTGGTGATGGAGGTTCACTTGGTTCTTGTAATGGTGCAGATGTCGATCTTATAGCAGGTGGTGGCGCAGATGTTACCGGAGGTCTCCCTTTCTGCTTGCCCTCAGGGATAGAAATATTCCAAATGTCAGGTGCGGGGGTGCTGGAAAACCATAGCATCCATTCCCCCGCTTCAGCTTCAGTCCATTTTGGCTTCTCCATTGAGCGATCCAGTGATGCCAGACGTGATGTGCAGGGTCGTGGCACGCCATAGGCTTCCAGATGTGCATGATTCAATAGAAAAACATGCAGAATGGCCTGTCTTTGCGCAAAGGCTTCGCCCAATCCGTATTCTGTTGCAGAACCAAGCCCTCTGCTGCTGTGCTGGAGGTATATTCCCTTCATAAATGAATTCATGGTTTCTGTCAGGTCGTTTGAAAACATCGCCAGACCGACTCCCAAGTTGCAACATTCGCTGATGATGGTTTTCATGTCATGGATGAGGGTGTACAGATACGACGATTTGGAATTGGGAACACAATGCAACTGGAAGTTGCGTGCCGCTAGCTCCACCTGATCTTCCAAGCGGTCAACCGGGGGCCCAGAGTGATACAGTTGGCGCAGTACTTCACCCAGCTGCCGCACAGCCTCATCTGCTGCAGATCTGTGAATGCTCAACACGTGTGCCACTGTATCCCAAGCGAAAAGCAGACACTGGACTTCCTGGCCATCTGGTGCAGAATCCTTGTGCAACCCTCTCCATCGGATGTTGGCAGCCTTGAACGACGCTCTCAGCAGCCGCACCCTGTCGTTGGGCAAGTCCAGTGCAACCTTGCGTGTAAAGGATAACACCAGCTTACCACAGATGATCATGATGTGTAGAATACAAGGGAAAAATGATGATCGATCAGTGTCAAACATGGGTTCATATCTGACTCTCTTTCCAGCCTGTACAACAGGCAGTTTGCCTCTGCCTTGTGCGTCCTCCTCAGGTGTTCTCTGCCTTTCCCACCCAATGAATTCTTGGTGCACATCAGACCAAATACCATAGGAGAATGGGGAAGGAACAATCCAAGTTGTACTGAGTCCGAGGATACCACAGAGAAACGGTAGGTCGCCACCAAACTTGCAGGTACCCGGCACCATGCCACACCGCAGAGAAATGCAAGCAGTCGTCAAGATTTGCTGAATGGCCTGCAGGGAAGAGAGAAATTTTTCTTCTTAAATTTTCTTCTTACGATGAAAAATTCATCTTACCATGAAAAATTCATCTTACGATGAAACATTACGAAGAATGCAGCGCAGCACACCTCCACATTGGTTTTCGAAAGAATCTTCAGGTCCTCCATGTCCTTGTCGCTTGCATGGGCCAGTGAAATCACCCAAATTGGCTGGTTGTCCTTGCATGGCGACCATGGTCTATGATGGACACATTTAACTGCATCCAACTACATCCCGCAACCTGATAACCATCGCCTCGGATAATCAATGTGATACCATCCTGCGGGGCTGCAACAGTGTCCCAGATAGCATCCTGGGACTGCACATATTCGAACCATTCTTCGAGTGGCCGGGAGATTGAGACAGTGTTGTTGTACCATGTAGGTGACTCCAATGTACAAAGGCTTGTGAGACCTTTCCATGTGTCCTCCACAGTCTGTCGACCCGGGAACAAATTGGGAACACGAACCCCGGTGGCATTGAAGTAGGCCTGCTGCTTGGCACTTGCAAAGGACAGGAGGTGCCTGTATTTTGCCCGGGAGAGGCCAAGTGCCACAATCAAGCACACAGCTTGTATAGGACTACACCAGTTTTTTGTGAAATCGTGCAGCTCAACACTTTTTGCGGTGAGTTGCATTTTCTTGTTGATTTGGTGGAATAGGGAGCGACCAAGAGTAGAACCATCAGAGAAAGCCGCTAGTAACGTGGCAGCATCGTCACCATAAGCTGAGTATTGATTTGTTATCTTCTTGATTGCTGTTTGAATTGCGGTGTCCATCGCTCTGAAAAAAACGGGCAAACAAAAGGCGGATGTGCACAACAATAGGGGGTGGATTTTTGATTTGTACAATTCCTAATGATTAATCAAGCAATCCATCAACTTCATAGCTGCAATGATAAATGTAAGAGTTTACAACTGCAAAGGTGCAAAGATTCCCCAGAACTGTAAAACTACAAAAAAGTGTAGGCAAAAAGCTGGAACCCAAAAAAAAAAGTTCAGCAGATTATTCTTCTTATTTTTCTTCTTACTTTTCATCTTAAGATGAATTTTTCATCTTAAGAAGATAAATTTCTTAAGATGAAACTAGGGACTAACTGGGCGTGCGGGCATGAAAACGCCTGTTTGCTACGTGGCCAAAACCTAGACTACCACTGCCACTGCCCACCGAAACCCTCAAAAAATTTCAGGAAACAGGCGGGACAGTGACACACACACTACAGGTCCTACACTCACTACAGTGGCACCAGCCATCGAAGGATGAGCGGGCTCTGAGGCCCAAGCTCTCACCCTGGCCTGCCACACCTACACTCACACGCTACTTGGGGTTGATGCTGAGCATGTCACAGGCCCTAGTGGCCTACCTGTGAGAGGAACAAGAGAACACAACGCTAGTAAGCGACTGTGGCCTAACAGGGATGCCACAACGAGTTTCCCTGTCAGGGCTTAGAGGCAAGGAGTGCTCAGGTTGCGTGCACAGCGTGGATGTTGAAGATGTCGGAATGCCCTCGCGACTCCCTGCTGAGGTGCAGTTTGTTGATTGTGTGATCAACGCTTGTTTTAGCTTGGGCAGAAAAATTCAAAGTCGCCGAAGGCAACTACAGCTGCACCAATTCACCCTGACCTGCGCACCTGTAAAGCGGAGGCAAATGACTTGGTTCAAGACTGAGGAGCCAAGACAGCCTCCACGTATTATACGCTTCTCAGACTGCCCTATAATACGCTGTTCCTGAACCCACGTACAAGCAAGCAAGCTTAAGGAACTCCACCCGTTCTCTTAGAGAACGTAGGGTGGAGCCCCTGGGTAACCTAAATAAGGGTTTTACCGTGCGCAACACGCGTAGCCTACCCTTTAACGTGTCATGCGAATGCACGGGTAAGCACAAAGGTTTCAATTTTTCGTTACTTTCACCTTTTTTTCCTACCAATCCACACCTCAATCACGAAATTCACCAGGAGGTGGCCCCTCCTGGGCTTACTTACCTTGACCACCGCTGGAAAGCAATTCAAATGAGAGGAGAAACGGAACACAAGCTAAGCAAGCGTTTATGAACGCCCGTGTATGTTCAAATCACCCGATCTCACCTCTAATCATCTTGCAATCTTCTCATCTGTCCCTCTGCACTATGTTTGAGTTGCTACACTGCACGTTCACGATAACACGAGACAAGCAACGTGCATGCTGCATACGAAGCAAACAAGACCTGTATGTTTATACCTTGTTCTTTGAAGTCATCTTGAGTTTCTTGGATGCATTCTTCTTTATTGCTCCTAGAAGCAAACGCGGAATTCCTACGTGCATCATTATTTTTTGTGTGTCTCGTCATTTTCTTATTGGTACGTGACATACTGTTATAATGTTGTTATTTTCGTCTTTTCCGGCGCCCAATTAGGATGTGCTCCTGCGCGCCGCCTTTCTCTGCGTGTAAATCCAGGGATTTAAAAATTCCTGGGATGAAAATAAATTGCCTAAAAATGTGCATTTAATGCACATGAAGAGTCTGGACTGATGTGTGCCGTCAGAAAAATTCTACGCCGTCATTTGACGGATTTTGGTGTTTGCGTTGATGGTTGCGTGTTTGTCAGTGCCTCAACCCTTCGTCCTTTCTCTGCAGATATCCTGGAGCGCAAACAGTGGAGTAGGCCGTGTTAAGGCCGAGAATCTGACTCCTGGACCACTGTCCTGAATCACCAACCCCCATGAGGGTAAATTAATTTTCAACGCGCTAAGGACAGATCAGGTCTTACAGCACGTTCATCGAGACCCCAGACAGCGTTTCCTGATCATATCCAGCGTTGGGTTTTGCATATTGCACCATGTTTTGCCAATTGGAGGGAGAGGGTTGTGCACACATGAATTTGCATGCCTTTTCTAACCCCCTACCAAGCCACAGCTGCCCCAGCAACGCCAATGAGCGCAGTGGGAGCTGTAGGTGTCTTTTATGACTCAGCAGAACATGGCGGCCGCCCTGATGCAGCGCCTTCTTTCCAATGCTAGGGATGTTATAGGAAGTTTCCAATAGATGTTGAAGCCATGGGGAGGCCATAAATAACCCCCTTTTTCGTTTAAAATGCAACAGTGGTGGCCACCACAGCACAAGGGGGGAGTAAAAAAAAAAGTATTTCCCTGCCAAAAGGTTAGCGTTAGTTGTTATAGAGAGGGCTAAAGGCATAACACATTTTTATCTTAGTATCAGCCTTTCCAAGAAGGGACGACAAGACATTTTGACCAATAAAACCAAGCATTGATCTATAAATGTTGTGTGGACCACTGACTGCCGAACTGATTGATCTTGTACACCATTTCCTGGACCGACTGAGGCGCGGACATTGATCTAGAGCCTATACATTTTCGGATATTTTCTCATGAATGCTTAGCTATCCTAGTGGTCTGCACCCCAGGGGGCTGTGGCACCTCTTTTTGAAAGGTCCTGGCTTCAATTCCCAGTCAGCCTACCTAAGTAGGAATATCCCATGTGACATGGCAGTGACCTCAGCGCCACAAGCCATGCCACCTCAGCACCTACGGGACCCAAAACAAAGAGTTCACATCTCTGGATGGCACTATAAAAGAGAGGATGCCCATGTGGGCAGTTTTCCCATGTTTGTAGAAAGTTTTCTAACTATCTTTTCGTAAATCTGTAGTTATTGTGAGTTTTCCTTGTTGCTACATTATCTCCGTTAACTGCTGCCCTTCATGTTGTGGATTTGAACCTGTGGTCCTTTGCCTTGCAACTGTGGGTACTTATTTGGGTTGATTCCATTAAAACGTATTTGTTTGTAAAGCCTGAACTACATAAAGAAGCAGCAGGAGCAAGCAGGGGCATCAACAAAACAATATCATCAAAGCAATTAACAGTGAAAGCCTGTTTTAACTTTCTCCCTATTTCCAGGGTGCCCGACCCACTGAAACGTGTTTGGAATTGTATTGGAGCAACCCATTGGGTGTTGCAGGGCCGCCAGCACAAAAAAAACAGCTTTTGTCCGAAAATGGCCAGAAAATGCCAAATTTTGGCCAAAAACAGTGAATTTTTGGAGAACAATCGGGTGAGAGGAGCCCCCCTCTCCTACTTTAGGGCTGTATAAGTAAAAAGAAAAAGGTTTCATTTGGTCTTTTTGGGTACAAAACCTATTTTTATAGTTTTTTTGTGCCTATACTATACTATACAGGTACACTGCTGTGCAGCACTGTTCTGCAGCACCACCGCAGAGCACACAAAAATACTCCAAAATAGGCCGAATTCCAGGGCTTTTGATGGTTTGGGAGAAAGCTCGGGTGGGAGGAACCCTCCCATCCCTATTTTTGAGCCAGAGAATCCCAAGAGAAGGGGAATTTCTGTCCAAAATCCTCTATAGGCATGTACACGGGTGTACAGCACTGTTCTGCAGGACCAGCCCAGAGCAGACAAAAATACCCCAAAATAGGCCAAATTTCAGGGTTTGTGATATTCTTGAACAGGAATCGGGTAGGAGGACCCCTCCCCATATTTTGGGGCCGCAGAAACGAAAAAAATACTCGTTTCCCGCGACAATCCTCTTTTTGCTGACTTTTTGAATTTTCGGAAAAAACAGCTGCTAAAATCATAGGTGGGGGCTGATGGTGTCGATGGCCAGGGTGCTGCAGGTGATGCAACGGGCGATGGGAACGCCGATGGTGCCGATGGTGATGGTTCTGCAGGTGGTGTAGTGGGCGATCTTGCCGCTGGCAATGCAGAAAGTGAGGGTGCTGCGGGTGATGGTGTTGCTGGTGAGTCTGACGGTGAGGGTGCTGCAGGTGATGTGATGGGTGATAGTGTTGCTGGCGTTGTCAATGGTGAGGGTGCTGCAGGTGTTGCCACGGGCGACGGCAATGTTGGCGGTGCCAACGGTGAGGGTTTCGCAGGTGATGTTCAATGTGGGGGCGTTGCAGGTGAGGCGCCGGGTGATGGCGAGACCCGTGATGCCGATGGCGGAGGCGCTGCTGGTGGCGCGATGGTTGGTGGTGAAGCTGGTGATGCCGTTGGCCAGTGTGCTGTAGGCGATGCCACGGGTGATTGGAGGGCTGCAGAGGGCGCTTCAGGCGTTGCAGGTGCTGGAATGGGCGGAGGGACCGCTGGTGATGTCGATGATGCCGCTGGTGATGGAACGGGCAATGGCGGCGCTGGTGTTTTCGATGTAGAGGGTGCCGCAGGTGATATACTGGGTGATGGCGCTGCTGGCAACGTCAACGTTGGGGGTGCTGCGAGTGATGGGGAACGGTGCCGTCGGTGATGCCAATTGTGAGGGTGCTGCAGGCGATGCGCCGGGTGTTGGTGTCGTTGGCAATGCCGGTGGCAAGGGTGCTGCGGTCGGTACAACACGCTGGTAACTTCGCTGTCGAGGGTGTTGTAGGTGACGTAACGGGTGTTGGTGCCGCTCCTGATGCCGACGTTGAGGGTGCTGTAGGTGTTGCAATGGGTGGTAGCGGTGCTTGCAGTGCCGATGGCCAGGGTGCTGCCGGTCAGGTGATGCACCTGGTGACCGTGCCATTGGTGCTGCCAATGGTGAGGGTGCTGTTGGTGATGCCTTGCGTGACGGTGCCGCCGGTGATGCGGATGGAGAGGGTGGTACTGAGGCCGGACGCGATGGTTGGTTCCTCGGCCTGGGTGCTCAGCGGGCGGTGGGTGTGGCTGGTGGTGTGGTGCTCCGTGTGGGCGGCTGGTGCCGGGTATCTTAGGTGTGCTTGTTGGCGCAGATGTGCTGGTGGCGGTGGTTTGTCTGCCTGGTAGTTCTGGCTGCGGTCGGTGGCCCTGTGGAGCCCGTGCCGGCGGTGGGCAGTTGCCTGTGTGAGCGGGTGGGTGCCCTTGTGCGTGGCGGTGGCGGTCGGGGTCGGTGCGTTTGGTGCTTGGTGGGGGGCGTTGGGTGTGGGTGCCCGTGTTGATGCGCTCGTGGCGTGGGCTGTTTGGGGTTGGTGGGCGGTCGGTTTGCTGTTGCCGTGCGGCTGGTGGTTTGTGTTGTCTGGTGGGGCGTGGTTGGTGTGTGCTCTGCGTTGATAGTGTTGGGCCTGGCCGGCATGAGTGATGCCAGCGTGGGTGGTTGGGGTTGGATGCTGGCTGTGTGTGCGTCGGGTGTGCCGTGGACTTGTCTGGGTCGCCGGGCGGTGTGGTCGGGCGTGATGGTGGGTTCTTCGGCGTGTCTGGTTGGCAGGCGGTGGGTGTGGCCAGTGGTGTGGTGCTCAGTATGGGTAGTTGGGGTCGGGTTGCTGTGGGCAGGGCGTGCTACTGGTGGTGGTGCCTTGACTGCCTGGTGGCTGCGATGATGGGGGGTGGCCGTGATGGTGGGCCTAGGGTGTTTGGTGGTGAGTGGGCGTGTCTGGTCCTGCTGGCGGGATGGCGCGGGCTGGGTTTGTTGTTGCGGGTGTCGCTGAGTGTGGTACCGTGGGTGTGTGGTTCGCGGTGGCTGGGCACTCGCCCCTCCGGGCGGCACGGGGGCGTAGCCGGCAGGCGCTGTGTGCCCGTCAGGTGCTCACACGTCCATCGGGACGGCGGCTGTTCCCGTTAGAATCTCTGAATCTGTCTGTTGGATTTGCAGATGGGCACCATCTGATGTACCGTATGCAGAATCGGGTTCTGGACCAATGGTATATCGCGGGATCATCAATCCCGGGTCCCAGGTTGGAATCCGGAGTTGCCAAAACAGATTTCTGGGAAAAGCGGTACCTCCATTTCAGCCTGAGTATTTCCTAATCACAGAGCCTTTGAGCAAATATGTTTTGGCATGATATTCACATGATTTTATAATGTTTTTATAAAGATTTTAGGTGTACACACATGCCTATATTGCCCATCTACTCAGGTTGGCTTTTTTGTGATACTGGATCATTGGTCTTGTGCTTATCTTGTGAAGATTGTCCACAGCATTAAAAGAAGCATAGTGGAAATTTAACACTGGTAGCATTATTTACATCCACTGAATATGGCTGGATTGACCATGGATGATCTCAATACTGGTGGCCCCCCGGGGTATTTGTACCCACCTGAAGGTGTTGGGCATGCTGTTCCTCCGCCCATCAACATGCAGATGTCTATACACTCTATGCAACAAAATCTGGTCCTGCAAAATCAGGCTATTCATCAGATGAAGACAGCATTTGACGCCCAGATGCAGAACATGCAAGCAGAGTACATGAACCAGTTGCATGGTGTACGTCAGGAAGAACTGCGGGTTCAGCAAGAGAATCAATTGTTACACCAGCGATTACAGCAATTGCCTCCGGCAACCTCTGGGTCGCTGTCGACGTCGAAACTGGACTGTCCTTCTTTCGGATCTGATGACGAGCAAATGGATATGAAGCTGGGTTTGCACCACTACCATACATGGTGGGTACAGGCGATGGCATGGTACGCGGAGAGTGGACAGTCGGGATTGGCGAAACAAGTTCAGCTATTCACGCGGCTGCGAGGGAGGGCGGCGCGGGTGGCAACGGCGAAGATTTCCCTGGATCAACTACATTCTCATCAAGGTCTAGACCTGCCACTGGGAGTTTTTGAATGGGCCTATGGTGCTGACTCTGCTAACATTGTCTTGCAGGCAGTTACGGAGCTGTTGGAATGCAGGCGCGGCGCGAGTGACATGCTCACCTAGATGAAGCGGCTGGATATCTTGGTGTATCGCCTTGGAAATTTTGGGATTGGCATCGATGATCGCTTCACTGGTGCTTTGGCGCTTCTGAATTCAGGCCTGAACAAGGACCTCCAGGTGACGGTGGTGGCCAGTACTGGGCGGACGTTGAACCTATCTAATGTACTTGTTGCCATGCGACAACTCTTTCCTAGCTCCGCACAACTGGATCGTGTGGACGTACTGTATGGTGCTGGGAAGGACACGAGGATGAGAACACCAACCCAGAAAGCTGGCGCGCGGCTCATCTGTTGAAAGTGTGGCCAGAAGGGTCACCTGCACCTATGATTTTAGCAGCTGTTTTTTCCCAAAATTCAACAAGTCAGCAAAAAGGGGTTTCTCGCGAGAAATGACCTATTTTTTTGGTTTCTACGGCCCCAAAATAGGGGGGGGGGTCCACCTACCCGAATTTTGTCCAAAAAAATCAAAAACCCTGAAATTTGGCCTATTTTGGGGTATTTTTGTCTGCTCTGGGCTGGTCCTGCAGAACAGTGCTGCACACCAGTGTACCTGCCTATAGAGGATTTTTGACAGAAATTCCAATTCTCTTTGGATTCTCTGGCCCCAAAATGGGGATGGGGGGGTTCCTCCCACCCGAGCTTTCTCCCAAACCATCAAAAACCCTGGAATTCGGCCTATTTTGGAGTATTTTTGTCTGCTCTGGGGTGGTGCAGCAGAACAGTGCTGCACACCGGTGTACCTGTATAGTATAATATAGGCACGGGAAAACATGAAAATAGGTTTTGTACCCAAAAAGACCAAAAGTAACCTCGCGACTGTCCGATGGAATTGCAGAAATTGTCCACTCCAGCGCCCGTCTTCGTGGCGCAGGGATCTTTGAATCCTGAGCAACGTTCAGAGGACCGTGGCGATCTGCCCGTGGCGACGGATGTCCCTAACCACAGTGCGCTGACTGTTGTTGGACATGATGTTGGGCTTGGCGACGGTGTGTACCCAGGGGTTTGTTTCATGGTTTTACCAGAGAGCGGGATTGCCGTGGCGCGCCTCTGCCACTGCGTGGTCTCAGCGAAGCGACATATGGTTCAGGCATCATTGGTTTGGGCTGTACGGATACACTGTGTGGTGAAGGATGGCTTAAACACTATCTGGCACTGCTGGGTCCTGACTCTGCTGGACTTCAGGGACGTGAGACGCAGGCGTCGCTTGTGCTCGGCGATGGGGGCTCGCGAAATGCGCTGTATTCTGTGGACCTGCCCATCAAGCTGGCTGGTGGAGTGCATTTCTTACGCACGCATGTTGTGCCTGGTGATACACCGCTTCTGGTGGGACGCAGGTCCATGACGCGGATGCAGATGCGTGTGGATACAGCGACCAACTCTGTTACTGTGAACCTGGGGGCGGGGGATTGCAGCTTGCCTTGCACGATCTCTCGGTTGGGCCACCTGACGATACCAGTCTGGGATTCACATCACAGGAAACATGCCTGACTCTCTCAGAAGCTTCCGTCGGGGCACTTTTTTGTGTTATTGACGGATGCTGTGTGGGAGGACTCTGCTGTGGCGTCGCGTGAATTGCTGGCGTTGCACCGCAGGATGGGGCATGTGCCGATCCCTTTGTTGGTGAAGCAGCTCAAGTTGGCATTCCCGGATCGTGACGCGTCTATGGTGGATTAGGTGGCGGAGGAGCTCGTCTGTGATGCCTGTGAGAAGAGAAAAGGTGCGCCGAATCGACCCATGGTGTCGTTACCGAGGGAGCCACACTTCAACTACGAGGTTGGGGCGGATCTCTGGTATTTGCGGGGCCGGCCGGTACTACATGTTATCTGCTTGTTCACGAGGCTGAGACGCTGCACGGTGCTACGCAACAAGTCTGCGCCGGAGGTGTGCCATGCACTACTCCATCTGTGGGTAAAATATTATGGTCCGCCGGTGCTGCTGTTCACTGACTTGGGTCGGGAGTTTGATAATGACCTGATGCGGCTGTTTGCTGACAAATATGGTATCACCTTGCACTGTGCGCCCGGGGGATTGCATTGGTCCTTGGGTGGTGTGGAGCGACATCACTATCAAATACGCCACAACGTGGAGATGTTGTTGGTGGCAGATGACACACTGTCCATGAACGATGCATGTGATGTGGCGTGTATGGCAGCGAATGTGCAGCCGATGTCCGATAGGGGGTTTTCCCCACAACAACTTGTGTACGGTGTGTCTGTTAAGTGGCCGGATTTTGTGTCGGCGGACTTGCCCGCATTGTCCAATGTTGGACTACCATCTGATCATGTTGGGCACTACATGTCGCGGTTTCTTGATGCTATGTATGAGGCACGGGCCAAGTTTCATGCAGCGGATATCAGGGCGAAGATTTCATTGGCGGAGCGTCATAAGCCGTCGAAGAATCGCGATGTTGTGCTGACAGCTGGAGATCGGGTTTCTTATTATGAATCACTGGAGAAGGCCAAAGATACCTGGTATGGTCCGGCGTCCGTAATTGGCGTTGATGGTGACTTTGTAGTGCACCGACATGGTGGCGGTGTATGTCGTCTGCCGCTGTTGCTCTGTCGCTTGGCTTCTTCAGTTCTGGGCAACGTGGACCCGCCTGCAGACGACCCTGGCGAGGAGTTATGCCCTGAGGATGTCCAGGATGTGATTGTAGATGAGGCAGGGAACGAGCTGACCGAAGCAGAAATTCTGGCATTGCGTGTGGAGGCTGCAGGGCATGCGGTGGAACATTCCGAGCGTGACCCAGTTATGACGCGCTCTCAAGCAAGGGCTGAGTTGGCGCTGCTGTCGCGGTTGAGCACTGATGGTACACAAATGCGATGGAGGCGGCACGTGAGTGTGGCGGATACACAGGCCTCGCGTGATCTCCTGCTGGCACACTGTTACGTTGCACACAAATCTATGAGGAAAGGGATGCGTGAGGTGGATCCACAGCGAGCAAGTTCTCCAGATTTAGTCATGGCTAAACAGAAGGAGTTGGCTTCGTGGGATGCATGCAAGGTTTACGACATAGTAGACGATCATGGGCAGCGTGCCATTACTTGTCGATGGGTGTTGGTGGATAAGTTGCTCGATGACGGAACGACGAAGCCCAAGGCAAGGCTGGTAGTGCGTGGGTTTCAGGAAACCGGTGTGCAGGACGTGGATACCTTCTCGCCCACGTGTTCCAAATCATCTTGGCGGGTGCTGTTGACTGTGGCGGTGTACAAAGGCTGGGTTCCTGTAGCAATTGATATATCGACAGCGTTCCTGCAAGGGGGTGCGTTAGAGCTTGAGGTTTTTGTGCGGCAGCCGGTAGAGATGCAACTGTCTCAGAAGTTGTTGGGACTGCGAAAAGCCGTGTATGGACTGGTGGATGCGCCCCTGCACTGGTACCATGCATTACACAGTGGCTTGTTGTCTCTGGGGGCGAGGCTTGTACCATTTGACGCGGCGATATACCTCTTTGCTGATGGTGGCGCTCTTCGTGGTTGGGTTGCAGTGCATGTCGATGATATTAGTGTTGCAGGTGAAGACTCTTTCCTTGACAAGATCGTCGATTCGCTGGCTCATCCGTTTCCTGTGGGATCAATTAAAGGAGGGGAGTATGTTTACTGTGGTGTGAGGCTCAGATGTATCCGAGAGAATACGGGACAACTCATTGAAGTAACGTCTGATCAAGAGACGTACCTCGCAGATATCTCATGTATAGTGTTAAAGGAGGACACAGATCGGAACAGACAATTGGAGGAACACAAAAAGACCCTGTATCGTGGACTCATTGGCGCTCTGTCTTTGTGTACTGGTCAAACGAGGCCTGACTTCGCATTTGCAACTTGTCGTTTCTCACAGCGGTGCAATCAACCCACTGTCGCTGATGCATTGCTCGCAAACAACATACTGGAACAAATGAGAAAGAGACCAATAAGATTGCGCTTTCCAAGGCTTGAAGGAACGGTGAGGATGGTTGGTTACCACGACGCATCCTGGGGCAATGGAGAAGGAGGCAAGACAATATGCGGCTGGATCTGCAAGTTGATCTCCAGTTGCGACGGCAAACGTGAACTGTTTTGCCCTATCAACTGGAAGAGCAGAACACTGCGGCGCGTAGTTAAATCCACATTTGCAGGCGAAACTTTAGCGTGTTCGGCATGTGCTGAGGACGTCTTTCTGATGACCAACCTGATTCGTGAAATTACTCATGCGAGGATTCCTGTGACTCTGAGAACTGACTGTGCTTCCCTATATGACCACATATACAAGAAAGAGGCAGTCACTGAGAAGAGGCTCATGTTGGAACTGGCCGTTATCAACGATGCGATACAACACGGTGAAGTTACCAATCTGGAATGGGTGTCGACGAACTGTCAATTGGCAGATGCTTTGACTAAAGCAAGTTATAATTATGAATTTTATCACGCCATTTCCAATGCAATTCTGCCTTAGTACCATGATCGTAGATCACAGATGGTCAGGTCTGATCTGCACTGATCGACGATCGTGGTCGACGATATCTGGCACTGTTATACTCTGTTACAAAAAAGAAAAGACGGATGATAGAATCTCTAAATCTGTCTGTTGGATTTGCCGATGGGCACCATCTGATGTACCGTATGCAGAATTCGGTTCTGAACCAATGATATATCGCGGGATCATCCATCCGGGGTCAAAGGTTCGATTCCGGAGTTGTCCAAACAGATTTCTGGAAAAAGCGGTACCTGCATTTCAGCCTGAGTATTTCCTAATCACCGCATGATTTTATAATGTTTTTATAAAAATTTTAAGTGTACACACATGCCTATATTGCCCATCTACTCAGGTTGGTGTTTTTGTGATATTGGATCATTGGTCTTGTGCTTGTCTTGTGAGGATTGTCCAGAGCATTAAAGGAAGCATAGTGGAAACGTAACTGTTCTGTAGCCAGCAGGGGCTGGGTTTACCGCCGGGCGCACACATGTCCATCCAAACGGCGGCTCTTCCGTAGCCGGCAGGTGCTGGGTTCACTGCCGGTTGCACACACGTCCCTCCGGACGGCGGCTGTTTCGTAGCCGGCAGGGGCTGCGTTCACTGCCTGGCGCACACACGTCCATCCGGACGGCGGCTGTTTTGTAGCCAGCAGGGGCTGGGTTCACTTGCAGGCGCACACACGTCCATCCGGATGGCGGCTTTTTCGTAGCCGGCAGGGGCTGGGTTTGCTGCCGCGCGCACAGATGTCCATCCGGACCGCGGCTGTTGCTCTGTGGGGACTGCAGGGCTTGTTTTTCTGGCGGCTTGCTCGTCGTCCGGCGTGGGTGTTTGCCATGGTGGTGTCCTGCTTTGTGTCGTGATGCGTGCTCGTGCGTGCTGCTGTGTGTGTGCCCTGCCTGGCCTGCGTGTGGCGCGCGCTCCTTGCGCGGGCGTGCTGTTGCACAGGCGCGGCAACACACTCCCTCTCTGGCGTGTCCGTATGGCTCGATGGCGGGCCTTGGTGACGCCCGGATGTGGCCTGGTTCGCGGCAGTGGAGTGTGTGCTTGCAGGAGGGGGGTCTGGCTCCTCTCCCCGCGTCTCCCCTCCCCTTGCCCTGCTGTCCCTTTTTGCCACCCTGCCCTACATGCCCACCCCTCCCTGTGTTGGTACTCGCTGCGTTGGCCTTGGTTGGCTGGTTGGTCTTGGTTGCCTGACATGTTGTTTCTTTTCTGCGTGACAGCGTGGGCTGGGTTTGTCTTGGGGGGTGGGTCGCGCTGTGCTTTGATCGTTTGGTGCACCCGGCCGGGTGTACGGCGTCCTGGGCCTCCTGGCTCCTGTTCACCGGTGTGCACCTTTGGTGTGTTGTGTTGCGTGTCGGGTGTCCTGGGCAACTTGGCTCCTGCTCACTGGTGTGCATGCTTTGGCGTGTTGTGCTGTGTGAGCGGTGTCCTGGGCCACTTGGCCCCTGTTCACCGTTGTGCATCCTTTGTGTGCGATGTTGCGTGTGCGGTGTCCTGAACCAGTGGGCTCCTGTTCACCGGTGTGCGTGCTCGTTGTGTTGTGTTGTTTGTGCTGTGTCCTGGGCCAGGTGGCTCCTGTTCACCGGTGTGCAGGCTCGATGTGCCATGTTGCGTGTGCGGTGTCCTGGGCCACTTGGCTCCTGTTCAGCGGTGTGCTCGCGTGGCGTGTGTTGTGTTGCGTATGCGGTGTCCTGGGCCACCTGACTGCTGTTCACTGGTGTGCTTGTTCTGTGTGTTGTGCGGTGTTTGTGGTGTCACACGTGGTGAGACACGTGCTTGTTGTGTTGTGTGGTTGTTGCGGTGTCCTGGGCCCCTTGGCTCCTGTACACCGGTGTGCACGCTCAGTGTGCGGTGTTGCGTGTGCGGTGTCCTGCGCCACTGGGCTCCTGTTCACCCGTGGGCACGCTCTGTTTGCGGTGTTGCGTGTGCGGTGTCCTGGGCCACCTGGCTCCTGTTCACCGGGTTGCTCGCATGGCGTGTGTGGTGTTGTGTGAGCGGTGTCTGGGGCCACTTGGCTCCTGTTCACCGGTGTGCTTGTTCTGTCTGTTGTGCGGTGTGTGTGGTATCACCCGTGGTGACACACGTGCTCGTTGTGTTGTGTTGTTTGTGTGGTGCCCTGGGCCACTTGGCTCCTGTTCCCCAGTGTGCACGCTCGGTGTGTGGTGTTGTGTGTGAGGTGTCCTGGGCCACTTGGCTGTTGTTCAGCGGTGTGCTTGCTCGGTGTGTTGTGCGGTGTGTGCGGTTGCCTGGGCCACTTGGCCCCAGTTCACCGGTGTGCTCGTGTGGCGTGTGTTGTGTTGCTTGTTAGGTGTCCTCGGCCACTTGGCTCCTGTTCAACGGTGTGCTTGTTCTGTGTGTTTTGCGGTGTGGGCGGTGTCCTGGCCCACCTGGCTCCTATTCAGCGGTGCGTTTGATTGGTGTGTTGTGAGGCGTATGCGGTGTCCTGGGCCCCTTGGCGTTTTTGTTCACCGGTGTGCTCGCGTGACGTGTGTTGTGTTGCGTGTGCGGTGTCCTGGGCCACTTGGCTCCTGTTCACCGGTGTGCTTGTTCGATGTGTTGTGCGGTGTGTGCGGTGTCCTCGGCCACTTGGCTCCTGTTCACCGGTTTGCCCGCGTGGCGTGTGTTGTGTTGCGTGTGTGGTGACCTGGGCCACTGTGCCCCTGGCCACCGGTGCGCTTGTTCTGTGTGTCCTGCACTGTGTGCGGTGTCCTGGGCCACTTGGCTCCTGTTCACCGGTGTGCCCATGTGGCGTGCGTTGTGTTGTGTGTGCACTGTCCTGGCCCACCTGGCTCCTGTTCACCGGTGTGGTTGTTCGTTGTGTTGGGCGTTGTGTGCGGTGTCCTTGGCAACTTGGCTCCTGTTCACCATTGTGCATGCTCGATGTGTTGTGTGGTGTGTGTGGTGTGGGTGTGGGTATGAGTCCGCTTGTGCCATAGGGTCTTCTTTGCATTTTTTGCCGCGCCGAAGAGTAGGCCCCGTCGGCGTACTCTTCCTGCGCTCTTCTGTGCATTCACGACACATGCTACTTATTCTTTGCGTTGCAGACTCTTTGTTTTTGGCAACGCCCAAGAGTAAGTGTGTCATCTGAATGCATTCATGACACATGCTACTGATTCTCTGTGTTGCGGACTCTTTGCATTTGGCGTCGCCCAAGAGTAGGCGCGGTGTATTAATGCATTCAAGACACATGCTACTTATTCTTTGTGTTGCGGACTCTGCGCTTTTGGCGACACACAAGAGTAAGCGTGTTGTCTTAATGCGCTCATGACACATGCTACTTATTATTTGTGTTGCGGACGCCTTGTTTTTGGCGACGCCCAAGAGTAAGCCTGTTGTCTTAATGCACTCATGACACATGACACACCCTAATTTTTCCTTGTTTTGCGGACTCTTTGTTTTGGCGACGCCCAAGAGTAAGCGTGTTGTGTTAATGCACACATGACACATGGTATTTATTGGTTGGGTTGTGGACTCCTTGTACTGGGCGACGCCCAAGAGGAGGCGTGTTGTCTTAATGCATTCACGACACATGCTATTTATTCATTGCCTTGTGGACTCCTTGTACTTGGCGACACCCAAGAGTAGGCGTGTTTCTTTTTTGCATTCATGACACATGCTACTTATTCTTTGTGTTGCGGACTCTTTGTTGTTGGCAACGCCCAAGGGTAAGTGTGTTGTCTTAGTGTATGCACGACACATGCTATTTATTCTTTGTGTTTTGGACACTTTGTCTTTCGTCACGCCCAAGAGTAAGCATGTTGCCTCAATGCATTCATGACACATGCTACTTATTCGTTGCGTTGCGGACTCTTCTTATTTTGAGACGCCCAAGAGGAAGCGTGTGGTGCCTACCCTTTCCCTTGCGCACTTTGTGTGTTGTTGGAGCGTGCACTCAAGCACCAATTCCCTACTTGCGGGCACTTTGCTACTGTTTTGGCGCGTGCACAAGCAAGTTCACTTGTTTTCTCTGTTTGTTCGTGTCGTGTTGCTGTGTGTGGTGGTTTTTTGGCTGACCTCGCCAAACAGTGGCGCAAAAATAGTGGGGGGGTTTCTGAGGTCGGAAAAATCGATTTTTCCATTCTTTTATTTATCTTCTGCGCCGTTTTCCTGTTTTTTCTTTTTATTTCAGTGGCGCGCGCGAGACAAATAGTTCACCCCACACACCAACCACTCAACCGGCGTCATCCGCCTGACCACCACCCGTGCATCACCTGCAACACCATCACCATCCGCATCACCAGCGGCACCATCACCCATTGCATCACCTGCAACACCCTCACCATCGGCAACACAAGTGACAGCATCACCCATTGCGTCGCCGGCGGCACCCTCACCATCGGCATCAACAGCGGCATCATCACCCGTTGTATCATCTGCAGCACCCTCACCGTCGGCATCGCCAGCCAAGCCATCACCCGATGCATCACCTGCAGCACCCTCACCATCGGCATCACCAGCGGCACCATCAACCGGAACATCACCTGCAGCGCCCTCACAATCGGCATCCCCAGCTACACCATCACGCTTTGCATCACCTGCAGCACCCTCACCATTGGCATCACCGGCGGCACCATCAACCGGTGCATCAACTGCAGCACCCTCACCATCGGCATCACCAGCGGCGCCATCACCCGGAGCACCACCTACACCACCCTCACCGTCGCCATCACCAGTGGCACAATCACCCGTTGCCACACCTACAGCACCGTCACCATCGGTATCACCAGCCTCACAATAACACGTTGCATCACCTGCAGCGCCCTCACCATTGGCACCACCAGCGGCCCCACCTGCCGGTGCATCACCTGCAGCACCCTCGGCATCGCCATCAGCAGCGGCACCATCATTCGTTACATCACCTGCAGCACCGTCACCATCGGCATCACCAGCGGCACGACCGCCTCGTGCATCACCTGCAGTACCCTCACCATCGACATCACCGGCGGCACCACCACCCGTTGCCTCGCCTGCAGCACCGTCACCATCTGCATTACCAACCACCTCGCCTGCAGCACCTTCACCAACGGCACCACCAGTGCCACCATCAGCCTTTGCATCACCTGCAGCACCGTCACCATGGGCATCACCAGCGACACCACCACCCAATACATCAGCTGCAACATCCACACCATCGGGATCATCAGCACACCGGCTGCCAACAGGCCACACAGAACCAACTCCACAAGCACCACAACAGGCCACGAGACGCCCAGAGGGGACGCACCGGAAAAGAAGGGCGCACCAGAGCAGTACATGCGGCCCGAGTCTCACCACGCCCTAACCCCCCAAGCCACGAAGAACCAGCAACCACACACAGCACGCCCAGCTGACCGCACTGAGACACGCGAGACGCACACACCAGTCGACAAACCGAGCCACCCACACCCCCACCGTCACCCCGCTACGACAAGGAACGCCGGACAGCAAACCACCACAACCCGAGGACCTGAACCCCGCCCTGGGGCGCCCGGGCAAAAAAGCACAACGTAGGATGCCCCGGGGATCAGGGGACACGAGATACAGCAGAGCAAGCACGCCGGCACCCACACACACCACCAACCCTGCCGTACACGGCCCCGCAACACAGTACTCACACCGTCCCCCCGCTTCCCCCGACTGGACGTGCGCCGCAGCCCACTGCCCGTGCGACGACCACTACGACGTCCTCCGAGCCATCCAACACCCACTGGCAGCCACAACCTCATGCCCACACACCCACCATCATACCCTGGACCCGCAGGAGCCCAACCACCGCATGCAACCCCGCCGCGTACCCCCAGGAGCCACTGGGGACCAGCATGAGCAGCACCAGCAGAAGGGATCCGACCGCACGGCCACGCCCCCACCGCTCCTGCCGCCCAGGGACATGTAGGCCACCCTGGCCAGCACCCTGGCCCAAACCTATGGACGCCGAGCAATACTACCAACATGTCCTCCAAGAACTCCCAGCGACCCACGCGACCCTCCAGGGGTGGAGGCAGGTGAAGGGGGGCAACAACGAGTGGGGCCCAGAAGACGACCTTCTCTGGGAAGACACTTGGAAGGGCACCAAGGACACCTTCCTGGAGGCGGCAGCCACAACCTACCCCCACCCACCCGGGGACACCCGGCACGGCCTCCACGCCCTCTCAGCGTTCCACAGCTGGAAACTTCACCACACCGTCGACCTCCACCCTCTGGACCACAATCCACAACGATGGCCGCCTGAGGACGAGGCCACCACCACCATCACCATACAGCAAGACCCCAAGAACCCGACAGGTTACCACCTCACCTGCAGCGATCCAGCACCACACTCCCCCACCTCGCCCACCCTCCACTACATCTTCGCCACCATCAGCGCCGGACTGAAAGAAGCGAAGGCCCCGCAACAATCAGACGACGAGATGCCCCAGGCGCCACCTTCACCAGCCACACGGGAACGCCACCGCCAGGAGCCTCTCGCACAGCTCATCACCAGGATGGAGCTCCCCCCGCAAATCGGCACCACCTCGGACCGCAACGCTTCTCGGGACCTGCCGCGCGAGCGGGCAATCCACAACAGCACGCTCAGGTGGGACGAAATCACACTGGGACTGCAAGCCATCCGCCTCCACTGGATCACCCAACCCACCAACACCTGGACACTACCAGCAGACCGCCACAACCTCCTCCTCACCGTCCAAGGGGATGCCGCCATCACAGCAACAGAGGGAGTCCCCATAACAGCAACCCCTGCCAACGCAGTCCACATGCCCCGACAAGCGTCGTCAGCACCCATGACGGTACACCCGGGCCCCACCCCGTGGGGAGTCTTCGTCATCACCTACCCCGCCCCCAACGAACACACACACACCTGGCAACACAGATGGAAGGACATCCGTGGAGACCTCCTCCAGGACTACCTACAATGCACGCGCACCCACCACACCCTAGACCCGGTGACGGGAATAGCCGAGGCGCAACACTGCGTACACACCAAGGGGTTATGGGCATATGCCACACCCATAAACCCACAAGCAGCGGAGGACATCAAGGCCACCCTATCCATCCAGCAAGCCCAGACCCAAACCCCACACCGCAACACCCAAAGGAGGCTACACCATATGCGGGGCAAATCAAGACCACGACATCCTCAACCCCCAACCAGGAGCCCCCCCCCTCGACCCCAACACCACCGCCCTCCTCCAAGCCGCGGTAGCGGCAGCCGCCCACGTGCGGGCCCCGGAGACCTGGAGCCCGGAATACCTGGTCGAAACCAAGGTAGCGCCGAACGAAAAATCCCAAGAAAAGCCCCCAGCGCCAAAACCACTCCACCCGCCACTCAAAGTGGACACAGCAGAAGAAACCCCCCACGACGAATGGGCGGCCCACTACATCATCCCCCACACCACCTGCTGCAAAAGCGACATTGCCAAGATCACTGTCACCCGCCACCTCCCCCACACCACCCGGCTATACAAGCTGACAGCCCCCAACGTCCTCATCACCCACCGCAGACACAACGAGCGGTACACCATAGAGGCGGACGGGACCGCTGGGAGCACCCTGTACACATGGGCAAGACGGGGGGACCTCCCACAGCCCACCCTCCATCACGCCCCCTCCTCGTCCACCCCCTTCCACACGGCAGACCGCCCCAACAAGAAGCCGAAACACGCAGGCGTACACACGGGCGCCGAAGAAGCCCAGCACCGGCACGACACAAGACGCCAGGCCCGCATCGTCCACAGTGACCACACCATCCCGCGCATAGGCGCCCCCGCCCCCCAGGTGTCGGATACCACCGACAGCCGCACGATCACGGGCATCATCAGGGACTGCCTGAGCCTGGCGGCAACACTGGCCGACGCGGTGTTAATCAGCGGGGGGCGCTCCAACATACAGGCGGTGGCGCGCCTCAAGGACATCCAACCCCACAAACTACAGCGCGCCATCAGACCCTTCGCCATACACATCACCCCATACGGCATCGACCACTCCCGTTGTGAGCACCACGACCCGCCCTGCTCCAGCCCGTACACCTCACCCCTGCGCGTACCACTCCTCGCCCCCCCTATAACAAAGGTTTGAGGTTTGAGGTTTGATTTTGCGGGTACTAGACGCCTTTCGGCCCCGGGGGGCCACCTGGTCGGGCCAGGTGATATCCTGCCCACCGGGGCCTATTGGGGGGCCCCTCAGGACACACCCCCTGCCTGGTGGCGGAGTCCCCCGGGTTCACCGGGCTAGGAGCCCTGTCCCTCCCCGGCTTCCCCATTTCGCCACTCCCCGGTCAGTGCGTCGCTTAGCAGCCGTAGCTGCAGGCGCTTACCCAGCCCGTCGTGCCCCTGATGCGTGGTCGCCCGGGGCGCCGGCGCCGCCGGGCCCGTGCTACTGGCTTGTCGCCAGTAGGACCCCTGTGGGCTGGCGTGGAGGCTGCCTAGCCTTGGGGCTGGTGCGTGGCGCGGTGCGCCACTACTGCCTTGGCAGGTGCAGTGCCCTGGCCGTGTGTGTGCGGCGCTCGCGGCCGGTTCGGGAGGGTCGGGCCGGTGCCTGGTGTCGTGTCTTCCCCATTTCCCCCTTCCCGCCCCGCGTTTCCTGCGCTGTGTGTGGCGGGCTGTCCTGTCCGGGTGTCCCTTATCCTGGCTCGCTGGTACGCCATTCCATGCCGTCTTTGCGTTCCGCGGGCTCGCTCCTGTTGCCCTTCTGGTAGTCCCCGCGTGTCCTTTGTGTGTGTGTGCGCTCGCGCTCCCGCGGCGTCTGCGCCCCCCCCTACTACCCTGGATGGTGTGGCGCGCGCACTTCGCGCGGTCCTGGTGCTGGGCGCTAGTAGGGCCGTTCCACGCGGTCCGTGCCCATCCGCGTGTCCTTCCCCAGGTTCCCGTGCTCCGTTTGGTTTGTTGGGAGGGTGGGCGGCCCGTCCTGTTTCCCCCCTACCTGGATTGGGGCTGTATGCTCCCCGTTGGGTGGGTCTGCTCGTTCGGGGCGTTCCTGCGCCAGGGGGTGGGGCGGGGGGGGGGGGCGGCCTGTGCGCCGTTCTCCGCGACTGTGTGGCCGGGGGGGCCAGTGGGGCGGGGGGTCGCCTTGCCTGGGTCCGCCCCTCTGCCTTCCCGGGGCAGGCAACAAAGCTGGTGTCCTTGGCGTCGCTCTGTCCATGGAGGGCGTGGCCCCCATACCGCTCCGGTTCGTGCTCGCTTGCTGTCTCCGGGCGCGGTCCGTGTGGCGCCCTTGTGTGTTGGCGCGGATTCGCTTGTCCATCGCGGTACCTGCGGGAGCAGGCCGCTGGGGCTTGGAGGCGGGCCCTGCTCTGGCCTCCCTCCCGGGCGCCACGGTCCTGCCGGGGGGAGGGAAGATCAATCCTTCCGCCTCGGGGGGGCTGGGGGGCCGGCGCCCCCGCGGCTTGCGGGTCGGTGGGGGGGCGCGGGGACAAGGGGGGGGGTCCCGCCGTGGCTCCCCACCTCCCCCCTCTGGGGGGGGCGGCCTGCGGCCCTCTGCCCAGTCCCCCCTTCGTCGCCGGCGCCTCCCCCCCAGGTGTACGTGTTCGGTCGGGGCCGTGAGGCAGCCCCGGGCGCCGAGTGCGGCCTGCCGCCGGCGGGCCAGCCTGGGGGGGGGGGGGGGGAGGGGTGTCCTGTGAGCCGCCCCCCCGGAAGGGTGGCCGGGGGGCCGGGGGGCCGGGGGGTCGCTCTGCCTCGGTCCGTCCCTCTGCCCTCCCTGGGCGGGCTACAATGCGGGCGTCATTCGCGACGCTCGGGTCATGGGGGGCGCGGCCTCCATACTGCTCCGGATCGTTGTCGCGTGCCGCCCCCGGGCGTGGTCCGGGCGTCGTTCTTGTGCGCTGTTCTGGGTTCGCCCGCCTGTCGCGACCCGCGCGGGAGCAGGCGGTGGGCAGCGCCGGGGCGCGCGGCGTGCGGGTGCAGTTATGCCCCCCCCCCCCGGGCATCGCGGTCCCTTCTGGGGGGACGTCCCCTGGACCTCGGGGGGCCAGAGGGCCGGCACCCCCGTTGCCCGCAGGCCGGGGGGGGGAGCGGGGGGGAGAGGGGACGGGGGGCCGCGCCGCTGTTCCCAACCCCCCCGCCCTAGGAGGGCGGCCCATGGCCCCCGTGGCCCCCTTCTTCCCCAGCGCACCCCCCCTGGTTATACACGTTCAGCCGGGGTTGCTGGGCAGCCGTCGGCGACAGGCGCGGCCTGGTTGGCTGCCGTTGGGTCAGTGTGGCGGGGGGGGAGGGGGGGGGGGGAGGTCTCTTTGCCGCCGTCTGCTCCCCCGCCTTCCCCCGGCGGCCACCAAGGCGGGCGGCTTCGTCTGCGCTTTCCTTGGTGCTGCCGTTCCGTTGCGGCCCACGGCGCCCCGGCCCCCTCGGGGGGGGGCGGGGCCGCCGTCTCTCCAGCCGGCTCGCAGCTGCCCACGGGCTTGAGAGGGGGGGAGGGGGGGGGGGGGTTGAGGGGGAGGAGAGGTTGCCCGCAGTCCCCCTCTTGTCCCCTGGCGCCGCCCCCCGACGGCCGCGGGGGGGCGGCCTGGTGGTTCCGGTCCCAGGGGGCCAGCCGCCGACTGGGGGGGCGCACTCCTCCCCCGCCCCCCTCCACCCTTTTGGGTGCCATACCCTCGTGCAGGCCCTCGCCCGGGTCCCCTGCCCTTCTCGCTGCCGCCGCGCAGTGCCGGCTGGCGGGGGGGTTGGGTTGGGCCGGCGAGTGCTGGGGGCGGCAGCTCGGGTTAGCGGTCAGACGTTAGCGGGCTGCGGCGCAGTGTGCCTCCCCTCGCGCTCGTTGCCCCCGTCCTCCCTCCCACTGGAGACGGCGCGCGCCCCTCCGCCGCGCCGTACGGCGGGGGGGCTGTGGATCGGGGGGCCCGGCCCCGCTGGGGGGGCGTCCCGCGGCACTGTCCCCTCCCCACCCCCTCGCGCTCATCGCCTGGGCCGGCAGGGCGCGGCCGTCACCTGCGTCGTCGTTTGTGTGGGGGCTCGGGCTGCGGCGGTGGCGGGTTCTGCCGGCGGTAGCGCCAGTGGGTGAGGGAGTTGCGCAAAGCCCGGGGGAGCCAGTTGTCGGCATCCGGATCCGTGACGCGGAGCACCGCCCCCTCCTCCAGGAAAGCTGGCCACGTCAGCTCCCTGTCGGGCCACGCCGCCCGAATCACCGCCCGGAGGACCCCTTCGTGGTCCTCTGAAGTAAGAAAAAGTGCTTGTCCAATGCTTTAGGGTACAGTTTAGTTGTATTAGAGATGCTCTAAGCACACAGGCATTTCTATCTTAGTATTGGCCCGACCGAAAGTGGTGATAACACATTTTGACCTATGGAACCACACACTAAATCAGGATATTGAGTGGACCCCTTAATCTCCTAACAATGTGAGGCTATTCATCGTTTCCTGAGTTGACTGAGAACTGACATATCGAGGGCAGAGCCTATGAATTTATCTATGTTTTCTCATGAATTCTTAGCCATCCTAGTGGTATGCACGCTAGGGGGCTGGGCACCTCTTTTTGAGAGGTCCTGGGTTCAATTCCCGGTCAGCCTAGGTAAGTAGGAAGATCCCATGTGACATGGCAGTGACCTCATCGCCACATGCCCTGCCACCTCAGCACATATGGGACCCAAAACAAAGAGTGCACATCTCCTGAGATGGCACTATGGAGATTGGGTGACCATGGCGCAGTTTTCCAACTCTTTTTCCAAACCTTTTCAGCAATCTTTGTGAATATGCAATCCGATTTGCCCTGAGTTGCAGTTTCTGTGAATATTCTAACATCTTTCACTGTTTACACTGCAGCCCTTCATGCTTTGATCCTGATTCTCTTCTACTTTCTTATCTCTGGCTCTGGCTATCCTGGATTGGTTGTATTTCAGCAAACAAAACATTTTCCTCATCAAAAACAAGCAGCAGGAAAACCTACACCAGCAGCAAGCAGCAGGAGAGGCACAACAAACACACAGTGTTGAAATCACTATACAACGTTCTGGTAGCAAGAGGCAGAGTGTCTCTGCGTACCGGCAGCAACCCCGTGCCGTACAACCAGTGCGCCGAGATCAGTCATATATAAGCCGATGGGCGAACAAAGATGGACACAAAGAAAGAGGACACCGACGTGAAGACAGCGCCTGAGGCACCAGCAATGCCAGCACCTGGTGAACCTGGACCTGGACCTAGCGCTGTACCTTCGGAGCCCTTACATGGGCCAGTGGACGTGGCGGAGGATTCGTTGGAAGGACTCCAGTCGGCCTTCCGGGCCCTCTCAGTCGAGGATGTGGACACCCATTTTGTGAAGAGAAGGAGAGAGAGAGAGAGAAGGATGCTGGAGACGAAGCAGACGAAGGAGCAGACCAAGGGCACGACCCGACAAATGATCCTACCTTCGAGGGCGCACCAAGCGCTTCTGGCCTCCACGCATCACCCTCTCCTATAACCACCACACTCCCAATTCCAGACCCAGCCGCTGCAACATCCACACCCATAACCAACCCACCTATGGCTGAGGGCACAGGCTTTACTGGTATGCCTACCTACCCTGCCTATGGTGAGAACCCACCTACCACTACGTTTCCTGAGGCAACTACTGCCAGTGAGCCGGTGACCTCCAGTTCTGCGCCGCGATGGTATGCGGCTGACTATCACCACCCTCTACCCGCTACGGGAGCGTATGTGGATGTTCCTGGGTATGCAACCTTGAGTGGGTTAGGGAGAGGACCTGAGTCTCTTGGAGGAAGAAGTAGAGGATCGGGGAGATCCTCCAACAGGTGCCTGACGCGCTTGGAGATCAACGAGGTGCTCCGGGGGGCCACCTCTAAAATTGTGGGCGACCTGACTCAAGAGATTCGAGATAAACTGGAGCCCCTGATGATACCGCCCCAAGCGTCAGCTACCACTGTGGGAGTGTCATCCCATCGAGTACAGGCCAACCACCTGGTGGCAGGGCTGACAAACATTCTGAGGAGCCTGAGGAGCACACCGATGCCGACCCCTGCAGCGATACCGAGAAGCCCTTTCGTACCGAGAACGGCCCAGCCGCCCTACAGCCACGTGATGAATTCTACGAGAGCCGAGCTGGACCGGCTGGGGCTGACAGCCTTGAGGGCAATGGTTGACCTGGAGCCCTATGGTTCTAGTGATCTAGGCGGAGACCCCTCGGATGATGAGCCGCCGTCCATGACTTCTGCTCCGCCCTCGGAGGACGACGACCCGGAGGACCCCGAGAACCCAAATGGGAAGAAGAAGAAGAAGAAGAGGAAGACCCGACGCCCTGAGGGACGCAGGTCTCAGGAGGCTAAGGCTTTTGCCACCTCCAAGATCGTGGTGAACCTGCCTGAGTTCACAGGCAGGGACCTCAGCAAGTTCGCTGAGAATTTTGGCCGGTTTCTCCAATTGACCGGCCAAACGCAGGCTAGTGGATGGGTCAAGTGCGATCTACTCCTGCAGTGCTGCAAGACCACGTACCTGGAGAAGCAGGTCAGACAGACCGTGACTAATTCCGCCACCTTTGCCGATGTGTTGGTTGCCTTGCAGAGGCAGTACCCGACCTATGAAACCGACCTCTCCATCAGGGTCGAGATCCAGAACCTGGCCGTGCTGCCCACCAACCCCACATCTGGCAGGGTCTCTGAGCTGTTGGCTGACCTGGATCACTGGGCTGGACGATTGACGCCCGGTTCCTACAGCAGCGACGACCTGCTTATCTGGTTGGTGGCTAAGCTCCCTCGAGAGCTGTCGGACGAGTGCCGTTCAACGGCAGAGCGCAAGACTAGATCCCTCCGCTACGAGGATCTATGGGTACTACTCCTGGAGGTGGCACTGGAGAAAGAAAGCGACCAGCACCTGAACAACTACCGTCCTGGAGGTGGAGGCTCTGGAAGCCTTGTCAAAGGGTACCAAGGATCCCGACCTTGGCAGGGGACTACCCCGAAACACGCCCATGCCCGTATCATGGAAAACGTCAAGGAGCTCTTCTGGTGTCATGCAAGAGACGAGCAGGGCCACCTGCAGCACGCCCCTGACTGCGAGCAGCGAGACTGCTTCATAGTCCAAGGGAAGCAGCAGGAGAAGAACACCGGCGCCAAGGCAAAGCTGCCGCATCACTACGGGTGTACAATCACCTGTGCCTTCTGTGGGAAGAGGAAGCACTACGAGGATGAGTGCTACCACAAGCAGCCCCTGTCGGCGAAGCTGAAGGATGAAGATCCTGGCAACGGCTCAGGCAAAGGTGGAGGCAAAGGCAAAGGCAACGACTCCGGCAAGGGCAAGTCGAAAGGACCGGGGACAGGGCCAGACAAGAGTCAAGGTGGACGAGGAGGAGGCGCTAACCGCCAGCCAGACAAGGACAACAAGAACACGGACACGAACGGAGGCAACCCCAACCCCAATCCAGGGGGGAACTCTGAGCTCTCTGGAGGGCAGTCTGGTCCTACCACACGCTCAAAGACGCAGGCCCAGAAAGAACAAGGGGCCAAGCGGGAGCACGAAGGTGGTGATGACGGCAACGCTAAGAAGAGAAGATGTTTCATGAGGATGGCCCGCAAGCTGCGGAACAAGGGGTTAGAGGTGACCTGTCCCGCGGAGTTCTGACGGGGACGCTCCGGTGGCACCCAGGACCTGGTGTTTTGGGTACGTATCCGACTAGGGAGACGTGAATTTCTGGGGGTATTGGATACTGGCGCCACCATATCTATGGTGGCCAAGAAAATGTTACCTTGTGGGAGCCTGAAGAACACCATGACCACCGCTGCTATACGAATGAGGAATGGACATGTGGTGCACAGCTGCGGGGACTGTGAAGTGGAGGTACCTATGGGCTTCCGGACTATCGCCCATCGGTTCTATGTGATGGACACTGAGGCCTTCGACTTTGTATTGGGGACTGACTTCTTCGTGCAGCACTCCCAGATACAATCCCTGACACTGCAAGCGCCCTACCTCCTCCACGTGGACCACGGCAGTGGCAGAGAGTCTGTGCCACTGGAGCAGTCGGAACATACCTCGAGTTACCTGAGGCTATCAGAAGAGGAGCCCTCGAACATGATGGCGGCCTCCAAAACTGAGGACTATCAACTATTGGGGGAAGTCCTAGACCAAGGTCTGAAGGAGTTGGGTTACTCTAGAGAAGACCTGAGTGTGGAGTTGTTCGCCAGCGACAAGCAGCCTGTACTGGACCTTTACTGCAGCAAGGGGAAGAACTGCAGCTACAAATTTTACTGGCCCTCTTTCGGGATGGCCTACCCGAACCCCAGGTTCAGTGAACTCGGGAAGGTCCTGACCAAGGTGGCCTTGGAACGTTCCCGTATGGTCCTGTGTTCCCCCGATTGGGGAGCCCATGGGGGCAACGAGTAGTGGCAAAACCTCCTGGACAGGCTGACTATCAGCTCTGTTTGGTTACCTGATGAGGCCATCTACGTGCCTCTGGGGTGTAAGACGCCTATTGGGAAACCCGGATGGAGGAGTATGCTCAGCGTCGTGGACAGAGGTCTCGCCTCCATCCCCTGGGAGGATCTGGACCCGACTCTGGTCCAGGCTATACAACGAGAAAGTGATGGACTCGCCTTGGGTAACTTGAAGGATCGACTACGACCTCAAGATGCTATTGAGACTATACCCGGAGGAGTTGAGTACGTCGTGACTGACACCAACGCACCCAACTCTCCCTGCCATGTACCTGTTCCGGATGGAGTCTCTGAGTGTGGACTATCCGAGCTACCTAGCTCTATCCACTCAAATGGCGAAACTGAGCACGACGCCTTCTTCGTGCAGACCTGTGTGGAGGAAGTGGAGAACGCCGAGTACGTCGCCCCACTGAAACCCCCACCCTCCATGAGGGTGGAAGACCCCGTGTACGAAGAGCTGGACCCTCGATCCAGGCTAAGGGAGTATGTGGACTCCAAGAGGAAGTTGGTGGCGAAAATCTATGCTACGCTAAGCCTACCCGCAGCTCATGGCCACTGAGGCAAGGACGTATGGGAGACCTATCCCAATTGGGGGAGGACCTCGAACAGAAGATTACCACCTGGCAAAGGGAGGTAGATCTTAAGTTCATGAAGAGCGTGTGGGGCGCCCATGTGAGGACCCCAGAGGAGGACGACCTCTCGGAGGAATGTGTATGTGAACCCCCTCGAGCGTGCCTATGTTGCCATCATTCATCGGAGATGGTTGAACAAGACCTGCTATATGCCTACCAAGGGTTGAAGGACACTACCAAGGGCGGAGAGTCGGTGGAGGATCACCTCCCGACGTCTATTACTCAGGGGGCAAGCACCTTACACTCTGACGAGGACATGGAGGACAAGGTCAAGCTATTGGACCCGCGGGTGCAGACGCTTATAAGGACCTATCTGGGGGTGTTCGGAGAACTACCCCCTCCAGCTTCATGTGACAAGCTGGTACAGATGGACCTCAAGCTGAAACCCGAGTTCGTGGGTCAGAAGATCCGGAGGAGACCCTATCCAGCTCCTAAAGAGCAGGGAGACGATATTGAGCAACAGATACAAGAATGTATCGACGCTGGCCTAGTCCTGGAGTACAAGGACGGGGACTACCCCCTACACTGCAGCCCCTGTTTCCTGGTGGCTTAACCTGGGTCTACAGCCAAACAGCTAGTAGTGGACTACGGAGAGCTGAACAGGAAAATGTTGAACCACTCAGGGTCCATTCCCAGTATGGAGTCTACCGTTGAGAAGATAGCCTCCTGTCGCTACAAGACCAAGATGGACAAGAGGAGCTGATTCTGGCAAGTGAACCTGACGCCCAACGCTCAGGAGCTACTAGCTTTCATCACCCCTCAGGGGAGGGTGTTCAAGTGGAAGGTCATGCCATTTGGCGTGGCCAACGCACCCGCTCTTTTCCAAGAGCTGATGAACAAGATCTTGTCCATCCGACAAAGGAGACCTAGGGTGCAGGAACTTATATCCCGTTGGGCCCAGATGGAAGCACACATCGACGATGTATGCCTCGGGACCAACACCCAGGAGGACCACCTGATCCTCTTGGGTGAGTTTTTTGCGGTCTGCCAGGAGAACCACACACGACTCAAGCTGGAGAAGTGTGAGTTCATGCAGGAGACCATGCAATACCTGGGGTTTGACGTTGGCTATGGGTGGTGGACCCCAGCGGCCTCTAAGGCCAAACCCTTGATGGATGCTAAGGTACGACACAAAGACCCCAAGAGAGGACTTCATGATGTACGCAGTTTCATTGGGGCGTGCAACTTCTATCGCCGCCATATCAGAAACTTCACCTACCCCAGCGCCATTCTGACGGACTTGATCAAGAAGAGTACTACTTGGCGCTGGGGCCCACAAGAGCAACAAGTGTTTGACGAGCTCAAAGACAAGGTGGCCAACGCTAAGTGCTTGGGCGTGCCTAGGGCACAAGGGGAGATTATCCTGGTGACCGACGCCAGCAATGTGGGCGGTGGTGGAACGTTGTTCCAATGGCAAGCGCTAGAAAGGGAGGAGTTCGACTCGGCCATTTCCCAATGGGGGACGGAAGGTGTCAACCGAGATGGAACCCTCAAGCACAGCTACCCTGACGACAAGTGGGTCCTAGTACCTCTTGGCCACTGGAACTGGAAGTGGAACCAGGCCAGGGGGAACTACTCCACCTATGAGCAGGAATTGCTCGCGGGTACGCTAGTGCTATCCTCACAAGCACGACTGTTGGGGAGTAACCCTGTGGTCTGGCTGTGCGACCAAGAACGGGTCAGCAGTTTCCAGAAGCGCCCCCCACCTGAGAAGGCGAAGCTACGGCGCTGGTGGACCTAACTCAGTCAACTACGGCTGACGGTACACCATATCCAGGGAGTGAAGAACGAGTGTGCAGACTACATCAGCCGCAACAACTTCGACGCCCTGATTGGTGCCCGGTCTGAAGCGCTGGCTAAGGAGGCGCTCGGCCGTATGGACGTCCACTTGGACCTCAACATGACATTGATACGCCCCCTGGATGGACTCCAATAATTGGAGTACCTGAAGGAGTTTGGGGATATCTACGAGCGCTGGAGAGACGCCTTGATCCCCTCCTGGTCAACCAAGATCAGTGGAAGAGGGACAAGAGCTACCTCTGGCACGAGGACCGCATCGTGGTGCCTAGTGACAGAGTCCCAGCGCTGCTGAAGTGGACCCATGAGTCCAGCGGTCATGTGGGTGCTGACCGTACCCTGAGGCTGTTCAAGCAGTGGTTCCACAGTACGTGGACTGACGACCAACTGCGGAAAACCCTCCAGCCTATCGTGGACAAGTGCCTGTGCAGGTCCTGCAAACCAGGGGATATCAGGGACAGAGGTCTCTACTCGACCCTGCCCATCCCTCACTGTGCTAATAGTGTTCTATACGTGGACTACACGGAGATGCCGAAGTTCGGGGGCTATGACTTTGCCCACGTGGTAACCTGTGGGTTGACCAGATTCACCAGGGTGTTCCCATGTACCAAGCACATTACCAGGGAGGAGACTATCAAGATACTCCTGGAGGAGTGGTTTTGTGTCTATGGGGCGCCCAAGGAGATCGACTCCGATGAGGACGTACGAGTACGCTCAGATACCGGTTGGTACAAGAGGGTCCTGAGATCCCTCAATGTCCAGGTGTCTACGGGGATCCCCTACTCGCATACGAGCAACCCCCTATGTGAGCGACACATCCGTGTCCTCAAGGAGAATGTAAGGATATGGTGCAAAACTGAACGCACCAGAGACTGGGTGAGACTACTCCCCGACATATCCTTGATGATGAACTCCCGAGAGAGTTCAGCTATTGGCTACTCGCCCCATGAGCTATTCCTAGGGCGCCCGGCTTGGTTCCTATATGCCCCGTATCCAGAGGACACCCATTCTTCTGTGGGTGAATGGGTCCAGGAGCAACAAGCGAAGGTGGACAAGGCCAAGGCTATGCTCCAGAGAGTGAGGGAGCGTCAGTGGAACAAGAAGAACAAGCACCGAGTACCAGCCACCTACCAAGAGGGGAACTGGGTGCTGGTGCACCACAGTCGACTACCCGCCTGGCCACGCTCTACCAGCGATGACCCATACTTCGGGCCGTACAAGATTCTATCAGTGGATGGACACCGTATCACCGTGCGGTGTTCTCCCCGTCTAGGGGGGATCCTGGTGTGCGCTGCTCAACACCTGAAGCGCTACTATGATCCTGAAGACCTCTGTGGGGAGGAGTCGGAGCTGAACGACGAGGAAATCGCCGCCCTAGACCTACAAGGGGCTGCCAGCCCTATGGGAGTTGAAGGGGAACTCCCCGACATGAACGCCGAGGAGATGGCTAAGGAGGGCTTCTACCTGGTGACGTCTGTCCTACGCCAGCGCTATCGCCAGGGTTGGCGCTTCCTCACCCTCTGGGAAGGGTTTGGAGTCGAAGAGGCCACCTGGGTGCCCTTCTCTGCGTTTGTTGTACCTGAGGGACGCCTAAACTCAGTTCTGGTTGACTACTTGTCCCAGAACAATCTTGGTGAGTTGCTGAGGCTCGCTGAGACGCTTGCCTCCAAGACTAGGAGCTAGGGACTGAACCTTACCCCTAAGTGTGCTATGTATGTGTGTGTGTGTCTCACTTCTCTCCCGGGCGTGGCTCCCGAATCAACGGGCTTCGCTGATGTCGGACCGAAGGTCCTAGTCAGGTACTGGTACCACTCCTATGGCGCCCATTTTCTGTGCTGGCGCCTATCCTTGGGGGAAGATGGCAAACGCCCTACCTACTAGAGGGGAGGGGTGGCCAAGTGTGCTAAGGGCATACAAAATGCCCATTTTTGCTAAAGGCCAAAAGCTAACGCACTCCCCTGCCCACGAGGAAAAGCATGCGGGACAGAAGACACCACTACTCTACACACCCTACCTACAGTGGCACCATCCTGGTGGGCGAGCACTTCTGCAACTGGCTCAAGCCCCCAATCAGGATTACCAGTCCTACACTCAGGCTCTACTGGGTGATGTTGGAGGTCAAGTCGTGAGTCCTAATGACCCTCCTGTGAAGAAGACAAGAGAACACAGCGCTGCTAAGCAACTGTGGCCTAACAGGGACGCCACAACACGTTTCCCTGCTAGGGCTTGGAGGGAAGGGGTGCTCTTGTTGCGTGCACAGCGTGGATGCCGATGGAGTCAAACTGCCCTCGCCACTCCTGGCTGAGGTGCAGTCAATTGTTTGTGTGATCAGCGCCCTTGTTTAGCAGGGCAAGAAAAATATGGGACGCTGCTGCACCAATCACCCTACCTGCCCACCTGTAAAGCAAAGGCCAATGAAGGGGTGTTTGCGGGTGAGGAACCAAGCCACACTCCACATATTATACGCTTCTCAGTGTGACCTATAATACGCTGTCCTCAAACACGCCCTGTCAAGCAAGCAAGCGTCAAGAGACTCCTCAAGTTCTCTTAGAGAACGTACCGAGGAGCCCCTGGGTAACCTAAACAAGGTTTACTGTGCGCATTTCGCGTGGCCTACCCTTTAATGCGTGTGTGAATGCACGAGCATGCACGAGTGGACGAGCTGTCTTTGGCAAACCTACAAATCTTTCCAACAATCACGAACTCCACCAGGGGGTGGCCCCACCAGAACTTATCTACCTTACTTACCGCTGGAGAGTGAAGCAAGGTGAGGAGAAAAACGAAGCGCAAGCGAAATCGTCGCTATGCATCGGTGTGTATGTTCTAATCAGTGCAACAAAAAGGGAGGTTGGTGCTGTAAGAGCAGTTGTCACGGTTGCCCCGCATTGCACCGCAGGGCAGGACCGGTAGCCCCCCGTGACAACCACTCCCTGGCCGAAGGCCATCTGTTTTTTCCCTGATCTCACCTCTAATCATCTGCAATCTTTATAATCTAACCCTCTATCATTTGTTGGCGCTGCTACAAGACTCGTTCACGGAGACACGAGACAAGCAATGTGCATGCTGCATACGAGACGAGCACACCTGAGGTTTATACCTGATTCATTGAAGTCTTTTCGTTCATTTTGGAATTCTTGGATTTTTGACTCTTACTGTCAGTGTGGGTGGAATCTGTATGTTTATTTATTAATTTGTGTCTCGTCATTCTTCTGTCTACGTGAGACATACGTTTATAATCTCATTATTTCTGAATTTTCCGGCGCTTCGCTAGGAGCCGCTCCTGCGCGCCGCTTTTTTCTGCATAGGAATTTCTTGATTTAAAAAAACAAGAGATGACTACAATTCTTATAAAAATGTGCATCTGATGCACAATTGGATTCTGCTCAGGTGTGTTGTCTTAGAAAAATTCTAGGCCGTCATTTGACGGATTTAGGTGTTGTCGCTTCGCGCTTGCGTGGATTCGTCCATAATTCTCCCATTCCTGCCTCTGCAGATATCCTCGGGAAGGTGTCGCTGAGTGAGCCGACTTCTGGGTCAAAAAGCAGCAGCCAGGAGACTGAGCAGAACCCAAGACCCCACCAAGGGGGAATTTAATTTCCTGACGACTCCCTTCGCCCTAAGATCAGGACAGCAGGTTGCCAGCAGGTTTTAACAACCAGAGCAGATGTCCATACAGAGTCTGGCGTTGGGTTAGTGTCGCGCTGCGTCTTGGAGGGAGGGATGCACATGCATATGTTTTTGGCATGCTCCCAAACTAACCCAACCAAGCCACAGGAACCCAGGCAGCGCCATGAGCGCTGAGCTTTCTGTAGGAAGTGTCACGAACAAAGCAGCAAAAAGGCGCCAGCCATGGTGAGCGCCCATTTTTCTGTGTGAGGGAAGCTATAGGTATTTTAAAGTAGATGTGGAAACCAAGGAAAGGCCAAGAGAAAAATCCCTTTTTCCTGAAGGCGCGACGGTGGTTGCCACCACAGCACAAGGGGGGAGTAAGAAAAAGTGCTTGTCCAATGCTTTAGGGTACACTTTAGTTGTATTACAGATGCTCTAAGCACATAGGCAATTCTATCTTAGTATTGGCCCGACCAAAAGTGGTGATAACACATTTTAACCTATGGAACCTAACACTAAATCAGGATATGGAGTGGACCCCTTAATCCCCTAACAATGTGAGGCTATTCATCTTTTCCTGAGTTGACTGAGAACTGACATATCCAGGGCAGAGCCTATGAATTTATCTATGTTTTCTCATGAATTCTTAGCTATTCTAGTGGTATGCACCCTAGGGGGCTGGGCACCTCTTTTTGAGAGGTCCTGGGTTCAATTCCTGGTCAGCCTAGCTAAGTAGGAAGATCCCATGTGACATGGCAGTGACCTCATCGCCACATGCCCTGTCACCTCAGCACATATGGGACCCAAAACAAAGAGTGCACATCTCCTGAGATGGCACTATGGAGATTGAGTGACCATGGGGCAGTTTTCCAACTCTTTTTTCAAAGCTTTTCAGCTATCTTTGTGAATATGCAATCGGATTTGCCCTGAGTTGCAGTTTGTGTGAATATTCTAACATCTTTCACTGTTCACACTGCAGAGCTTCATGCCTTGATCCTGAATCTCCTCAACTTGCTTATCTCTGGCTTGGGCTATCCTGGATTGGTTGTATTTCACCAAAACAAACATTTTCCTCATCAAAAACAAGCAGCAGGAAGCCCTACAACAGCAGCAAGTAGCAGGAGAGGCACAACAAACACACAGTGTTGAAATAAGTATAAATCTTTCTTCTGAAGCCGAACCCCCCCGGGGGCACCTCCCGGTTCCCCCCGTCCCTCCAGAGGAGCACGGCATCGAAGGGCCGGTTCCTCATCCCCCTGGTGGTCCCCGAGCAGGCCCAGCTCAGCCACCCATACACCTCAACCACCAGGGGGAGGGCCTCACCCCCCAGGGGGTCTGGAACCGTGTCCCAGTCCCGGTCCCAGGGCCGGACCCCCTCTGCCCCCCGCGCCGGCTCCCCCTGCGGCCCCTGTGCCTGCGGCGCCGGCGCCGCGCCCCGCCCCCCCGCCGCCGAGGCAACGGCCATCCGTTCAGGCTCCGCCCTCGGCGCAAGGGGGGGCTGGCTGGTGCTGGGGTCGGGGGGGTTTGGGAGGGATGAGGTCTCCGGTGGCAGGTTTGATGTTGTAGAGGTGGGCGTGGTGGTGGTGGTGGTGATGGGTGTGGTGCGCCAGCATTCGTTGGATGCCCGGGGGGATGCACCGCACCGGCTGCACGTCCGGCTGCGGGGGCGCCCCGGCCCCGTCCCTCTCCTTTCGCTCCGCCCTCCCCCGGTGGCTCCCGTGCCCCGTCCTGTCTGTCTCTGGGTGCCCATTGCGCCCTTGCCCTTGCCCTTGCGTCCCTTCCCAGCCCCCACGCCTTTGTCCCCCTGTCCGCGCCATGGGTCCCGCCCCCTGTCACCTGCGCCCTGGCCTGCACTGCCTGCGCCGGTATCCTTCCCGTGCCCCTGCCCATGCGCTTGGCTGCGCTAACGCTCGCCGACCGCACCCCGCCCCACTCCATGCGCCCCGTGGCCGCCCGCCTTGGCGCCCTGCTCGCGCTTCTGCGTGTCCTTCCCGTGCCCTTGCCCTTTCCCCGCACCTTGTCCCGCGTCTTGCCGTCCGCTGCCCGCGCTCTGTCCCCCTCTGCTGCCGCTGGCCTCGGTACCTTGCCCACGCTTTCGCCCTCGCTCCTTGCTGGTTGCGCCCAGGCCTGCCCCCTGCGTTTCTCCCTGGGCACCCCGCCTGTCGCCTCCTGTCCCCCGCTCCGCGCTTGCGTGGCCGGCACCCTGCCCCGCCTGCGTGCTGTCCCCCCCCTCCCGGATCACGCGCCGGGCGTCCTGTTGCCGCCGCAGCTGCGGCAGCGTGACGCCTGGCGGCGTACGCTCGCGTGCCAGGGGGCGGATGGCCCGCGGCCGTCCCGTAGGGAAGGCGGCATTGGAGGGGTACGGCTTGGGGGGGCTAGTATGGGTGTGGCTGGGGTTGACGTGGGCGCTGTACTTGGCGCCCTCCCTGCCCTCCGCTGCGGCTGCGGCGGCCCCTGGCGAGGCGCTCGGGGCTCGCGCGGGGTCCGTCCCTCGCGCCCGCGGCCTGCTGGGGGCCGCGGCCTGGCCAGCTGGGGCGCTGGCGTGGATCGCCAGGGCCGCGGTCTCGGCTGCTTGTGCACCTTCGCCGCCCTCCTCTGCGGCTGCGGCGGCTCCCGGCGAGGCGCCCGGGACCCGCGCCGGGGCCGACCCCCGCGCTGGCGGTGTGCCTGGGGACGCGGTCAGGGCCGCGGCACGGCTTGCTGGGGCTGCAATCTCAGCCCCCTGTGCGCCTGGGGCCCCCTCCGGGGATGGCGCGGGAGGGCTTGCAGCCCGGGCGGCGGGGGCGGTCTCCTCGGCCAGGGCAGGTCCCTGGGTCGACCGCCCGGTGTCGGCGGAGGCTGCCCGGGGCTGCCCAGCTGGCGGCCCGACCGGCACCGCTGCCTCCGCCAGCTGCTGCTCCTCGCGCTCCGCGAGGGTCTTCCCCGCGCATCCCGGGCAGACGGGGGAGCGGGAGCGGGACCGGCGGTGGTGGCGGTCGTCCCGCTTGGGGGGAGCCATCGGAGTCCGACATCACCGTTATCCTGGTAGGCATGCGTGCGGGCAGGTGTGCCCTCCCCATTACCTCCTGGTGCATCTGTGTTGTGCCGTGACCAGTGCTCGGCAGTGCTCCGCAGGGGGGAGGGGGGGAGGGGAGGGGGGGCTGGCGTTGGCGTTAGCCCCGTGCGGGCGGAGGCCGGTGGCCATTCATCGGCACCCGGGTGCGAGGCGGGTTAGCCACGCGGCCCACACGTCGCGCCACAGCTCCCAGTCTGGGGCGGGGCTCAGGGCCCTGGGCCCCCGGGGGTCGTCAGGTGGTGCCGAGGGGAGCCGCACTAGGTGGACCCCCGAAACGGCGGTGACCTCCTGTGTTCGCATGAAGGTGTGTACCCCGTCGCGCGCCGCGGGCGCCGGGAGGGGGGGGCGGGGTACGGGCGCTGCCCCGTACAGGTGGGTCGGGGTGATCCCCAGGACCCGCTCCGGGTCCCCGAGGGTCGCGACGACGAGGAGGAGCAGAGGGGCGCCTGGGCGCTATTGCCAGAGAACCTGCCCCCTCTGGTGGGCAGCCCTGCTCCTGGACAGGGGGGGGGGACAGGTTCTGGTTGGCCCAGCCGTGGGGTGCGTGCGTCGCCGGGGGGAGGGCGGGGCACCAGGTGGGCTTCCTGGGGAGCGTCCCGCACATTAAGGCGTACAGGGGGGTTCGGCCTGGCGCTGTCGTACACCGGTTTGGTCGGGCAGGGGCAGGTGGGCGCCTCGTCCGCGCCTTCCACGAATACCCTGATTTCGCCCACCTCCAGGTTCTCGTCCGGCGGATGTAGAAGGTGGAGTGCCACGTCCAACTCGGACACTCCTCGTGGGTATTTGGGCCCGCGCCTGGTTCAGGTACGGGGCCGTGTCCCCGGGTCAGCGCATCCTGAGGGCGTGCAGCAGGGCTGGGGCGCTGCTGAGGAGGGCCATGGCAGACCCCGTGCCCGCCACCTGCAGGGTGTCCCCCATGGACAGGGGCCCGCCTGACCCGTTGGACGTGCGCCACTCTGTCCAGTGCCCGTAGAGGGCCGCCTCCGGGCTGATGAGCCCTGACTGGACAGCGTTCACGATCCGGTGCATCGCCGGGAGCAGCGTAGGGGCCCCCGCTCTGTTCAGGGCACAGACGGCCGGGAGGGCGGCCTCGCTGAGGAAGGCCCTCGCGCTGCCCGCCGGGTCGTGCTGGGCGGCAGCGTGAGCCTCATGCGCCTCTGTGACCGCGTCCGCTACTAGACCCCGGACGGCCGCCTCTTGCGCTCAGCGGCGGGCTCTGGCGAGCCCCGGCCTGTTACCCCGTCGGCGAGGCATGGTGCTGCGGGCTCTGCAAAGCGCGGCGGCGGGTGGGGGTCAGGGCGCGAACACGTGCGACAGGTGTGCGACGGACGTGGGGTCCCGCAGGTGCACGTGGATCCACAGGAGGGCGGCCCCAGCGGGGCCCGAGCGTTCGTGTGAGGGGGCGTGGGCTCCCCTGACGCGCCGGTGCAAAGCCTCCTCTTTCTGTGCGCCTGTGCGGGCACGGGGGAGGTTCAGGCTAGGGGCACGCAACCACCTGGGAGCGCTGCGCGCACCTGTTGGCGCCCGTCGGCGCTGCGGAGGATACCGTGTCGCATTCCCCGCAGAGGTTGCAGGTGTGTGGTGGGTGGGAGGGCGGCAACCAGGGGCCCAGACGGCGGAGTCGGAGGTCGTCCCACCTGTCGTGGAGGGGGTCCTGGACCTCCAGCAGGCGGGCGCGGACGCGGCGCCGGTAGTCTGTGCCGAGCGTCTTCTGCCGGACCTCCTGCCACGTGTCGCCAGGGAGGATCCCGTGGTCGTGGGAGGCAGCGATGAGGTCATCCCACGCTGGGCAAGGTTGCCCCGGGGCTGGGGTTGCCATATACATGTGGCGCCCGGTGAGCAGGGGCGTCAGCGTGCCCCACTGGCACTTGTCCGCGGCGTCCCGGTGGAGGAGGGCCAGTAGATTGCCGTCCGTGACTGCCTCTCACCCTACCTGTAGCCCGTCGCAGCCGTCTAGCTCCTGGCTCAGCGCAGCTGCAAGGTCGATGAAGAGCATGAGGAGTAAGGGCCTTAGGATGTCGCCCAGCCGGGACAGGGCGTCGTCGTACACAGGCCCCCCAGTTTTGAAGTGCGCCACGGTGAGCCGGGCGGTTCCGCCCTCCGGGAAGGGCCACCGGATGGTGGCCGCATCGTGTCCCCATGTGTGTATCTCCGTGGCTCGGAGCACGTTGGCGGTGTGGAAGACGATGCGGGGGGCGATGGGCGCCCGGATGAGCGAGGACAAGTCCCCACTCCACCCCGCTTTTGGCTCCGGGGCCGACTGTAGCCATTCCTTTGCCGCCGCTTCTCACGGGTGGTAGGGTCCCGCCCCGCAGATCATGGAGGGCCGCGGCCGGGTGTGCGACCCCGATCCCTCGAGCGGGATGGCGGCGTACCGTTGTGCGGGGGTCTCCCTTGCGTGCGTCGCGGCGCACCACCGTCCACATTCGCGCGCCCACTCCTCGCCCACTATACGGGCCTCTCATGCGGTCATGGAGCCACGCCCGATGATCCACCGTGGGAGGGAGGGTGTCTTGTAGGTGCTTCGAGAAACCCCCCGGCAGGTCCCGGTACGGGTGGGGGTCCTCTTGCGGCGCGCAATCCAGGCTGCCATTCACGACACGGAGAGAGGTTACGAAGTCCTTGCCAGGGCGCGGGGGAGGAGGGGGGGCAGCTGCCCTCTGCCGCAGTGAGCCATCGGCGCACCCGGGCCGCTGCGCTTAGGGGGTCGCGGATGGTTTCTCCAGCCGGTGATTGCGAAGCTCCCATGCGAAATCCCCCAGCCGGAGCATGTGGTGGAGGAAATCGTCCACAGAGGTCCCTCTTGGCGGGTCGTAGCGGGCTATGGCGCGGAGCTGCGCCTCAGCTGCCTCGGGCATCAGCCCAGAGCAGAAGACCTCTGTCCATGCGGCGCCTGCGGAGAGCCGCGAGGCCACCAATAGAGCCTTGGCCCCTGGGCGGGAGGTGGCGGGCCGCCTCTTGCACCGCCTGGCGGTAGTGGGGCCAGAGGAGCCGTGAGTGGGCGCATCCCACGTGCATGTGCACCGGGGTCTCCTCCGGGCCGCCGCAGAGGAGGCACGGCTCCCGGAGGATGGCGACGCCGGAGAGACGTTCCTTGAGGACGCGGAGCCTGCGTTGCACCGGCGTGTGGCCGTCCCTGGCCCGCAGCGCCCGATGGTTGGTGGCCGTGGCAGTGAGGTCGCGGGCATGGACATAGGCTGTGGCGTGGGCCGCGCCCACAGGTGTGTGACCTGGGTGCGTCAGCGCATGGACCGTCTGTGCCCGCTGCGTGATCGCGCCGAGCGTTCGTATCGTTGGAAGCCGTAGGTCAAGGTGGCCGTCATGGCTGGCAACTATGAGCTTGGCATGGCTGGGGCCCGGGGGCGTGTTCTGTAGGACGGTGTCCTCAGACGCCGCCCAGTCCACCTTGTGTAGTAGGGCGTCGCTGTGGTGGGAGGTGGCTCAGACATACCAAAACGGGTGCCCGGCGTGTTGCCCTCGCGCGCGCAGGCCATCCAGGAGCCATCGCAGAGGCATCTGGTTGACTACCTTCGCCGCACCCACGGGAGCCCCCGTGGCCCGCTCGCGATCCGCGTGCCGCAGGAGGTGGAGGATGACCTCGGCGTCCACCGTATGGACCCATGGCCGGTGGGCGCCGTATTGCAAGGAGAGGAAGGCGGCCAGCCCCTCTCCATCGGGCACTGTGCCCGAGATGGCCACCGCCCACGTGTGGGTGGGTTCGGCAGCGAGAGTGACGCTGGTGGCGTGCTTGCAGGGTCCGCCCCCCGACGCATCGGAGAAGGTGTGGCCCCAGGCCTCCGAGATGGAGTAATACCCGTTGGGACTGAGCCATCCTACGTTGAGGTCGGCGGAGTGCCACCGGACGTCGGGGTGGCTGGGGGTCAGCTGGTCCATGCTCAGCGCCCTGGTGTCGCCGGGGCGGACCGCTGGGTGGCCGTGTAGTCGGACTTCTGCTCCAGCGATCGTGCTTGCCCAGGACCGGAGTGCCGTCACACGTTCTGTGAGCCACGCCAGGCCTCCGCGCTGGTGTACTACCAGGTGTCCCGTGTCCTCCGGCTGGTCCTCCAGCGCGTGCACTTCCATGTGTGGGTCGTGCGGCACCTCCGTAACTACCAGCAGGGCGGTGTCGCGGGGGAGTCCACGGGGCCTGGGCTGGCCCTCCCCCACCTGCACTATCACCCAGTCGGTCTGGAGCTGCGCTTGCTCCGTCGCCCGGGTGCACTGGTCATCCGTAGTCACCAACCATACCGGCCTCGGCGCGTGGGGCCGTGGGCACAGAAGCTGGGGCAACGCCACATCTGCATTAGGCTCCTGGTGCTCACCGTCCGCGAGTACGTCGCGGAGGATGTACAGGAGGGCCGCCGGTGGGTGGTATGCCGCCCCCCGCGTGGGGGGGGGGTAGGCTGTCCTGACGGCGATAGCCCCCCACGTGAAGGTGCAGGCCGTCCGGGGTCCCCCCTGGGCCAGTGTGGGCGTCCTGCTTGGCCCTCGTGGGGTGGACGAGTCTCAGGCGGGGGTTCCCGCGTGCCGGTGTGGTGGAAGAGGTGGACCAAAGCGTCGCGCCACCCAGGGTGGTTGGTGGGCTCCTGCTCGCGGTGGCAATAGTGAAGGTTTTCATTGGCGCACTGGTTGAGGCATACCCGCACCGCCGTCGGCCACGGGTCGTCGTTGTCGGGGAAGGGGTGGTGCGGGCCGTGGTGCCCATGCCACGGCGTTGTGTGTGGCACCGTCAGGCGGTAATGTCGCGCTGTCGTAGCTTGGCGGTGCGCAGCGTGACGATGTTGCCCGGTTGGGACTGTAGTTGGACGTGGGCTGCCCTGGAGCACGTGATGGGGTTGTAGAGCCCCAATCCCAGGGCGACCAGGGCTTGGGGTATGCGCTGGACCCAGTCGCCCCCCGCCAGGGTTGCGAATTCTGGGACGGGGTAGTGCACCTTGGGGCATATGCCGTGCGCGCTGGCGATTTCGCAGAACATCCTGGTGACCTCGGCGCGCACAGAGGTACACCATAGAGGCGGACGGGACGGCCTGGAGCACCCTGTACACATGGGCAACACAAGGGGGACCTCCCACAGCCAACCCTCCATCACGCCCCCTCCTCGCCCACCCCCTTCCACACGGCAGACCGCCCCAACAAGAAGCCGAAACACACAGGCGTACACACACCCGCCCAAGAAGCCCAGCACCGGCACGACGCAAGACGCAAGGCCCGCACTGTCCATGACAACCACACCATCCCGCGCATAGGTGCCCCCGCCCCCCGGGTGTCGGATACCACCGACAGCCGCACGATCACGGGCATCATCACGGACTGCCTGAGCCTGGCGCGAACACTGGCGGACGCGCTGTTGATCAGCGGGGGGCGCTCCAACACACGGGCGGTGGCGCGCCTCAACGACATCAAACCCCACAAACTACAGCGCGCCATCAGACCCTTCGCCGTACACATCACCCAATACGGCATCGACCACTCCGGTTGTGAGCACCACGACCCGCCCTGCTCCACCCCGTGCACCTCACCCCTGGGCGAACCACTCCTGGCCCCGACCATAACAAAGAACATGTACCTGGGCACAGTGTCGGGGGACCCAGGCATATATATCCTGCCCAACAGGTCAAGGGAACACGCCAATCCCCTGCACAGGGTAGAGTCCCTCGCCCTTGGACCGCCCCCAGCAAAAAACCAACACCAACACATCCCCGGGGACAGACGGTTGCACCCATCAGAAGGGGGAAAAAGGGCCTACAAGCGTGCTCCGGCGCACATCACCGTCCACCCCACAGCCCAGTTACCTAAAGACTTCGGCACCGAGCGCCACATAGTCCTGGAGGGACAAGCCCAGCACATCATCACCGCCACCCTATACACCCTCGCCGCCCGCGAACACCACTGGGACCACACTACCATCCCAGCAATGCTGCCACCACCGCAGGGCCCCAAAAGACCCGTCAAAACGCTCCCCATCGAACAACTCCTCCGCCGCAGGGCCAACCCGCACCTCCATCCCTCCCGAAAAGAAAAAGCCGTCGCACCATGGGACACCCTGGACGCACCCCCCTAACATCCCGCTGTCCACATCCTCAAAGCGGACACCCAATGGTGGGTCCTCCCATGGGCACATGGGGTCCACATGGCGGCCCAGGCGTACGCTCCAGAATCAGACCCTGAGGACCCCCCACCAGGCCAGCAGCAACTCTCCCAAGCCACCACTGTCGCAGGCCGAGAAGGCGCCCCGTGGGACGCGCTCTACACGGCGCTCTACTGGGCCCGAGGATCGCCGAACGGTCCAGACACACCGGAACCCACGGAGACCTTGGTCAGGCAGGCAAAGGCCATGAGGATCTACGACCTCCAGAACCCACTCATCGACAGCCCGCCCCCACTGCCATGGCCAACAGACCCCCTGGAGACGGTACAGAAACTCGCCGACCTCACGCAAAACCGCGCAAAGGCGACCATGCAAACACCTGCGGAAACACCCGCTGCGGGACCCTGCCCAGCAGGCTACACACCCCTTCTTCCAAGCCCAGCCCCCCCAGGTCCCACCACCTCCAGTCCCGCCCAAGCGAGCACGAAGAGGAAGACGCACACCCGCCCCTAGCCCCCAACAGACCAGAATAGATGGCAGGGCGGCAGCCTCGCAACCCCCCGCAACTGCCCCGACCCCCCCCTCCCATCCGGCGTCCGCCCCGCCGGGGCCCCATTCCAAACCGGATCACGCATCCTCATCAATCTCCCTCCCGCCATAGGCACCGCCACAGCCCAAAGCGTACCCACAATTCCAAAAAAGGCACGATAGTCCAACAGCCCCTTGGCAACGACCACAAGGGCGACTGGACTTGGTGCGAGGGCACGATTGAGTACCGCCTCCACGACCCGGGCCCGAACAGTGCGGTGCAAATCCGGGTAACCTGGCAACGCCAGCGGGAGCTCCACCAAGGCAGCAGCGCCCCGAACACGCCTCAGGGCGACGCCTTTGAGCTTAACATCACCCAACCTATCCAACGCGTCACTCTTGAGAACAAGGCCGACAGGGGCACCAAGTACACCGGCAAAATCCCCCCGGAATGGAGCCAAGGCCTCCCCCCACCATGCCCACCCAATCGCCCACCAGGTAGCAAGATACTCTCCGGGCCCCAGTCCTCCTCCCTGACGGGGGAAGGGCCGGGGACGAAAGCCCCCACAGCCCCAGCCCGCGCCCATCGAGGCTACCATCAACCTCCTCAACCTCAACTACCCGGCCATCGCATAATCCAAGGACGCCACCGCCGCCCTCCAGGAGCTCCCGATGGCACAGTGGACGGACTGGGTTCTGCACCTTCTCAGCTTCCAGGAGCAAGGCCTTCAACGCGACGACCCTCCAGAACCCACCCCCATATATGCCCCGGACCAGAGGGCATACAAATGCCACTGGCACAGGGGGACCCCCCTATATCCACATGCGAGCATCCACGTCCACCTCCTCCACCACCTCAGCATCCCAGGGATACCGAGCGTCTACGAAGTCGTCAGCGACGGATGGCAACTCAAAGTCTTCAACATCCACGTCCCCTTCGGCGACGCGACAGAACCCTTCCTTCAAGTCTTGGCCGAGGTGTACCGCCAGGCGGCCATGCTCACCCCGACCATCATCATCAGCGACATGAACGCCGCCCCCACCCCGGCAGACCGAGGAGGACAGGCCACACCCCAAGACCATGCAGTCCGCGACGACAACAAATTCCGGGGCTCGTGCCTGATGGCTAACCTCGAAGGCCAACCATCCCGCTTCCCCCACCGATTGGAGGCCACCCGCTCCTGCATCAACGTATGCTACGGCGACCCTAACATCATCATCCGGGCGGAGGCCCAATACGGCTCCCTCCCCATGGGACCCACAGGCAATAGGCCCATGCACATCCGCCTCACCATCTCCAACCTCCCTGCCAGCCCCCCGGAAAATGCGGACCAAGGCTTACCACCCCCCCGAAAATACCTCCAGTGCACGATAAACAAGCCTGGTCCCAGTATCAGAGGGCCATAGACCGCGCCTGGCGCACCCAGCAGGACCCCACCGACCTACTCACAGCCATGCGCACGGCCGCCGTCGCCTGCGGTTTCCAGCAACAACCCCATACTGAGGACGACCAGCCACCCAACGCCCTGGGGGACATGCTCCATGACCTCTGGCATGCGAAGCAGCAATTGCCAGCCCTCCTCCACACCTACACCCCCGAAACCCGCCACCACATACACAACTGCAGGACGGAAATTGCCCACATCAGTGCGGACCTGCAGCAGTGGCAAATACACAGACAACAGCGCATCGCCCAGGAACCCGAGCAGTATGCGCAACATGAACTCCCCTACAAAGCCATTTGGCACCTCAACAACCCCATGACCAACACCGGCCACTGCACCATCACCACAGTCCGGCAGCCAGATGGCTCCCTCACCAACGACCCCGCCACAGTGCTCGGGGCCACCCAGGACAGCTTGCTCCAAAAACACAGCCCCACCCAGGACACACTGGACACGGACACCCAAAACAAAATCGAAACCCTCCCTCAGGACTTCAACTACACCCGGAGGAGGCAACTAGAGAAACACCCCTTCACCATCCACAACGTCTGGAAGGCCATCCACAATCTCCGGCAACACAAAACCTCGGGCTACGACGGACTCCCTGCAGAGGCGTACCACCTCTCCGCCCACCTCCTTCGCATCCTCAGCCACCGCCTATGGGACATCTTCACGGGGCAGACCCCCCTGCCATCAGACTGGGCAAATGTTGTCCGCCCCCTCTACAAAAGGCGGGACTGGGCCAACCCGGACAACTGGCGCCCCATAGTGTGTGCAGTCACGGAGTTCAAGATCGTCTGGACAATCCTCATGCGCCGCATCCGCCACCACCTAGACCCCCACATAGCTGCCAGCCTCTGGGGAGCTATCCCAGGCCGGTCCCCACACGAGCCCATCTTCCTACAGGACACCGTCGCCGACATGGACGCAGTGGATTTCAGCATCGCCTCCCTCCACCTCAAGGGAGCCTTCCCGAACATCCCCTGGCTCCATTCGGAAGCGGTCTGGAAAAGCCTTGGGCTCCCCTTCTACAACTTCACCTCAAAGTACATCCGCACTCGCAAGTACACATTCCGCACGGGAGCGGGCCTCAACCCCTTCCTGGAGCCAGGCAGCGGGATCCCCCAGGGAGGAGCAGAAGGGCCCTTCCTGTACCTCCTCGTGACACTCCCCCTGGCCCTGACCATTGAGCTCCACTACCCAGCCTACCCACCCTACCTCCTCCTCTCCCCCCTGGTGGGTTTCACGAACGACACCAACCTCACAGTCGCACACACCCCACACGAACCCCACACCCCAGACGACGGACCTACAGTCAGACAACATGCCAACAACTTACTGGACGTGACCGTCTCATACCTCTCCCACAACAACCTCATCATCCACCCTACCAAGTCAGTGGTCATGATCAAAGGGTCTGCCACGGCACCGGCCCTAAGGCCACAAGGGCCCCCCATGCACGTCGTGGAAGCCACCGGCCACTTGGGGGTGATCCAGACCACCAACCCCGACAATACCACCCTCCCCCCCAGGTTGCAGTCACACCTGGCCCATATATGCATCCCTGGCTACCAGAACCCTCTCCCTGTCACACCAAAGCTTGGCGTACTACCTCCTGAAGGCTTCCATAGGCTTTCAAGCATTCCACCTGACACACCCCCCCACCGCCCTCCAACCAGCCATGCGCGCCTTCACCAAGGCATGGGCAGCACCTGGGGGCTAGCCCGCCTCCATACCCACTCGGGCCATCCGTGCGGCATGGCCCCATTACGGGGACGCCATAAGGGACGAGGTAAAGGAAGCCTACACCAGGCACACCGCACTCCTTCTCCACCGCATGACCCACAACTACTCCCCGGAAGTCCGCGAAGTCGCCACGATCCGCCTCCAGACCGCGCAAAGAGCTCTCAACACACACCAACGCTGATGATCCATCAGACAGGCATGCCCACCAACACCAACACCCGCATCTGAAACCACCCGCAGCTTTTACTCCCTTCCCCACACCACGCCATCCTCACCAACCACACATGCCAGGAGGAAGGACCCCTGGCAGTCCTCTGCAGGGACCTCCACCATCGCCCCAAAGGCACCATCGACACCATCGATCTCGTCGGCGCGTCCATCACAGTGGTATACATCACCCTCTCCCAAGTGAGGGTCCTTCACCACAGCAGGGCACACTGTAAGACTTGGGGCATAGCCGTGTCAGAACCCATGTTTGTTGCCCATGTCTCTTTTGCACACTGATGTTGCTTGTTGTGTGCCATTTCTGGTCTAAATTCTTATGCGATCTCAGCATTTGATTCCAATCCCAGGTTTCGATCAGAGGAATTGATTGCGACTGCAGATTTCAGTTCTGTCTTTGCATTTATGATGTTGCATTGATTTGTTTTCAGATGTGCGGTAGGCCATCATTTGTTTCAACATTATTTGGGTTTCTGATTCGTTGATTGGCTGCTGCTGTGTGTGCGCGCACGCCGTTTTTGGTCGCGCCGTAATGCAGGCCAGCCAATCCAATACCCCTCCAGTCTGGTGCTAATAGTGTTAGATCTATCATGTGGAATTTGAAATCACTTATGCAACCGGAGGAAGACTATGTGAAAGCCATAGTATGTACATTGGTCGCTTCTGTGGACAGGTGCTGAGGAAGCACCTTTGGAAACCAAGGCCGTCCTTATCTCTGCTATGGTGGTACTAGTAGTCACGGCAAAACCTACCACGTCACATGGGGTGTCTTCCAAAGGGGACGAGAGGTGAGAGGAAGGGAACCATAGTTAGGCGCACCGCTGGTCGTGGGATACATTTGTTGTTGCTTTCTAATTGGATTCCATTTGGGTGCCACACCATATTTGGTTTTGAGGTCTCATGCATTCATTCTAAGAATTGAACTTGCATTTGTAATTCATGCATGGTTCATTTGTGTCTTCATGGTGTGACTCAACCTTGGTGGTGCCCATAATTCCATGGTCAAGGTGAACATATGGTGTCTCCTCTCCCAAAGCTGGATTCGATGTGCTCCCTTACTCTCTCTCTCTCTCCCAATTCGTCATTCTCCTCAAGTGGTAAATTGAGCATTTATTGTGCCATGTGACTGTTGTCTTTGATCCTTTGAGACTGTTGGGCCCTTTCATTTTTTTCAAGTGCCCGTGGCTTGGGAGTTATCCAATTAAGACATGCCGTGGTTTTGCCGTCTTATGATTAGACTCAAGGATAGGCATTGGTCGAGCTTTCCCCACTCTCCCTCCGAGTGCATGCATGCTCTCTTGGGTCAATGCTAGGCGAAACTCTCCCCATATGCATGCTCTCTTGGGTCAAGCCTAGGTGAAGCTCTCTCTGCATGCATGCCCTCTCTCATGGCCGATAGGTCAATCTCTGTCAAGGGATTTGGTTCGGGAATATCTCTTCTCGGGCATGGTTAGGTGACTTCTTCTCCATGCATGTACTCTCTCTGGGATGAGACCAACTCTTCTTGCACGTGCTCTCTTTCAGTGGGATCATCTCACCATGCACGTGTTCTCTTTGGGTGGAGGCTAGGTCCCATGAGTAGCCCGGGATGGCCATTGGCCGCTTGTGTGCTTCTTTGCCCAAGAGGTGGATCTCTATGTCAATGGTGTATTCTTCATTTGCTAATTTGGTTTAGATTAGTTGTTGATCCTAAGAGCTAACCGGGTCATGGTTTGGTGCCTTCGTTGGTGCGTTTACATGCCCCATGTGACCATGAATGTGCATCTGCACTTCCTTCCCTCATGTTGGTGTAGTCAGGACGTCCGGAGACTCAAGTGTGACTCATTTGCTCTTTGGGGATGGCTCAGCGGCGGTGTGGTTCATTTCTTCCCAATCCTCCACCCCCGGTGAGACCATCCATGTCAACGGGTAGAAGTAGTGCCAAATTTGGTTTACACTTTTGCATGCATGACTAAGTCCATGGGATGATGCCCATGTGCCCATGAACTCTTCGTCCTTGCATTGCATGTGGTCCGACCGGAAGAGTAGGTTGAGTCTTACTCGCGCTGATGAATTCTTTTTCTATTCTAAAGGGTGGACATACCTTGTGCCCGTTTGGACTCTTTCTGCAGCTGTACTCGTCCCGTGTGGATTAGTGGACCATTTGTACCCGTCCTGGACCCGTGTCTGACTATTGTTCGACACTGGCTCATTTGTGGCTCATTTGTGGACTTTTATGGACCTTGTTGAACTTTTGGTTGGATCATTGTTGGACTGTACTGGATTCTTGGGTCATTCCCTCATTGGGCTTTCAGCTGGAATTGTTTGTATCATTGCTGTGCTCTGAGGGACTTGAGTGGGTTGTGAGCTTGAAAATCTCTGCTGGTTTTATTGGTTGCAAATTGGCATTGGTTGGAAATTTGGAAAAATGGAAGATTCACCCGGTTCACGTCACCTCGAGGGCGAACCGTTGGTAGAAGAGGCTTACCCGGGCAGGGGTTTAGCCTACGGCTCTGACATGGGCAGCGGGATGACTCTCGGAGAGGTTACGGCCATGATCAGGATGATCACAGCCCGGCTCGAGGAATGCAACAGGGCATGAGTTAACTGTTGGGTCTCCTTTAGAATTGCCAGTTGGGCTTAAGCAGGGCCAGCCATCCTACCCAATAGAGGAAGACACCAACATGGAATCGGCACCATGGGAATAGCGGTCCTTTGAGAGGACTTAGATGGTGAATCATTTCGGTGAAGCAGCTGAAAGGGTTTTGATTCATCAGTCGACACCGGTGACTCATGATTTAGCAACCTTGCCGGCGCAGGTTGAGGAGCTTACGGCTGAGTTGAATTATCACCGAACAATTAATTTGGAGGCCGTTTCAGCCATTTAGAAAATTTGCCAGGTCATACAAGCCCTCCCTCGCGAGCTTGAACTCCATGCACGGGGAGTACAAGTAGATGGGTCAGCCTTGACGGCGCAGGTAGAGGCTTTGGGACAATTGTTGAACGAGGTAGACAACGAGGTGCAGGACCAGAGGTCCCAGTTGGACTCGAAGAACAAGCGACTGGAGCCGCTTTGGAATATCCCCAAGTGGCTGAAGCTCTTAAAGCGAAGGTGGAGAATTCTCGCCAAGGGTAGGAGCAAGCCACAACTGAGTTGAAACGGCAACTCGAGGGAGTGTTGAATGAAGTAACTGAGTTGAGTTCACACCGGGCCCCGTTGGACAAATCGGTTGAAGAATTGAAGATTTTGGAAGGCAAGGTGTTGAATTGTGACCGGCTCACCACCAACATGGCCGAGAAAATCTGGCGGATAGGTCTCAAATTTGAGGATGCCGAAAAACATGTACATGGTGTGGAAGCAATGGTGGAAAGCCACATGGCATCTATTTCCCAGCTTATCAATCGGGTACACAACTTGGAGCACCCTGCTGTTTTGTCAACATCCACAGACTGAGTTGGAGGGACGAAGCTGCCCGCAACGGAGGTGAGACGCATAGCGGCGAACCTGGAGATCACCAGTGCACACGTGGCCACGCTCAGGGGCCAAATGCACCATTGGGAGACTATGCACAAGCCGAATGGGCCGAGGTTCGGGCCCTGGAGTTACAGGTGCGATTGCTCATGACCCTGTTGGAACAAAGTGAGCTTGAAGTACATGCGCTCAGGGAGGAGATCGGGACCCGACCCCATGGCGGTCAACCCGAAATGATGCGCCCGGATTCTCATGTCATTGGTGAATTACAAAGAACATTGGAGTCTTTGGAGAACAAATATGAATTATTGAAGCATGTGGGTACCCCACAGGTGAATCCAATTGGGATCACGACACCAAAGCCTGAACCACCAGTCCAAGTGTTTTGAGTGCCAGCGCGGGAAGAACGGGTAGCGGGAAGCCTACCGGGGTCTGGATTCCCCCCGGAGGAGGATGACTGGTCATCGCTGCGGTCAGATGAACGGGGTTTCTGTGGAAGAGCCCCAAGGTGTGGACCGAGTGGGACCCGCACCAATGAGGGACACACCCTGCCTGGCATGGGGGGTGATTTGAGGCATTGCGCTGGGTTGGACCTCCGGTACTTTGAGGCGGACGGTGATGGTTGGTTTATGCCGTGGATGGTGTTTCAGTTGTTCAACCGACAAGAATCTCTCAAGGATGGGATTGGGCTTTCGAAACAAAAGCCGTCGGGGAATTCTACGGGCAATGGCGTTTGATGAAGTTTGCCCTGAACAACTTTTGGACGCGCCGTTCGACTGGAAAGAGCCAAACCTTGAAGTAACGGATCCGCGGTTAATTCCTCCCGGGCCGCATGGGAGGCTGGTAACCCAGGTGATGGACCCGCGAACTTTGATGGACCTTCAGGGAATGTCCGTTGCCCCACGGACTAAGGAAAAGTCACTGCCTTGTCCTTCTTGGAGAGTTTGATCCAGGCCAAGCCCCCGTTGAAACCCTTTTGTTGATGCTAAGACTTACTTAATCGTTTTTTATCTCTCTTTTAGAGCTTAAAGTACACCTTGTCAAAGTAACTAGGGTTATAACCCTAGCCCCCCATGAAGTTCACCCCTACCACTCAGCTGAGCGGAGGTATCTTCCTTCATGGAGGTTATACCAAAAGAAATTGGGCCTTTCATGCCTAAGGCCTTGGACGGTACGCCTAGTGGTCCCCCACCCCACGACCCCTATACTCAACTGGTTCTACCACTTATTGTGGTTCTACTTTGTAACTGTTTCTGAATTCAGTTGCTTGGCCAAGTCATATTCTGTGTCTGGCCTAACTCCTTTGCCCCATATTCCTGACCACCTCCATTTCATCCAGCAGAGTGCACATGAAGTGCTTGATGCTACCTTGCAGGCAGGAGTCATGCCACGTTTCACATAAAAACTATTTATTTTATCCATTTGTGATTGAATCTTTGTACTTAAGCCTGCTTTGTCTATTTGCAGCCCTTCTGTGATACACTGGATTTCACAACTATTCATTGATTCAGTCCACATCCTGTACTTGCTCTACTTGCTGCTTTGGTTTTGTTTTTCAACATCAAACCGTGCAGGATTTCATCAAACCTATTAGAGCACTAATCAAGGACATCTTTCTGGTAGCAGAGGCAACCCTTGAGAGGCTTTCGAACCGACTCTGAGAAGTACACAAGCCAAAGCCAGAAACAATATGTCCACACCATCAGTACAACTGTCTGCCAGGACCTCGCTAATTCGGAGTGTACAAGGACAACTTGGCAACAGTGGGCCCATCTCAAGGAGTGAGCCCAAGCTCAGAGTTGCATCTGGGTCTCAAGAAGATCCAGTACACAGAGGGCAAGAACAAAAAGCGCCCATAGACACACCAATACCCTTAACCACTGAGGCCTTAGCGGCCCGTGGAGACAGCCTGCAGCACCTTCGCCGGAAGAGTTGCTGTCTCCATCTCCCGTTCAGCCTGCCCTGCATCTTCGTCTACGGCAGCTGGAGTCCCTGAGGAACAAGACAAACTGAGAAGGAGAATGGACAAGTACCTTCTCCACGAGGAGTACTACAAGTCCGTCCGAGGCGAAGATGGAGAGGAACCACTCGAAGCCTTGGGATCCCCACCGCATACGGACATGGGTTCCTACCCTTACTCCGGCCCACCTACGGACCTGGCCGACACTGTGTCTCTACCCAGGCGACCGAGAGTGCCAGCATGGCGTCCAGAGCTGCCAACCACTAGCAGGAACCCTGAAGTGTGTCCAGCTTATGTGGAGGAGTCCCATTCCACAGGGCCAACCTATGGTGCCTTGGACCGTACGGCCGAACTACTGGCCAAACTATCGTCTGGGTCCGAAGACCCAGATGTGACAGCCCTGTCTGAGGCTGTCAAAGCAAAATTGGGTATCACTGAATCCTTACCAAAGCCAGCGCTGGCCTCACCCTCTCCTGGATTGAGCACGCTTGCTGAAGATCTCAGGAGATCAAGGGTGTCCAGGTTGCTACCCAAGGTCACTTGCCCAACCCCTTTTCATCCTCGCGCTAGGACAGTCCCCATTGCTGAACTACGGGACGTGCCTGTGACAGAGACTGAGAAAAGGGGGCTAACAGCCCTGGCGCCCCTCGCCGGCGTACCTCCACCCCCTTCATGCCTAACCCCAGGGGGTGGGAAGAGTGGCAGACCAATTGCCCAGGCGAACATCCAGCTGGAATTGCCGGATCTCGACCCGAAAAATGTGCCCGAAGGGGCAGAAGAATTTGCCGAGTTTCCTTTGCTTACCGGCCAATCCCATGAGGATGTGGCCAGTAAATGTTCACTCTTGAAACGCCCATGCAAAAAGAAATTTTTGCAAAGACAGGTGAAGCAGATTGTGAAACCCTGTTCAACATGGGACGAGGTTCTCAAAAGACTGGAGAACACTTTCCCGGTCTATGAGACTGACCTCAGTGTACGCACACAGATTGAGGAGCTCCCTATGCTCCCTGAACTTCCCTCCGCTGCGCGAGTCTCTGAATATGTGTGCGACCTGGAGTATCTGTTCTCACGAATGAACATGGGTTCATTTGGGGCCACAGAACCCCACCTTTGGCTCATGAGTAAGATCCCAACACGTACGTGGGACGATTGCCGCACTACCTCTGAGAAGAAGAGTCGGGCCCACACGTACGACGACCTTGTGGACCTGCTGATCAAGCTGGCCCTTGAGAGGAAGAATGACTCCCACATGGGGAATTTCCTCAAGGAACACCTGGATCGAGGTGGGACCCCTACCCCCGAGCGTGGCGAAGGGAAAGGGCCTAAAAATCCCACTAACGCCAACCAGGGTGGTGGTAAAGGAAGGGGTAACCTGCATGCCATGAATGAGGTTAAACCTGAAACAGGCACACCCCTACTCTTCTACTGTAAGCCTGTCAATGACAAGGGGGGACCTTGTCATGTCCCTGACTGCGACCTCCGCAGTGGTTGTATGCTGCCTCTAAAAGGACAGCAGCACACTAAAGATGGGAAAACAGTGACCCATCAGGACCATTTTAGGTCTACCATCACCTGTGGTTACTGTGGCAAACGTTGTCACTACGAGGACGAATGTCACATAAAAAAAGTGAGAGTGACAAACACAAACGGCAGTAGGCTGAACGCCAGAAGACCCAATCACCCTCCAGAACTCTCCGGGATGGTGATAAGGGTTGTAAAGGAGGAGACAAGGGAGGTGGCAAGGGTGGAAACCCCCACCCTCAGAGGCGCTCATCAGCGCCCGCTATTTCTCCCTCTCCTGCCAATGTTGACCCGAAGAAGCGCCCACCTTGGGATAACGCCTCCCCTGAGGGGTCTAACTCCAAGAAGAGGCGACTGGTATGGAAGGCCAAGTCCCTGATGGCTGCAAGAATGGATGTCAAAGTCCCTGCTGAGGAGTAGGAGGGCGGCTATGAAGAGGAGGACTTGGTTCTCTGGCTCCTCGTGAAAATTGAGGATCCAGTTTTTCGAGCAGTGTTTGACACCGGTGCAACACTCTCTATAGTGGCCAGGCGCCTGCTAAAGACTTTCAAGAAAACTAAGACAGTGGCCATAAGAGTAGGGGATGGGCGTACCATGCATTCTTTGGGGGGTGTCGATGTGACAATTTGTCTTGGCGATGAAACTGCGACCCAACACTGCAGAGTGTTGGACACTGACGCCTTTGACATTGTCATTGGCATCGACTTCCTACGAAGAAACCCCCAAGTAAAAAGGCTGTCTCTCGAGCGCCCCTATTCTCTGCACTGCGACTTTGGCAGTGGGCTCTTCTCCGTACCTTTTGAGCTGTCAGGATAAAACGAGTCTGGGCTGCGCTACGCAGCCAAGACTAACTATCGTACTGAAAACTACCAATTGGCCCGTCATGTTCTTGAAAATGGACTGGCGGCCCTTCAGGTAACCCTGGATGAGATCCAGGTGGAATTATTTGCAAGCAAACAACAACACTTCATTCAGTTGTATTGCTCAAAACATTTGAATGACGCCTTCTGTTTCTTCTGGAAAGCAATGGGCCTAGCGTATGCTAACCCTCCCTTCTCCCTGCTCGCGAAGGTTCTAACCCAAATAGCTTATGAGGGAGTAAGGGTTGTTATGTGCACCCCTGACTCGGGTTGTTCAGGTGAACACGCTTATTGGCGCCGTATGCAGGACCAAGTGACTGTGGGAAGAGTGCAACTCCCTGATGATCTCATTTACGTGCCTGAGGACTCAGACACAGCTATGCAGGCCCTGGAGTGGGCCAGTTTCTAATCCATTGTCAATGGATCTCCCAGCCCTGTACCCCTGTGTGATCTGGATCAGGTGCTACTGAAGGAGGTCATGGCCGAAAATCGTTGCTTGACCCTTTCTGATCTCAAAAAACGATCTCCTGAGCACCTATCTGCCACACTTACAGGGTGTGAATCCCCCGATGGCTATCTGCAACGTGCTGCTGTAAAGGATGATGCTGCGGACCAACTGTCTGAAATCGCCAGCACTATCCCTCCTGTTGATCAGAGTTGTGTTGAACCCAAACACAGTGCCTTCCTGGCCCAGCTGTTGCTGGAGGAGGTAGACCTGGAGTAAACCTCAGAACCAACTTCCCCTGGTGGGAAACCGGTGCTGCACATGCAGCGTACTTGCTCAGGAGAACCCCTGGCTCAGCTGAAGCAGGTGAAGGCGAAGACAAAAACCACGCGTGCGAAGGAGTAACAAAGGGCAGACAAGAAACAGCGCATGTGTCCAAAGTGCATAATCTGAGTGTCCTAAGTGCACGATCGCAAAGGTTTTTCACAGGGTGTTGAGCTGGTGAGTGGTGCAAACGCGAAAACAAGGCAGTGGCCGGCTGGCGACGAGGATTGCGCGAACCAGACCTGGTGCATGGGACGATCTGTTGCACGTTTCACCTTGGCCTTTTGAGTTCTCCTAGACCTTCAGCTTTGTTCGAACGTTTTCTGTAACACAGCGAGTGGTACCTTTATGGTTGCAGGCGATCTGTGCTGCGGCGGGGTGGCTTGCAATAGCTACTCATTTTTCCTTGACCAGTCGCTTCATTCCTTGGAGATCACAACTTTTGAAACACGAAATGCGCACGATCCAAGAAGTATAATTACACCACTGTGTGTATCAGAGAAATCTACATCGTGCAACATGGAGACCTGTAGCCATCGGCGTCATTTGGACTCCAAATCCTTTAAATCTGTGTCTCCAGAGCAGACATTTCCGGTACCGGGAATCGCGCCTGCGGTAAAAGCCTAGGTGAGAGTCCTGATGCTCTAGCGCGGCCTGCTTCTAATAACATGCCACTGTCTGAGCATGGAACTCAGGAACTCCGACGGCTGTTGTACCTGAAGGCCGAAGGTATTGAGCGCCAAGAACGGCTGCAATACCTCAGACAGACCTGCAAATCCTCCATCTGGTCTGAGGAGGACAATGATTCCTACACTCCTGACCTTGAGATACCCCTGGTGTATTCTCTGCACTTTGGGCAGCAATGCCCCCCTGAGTGGGATGATGCCTCAGTACCCGCCGAAACTGCTGATTGACAAAACAAGAAAGAGCATGGTAGAGCAAGCTCCATGTTGAGGAGGATTTCCTGCAGAAAATGGAGAGTCTGGATTTTGACCTCCGACTGAAGAAACTGCTCCTAACCCATGAGGAGGTGTTCGGCGCCCTGCCGCCTCCCCTGTCCTGTAAAAAGCTGGTCCAGATGGACCTGAAACTGAAACCTGAATTTGAGAATATGCGAGTGAGACGTCTTTCCTACCCCGCTCCTCAGGAACAGGTTGAAGAAATGGAGCGCCAGATCAAGGAATGTATTGATGACCCCCTCGTTGAGGAATATAAGATGGGTGACTACCCCCACCACTGCAGTCCTTGCTTCCTGGTCGCCAAACCAGGATCGACTGCCCTACGACTGGCTGTTGACTATGGTGAGGTCAACAAGAAAACCGAAAACCACTCAAGGAGTATTCCCAACATGGAAAACACCCTGGAGCGTATCGCTAAATGCCGGTACAAAACCAAAAATGGACAAAAGCAGTGGTTCCTGGCAGGTTGACCTAACAGCCGCAGCTCAGGAACTGCTGGGCTTTATAACCCCTAAGGGTCGTGTGTCTAAGTGGAAGGTCATGCCTGTTGGGGGGGCTAACGCCCAGGCACTCTTCAAGGAACTGATGAACAAAATTTTGTACATACTGAGACGCAGACCTCTAGTACAGGAGTTGATTTCCTGAGGGGCAGAAATGGAGGCCCACATCGATGACGTGAGTTTGGGTACCAATACCTAAGAGGACCATGTCCTTCTCCTCCGTGAGTTTTTCATTGTTTGTCAGGAATACCATCTCCGAATCAAACTGGAAGAAAGCGCGTTCATGGAAGAGGAGATGGAGTATTTGGGTTTCGACGCGGGGTATGGCTGGTGGAAACCAGCCGCGTCTAAGATGCAGCCCCTACAGGACATGCAGATTCGCGATGACCCTAGGAAGGGTCTACACGGCGTGAGGAGTTTTGTGGGCGCCTGTAACTTCTATAGGCGACACATCCACAATTTTACCTACTCCTCTGCCCCTCTCACTGACCTAATCAACCAAACTACTCCCTGGAGGTGGTCCGCCAGGGAGCCATTATTGTACCAGCGGACTGAACCCTGATGGCTCCTTGAAGCACCACTATCCTTCCAGTGAGTAGCGACTTGTGCCACTGGCACACTCGAACTGAAAATTGAACCAGGCGCGCTCCAATTACTGCACCTACGACCAGGAACTCCTGGCTGGTATGTTGGTGCTCTCATTACAGTCACGACTATTGGGACCTAATCCTATTGTCTGGCTCTGTGACAAGGAACCGGTGAAGTCCCTTCAGAAGGGCTGACGACCGGGACAGGCAAAAGTAAAACGGTGGTGGACTTACCTCGGCCAGTTCAGGCTGACAGTCCATCATATCCCTGGTATGAAAAATGAACTGTCTGACTATATATCGCTCAACAACTTCGATGCGCTTATTTGTGAGAGCTCTGAGGCACTCGCCAAAGAGGCTTTCCAGCGTATGGATGTCCAGCTACACCTGTCTATGCGGACTGCTGGAATCCTTGAGGGTTGGAGCCTAACTGACTATCAGTCAGAGTATAAAGATTTTCTCCAGACCCTCATCACTGGTCTCGGGCCCCGTGTCATTGACGGGCACCAGTGGTATAAAAACAACCAGTACCTCTTCAACGAGGACCGTACTGTCGTGCCTGAGGCCCGACCTGATGGGTGCCCACAGTGGTCCCATCTCAGCTCAGGTCACACTGGCGCTAATCGCTCAGGGGAATTCTTCCGTGAGTGTTTCTACTCTGATCTAACCCTGACTGAACTGAGGTCCCGTATGCAGACCATTACGGATGCTTCTGGCTGTCATGCCAGCAAGCAGAGTGACAGTAGGGATAGGGGACTGGTTTTCAGCTTACCCATACCCTATTGTACCAACTCTCCTCTCTACGTGGATTTCATACACGGCCTACCTCGCTTCGGCGGCTATGATAGTTGCCTAGTGGTCACCTGTGGCCTGTCGCACTTCACCCGTGTGTTCCCTTGCAATAAGGAAATCACAGGTGAGCAGACAGTGAAAATGTTGGTCGAACAATGGTTCGAACCCTATGGAGCACCTGAACAGGTGCACTCTGATGAGGATGTACCCATCGGCAGTGACACTGGATGGTACAAACGAGTGCTGAATGCCCTCAACGTTGAGGTAAACACAGGTGTGCCCTATACCCACACGTCTAACCCTCTTTGTGAGAGACAAAACGGTGTGGTGGAACAGAACCTGAGAATCCTGATGAAACAGGAACGTACCAAAGACTGGGTACGCCTAGTGCCCTGGGCAGTGCTGACCATGAACTCCCAGAGGAGCTCTTCTACGTATTTCACCCCCCACGAGCTGTTTCATGGAGGACGACCTGCTTGGTTATTCAAAGCCTCCTTTCCTTGGGACTTCAAGAGCCCTGTTGGGGATTGGCTGGAACACAAGCAGTCTATGGCTAACCAGGCGGGGACTAACCTGAGACATATCCGTGAACGTGAACTGAGCCTACGGAACAGCCTACAGCGACCTGCCAGCTTCAAGGTTGGTGACCTTGTTTTGATTCACCATTCAGGCCTACCCTCCTGGCCTCGTAACTGCCTACAGGACCCTTATTTTGGGCCCTATCGTATCATCATGATAGAAGGACCTAGGATCTATGTCAGGTGCAGTCCACGTCTAGGTGGTGAACTACTTTGTGGGCTTAAGCAGTTGAGGCACTATCACTCCCCTGACAATTTTTCCTGGGATGAGTGGCGCCTCAGCGACAGTGACTTCGAGCGTACCGATCTAGGGAATGCTGCCAGCCAACAGGAGGCAGACGAGCTTGAAGAGATTACTGCCGATAAGATGGCAGTCGATGGCTACTACGTGGTTGCAGGTATTGCCTGCCACGAGTATAAACAGGGCTGGAAATTCCTAACCCTGTGGGATGGCTTTGGGCTATCTGAGGCGACCTGGGAACCCATGTCCGCCTTTATACAGCCAGATGGGAGTGTCAACCGCATTTTTGGCTCCTACCTCGTTGAGAACAACGAGTGACAGCTACCAACCCGTGCTGAGACTCTGTCCCAGCGTAAAAAGAAAACCAAATCTCTTGGTGTCTATCTATTAGAGGTTTTCCAACCTCCCAGGTCTTCTAACCTCCCAGGGGCGGTGAGCACTCTTGTGCAGATATGTCTGTGTAGGTGTGTAAGAGCAGTTGTCACAGTTGTCCCGCATTGCATCGCAGGCCAGGACATGTGGCCCCCCGTGACAACCACTCCCTGGCCGAAGGCCATCTGTTTTGCCAAGAACACTGCTTTCTGAGCACTGCACCAGCCTGGCTGTGCCCCGCAGTCCCATGCCTATGGTTGCCAGCGGGAGCCAGGTGGCCACTTATCAGGTTTGCAGCCACCCAGCAAGTGTTTGCCTTGTTGACCATGTGTTGCATGGGAACTGCCCTGATGTAATGACCTTGAGGAGCCAACGAAGAACGGTGGCTTTCTACTCCAGGGGGGAATCACAAGCAAGGTGGTATGAAACAAGGTGTGTCCACCCTCTTTGGGAAGGATCGTGCCCACAGTTAGGACCCCTGACTGGTCCAGACCCATGGGGTTCTACCCTTGCTTACAAGGTTTTCCATACCCCTAAGTGTGCTACGTATGTCTGTATGTGTCTCACTTCTCTCGCCGACGTGGCTCCCGGAGACCGGACTTCGCTGACGTCGGACCGAAGGTCCTAATCAGGTACTATTACCACTCCTATGGCGCCTAGTTTCTGTGCTGGCGCCTATCCTTGGGGGAAGACGGCAAAAGCCCTACCTACTAGAGGGGAGGGGTGGCCAGGTGTGCTAAGGGCATACAAAACGCCCATTTTTCTAAAGGCCAAAAGCTATTGCACTCTTCTGCCCACGTGCAAAAACACGTGGGACAGGAGACACCACTACGCTACACTCACTAACGCCAGCACCAGCCTTCGAAGGCAGGATGAGCACTCAGCACTTGCACTCAACACCTGCCAGGCCTGCTGACCATAGCACCTACACACGCTACTTGGTGGTAATGACAATGAGGTCTCGGGCCCTATTGACCCCCCTGTGAAATAACAAGAGAGAACACAGCGCTACTAAGAACTTGTGGCCTAACAGGGACGCCACTACGCGTTTCCCTGTCAGGGCTTGGAGGGAAGGAGTGTTTTTTTTGCGTGCACGGCGTGTATGTTGAACAAGTCGGACTGTCCTCGCCACTCCAGGCTGAGGCACAGATGTTTTTGTTGTGATCTGCGCCGCATGGTTTAGCGCGGCAAGGAACTGCACAAATCACCCTTACGTGCCCACGTGTAAAGGGAATGCAAATGAACGGGGTAAGTGGCTGAGGAAGCAAGACAGCCTCCACGTATTATACGCTTCTTAGGCTGCCCTATAATACGCTGTCCTCTTACCCTGTTATAAGCAAGCAAGCTTAATAACTCCACCCGTTCTCTTAAAGAACGTAGGGTGGAGCCCCTGGGTAATCTAAACAAGAGTTGTACCGTGCGCAACACGCGTGGCCTACCCTATATTGCGCCATATGCATGCACAGGTATGCAAAGGTTTTCCAGTCACACATTGTTTCTCCTAATCAAAACCACAACAACAAATCATAACGTGACTTAACCAGGAGGTGAGCTCCTCCTGGGCTTACCTACCTCACTCACCACGCATCATATGAATGCCGAAGGTAACTCAAACGCAAAACATGCCTAAGCGTTTGAACAACCCTACGGCAAAATTAGAAACAACCCTAATCGATTAATGGCTTGTGTGTCAAACATGCCTTTCTTATCTTGTTTCCTGCAGAAAAAGAAGAAGGAAGGGCGTACTGCACAGCGCAAAACAAGCCTAAGCGTTTTAAGCAACCCTATTCCGACGCTACGGCAAAACAAACACGAGCAAGCACTTTCTTTTCTGACCTGTGAAGAGAAGAGAAGGGTGGATTGGGGCACAGGGAAAGCGACACAACGTGTAAATGCCTGAATTAGGCACATGCATTGCGAGCACCGCGCGTACTCTAACCCTACGCGCTCGCTGCGTGCTCCATTCCCTTCGCATACCTTTCATGTCAGTTTTCACCTGTGCAGAGCAAGGAGCACCCGAACCCCCAGCGGACACAGCAGTGACAGCCCTGGCGTTTTAACGAAGCAAACAACACGAACGCAATGCATGCGTGCGAAATTCCACTGACATACCGGAGAGGTGGCTTGTCAACCTGCTCTGTGGTGTGAATTTCCGTACCATGATTTTTCCTAAAGTTTAGAAAGTCGTTGATGCAGCTGTGCAAAAAAATCTTTTCAAACTTTAAAAACTACCGCTCACACCTTCTTCTTCTAGAGCCGTTTACGCTTGCGCAACTTCTTTTTTGGAGTCCGCTTCTGTTGCGCTTGTCTGCGACTTTAGGGTTTAGTCTAAAAATGACGATTTCTAACGTGGTTTTGTCCATTCTTGCCGATTGGACTTCTTAAATCGCTACCCCTTTCGCTAAACCACAGGATTCACTCCCTGTTGGTTTCATTTTGTATTTTTTTCGGCTCCTGGAGATTTGTGCCCTCCATTGGGAGTATTGCTCCGCCCTAGCCCCTGGTCAGGATGTTTACTAAGACGCTGTAATTACAGCGATAGCCGTCCGCATTAGAGCGTTCGACTGTACCCTAGTGGGCAAACAGGTCAGCTCTAGGGAGGGAGTCCCGGGTCTGAACCCCACTACCCCAAAAGTTTTAACCAATGGTTTTCGCCGCACGCTGGCAACCTTTGAGGAATGCCCCATCTAAGGGACATCAATCACGGTACATTACACTGTTTTTCGAGGGTCTTCTTTGAACTGATGGAAATGTTTTGGATTGGTTTGATGCACTTTCTGAGGTAATTTTGGGGACATTTGAGCCTTTTTTCTAGGTCCTACTACCTTGATCAACTAGTAATCCAGGGGGGAGTAACAAAACGTTACTGCCATGTCTTTCTTGGAGAGTTTGATCCAGGCAACGCCCCCCTTAAAACCCTTTTGTTGATGCTAAGACTTACTTAATCATTTTTTATCTCTCTTTTAGAGCTTAAAGTACACTTTCTCAAGGTAACCAGGGTTATAACCCTAGCCCCCCATGAAGTTCACCCCTACTACTCAACTGGGCGGAAGTATTTTCCTTCACGGAGGTTATACCGAAATAAATTGGGCATTTCATGTCTAAGGCCTTGGAGGTTAAGCCTAGTGGTCCCCCACCCCACGACCCCTATACTCAACTGGTTCTACCACTTATTGTGGTTCTACTTTTTAACTGTTTCTGAATTCAGTTGCTTGGCCAAGTCGTATTCTGTGTCTGGCCTAACTCCTTTGCCCCACATTCCTAACCAGCACCATTTCATCCAAAAGAGTGCACCTGAAGTGCTTGAGACTAATTGGGAGGCAAGACTCATGCCAGTTTTCACATAAAAATGATTTGTTTTATCCAATTGTGATTGAATGTTTGTAGTTAAGCCTGCTTTGTCTCTTTGCAGCACTTCTGTGATACACTGGATTTCAAAACTATTCATTGATTCAATCCACATCCTGTTCTTGCTCTACTTGCTGCTTTGGTTCTGTTTTCCAACATCAACACCTGCAGTATTTCATCAAAACTATTAGGGCACTAATCAAAGACATCTTTCTCACGGTGGGATGGAAGTGGGACCACAGCCATTAAGTGGTTTTTGGATTTTTGTGCATGGCAGCGAAATAGGATGTACGGGGTGACGGATGCCATGAGCAGAGTGGTTTTGCATTCTGTTCTTTCCGCCACCCGGTCCAAACCACTCAAGCAGATGGTGAATCCTACCAATTCAAGTACCAAGACTTGTTGAGGGAAGTGACGGAGCAAGTCTTCACGGAGGCGAACAAGGATGTGGTCTTGGAGGCCTGCCACACGGTCAAACCGTCTTCACTAACTCCAAAGCCACGGAACTTCATCAACTTTGTGGAACATTTCCTCGCGTTAGGCCGCCGTGTTCGCGACAGAATCACGCAACAGCAGGAGAAGGATCGACCCCTTGATGTCATTGCGACAATGTAGGTGGATGGGTTGCTCAAGGAAATCATCAAGGAGGAGACCAAGGTTGGGCTGGAAATTTAGTACAACGAGATGATCATCTTCCTGACGAACCCCCTCATGTCCCGCCACAAATTGGCGATCGAGAAGGGGCACATCATGCGACGACTTGGGCATGCCATCCAAGGATTGGCTCAGACCCAAGCCATGGACCCCGCCGAACCAAGTGAACCCTCAACGGACGGAGAACAAGAATGGATCGGGCCGGGTACGGGGCATGGAAGGAGTCGAGGACATGGACAAAGCCAATGATCCCGAAGGTCACCAAGATCAAGAACAAGTGGACCCGGAGTTGAGCATTGCGGAGATTCAAGGGACATGTGAAGCCCGGCGGTTGGCTATGTCAGGCGGAGCAGGCGCAGGCGCCAGCTCCATCCCGAAGTGCCCGGCTTGTGGCAACAGAAGACATAGCCGTGAGGATTGTTGGGTGTTGCATCCTGACAAAGCACCGGGGTGGCTCCAGGACAAACTCAAATCGAAAAAAATTGGGAAGGGCGGCCAAGCGAAGCCCCCTGCGCAAAGGAAACGGACCACACAAAGGTGGGAAGTTTCCGCCTTGCAAGGGCTGCGGAAGCACGCTGCATCCCCCGGTTGATTGTTGGACGCTCCATCCAGAGTTGCGGGAGAATGCCAAGGCGCAGGGGCGGCTCGGTAAGCGACACAACTGAGAAAGTTGCCGGCAACGCTGGATATGCAAGAAGATTGACCAGGCTGGTAGGGATATGGGCCCCTCAACGGCGACTGTATGCCCCATTATGTCGGTAAACCAAGCCAAGGCATGGGATGACGGATATTGTACCCTTCCGGTTCTTCAAATTAGTGGGGCCGAGGAGGAGATTTTGCTGGTGCCTCGACCTGGGCACGCGGGGAACCTTCTGAAGGGCGTCATCTTTCTGGCAATATATATCCGTCACAGAGGGACGAATGGAGGCACTATCGCTTAGGGACACCGGCAATGAGGTAATTGTGGTTGCTGGTTGGGAATTATTCCCAGAACAATTCTGGGAGGAGGCCACCCAACTGTTCTAACTACTCGGAAGTGGTGAGAAGGAGTTGGGAGTTGGAAAATATGTCGTCCGGAGCGATATCATTGTGCGCGTGCAAAGAGGTTCCCAGATCGTGATGGCGCGCTGCGCCAGTTGCTTTGCTTATTTGGCCTCCGTTGGCCCACGAGCCATTCTTGTTTTGCCTTTTTTTGCCTGGTATGGACTTGTTGTCCTTCCGGATCCGGGATGCTTTGCTTTGGTGGAGGACTTTGTTAAGGCGGCCCATGGGATGAATTCCATTATAAATGTCCTCCTCCGCAAAAAAGCACGCTGCGAAACGCATTAAACCGCGACGGAAATTTTTTCGCGCTCAAATAGGTGAATAGTTAACGCCGTCAGCGCCGTAACGCTGGTAGAAACATAATGCTGCCCTCCGCGTCGTATAACACGCCATTAACGCAAAGAAAAACCCATGGCGAGCGCGCGTAAAACTCAAAACAATTTTCTAAGCCGCCGCGTCCCTTCGCCCTGCTTCCTTTCATTTTGTTTCCTTCTCCATGCACCTACCTCCCCTCGCTCGTGCCCCCCCTCACCCCTTCTCGTCAGCTTAGGCGACCGGCCCTGGGGGAAAAGCGGTCACACCTTGCAAGCAAGACCACCATCTTCGAGGTGGCGTGGCAGCACGTACGTCAGAAATGTAACCCTGGTGTTGCTGCCTGCCTGCGTGCGTGAGTTGGGTAGTGTCTAATTTTCTAGTGAGAAATATTTTCATTTTTGGTTTTCAGAAAGCTTTCAAAGGAGCGGAGAAACAGCGGGGGGTTTTTGCACAGGATTAGAGGACAAAAAAAAAACGAAAACCAGCAGCGCAGACAAACGCACAACACAGCCAGACAGCACAGCACCACAAGGCAGCACAGCACCACAGGACACAGCACAGGGCGCAGGACACCAGAGGACACCGCACCAGCACACCAGACAACAGGGCGGGCGGCCAGAGGCCACACAAGGACACAGGGGCCCACACACGCCATCAGAAAACAAAACCAGGCAACAAGACTCACCAACAGACACGAGCAGCGACACCAGGCACCAAACAGCGCCCAAAGGGCAGCAGACCAAGGCACAGAGCGACACGGCGGGGGCACAGCACACAACACAAAGAAGAACAGCACAACGCACCACAGGCGCCAAGGAGCAACACAGCGCCACACCGAACACACCGATTACAGAACAAAGCAAAGCGGACAACCGGGCACCACAGCACGGCACCACACGGCAACACAGTGCCACAGAACACAGGACACAGCACAGGGGAGCGGGGCGCCACAACAGGTCAAAGCAGACAGCAGGGCAGCAAGCCACGCGGCCACGCAGGAGCACCCGCGCCAAAGCATGCCAGCAGAAAAAAACAGCGGGCAACCAGACCCAGCAGCGGACACCCAGCAACCACAGGCAACAATGCATAGCATCAGCCAGCGCGAACGAAGCAACAGGGCACCACCTGCACGAAACGACACAGACAGCAGCACATCGCACAACAGGCGGCACAACTGACCAACAGGACAGAACACAGCAACGGGCCACGACAGGGGACCACGCAACGGCAACAGCGGGCAGCAGCAGGGGGGCTGGGCAGGGCAGGAAAACCCCACACAACGCGCTGGACCCGACGACCAGACGACACCGGGCACCAGGACAACACACAGCACAACACACCACACAACAACGCGCGACGGCACCACACACGACAAAGCACGGCACAAAACAGCAGGGCACAACAAGGCAGCCACAAAAAGAGGGGATGCAGCACCCACGGGAGACCGCCAGCGCCAAAACCGACAACACAGCACAACAACACACCACACAGCATGACACCAACACCACAAAGCACCGAACAACACCGCAAAACGCCACGAACCACACAAAACAGCCCACAACAGACAACAGCACCACACAACAAGACACGAGGCACAGCTGGGGGGGGCACAGCCCCTGCGCAAAGAGCACACACCACACACAAGGCCGCACACAGAGGAGTAAAAAGAAACCCAGCCACGCGGTGCAGAGGCCAAGAGCACCAAGAGCAACGGGAACAAGGTAAAAGCGGGAACGCAAAAGAAAGGGACACAAAAACAACAACAAAACGACACAAGGGAGAGAGAGAAGGCAGGGGGGGGTGGGCAGCCTCCACGCGCCGAGGCCCAGGGCACCGGGGGCCAGAAACAAGGAAACGCCGAGACAAGGGAGCAGAAAGGGAAGAAGAAAAAAAAGAGAGAGAGGGCGCGGGCGAGGGGGGGGGCAACCAGAAAGCGCAAAAAGGCAAAAAAAAAAAAAAGGCGGACGAAGGACGTGGGGGGGGGGACAAACGAAGAGCACCAAGGCCCAGGGCACCCAGGGCCGGAAAGCACAAAAATCCGGAGACAGCAGGGGCGCAAGAGCGGAGAGGGAAGAGAGGGGACGGAGAGCAAAAAAAAAACCCAACCACGGGCAACCCCAGCCCTGAGGGGGCCCAACAAAGAAGAAGGAATAAACGGCCAAAAGAACGTGAGGTGCACCAATACCCACCCGGGAGGCCGGCCCGCCCGACCCCGCCAAGAAGAGCACGCACCGGCACACAGGCGCGGGACCCGGGCGTGGCGTTCTCTGAAGCCGGTTCGGACCCCCGTGGCCATCTTGGGGTCACTTGGGGTGTGTATCTATGTGCCGGCAAGCCGCCATTGGCTGATATCATACTCTCCCATCCACCTGACCTAACTCGAGGTGATAGTGTGATAGGTTTGGCCATTCCCGCTATGAGCGGCCATATTCAGTACCGAGGCGCCGCCAGCTGAGATTTCCATATCAGAATATCAGGAATCAACAGGGTTTTATTATCATGATGTTTCCGTAATTTTTCAGCCTTTCGTTCTGATGGTCAATGTATCGACGACCGTCAGTTGGCTCGCGATTTTGCGTTAACCGATTGGTTAACTGTTATTTCCAGATATTTTGGCGGATACTCTGTTGAAGGGTCAGATTTCATCAGCAAAGGGTTCGTTGCTTCCGCAATTTTCTAAATAAGCACTCGAGATTTTAATCTGAATTTTTTGCGATGTCGAAATCGGATTTTCAACTTCAACATCGCCGCACTTGATTTGGACTTCGTCGAGTGGTCATACTCTTTTCCCTATGCCCGAATCAGGTTTCCCTTATACTTGCCACCCATTTGACTTGGAGATATAAGGGAAACAAAAGTGAATCGTCAGACCACTTTGAAAGGCCATATCTACGAGCGAGTGTGAGGACAGAGAATAAGGAAAGTTGCGTTGCAAGCCCCTTGGTCTCAACTTAATTTAGGAAGCATCGAACGCCTTTGGTGTGTACACATGCCCGGTGTAGTAAGGGATAATGGTCAAGAGGGTATAAAGTGATATGTAACTCTTGGACCGTGCAACTGAATATTTTAATGCGACTTTGGAGTGTACCGCATGAGTGTTGGGGTTGCATAGATACTTTTCTTTGGGTTCTCACGTATTTTTGACGTGAAGTTATGACCATGGAGGGACATGGCTTATCGTGGTGGGAGCCACATTTTGAGGGTATGTGTTATATGCATGGTATATGTCTTGATATGCTCACGCCCATGTTATATATCTTCGTGTGGCCAAAACGATGGGGAGCCACACGTGACAAGGGTTTTGCCCACGTCCCAATTGTGGTATTCAAAGCGCTAGACTAAGTCTACCGCGTATGTATTGCTCATGGTATGTTTGGCAAAGAGATCCATGAGTGCACTCCCATTTTCATGGGGCATGTAGATATGAGTGGCGAAGGTATCTCCATGCGCCTGATTGGGGATCCAAGTGGGGGAATTGTTTGCATATGGTTCCAATCATTTGTGTATTGAACCATGAGCGGATATCATGGGTGAGCATAGAGATATACTATCATGACAACTTTGTATTTGGTCATATTTTCATGTTTTTGACCTCAATTTGTGCTCATTTTTGCGTTTTGTGTACTTACCTGGTCGGCAAAAAGCAAGAAGCCTATGAACAGTCGCACCATGGTATGTTGTTCATATGTTGGCATATGCTTTGGAGTTGGACACCACCATATGCCGGATCGCGTACTCCATTTGGCTTGGCGCACGAGAGATTACAAGAATTGCTCTCAAGATCATGGGCTGACTTGGGCAGTGCGTGTCGCCCATATCCGAAGGGGTTTCGAGGGTAAAATGGGGATGTACATGGGCATTGGCATTTGGTCTCTATCCTCCATGAATACTAGACTTCGATTCCATGCATGCTTGGAGCCTTCAGATAAGTGGTAACTTCAATTGTGAGCATATATTTGATATATGGCTAGTATGGTGTGAATTGGCAGTTTTTTGGCATGTCATGAGTTCAAACTCATGGGGCATATCTCCAAGCCCATTCGACCCCAAGTCCATCCAAGGTTATGTCAGGGTAGGGCATGGTCCTGAGTGCCACTCTAGGCCATTACACGTCACCTCCCCTATTGGGCTAGGATTGAGAGGCTTGGGAGTGAACACATTTTTGGGGTTTGTGTATTGACTTGTGACACATGGCATTCAGCCATCTCATTTGACCTGGTTCAGGGCAATATGTTGGTGAGTCAAGGGAAGGTCTTGAGTCCAGGGAATGAGGGGTTTATGGCTGTGAATGTGTATGTTTACCTCTTTCCCCAACTTTGCTTTATTTGTGTTCATATGCCACTTTCAGGGCTTTCTTCCTTGGTGCAATTCTTGTACATGCCCGCCATCGTGAGACAATCGATGTGCTGAACCAAAGCCCGCAGCCTGATTTGGATTGTGAATGCGGTTATTGCTGTATTTGTGGGATCTGGTTGCCATTCAGGGTTGAAGGAGGATTTTATTTTCTATTTTTTTGGATTTGGAATCTTGGATTTTGAGCAATGCAATCGTTGATCAGGAGCAAATCGGCAGGGGTTACAGGCGGAAGGGGCACAGCTGGGGCCGGTCCTGGTAGGGACCTTCTTTATGGTAGCAGAGGCTTACCTGCTGCCCCTACCAACCGCCGACCCGGGGACTTGGGCCCTTATGAGCCCTGCCCAAGTACGCCCCGGGTGCGTATTGTGGACTCGGTGGAGACCACGCCGGAGATTGGAGCCATAGAAGAACCGAGACGTTCAAGAGCATGGCGAACTCCGGAAGTTGAAGCCCAAAGAGAAGCACGACATTCGGGAAGAGGAGGACGTGACATGGAGGACCTGGTCTCCATGTGTGAGCGTCGCTGCCGAAAGGCATGCGACCTCCGCTCCGCCGCGGAGGACTCTGATGAGGCTTGCCATTCAGGCAGCAGTGGAGGACGGGCCCGGCGCTACCGGAAGCGCGGGTCACCCAAGTCCGCGGCAAGGGACGCCGGGGCCATGGACACGGACCCCAGCCCGGTCAGGCTGTGGGAATCCGAGGGGCACTCCGAGGGCTATGGAACAGCCTACAAGCCACCTTCGGAGTCGGAGACGCCCGCGCCGATCGCCAGGGCGCATACGGCCCCCGAGCCCGCCCTGCAGCACGACGCCGAGGGCTTGGAGAGGCCAGCCAGGGCCCGGACGGCACCTGTGCCCCGGCACACGGGACCAGAGACGGACGCCATAGGCGATACGCCCACGGGCGATGAGTCTGAGGTGCCGGGAACCGCGGGATGCGCTGAATCCGGCGGAAAGCACGCTGCGTGCCACTGCGAGCACGTGTCCTTCCTCATGGGCAAGAACCCAAAGTTGGGGATGGACGCCATCGTGCATCGCCTTGACCGCCTGGACAACGCCAAGGACGGTCTAGAGGAGGACGTCGCGGGGATCCTGGACGACCAGTCGGCCGCGGAGAAGGACATGGAGGAGCTGCGAGCGGAACGGGACCGGTACTGGGAAAATCTGGAGCTGGCCCTGGAGAAGCAGCAGCGAGTGGTGGACAGCCTCCTCCAGCTAGTGGAGGACATGTCGGGACGCCTGAAAAGGCTAGAGGAGCTACAGCCCCTCGCCTCGGGTCCGGAGCTCCCGGCAGAGCCGGCTGCGGTAGAGCTGGTGGAGCGGGTTAAGACCCTCAGGAGCGCCATGGGGAAACCCATGGGCGGCCCTGCAGAGGCACCATACCCGCCTCCGCGTGTTGACCCGGGTGCGCTGCCGTTTGTTCCCATGTTCAGCGAATCCACAATGCTCGGGGAACACACGGCACCGGCTGGGTCCATGCGGGAAGGGCACGTAACCACGGGCCCGAGGAGCCTGACGGTACAGATGTCCCATGCCGCCCAGGATGTACCGATCACGACGAATATGGTAGTTTATGCGGAAGAGAAGATCGAGAACCAGACCATGCAGGGGCGAACCATGGGAAGCGCCGACGCACATGGTCGAGGTCATCCAGGCGGAGACCTGTGGGCGAAGAACCCCAATACGGGGATATGGACGGCCGATGGAGCAAATCCTTCCCGCATTCCAAACCCCATGGGTTCAGGCCCAACTGGACTGCACTCCATGGAGGAGAGGTATGTACGGGGAGTGTACTCACACCCCCCGGCCACAGGTGGTATCCGTCTCGGTGGAGTGGTTGCTGGAGACGTCGGAGACGCCATCAGGATCGACGACCTCAGGGGAATCAAAATCCCCTATTACGACGGGAACCCGTCCAACCTGGATGACTTCATCCTGGACTGGGAGGACTTCGCCGAGGAGGTCGTCGGCGAGATGCTGGGAGCGCCGCGGGACAAGTGGGTGTGCCGGACATTCCCACACCGGCTGGCGCAGGACCTCAAGGAGGAGCTGCGGGATCAGATCCGGGAAGAATTGATCCGTACGGAGCAGGCCTGCCTCCAGTGGTTGGAGGACGAGGAGCGGGTGGACGCTCCAAAGCAGAAGCTGGAGGACCTGTGGTCCATTCCACTGCCGCTGGACCGCGGTGAGTTGCGGGTCCGGGAGTGGAACCGGTATCTGCGGAAGTACCGCAGATGCCTCAAGCTGGTGGAAGACTGGAACGAGGCCAGTGAGATCCGCCACTTGCTGAAGGACGTCCTCCCCGGCAACTGGAGGAGACGAGTGGAGGACGAGGAGAAGAAGCGCGCCAAGAAGCGGGTGGCGGTGAGGATTATGGCGGCGGAGGATACCCATGCGGGTATCATGGAGTTCTTCAGGAGGAACCTGGGCGAGCCCAACCGGATGCTGGGACTGAAGAACGCCGTGTACGTGGAGGTGTTTGGAGACTCCATGGGGCAAAGGTTGCTGCGCCTCAACAACGTGGAGTGGAGTCGCGGGGAGCCGCTGAGGATGCAGGTCATCTTCGCCCGCATGAGCCTTGACGAGATCGTGAAGTACATCACGGTGGAGTTGAAGCTCAATGCAAAGAACGAGGCCCACGTGCAGGATCGACATGGTCATGGACATCGGCCACCGAGAAGACCGACATCATCGGGAGATCCAGGAGGACACGGCCAACTCCGCGGAGGATGGCAGTGGAAGTGGCCAAGACCACTGGACCGGGTCCCGGGAGGATCACGAGGAGGCCCATTTCTTCGCGTTTGTGGCGCACAACGTGAAGAACCATGGGCAGGATCGGTCCAGATGGAGCCAGCTGGGACCCAAAGAGAGCAGAGAGCCAAGGAGGATCGGGAACCCACCGCTCTCGTTCCGAGAGTACAGGTCTCAGCACGACGGGTGCTGGGTCTGTTATGGCAAGGGAAACAACCATGCACACAACCTCCATCAGTGCAAGGTGTACGAGGCGGACAAGAAGGCCTACTTCGCCGCCCACCCCGAGAAGAAGCCCAAGGAGCAGCGGATTTCCGATTGGAAAGCGAAGGGCGGAGACGGGGGAAAAGGCCAAGGCAAAGGCCAAGGTAAAGGCGGAGGAAGAGGCTATGGTGGTGGACCTGGCCAAGACCGACGAGTGAGGTCGATTGAGGAGGTTGCTGAGGACATGTTGAGGACGTTGGAGGAACTCAAAGCCCAGCAACGTGGTGGACAAAGTCCTGGCGGATCGCAGCCGGAAGGGGCTGCGGGAAGCCAAGTCTAGAGGAGCCCCCACGGGAGTGGGACCTCGGAGGTCTCTCCTCCGAAAATCAGTGGAATCCCAGAGAAAGCGAAGGCACATCGGGTGCCGAAGAAGGCTCCGGAAGAGTCAAAACCACTGAGTTTCGCCACTCCCAACCCCTGGAGCGCCCTGCCAAGGGAAGTACATGTGGGTACGGGACATGGCAAGAAGGAAGGAGCGACCACGGAGAGCCCCGTGGACGGGCAGGACCAACCCAAGATCTACACCATCCGTGACCATACCCTTGAGGTCCTGATGCACCCGGACGTGCTAGAGTTGCATGCCGTGCGAGTCGTCCATACACCTCATGGCGACGAGCGGCAGTTGCACTTGAAAGTGCGAGTACGGTGTGGACGAGAGGAGAAGGTGGTGGATGTGTTAGTGGATACGGGTGCCCAGGTGAGCCTGGTCCGGAGAGGGTTGTTCAAGGAGGAACTCCTGCAGCCCAGCTGGAGACCGGTCCGCCTGAAGGTCGCCAACGGAGAGATCATGGGTGGCGGCACCCATGAGGCCACCATCAGTATGGAATTCTGGGAACATGAGCGCTTGAACCGCCCTGATCAGGCGAAGAGAAGCACTCTATCAAGGAACTTCTATGTGGCCGACATTACTGATTGGGATATGATCATGGGGTATGACTTTATGGTGGCAAATGCCATTGGAGCCCTTCCCCATCGTGCAACGCTGGTCCGGGAGGATGATGAATGCCTAACATGGCTGTCCACGGACTATGCATGCGGATCATCCCAGTGGAATGCTGAGGAAGAGGATCGGATCGTCCAAGCGGTGCAAGCTGTGGGTGCCAAGTCCAGTGGAGACCGTGGAGTTCAGCTCACGGAGTATGGAATGGCGCCACAGGTGTATGCCAGGATGATCCAGACGCTGGGAGCCGAAGCGCCCGAGACGGACGTCTTCGCTTCCCGGGATGCCCTACTTTTGCGGAAGTGTAGGAGGCATTGGCATCGAGGAGACTCAGCCTGGCATAGGCATTGGGGTTTGAAGGAGTGGGGGTCCATGTATTGGCATGGCTCCCTGGACAATACCAGACGTACGGTGGAGAAGATCGTCGCGGATAGGGCGAAGGGGATCCTGGTCATAACCGGCATAGGATCCACCCCATGTCCGCTGGAAGGTCTCAAGTCGACGCTGGACTCCATCACCCTGAACGAGATGTCACTCGGGCTAGAGGAAGAGTTGTTCATCGACGCCAAGGGTGTATCAATGCCCTCCCCGGGTCAAGCGTGGGATACCAAGGCTTTCCTGGTGGATGGGCGCAAGCCCAGCCCACGGGTGATGAAGCATTCATCCGTAGGGTGGAGGCGGTGCCCATGAAGGTGATGTTTGAGCCCAAGGAGGGGACGGATCAGCCTATTGATGGCATTGACGTCCTGTCCCACGCCGAGATCGACGACGTCGTCAACTACATGCGGATGGGGATGCACGACCGCGTGGCAGCCAAGAAGAGGCGAACCATGGTCACATCTCCGCATTGGTGGGATGACAAGATGTTGGTCAGCGGCAAGTACGAGAAGGAGAAGTTCGTGGCGAGGGTCATGGATCACATCGCGGACCAATACGATGGTCCGGTTGGGTCGGACCCACCAACATGGGATTTTCCAAGAATGGGTGCCGATAGCGACAGTCACCAGCCCGAGGCCGCAAATTTCCGAAGATTATCGGTGGGAAGCATGCCCCACGACGATGAAGACGGCATATCGGACGAGGAGAAGTCGGAGTCGGACCCGGAAGAGGCCTATACCGCAGTGCGGTCGGTTGTATCGATACCGAAGCAAGCGGCTGAAGAGGCCCAAGAGAACCCGAAGGTCGCCGAGCTGAAGGAGAGGCTGATCAATGCCTATCCGCGGCTATTCAGTGGCGTCGCCAACAAGAACCCTCCAGATCGTGGGAGGTTTGGCACAGCTAAGATCAAGCTGAAGCCGAACCCCAAGATCTATCGTCATCGGGAGTACCAACTTCAGGGCGATCGGGCCGAGGCCATGAAGAAGCTGTTGGCCGAGTTCATTGAGCGGGGATGGATCGAACCCTCCGACAGTGAGTGGGCCAGCCCAGCCTTCATCGTGCCCAAGAAGGAGAAGGGCGAGTGGAGGTTGGTGGTTGATTACAGAGGTTTGAACGAGCAGACCGAGCACGACTCGTACTCGCTTCCCCTGATCGACTCCATCCTCCAAAAACAACAGAAAAAGCGGATCTTCACGGTGTTGGACCTGAAACACGGTTATCACCAGATGCCGCTACACCCGGACTCCAGGCCCTGCACAGCGATGTCGACGCCGCTGGGGCCCATGCAGTGGAGAGTGGTGCCTATGGGCGCCAAGAATGGCAACGCCGCTTTCCAGCGCATGATGGAGGACCTACTCGGTCCTGTCCGGGACTGTGCCGATCCCTTCGTGGATGACATCATCATCGGGTCCGGCACCGAGAACATGACTGAGGACGAGCTCATCGACGCGCATGAGAAGGATCTGCGCCGAGTGCTCAGCGAGCTCGACAAGCACAACATGGTGTGCAAGCCCACCAAAGCCTCACTCTTCGTGAAGGAAGTGGAGTTCGCGGGTCACGTGGTTGGTCACGGGCAACGCCGTCCCATGCCTGGGAAACTGGCGTCCCTGCACCACTGGGAGAAGCCCCAGACCATCAGCGAACTCCGATCCTTCATGGGGTTCTGCAACTACTATTCGGGCTATGTCCGAATGTATGCAGAACTGTCGGGGCCGCTGCACAGGATGCTGCAAGTGGGCAAGATCGATGGCCGGAAGGGGAGCAAGAAGAAGCTTGCTTGGACTCCTGAGGCTGAGGATGCGTTCAACAGCCTGAAGGAGCGACTCCTGGGGCAGTTGGGACTGTTCCTGGTGGACCCGGACAAGGGATTCGTGCTACAGACAGACGCCTCGGACTATGCCGTGGGGGCAGTCCTCGAGCAAGTCCGGGACGACGGGACTCATGCTCCCGTGGCGTTTTGGAGCAGGATCCTGGCCGAGGGCCAACGCCGAACATGGACCGCGAGGGAGAAGGAGACATACGCCATTGTATGTGCGCTCAGGAAGTGGTCTGGCCACATCGGACTGCAGCCGGTGGTGGTTTGCACGGACCACCAGTCCCTACAGAGCTGGCACAAGGAGCATGTCGACACCCCCTCAGGACCAGCGGCTAGGAGGGCCCCATGGCACGAGACGTTCGCCAAGTCCGACCTCAGCGTCGTGTACGTCCCGGGGAAGGACAACACTGTGGCAGATTGCCTCAGTCGCTGGGCCTACCCCGCGGGCAAGGCGTGGATGGACATATCCAGCCATGGCGACGCCGAGGAGACCGAGGAGGCCAAGCGCATCATCGAGATGGAGAAGGTCATGGAGCAAGAGGGGGTCAAGTGTTTTGTGGTGATGGCAAACCGTACAGACCTGGCCAAGTTCCGGGGCGCCCGCGTCCAAGCTATTCGAGAGGAAACCCTGGAGCAATGGATGGTGGCCCCTGTAGAGCTAGTCAGGTCGGTGCTCACAGACGACTGGTCGGATGACTATGCGGCATCCGAGCACTGGAGCAAGTACTGGAATGCCGTGAGCGCCCCGTCGGACGACGAATGGCCTGAGGGCTTGACCGAGGATGGCGACAAGTTGTTCCTCAAGGACAAGCTGCTGGTGCCCGAAAACCGAGTGGAGGAGCTCATTGACCATTGGCACAACGCCCAGCTCATGCACCCTGGCCGTGACAAGATGCAGCAAGACCTGGAGTGGCGTTTCAAGTTCCCTCCGGGGTACTACGCCATCCTGGATAGGTACTGCAGCGACTGTGCCGTGTGTCCGGCCACGAAGAGCCCTAACCACTCCACAGCGGGTAACCCGGTGTATACGGCTATACCGGAGGCCCCTATGCGGTCCGTGGCCATGGATGTATTCGCCATGCCTGAGGTCACCGTGGAAGGAGAGACCTACGACTGTGTCATCCTGGCGGTGGACAGGCACAGTGGGTATATCGTGGCAGTCCCTGGCAAGAAGTCCAAGAAAAAGGACAAGAAGGACAAGCATGGAGTGGGGCTGCAGGCCAAGACCGTCGCTGATGCCATGATCAGGCATCGCCTGACAATTTTTGATGTCCCAGCTGTCATCTGCAGCGATCGGGGCAGTCAATTCGTGGGGACGTAGTTCAAGACGATGTGCAAGCACATGGGGATTCGGCACGCCAAGACCGTGGCGTACCACAGCTGGTCGAATGGTAGGGCTGAGGTGGCCGGGCGGCAGATGTTCGAGAAGTTCCGCCAGCTGCACATTGACGAACTGGGCCGGAACTGGTATAATTCGCTGTGGAGAGTACTCCAGGGGTACCATGACCTTCCGGGACCCACTGGACTGTCGCCCCATCGCATCCTGTTCCTACGGGATCGAGTGTCACGCACTCTCCCGCGGATGAACCATGGCAAAGTGGCCTGGGATGCGAATGCCATGATGGCTGAGGCGGACGGAACGGCGGCCAAAGTGTGCAAGGCACTTCAGGACGAGCACGACAAGAGGGCCAAGTACTTCAAGCAGGGAAAGGTCTAGAAGTATGCTCTCCAAGACACCGTGTGGGTGGAGCGGCACCACAAGGATGTCCTGTCCAGGCATCGGCAGGCATCTTGGTATGTGCCGGGGGTAATCGTGCGGAAGGTCGGGCAGGATGTGTATGCGGTTCGTGTGGGGGACAACAAGATCCTGGACCGCGACCATACCCAGCTTCGTCCCCGAGCACCAGACCCCAGCGGATGTCCCGTCACCTTCGAGTTCACGGCCGGCGATGTGGACTCAGACGACGAGGGTGAGGACGACGACTTCACCGCTGAGAAGATCCTGGCGGACAAGCCGGACCCGGGGACGCCTGGGGGTAGGCTTTAGAAAGTCCGTTGGAAGGGATTCGCCGCATCCAGAGATTCGTGGGAGCCTCCGAGCAGTTTTGTGCCGAGGTACACCACGGTCTGGATGGACTGCCTGAAGAAAAAGAGTATTTCCTTGGATGTCAAGGACGTGTTGGTCCATTTGGTTGCTGCTGTAGCATCGTAATGGATCCCCCTTGGCATTTTGTTTGTTTCTGTGCTTGGGGAGACGAGTGAGGGCTTTCATCCGGGGATTTTTCGACCTCAATTGGCCATCTACCCCCTTCACTCGATCTGCACATATATATTTCATTGTGGTATACTTATTTAGGTCGACCGACGACGTTTTTCTATCTTTGATCCCCTTGGTCCATGTTGTAGATCAAGTGGAGACCGGATATGGCGTAGGGCACCGATTATCAGTGCCCTCACCCCTCCCTTGGGGCATGGGGGACGCCTACCGCGTGTGTGGGGCCTCCATGTGTCCTTGGGACATGGGGGGGGAGGGTGTGGAGCCCATTGGGGTCCTCCCGTCCTCTCTTCAATGACTTCCGAGCGGTAACAACGCTCTGAGAAGGGGGTGAAGCCGGTTCGGACCCCCGTGGCCATCTTGGGGTCACTTGGGGTGTGTATCTATGTGCCGGCAAGCCGCCATTGGCTGATATCATACTCTCCCATCCACCTGACCTAACCCGAGGTGATAGTGTGATAGGTTTGGCCATTCCGGCTATGAGCGGCCATATTCAGTACCGAGGCGCTGCCAGCTGAGATTTATATATCAGAATATCAGGAATCAACAGGGTTTTATTATCATGATGTTTCCGTAATTTTTCAGCCTTTCGTTCTGATGGTCAATGTATCGACGACCGTCAGTTGGCTCGCGATTTTGCGTTAACCGATTGGTTAACTGTGATTTCCAGGTATTTTGGCGGATACTCCGTTGAAGGGTCAGATTTCATCAGCAAAGGGTTCGTTGCTTCCGCAATTTTCTAAATAAGCACTCGAAATTTCAATCTGAATTTTTGGCGATGTCGAAATCAGATTTTCAACTTCAACATCGCCGCACTTGATTTGGACTTCGTCGAGTGGTCATACTCTTTTTCCTATGCCCGAATCAGGTTTCCCTTATACTTGCCACCCATTTGACTTGGAGATATAAGGGAAACAAAAGTGAATCGTGGGACCACTTTGAAAGGCCATATCTACGAGCGAGTGTGAGGAAAGAGAATAAGGAAAGTTGCGTTGCAAGCCCCTTGGTCTCAACTTAATTTAGGAAGCATCAAACGCCTTTGGTGCGCACACATGCCCGCTGTAGTAAGGGATAATGGTCAAGAGGGTATAAAGTGATATGTAACTCTTGGACCGTGCAACCGAATATTTTAATGCGACTTTCGAGTGTACCGCATGAGTGTTGGGGTTGCATAGATACTTTTCTTTGGGTTCCCACGTATTTTTAACGTGAAGTTATGACCATGGAGGGACATGGCATATTATGGTGGGAGCCACATTTTGAAGGTATGTGTTATATGCATGGTATATGTCTTGATATGCTCACGCCCATGTTATATATCTTCGTGTGGCCGAAGAGATGGGGAGCCACACGTGACAAGGGTTTTGCCCACGTCCCAATTGTGGTATTCAAAGCGCTAGACTAAATCTACCGCGTATGTATTGCTCATGGTATGTTTGGCAAAGAGATCCATGAGTGCACTCCCATTTTCATGGGGCATGTAGATATGAGTGGCGAAGGTATCTCCATGCGCCCGATTGGGGATCCAAGTGGGGGAATTGTTCGCATATGGTTCCAATCATTTGTGTATTGAACCATGAGCGGATATCATGGGTGAGCCGGAAAGGGGGAATGGGGGCGGCCACACGAGCCACATGCACCAGCCGAGTCCCCCGTCGAAAGACGGAGAGAACAGGAAACTGGACTCGTCAGTGATCAGGTCCACACACGCCGAACTACCGCAGCGCAAGCAGCCCCCGACCGACACCGGAGGGACCCGCCAGGGACAGCCCCATCGCGGGGCCAAAACGGGTACCACGCGGAGCGAGCCCAGCGTCCCTGCCTCGGCAGGGGCCAGCGGTAGGCACAGTGAGCCCGTATCTCAGCAGGTCTCCACGTGCCCCGCGCAGCCGCCCAGTAAAGCCGGGGGAAACAGCTGCCGGGATGGGGAGAGGCACCACGGCGACGGGAACGCCGACCAGAGCACCGGGAGCAACTGGACCCGACGAGGCGCGGCGCACCAACGCAGGGCCACGAGTCACGCAAGAGAGGCACGCTGCCATCCACAACCACGGCACAAGGACAGGTTCCAAGCAACAACGGCCACCGGGTGCCGCAAACCCGAGAAGCGCGCACAAGACACGACAAACGGCGGCACGGAAGAAGGTGCCAAGGACAGCAAGGTCCCCACGCCCACAGACCCCGCACCCACAGCCAGTGGGTAGTGGGCCCCAGGCGCACGCCCCAAGGATACGCGGTCGGGCGTGGGAGAGCGCCCAAGCCTAGACGCTGCACACCCAGGCATAAGGCGCCACCCCAGGGACCCTCGAGCCGCCCCCACAGCGCGCAAAGCCAGTTCGCAAGAGCGCGCGCTGTGGGGTTGGTGACGGGTCCACCACGCCCACAGCCCCCGCACCCACAGCCAGTTGGTAGTGGACCCCGGCCGCACGCCCCAGGGACCAGCGCTCGGGCGTGGGAGAGCGCGCAAGCCCGGAAGCCCCACACCCAGGCAAGCGACGCCCCCTGCCAGGCGCTCTCTTGCCGCCCCGAGAGCACGCAAAGCCAGATCACAAGAGCGCGCGCTGAGGGGTTGGTGACGGGTCCTCACCGATTCACCTGCCGCATCCATAGCCAGTGGGTAGCGGGCCCCGGCCGCACGCCCCAAGGATGGGCGGTGGGGCGTGGGAGAGCGCCAAACCCCGGACGCCCAACACCCAGGCAACAGACAACCCCCCCCAGGGCGCCCTCGTGCGGCCCCCACAGCGCGCAAAGCCAGCTCCCAAGAGCGCGCGCTGTGGGGTTGGTGAGGGCTCCCCGCGCACACACTGCCCGTACTCACGGCCAGTGGGTAGCGGGCCCCGGCCGCACGCCCCAAGGACGTGCGGTCGGGTGTGGGAGAGCGCCCAGCCCCAGATGCCCCACACCCAGGCAGAAGACGCCCCTCCCCCCGGGCGTTGTTGTGCCGCCCGCGCAGTGCGCAAAGCCAGCTCGCAAGAGCCCCGGCTCTGGCGTTGGTGACGGGTCAACACAGCCAAAACCCCCGCATCCACAGCCATTGGGAAGCGGGTCCCGGCTGCACGCCCCACGGACGGGCGGTGGGGCGTCAGAGAGCGCGCAGCCCTGGACGCTGCACACCCAGGGAAGAGACGCCCCCCCCGGGCGCCCTCGTTCCCCCCCCGAATTAGCGCAAAGCCAGCTCGCAAGAGCGCGCGCTGTGGGGTAGATGAGGAGTTCCCACGCCAACACCCCCCGCACCAACAGCCTGTGGGTTGCGCAGCCCGGCTCCACGCCCCAAGGACGGGCGGTCGGGCGAGGGAGAGCGCCCAACCACGGATGCCCCACACTCAAGCAAGAGGCGTCCCCCCCTGGGCGCCCTCGTGCCGCCCCATAGCACGCAAAGCCAGCTCGCATGAGTGCGCGCTGTGGGATGGGTGGCGGGTCTTCACGCCTACACCCCCCGCACCCACAGCCAGTCGGTAGCAGGCCCCGGCCGCACGCCGGGAGGACGGGCGGTTGGGCGTGGGTGAGCGACCAACCCCGGACGCCCGACACCCAGGCAAAAGACGCCCCACCCCCGGGCGCCTTTGTGCCGCACCATGACGCTCAAAGCCAGCTCGCAAGAGCGCGCGCTGTGGGGTTGGTGACGGGTCCCGAGGCCCACCCCCTCGCACCAACAGCCAGTGGGTAGCAGGCCCCGGCCGAACGCCCCAAGGACGGACGGTTGGGCGTTCGAGAGCGCCCAACGCCGGGCGCCCCACACCCAGGCGAGAGGCGCCCCTCCCGGGCGCCCTCGTGCCGCCCCCACAGCGGGCCAAGCCAGGTCACAAAAGCAGGCCTGCCCGCGAGGGGGCGAGCGACCCCAAGCTAGGCAAGGGGATGAAGGGGCCGAGCCCCCCCCCCCAAGAGCTAAATAGACACAGCACGGGACCGGGGCAGCAAACGCGAAGGGGCACAAACCGCCAGGAAAGGCCCTACCGGCGCCCTGCACCAGAACCGCGTGTAGTGCACGCGACACACAGACCCGGGGAGGGAGTGGGGAGACTGGTACATTGCGGGAGCACAAGCGCGCATACACACGCAACAGGCGCGCGGCGTGGACCCGAAGGGCAACCGGACCCAGCCCGCGGAACGCACAGACCGCATGGAATGGCGTACCGGCAGGCGAAGGGAAGGGACACCCGGGCGAGGCGACCCGCAACACGCACCGCGAGGGACGCGAGGGCAGGGAGGAGCCCTAGGGGAGAAGCAAGACTCGACACAGGCCCCAAACCCTCAAGCCTGCCGCGAGCGCCGCGCACACACGACCAGAGCACTGCACCCGCCAAGGCAGTAGTGGCACAAAATGCTACGCACCAGCCCCACGACTAGGCAGCCTCGACACCAGCACATGGGGGTTTCACTGGCGACAAGCCAGTAGCCCGGGCCCGGCGGCGCCGGCGGCCAGGTCGACCACGCATCAGGGGAGCGGCGTAGTGGGTAAGCGCCTGCAACCACGGTTGCTAAGTGACAGACTGACCGGGGAGTGGCGAAATGGCGAAGTCGGGGAGGGAAAGGGCTCCGAGCCCCGTGAACCCACGGGACTCTGCCACCAGGCAAGAGGTGTGTCATGAAGGGCCCTCCACTAGGTCCCGGTGGGGAGGATATCACCTGGCCCACCCAGGTGGCCCCCTGAGGTCGAAGAATCGCTAGTAACCGAAAGGTCAAACCTCAAACCTCAAACCTTAAGCCGCCGTGTTCGCGACGGAATCACGCAACGGCAGGTGGAAGATCGGCTACTTGATGTTATTGCGACAATGAAGGTGGATGGGTTGCTCAAGAAAATCATCAAGGAGGAGAGCAAGGTTGGGCTGGAATTTAACTACCTTGGGATGATCATCTTCGTGATGAGCCCCTCATGTCCCGCCACCAATTGGCCATCAAGAAGGGGCACGTCATGCGACGACTTGGGCATGCCATCCAGGAATCGCCGCAACCCAAGCCATGGACCCCGCCGAACCAAGAGAACCCTCAACGGACGGGGAACAAGAATGGATTGGGCCGGGTACAGGGCATGGAAGGAGTCCAGGACATGGACAAAGCCGAGGATCCCGAAGGTCACCAAGATCCAGAACAAGCAGGACCGGGGTTGAGCATTGCAGAGATTCAAGAGATATGTGAAGCCCAGCGGTCGGCCATGTCAGGACGTGCAGGCGCCTGTGCGAGCTCCATCCCAAAGTGCCCGGCTTGTGGCAAGGGAAGACATAGCGGTGAGGATTGCTGGGTCTTGCATTCTCACAGAGCACCCGAGTGGCTCCAGAACAAACTCAAATCCAAGAAAATTGGGAAGGGCGGCCAAGCAAAGCCCCATGCGCAAAGGAAAAGGACCACACAAAGGTGGGAAGTTTCCGCCTTGCAAGGGCTGCGGAAGCACGCTGCATCCGCCGATGGATTGTTGGACGCTCCATTCGGGGCTGCGGGAGAATGTCAAGGCCGAAGGGCGTCTCGGTAAGCAAGACAACTGAGAAAGTTACCGGCAACACTCGAAAAGCAAGAAGATTGACCAGGCTGGTAGGGATACAGGCCCGTCACCGGCGACTGTATGCCCCATTATGTCGGTAAACCAAGCCCAGGCATGGGATGACGGATATTGTACGCTTCCGGTTCTTCGAATTAGTGGGGCCAAGGAGGAAATTTTGCGGGTGCCTGGACCTGGGCACACCGAGAAGCCTCCGAAGGGCGCATTCGTTCCGGGGATATATATCCCGCACAAAGGGACCTTGGAACGAATAGAGGCACTATCGCTTGGGGACACCGGCAATGAGGTGATTCCGGTTGCTGGGTGGGAATTATTCCCAGAACAATTTTGGGAGGAGGCCACCCAACCGTTCCGACTACTCGGAGTTGGTGAGAAGGAGTTGGGAGTTGAAAACATATGGTCCGGAGCGATATAATTGTGCGCGTGAAAAGAAGTTCCCAGGTCGTGATGGCGCGCTGCGCCAATTGCTTGATTTATTTGGCCTCAGTTGGCTTGCGAGCCATTCCTGGTTTGCCTTTTTTTGCCCGGTATGGACTTGCTGTCCTTCCGGATCCGGGATGCTTTGCTTTAGTGGAGGACCTTTGTCAAGGCGGCCCATGGGATGAATTTGATTATAAATGTCCTCCTCCGGAGGCACAGACACCATTGCACTTCACGGGCAGCCAGAAGCTTGAGCGAGATGTCAATGGGGTGGAGCATGACGGGCAGTTGTGCCGCCCTATGCAAGGCTCGGCTACAATGTTTTGCGTGGATGACAAGAACTTGAGCGCCACTGAGGTGCATCAGAAGTTCGTGACCATCGATATTTCGGATAGTTTGTTGCAACTACAGGAGTTGCAGGAATCCTGTTTCTTGCATGACCCACTTTTGCGAGCTTCTTCTCATGAATTGGCAACTTTTGAAGGTGCCGAGATGAATTTTTTGGAGCGAGGATACAATAATCCTCCCGAGGTTTGCCCGAGCGTTGTGGAGTTTTCAATACCACAAGTTATGGGTTTGATTGGAATAATGTTTGTTGCGTCACTGACGTCATTGAACAATAGTGTCGTCCTCCCAGTGAAGAAATTACGTGGAGGTGCCCCTTCCCGATGGCTTTCTCCTAAGGTCATTGGACATGTGGATGGTCCTTTGCTCTCTCCCATTTGCTTATTTGCCATTTCTGTAACGTCAGTCATTGTGTTGCATGTGCATTTTCAGAAGTTGGGCCCCGCCGAGTGGCCTCAATTACCGGAACAGGATACGCCTCCTTTGAGGGTGTCACATAGTTGCAGGGCGACTCAGGAAACGAGCATTGAGTCTCTAATAGACCCGATATTGACAGTTCTACAAATATTGCCTCCTGATGAATGTCTCAAAGATCCTGAGATCCCGGAGACTGTAATAGAGAGATGGGTTCAGCAACCTGCTGCTCGTAACCTGGACTGTGCTGAATTGGACTCACAATGTGAGTCTAGCCCCTCATCCCATCAGAGCTCAGTTGGCCCTGACATGCCACCGGACCAGTTTGTGGGTCGGTACAACTATCTTAGAAATGAGGAAGGTTTGGAGACAGTGGAAACCCTGCAGGTGCTTCATAAGCAGGTTGAAACACCGTCTTCCATTTCGAGTTCTAATTTATTAGGACCAGGTTTTGATTCCCAGGATTTTGGAAAATGCGCGGATTTGCGCCCACGGGAGAATCCAAAGGATCGCAAGGGAAGGCGTCAGCTTTATTGGCGTAAGGTGGCAGCCCTCACAGGAACATCGTGGCCGCCAACCAAGAGAACGTCCATACACCCACAAGTGTATAAGGAAGGACGATTCTCTTTGCATCCGCAGTGGTTGCACCGCATTTTGGATTGGGCTGCAGATGAATTTCAACCCCAGTGCTACCCATTTGCAGATCCGCGCTCGACTACTAAGGTCCAGCGTCCCGGAATGGTCGCCGGGGTATGGGTCAAAACTTCTAAAGTTGGAGTTGCAGTCACACAAGGTTTGAACAAGCCTTGGCATGATGACACCATATTTGATATGTGCCCGCATAAATTTCTGCAACAAGTTGCAGAGATAGCGATATGGGAAGGAAGTCGAGGGATTATGATTGTTCCCTGCCATAAAAACAAAGAATAGTTTTGGAGGCTCGGTGAAGTGACGGTTGATTGGTGGGATTTGCCGCATGAGGTTGTGTTTCCGTGATGAGGATGGTGCAAGAGGTATTATTTTTGATGCCTTGGGGGGTGATCAAGAAGGGTTGGGACGAAGTGATTTCAAGAAATCACATGTTGATCCCCCTCCTCAAGATCATCGGAACCAGCCGGGTCGTCGCTCGACCGCTTGGTCCAAAATTCTTTGGGAAGCCTCAACAGAAACCAAATCTCATGCGCCCCCATGTGTCACCTCCCCTCGCAGACCTGTAGGGATGAGTCGAAAAGCGTGGAAGCCCCAGTGTGTTTCAGCTGCGGCTAGAGGGCTTATACCCTTGCCGCCCGATTCCGGTCTAAATTCCGTTCTCCGTCGCTCAGCAGTCATGTCTCAAGAACATGAATCAAATCCTCATTCCATACTCCCTTACTCAACAGTCATGTCTCAAGGAAATGATTCCATGATTGAGTTCAGAGCTCAGGAACCAGAGCAACCTCTCGATCGACTGGTTGAAAGAGTATGCGTTGAACAAAATTGTGGTAATCCTCTCCCTTCCTCTGATCTTCCTGAATTGTGTGAGCGTCCAATTTTGAAGGTCTCGTTTGTGCATCCGAGAACAAAAAAGGTCTCACTTCAAGACAGGAGCTCTCAATGGAGTAAAGGTTTACAAAAGGCCTCTCCCAGCGAGTTGACTTCAGAGGAGTCTCAAACTCTGTCTCTCAAGGCGAATGATCGCCCTTTGCCTTTTTCAGGTATCTCAGGTGATCCAGTTAACATTTCAAGGACGAGGGATAGGTGTGTGCGTTCTGTCACGGAGGCGGATGCTGAACATCTGCATTGCCAAGATTATAGTGATTGGATTTACAACCGGTTCAAAGATACCGTGTTCCAGGAAGGAGGTAATCATTGGTTGGAGATAGAAAAAAATATACACAAACGGGGTCCCAATAGGAATTGTGTCTTGGAGCCAATTCTGGATGCAAGGCCGAAAGCCTGGCAAGCCCATTCGTGCAGGTGGCCTTAGGGAAGGGGCCATGCGTGAAAAAAAAAAAGTTTCAAGAAAAGGGCTGGATCTAGCCTAGCCAATCCCATCGGGTCAGTGGGGGGTTTCTTGTGCCGAAGCCTGGCACAAATAAATGGCGACCTGTCATTGATTATCGGTACCTGGGCACGCAACTCTGCGGCTGCGAGTTCCTGTTGCCGGGGAGCGAGGACTTGTTTGTCAAACAGGCTGGAAACCAGCACTGCACCTCTTCGTCCTCGAGGATGGGTTCCACCAAATGCCTCTAAGTGCCTGAAGTAGGCAACACACTGCCTTCTATACTCCTTTCGGGGTGTTTGAGTGGAGGGTCCTACCCATGGGGGTGAAGGTAGGACCCCAAGGTTTCCAGAGAATGGTGAGTGATTGTTTGAAGTTGCTACAGCCGCACACACACATTTACATGGATCATTTACTCACGAGGACGCGCCCCCAGCTTTGTGGTAAGGGCAAAATACTTGATTCAAAGGCATACCTCGAAGACCACTTTCAAAACGTTGTTAAATTTTTTGACAAGTTAGAGGAATGCCATGTCAAAGTCCCTCTGAGAAATGTCATCTTTTTATGGAGAGAACTCAGTATTGTGGGCATGTTTTACATGGGGGAATGCGTAGTCCCGCCCCTTCCGAGTCGGATGCGGTACGCAATTGGCCCAAGCCTAAAGTCCCAAAGCAGATGAAGGGGTTCTTGGGGGTTGTAAATTGGTATTGAATTTATATAAGAAATTTTTCCAATATTGCAGCCCCGTTGATGACGTCGCTGCAAGGTAAGTATGAGCGTGTCCCCGGGATGAATGGTCACAAGGGATGTTGTAGGGTACCAAGGGAGCGTAATTGTATCCAGTCGACGCCCGAGATAGAGTCTGCTTTTGTTCAGTTGAAGGAAGCACTCAGTGCTGAGTGTGAATTGTACATACCATCGTCCGACGGTGAATATCGCATCCATGTGGATGCATGCGACCATGGAGTTGGTGCTGTCCTGGAACAACAGAACCCTGAAGGGGAGTGGAAGCCTTGCGCTTTTTTCAGCCGCGAGCTTGAAGGCAAGGATGGGCAGGGACAAAGAGCTTGGAGAACCCGCGAGCAAGAGACTTCTGCATTAGTCTCTTGCTTGGTAAAATTGAAAAGTTGGATTGGGGGACGAAAAGTCACGGTGTACACCGACCACAAGTCTTTGGAGAGTTCGTACAAAGAAGATCATTGTACCCTCTCGGGGACTTTCGGAAGGCGTGGCCGGTGGCATTAACTTTTCACCCGGTACCACATTGAAGTGGTGTACAAACCCGGCAAGGACAACACCGTCGCCTATGGGTTGTTCCGGTGGGCGTATGGGGCCGGATTGGCAGATGACAACAATTTTCACAGCAGTGATGCCGATCAAAAGGGGGTCATGAAGCAGGAACGTGATCTCAAGGAAACAGAAGAAAACATTTTGGCCCGGCGGGCTAGAGACACGCAAGTCCAGTCAGATTTAGGCGTTCTCGATGCGATCACTGCCGTGGGGGCTGTCTGAGCGCTCCAATGGCTTGGATATGCCGCGGTGCAGGCTATAAGTGCTCATCAAGCTTGGGTACAACCTTACCCCTCCATTCTACAGTTTTTCCATGACAGCTCTCAGGACATTCAGGAAAGACAGGACAAACAGATAAATGAGCTTGCTGCATCTATTGCTTCTGTAAAGGGATGTGCAGCCAGTTGGTCCACTGAGACTATTTCTGGCTATGCAGCCCATCTTCAAGCTTGGATGAGTCATTTGTCGTATTGGCCTGAGTCGGAAGGACTCATTTGTGCTGTGTCCAAGGTGAACATACCACCTCAGTCCCAAATTCTCTATGAGGATTGGACTGAGCATTATCGGGATGAGTTTCCTTACTGGGCCTTTGAGTCTGATCCAGTCATTGCAAACCCAAATTACTGGGATTACGGTATGAGGTGGCACGATGACGAAAAAAAGGTTCGGTTCAAGGGAAAGACTGTGTGCCCTACGGCTCTTTATGAAGACCTGGCAGTCGCAGTACATTGTTATGGCCACGCTCGGGTGGAGAAGACTGTGGAGTTGTTTGATAGAAGGTTTTGGTGGCTTGCCTACGATTTGCCAACAGATAGGCGTAATCTGTCACCCGACATTGCTAAAATTTGTGGGCGATCTCATGAGTGTCAAACTACGAAGGCAAGGCGTGGCAAGCAACCTGACACATGTGAATTTGCTCCTGTCCTCCAATACCTCTTCTGATCCCTTGCAATCGACTTCTGTAAATTGCCTGAGTGTTTGCACAAGTACACTGGAAAAAAAGTGGACTATCTTATGGTCATCGTCTGCCGTCAAACCCGGGTATGTATTGGAAGTCCCTTGTCAACAAAAGGCATTGGACAGTAAGAGTGCTGCTTCTTTGTTTTTGGATCCATACGGCCATATGTTTGGGTTGCCAAAAGAGTTCATTTCTGACAATGCATCCATTATCAACTCTGAACGTTTGAAGGATTTGTTTGCTATGAGTGGAGTTGAACAACACAGCTCGGTGGCCTACCGACGACAGAGCAACGGACGAGCTAACCGAGCTGTCCAAAGTATTGTAAACTCACTTAGACAGTATCTTGAGCAGCGTGGGGGTTCCAGCAAGCACTCCTGGGTGAAAAGCTTGCCATTGGCCCTTTGGGCTTTGAACGATTTGCCGGGGGCGGCAAGTGGGTATTCCCCACATCGACTTCTCTTCCAGAGCGATCCTGTAGGTTGGCAGGATTGTTCGTCCGTATCCCTACGGGATGGGGCTGAAGATGCAGGATAATTTTTTGGTCGCATGTTGGACGAACGTGCTGAAGTCTGAAAGCGCCTTGAAGACCTCCATGCCAAGGAGTCTGCCAAATTTCTGGCCAAGCATCCTGAGCAATTGTTCAAGCCCGGGGACCGTGTATGGGTACGTAAGCGTATTGTAGAACCTCCTGTGCATGGCAAGGTCGAAGGGGTTTGGCAAGGCCCTTGTGAAGTGTTGAGACGCATCTCACAGGGCACCTACCGTGTAAATATCCCAGGAAGGGAAGAGATCTTCACTTCTCGGCGATTGAAGCCCTATGTCCCTTACAAGGATGACGAGAAAGTGCCCTGGCAGTACTATACTGATACGGATGGGTTGATTGAGACCGACGACTACGTGGTTGAGCGTGTTTTGGAGGAGGGCATCGTCAGGGTCAAGCGACAGTGGCGAGTCAAATTTCGGTGGTTCCCCGAGCCTGAGTGGCATTATGCAGGCTCTTTCATGCATAATATCAACCATACACGGGCTCGGTACAACCGTCGGAAACGGATTGATGTGTCTTTGTCAGATTTGCGCTGAATTATTGTTGATTTCCTATTTTTTTACCAACTATTGGCAGGTTGGCCCTCCAGCAACTTTTTTCGTCGAATTTTCCCCGTTGGAGTGGAATGCCATCTCTTCACACTTTATTCAGGCATTTTTGCATTGATGCTTCGAACCCTTTGCCATATGATCCCTTTGCCCTTATCCGTTGCCGTTGATTGATGGTGGTCGTCTCTCTTACCAACATGTCTTTTCCACTTGTTTGACCTACTCCTCCCATCTGCATTGTGATCTCCTCCTCAACCCTGATTTGCATTTCCCCGCCAATTTTGGGTTGCCTGATGCAACCATGCCATTGCTTTGTATTGTTGTGGGTGTCTCAGTGCCTATTCCATTGGGTGCACACCACTTTGGGTACTTGGGATAGATTTGGGCTTGACACGTTGAATTCTTATGTTGTTTTAGCTCCCGCTGCTATTTTGAGGTTGCGGGAGGCAATGGGGGCCGCCAATTGTGCTTAGGGGGGGGCCTACTCTTTCAAAAATGGGTGTTTTTATCTTTCGAACACCATGTTCTATTTTTGGACTTTTGGTGCTATTTTTACTAACAAATTTTTGTATTTTCAGAACTCCTTCCCACTGGCCCCTTTTCACGTTTCCTGGACGGCCCCGTCCATATCTTTGCTCGCTTGTTGCATTGGTGAGGTCCGTTTTCTTCCAAGGTTGCCCTATTTGGAGATCCAATTTTTCCGCTTCGCTATTTTTAGTAACAAATGTTACTATTTTTGGTAAAATTTTCATTTTCCGTTTCTCCGAATCGGCGGCACCTGGAGACAATCCGAACGGATCCTCGAACTTTTTTTGGCATGGCTGATGCGACCGTGGGGTCCCTTTGCATTACATTTGCACCAGCAGCCCCCCGTAGACCCTCCTCAAAAAGCGTTTTTAGGGTAGGGTTAGCTAGGGTCAAGACCGTGTTTTTGCCATAATTTCGACATATCGTTGAGTTGCAAGATTTTGTGAGTACCTACCAACTTTAAAAACTCATTTTGGATGAAACCATGGCATCTGTTTGTCTTTTGCTTCCACCTGGGTGCAAAATGATATATTTTGCGTCGAAGAAGAAAGTTCGGAAAAAGTCCTCTTCCAAAAAGCAATTTCGGAGACTTTTTTCCATACTTCCTCCATTTATTGTCTCTGATGACTTTCAGGTGCATTTCAGCATTGTATGGCTCTCATTCTGCTTGTTGGTTCCCCCTCGCGCCATTGGGTGGCATTGTTTCGCTGCGGCTTGGCTTGTCGCCGGAAATCTGTAGCTAGGGAGGGGGGTGCCAATGGCACGTTTTGGAGGCTTTGCATATGTAGTTTATCGCCTAAACACCAGTATTTGTTTTATGCAGGATGTTCAGGGCTGGGGAGGGGGGTGGTTATGCAATGCCCGACCACGTGGGGATTTTGCACCCACCCAGCCAGCCTGTGATGCTTGTTTCTGCTCGTTTCCATGGCTCTGACCCTCGCTTTCTGTCTTTCGTGTGTCAGAGCATCGGCAATGTCTGAGTCCGGCAGGGGGGTGTAAAACTTAGGGCATAGCCATGTCAGAATCCATGTTTGTTGCCCATTTCTTCTTTGCACACTCATGTTGCTTCTTGTGTTCCTTGTGTGAGCTGTGTGGGGTGTCGCGCGCGCTGGCGTCCTGTGCCAGAACGAAATAAAAAGATAGGTAAAACACGACGAAAAAAGTTTCTAAATAGCTGAAAAAAAAGCTGATTAGCATAAAAAATGCGTATGCCACAAAGCGCGCTGCGAAACCCGGTAAAACGCGAGGAAAATGTTTTTGACATTTAATAGGTGAAACGTTACCGCCGTAAGCACCGTAACGCAGGGAAGCGTAACACCGTCCCCCTCGTCGTCTAACTACCCATAGGCGCAAAGAGAATCGCGTCGCGAGCAGCGGGCAAAACTCAAAAAATTTTCGTAACTCGCCACCGCCCCTCACGTCACCCCCTGCCGCCTTTTTCTTTTTCCTCTCCATGTACCTCCCTCCCCACCCTCGTGCCCATCAGTCCTCTTGCCGTGCAGCTCAGGCAGCGGCCCTGGGGGAAGGCGGTTATCCCCTAGCAATGGACACCAACGACTTTCACAACGACAAGCACAAACGCAAGCCCAAGTACATCAAGGTCGACGGGTACTACCTAAGTCACGCAAGCATACATGGTCTTGCTGCTCGTGCGTGAGTTGGATCGTGTAAAATTTCATTTTATTTTAAAAAAAAAACAAAACAAAAAACGGAGGGGAAAAAAATTTTTGCGGGTTTTGCAGCGAGTTTACAAAGAGAAAAGAAACAGCAAACACACACAGCGCCGCAAAAACACAGCAGAGCACAACAGCATAGCAGCACACGACAGCACAGCACCGCAGAGCACAGCACAGAGGAGCAGGGCACCGCAGCAAACCACACCGACCGGTGGGAAGATGGCCACGCGGCCAGACGGGGACAACGACACCGAAACACGCCACCCAAAGACGACCCCAGACAGCCAGACCCAGCACCGCGCCACAGCACACCACAAGCAACAGCACAACACAGAGCAACGTACCACAGCACCGGGCGCCGGAAACAGCGCAGGCCACGCGAACAGCACAACGCAGGCGCGCCACCACAGCGCAGCACAGCACTGCGCACGCACACGGAGACGCACAACAAAACCACACAGCAAACCACAACGCAAACAACGCGGCTGGACTAAACGACTGAAGACGCGGCACAGCACGCAGCAGCAACCAGTAGTGCGGCACAAAGAGAACCGCACAGCGCGGAGCAGCTTACAAAAAAACAAGGCGGGACACCACACCACGACACTCAGCACGGGAAACGGAACACGGCACGCAAAACACCAGGCGGAAGACAGCACAGCACGGCGACACCAAACAGCACAAGGCGCAGCGCGGACACCAAGGGGGGAGAAGGGGCAAGCAGCGAAAACCGCAAGCAAGCAAGCCAGAGCAAAACAGCAGAGGAGCGCACAACACAGGAGCACCACACAGGCGCGCCAGCACAGCACAACAGAGCAGCGCACAAGAGACGCCGCAGCACAACACGACAGGACGCAAGAGAACATGGCACAGCGCGCAGCAGCACAGCACACCAGGCACCCAGCAGCATGAGCAACACCACACCAGAACACCACAAGAAAGAGAGCAGCACACAGGAACGCACCAGAGCACCGGGCGCCAGAAACGGCACAGACCAAACGAACTGCACCACGGGAGCGCACCGGACCACCACAGGGCAGCTCAGCACCGCACAGAGAGGAGAGGGCAAGGGAGGAACCGCACGACACCCAAGGAGACACACAGCACAAAGCACAGCGGCCGGCAACAGCGCGCGCCAACACACAGAGGCAAACGGGATGGGGGAGGGGGGGGGGGGGGAACAACCAAAGAAAAAGCGGGGGGGGGGGAAACTGCGCAACGCCAAGACCTGGGGCACCCGCGGCCGAAAACGCAAGAACGCCACCGCCAGCAAGAAGAGGGGCACGGAGCACAAGAGGGCGGGAAACGCAGAGGGAATCAGGGAAGCGAGCAAAAAAAAGGGGGGGGACAGGAGAAAACAAAGGGTGCCAAGGCCAAGGGCACCCAGGCCGGGAAGCAAAAAACGCCGAAGACAGCGGCGGCGCCGGAGGAGACAGGGCGGGGGGGGAAGGAAGAACAAAAGGAAAAAAAAACAACCCAAGCAGGGGCAACTCAAGCCCGGAGGGGGCCGAGCAAAGAAGAAGGACAAAACAGCCAAAAGAAAGGTGAGGCGCACCAAAACGCGCCAAGGAGGCCAGCCCGCCCAACCCGGCCAAGAAGAGCACGCACGTGCACACACGCGCGGGGCTCGGGCGTGGCGTCCTCTGACCCAAATAGGGAGGTGTTGGCGTCCACACGGAACAGTCCTGGTGCACCGGCCAAGTCTCCCGTCCAAAGACGGACGGTATGGGAAACGGTACGCATTAGTGACAGGGTCCACACACGCCAAACCACAGCAGCGCACGCAGCCCAAGATCAGAGCAAGAGGGACCCGCCAGGGACAACCCCGTTGCGGGGCCCCGAACGGGTACGATGCGGAGCGAGCCCAGCGCCCCTGCCTCGGCAGGAGCCAGTGATAGGCACAATGAGCCCGGTTCTCGGCCGGCCTTCACGTGCCCTGCGCAGCTGCCCCGTAAAGCCGGGGGCGACAGCCCCCGGGGTGGGGGAAGGCACCACGGCGACAGAAAAGCCGACCGGAGCACCAAGAGCGACTGGACCAGACGAGGCGCGGCGCACCAACACGGAGCCACAAAGCACCCCAGAGAGGCAAGCCGCCGGCCACAACCACGGCACAAGTACAGGTGCCCAGCAACAACGGAAGCGCGCGCAACAGAGCACGAACCGCGGCACGGGAGAAGGTGCCAAGACAAGCCGGGCCCCAACGCCCGCACACCGCAACCACAGCCAGTGGGTAGTGGGTCCCGAGCGCGCGCCCCAAGGACAGGCCGTCAAGCATGGGAGAGCGCCGAACCCCGGGCGCCCCATACCCAGGGAACAGGCGCCTCCCTCCCTTGGCGTCCTCGTGCCGCCACCACAGCGCGCAACGCCAGCTCGCAAGAGCGCGCGCTGTGGGGTAGGTGACGGGTCCCCAGGCCCACACCCCCTGGACCCACAGCCAGTGGGTAGCGGGCCCCGGCCGCACACGCCGAGGACGGGCGGTCGGGCGTGAGAGAGTGCCCAACCCGGGACGCCCCACCCCCAGGCAAGAGGCGCCCCCCGCCGGGCGCCCTCGTGGAGCCGCCACCGCGAGCAAAGCCAGCACGCAAGAGCGCGTGCTGAGGGGTTGGTGACGGTTCCCCTCGTCAACACACCCTGCACCCCAGCCAGTGGGTAGCAGGCCCCGGCCGCACGCCCCCAGGAGGGGCAGTCGGGTGTGGGAGAGCGCCCCACCCCGGACGCCCCACACCCAGGCAAAAGGCGCCCCCCCCCCCGGGCGGCCCCGTGCCGCCCCCACAGCGCGCAAAGCCAGCTCGCAAGAGCGTGCGCTGAGGGGTTGGTGACAGGTCCCCTGGCCCACAGCCCCCGCACCCACAGCCAGTGGGTAGCGGGCCCCGGCAGCACGCCCCAAGGATGGGCAGTCTGCTGTGGGAGAGCACCCAACCCCAGACGCCCCACGCCAAGGCAAGAGCCCCCCCCCCCGGGCGCCCTCATGCTGCCCCCACAGCGCGCAAAGCCGTCTTGCAAGAGCGCACGCTGTGGGGTTGGTGACAGGTCCCCACTCCCACAGCCCTCGCACCCACAGCAAGCGGGAGACGGGCCCTGGCCGCACGCCCCAAGGGCAGGCGGCCGGGCGTGGGAAAGCGCCCAGGCACAGAGGCCCCAGACGCAGGCAAGAGACGCCCCCCCACAGGTGCCCCCCCACGGGCGCCCTCATGCCGCCCTTGCAACGCGCGAATCCCGCTCGCAGGAGCGCACGCTCTGGGGTAGGTGACAGGTCCCCACGCCCGCACCCCTCCCACCCACAGCCTGTGGATGGAGGGCCCCGGCCTCACGCCCCAAGGGCGGGCGGTCGGGCGTGGGAGAGTGCCCAACCTCGGACGCCCCGCACCCAGGCAAGAGGCGCCCCTCCATGGGGGCCCTAATGCTGCCCCCGCAGCGAGCAAAGCCAGCTCGCAAGAGCGCGCGCTGTGGGATTGGTGACGGGTCCCCACGCCCACAGACCCCGCACCCACAGCAAACAGGTGACGAGCCCCGGCCGCACGCTCCAAGGGCGGGCGGTCGGGCGTGGGAAAGCGTTCAAGCCCGGAGGCCCCACACCCAGGCAAGCAGCGCCTCCCCACCGGCGCCCTCGTGCCGCCCCGGCAGCGGGCAAAACCACCTCGCAAGAGCGCGCGCTGTGGGGTACGTGACAGGTCTCCACGCCCACACCCCCGAACCCACAGCCAGTCGGTGAGAGGCCCAGCTGCACGCCCCAAAGGCGGGCGGTCGGGCGTGGGAGAGCGCCCAACACCGGACGCCCCAGCCCCAGGCAAAAGGGCCCCCCCCCCCGGGCGCCCTCGTGCCGCCCCCACAGCGCACAAAGCCAGCACACGAGACCGCGCGCTGTGGGGTTGGTGACGGGTTCCCACGCCCACACACCCCGCACCCACAGCCAGTGGGTGAGAGGCCCCGGCCGCACGCCCCAAGGACGGGCAGTCGGGCGTGGGAGAGCGCCCAACCCTGGACGCCTCACCCCCAGGCAAGAGGCGCCCCCCTCCCAGGCGCCCTCGTGCTGCCCCCACAGCGCGCAAAGCCAGCAAGCATGAGCGCGTGCTGTAGGGTTGGTGACGGGTTCCCCCGCCCACACACCCCGCACCCACAGCCAGTGGGCAGCGGGCCCCGGCCGCACGCCCAAAGGATGGGCGATCAGGCGTGGAGGAGCGCCCAACACCAGACGCCCCACACCCAGGCAACAGGCGCCCCCCCCTCCGGGCGCCCTCATGCCGCCCCCACAGCGCGCAAAGCCAGCACGCAAGAGCGCGCGCTGTGGGGTTTGTGACGGGTCCCCACGCCCACACACCCCGCACCCACAGCCAGTGGGTGAGAGGCCCCGGCCGCACGCCCCAAGGACGGGCGGTCGGGCGTCGGAGAGCGCCCGACCCTGGACGCCCCACACCCAGGCAAGAGGCGCCCCCCCTCCTGGGCGCCCTCGTACCGCCCCCACAGCGCGCAAAGCCAGCTCGCAAGAGAGCGCGCTGAGGGCTTCGTGACGGTTCCCCACGCCCACATCCCCCGCACTCATAGCCAGTGGGTAGCGGGCCCTGGCGGCACGCCGCAAGGATAGGTGGTCGGGCGTGGGAAAGCGCCCAACCCCAGACACCCCACGCCCAGGCAGAAACCCCCCCCCCCCCCCGGGCGCCCTCATGCTGCCCCCACAGCGCGCAAAGCCGTCTCGCAAGAACGCGCGCTGGGGGTTGGTGACGGGTCAAAACGCCATCACCGCCCGCACCAACAGCCAGCGGGTGACGGGCCCCGGCCGCACGCCCCAAGGGCGGGCGGTCGGCTGTGGAGAAAGCGCCCAAGGCCGGAGGCCTCACACCCAGGCAAGAGGCACCCCCCGAAGGGCTCCCCCCCATGGGCGCCCTCGTGCTGACCCCGCAACAAGCAAAGCCAGCTCGCAAGAGCACGCGCTATGGGGTAGGTGACGGGTCCCCAGGCCAACATGCCCCCCACCCAAAGCCAGTGGGTGGCGGGCCCCGGCCGCACGCCCCAAGGGCGGGCGGTCAAGCGTTGGAGAGCGCCCAACCCCGGACGCCCCAATCCCAGGCAAGAGGCGCCCCCCCACGGGGGCCCTCATGCCGTCCCAACAGAACGCAGAGCCAGCTCGCAAGAGCGCGCGCTGAGAGGTGGGTGAGGTGTCCCCAAGCCCACACCCCCCGCACCCACATCCAGTGGGTAGCGGGCCTCGGCCGCACGCCCCAAGGATCGGCGGTTGGGCGTGGGAGAGCGTCCAATTCCAGACGCCCCATGATCAGGCAAGAGACGCGCCCCCCCCGGGCGCCCTCGGGCTGCCCCCACAGCGCGCAAAGCCGGCTCGCAAGAGCGCGCGCTGTCGAGTTGGTGACGGGTCTTTACGCCCACATCCCCCCCACCCACAGCCAGGGGCTGACGGGCCCCGGCCGCACGCCCCAAGGGCGGGCGGTTGGGCGTGAGAGAGCGCATAACCCGGACGCCCCGCACCCAGGCAAGAGGCGCCCCCCCTTGGGGGCCCTAATGCTGCCCCCACAGCGCGCAAAGCCAGCTGGCAAGAGCGCACGCTGTGGGGTTGGTGACGGGTCCCCATCCCATACCCCCCGCACCGACAGCCAGTGGGTAGCGGGCCCCGGCTGCACGCCCCAAGGACGGGCTGTTGGGCATGGGAGAGCACCCAACCACGGACGCCCAACACCCACGCAAGAGGTGCCCTCACCACGGGCGCCCTTGTGCTGCCCCCATAACGCGCAAAGCCAGCTCGCAAGAGTGCGTGCTGAGGGGTGGTGACGGGTCCCCAGGCCCACAGCCCCCAGACCCAAAGCCACTGGCTAGCGGGCCCCGGCCGCACGCCCCAAGGACGGGCGTTCGGGCGTGGGAGAGCGCCCCACCCCGGACGCCCCACGCCCAGGCAAGAGGCGCCCTCCTCCCGGTCGCCCTTGTGCTGCCCCCACAGCGCGCAGAGCCAGCTCGCAAGAGCGCGCGCTGAGGGCTTAGTTACGGGTCTCCACGCCCACATCCCCCGCACCCACAGCCAGTGGGTAGCGGGCCCCGGCCGCACGCCCCAAGGACGGGCGGTCAGATGGGGGACAGCGCCCATTCCCGGACGCCCCACACCTAGGCAAGAGGCACGCCCCCTCAGGCGCCCTCGCGCCGCCCCCACAGCGCGCAAAGCCAGCTCGGGAGGGCAGGCCCGCCCGCAGGGGGGCGAGCGACCCCAAACCAGGCAAGGGGACGAAGGGACTGGGCCATCCCCCCCCGAGCTAAATAGGCGGGGCACCGGACCGGGGCAGGAAACGCGGAGGGGCACAACCCGCCTGGAACGGCCCTACCGGGGCACTGCACCGGAACCGCGCGTAGTGCGCGCGCCAAACAGACTCGCGGGGGAGGGGGGGGGGGGCACGTACACCGCTGGAGCACGAGCGCACCCACACCCCATGGACACGCGGCGCGGACCCGAAGGGCAACCGGACCGAGCACGCGGAATGCACAGACCGCATGGAATGGCGAACCGGCAGGCGAAGGGAAGGGACACCCGGACGGGACAACCCGCAACACGCACCGTGAGGGTCGCAAGGGAAGGGAGGAGCCAGAACCTGCACCGGCCCCGACCCCCGAGACTTGCCACGAGCGCCGCGCACACACGACCAGGGGACTGCGACCGCCAAGGCAGTAGTAGCACACAGTGCTACGCACCAACCCCGCGGCTAGGCAGCCTCCGCGCCAGCCCATGGGGGTCCCACGGGCAGCAAGCCAGTAGTACGGGCCCGGCAACGCCGGCAGCCCTGGCGACCACGCATCAGGGGGGCGGCGTAGTGGGTAAGCGCCTGCAACCACGGTTGCTAAGTGTTGCACTGACCGGGGAGTCGCGCAATGCAGAAGCCCGGGAGGGACAGGGCTCCGATCCCCGTGAACCCGCGGGACTCCGCCACCAGGCAGGAGGTGTTGCATGAAGGGACCCCCACTAGGTCCTGGTGGGGAGGATATCACCTGGCCCGACCAGGTGGCCCCCTCGGGCCGAAGAGCGCCTAATACCCGAAAAGTCAAACCTCAAACCTCAAACCTTCTTGTGTGCCATTTCTGGTGTAAATTGTTATGCGATCTCAGCATTTGATTCCAATCCCAGATTTCGATCCAGGAATCAATTGCGACTGCAGGTTTCAGTTCTGTCTTTGCATTTATGATGTTGCATTGATTTTCTTTGAATTCTGCAGTAGGCCAGCATTTGTTCCAACATTATTTGGGTTTCCGATTCGTCGATTGGCTGCTGCTGTGTGTGTGCGCGCACCCTCTTTGGTCACGCCGTAATGCAGGCCAGCCAATCGAATACCCCTCCAGTCTGGTGCCAATAGTGTTAGATCTATCATGTGGTATTTGGAATCACTTATGCAACCGGAGGAAGACTAGGTGACAGCCATAATACGTACCTTGATCGCTTCTGTGGACAAGTGCTGAGGAAGTACCTTTGCAACCAAGGCCGTCCTCATCTCTGCTATGGTGGTACTAGTAGTCACGGCAAATCCTACGACGTCACATGGGGTGTCTTCCGAAGGGGACAAGAGGTAGGACCAAGTACAGCATAGGTAGGCGCACCGCTGGTCGTGGGATACATTGGTTGTTGCTTTGCACTTGGATTCCATTGGGGTGCCACACCATATTTGGTTTTGAGGTCTCATGCATTTATTCTAGGAGTTGACATTGCACTTGTGATTCGTCCATGGTTCATTTGTGTGTTCCTGGTGGGACTCAAACTTCGTGGTGCCATTGATTTCATGGTCAAGGTGAGCATATGGTGTCTCCTCTCCCCAAGATGCATTTAGTGCTTTCCCAAACTCTCCCTCTCTCTCTCAGCTCGTCATTCTTCTCAAGAGGTAAATTCAATATTTATTGTGCCATGTGACCGTTCTCTTTGATCCTTTGAGACTCTTGGGCTCTTTCCTTTTTTTCAAGTGCCTGTGGCTTCGGAGTTATCCAATTAAGACATGCCGTGGTTTTGCCGTCTTATGATTAGACTCAAGGATAGGCATTGGTCGAGCTTTTGCCACTCTCCCTCCAAGTGCATGCATGCTCTCTTGGGTCAAGGCTAGGCAAAACTCTCCCCATACGCATGCTCTCTTGAATCAAGGCTCGGCGAAACTCTCTCCCCATGCATGCCCTCTCTCATGGTGGATAGGTCAATCTCTCTCAAGGAATTTGGTTGGGGAATATCTCTTCCCGGGCATGGTTAGGTGAGTTCTTCTCCATGCATGTACTCTCCCTGGGATGATACCAACTCTCCATGCACGTGCTCTCTTTGAGTGGGATCATCTCCCCCTGCACGTGCTCTCTATGGGTGGGATTACGTCCCATGAGTAGCCCCTGATGGCCATTGGCCTATTGTATGCTTTTTTGCCCAAGAGGTGGATCTCTATGTCAATGGTGTATTGCTGATTTGCTAATTTGGTTTAGATTAGTTTTTGATCCTAAGAGCTAACCGGGTCATGGATTGATGCCTTTATTGGTGCGTTTACATGCCCCATTTGACCATGAATGTGCATCTGCACTTCCTTCCCTCATGTTGGTGTAGTCAAGACGTCCGGAGACTCAAGTGTGACTCATTTGCTCTTTGGGGATCGCCCGACAGCAGTGTCGTTCATATTTTTCCAATCCTCCACCCCCGGTGAGACCATCCATGTTGACGGGTAGAAGTAGTGTGCATTTTGGTTTACACTTTTGCATGCATGACTCAAGTCCATAGGATGATGCCCGTGTGCCCATGAATTCGTCCTCCTTGCATTGCATGTGGTCCCACCGGACGAGTAGGTTAAGTCTTACTCGTGCTTGTGAATTCTTTTTCTTTTCTCAAGCGTGGACCTACCTTGTGCCCGTTTGGACTCTTTTTGGAACCGTGCTCGTCTCGTGTGGACTATTGGACCATTTGTACATGTCTTGGACCCGTGTCTGACTATTTGTGGACCGTGGGTCATTTCCGGCTCATTTGTGGATTTTTGTGGACCTTCGTGAACTGTTGGTTGCATCATTGTTGGACCGTATTGGATTCTTGGGTCATTTCGTCATTGGGCTTTCGGCTGGAATTGTTTGTCTCATTGCCGTGTTCTGAGGGACTTGAGTGGGTTGTGTGCTTGGAAATCTCTGCTGGTTTTAATGGTTGGAAATTGGAATTGGTTGGAAAATTGGGAGAAACGGAAGATTCACCCGGTTCAAGTCACCTCGACGGCGAATTGCTTATGCAATGCCCACACACGTGTGGAGTTTGCATAAACACACACCACACCCCTTTTCTACAATTTCCCGAGTGGCCTCAATACCGCCTCTTCCACCAGTACCGCACACAAACCCCACAGGCAACTGGGAACCGTCTACCGTACAACGAGAACATGAAAACGGCCAACGGAGACTTCAGAGCGCAACGCCCATATCCCGTCCCGGCGACCGCGCCCTACACAACCATCGGCTTGAAGCACGAACTGGTCCCCCCGGTGACCGGCCAGGTCCCGCCGCTAACCCTACTACTGGCTCCCAACGAGGCCAAGCTCACGAAGAACACCGTCGCCCGGCACGGGGCAAAGTTGCGCATACCAAAACACCACAAAACAACCCGGAACCTACCGGCGTCCCCCCACGACTCCCAACAAACGTCCAGCACATGTTGGGCCTGTGAGCCCAACGCACCCACCACACCATGGCCTGTTTTACACGTCATAGCACGCCACCATACCCAACGCACAGCCCACCTACCACCTCCGGCCTACAGATGGGTGGCCCCGTGGTTCCACCACGCCGACACGTACCCCACAGTGACGTGGAACGCAGACCACAAACCCCAATGGCTATTCACCACAACACCCACCTGGCCCCGCCCCGAACCCGCAGGAATCGCAATCCGCCACAGCATGCACGAACCGGGCAGAACGGGCAAGCACGAGCACCCCTACTATCCACTCCGCCACTCATGCCACACGTCAGAACACCAAACACAAACCCTCACATGCCAAAACCTGAACCCGGAGGCAGCCTACATCGTCCACTACATCTACTCCTACCTCACACAAGGACAACCAGAACAGGGACTCATAGCCGTGACCCCCGCGCAGAACGCATCATCTCGACAGGAATAGGGGTGTACGCCACCTCAGTCCTGTAGCCCACGACCCCTGTGGCACACCTCACCACGGGCCTCGCCATATACGCCTACCTGCCCATGAACCCATGCCGTCGTCTTCTTCACCGATGCCTCAGGCCAATCCACCCTCACACCCATCACCGGGGGAGCCACCCTGCAACTGACCCACGCCGGGGGACAGTACCACATGGACCACCACACGGGCCAGACCACCTACAGGGCCTCCTCGCAAGGAGAACAGGGAGCCATGGCGGATGCCATCACCAGACTCGCGGCTCGCCTGCCCGCCTTCCTTCCGCATGTCGTCGGAGTCTGGTTCGTTGTGGACGCCACTGCCGACACACAGCTACTCCTCCGCATAGCACGACAGCCACTCCACAAAGCCACCGCAACGAGCCTCGGCACCAAAGCACTAATGCTCTCGAAAGCCCTCCGCAACCTACCCCCCTCTTAGTCGGGCGAAATAGGTATGCTTTTGTACCGCTCTTTTTAAAAACAAAACACCGAAAAATGATGTGGGCTTTTTCAGTGAACTACCCTGCTTTTTTGACCCTGATTTTTCATGCCTGTTTCTTCAGTTAAAAGAGGTACCTTTTTCCTGTTGTTGCAACAAACAAGGCTCCTTTGTACTGGTGCGTACGATGGTATCTCAATGACGAAGGACAACCCACTGGGTGTCGCATCTCGTGTCGGTTATCACGCCCTTTTTTCTGCAACAGATTGCGAGGCCTCGCAATGCAAGGATTCGATTTCATTTGTTTTACCGGAAGCGGATACACGGAAAATTCGCATAAGGGTAATTACGACAAATAACATTCATTTTCGAAGGCGAGGCCTCGCATTCCATTTCGAAGTATGCACAAAAGGTATATTTTCGGGAATCGAAATGCGAGGCCTCGCAATGATGCAACAGAGAACAATAAAATGGACAGATCCACCAACTACACAGCATGTGCATTCCCTTGATACGGCGCTGCTGCATGGGCGCCCATACAGGTACCGCCAGCATCTCCAGGTTTCATACTGTGGTCAACGCTGGCTTCACTGCCCAAACGCTATGGTGGGCGGTTTGCAACTGGGTACAGCGGATGTGATCAACAAGAGAAATGTGGGACCAGTTGCCCGTAATCAGCACCCAAGAATGCGCACGCGCGGCGGATTTGCTCGCAAAGAGCGCTATGAGCGTGTCGCGTGTGCAGCAATTTGCTGGCAAGAAATTTTCCTTAACTGTAGCGTTAAAGGAGCCTATTTTTTGTGGAATTGTATGATAAAATGCACATTTTTGAATCCTTGAGATGATTGTTCATGCCACATAACATTGCACATCGAGCGAAGAGTGAGCTGGAACGGACTGTCAGGCGATTGCGAGCTTTCTGTGCAACCCAACACGGGTTTACCACTGCTGAATCACTATGGGCTGCCGTTGAAAAGAACAAGAGTGGAGCTGTTTTCTTTTTTGATTTTGTGCGCTTGCTGCGACTGAACCGGAAAACACGGCACTCAGTACGGAGGTTGAAAAGCAGACCAGAGAGCTGAGCCGCGGACTACTTCAAGGAGGATTTCTTCAACTTATACAAAATTTTGCGCTTGCGATGCATACCCCAGCACCAGGACGAGGACGCCCCGGGTTTCGCCTCTATCGGTCGGCAGAACAGGCACTGGTTGCGCAGAACAGGACTGCTGCGGCTGCGCGAGGAAACCATGAAGGAACAGTCTGCGGGAAAGGTGCTTGAGACATGGCGATGGATCGAGAACCGGCAGGTTTGCGTCTGGATCGACAATTGTTACATTAAGCAGTATGGAATGCATCCAACGATCCAGGATCAGTCGCAAAATTGCACGGCCCTTTGCGTCGTTGACATTCCGTGCAGGTTGCCGTATTTCAGAGGACAACCAACCATAGATGTGCTCATCGGTAGCATCGGCAGTGTGGCTGCAGCGCTTGTCAGAACGAAACAGAGCTCTCATGGGATTGTGACAGACCTGGGCCTGCTTGCGGACAGACCTCTAGCAATACCGAGCATCAGGGCGCCGCTTGACATCGTGCGAGATCCACTACCAAATTTCGGTTGGAAGCCGCTGCTGCTGAGTATGCATCAGGTATCCTCCTACAAGGGCCTCGTTGGAATGTCCGACTACATTGCATCGCTGTCCAACCACACGCACCCAATTGTGTCCATCCTCGTTGATGAAGAAATACAGAACAGATGCCTCAAGTTGCTGTACTCGGACAGAACGCAGCGGTGGAACTGGCACGAAAAACTGGAACAGGACTCCGGTCTTGTACGGCTGCTGGCATCCCTACAAATACCTTGTGACCAACGTATGGCGCCGTTTCCATTCGCTGTTTGTGTACTTCCGCTTTGGCCGCTTAGGAGTGGGGAAAACAGTAGGGTCGTACCCGAAGCTCAGAGTCATGGAGAGAACTATTGCCGGCATCCTCAAGTGTGCGCCGCATTTCCTGCGGCAATTGCGCAGGAAAGCGAACAGGTTACAGGCTGTTGCCGATCACGGTGGAACGGCGATCGATCGACTGAAGAGTGAAGTATGTAAAGGAATGTTGAATCTCCTGCAGGACTGGTGTCCGCTTGTCCTCTACTGTGGATTTCCGGTGAGACAATGCAACTGGTCGGGTGGTGGGAGATGGCCGCTCCTGACAGGAGCCGCCCCTGGCTCCTGCTCCTGAGGAGCACCGACCCTGGCTCCTGAGGAGCTCCGACCCTGGGGTGCTCCTCAAGAGCACCGACCCTAGCTCCTCAGGAGCACCGACCCTGACGGGGCTCCGGAGGAGCACCGACCCTGGCTCCTCAGGAGCCAATGCTCCTGAGGAGCACCGACCCTGCTCCTGAGGAGCCAAAACAGAAAAAGGTAGTTTTTTCACTTTTAGCTGAGTACTTTGCATATTTTCTACAAAGGGTGCCCATTGTGGCTGCAAAGCTACCAACAACTTGGATAAAAGTCGCATTTTTGGACTCTTACAGGCTTTCCTAATGTCTACATCATTGATCCTGAAGAACACCACCTCTGCTCCTTGGGAACGATTCTGCTTCCGAACAAAAGCGGCCCTCAGGAACCAAAACAAAAAGACTTATTCCCAATTTTTGATAATTTATGTGTACTTTTTCGTACACGGTGCCCATCGTGCATGCAAGATTGCCAACAAGGCAGATCAAAGTTGCATTTTTGTTAGCTTTGGAGGTTCAACTAGAGGTTTCCTCCAAAATTTTTTCAGTGAACCAAGTCGTTTGTTTGAATCACTGATCCTGGGAAGAACCACTATTGCTCCTGAAGAGCAATTTTGCTCCGGAGAGGCACCGTCGGTGTCTTTCGGGGAGCTAAAACAAACCTAAGTGCTTTTCACTTTGTGCTTGTTGTTTCGCATCATTTCAACATCCGCTCCGCATCATTCCTGGAACATTACCAACAACCCAAAAGTTGCATTGCGCTTTAGAAAGTCTACTAGACATTTGTTTCCTTTGCTTCAATGTTTGCTTTGTGACCAACGTCAATTAACAAAATACTTCGTCTCAAGAAGGTGAATTTGAAGCTCTTATAGCCATGCAACTTGGGTGTAATTTTGTTTTGCAAACAACATCATTGCCTCTACTTTGAAACCGCAATGAAAACTATGTTTTTGCTTTGATTGGGCATTTTTAGTCTTTAACCTCTTGTGCTATCTTTTTCAATCAACCTTTTTTCCTAATGCCTTAGCCAAAGAACCATGCAGCAAGCACTTAAACCTAAATACATGTGTATAACAATTGACATTTTGTATTGGCACCAATCACATAGCAATCAACACCACCTTTTCTACCATCAATTCCATTGGTTGCGGGAGAAACCACAAAATTGCACTTCATCTGCCTTACTTTAGAAGATTCGCATTCATTGAACTTTCGGACCCCACCAGAATACAATTGTTCCATACAGCATCATTGCCCGTTGTGTTGCATCAGACTTTGGATGAAAATGATGCATCAAGCAGTACGCAAAATGCACAAAAAATCCTATCCCGAAATTCACAAACTAAAGAATCAACCAAAAATGAATACTAATTCGTAGTCCAATTGGCGCATCAATAATTCAAGTAACACATCAAATTGCAATGGAGCCTTACGGTCCAAAGATATGAAAATTGGTACCATACAGCATATGTATTGTACGGTATCGGCATGGTATCCATACCATACAGTGCTGCAATATCTTGTATGGTGTGGCCCAACACTCTTGTATTCACTACTTTGTCCCACCACAAAAAAAAATTGGCTTTTTCACTCCAAACAAATATATCACACAATGCCTTGGCTGTCAGTGCATCCGCAGCGTGGTCCGATACATGGTTGTTGTCAATTCTTGGCAGCTGATGAACAATTGCTATCATTTTAATGAACTACTAATCGTGGGAAATTAATGACTGGACACTGGACAAAGGGCTGGCCATGGTTTCTTTTTTTTTATGCTCCATAGGAAAGGCACTATACCTTGCATCTTGGTAGTACCTATGTGGTACCCGTGACCAATGGTGTTCAGATGTGTAATGCAAAGGCATCAACCAATCAAAAATGACTGCAGTGGGTTCCCTGGGCGGCATTGGCGAGCACTTCACTGTGCCATGTCCTGATGCAAAAGAATGATGGTTGCACGATTTGGCCAAATCAGCTTGCCATAATTGCGAAATTCTGCTGCCACCGTCACACTGCTTGCTAATTGCTCCATGTTTGCTGTTTTTAACAACCTTTAACCTAGCCTGGCAACTTGCCACAGAGGCCCAGCATGGCACGCATGCAATTGAACTCAAATTCTACCCTCCACCACCTGCTTCGCCAGTGCACTAATCACAAGTTTGGCTATTTACTGGTTTGATTTGAGGCTGGCCGACTAAGCTCAGGGCACAACACTCTCAGCAGCCCATGGTTGATTGCTAGTTCTCTCATAGGGCTTACGAGAACATTGCGAGTTACTCAGGATTCTTGCCCTCAGTGGTGGTACTAGCAGCGTGTCCACCTCCATATCGGGACCATTGCTTGCTAATTACGGTCCCACTGCAATTCTGTCTTCCACCACCGCCGCCGCCAGTGCTCTGATCTGTTGATTGCCTTAATCCCTTGACCCGGTCCAGTGAACTCAACGCACAACACTTGCAAATGCCCGCAATTGATCGCTGGTTCCCGCATTTGGTTCAGTCTGCAAAATGAATCTGCCTTGTTGGTTTTCACCCTCGCCAATGGTTTTAACCTCTGAAAATAATGAAATCAACAAGCACACGGCGGAAATCGCGCACGGTCAGAAACCATTCAGCACCTCAATGTCCACGTCCCACGAAGCAAATGCTTTCTCAGCCCACTGGGGGACTCCTCATAAGTGCAAACGCATCAACCCCCCGAAGTGGGGGAAATTTTTTCACTCACGAGGGCCCCCTGCAGCAAGCTCAGATGCAAAAAGTGCAACACAATTGCAAAAGCTACCAAGTAATTTCCAGAAACACTGTCTGTGGCTACAATACCCAAGAGGGAATACGCTTGTTGACATCACCATTGATCATTGCAAGCAAATACCCAATCTGTGAATCATAAGAGACGTCCACAGTCACATTCTTTGCAATAGGTTTGCGGGCTCCAGGCTGTCTTGGTTCAGTCGGGTTTGTTCTTGGCAAGAGTAACAGCGGTGGTTGATTGGGCAAGTGATTCTGGTGTTGCAGGCAATGTTATTCTTGGTGATGTTTTCGCAAAGAAAGGACACGGTTTGAGGTAATGGACACACAGTGTACACAATTTGTCGTCCGTCGAAAGGTGAGGGTGTCGTTCTGCAATTAGCGCTTGCTGAGATCCACCAAGGTCTGTGCTGTCAATTCTGACCCCTGGCTCAAACAAGCAGCACACTTTGCCACCAGAACTCAGTGCGGATCTGTTAACAAACAAAACAAATGCATGGGGGGCCAGACCACTGTGACACTGAAGTATGTCAGCTGAAGAATTCCCACCCATAAAATGCCTTTTTCTGGTGTTCAATCCTGCAACCCACTGAACAACAAATCGGGGTGATCCGTTGTGGGGGGGGGGGGGGGGTTGACACATGGCTGAAGAGAAATTGAGTATGGACAAATAGAAGATTGTAGAGGAAGAGCAGATGTGTATAATGCAACGAATTCAACTAATTGGTCCAAAATTCTGTGAACTTCAGCACTCTGCACTGCCATTTAAGTCTTTATTGGAAACTCTCAGTGAGTGCGCATCTCCACCAGACATTCACCATCCAACTGCCATGCTCCTGTGATGCGGTGCTCAGGGCACAAATACACGTGAGGTTTGGGGGAAACCATTCCTATCCACCCACCCACACCACATTCAGTCCAGAGTTTTTTGTTGATTGTTGGCTTGTGAAGTCACATGAAGTGCACACCGTAGTAGTGGTATCTGCTGACGCCTCCGGTTTCGAGAAGGAATGCAGAAGTCCCGAACAGTGGGGGGGGGGGGGCTGTCAGCCGACTGTCAGCAATTGCATGCGGTGGGGGCAAGATAGGCAAAAACTATCAGCTGCCAGAAAAGCACAAATCCCATTCAGGAGGGGTAGGGAATGCAAAAAACTCTCATCTGGGGGCAGTAGAAATGAAATTTGGCAGGTGGAGTTCAAGTCAAGGACAAACAAAAGCATAAGTGTATCATCATGGGGAAATGGCTGAGGCCAGGAGGAGGGGGGGGGGATCTGCTAACAGGTGAAGATCTGTGTGCAAGACTGAGCTGTCTTAAGCAGAAGCAGGGTTGGAACTGTGATCCCAGATCTCATGAATGGTCAATGTGGTAACCAGACAGACGTCGTGGCTCATTAAAACCATACAATACAACAGGTTTTTTTCATTTAATGGAGACCTGATCCCTTCGCAGCAGCCAACTTCATGTCCTCAGGCTTGATGGTAGCGTGCTTTGCATGTGTAGCATACACAGTACACCCTGCAGAGCAAGAGCACGTGGTTTGATGCCAAAGCCAAACACATAAACATGAACAAAGCAGACAAACATGCGCACCAAATCGATTGGTTCCCAGAGCGTTGTTCAAGCTTCAAAGTAAAGCAAGCGAACCAAAGACCACCATACTTTTAAACATGTCAGTCAAGAACGCCTCTGTGGCCTGCTACAAACAAGGGCGAGCATGAGGATGATGTTGCAGTCATTGAGTACATGAAGGGAACCCCCACCCACCCACCCACCCACCCACCACTTCAAGCTGATGGTGTTGCGCAGACCTCTGGTGGCTTTGGGATAAGGGACACCATGCGCCCTGTCGCTCACAGTTGCCATTGTCGTGTTGGTGTTTTTCGAGGCCCGGGCAGAGCTTGGGTAAAAGGGGGGCGGGGGGTCACTCACCTGCAACCAGCGCCTGACGCGCACATGATGGGTACCGGTATGCAAACACAGACCACTAGAACACAAGATACATACTTTCTTGTGCTCTCGCACTGCAAAGAACTTGCACACGTCGTTGCCGCTGGCTCTGCTCCACTTTTTGCCCTCAGCTCTTGCAAGTTTCTTGTAAGCTGGGCAAATAACACAAAGCAGTGGACAATCACCAATATCAACAAATGGATTTGACCACTGGTTACGCAGTTGCCTTAGCCTCGCTTGCTCGCGTACTGAGTATCTTATGTGTAGGCCTTGTTTCTGTCCCATTTTCCACATCTGGTTGCAACACAGGAAGCTGTGGGAATTTGGGGTCAAAATTGTGCTCCCTTTCTGGTGTGGAAATCTTACCCCTCTATGGCATGAAAATTACCCCTTGCTGTTGCGGGGCAGATTCCCAAGACCACAAACCAGTATTGAAATCGCATCATATCCAACCAGTTGTTCCCACAGCCCACCTCCTCCCTGAAACCCCCTTTTCAACTGCCCCCATGGCCTCAAAACACATTTCACCCAATGCCAACACCTCAAACCCCCTTTTCAAATTCCCCAACGCCCTGAAAACACATTTCACCCAATGCCAACACCTCACACGCCCTTTTCAACTGCCCCCATGCCATCAAAACATATTTCACCCAATGCAAACACCTCAAACCCCATTTTCAACTCCCCTCATGCCCTCAAAACATATCTCACCCAGTGCCAACACCTCAAACCCCCTTTTCAACTGCCCCCATGCCCTCAAAACATATTTCACCCAGTGCCAACACCTCAAACCCCCTTTTCAACTGCCCCCATGCCCTCAAAACATATTTCACCCAGTGCCAACACCTCAAACCCCCTTTTCAACTGCCCCCATGCCCTCAAAACATATTTCACCCAATGCCAACACCTCCAACCCCCTTTTCAACTGCCCCCATGCCCTCAAAGCATAGTTCACACAATGCAAACACCTCAAACCCCCTTTCCAACTGCCCCCATGCCCTCAAAACATATTGCACTCAGTGCCAACACCTCAAACCCCCGTTTCAACTCCCCCCATGCCCTCAAAACACATTTCACCCAATGCCAACACCTCAAACACCCTTTTCAACTCACCCCATGGCCTCCAAACATATTTCACCCAGTGCCAACACCTCAAACCCCCTTTTCAACTCACCCCATGGTCTCAAAACACATTTCACCCAGTGCCAACACCTCAAACCCCCTTTTCAACTGCCCCCATGCCCTCAAAACAGATTTCACACAGTGCCAACACCTCAAACCCCCTTTTCAACTGCCCCCATGCCCTCGAGACATATTTCACCCAGTGCCAACACCTCAAACCCCCGTTTCAACTGCCCCCATGCCCTCAAAACACATTTCACCCAATGCCAACACCTCAAACCCCCTTTTCAACTCACCCCATGCCCTCCAAACATATTTCACCCAGTGCCAACACCTCAAACCCCCTTTTCAACTGCCCCCATGCCCTCAAAACACATTTCACCCAGTGCCAACACCTCAAACCCCCTTTTCAACTGCCCCCATGCCCTCAAAACACATTTAACCCAATGCCAACACCTCAAACCCCCGTTTCAACTGCCCCCATGCCCTCCAAACACATTTCACCCAATGCCAACACCTCAAACCCCCTTTTCAACTGCCCCCATGGCCTCAAAACACGTTTCACCCAATGCCAACACCTCAAACCCCCTTTTCAACTTCCCCCACACCCTGAAAATACATTTCACCCAATGCCAACACCTCAAACCCCCTTTTCAACTGCCCCCATGCCATCAAAACATATTTCACCCAGTGCCAACACCTCAAACCCCCTTTTCAACTCCCCTCATGCCCTCAAAACATATTTCACCCAGTGCCAACACCTCAAACCCCCTTTTCAACTGCCCCCATGCCCTCAAAACATATTTCACCCAGTGCCAACACCTCAAACCCCCTTTTCAACTGCTCCCATGCCCTCAAAACATATTTCACCCAATGCCAACACCTCAAACCCCCTTTTCAACTGCCCCCATGCCCTCAAAACATATTTCACACAATGCCAACACCTCAAACCCCCTTTTCAACTGCCCCCATGCCATCAAAACATATTTCACCCAGTGCCAACACCTCAAACCCCCTTTTCAACTCCCCTCATGCCCTCAAAACATATTTCACCCAGTGCCAACACCTCAAACCCCCTTTTCAACTGCCCCCATGCCCTCAAAACATATTTCACCCAGTGCCAACACCTCAAACCCCCTTTTCAACTGCCCTCATGCCCTCAAAACATATTTCACCCAATGCCAACACCTCCAACCCCCTTTTCAACTCCCCCCATGCCCTCAAAACATATTTCACACAATGCCAACACCTCAAACCCCCTTTTCAACTGCCCCCATGCCCTCGAGACATATTTCACCCAGTGCCAACACCTCAAACCCCCGTTTCAACTGCCCCCATGCCCTCAAAACACATTTCACCCAATGCCAACACCTCAAACCCCCTTTTCAACTCACCCCATGCCCTCCAAACATATTTCACCCAGTGCCAACACCTCAAACCCCCTTTTCAACTGCCCCCATGCCCTCAAAACATATTTCACCCAGTGCCAACACCTCAAACCCCCTTTTCAACTGCCGCCATGCCCTCAAAACATATTTCACCCAATGCCAACACCTCAAAGCCCCTTTTCAACTGCCCCCATGCCCTCAAAACATATTTCACACAATGCCAACACCTCAAACCCCCGTTTCAACTGCCCCCATGTCCTCAAAACACATTTCACCCAATGCCAACACCTCAAACCCCCTTTTCAACTCACCCCATGCCCTCAAAACATATTTCACCCAATGCCAACACCTCAAACCCCCTTTTCAACTGCCCCCATGCCCTCAAAACATATTTCACCCAGTGCCAACACCTCAAACCCCCTTTTCAACTGCCCCCATGCCCTCAAAACATATTTCACCCAGTGCCAACACCTCAAACCCCCTTTTTAACTGCCCCCATGCCCTCAAAACATATTTCACCCAATGCCAACACCTCCAACCCCCTTTTCAACTGCCCCCATGCCCTCAAAACATATTTCACACAATGCCAACACCTCAAACCCCCTTTTCAACTGCCCCCATGCCCTCGAGACATATTTCACCCAGTGCCAACACCTCAAACCCCCTTTTCAACTCACCCCATGGCCTTAAAACACATTTCACCCAGTGCCAACACCTCAAACCTCCTTTTCAACTCACCCCATGCCCTCAAAACATATTTCACCCAGTGCCAACACCTCAAACCCCCTTTTCAACTGCCCCCATGCCCTCAAAGCATGTTTCATCCAACGCCAACACCTCAAACCCCCTTTTCAACTGCCCCCATGCCCTCAAAACATATTTCACCCAGTGCCAACACCTCAAACCCCCTCTTCAACTGCCCCCATGCCCTCAAAACATATTTCACCCAATGCCAACACCTCCAACCCCCTTTTCAACTGCCCCCATGCCCTCAAAACATATTTCACCCAGTGCCAACACCTCAAACCCCCTTTTCAACTCACCCCATGGTCTCAAAACACATTTCACCCAGTGCCAACACCTCAAACCCCCTTCTCAACTCACCCCATGCCCTCAAAACATATTTCAGCCAATGCCAACACCTCAAAGCCCCTTTTCAACTGCCCCCATGCCCTCAAAACATATTTCACACAGTGCCAACACCTCAAACCCCCTTTTCAACTGCCCCCATGCCCTCGAGACATATTTCACCCAGTGCCAACACCTCAAACCCCCGTTTCAACTCCCCCCATGCCCTCAAAACACATTTCACCCAATGCCAACACCTCAAACCCCCTTTTCAACTCACCCCATGCCCTCAAAACATATTTCACCCAGTGCCAACACCTCAAACCCCCTTTTCAACTGCCCCCATGCCCTGAAAACATATTTCACCCAATGCCAACACCTCAAAGCCCCTTTTCAACTGCCCCCATGCCCTCGAGACATATTGCACCCAATGCCAACACCTCAAACCCCCGTTTCAACTCCCCCCATGCCCTCAAAACACATTTCACCCAGTGCCAACACCTCAAACCCCCTTTTCAACTCACCCCATGCCCTCAAAACATATTTCACCCAGTGCCAACACCTCAAACCCCCTTTTCAACTGCCCCCATGCCCTCAAAACATATTTCACCCAATGCCAACACCTCAAACCCCCTTTTCAACTGCCCCCATGCCCTCAATACATATTTCACCCAATGCCAACACCTCCAACGCCCTTTTCAACTGCCCCATTGCCCTCAAAACATATTTCACCCAGTGCCAACACCTCAAGCCCCCGTTTCAACTGCCCCCATGCCCTCAAAACACATTTCACCCAATGCCAACACCTCAAACCCCCTTTTCAACTCACCCCATGCCCTCCAAACATATTTCACCCGGTGCCAACACCTCAAACCCCCTTTTCAACTGCCCCCATGCCCTCAAAACACATTTCACCCAGTGCCAACACCTCAAACCCCCTTTTCAAGTGCCCCCATGCCCTCAAAGCACATTTAACCCAATGCCAACACCTCAAACCCCCGTTTCAACTGCCCCCATGCCCTCCAAACACATTTTACCCAATGCCAACACCTCAAACCCCCTTTTCAACTGCCCCCATGGCCTCAAAACACATTTCACCCAATGCCAACACCTCAAACCCCCTTTTCAACTTCCCCCACGCCCTGAAAATACATTTCACCCAATGCCAACACCTCAAACCCCCTTTTCAACTGCCCCCATGCCATCAAAACATATTTCACCCAGTGCCAACACCTCAAACCCCCTTTTCAACTCCCCTCATGCCCTCAAAACATATTTCACCCAGTGCCAACACCTCAAACCCCCTTTTCAACTGCCCCCATGCCCTCAAAACATATTTCACCCAGTGCCAACACCTCAAACCCCCTTTTCAACTGCCCCCATGCCCTCAAAACATATTTCACCCAATGCGAACACCTCCAACCCCCTTTTCAACTCCCCCCATGCCCTCAAAACATATTTCACACAATGCCAACACCTCAAACCCCCTTTTCAACTGCCCCCATGCCCTCGAGACATATTTCACCCAGTGCCAACACCTCAAACCCCCGTTTCAACTGCCCCCATGCCCTCAAAACACATTTCACCCAATGCCAACACCTCAAACCCCCTTTTCAACTCACCCCATGCCCTCCAAACATATTGCACCCAGTGCCAACACCTCAAACCCCCTTTTCAACTGCCCCCATGCCCTCAAAACATATTTCACCCAGTGCCAACACCTCAAACCCCCTTTTCAACTGCCGCCATGCCCTCAAAACATATTTCACCCAATGCCAACACCTCAAAGCCCCTTTTCAACTGCCCCCATGCCCTCAAAACATATTTCACACAATGCCAACACCTCAAACCCCCGTTTCAACTGCCCCCATGCCCTCAAAACACATTTCACCCAATGCCAACACCTCAAACCCCCTTTTCAACTCAGCCCATGCCCTCAAAACATATTTCGGCCAATGCCAACACCTCAAACCCCCTTTTCAACTGCCCCCATGCCCTCAAAGCATATTTCACCCAGTGCCAACACCTCAAACCCCCTTTTCAACTGCCCCCATGCCCTCAAAACATATTTCACCCAGTGCCAACACCTCAAACCCCCTTTTCAACTGCTCCCATGCCCTCAAAACATATTTCACCCAATGCCAACACCTCCAACCCCCTTTTCAACTGCCCCCATGCCCTCAAAACATATTTCACACAATGCCAACACCTCAAACCCCCTTTTCAACTGCCCCCATGCCCTCGAGACATATTTCACCCAGTGCCAACACCTCAAACCCCCTTTTCAACTCACCCCATGGCCTCAAAACACATTTCACCCAGTGCCAACACCTCAAACCTCCTTTTCAACTCACCCCATGCCCTCAAAACATATTTCACCCAGTGCCAACACCTCAAACCCCCTTTTCAACTGCCCCCATGCCCTCAAAGCATGTTTCATGCAACGCCAACACCTCAAACCCCCTTTTCAACTGCCCCCATGCCCTCAAAACATATTTCACCCAGTGCCAACACCTCAAACCCCCTTTTCAACTGCCCCCATGCCCTCAAAACATATTTCACCCAATGCCAACACCTCCAACCCCCTTTTCAACTGCCCCCATGCCCTCAAAACATATTTCACCCAGTGCCAACACCTCAAACCCCCTTTTCAACTCACCCCATGGTCTCAAAACACATTTCACCCAGTGCCAACACCTCAAACCCCCTTTTCAACTCACCCCATGCCCTCAAAACATATTTCACCCAATGCCAACACCTCAAAGCCCCTTTTCAACTGCCCCCATGCCCTCAAAACATATTTCACACAGTGCCAACACCTCAAACCCCCTTTTCAACTGCCCCCATGCCCTCGAGACATATTTCACCCAGTGCCAACACCTCAAACCCCCGTTTCAACTCCCCCCATGCCCTCAAAACACATTTCACCCAATGCCAACACCTCAAACCCCCTTTTCAACTCACCCCATGCCCTCAAAACATATTTCACCCAGTGCCAACACCTCAAACCCCCTTTTCAACTGCCCCCATGCCCTGAAAACATATTTCACCCAATGCCAACACCTCAAAGCCCCTTTTCAACTGCCCCCATGCCCTCGAGACATATTGCACCCAGTGCCAACACCTCCAACCCCCGTTTCAACTCCCCCCATGCCCTCAAAACACATTTCACCCAATGCCAACACCTCAAACCCCCTTTTCAACTCACCCCATGCCCTCAAAACATATTTCACCCAGTGCCAACACCTCAAACCCCCTTTTCAACTGCCCCCATGCCCTCAAAACATATTTCACCCAATGCCAACACCTCAAACCCCCTTTTCAACTGCCCCCATGCCCTCAATACATATTTCACCCAATGCCAACACCTCCAACGCCCTTTTCAACTGCCCCATTGCCCTCAAAACATATTTCACACAGTGCCAACACCTCAAACCCCCTTTTCAACTGCCCCCATGCCCTCGAGACATATTTCACCCAATGCCAACACCTCAAACCCCCGTTTCAACTGCCCCCATGCCCTCAAAACATATTTCACCCAATGCCAACACCTCACACCCCCTTTTCAACTCACCCCATGCCCTCGAGACATATTTCACCCAGTGCCAACACCTCAAACCCCCTTTTCAACTGCCCCCATGCCCTTGAGACATATTTCACACAATGCCAACACCTCAAACCCCCTTTTCAACTGCCCCCATGCCCTCAAAACAGATATTACCGAATGCCACCACCTCCAACCCCCTTTTTAAATCACCCCGTGCCCTCCAAACATAGTTCACCCAGTGCAAACACCTCAAACCCCCGTTTCAACTGCCCCCATGCCGTCAAAACATATTTCACCCAGTGCCAACACCTCAAACCCCCTTTTCAACTCCCCCCATGCCCTCAAAACATATTTCACCCAATGCCAACACCTCAAACCCCGTTTTCAACTGCCCCCATGCCCTCAAAACATATTTCACCCAGTGCCAACACCTCAAACCCCCTTTTCAACTGCCCCCATCCCCTCAGAACATATTTCACCCAGTGCCAACACCTCAAACCCCCTTTTCAACTGCCCCCATGCCCTCAAAACACATTTCACCCAGTGCCAACACCTCAAGCCCCCTTTTCAACTCACCCCATGCCCTCAAAATACATTTCACCCAATGCCAACACCTCAAAGCCCCTTTTCAACTGGCCTAATGCCCTCAAAACATATTTCACCGGGTGCCAACACCTCGAACCCCCTTTTCAACTGCCCCCATGCCCTCAAAACATATTTCACCCAGTGCCAACACCTCAAACCCCCTTTTCAACTGCCCCCATGCCCTCAAAACACATTTCACCCAATGCCAACACCTCAAAGCCCCTTTTCAACTGCCCCCATGCCCTCAAAACATATTTCACACAATGCCAACACCTCAAACCCCCGTTTCAACTGCCCCCATGCCCTCCAAACACATTTCACACAGTGGCCACACCTCAAACCCCCTTTTCAACTCACCTCATGCCCTCAAAACATATTTCACCCAGTGCCAACACCTCAAAGCCCCTTTTCAACTGCCCCCATGCCCTCAAAACATATTTCACCCAGTGCCAACACCTCCAACCCCCTTTTCAACTGCCCCCATGCCCTGAAAACATATTTCACCCAGTGCCAACACCTCAAACCCCCTTTTCAACTGCCCCCATGCCCTCAAAACATATTTCACCCAATGCCAACACCTCAAACCCCCGTTTCAACTGCCCCCATGCCCTCAAAACATATTTCACACAATGCAAACACCTCAAACCGCCTTTTCAACTGCCCCCATGCCCTCGAGACATATTTCACTCAGTGCCAACACCTCAAACCCCCTTTTCAACTGCCCCCATGCCCTCAAAACATATTTCACCCAATGCCAACACCTCAAACCCCCTTTTCAACTGCCCCCATGCCCTCAAAACATATTTCACCCAGTGCCAACACCTCAAACCCCCTTTTCAACTGCCCCCATCCCCTCAAAACATATTTCACCCAGTGCCAACACCTCAAACCCCCTTTTCAACTGCTCCCATGCCCTCAAAACACATTTCACCCAGTGCCAACACCTCAAACCCCCTTTTCAACTCACCCCATGCCCTCAAAACATATTTCACCCAGTGCCAACACCTCAAACCCCCTTTTCAACTGCCCCCATGCCCTCAAAACATATTTCACCCAGTGCCAACACCTCAAAGCCCCTTTTCAACTGCCCCCATGCCCTCAAAACATATTTCACACATTGCCAACACCTCAAACCCCCGTTTCAACTGCCCCCATGCCCTCCAAACACATTTCACACAGTGGCCACACCTCAAACCCCCTTTTCAACTCACCCCATGCCCTCAAAACATATTTCACCCAGTGCCAACACCTCAAACCCCCTTTTCAACTGCCCCCATGCCCTCAAAACATATTTCACCCAGTGCCAACACCTCCAACCCCCTTTTCAACTGCCCCCATGCCCTGAAAACATATTTCACCCAGTGCCGACACCTCAAACCCCCTTTTCAACTTACCCCATGCCCTCAAAACATATTTCACCCAGTGCCAACACCTCAAACCCCCTTTTCAACTGCCCCCATGCCCTCAAAACATATTTCACCCAGTGCCAACACCTCAAACCCCCTTTTCAACTGCCCCCATGCCCTCAAAACATATTTCACCCAATGCCAACACCTCAAACCTCCTTTTCAACTGCCCCCATGCCCTCAAAACATATTTCACACAATGCCAACACCTTAAACCCCCTTTTCAACTGCGCCCATGCCCTCGAGACATATTTCACCCAGTGCCAACACCTCAAACCCCCTTTTCAACTCACCCCATGGCCTCAAAACACATTTCACCCAGTGCCAACACCTCAAACCCCCTTTTCAACTCACCCCATGCCCTCAAAACATATTTCACCCAATGCCAACACCTCAAAGCCCCTTTTCAACTGCCCCCATGCCCTCAAAACATATTTCACCCAATGCCAACACCTCAAACCCCCTTTTCAACTGCCCCCATGCCCTCAAAACATATTTCACCCAATGCCAACACCTCAAAGCCCCTTTTCAACTGCCCCCATGCCCTCAAAACATATTTCACACAATGCCAACACCTCAAACCCCCTTTTCAACTGCCCCCATGCCCTCGAGACATATTTCACACAATGCCAACACCTCAAACCCCCTTTTCAACTGCCCCCATGCCCTCAAAACACATTTCACCCAATGCCAACACCTCAAACCCCCTTTTCAACTCACCCCATCCCCTCAAAACATATTTCACCCAGTGCCAACACCTCAAAGCCCCTTTTCAACTGCCCCCATGCCCTCAAAACATATTTCACACAGTGCCAACACCTCAAACCCCCTTTTCAACTGCCCCCATGCCCTCGAGACATATTTCACACAATGCCAACACCTCAAACCCCCTTTTCAACTGCCCCCATACCCTCAAAACACATTTCACCCAATGCCAACACCTCAAACCCCCTTTTCAACTCACCCCATCCCCTCAAAACATATTTCACCCAGTGCCAACACCTCAAACCCCCTTTTCAACTGCCCCCATGCCCTCAAAACATATTTCACCCAATGCCAACACCTCAAACCCCCTTTTCAACTGCCCCCATGCCCTCAAAACATATTTCACACAATGCCAACACCTCAAACCCCCTTTTCAACTCACCCCATGCCCTCAAAACATATTTCACCCAATGCCAACACCTCCAACGCCCTTTTCAACTGCCCCCATGCGCTCAAAACATATTTCGCACAGTCCCAACACCTCAAACCCCCTTTTCAACTGCCCCCATGCCCTGGAGACATATTTCACCCAATGCCAACACCTCAAACCCCTGTTTCAACTGCCCCCATGCCCTCGAGACATATTTCACCCAGTGCCAACACCTCAAACCCCCTTTTCTACTGCCCCCATGCCCTCAAAACACATTTCACCCAATGCCAACACCTCGCACCCCCTTTTCAACTCACCCCATGCCCTCGAGACATATTTCACCCAGTGCCAACACCTCACACCCCCTTTTCAACTGCCCCCTTGCCCTCGAGACATATTTCACACAATGCCAACACCTCAAACCCCCTTTTCAACTGCCCCCATGCCCTCAAAACATATTTCACCCAATGCCACCACCTCAAAGCCCCTTTTCAAATCACCCCATGCCCTCCAAACATAGTTCACCCAGTGCAAACACCTCAAACCCCCGTTTCAACTGCCCCCATGCCGTCAAAACATATTTCACCCAGTGCCAACACCTCAAACCCCCTTTTCAACTCCCCCCATGCCCTCAAAACATATTTCACCCAGTGCCAACACCTCAAACCCCCTTTTCAACTGCCCCCATGCCCTCAAAACACATTTCACCCACTAGTGCCAACACCTCAAACCCCCTTTTCAACTGCCCCCATGCCCTCAAGACATCTTTCACCCAGTGCCAACACCTCAAACCCCCGTTTCAACTCACCCCATGCCCTCAAAACACATTTCGCCCAATGCCAACACCTCAAAGCCCCTTTTCAACTGCCATCATGCCCTCAAAACACATTTCACCCAATGCCAACACCTCAAACCCCCTTTTCAACTGCCCCCATGCCCTCAAAACACATTTCACACAGTGCCAACACCTCAAACCCCCTTTTCAACTCCCCGCATGCCCTCAGAACATATTTCACCCAGTGCCAACACCTCCAACCCCCTTTTCTACTGCCCCCATGCCCTCAAAACATATTTCACCGAATGCCAACACCTCCAACCCCCTTTTCAACTGCCCCCATGCCCTCAAAACATATTTCACACAGTGCCAACACCTCAAACCCCCTTTTCAACTGCCCCCATGCCGTCAAAACATATTTCACCCAGTGCCAACACCTCAAACCCCCGTTTCAACATCTCCCATGCCCTCAAAACACATTTCACCCAATGCCAACACCTCAAACCCCCTTTTCAACTGCCCCCATGCCCTCAAATCACATTTAACCCAATGCCAACACCTCAAACCCCCTTGCCAACTGGCCCATGCCCTCAAAACAAATTTCGCCCAATGCCAACACCTCAAACCCCCTTTTCAACTGACCCCTTGCCCTCAAAACGCATTTCACACAATGCCAACACCTCAAACCCCCTTTTCAACTGTCCCCATGCCCTCAAAACATATTTCACACAGTGCCAACACCTCAAACCCCCTTTTCAACTGCCATCATGCCCTGAAACCACATTTCACCCACCAGTGCCAACACCTCAAACCCCCTTTTCAACTCACCCCATGCCCTCAAAACACATTTCACACAGTGCCAACACCACACCCCCCCTTTTCAACTGCCCCCATGCCCTCAAAACATATTTCACCCAGTGCCAACACCTCAAACCCCCTTTTCAACTGCCCCCATGCCCTCAAAACACATTTAACCCGATGCCAACACCTCAAACCCCCTTTTCAACTGCCCCCGTGCCCTCAAAACATATTTCGGCCAGTGCCAACACCTCAAACCCCCTTTTGAACTGCCCCCATGCCCTCAAAACGCATTTCACACAATGCCAACACCTCAAACCCCCTTTTCAACTGCCCCCATGCCCTCAAAACGCATTTCACACAATGCCAACACCTCAAACCCCCTTTTCAACTCACCCCATGCCCTCAAAACACATTTCACACAATGCCAACACGTCAAACCCCCTTTTCAACTGCCACCATGCCCTGAAAACACATTTCACCCACCAGTGCCAACACCTCAAACCCCCTTTTCAACTCACCCCATGCCCTCAAAACACATTTCACACAGTGCCAACACCACACCCCCCCTTTGCAACTGCCCCCATGCCCTCAAAACATATTTCACCCAGTGCCAACACCTCAAACCCCCTTTTCAGCTGCCCCCATGCCCTCAAAGCACATTTCACCCAATGCCAACACCTCAAACCGCCTTTTCAACTGCCGCCATGCCCTCAAAATATATTTCACACAGTGCCAACACCTCAAACCCCCGTTTCAACTGCGCCCATGCCGTCAAAACATGTTTCACCCAGTGCCAACACCTCAAACCCCCTTTTCAACTCCCCCCCATGCCCTCACAACATATTTCACACAATGCCAACACCTCAAACCCCCTTTTCAACTGACCCCATGCCCTAAAAACACATTTCACCCAATGCCAACACCTCAAACCCCCTTTTCAACTGCCCCGATGCCCTCAAAACATATTTCACACAATGCCAACACCTCAAACCCCCTTTTCAACCGCCGCCATGCCCTCAAAACACATTTCACACAATGCCAACACCTCAAACCCCCGTTTCAACTCACCCCATGCCCTGAAAACAAATTTAACCCACCAGTGCCAACACCTCAAACCCCCTTTTCAACTCACCCCATGCCCGCGAAACACATTTCACACAGTGCCAACACCTCAAACCCCCTTTTCAACTCACCCCATGCCCTCAAAACACATTTCACACAGTGCCAACACCTCAAACCCCCTTTTCTACTGCCCCCATGCCCTCAAAACACATTTCACCCAGTGCCAACACCTCAAACCCCCTTTTCAACTCCCCCCACAAATTTCACCCAGTGCCAAAACCTCAAACCCCCTTTTCAACTCCCCCCATGCCCTCAAAACATATTTCACTCAGTGCCAACACCTCACACCCCCTTTTCAACCCCCCCCATGCCCTCAAAACACATTTCACACAGTGCCAACACCTCAAACCCCCTTTTCAACTGCCCCCATGCCCTCAAAACATATTTCACCCAATGCCAACACCTCAAACCCCCTTTTCAACTCACCCCATGCCCTCAAAACATATTTCACCCAATGCCAACACCTCAAACCCCCTTTTCAACTGCCCCCATGCCCTCAAAACATATTTCACCCAGTGCCAACACCTCAAACCCCCTTTTCAACTGCCCCCATGCCCTCAAAACACATTTCACCCAATGCCAACACCTCAAACCCCGGTTTCAACTGCCCCCATGCCCTCAAAACATATTTCACACAGTGCCAACACCTCAAACCCCCTTTTCAGCTGCCCCCATGCTCTCGAGACATATTTCACCCAGTGCAAACACCTCAAACCCCCTATTCAACTGCCCCCATGCCCTCAAATCAAATTTCGCCCAATGCCAACACCTCAAACCCCCTTTTCAACTGCCCCCATGCCCTCAAAACACATTTCACCCAATGCCAACACCTCAAACCCCCTTTTCAACTGCCCCCATGCCCTCAAAACATATTTCGGCCAGTGCCAACACCTCAAACCCCCTTTCCAACTGCCCCCATGCCCTCAAAACACATTTCACCAAATGCCAACACCTCAAACCCCCTTTTCAACTCACCCCATGCCCTCAAAACACATTTCACACAGTGCCAACACCTCAAACCCCCTTTTCAACTCACCCCATGCCCTCAAAACACATTTCACCCAGTGCCAACACCTCAAACCCCCTTTTCAACTCACCCCATGCCCTCAAACATTTTTCACCCAGTGCCAACACCTCAAACCCCCTTTTCTACTGCCCCCATGCCCTCAAAACATATTTCACCCAATGCCAACACCTCCAACCCCCTTTTCAACTGCCCCCATGCTCTCAAAACACATTTCACCCAATGCCAACACCTCAAACCCCCGTTTCAACTGCCCCCATGCCCTCAAAACATATCTCACACAGTGCCAACACCTCAAAATCCCTTTTCAACTGCCCCCATGCTCTCGAGACATATTTCACCCAATGACAACACCTCAAACCCCCTTTTCAACTGCCCCCATGCCCCCAAAACAAATTTCGCCCAATGCCAACACCTCAAACCCCCTTTTCAACTGCCCCCATGCCCTCAAAACACATTTCACCCAATGCCAACACCTCAAACCCCCTTTTCAACTGCCCCCATGCCCTCAGAACATATTTCACCCAGTGCCAACACCTCAAACCCCCTTTTCAACTGCCCCCATGCCCTCAAAACACATTTCACACAATGCCAACACCTCAAACCCCCGTTTCAACTCACCCCATGCCCTGAAAACACATTTCACACAGTGCCAACACCACATCCCCCCTTTCCAACTGCCCCCATGCCCTCAAAACATATTTCACCCAGTGCCATGACCTCAAACCGCCGTTTCAACTGCCCCCATGCCCTCAAAGAACATTTCGACCAATGCCAACACCTCAAACCCCCTTTTCAACTGCCCCCATGCCCTGAAAACGTATTTTACACGGTGCAAACACCTCAAACCGCCGTTTCAACTGCCCCCATGCCCTCAAAACATATTTCACCCAGTGCCAACACCTCAAACCCCCTTTTCAACTCACCCCATGCCCTCAAAACACATTTCACACAGTGCCAACACCACATCCCCCCTTTCCAACTGCCCCCATGCCCTCAAAACATATTTCACCCAGTGCCATGACCTCAAACCGCCGTTTCAACTGCCCCCATGCCCTCAAAGAACATTTCACCCAATGCCAACACCTCAAACCCCCTTTTCAACTGCCCCCATGCCCTGAAAACGTATTTTACACGGTGCAAACACCTCAAACCCCCGTTTCAACTGCCCCCATGCCGCCAAAACATATTTCACCCAATGCCAACACCTCAAACCCCCTTTTCAACTGCCCCCATGCCCTCAAAACATATGTCACCCAATGACAACACCTCAAACCCCCTTTTCAACTGCCCCCATGCCCTCAAAACATATTTCACACAGTGCCAACACCTCACGGCCCCTTTTCAACTCCCCCCATGCCCTCAAAACACATTTCACCCGGTGCCAACACCTCAAACCCCCTTTGCAACTGCCCCCACGCCCTCAAAACACATTTCACCCAATGTCAACACCTCCAACCCCCTTTTCAACTCACCCCATCCCCTCAAAACATATTTCACCCGGTGCCAACACCTCAAACCCCGTTTTCAACTGCCCCCATGCCCTCAAAACACATTTCACACAATGCCAACAGCTCAAACCCCCGTTTCAACTGCCCCCATGCCCTAAAAACACATTTCACCCACCAGTGCCAACGCCTCAAACCCCCTTTTCAACTCACCCCATGTCCTCAAAACACATTTCACACAGTGCCAACACCTCAAATCCCCTTTTCAACTCACCCCATGCCCTCAAAACACATTTCACCCAATGCCAACACCTCAAACCCCCTTTTCAACTGCCCCCATGCCGTCAAAACATGTTTCACCCAGTGCCAACACCTCAAACCCCCTTTTCAACTCCCCCCCATGCCCTCACAACATATTTCACACAATGCCAACACCTCAAACCCCCTTTTCAACTGACCCCATGCCCTAAAAACACATTTCACCCAATGCCAACACCTCAAACCCCCTTTTCAACTGCCCCGATGCCCTCAAAACATATTTCACCCAATGCCAACACCTCAAACCCCCTTTTCAACCGCCCCCATGCCCTCAAAACACATTTCACACAATGCCAACACCTCAAACCCCCGTTTCAACTCACCCCATGCCCTGAAAACAAAATTTAACCCACCAGTGCCAACACCTCAAACCCCCTTTTCAACTCACCCCATGCCCGCGAAACACATTTCACACAGTGCCAACACCTCAAACCCCCTTTTCAACTCAGGCCATGCCCTCAAAACACATTTCACACAGTGCCAACACCTCAAACCCCCTTTTCTACTGCCCCCATGCCCTCAAAACACATTTCACCCAGTGCCAACACCTCAAACCCCCTTTTCAACTCCCCCCACAAATTTCACCCAGTGCCAAAACCTCAAACCCCCTTTTCAACTCCCCCCATGCCCTCAAAACATATTTCACTCAGTGCCAACACCTCACACCCCCTTTTCAACCCCCCCCATGCCCTCAAAACACATTTCACACAGTGCCAACACCTCAAACCCCCTTTTCAACTGCCCCCATGCCCTCAAAACATATTTCACCCAATGCCAACACCTCAAACCCCCTTTTTAACTCACCCCATGCCCTCAAAACATATTTCACCCAATGCCAACACCTCAAACCCCCTTTTCAACTGCCCCCATGCCCTCAAAACACATTTCACCCAATGCCAACACCTCAAACCCCGGTTTCAACTGCCCCCATGCCCTCAAAACATATTTCACACAGTGCCAACACCTCAAACCCCCTTTTCAGCTGCCCCCATGCTCTCTAGACATATTTCACCCAGTGCAAACACCTCAAACCCCCTTTTCAACTGCCCCCATGCCCTCAAATCAAATCTCGCCCAATGCCAACACCTCAAACCCCCTTTTCAACTGCCCCCATGCCCTCAAAACACATTTCACCCAATGCCAACACCTCAAACCCCCTCTTCAACTGCCCCCATGCCCTCAAAACATATTTCGGCCAGTGCCAACACCTCAAACCCCCTTTTCAACTGCCCCCATGCCCTCAAAACACATTTCACCCAATGCCAACACCTCAAACCCCCTTTTCAACTCACCCCATGCCCTCAAAACACATTTCACACAGTGCCAACACCTCAAACCCCCTTTTCAACTCACCCCATGCCCTCAGAACACATTTCACCCAGTGCCAACACCTCAAACCCCCTTTTCAACTCAACCCATGCCCTCAAACATTTTTCACCCAGTGCCAGCACCTCAAACCCCCTTTTCTACTGCCCCCATGCCCTCAAAACATATTTCACCCCATGCCAACACCTCCAACCCCCTTTTCAACTGCCCCCATGCCCTCAAAACACATTTCACCCAATGCCAACACCTCAAACCCCCGTTTCAACTGCCCCCATGCCCTCAAAACATATCTCACACAGTGCCAACACCTCAAACTCCCTTTTCAACTGCCCCCATGCTCTCGAGACATATTTCACCCAATGACAACACCTCAAACCCCCTTTTCAACTGCCCCCATGCCCTCAAAACACATTTCACACAATGCCAACACCTCAAACCCCCGTTTCAACTCACCCCATGCCCTGAAAACACATTTCACACAGTGCCAACACCACATCCCCCCTTTCCAACTGCCCCCATGCCCTCAAAACATATTTCACCCAGTGCCATGACCTCAAACCGCCGTTTCAACTGCCCCCATGCCCTCAAAGAACATTTCACCCAATGCCAACACCTCAAACCCCCTTTTCAACTGCCCCCATGCCCTCAAAACATACCTCACCCAGTGCCAACACCTCAAACCCCCTTTTCAACTGCCCCCATGCCCTCAAAACACATTTCACACAATGCCAACACCTCAAACCCCCGTTTCAACTCACCCCATGCCCTGAAAACACATTTCACACAGTGCCAACACCACATCCCCCCTTTCCAACTGCCCCCATGCCCTCAAAACATATTTCACCCAGTGCCATGACCTCAAACCGCCGTTTCAACTGCCCCCATGCCCTCAAAGAACATTTCACCCAATGCCAACACCTCAAACCCCCTTTTCAACTGCCCCCATGCCCTGAAAACGTATTTTACACGGTGCAAACACCTCAAACCGCCGTTTCAACTGCCCCCATGCCCTCAAAACATATTTCACCCAGTGCCAACACCTCAAACCCCCTTTTCAACTCACCCCATGCCCTCAAAACACATTTCACACAGTGCCAACACCACATCCCCCCTTTCCAACTGCCCCCATGCCCTCAAAACATATTTCACCCAGTGCCATGACCTCAAACCGCCGTTTCAACTGCCCCCATGCCCTCAAAGAACATTTCACCCAATGCCAACACCTCAAACCCCCTTTTCAACTGCCCCCATGCCCTGAAAACGTATTTTACACGGTGCAAACACCTCAAACCCCCGTTTCAACTGCCCCCATGCCGCCAAAACATATTTCACCCAATGCCAACACCTCAAACCCCCTTTTCAACTGCCCCCATGCCCTCAAAACATATGTCACCCAATGACAACACCTCAAACCCCCTTTTCAACTGCCCCCATGCCCTCAAAACATATTTCACACAGTGCCAACACCTCACGGCCCCTTTTCAACTCCCCCCATGCCCTCAAAACACATTTCACCCGGTGCCAACACCTCAAACCCCCTTTGCAACTGCCCCCACGCCCTCAAAACACATTTCACCCAATGTCAACACCTCCAACCCCCTTTTCAACTCACCCCATCCCCTCAAAACATATTTCACCCGGTGCCAACACCTCAAACGCCGTTTTCAACTGCCCCCATGCCCTCAAAACACATTTCACACAATGGCAACAGCTCAAACCCCCGTTTCAACTGCCCCCATGCCCTCAAAACACATTTCACCCACCAGTGCCAACGCCTCAAACCCCCTTTTCAACTCACCCCATGTCCTCAAAACACATTTCACACAGTGCCAACACCTCAAATCCCCTTTTCAACTCACCCCATGCCCTCAAAACACATTTCACCCAATGCCAACACCTCAAACCCCCTTTTCAACTGCCCCCATGCCCTCAAAACATATTTCACCCAATGCCAACACCTCAAACCCCCTTTTCAACTGCCCCCATGCCCTCAATACACATTTCACACAGTGCCAACACCTCAAACCCCCTTTTCAACTGCCCCAATGCCCTCAAAACACATTTCACACAGTGCCAACACCTCAAACCCCCTTTCCAACTCACCCCATGCCCTCAAAACATATTTCACCCAGTGCCAACACCTCAAACCCCCTTTTCAACTCCCCCCATGCCCTCAAAACACATTTCACCCAATGCCAACACCTCAAACCCCCTTTTCAACCCACCCCATGCCCTCAAAACATATTTCACCCAGTGCCAACACCTCAAACCCCCTTTTCAACTGCCCCCATGCCCTCAAAACACATTTCACACAGTGCCAACACCTCAAACCCCCTTTTCAACTGCCCCCATGCCCTCAAAACACATTTAACACAGTGCCAACACCTCAAACCCCCTTTTCAACTCATCCCATGCCCTCAAAACATATTTCACCCAGTGCCAACACCTCAAACCCCCTTTTCAACTCCCCCCATGCCCTCAAAACACATTTCACCCAATGCCAACACCTCAAACCCCCTTTTCAACTGCCCCCATGCCCTCAAATCAAATTTCGCCCAATGCCAACACCTCAAACCCCCTTTTCAACTGCCCCCATGCCCTCAAAACACATTTCACCCAATGCCAACACCTCAAACCCCCTTTTCAACTGCCCCCATGCCCTCAAAACATATTTCGGCCAGTGCCAACACCTCAAACCCCCTTTTCAACTGCCCCCATGCCCTCAAAACACATTTCACCTAATGCCAACACCTCAAACCCCCTTTTCAACTCACCCCATGCCCTCAAAACACATTTCACACAGTGCCAACACCTCAAACCCCCTTTTCAATTCACCCCATGCCCTCAAAACACATTTCACCCAGTGCCAACACCTCAAACCCCCTTTTAAACTCACCCCATGCCCTCAAACATTTTTCACCCAGTGCCAACACCTCAAACCCCCTTTTCTAATGCCCCCATGCCCTCAAAACATATTTCACCCAATGCCAACACCTCCAACCCCCTTTTCAACTGCCCCCATGCCCTCAAAACACATTTCACCCAATGCCAACACCTCAAACCCCCGTTTCAACTGCCCCCATGCCCTCAAAACATATCTCACACAGTGCCAACACCTCAAACTCCCTTTTCAACTGCCCCCATGCTCTCGAGACATATTTCACCCAATGACAACACCTCAAACCCCCTTTTCAACTGCCCCCATGCCCTCAAAACATATTTCACCCAGTGCCAACACCTCAAACCCCCTTTTCAACTGCCCCCATGCCCTCAAAACACATTTCACCCAATGCCAACACCTCAAACCCCCTTTTCAACTGCCCCCATGCCCTCAAAACATATTTCACCCAGTGCCAACACCTCAAACCCCCTTTTCAACTGCCCCCATGCCCTCAAAACACATTTCACACAATGCCAACACCTCAAACCCCCGTTTCAACTCACCCCATGCCCTGAAAACACATTTCACACAGTGCCAACACCACATCCCCCCTTTCCAACTGCCCCCATGCCCTCAAAACATATTTCACCCAGTGCCATGACCTCAAACCGCCGTTTCAACTGCCCCCATGCCCTCAAAGAACATTTCACCCAATGCCAACACCTCAAACCCCCTTTTCAACTGCCCACATGCCCTGAAAACGTATTTTACACGGTGCAAACACCTCAAACCGCCGTTTCAACTGCCCCCATGCCCTCAAAACATATTTCACCCAGTGCCAACACCTCAAACCCCCTTTTCAACTCACCCCATGCCCTCAAAACACATTTCACACAGTGCCAACACCACATCCCCCCTTTCCAACTGCCCCCATGCGCTCAAAACATATTTCACCCAGTGCCATGACCTCAAACCGCCGTTTCAACTGCCCCCATGCCCTCAAAGAACATTTCACCCAATGCCAACACCTCAAACCCCCTTTTCAACTGCCCCCATGCCCTGAAAACGTATTTTACACGGTGCAAACACCTCAAACCCCCGTTTCAACTGCCCCCATGCCGCCAAATCATATTTCACCCAATGCCAACACCTCAAACCCCCTTTTCAACTGCCCCCATGCCCTCAAAACATATGTCACCCAATGACAACACCTCAAACCCCCTTTTCAACTGCCCCCATGCCCTCAAAACATATTTCACACAGTGCCAACACCTCACGGCCCCTTTTCAACTCCCCCCATGCCCTCAAAACACATTTCACCCGGTGCCAACACCTCAAACCCCCTTTGCAACTGCCCCCACGCCCTCAAAACACATTTCACCCAATGTCAACACCTCCAACCCCCTTTTCAACTCACCCCATCCCCTCAAAACATATTTCACCCGGTGCCAACACCTCAAACCCCGTTTTCAACTGCCCCCATGCCCTCAAAACACATTTCACACAATGCCAACAGCTCAAACCCCCGTTTCAACTGCCCCCATGCCCTGAAAACACATTTCACCCACCAGTGCCAACGCCTCAAACCCCCTTTTCAACTCACCCCATGTCCTCAAAACACATTTCACACAGTGCCAACACCTCAAATCCCCTTTTCAACTCACCCCATGCCCTCAAAACACATTTCACCCAATGCCAACACCTCAAACCCCCTTTTCAACTCACCCCATGCCCTCAAAACACATTTCACACAGTGCCAACACCTCAAACCCCCTTTTCAACTCACCCCATGCCCTCAAAACACATTTCACCCAATGCCAACACCTCAAACCCCCTTTTCAACTGCCCCCATGCCCTCAAAACACATTTCACCCAATGCCAACACCTCAAACCCCCTTTTCAACTCACCCCATGCCCTCAAAACACATTTCACACAGTGCCAACACCTCAAACCCCCTTTTCAACTGCCCCCATGCCCTCAAAACACATTTCACACAGTGCCAACACCTCAAACCCCCTTTTCAACTCACCCCATGCCCTCGAGACATATTTCACCCAGTGCCAACACCTCAAACCCCCTTTTCAACTCACCCCATGCCCTCAAAACACATTTCACCCAATGCCAACACCTCAAACCCCCTTTTCAACTCACCCCATGCCCTCAAAACATATTTCACCCAGTGCCAACACCTCAAACCCCCTTTTCAACTGCCCCCATGCCCTCAAAACACATTTCACCCAATGCCAACACCTCAAACCCCCTTTTCAACTGCCCCCATGCCCTCAAAACATATTTCACACAGTGCCAACACCTCACGGCCCCTTTTCAACTCCCCCCATGCCCTCAAAACACATTTCACCCGGTGCCAACACCTTAAACCCCCTTTTCAACTGCCCCCATGCCCTCAAAACACATTTCACCCAATGCCAACACCTCCAATCCCCTTTTCAACTCACCCCATCCCCTCAAAACATATTTCACCCGGTGCCAACACCTCAAACCCCCTTTTCAACTGCCCCCATGCCCTCAAAACACATTTCACACAATGCCAACACCTCGAAACCCCCGTTTCAACTGCCCCCATGCCCTGAAAACACATTTCACACAGTGCCAACACCTCAAACCCCCTTTTCAACTCACCCCATGCCCTCAAAACATATTTCACCCAGTGCCAACACCTCAAACCCCCTTTTCAACTGCCCCCATGCCCTCAAAACATATTTCACCCAATGCCAACACCTCAAACCCCCTTTTCAACTACCCCCATGCCCTCAAAACACATTTCACACAATGCCAACACCTCGAACCCCCGTTTCAACTGCCCCCATGCCCTGAAAACACATTTCACCCACCACCCACCACCGCGCAACCTCCGTGCGCGCCGAGGTCACCAAGATGTTCTGGGAGATAGCCGGCGCGCACGGAATATGTCCCGAGGTGCACTACCCCGTCCCAGAGTTCGCAACTCTGGCGGGAGGCGACTGGGTCCACCGCATACCCCGGGCCCTGGCCGCCCTGGGAGTGGGGATGTACAACCCCATCGCGTGCCCCAGGGCGGCCCATGTCCAACTACAGTCCCCGCCGGGCAACATCGTCACGCTGCGCACCGCCAAGCTGCGACATCGCGACACGTGCCGCCTGACGGTGCCACACACATCGCCGTGGCACGGGCACCACGGGCCACGCCACCCCTTCCCCGACAACGACGATCCGTGGCCGGCGGCGGTGCGGGAGTGCCTCAACCAATGCGCCGATGAACACCTCCACTATTGCCGCCGTGAGCAGGAGGCCACCAACCACCCCGGGTGGCGCGACGCCCTGGCCCACCTCTTCCACACCACCGGCACAAGGGACCCCCGCCTGAGACTCCTCCACCCCACGAGGGCTAAGCAGGACGCCCACAGCGGCCCACGGGTGACCCCGGACGGCCTGCACCTCCACGTCGGGGGCTATCGCCGCCGGGACGGCCTATCCCCCCCCACGCGGGGGGCGGCGTACCACCCGCCACCAGCCCTCCTGTACATCCTCCGCGACGTACTCGCGGAAAGCGAGCACCAAGAGCCTAACGCGGACGTGGCGTGGCCAGAGCCCTTCCGCCCCCGGCCCCACGCGCCGATGCCGTTGTGGTTGGTGACCACGGACGACCAATGCACCCAAGCGACGGGGCAAGCGCAGCTCCGGGCCGAGTGGGTAATAGTGCAAGTGGGGGCAGGCCAGCCCGAACCCCGTGGGCTCCCCCGTGGCACCGCCCTACTGGTGGCTACGGGGGTGCCGCACGACCCACACATGGCGGTACACGCACTGGAGGACCAGCCGGAGGACACGGGACACCTGGTGGTGCACCAGCGTGGGGGCCCGGCGTGGCTCAAGGAACATGTGACGGCGCTACGGTCCTGGGCGAGCACGGTCGCCGGAGCGGAGATCCGGCTGCACGACCACCCGGCGATCAGCCCAGGCGACACCAGGGAGCTGAGCGTGGACCAACTGACCCCCAGCCACCCTGACGTCCGGTGGCACTCCGCCGACCTCAACACGGGGTGGCTCAGCCCCACCGGATACTACTGGATCCCGGAGGCCTGGGGACACACCTCCTCTGACGCGTCCGGGGGCGGACCCTGCAAACACGCCACCAGCGTCGCTCTCGCCGCCGACCTCACCCGCACGTGGGCGGTGGCCATCTCGGGCACGGTGCCCGACAGGGAGGGGGTGGCCGCCTCCCTCCCCCTACAATACGGTGCCCACAGACCATGGGTTCACACGGTGGACGCCGAAGTCATCCTCCACCTCCTGCGGCACGCAGATCGCGAGCGAACCACGGGGGTCCCCGCGGGCGCAGCGAAGGTGGTCAACCAGATGCCCCTGAGGTGGCTCCGGGACGGCCTGTGCGCGCGAGGGCAACACGCCGGGCAGCCGTTCTGGTACGTACGAGCCACCTCGCACCACAGTGACGCCCTACTGCACAAGGCGGACTGGGCGGCGTCCCAGGACACCGTCCTGCAGAACACGCCCCTGGACCCTGGCCACGCCCAACTCATTGTCGCCGGCCGTGACGGCCATCTCGATCTACGGCCCCCCACGATGCGGGTTCTCGGCGAGGTCGCGCAACGGGCGCAGACGGACCATGCGCTGACGCACCGGGGACACACACCTTTTGGCGCGGCTCATGCCACGGCCTACGTCCACGCCCGGGACCTCACCGCGGCGGCCACCAACCGCCGGGCGCTGCGGGCCCGAGACGGCCACACGCCGGTGCAGCGCAGGCTCCGCGTCCGGAAGGAGCGGCTCTCCGGCGTCGCCATCGTCCCACAACCGTGCCTTTTCTGCGGCGGCCCGGAGGAGACCCCGGTGCACATGCACGTGGGATGCACCCACTCACGGCTCCTCTGGCCCCACTACCGCCAGGCGGTACACGAGGCGGCCCGCCACCTCCCACCTGGAGACAAGGCCCTGTGGGTGGCCTCGTGGCGCTCCGCAGGCGCCACGTGGACGGAGGTGTTCTGCTCCGGGCTGGTGCCCGAGGACGCGGAGGCGCAGCTCCGCGCCATAACCCGATACGACCCGCCGGGAGGGACCTCGGTGGACGATTTCCTCCACCACATGCTCCGGCTGGGGGACTTCGCGTGGGAGCTTCGCAACCACCGGCTGGAGCACCTCCTCCGCGAGCCCCTAAGCGCGGCGGCCCGGGCGCACCAGTGGCTCACTGCGGCGGAGGGCGACCACCCTCCCCCTCCCCCGCGCCCTGACAAGGACTTCGTAGCCTCCCTCCGTGTTGTGAATGGCACTCTGGAGTGCCCGCCCCAAGAGAGCCCCCACCCGTACCAGGACCTGCCGGGGGGGTTCTCGAGGCACCTACAGGACGCCCTCTTCCCACCGTGGATCATCGGGCGCGGCTCTATGACCGCATGGGAGGCGCGCATCGTGGGGGAGGAGTGGGCGCGGGAGTGGAGCCGGTGGTGCGCCACCACGCGCGCCCCGGAGACCCCTGCGCAATGATACGCCGCCATCCCGCTCCGGTGGTCGGGGCCGGACACCCGGCCGAGACCCACCATGATCCGCGTGGCGGAGCCTGACCACCCGTGGGACGCGGCAACGGGGGCATGGCTGCAGGCAGCCCCAGGGCCGCAAACGGGATGGACTGGGGACGTGTCCTCCCTCGTCAGGACACCCGTCCCGCCCCGCATCGTCCTTCACGCCGCCAACGTGCTCCGGGCTACGGACATACGCACCTGGGGACACGCTGCGGCCACCGTCCGGTGGCACCCCCCGGAGGACGGGGCCACCCAACTCACCGTGGCGCACTTCAAAGCTGGGGGGCCGGTATACGACGACGCCCTGTCCCTGCTGGGCGACACCCAGGGGCCCTTGCTCCTCATGCTCCCCACCGGCATTGCAGCTGCGCTGCGCCAGGAGCTAGACAGCTGCGAAGGGCTGCGAGTGGGGTGGGAGGCGGTCGCGGACGGCACCCTGCTGGCCCTCCTCCACAGAGACACCGCGAACGGGTGCCAATAGGATGCGCTGACGCCCCACCTCACCGGGCCCCACGTGTACATGGCGAGCCCCCCCCAGGGGCACCCCTGCCCGGCGTGGGACGACCTCATCGCCGACTTCCACGACCACGGGATCCTCCCGGACGACACGTGGCAGGAGGTCCAGCGGAAGACGCTTGACAAGGACTACCGGCGCCGCGTCCGCGCCCGCCTGCTGGAGATCCGGGACCCCCTCCGACAGAGGTGGGACAACCTCTGGCTCCGCCATCTCGACCCTTGGTCGCCGCCCTCCCACCTCCCACACACCTGCCGACTCTGCGGAGAATGTGCCACGGTGTCCTCCGCAGCGTCGACAGGCGCCAACAGGTGCGCGCGGTGCGCCCAGGTAGCCGCGTGCCCCTGGCCCGAACCTCCTGCAGGCCCGCGCAGGCGCACAGAGGAGGAGGCCTTGCGCCGGCGCATCGAGGGGGCACACACCCCCTCGCACGAACAAGCTGGCCCCGCGGGCGCTGCCCTTCTGTGGATCCACGTGCACCTGCGGGACCCCACATCCGTTGCGCACCTGTCGCACGTGTTCGCCCCCTAACCCCCACCCGCCGCCGCCCTTTGCAGAGCCCGCAGCACCATGCCACGCCGACGGGGGGATGGGCCGGGGCACACCAGGGCCCGCCGCAGAGCGCAGGAGGCGGCCGTCCGGGGCCTGGTGGCGGACGCGGTGGCGGAGGCACACGAAGCGCACGCTGCCGCACGGTGTGACCTGGAGGGCAGTGCGAGGGCTTTCCTCAACGAGACCGCCCTCCCGGCCGTCCGCGCCCTGAACGGAGCGGGGGCCCCTACGCTACTCCCGGCAACGCACCGGATCGTGGAAGCTGTCCGGCCGGGGCTCATCAGCCCGGAGGCGGCCCTCTACGGGCACGGGATGGAGTGGCGCGAGTCGAATCAGTCGGGCCGGCCCCTGTCCATGGGGAACACCCTGCGGCTGACGGGAGCAGGGTCTGCCATGTCCCTCCGCAGTAGCGCCCCAGCCCTGCTGCACGCCCTCAGGACGCGCTACCCTGGGGACGCGGCCCCGTACCTGAACCAGGCGCGGGCCACGTACCCGGGAGGAGTGTCCGAGCTGGATGCGGCGCTCCACCCTCTACACCCGCCGGACGAGGACCTGGAGGTGGGCGAGGTCACAGTGTTTGTGGAAGGCGCGGACGAGGCGTCCGCCAGCCCCCGGCCGACCAACCCGGCGTACGACGGCACCAGGCCTACCCCCCCGTACGCCGTCGTCTACGAGGCGTTCCCCAGGGAGCCCACTTGGTGCCCCGCCCTCCCGCCGGCGACGCACGCGCCCCGCGGCAGGGCTAACCCAGACCTGTCCCCCCCCCTCTCCAGGACCAGGGGTGCCCACCACAGGGGGCAGGTCCTCTGGCAGGAGTGCCCTGGCAGCCCCCTGCTCCTCCTCGTCGTCGCGACCCGCGGGGACCCGGGGCGGATCCTGGGGAACACCCCCACCCACCTCTATGGGGCAACACCCGTACCCCGCCCCCCCCTCCCGGCGCCCGCGGCGCGGGACGGAGTACACACCTTCCTGCGAACACAGGAGGTCACCGCCGTTACGGGGGTCCACCTGGTGCGGCTGCCCCCGACACCGCTCGACGACCCCCGGGGGCCCACGGCCCTGGGCCCCGCCCCAGACTGGGAGCTGTGGTGTGACGCGTGGGCCGCGTGGCTCCCCCGCCTCCCCTCCCAATGTCGGTGGATGGCCGCAGGCCGCCGGCCGCGCGGGGCTTACGCCACAGCCGGCACCCCACCCCCTCCCCCCCTCCCCCCTGCAGAGCACCACACGGCACTGCCCACGGCACGGCACTGGTGCACCAGGAGGTAGTGGGAAGGGCGCGCCTGCCACCACGCATGCCTGCCAGGGTAACAGTGATGGCAGACTCCGATGGGTCCCTCCAGCGGGACGACCGCCACCACCGCCAGTCCCGCTCCCGCTCCCCCGTCTCCTCCCCGGAGTGGACGGGGGAGACCCTCGCGGAGCGCGAGGAGCGGAGGCTGGCGGAGGCGGCGGTGCTGGTCAGGCCGCCGCCGCCGGCCCGGGAGCCTGGGCCAGCCGGGACGGCCGCCCCCGCCGCCCAAGCAGCCAGCCCCGCCGCCCCGCCCCGCCCTGACGCGCAGGAAGCGGAGACCGCGGCGAGCCACGCCGCGGCCCCGACCGCGGCCCCCGGCACGCCGCCGACACGGGGGGCGGCCCCGGCGCAGGAACCGGGCGCATCGCCGAGGGCCGCCGCAGCCGCAGAGGAGAGCAAGAAGGGCGCGCGAGGGGTTGCAACCGCACGGGACACGGGCGCCTCGTCGGCGGCCGCCGCGGCAGCGAAGGAGAGCGGGGAGGGCGCGCGAGGGGCTGCGGCCGCGACCTCCAGCACGCCGCGAACGCGGGGGACGGACCCTGCACGGGCCGCGGGCGCCCCGCCGGCGGCGGCCGCGGCAGCAGAGGAGAACGAGGAGGGCGTGCGAGGGGTTGCGACCGCGGCGATTGGCGCCTCGTCGGCGGCCGCCACGGCAGCGAAGGAGAGCGAGGAGGGCGCGCGAGGGGCTGCGGCCGCGACCCTGGCGGGCCGCGACACCGCCTCGGCCGGCCACGCCGCGGCCCCCAGCACGCCGCGCAAGCGGGGGGGAAAAACCCCGCATGGGCCGCGGACGCCTCGCCGGCGGCCGCCGCAGCAGCAGCAGTGGGCAGGGAGAGCGCGAAGTACCGCGCCCACGCCAACCCCACCCACACCCGCACCAGCCCTCCCAACCCGTTCCCCCCCAGGCCCTTCCCCCAGGGGCGGGAGCGGCACGTCCGCCCCCCGACGCGCGAGCGCTCGCCGCCGGGCGTCACGCTGCCGCATCTGCAAAGGCAGCGGGATGCCCGGCGAGTGGTCCAGGAAGGGCGCAGCAGCGGGGGGGAGCAGGGGGCCGGGAAGGGGCCAGGGCACGGGAAGGGCGCGCAGGGGCGCGGGCAGGGAGCTCAGGTGCAGGGGGCAGGGCGAGGGGAGGTGGGAGAGCGAGCGGGCCAGGGCGTGGGGGACGGGAGGCGGGACCCGCAACACGGGCAGGGGGCTGGAAAGGGGCCCAAGGGCAAGGGCAAGGGCGCCGCGGGCCCCAAGGGACAGGCGGGACGGGGCATGGGAGCCCAGGGGGGAGGACGGGGCGAAGGGAGGGGGGCAGAGGACGGGGCGCCCCCGCAGCCGGACGTGCAGCCGGTGAGGTGCATCCCCCCCGGCATCCAACAGATGCCGGCACACCAGACCCACCACCAGCACCACCACCACCACCACCACATCTACAACATCGACCCTGACGCCGGCGAGCTCGTCCCCCCCCAACCCCCCCGATACCAGCATCATCACGCCCCCCCCGCGCCGAGGGCGGAGCCGGCGCGGATGGCCTCGGCGGAGGGGGGACGGGGCGCGGCATCGGCGCCGCAGGCGCAGGGGCAGCGAGGGGGGCCCGCCTGGGGGGCGGAGGAGGGCCGGCCATGAGACCGGGACTGGGGCGCGGTCCCGGACCCTCTGGGGGAGGAGACCCTCCCCCTGGTGGGGGAGGTGTACGGGTGGTTGTGCTGGGCCAACCAGGGGACCTCCAGGAGGTCGAGGAACCGGCCCTTCGATGCCGTGCTCCTCCGGAGGGACGGAGGAAACCGAGAGGTACCCCCGGGGGGGTGGGCAGCCCCAGAGGACCATGAGAGGGTCCTCAGGTCAGTGATCCAGGCGGCGTGGCCCGACAGGGAGCCGACGTGGCCGGCCTTCCTTGAAGGGGGAGCGGTGCTCCGCATCACGGATGCGGACGCCAACAATTGGCTCCCCCGGGCTTTGCGCAGCGCCCTCGCCCACTGGCGCTACCGCCGGCACAACCCGCCGCCGCCGCAGCCCCAGCCCCCACACAAGCGGCGGCGCAGGTGAAAGCCCAAACGGCGGGTACGGGAGAGCTGGGGGGGGGGGCTGGGCCCCCCGGCCCACGCCCCCCCCACGGTACGGCACGACGCAAGAGGGCGCGCCACCTCCCGCGGGAGGGAGTGCGGAGACAACGAGCGCGGGGGGGGACCTGCTGCCCCGCAGCCCGCTAACCACTGACCGCTAACCCTCAAGGCCACCCCCGACCGGCCGGCGCCGCGCGACAACGGCCGGGGGATGAGGGGCCCCAGCGAGGGCCTGCGCGAGAATCCGGCTCTAGGTAGAGGGGGGCGGGGAAAGGGCGCGACCCCCCGGCCGATGGCTGGCCCCCGGGGCCAGGACTGCCATGCCGCCCCCCCCCCCCCCGGCCGACAGGGGGCATCGCCAGGGGACCAAAGGGCCCCCCCCACTCCCCCCCCCCCCTTGGCCCGTTGGCACAACCGACCAAGGGACAGGGAAGGGAAGGAGTGTGGTGAGGCCGATGGGCACGGTGGCCTACAGAGGGAAAGGCCAAGGGAAGGGAAAGGGGAGGGGAGAGGGAAGGTTAGGGCAAGGAGGAAGAGGAAGGTCAAAGGGTGGTGAGAAGCTGATGGGCACCACCGCCTATGGAGGGGAAGGGTCCAAGGGAAGGGCGGCGAATGGCGATCGGCCAGTAGGCGCCGCCAGCTGCAAACCAGATCATCACACCATGGCGTCAAGCCAAAACCCCCCCCCTCCCCAGCCCCCTCACTCAGCTTTTATGGCACACACTCCCACACCACCCTGCCTGGATAAGACAGGAGACACTGGATTGCCACTCTGGCCCCCCTGACCCATGCTAGCCCTGTGAGATACCCGTGCTTCTTCCTTACACTTAATTGACCCTGAGGAACACACTCACTGGCCCCCGCCCTGGCTTTTTTTTGATCGCTGCCATAATCCCCCTGGACCACCAACCCATACCCAGTGGCAGCCCGTGCACCCAGGGTTTTGCAAAGCCTTTGGGTTGCAGCCACGCAACCCCAGCACACATCCATCGTGCGCCCCCCCTCCCCCCCCCCTCCCACACAGGCCCGAGAGCGGGCGGGGGGGCGGCCCCCCCACCCCCCCCCCCCGCACCCACCTCAGCTGGGGAGCCACGGGCGCGGCCCTCCGCCCCCCCAGGGCCGGGGGGGCACCCCCACAGGGCCGGGGGGGGCATCCCCCCCCTCAGGAGGAACGGCGACGCGGTAAGGGCAACGGCGGCTGGGCCTGCTCCCGCGAACCCACACCGGCGTGCAGGAGCAACGCGCACAACGGAACGGGACGGAGGCCGCGCCCCACATGACCCTCCCGTAACCACAGCCCACTCCGAGGTGACAGAGGGGGGTTTCAGGTCAGCTGGGGCCCCCGGGGGGGCGGTCCACGGGCCGCCCCTCACCCCCCCCCAGCCCGGGGCGGCACTTCAGCCCCGACCGCACGCGCGCGCCGGAAGGGAGCGCGCTGGCGACACGGAGAGGGCCAGAAAGAAGTACCGCAGGCCGCCGCCCGGAGCGAGAGCAGGGAGGCCGCGGCGCGACACTCCCCCCCCCGCCCCCCCACCAGCCCGCCAGCCGCGGGGGCCCCGGCCCCCACCCCCCGAGGCAGGGGGGATGGCCCCCCCCCGCCCGAGAGGGGAGCCGCAGTGTGACCCGCCCCCCCTCCCCAGCCACCGGCTCACATGGGGGCCGCGAAGAACAAGCGGGCCTACGCCTGCGCACCGGGACGCCGCACAGATCGTACGCAGAGAAGCCGGGTGAGCACGAACCGGAGTGGTATGGGGGGCCACGCCCCCCATGGACAGCACAACACCAGTGACGCCCGCTTTGTTGCCTGCCCAGGGAAGGCAGAGGGACGGAACGAGGCAGAGCAACCCCCCGCCCTACGGGCCCCGCCCCGGCCGCACAGCCGGAGGAAACGGCGCACGCCCCCCCCCCCCCCGAGCCCGCCCCCAAGCATAAGAACGCCATGGACCCGCCCCGCGGCGCGCAGCCCCCACAGGGACAGAGCAGGGCCCCCACACCCGCACGCCCGCGCCCACAACGCGGACCCCGACAGCCCACCCAGTGGACGGGCAGTCGGGGGAGGAGGAGCGCAAGACCCCAGACGCCCCACGCAACGGTCGAAGGCACCCCCCCGGGGACGCCCTACCGCCGCCCCCACAACCCCAAGCCAAGTAGGGGGGAACCGGGACCGGACCGCCCCCCCCCCCAAGCAGGCCAGACGGAGCAAGGGACCGGGGCAGGACACGCGGAGGGGCACGGACCACGTGGAACGGCCCTACCAGCGCCCAGTGCCGGGACCACGCGAGATGCGCGCGCCACACCACCCAGCGGGGGGGGGAGCGGACACCGCGAGAGCGCGAGCGCACACACACGAAAGGGACACGCGGGGACTACCGGAAGGGCAACCGTACCGAGCGCGCGGAACGCACAGACCGCATGGAATGGCGTACCAGCGAGCGGGGGTAAGGGACACTCGGACGGGACGGCCCGCCACACGCAGCGCGGAACACGCGGGGCGGGGAGGGGGAAACGAAAGAGACACGACGCCAGGTGCCGGCCCGAACCCCCCCGAACCAGCCGCGAGCGCGGCGCACACACAGACGGGGCACTGCTCCCGCCAAGGCAGTAGTGGCGCACAGCGCCACGCCCCAATCCCTAGGCTAGGCAGCCTCCGCGCCAGCCCAAGGGGGTCCCACTGGCAACAAGCCAGTAGCACGGGCCCGGCGGCGCCGGCGCCCCGGGCGACCACGCATTAGGGGGGCGACGCACTGGGTAAGCGCCCGCAGCCACGGCTGCGAATTGATGCACTGACCGAGGAGTGGCAAAACGGGGACGCCGGGGAAGGACGGGGCTCCGAGCTCTGTGAACCCGGGGGACTCCGCCACCAGGCAGGAGGTGCGTCTTGGAGGGCCCCCCACTAGGACCCGGTGGGGAGGATATCACCTGGCCCGACCAGGTGGCCCCCCGGGGCCGAAAGGCGTCTAGTACCCGCAAAATCAAACCTCAAACCTCAAACCTAGGGGCTGGGACGTGGCGCAGTGCGCCACTACTGCCTATGCGAGTGCAGTTCCCCTGTCCGTGTGTGCGCGGCGCTCGAGGCCGGTTCGGGGGGCTCGGGCCGGTACCTGGTGTTGTGTCTCTCCCGTTTCCCCCTTCTCGCCCCGCGTGTCCCGCGCTGCTTGTGGCGGGCCGTCCTGTCTGGGTGTCCCTTACCCTCGCTCGCTGGTACGCCATTCCACGCGGTCTGTGCGTTCCGCGAGCTCGGTCCGGTTGCCCTTCTGGTAGTCCCCGAGTGCCCTTTGCATGTGTGTGCGCTCGCGCTCCCGCGGCGTCCGCTCCCCACCCCCCTGGATGGTCTGGCGTGCGCACCTCGCGCGGTCGCGGCACTGGGCGCTGGTAGGGCCGTTCCACGTGGTCCGTGCCCCTCCGCGTGTCCTGCCCCGGTCCCTTGCTCCATCTGACGTGCTTGGGGGGGGGGGCGGTCCGGTCCCGGTTCCCCCCTACCTGGCTTGGCCTGCACGCACTGTGGGGGCTGCGTGCCGCGGAGGTGCTGGGGGGCCGTCCCCGGGGGGGGGTGGCCTGCCACTGTTGTGAGGGGCGTCTGGTGTCAGGCGCCGTCCCTCCCCCGACCGCCCGTCCTCTGGGGCGGGCAGGCGGGGTACCGCGACCCGTGTGTTCCCGGTGCGATCATTGTTGGCGTGGGGACCCAGCACCAGTTCCACAGCGTGCGCCCTTGCGGGCCGGCGTTGCTCGCTGAGGGGGTGGTGGAAGGGCGTCCCCGGGGGGGGTGCGTTTCACCGCTGTGAGGGGCGTCTGAGGTCAGGCGCTCCCCCTCCCCCGACTGCCCGCCCACTGGGCGGGCTGTCGGGGTCCGCTACCCACGTGCTGTGCGCGCGGGTGTGTGGGTGTGGGGCCCCAACACTGTCGCCTTGGCCTGCATGCCCTGTGGGGGCTGCATGCCGCGGGGGTTGTGGGGGGCCGTCCCCGGGGGGGGTGGCATGCCACGGTTGTGAGGGGCGTCTGGTGTCGGGCGCTGTCCCTCCCCCGGCCGCGCGTCCTCTAGGGCGGGCAGCCGGGGTTCCGCGACCCGTGTGTCCCGGGTGCGGTCGGTGCTGGCGTGGCAACCCAGCACCGGCCCCTCAGCGTGCGCCCTTGCGGGCCGGCGTTGCTCGCTGTGGGGGTGGTGGAATGGCGTTCCCGGGGGGGCGCCTTCCACCGTTGTGAGGGGCGTCTGTGGTCAGGCGCTCCCCCTCCCTGAACTGCCCGCCCACTGGGCGGGCTGTTGGGGTCCGCGGGCCACATGCTGTGGGTGCGGGCGTGTGGGTGTGGGGGCCCAACACTGTCCCCTCGGCCTGCATGCCCTGTGGGGGCTGCGTGCCGCGGGGGTGGTGGGGGCTGTCCCCGGGGGGGATGACCTGCCACCGTTGTGAGGGGCGTCTGGTGTCGGGCGCTGTCCCTCCCCCGGCCGCCTGTCCTCTGGGGCGGGCAGCCGGGGTTCCGCGACCCGTGTGTCCTGAGTGCGGTTGATGCGGGCGTTGGAATCCAGCACCGGCCCCACAGCGTGCGCCCTTGCGGGCCGGCGTTGCTCGCTGTGAGGCCGGCGGAAAGGGCATCCCCGGGGGGGGTGCCTTCCACCGTTGTGAGGGGCGTCTGAGGTCAGGCGCTCCCCCTCCCCCGACTGCCCGCCCACTGGGCGGGCTGTTGGGTTCCGCCACCCACGTGCTGTGGGCGCGGATATGTGGATGTGGGGGCCCAACACTGTCCCCTTAGCCTGCATACCCTGTGGGGGCTGCGTGCCGTGGGGGTGGTGGCGGGCCGTCCCCGGGGGGGGTGGCCTGCCACCGCTGTGAGGGGCGTCTGGTGTCAGGCGCTGTCCCTCCCGTGGCCGCCCGCCCTCTGGGGCGGGCAGCCGGGGCTCCGCGACCCGTGTGTCCCGGGTGCGGCCCGTGCGGGCGTGGGACACAGCACCGGCCCCACAACGTGCGCCCTTGCGGGCCGGCGTTGCTCGCTGTGGGGGTGGCTGAAGGGCGTTCCCGGGGGGATGCCTTCCACCGTCGTGAGGGGCGTCTGTGGTCAGGCGCCCCCCCTCCCCGAACTGCCCGCCCACTGGGCGGGCTGCTGGGGTTCGCCACCCACATGCTGTGGTCGCGGGCGTGTGGGTGTGGGGGCCCAACACTGTCCCCTTGGACTGCATGCCTAGTGGGGGCTGCGTGCCGCGGGGGTGGTGGGGGGCCGTCCCCCGGGGGGGTGGCCTGCCACCGTTGTGAGGGGCGTCTGGTGTCAGGCGCTGTCCCTCTCCCAGCCGCCCGCCGGGGGAGGGACAGCGCCTGACACCAGACGCCCCTCACAATGGTGGAACGCACCCCCCCCGGGGACGCCCTTCCGCCACCCCCACAGCGAGCAACGCCGGCCCGCAGGGGCGCATGCTTTGGGGCCAGTGCTGGGTCCCCACCCCCTTACCGACCGCACCCGGGACACACGGGTCGCAGAACCCCGGCCGCCCGCCCCAGAGCGCCCGTCCTCTGGAGCGGGCAGCCAGGGTTCCGCGACCCGTGTTTCCCGGGTGCGGTCGGTGCGGGCGTGGGGACCCAGCACCAGCCCCATAGCGTGCGCCCTTGCGGGCCGGCGTTGCTCGCTGTGGGGCTGGCGGAAGGGCGTCCCCGGGGGGGTGCCTTCCACCATTGTGAGGGGCGTCTGAGGTCAGGCGCTGTCCCTCCCCCGGCCGCCTGTCCTCTGGGGCGGGCAGCCGGGGTTCCGCGACCCGTGTGTCCTGAGTGCGGTTGATGCGGGCGTTGGAATCCAGCACCGGCCCCACAGCGTGCGCCCTTGCGGGCCGGCGTTGCTCGCTGTGAGGCCGGCGGAAAGGGCATCCCCGGGGGGGGTGCCTTCCACCGTTGTGAGGGGCGTCTGAGGTCAGGCGCTCCCCCTCCCCCGACTGCCCGCCCACTGGGCGGGCTGTTGGGTTCCGCCACCCACGTGCTGTGGGCGCGGATATGTGGATGTGGGGGCCCAACACTGTCCCCTTAGCCTGCATACCCTGTGGGGGCTGCGTGCCGTGGGGGTGGTGGCGGGCCGTCCCCGGGGGGGGTGGCCTGCCACCGCTGTGAGGGGCGTCTGGTGTCAGGCGCTGTCCCTCCCGTGGCCGCCCGCCCTCTGGGGCGGGCAGCCGGGGCTCCGCGACCCGTGTGTCCCGGGTGCGGCCCGTGCGGGCGTGGGACACAGCACCGGCCCCACAACGTGCGCCCTTGCGGGCCGGCGTTGCTCGCTGTGGGGGTGGCGGAAGGGCGTTCCCGGGGGGATGCCTTCCACCGTCGTGAGGGGCGTCTGTGGTCAGGCGCCCCCCCTCCCCGAACTGCCCGCCCACTGGGCGGGCTGCTGGGGTTCGCCACCCACATGCTGTGGTCGCGGGCGTGTGGGTGTGGGGGCCCAACACTGTCCCCTTGGACTGCATGCCTAGTGGGGGCTGCGTGCCGCGGGGGTGGTGGGGGGCCGTCCCCCGGGGGGGTGGCCTGCCACCGTTGTGAGGGGCGTCTGGTGTCAGGCGCTGTCCCTCTCCCAGCCGCCCGCCGGGGGAGGGACAGCGCCTGACACCAGACGCCCCTCACAATGGTGGAACGCACCCCCCCCGGGGACGCCCTTCCGCCACCCCCACAGCGAGCAACGCCGGCCCGCAGGGGCGCATGCTTTGGGGCCAGTGCTGGGTCCCCACCCCCTTACCGACCGCACCTGGGACACACGGGTCGCAGAACCCCGGCCGCCCGCCCCAGAGCGCCCGTCCTCTGGAGCGGGCAGCCAGGGTTCCGCGACCCGTGTTTCCCGGGTGCGGTCGGTGCGGGCGTGGGGACCCAGCACCAGCCCCATAGCGTGCGCCCTTGCGGGCCGGCGTTGCTCGCTGTGGGGCTGGCGGAAGGGCGTCCCCGGGGGGGTGCCTTCCACCATTGTGAGGGGCGTCTGAGGTCAGGCGCTCCCCCTCCCCCGACTGCCGGCCCACTGGGCGGGCTGTTAGGGTACGCCACCCACGTGCTGTGGGCGCAGGTGTGTGGGTGTGGGGGCCCAACACTGTCCCCTTGGCTTGCATGCTCTGTGGGGGCTGTGTGCCGCGGAGGTGGTGGGGAGGCCGTCCCCGGGGGGGGTGGCCTGCCACCGTTGTGAGGGGCGTCTGGTGTCAGGCGCTGTCCCTCCCCTGGCCGCCCGTCCTCTGGAGCGGGCAGCCAGGGTTCCGCGACCCGTGTGTTCCGGGTGTGGTCGGTGCGGGCGTGGGGACCCAGCACCGGCCCCAAAGCGTGCGCCCTTGCGGGCCGGCGTTGCTCGCTGTGGGGGTGGCGGAAGGGCGTCCCCGGGGGGGGTGCCTTCCACCATTGTGAGGGGCGTCTGAAGTCAGGCGCTGTCCCTCCCCCGACTGCCCGCCCACCGGGCGGGCTGTCGGGGTCCGCCACCCACGTGCTGTGGGCGCGGGTGTGTGGGTGCGGAAGGCAGAAACAAGACTCAATGCAGGAGCACCCAAGTGAAACATTCAAAGACCGCAGTCGACCTCGGCCGCCACGTCCGCCGGGTCCCTGAGGGGGCCTGGACACAGGTCCAGCAGTACTCCATGCAGGACCTGAAGTCCGCCCTGGACAAGGCCGACGGCAAGGCCCCAGGTCCTAACCACGTGGAGGCCCGCTTCATCAAGGCCCTCCCGGCGGCCGTCCAGTGGCTCCTGGTCCATTCCTACCGGGCCATCCTCCGCGGCGCCCCGCCGCCGATGCACTGGAGGGACACGCACATCTGGCTCAGCCCCAAGGTACCGGGCTCTGCCAGACTGGACGACTACAGGCCCATAGCCCTGGGCCAGCTGGACATGAAGCTGCTCACGGGCCCCCTGACCCAGCGCATCACAGAGGTGCTCACACAGCACGGAGTGGTCAGCGACTGGCAGCAGGGGGCCCTCCCTGGCTCCAACACAGGCCCCCCGCTGTTCATGGCGCAGCCGCAGCTCCAGCGGGGAAGGCCCAACTACGTCTTCTCCTTTGACGCCCGCAAGGCCTTCAACACCGCCCCACACGGCGCCCTCCACCTCATCCTGCGCCACCTCTCCGTGCCGCCGGACGTCATTGACCTCCTGCTCTTCCTCCACACGTGCGCCAGGCTGCGCATCGTCACAGCACACGGGCTAACGCAGCCCGTCTACATGCTACGCAGCGTCCGGCAGGGCAACCCCGAGAGCCCCCTGCTGTACGCGCTCCTCCTGGAGCCCCTGCTCAGGGCACAGGGGCACCGCCTGCGCCCGCCGGGAGGGGCCGAGCACGGCCTCATCCAGGCCTATATCGACGACCTGCTGGTGGTGGCCCACACGCTGCAGCACTTCGTCGAGGGCGTGGAGGCGGTGGCCGCGTACCTGGGGATGATGGGCATGGAGCTCAACCCCCGCAAGTGCGCCATGGCCACCACGGAGGGGGTCCCGGGCCTGCAGCTGGGCCTCTGCCCCCACCTGGAGAACCCGTGGTACTGGGTACCAGCGGCGGACTCCGTCCCGTACCTGGGACTCCAGCTGCAGCCGGACGGGGAGTTCTCCCTGCAGCGCAAGCACCGGCTACGCCTGGCGGCAGTGCACCACTGGTGCCTTAACACCCTCGCGCCACCGAAAGTGGTGCAGGACGTCATCCTGGCGATCCTCGGAGGGGTGACGCAGTACGTCGCCCCTTTCATCGCCGACGACTCCGACACTGCACGCCACCTGGACCACATCACGGTCCAGGTCGCGAAGGACAGGGCGCGGTACGCCTTCGACGCCTCGCGGGACAGCCTGCAGGATGACCGGACCCTGGGGCTCACACGGGTGCCCACGCGGTGCCAGCAGGCAGCGGTGGCCCTCGTGGGTACACTCGTCCACCACTGCGCAACCTCCATGCGCGCCGAGGTCACCAAGATGTTCTGGGAGATAGCCGGCGCGCACGGAATATGTCCCGAGGTGCACTACCCCGTCCCGGAGTTCGCAACTCTGGCGGGAGGCGACTGGGTCCACCGCATACCGCGGGCCCTGGCCGCCCTGGGAGGGGGGATGTACAACCCCATCGCGTGCCCCAGGGCGGCTCATGTCCAACTACAGTCCCCGCCGGGCAAAATCGTCACGCTGCGCACCGCCAAGCTGCGACACCGCGACACGTGCCGCCTGACGGTGCCACACACAACGCCGTGGCACGGGCACCATGGGCCACGCCCCCCCTTCCCCGACAACGACGATCCGTGGCCGACGGCGGTGCGGGAGTGCCTCAACCAATGCGCCGATGAACACCTCCATTATTGCCGCCGTGAGCAGGAGCCCACCAACCACCCCGGGTGGCGCGACGCCCTGGCCCACCTCTTCCACACCACCGGCACACATGACCCCCGCCTGAGACTCGTCCACCCCACGAGGGCTAAGCAGGACGCCCACACCGGCCCACGGGTGACCCCGGACGGCCTGCACCTCCACGTCGGGGGCTATCGCCGCCGGGACGGCCTATCCCCCCCCACGCGGGGGGCGGCGTACCACCCGCCAGCGGCCCTCATGTACATCCTCCGCGACGTACTCGCGGAAAGCGAGCACCAACAGCCTAACGCGGACGTGGCGTGGCCAGAGCCCTTACGCCCCCGGCCCCACGTGCCGACGCCGTTGTGGCTGGTGACCACGGACGACCAATGCACCCAAGCGACGGGACAAGCGCAGCTCCGGGCCGAGTGGGTAATAGTGCAAGTGGGGGCAGGCCAGCCCGAACCCCGTGGGCTCCCCCGTGGCACCGCCCTACTGGTGGCTACGGGGGTGCCGCACGACCCACACATGGCGGTGCACGCGCTGGAGGACCGTCCGGAGGACACGGGACACCTGGTGGTGCACCAGCGCGGGGGCCCGGCGTGGCTCAAGGAACATGTGACGGCGCTACGGTCCTGGGCAAGCACGGTCGCCGGAGCGGAGATCCGGCTGCACGACCACCCGGCGATCAGCCCAGGCGACACCAGGGAGCTGAGCGTGGACCAACTGACCCCCAGCCACCCCGACGTCCGGTGGCACTCCGCCGACCTCAACGCGGGGTGGCTCAGCCCCACCGGATACTACTGGATCCCGGAGGCCTGGGGACACACCTCCTCTGACGCGTCCGGGGGCGGACCCTGCAAACACGCCACCAGTGTCGCTCTCGCCGCCGACCTCACCCGCACGTGGGCGGTGGCCATCTCGGGCACGGTGCCCGACGGGGAGGGGGTGGCCGCCTCCCTCCCCCTACATTACGGTGCACACAGACCATGGGTCCACACGGTGGACGCCGAAGTCATCCTCCACCTCCTGCGGCACGCAGATCGCGAGCGAACCACGGGGGTCCTCGCGGGCGCAGCGAAGGTGGTCAACCAGATGCCCCTGAGGTGGCTCCGGGACGGCCTGTGCGCGCGGGGGCAACACGCCGGGCACCCGTTCTGGTACGTCCGAGCCACCTCGCACCACAGTGACGCCCTACTGCACAAGGCGGACTGGGCGGCGTCCCAGGACACCGTCTTGCAGAATACGCCCCCGGACCCTGGCCACGCCCAACTCATTGTCGCCGGCCGTGACGGCCATCTCGATCTACGGCCCCCCACGATGCGGGTGCTCGGCGAGGTTGCGCAACGGGCGCAGACGGACCATGCGCTGACGCACCGGGGACACACACCTCTGGGCGCGGCCCACGCCACGGCCTACGTCCACGCCCGGGACCTCACCGCGGCGGCCACCAACCGCCGGGCGCTGCGGGCCCGAGACGGCCACACGCCGGTGCAGCGCAGGCTCCGCGTCCGGAAGGAGCGGCTCTCCGGCGTCGCCATCGTCCCACAACCGTGCCTTTTCTGCGGCGGCCCGGAAGAGACCCCGGTGCACATGCACGTGGGTTGCACCCACTCACGGCTCCTCTGGCCCCACTACCGCCAGGCGGTACACGAGGCGGCCCGCCACCTCCCACCTGGGGACAAGGCCCTGTGGGTGGCCTCGTGGCGCTCCGCAGGCGCCACGTGGACGGAGGTGTTCTGCTCCGGACTGGTGCCCGAGGACGCGGAGGCGCAGCTCCGCGCCATAACCCGATACGACCCGCCGGGAGGGACCTCAGTGGACGATTTCCTCCACCACATGCTCCGGCTGGGGGACTTCGCGTGGGAGCTTCGCAACCACCGGCTGGAGCAACTCCTCCACGAGCCCCTAAGCGCGGCGGCCCGGGCGCACCGGTGGCTCACTGCGGCGGAGGGCGACCACCCTCCCCCTCCCCCGCGCCCTGACAAGGACTTCGTAGCCTCCCTCCGTGTTGTGAATGGCACTCTGGAGTGCCCGCCCCAGAGAGCCCCTACCCGTACCAGGACCTGCCGGGGGGGTTTTCGAGGCACCTACAAGACGCCCTCTTCCCACCGTGGATCATCGGGCGCGGCTCCATGACCGCATGGGAGGCGCGCATCGTGGGGGAGGAGTGGGCGCGGGAGTGGAGCCGGTGGTGCGCCGCCACGCGCGCCCCGGAGACCCCTGCGCAACGATACGCCGCCATCCCGCTCCGGTGGTGGGGGCCGGACACCCGGCCGAGACCCACCATGATCCGCGGGGCGGGGCCTGACCACCCGTGGGACGCGGCGACGGGGGAATGGCTGCAGGCGGCCCCGGGGCCGCAAACGGGTTGGGCTGGGGACGTATCCTCACGCGTCAGGACGCCCGTCCCGCCCCGCATCGTCCTTCACGCCGCCAACGTGCTCCGGGCCACGGAGATACGCACGTGGGGACACGCTGCGGCCACCGTCAAGTGGCACCCCCCAGAGGACGGGGCCACCCAACTCACCGTGGCGCACTTCAAAGCTGGGGGGCCGGTATACGACGACGCCCTGTCCCGGCTGGGCGACACCCAGGGGCCCTTGCTCCTCATGCTCCCCACCGGCATTGCAGCCGCGCTGCGCCAGGAGCTAGACGGCTGCGAAGGGCTGCGAGTGGGGTGGGAGGCAGTCGCGGACGGCACCCTGCTGGCCCTCCTCCACAGGGACGCCGCGAACGGGTGCCAATGGGATGCGCTGACGCTCCACCTCACCGGGCGCCACGTGTACATGGCGAGCCCCCCCCAGGGGCACCCCCGCCCGACGTGGGACGACCTCATCGCCGCCTTCCACGACCACGGAATCCTCCCCGGCGACACGTGGCAGGAGGTCCAGCGGAAGACGCTTGGCAAGGACTACCAGCGCCGCGTCCACGCCCGCCTGCTGGAGCTCCGGGACCCCCTCCGACAGAGGTGGGACAACCTCTGGCTCCGCCATCTCGACCCTTGGTCGCCGCCCTCCCACCTCCCACACACCTGCCGGCCCTGCGGAGAATGTGACACGGTGTCCTCCGCAGCATCGACAGGCGCCAACAGGTGCGCGCGGTGCACCCAGGTAGCCGCGTGCCCCTGGCCCGAACCTCCCGCAGGCCCGCGCAGGCGCACAGAGGAGGAGGCCTTGCGCCGGCGCATCGAGGGGGCACACACCCCCTCGCACGAACAAGCTGGCCCCGCGGGCGCTGCCCTTCTGTGGATCCACGTGCACCTGCGGGACCCCACATCCGTTGCGCACCTGTCGCACGTGTTCGCCCCCTAACCCCCACCCGCCGCCGCCCTTTGCAGAGCCCGCAGCACCATGCCACGCCGACGGGGGGATGGGCCGGGGCACACCAGGGCCCGCCGCAGAGCGCAGGAGGCGGCCGTCCGGGGCCTGGTGGCGGACGCGGTGGCGGAGGCGAAAGAAGCGCACGCTGCCGCACGGTGCGACCTGGAGGGCAGTGCGAGGGCTTTCCTCAACGAGACCGCCCTCCCGGCCGTCCGCGCCCTGAACGGAGCGGGGGCCCCTACGCTGCTCCCGGCAATGCACCGGATCGTGAACGCCATCCGGCCGGGGCTCATCAGCCCGGAAGCGGCCCTCTACGGGCACTGGATGGAGTGGCGCGAGTCCAATCGGTCGGGCCGGCCCCTGTCCATGGGGGACACCCTCCGGCTGACGGGAGCGGGGTCTGCCATGTCCCTCCGCAGTAGCGCCCCAGCCCTGCTGCACGCCCTCAGGACGCGCTACCCCGGGGACGCGGCCCTGTACCTGAACCAGGCGCGGGCCACGTACCCGGGGGGAGTGTCCGAGCTGGATGCGGCGCTCCACCTTCTACACCCGCCGGACGAGGACCTGGAGGTGGGCGAGGTCACGGTGTTCGTGGAAGGCGCGGACGAGGCGTCCGCCCGCCCCCGGCCGACCAACCCGGTGTATGACGGCACCGGGCCTACCCCCCCGTACGCCGTCGTCTACAAGGCGTTCCCCAGGGAGCCCACTTGGTGCCCCGCCCTCCCACCGGCGACGCACGCGCCCCGCGGCTGGGCTAACCCAGACCTGTCCCCCCCCCTCTCCAGGACCAGGGGTGCCCACCACAGGGGGCAGGTCCTCTGGCAAGAGTGCCCTGGCACCCCCCTCCTCCTCCTCGTCGTCGCGACCCGCGGGGGCCCGGGGCGGATCCCCGGGATCACCCCCACCCACCTCTATGGGGCCACACCCGTACCCCGCCCCCCCCTCCCGGCGCCCGCGGCGCGGGACGGAGTACACACCTTCCTGCGCACACAGGAGGTCACCGCCGTTACGGGGGTCCGCCTGGTGCGGGTGCCCCCGACACCGCTCGACGACCCCCGGGGGCCCAGGGCCCTGGGCCCCGCCCCAGACTGGGAGCTGTGGCGGGACGCGTGGGCCGCGTGGCTCCCCCGCCTCCCCTCCCAACGCCGGTGGATGCCTGCGGGCCCCCGGCCGTGCGGGGCTGACGCCACAGCCGGCCCCCCACCCCCTCCCCCCCTCCCGCCCGCAGAGCACCACACGGCACTGCCCACGGCACGGCACTGATGCACCAGGAGGTAGTGGGAAGGGCGCGCCTGCCACCACGCATGCCTACCAGAGTAACAGTGATGGCAGACTCCGATGGGTCCCTCCAGCGGGACGACCGCCACCACCGCCGGTCCCGCTCCCGCTCCCCCGTCTCCTCCCCGGAGTGGACGGGGGAGACCCTCGCGGAGCGCGAGGAGCGGAGGCTGGCGGAGGCGGCGGTGGTCGGGCCGCCGCTGCCGGCCCAGGAACCTGGGCCAGCCGAGACGGCCACCCCCGCCGCCCAAGCGGCCAGCCCCGCCGCCCCGCCCCGCCCAGACGCGCAGGAGGCGGAGACCGCGGCGAGCCACGCCGCGGCCCCGGCCGCGGCCCCCTGGCACGCCGCCGACAAGGGGGGCAGCCCCGGCGCAGGAGCCCGACGCATCGCCGAGGGCTGCCGCAGCCGCACAGGAGAGCAAGAAGGGCGCGCGAGGGGTTGCGACGGACCCCGCACGGGCCATGGGCGCCTCGCCGGCGGCCGCCGCGGCAGCAGAGGAGAACGAGGAGGGCGTGCAAGGGTTTGCGACCGCGGCCACGGGCGCCTCGTCGGCGGCCGCCACGGCAGCGAAAGAGAGTGAGGGGGGCGCGCAAGGGGCTGCGGCCGCGACCCCGGCGGGCCGCGACGCCGCCTGGGCCAGCCACGCCGCGGCCCCCAGCACGCCGCGCAAGCGGGGGAAGAACCCCGCACGGGCCGCGGACGCCTCGCCGGCGGCCGCCGCAGCAGCAGCAGTGGGCAGGGAGAGCGCGAAGTACCGCGCCCACGCCAACCCCGCCCACACCCACACCAGCCCCCCCAAGCCGTACCCCCCCAAGCCCTTCCCACCGGGGCGGGAGCGGCACGTCCGCCCCCCGGCGCGCGAGCGCTCGCCGCCAGGCGTCACGCTGCCGCAACTGCAAAGGCAGCGGGACGCCCGACGAGTTGTCCAGGAAGGGCGCAGCGGCGGGGGGGAGGGGAGCAGCGGACGGCGCGACAGGCAGGGGGCAGGGGAGGGGTCAGGGCACGGGAAGGGCGCGCAGGGGCGCGGGCAGGGAGCCCAGGTGCAGGGGGCGGGACAGGGCAGGTGGGAGAGCGAGCGGGCCAGGGCGTGGTGGACGGGAGGCGGGACCCGCGACACAGGCAGGGGGCCGGGGAGGGGCCAGGGCACGGGAAGGGCGCTCAGGGGCGCGGGAAGGGTACCCAGGTGCTAGGGGCAGGACGAGGGGGGATGGGAGAGCGAGCGGGCCAGGGCGTGGGGGACGAGAGGCGGGACCCGCAACACGGGCATGGGACTGGAAAGGGGCCCAAGGGCAAGGGCAAGGGCGCCGCGGGCCCCAAGGGACAGGCGGGACGGGGCATGGGAGCCCAGGGAGGAGGGCGGGGCGAAGGGAGGGGGGCAGAGGGCGGAGCGCCCCCGCAGCCGGACGTGCAGCCGGTGAGGTGCATCCCCCCCGGCATCCAGCAGATGCCGGCACACCACACCCACCACCACCACCTCCACCACCACCACCACCTCTACAACATCGACCCTGACGCCGGCGAGCTCGTCCCCCCCAAACCCCCACGACACCAGCACCAGCAAGCCCCCCCCGCACCGAGGGCGGAGCCGGCGCGGATGGCCTCGGCGGAGGGGGGACGGGGCGCGGCATCGGCGCCGCAGGCGCAGGGGCAGCGAGGGGGGCCGGCACGGGGGGCGGAGGAGGGCCGGCCATGGGACCTGGACTGGGGCGCGGTCCCGGACCCGCTGGGGGGGGAGACCCTCCCCCTGGTGGGGAAAGTGTACGGGTGGTTGTGCTGGGCCAACCAGGGGACCTCCAGGGGGTCGCGGAACCGGCCCTTCGATGCCGTGCTCCTCCGGAGGGACGGAGGAAACCGAGAGGTACCCCCGGGGGGGTGGGCGGCCCCAGAGGACCACGAGAGGGTCCTCAGGTCAGTGATCCGGGCGGCGTGGCCCGACAGGGAGCCGACGTGGCCGGCCTTCCTGGAAGGGGGAGCGGTGCTCCGCATCACGGATGCGGACGCCAACAACTGGCTCCCCCGGGCTTTGCGTAGCGCCCTCGCCCACTGGCGCTACCGCCGGCACAACCCGCCGCCGCCGCAGCCCCAGCCCCCACACAAGCGGCGGCGCAAGTGAAGGCCCAGACGGCGGGTACGGGAGGGTTGGGGGGGGGGGATGGGCCCCCCGACCCACGCCCCCCCCACGGTATGGCACGACGTACGAGGGCGCGCCACCTCCCGCGGGAGGGAGTGCGGAGACAACGAGCGCGGGGAGGAACCCGCTGCCCAGCAACCCGCTAACCACTGACCGCTAACCCTCACGGCCACCCCCGGCCGGCCAGCGCCGCGCGACAACGGCCGGGGGATGAGGGGCCCCGGCGAGGGCCTGCGCCAGCATCCGGCTCTCGATAGGGGGGGCGGGAGAAGGGCGCGACCCCCTGGCCGATGGCTGGCCCCCGGGACCAGGACCGCCATGCCGCCCCCGCCCCTCCCCCCCGGCCGACGAGAGGCATCGCCAGGGGGCCAAAGGGCCCCCCCCAACCCACCCCCCCCCCCACAGACCCGAGGGCGGGCGGGGGGGCGGCCCCCCCACCCCCCCCCCCCCCCCCGCACCCACCACAGCAGGGGAGCCACAGGCGCGGCCCTCCGCCCCCCCAGGGCCGGGGGGGCGCCCCCCCCTCAGGAGGGACGGCGGCGCGATAAGGGCAACGGCGGCTGGCCCTGCTCCCGCGAACGCACACCGGCGTGCCGGAGCAACGCGCACAACGGAACAGGAAGGAGGCCGCATCCCACATGACCCTCCCGTAACCACAGCCCACTCCGAGGTGACAGAGGGGGGGTTTCAAGTCAGATGGGGCCCCCAAGGGGGCGGTCCACGCCCCGCCCCTCACCCCCCCCACCCCGGGGCGGCACTTCAGCCCCGACTGCACGCGCGCACCGGAAGGGAGCGCGCCGGCGACACGGAGAGAGCCAGAAAGGAGTACCGCAGGCCGCCGCCCGGAACGAGAGCGGGGAGGCCGCGGCGCGACAACCCCCCCCCCCCGCCCCCCCACCGGCCCGCCAGCCGCGGGGGCCCCGGCCCCCACCCCCCGGGGCAGAGGGGATGGACCCCCCCCGCCCGAGAGGGGAGCCAGAGTGTGACCCGCCCCCCCCGCCCCAGCCGCCGGCTCAAATGGGGGCCGCGAAGAACAAGTGGGCCCACGCCTGCGCACCGGGATACCGCGCAGATCGTGCCCAGAGAAGCCGGGTGGGTGCGAACCGGAATGGTATGGGGGGCCACGCCCCCCATGGACAGCACGACGCCAGTGACGCCCGCTTTGTTGCCTACCCAGGGAAAGCGGCGCGCCACCTCCCGCAGGAGGGAGTGCGGAGACAACAAGCGCGGGAAGAAACCTGCTGCCCCGCAACCCGCTAACCACTGACCGCTAACCCTCACGGCCACCCCCGGCCGGCCAGCGCCGCGCGACAACGGCCGGGGGATGAGGGGCCGCAGAGAGGGACTGCGTGAGAATCCGGCTCTCGGTAGAGGGGGGCGGGGAAAGGGCGCGACCCCCCTGGCCGATTGGCTGGCCCCCGGGGCCAGGATTGCCAAGCCGCCCCCCCCCCCCCCCTTTGGCCAACAGGAGGCATCGCCAGGGGGCCAAAGGCCCCCCCCCACTCCCCCCCCCCCTCCCACACAGGCCCGAGAGCGGGCGGGGGGGCGGCCCCCCCACCCCCCCCCCCCCCCCCCCCCCGCACCCACCCCAGCTGGGGAGCCACAGGCGCGGCCCTCCGCCCCCCCAGAGCCGGGGGGGCGCCCCCACCCACAGGAGGAACGGCGACACGGTAAGGGCAACGGCGGCTGGACCTGCTCCCGCGAACCCACACAGGCGTGCCGGAGCAACGCGCACAACGGAACACGAAGGAGGCCGCGCCCCGCATGACCCTCCCGTAACCACAGCCCACTCCGAGGGGACAGAGGGGGGGTTTGCAGGTCAGCTGGGGCCCCCAGGGGAGCGGTCCACGGGCCGCCCCTCACCCCCCCTGGCCCGGGGCGGCACTTCAGCCCCGACCGCACGCGCGTGCCGGAAGGGAGCGCGCCAGCGACACGGAGAGAGCCAGAAAGGGGTACCGCAGGCCGCCGCCCGGAACGAGAGCAGGGAGGCCACGGCGCGACACCCCCCCCGAGGCAGGGGGGATGGGCCCCCCCCACCCGAGAGGGGAGCCGGAGTGTGACCCGCCCCCCCGCTCCAGCCGCCGGCTCACATGGGGGCTGCGAAGAACAAGCGGACCCACGCCTGCGCACCGGGACGCCGCACAGATCGTACCCAGAGAAGCCGGGTGAGCACGAACCGGAGTGGTATGGGGGGCCACGCCCCCCATGGACAGCACAACGCCAGTGACGCCCGCTTTGTTGCCTGCCCAGGGAAGGCAGAGGGACGGAAAGAGGCAGAGCGACCCCCCGCCCTACAGTCAGTCGGCGATCCGGCGGTGCTACTGTCCGCCTCTTACCCCTGTGCACGTCAGTCGGCGATCCGACGGTGCCGCACCCCACCCAGCCCCCTCCCCCCCCTGTCCCGACCCCGTGCACGTGGACTGGGGCCTCCCGGCACGCGCAACACGCTTCACAACGCACAGCCCCACCCTCAGGACTGGATTCATAGCCGACGACACCCCTAAGTCGCGTAAGAGACTCCCGCGGCCCAGTAGTGAGAGCGTAGGTCTTCAATCGTCCAGTGCGGGGGTTCGATCCCAGGCGTTGGTGCTCCTGGGATCCCTGCACGTAGAGCTCTCTAGTCGGCGACGTGGGAACCACCCCCCCCTCCAGCAACTCGCGCCACCACCGATACCGGTGGATCGGGTGGAGGTCTCGTTCGTTTTACCCCCCAGCCTAGAAAAACAAAACACATGGGAGCCACCCACCCCTGCAGCAGTACGCACCGTCACCTGTACTCGAACAGGTCGACGGGAGGCCTCGTCCGGTATTCGAGGGGATCGGTGGGAGACCACCGATCACGGGATTCGAACCAGCTCCTTCGCGGCGCGCGCCTGGTGCGCTACCTCCGGGGCGGCTGCCTTCTGAGATACACTGGCACCCGGGTCACAGAACAAACGCGCCCGCAACCCCCTCCCCCTGTGCTAAGAGTAAGCCCGCGGTAGGGGTGCTCTGCTGGGCCATGAGCCGGAACATTGGTGCACCACTCCAGCCACGGTCACCTCAACCCCCCCACGCATCCCGCAGGGCGAAGCACCGTGCGCATCAAGCTCGTCATGGGAATCCGGCGGACCGGCGCCTGGACACCAAGACGACACCTCTCTCCCCCCCCACAGGAACAGAGCGGGGCCCCCACAACCGCACGCCCGCGCCCACAACGCAACGGTCGAAGGCACCCCCCCGGGGACGCCCTGCCGCCGCCCCCACAACCCCAAGCCAAGTAGGGGGGAACCGGGACCGGACCGCCCCCCCCCAAGCACGCCAGACGGAGCACGGGACCGGGGCAGGACACGCAGAGGGGCACGGACCACATGGAACGGCCCTACCAGCGCCCAGTGCCGGGAACACGCGAGATGCGCGCGCCACACCACCCAGCGGGGAGCGGACACCGCGAGAGCGCGAGCGCACACACACGAAAAGGACACGCGGGGACCACCAGAAGGGCAACCGGACCGAGCTCGCGGAACGCACAGACCGCATGGAATGGCGTACCAGCGAGCGAGGAGAAGGGACACCCGGACGGGACGGCCCGCCACACGCAGCGCGGAACACGCGGGGCGGGAAGGGGGAAGAAGGGGAGACACAACACCAGGTACCGGCCCGAACCCCCCCGAACCGGCCGCGAGCGCCGCGCACACACAGACGGGACACTGCACCCGCCAAGGCACTAGTGGCGCACAGCGCCACGCCCCAACTCCTAGGCTAGGCAGCCTCCGCGCCAGCCCGAGGGGGTCCCACTGGCGACAAGCCAGTAGCACGGGCCCGGCGGCGCCGGCGCCCCGGGCGACCACGCATTAGGGGGGCGATGCAGTGGGTAAGCGCCCGCAGCCACGGCTGCGAATTGATGCACTGACCGGGGAGTGGCGAAACCGGGACGCCGGGGAAGGACGGGGCTCCGAGCTCTGTGAACCCGGGGGACTCCGCCACCAGGCAGGAGGTGCGTCTTGGAGGGCCCCCCACTAGGGCCCGGTGGGGAGGATATCACCTGGCCCGACCAGGTGGCCCCCCGGGGCCGAAAGACGTCTAGTACCCGCAAAATCAAACCTCAAACCTCAAACCGCAGTCGACCAAACCATTGGCATTGACCTCTCTCGGGGTCCTTGTCACCATCCTCCGATGAGAGAGGTTGGTGGTGGTAAATGGTCGCGGAAGAAGCTTGCAAAACTTACTTACTCTTACTTACTTACTCTAGCTGGCTAGCTAGCTAACTAGACCTCTCCAAGCTTCAAGATCCTAGAACACTAGGATATTTGCGCGATTTGGCTTATATTCTAACCCTATAGCTTGCCGCTAGACTCTACTGCTCTTAGGTACACTACAGAGGGCAGACATCTAGGATACATCAGTAGCCATACATGAAAAACCACATCCCGTATGCTTATAATGTGATTTAATCATGTTTTATGCTATTTTAGAAGGTTCTAATGTATTAGAAGTTCTTCTCAAGCTATTTCGAAGCTTCAGATGGCCTGTTGCGACTGTCACCGTGTTTTGCCGCCGACAGCAATTTACGTAATGTTGACAAGGCCTGTGAGAAGATAGACTACTCTGAAAGGTGCTAAAATATAGGTATTATTGCCTTTTTAATGAGAGTTTATTGTTATATCAATTTTCTTGTTATTTAGGCATGTGAACCCGTATTACTGGACCAGCCAGTTGGTCCAGCTCAATGTTCGTTCATGACTTCGTCTTTTTGCTGTTGCCTACATTGTGCTTGCCAAGGGAATCAATTGGAATGGAGAGATTCATTTAAAACAATTTGACTTTGAAGTGCAAGACAAGGACAAAAGGGTTTATTGTGCACCCTAAGTAAGTTGGCAATACTAAGTACAAGCACAATACAGAGACACCTGTTCTGGTACTGGGGCGAGGGTCTGCTGATTTAATTGGAATTGCCCCTTGGAGAAGTCTTGGTTCTGGTTCAGTCTCCTGCTGCTGGTTTTCAGCCCGAACAGCATCCTACTCAACGAGGCTTTGCGAGGAGGTCTGTACAACAGAGGAATGGGAGGACGAGGGACGAATCCAAGCAAACGCGAAGCGACAACACCTAAATCCGTTAAATGACGGCCTAGAATTTTTCTGAAGGCACACACCTGGATAGAATCCAATTGTGCATCAGATGCACATTTTTATAAAACTTGTAGTCATCTCTCGATTTTTTAAATCAGAGAATTCTTACGCAGAAAAAGGCGGCGCGCAGGAGCGGCTCCTAGCGTAGCGCCGGAAAATAAAGAATTAATAAGATTATAAACGTATGTTACGCAGAATGACGAAAATGACGAAACATACATAAATAGACAAACATAAAGATTACACCCACATTGACAGTAAGAATTCAAGATTCAAGATTTCAAAAATCAACAGAAGGGCTTCAATGAATCAGGTATTAACCACAGGTGTGCTCGTCTCGTATGCAGCATGCACATTGCTCGTCTCGTGTCTCCGTGAACGTGCCTTGTAGCAGCGCTAACAAACGGTAGAGGGATAGATTAGAAAGATTGCAGATGATTAGAGGTAAGTCCAGGGTGATTAGACATACACACATATGCATAGCGTCGTTTCTCGCCTGTGTCTCGCTTTTCCTTCACCTTGCTTCACTCTCCAGCGGTGAGTAAGGTAGGTAAGCCCAGGTGGGGCCGCCCCCTGGTGGAGTTCGTGATTGTTGGTAAGATTAGGAGGAAAAACGGCAGTTGATGAAAAGCTCGTGCATGCTCGTGCATTCACACACGCATTGAAGGGTAGACCACGCAAAATGCGCACGGTAAATCTTGTTTAGATTTACCGTGGGGCTCCACCCCACGTTCTATACGAGAACGGGTGGAGCTTCTTAGGCTTGCTTGCTTGATAGGGGCGTTTGTGGACAGCGTATTATAGGGCTATCTGAGAAGTCTATAATACGTGGAGATGGTCTTGGTTCCTCCGCTGGAAACGCTCCTTCATCCGCCTTTGCTCTTCAGGTGGGAAGGTCAGGGTGAACTGGTGCAGTCCCAAGCCGTGCTAAAATATACGGCACTGATCACACAAACAACAAACTGCGGCTCAGCCAGGAGTGGCAAGCGCAGCCCGACACCTTCAACATCCACGCTGTGCACGCAACAAGAGCACCCCTTCCCTGCAAGCCCTAGCAGGGAAACACGTTGTGGCGTCGCTGTTAGGCCACAGAAGCTTAAGAGCTCTGTGTTTTCTTGTATTCTCACAGGTGAGCCGCTAGGGCTCTTGTCCTCACCTTCAACGCCACCGGGTAGAGCGTGCGTGTAGGAGTGGTAGTCCTGAGTGGGGGCTTGAGCCAGTTGCAGAAGTGCTCACCCACCAGGATGGTGCCACTGCAGGGTGTGTAGGACCTGTAGTGCGTGTGTCACTGTCTCACCCTTTTCCTGCAATTTTAGCGGGATTGGTGGGCAGTGGCAGTGGTTAGGCTAGATTTTGGCCATCGTAGCAAATAGGCGTTTTCATGCCTTCATAGCTTTTGGCCACCCCTCCCTGTAGTAGCCAGATAGGTAGGGAAAACAATACCTGGATTAGTACGCTGGGTATTCCCCCAAGGTTTTGCGCCAGCACAGAAATTGGGCGCTTAGGGGAGGGGAGACCCAGGGCCTACCCCGTGGCATCGGTAAGACAACCCTCCAGGTGTAGCAAGCGTTCAGACTTGGGTATAATTAGGACACCACTTCTGCGGCTTGCTCTCAGGACCTTAGGAGTAGCACACTCACACATACGCTTAGGCAGGTAAGGGTAAGGTTCAGTCCCTAGCTTTAGTCTTGGAGGCAAGCGTCTCGGTGAGCCTCAGCAACTCACCAAGGTTGTTCTCAGACAAGTATTCTACCAGAACTGACTTTAGGCGTCCCTCAGGTAGAACAAATGCAGAGAAGGGCTCCCAGGTGGCCTCTTTGACTCCAAATGCTTCCCAGAGGGTGAGGAAGCGCCAACCCTGGCGATAGCGGTGGCGTAGGACAGACTTCACCCAGTAGAACCCCTCCTTAGCCATCTCCTCGGCGTTCATGCCGGAGAGTTCCCCTTCAACTTCCATAGGGCTGGCAGCCCCCTGTAGGTCTAGGGCGGCGATTTCCTCGTCGTTCAGCTCCCCATCCTCCCCACAGAGGTCTTCAGGATCATAGTAACGCTTCAGGTGTTGAGCAGCGCACACCAGGGTCTGCCCTAGACGGGAAGAACACCGCACAGTTATACGGTGTCCATCCACAGATAGAATCTTGTAGGGCCCGAAGTATGGGTCATCGCTGGTAGAGCGTGGCCAGGCGGGTAGTCGGCTGTGGTGCACCAGCACCCAGTCTCCTTCTTGATAGGTGGCCGGTACCCGGTGCTTGTTCTTCTTGTGCCACTGACGCTCCCTCACTCTCTGGAGGATAGCCTTGGCCTTGTCCACCTTCGCTTGTTGCTCTTGGACCCATTCACCCACGGAAGAATGGGTGTCCCCTGGATAGGGAGCATGTAGGAACCACGCTGGGCGCCCTAGGAATAGCTCATGGGGCGAGTAGCCAGTCGCCGAACTCTCTTGGGAGTTCATCATCAAGGATATGACGGGGAGTAGTCTCACCCAGTCTCTGGTGCGCTCAGTTTTGCACCCTATCCTTACATTCTCCTTAAGGACACGAATCTGTCGCTGACATAGGGGGTTGCTCGTGTGAGAGTAGGGAATCCCCGTAGACACCTGGACATTGAGGGATCTCAGGACCCTCTTGTAGCAGGCTGTATCTGAGCGTACTCGTACGTCCTCATCGGAGTTTATCTCTTTAGGCGCCCCATAGACACAAAACCAGTCCTCCAGGAGTATCTTGATAGTCTCCTCCCCGGTATTGTGCTTGGTACATGGGAACACCCTGGTAAACCCGGTCAACCCACAGGTTACCACGAGGGCGAAGGCGTAGCCCCCGAACTTTGGCATCTCCGTGTAGTCCACGTGGAGAACACTGTTAGCACAGTGAGGGATGGGCAGGGTCGAGTAGAGACATCTGTCCCTGATATCCCCCGGTTTGCAGGACCTACACGGGCACTTGTCCACGATAGGCTGGAGGGCTTTCCGCAGTTGGTCGTCAGTCCACGTAGTGTGGAACCACTGCTTGAATAGCCTCATGGATAGTTCAGCACCCACATGACCGCTGGACTCGTGGGTCCATTTAAGCAGTGCTGGGACTCTGTCACTGGGTACCACGATGCGGTCCTCGTGCCAGAGGTAGCTCCTGTCCCTCTTCCACTGATCTTGGTTGACCAGGAGGGTTTCAAGGCATTTCTCCAGGCGCTTGTAGATATCCCCAAACTCCTTCAGGTACTCCGATTGTTGGAGTCCATCCAGGGGGCGTATCATAGTCATGTTCAGGTCCAAGTGCACATCCGGACGGCTGAACGCCTCCTTAGCTAGCGCTTCAGACCGGGCACCAATCAGGGCGTCGAAGTTGTTGCGGCTGATGTAGTCTGCACACTCGTTCTTCACTCCCTGGATATGGTGTACCGTCAGCCGTAGTTGGCTAAGGTAGGTCCACCAGCGCCGTAGCTTGGCCTTCTCAGGTGGGGTACCCTTCTGGAAAGTGCAAACCGGCTCTTGGTCGCACAGCCAGACCCCAGGGTTACTCCCCAACAGTCGTGCTTGTGAGGATAGCACCAGCATACCTTCGAGCAATTCCTGCTCATAGGTGGAGTAGTTCCCCCTGGCCTGGTTCCATTTCCAGTTCCAGTGGCCCATGTGTAAACATGCAAGGCAGCCTTTTGGGTGCTTGCGTTTTACACAAAGGTACTAATACCCACTTGTCGTCAGGGTAGCTGTGCTTGAGAGTTCCATCTCCGTTGAGACCTTCAGTCCCCCATTGGGAAATAGCCGAGTCGAACTCCTCCTTCTCTAGTGCTTGCCATTGGAACAACGTTCCACCACCGCCCACATTGCTGGCATCGGTCACCAGGATAATCTCCCTTTGTGCCCTAGGCACGCCCAAGCACTTAGCGTTGGCCACCTTGTCTTTGAGCTCTTCAAACGCTTGTTGCCCTTGTGGGCCCCAGCGCCAAGTAGTACTCTTCTTGATCAGATCCGTCTGAATGACGCTGGTGTAGGTGGAGTTTTTGATATGGCGGCGATAGAAGTTGCACGCCCCAATGAAACTGCGTACATCATGAAGTCCTTTCTGGGGGTCTTCGTGTCGTACCTTAGCGTCCATCAGGGGTTCGGCCTTAGAGGCCGCTGGGGTCCGGCACCCATAGCCAACGTCAAACCCCAGGTACTGCATGGTCTCCTGCATGAACTCACACTTCTCCAACTTGAGTCGTGTATGGTTCTCTTGGAAGACCGCAAAGAACTCACCCAAGAGGATTAGGTGGTCCTCCGGGGTATTGGTCCCGACGCATACATCGTCGATGTGTGCTTTCATCTGAGCCCCACGGGATATGAATTCCTGCACCTTAGGTCTCCTTCCTGGGATCGACAAGATCTTGTTCATCAGCTCTTGGAATAGAGCGGCTGCGTTGGCCACCCCAAACGGCATGACCTTCCACTTGAACACCCTCTTCTGAGGGGTGATGATGGCCAGTAGCTCCTGAGCGTTTGGCGTCAGGTCCACCTGCCAGAATCCGCTCCTCTCGTCCATCTTGGTCTTGTAGCGACAGGAGGCTATCTTCTCAAGGGTAGAATCCATATTAGCAATGGACCCTCAGTGGTTCAGCGTTTTCTTGTTCAGCTCTCGGTAGTCCACAACCAGCCGTTTGGCTGTAGACCCAGGTTTAGCCACCAGAAAACAGGGGCTGCAGTGTTCGGGGTAGTCCCCGTCCTTGTACTCCAGGACTGGGCCAGCGTCGATACATTCTTGTATCTGTTGCTCAATCTCGTCGGTCTGCTCTTTAGGAGCCCCATAGGGTCTCCTCCGGATCTTGTGACCCACGAACTTGGGTTTCAGCTTGAGGTCCATCGGTACCAGCTTGTCACCTGAGGCTGGGGGTGGTAGTTCCCCGAACACCTCCAGATAGGTCCTTATAAGCGTCTGCACCCGCGGGTCCAATAGCTTGATTTTGTCCTCCATGTCCTCGTCAGAGTGTAAGTTGCTTGCCCCCTTAGTAATAGACGTCGGGAGGTGATCCTCCACCGACTCTTCGCCTTTGGTAGTGTTCTTCAACCCTTGGTAGGCATAAAGTAGGTCTCGTTCAACCATCTCCCGTGGAGGATGGCAACATAGGCACGCTCGAGGGGGTTCAAATACACCTTCCTCCGAGAGGTCGTCCTCCTCTGGGGTCCCCACATGGGCACCCCACACGCTCTTCATGAGCTTAAGATCCACCCCCCTTTGCCAGGTGGTGATCTTTTGTTCGAGGTCCCCCTTCAATTTGGATAGATTTCCCATACGTCCTTGCCTCAGTGGCCATGAGCTGCGGGTAGGCTTAGCGTAGCATAGCCTTTTCGCCACCAACCTTCTCTTGGAGTCCACCTACTCCCTTAGCCTGGATCGGGGATCCAGGTCTTCGTCCACGGGGTCTTCCACCCTCATGCAGAGTAGGGGTTTCAGTGGGGCGACGTACTCGGCGTTCTCCACTTCCTCCACACAGGTCTGCATGAGGAAAACGTCGTGCTCAGTTTCGTCATCTCAGTGGATAGAGCTAGGGAGCTCGGATAGTGGACACTCAGAGACTCCATCAGGAACAGGTACATGGCAGGGAGAGTTGGGGGCGTTGGTGTTAGTCACGACGTATTCATCCCCTCCGGGTATAGTCTCAATAGCATCTTGAGGTCGTAGTCGATCCTTCAAGTCACCCAAGGCGAGTCCATCGCTTTCTCGTTGTATAGCCTGGACCAGAGTCGAGTCCAGGTCCTCCCAGAGGATGGAGGTAAGAGCTTTGTCCACCACGCTGAGCATACTCCCCCATCCGCGTTTCCTAATAGGCGTCTTACGCCCCAGAGGCACGTAGATGGCCTCATCAGGTAACCGAACAGAGCTGATAGTCAGCCTGTCCAGGAGGGTTCGCCAGTACTCGTTGCCCCCATGGGCCCCCGATCGGAGGAACACAGGACCATACGGGAAGGTTCCAAGGCCCCCTTGGTCAAGACCTTCCCCAGTTCACTGGACCTGGGGTTCCCGTAGGCCATCCCGAAAGAGGGCCAGTAAAATTTGTAGCTGCAGTTCTTCCCCTTGCTGCAGTAAAGGTCCAGGACATGTTGCTTGTCGATTGCGAACAACTCCACACGCAGATCTAATCTAGTGTAACCCAACTCCTTCAGACCTTGGTCTAGGACTTCCCCCAAAAGTTGATAGTCCTCAGTTTTGGAGGCCACCATCATGTTCGAGAGCTCCTCCTTCGATACCCTCAGGTAGCTCGATGTGTGCTCCTACTGCTCCAGTGGTACGGACTCCCTGCCACTGGCGTGGTCCACGTAGAGGAGGTAGGGCGCTTGCAGCGTCAGGGATTGTATCTGGGAGTGCTGCACGAAGAGGTCAGTCCCAAATACAAAGTCGAAGGCCTCAGTGTCCATCACATACAACCGATGGGCGATAGTTCGGGAGCCCATAGGTACCTCCACTTCAGAGTCCGCGCAGCTGTGCACCACATGTCCATCCCCCATTCCTATAGCCGCGGTGGTCATGGTGTTTTTCAGGCTCCCACAAAGTAACGTTTTCTTGGGCACTATAGATATGGTGGCTCCAGTATACGAAACCCCAAGGTATTCACGTCCCCCTAGTCGGATACGTACCCAAAACACCAGGTCCAGGGCCCCACCGGAGCGTCCCTGTCAGAACTCCGCGGGACAGGTCACCTCGAATCGCTTGTTCCGCAATTTGCGGGCCATCCTCATGAAACAGCTTCTCTTCTTAGCGTTGCCGTCATCATCACCTTCGTGCTGGTGCTTGGCCCCTTCTTCTCACTGGGCCTGAGTTTGCGAGCGTGTGGTAGGACCAGACTGCCCTGCAGAGGGCTCGGAGTTCCCCCCTGGAATAGGGTTAGGGTTGCCTCCGTTCTTCTCCGGGTTCTCCTTGTCCTTGTCTGGCTGGCGGTTAGCGCCTCCTCCTCGTCCACCTTGACTCTTGTCTTGCCCAGTTCCACGTCCTTTCAACTTGCCCTTGCCGGAGTCGTTGCCGTTGCCCTTGCCACCGCCCTTGCCAGAGCCTTTGCCAGGATCCTTGCCCTCCGCTTCGCCGACAGGCGCTGCTTGTGGTAGCACTCATCCTCGTAGTGCTTCCTCTTCCGGCAGAAGGCACGGGTGATAGTACACCTGTAGTGATCCGGCATCTTCGCTTTGGCGCCAGTGTTGGTCTCCTGCTTCTTCCCTTGGACTACGAAGCAGTCTCGTCGCTCGCAGTCAGGGGCGTGCTGCAGGTGACCCTGCTCATCTCTGGCATCACACCAGAAGAGCTACTTGACTTTCTCCATGATACGGGTGTGTTTGGGGGTAGTCCCCTGTCCAGGTCCTGATCCTTGGTACCCTTTGCCATTAATCCAGAGTCTCCCCCTCCAGGACGGTAGTTGTTCAGGAGCTGGTCGCTTTCTTTCTCCAGCGCCAGCTCCAGGAGTAGCACACATAAATCCTCGTAGTGGAGGGCTCTAGCCTTGCGCTCTGCCGTTGAACGGCACTCCTCCCACAGCTCTCGAGGGAGCTTAGCCACCAACCAGAAAAGCAGGTCGTCGCTGCTGTAGGAACCGGGCGTCAATCGTCCAGCCCATTGATCCAGGTCCGCTAATAGCTCCGAGACCCTGCCAGGTTTGCGGTTGTTGGGCAACATGGCCAGGTTCTGTATCTTGGCCCTGATGGAGAGGTCAGTTTCATGGGTTGGGTACTGCCTCTCCAAGGCAACCAACACGTCGGCAAAGGTGGCCGACTTAGTCACGATCTGCTTGACCTGCTTCTCCAGGTACTGGGTCTTGCAGCACTGCAGGAACAGATCACACTTGACTCGCCCACTAGCATGGGTTTGGCTGGTCATTCGGAGGAACCGGCCAAAATTCTCAGCGAACTTGCTGAGATCCTTGCCTGTGAACTCAGGCAAGTTCAGCACGATCTTGGAGGTGGCAATAGCCTTAGCCTCCTGAGACCTGTGTCCCTCAGGGCGCTTGGTCTTCCTCTTCTTCTTCTTCTTCCGCCCACTCGGGTTCTCGGGGTCCTGAGGGTCGTCGTCCTCCGAGGGCGAAGCAGAGGTCACTAAAGGCGGCTCATCGTCAGAGGGGTCTCCGCCTAGGTCACTGGAGCTACAGGGCTCCACGTCAACCATTGCCCTCAGGGCTGTTAGCCCCAGCCGGTCCAGCTCGGCTCTCGTAGAATTCCCCACGTGGCTGTAGGGTGGCTGGGCCGTTCTCGGTACGAAAGGGCTTCTCGGTATCGCTGCAGGGGTCGGCATCGGTCGGCTCCTCAGGCTCCCCAGGGTGTTTGTCAGCCCTGCCACCAGGTGGTTAGCCTATACTCGATGGGGTGAAATTCCCACCATGTTAGGTGACGATTGGGGCGGAATCAGGGGCCCTAGTTTAGCCTGAATCTCTTGAGTGAGATCACCCAAAAGTTCAGAGGTGGCTCCTCGGTCAGCCTCTTTTATCTCCGATCGCGTCAGGGACCTGTGGGAGGATCTCTCCAATCCTCTACTCCTGCTCCCGCATGCCTCAGGTCCTCTCCTCAGCCCACTCAGGGTTGCATAGCCAGGAACATCCACATAGGCTCCCGTAGCGTGTAGAGGATGGTGATAGTCAGCCGCATACCATCGCGGCGCAGAATTGGAGGCCACCGGCTCACTGGTAGTAGTTGCCTCTGCAAACGCAGTGGTAGGTGGGTTCACACCATAGGCAGGCTAGGTAGGCATACCAGTAAAGCCTGTGCCCTCAGCCATAGGCGGGGTGGTTATGGATGTGGATGTTGTATCGGCTGGGTCTGGAGTTGGGAGTGTGGTGGTTGTAGGAGAGGGTGATGCGTGTAGGCCAGAAGCGCTTGGTGCGCCTTCGAAGGTCGACTCACTCGTCGGGTGGTGCCCATGGTCAACTCCTTTGTCTGCCATGCTTTCTCCATGATCCTTCTTTCTCTTTCTCTTTCTCTTCACAGGGTTGGTGTCCACCTCCTCGACTCAGAAGGCCCTGAAGGCCGACTGAAGTCCCTCCAGCGAGTCATCAACCACGTCCACTGGCCCATGTAAGGGCACCGAAGGTACAGCGCTAGGTCCAGGTCCAGGTTCGCCAGGTGCTGGCATTGCTGGTGCCTCAGGCGCCGTCCTCAGGTCGGTGTCCTCCTTCTTTGTGTCCATCTTCGCCCTTCTTGCTTATATATGACATGTACGGCACGGGGCTGCTGCCGGTACGCAGAGACTGTCTGCCTCTTGCTACGAGAAGGTTTAATAGTGATTTCAACACTGCGTTTTTGTTGTGCCTCTCCTGCTGCTTCCTGCTGGTGTAGGGTTCCTGCTGCTTGTTTTTGATGAGGAAAATGTTTTATTGTTGAAATACAACCAATCCACGATAACCCAAGCCAGAGATGAGCAAGTAGAAGGTAACCAGGATCAAAGCATGAAGAGCTGCAGTCACAAAGAGTTAGATAAAGACAACTATCAACAATAGACCACAGCAATTAGCATACATTGCAACTCAGGATGAAATATTTTACATGTTGGATGAAAACTGATTGGAAAACTGCCCCAAGGGCTCACTCTCATCCACAGTGCCATCTTGAGATGTGCACTCTTTGTTTTTGAGTCCCATATGTGCTGAGGTGGCATGGCTTGTGGCGCTGAGGTCACTGCCATGTCACATGGGATAATCCTACTTAGCTAGGCTGACTGGGTATTGAACCCAGGACCTCTCAAAAAGAGGTGCTCCAGCCCCCTAGGGTGCATACCACTAGGATAGCTAAGAATTCATGAGAAAACAGAGATAAATTCATAGGCTCTGCCCTCAGTATATCAGTGCCTCAGTCACCCAGGAAAGCATGTTCTAGTGCTTATAGGTTGCGGATAAAGGGGTCCACACAACATCCTGATTTAGTGTTTGGTTCCATAGGTCAAAATGTCTTGTCACCCATTTTGATAGGGCCAATACTAAGATAAAAGTGCATGCGTGCTTAGAGCACCTCTAATACAACTAACCTATACCCTATAGCATTGGAAAAGTACTTTTTCTTACTGTCTGGCTCTGTTACCAGGAACCAGTCAAGTCCTTTTAGAAGGGCCCACCACCAGAGAAGGGGAAACTAAACCGGTGGTGGACTTACCTCAGTCAGTTGAGGCTGACAGTCCATCATATTCGGGGTATAAAAAATGAACTGTCTAATTATACATCGCCAACAACTTTGATGCGCTTATTTGCTCTGTGCCTCTCAGCTCTCCCAGTGGGTGCTCCCGGGGTTCGATGCGCTTATTGGTGAGAGCTCTGAGGCTCTTGCCAAAGAGGCCTTCCAGGGTATGGACGTCCAGCTCGACCCGTCTATGCGCACTGCTGGAATCCTGTAGGGATGGAGTCTAACCGACTATCAGTCAGAATATAAAAGTATTCTCCAGACCCTCAGCACTGGTCACGAACCCCGTGTCATTGATGGGCACCAGTGGTATAAAATCAACCAGTACCTCTTCTACGAGGATCGTATACTTGTGCCTGAGGCACGACTCGATGGGTGTCTGAACTGGTCCCATCTCAGCTCAGGTCACACTTGCGCTAATCGCTCAGTGGACTTCTTTCGTGAGTGTTTCTACTCTATCCTAACTCTGACTGAACTGAGGTCTCGTATGCAGACCATTGTTGATGCTTGTGACTGTCATGCCAGCAAGCAGAGCGATAGTAGGTATAGGGGACTGATTTCCAGCCTACCCATACCCTATTGTATTAACTCTCTTCTCTGCATGGATTTCAGCCACGGCCTACCTCGCTTCGGTGTCTATGATAGCTGCCTAGTTGTCACCTGTGGCCTGTCCCGCTTCACCCATGTGTTTCCTTGCAATAAGAAAATCACACGTGAGCAGACTGTGAAAATGTTGGTCGAACAATGGTTCGATCCATACGGAGCACCTAAACAGGTGCACTCTGATGAAGATGTACGCATACACAGTGACACAGGATGGTACAAGCGTGTACTGAACGCGCTCAATGTCCAGGTAACCACAGGTGTGCCCTATACCCACACGTCTACCCTCTTTGCGAGAGAAGAAACCGTGTGGTGAAACAGAACCTGCGAATCCCGATGAAACGGGAGCATACCAAAGATTGTGCCCTGGGGAGTGCTGACCTTGAACACTCAGAGGAGCTCTTCTACAGGTTTCACCACGCACGAGCTGTTTCATGGAGGACGACCTGCTTGGTTCTTCAAAACCCCCTTTCCTGAGGACTTCAAGAGCCCTGTTGGGGATTGGCTGGAATACAAGTAGTCAATGGCTAACCAGGCAGGGACTAACCTGAGACACATCCGTGACTGTGAACTGAGCCGACAAAATCGCCTACGGCGACCCGCCAGTTTCAAGGTTGGTGACCTTGTTTTGGTTCACAATTCACCACTACCCTCATGGCCTCGTAACTGCCTACAGGACCCTTATTTTTGGCCCTATCGTATCATCAGGATAGATGGATCTAGGATCCATGTCAGGTGCAGTCCACGTCTAGGTGGTGAACTGCTTTGTGCCCCCAAACAGTTGAGGCACTACCACTCCCCCGATGACTCGTCCTGGTGTGAGTGGCGCCTAAGCGACAGTGAGGTCGAGCGTATCGACCTGGAGAATGCTGCCAGCCCTGAGGAGGCAGACGAACTCGAAGAGATGACTGCTGATGAGATTCCAGTCGATGGCTACTACGGGGTGCAGGTCTTGCCCGCCAGGAATAGCAAGAGGGCTCGATATTCCTTACCCTGCGGGACAGATATGGGCTATCTGAGGCAACCTGAGAGCCCATGTCCGCCTTTGTACAGCCAGATGGGAGTATCAACCCCATCTTTCGTTCCTACCTCGTTGAGAACAACAAGGGACAGTTACTAACCCGTGCTGAGACTCCGTCCCAGCGGAAGAAGAAAAGATAATCTCCTTGTGTCTATCTATTTACCGTTTTCTAACTCCAAGGGGTGGTGAGCACTCTTGTGCAGATAGCTAGGCCTACTCAGTGTGTGCCAGGACAGGCTCAGGACTCCTGTAGAAGTCCAGTTACGGTGAATGTACTAGGTCCCACCCTCAATCGGGTTCGGCCCTACAGACGGCTACACACCCGCTGCTTGCGGAGCCTTGCTCCTGCCCTGGCTGTGCCCTGCAGTCCCATGCCTGTGGTTACCAGCGTGAACCAGATGGCCGTTTATCAGGTTTGCAGCCACCCAGCGAGTGTGTCCCTTGTTGACCACGTGTTGCATGAAATATGTCCGAATGTTATGACCTTGGGGAGCCAACGAAGAGCGGTGGCTTTCTACTCCAAGGGGGGATTGACAAGCAAGGTGTTGTGAAGCAAGGTGTGTCCACCCTGCTTCGGGACAAGCGTGCCCACAGTTAGGACCCCTAACTGGTCCAGACCCATGGGGCTCTACCCTTCCTGACGGTGTTACCATACCCCTAAGTGTGCTACATATGTCTGTATGTGTCTCACTTCACTCCGGGGCTGGGTCCCGTGAAGCGGGCTTCGCTGACATCGGACCAAAGGTCCTAATCAGGTACCAGTGCCACTCCTATGGCGCCCATTTCCCCTGCTGGCGCCTATCCTTCCGGGAAGACGGCAAAAGCCCTACCCACTAGAGGGGAGGTGTGCCCAAGTGTGCTAAGGGCATACCAAACGCCCATTTGTCTAAGGGCCAAAAAAAAACTCACCCCCCTGCCCGCGAGGAAAAGCACGCGGAGCAGGAGGCACCACTACACTACACGCCCTAATGCCAGCACCAGCCTTCGAAGGCAGGGTGAGCACAACCGCACTCAGCCCCTACCAGGCTTGCTGACCCTAACCCCTACACACGCTACTGGTTGGCCATGACAAAGAAGTCTCGAGCCCTATTGGTTCCCCGGTCAGATTACAAGAGAAGACAGCGCCGCTAGGCAACTGTGGCCTGCCAGGGACGCCCTCGCGCGTTTCCCTGACAGGGCTTGAAGGGAAGGGTTGCCGTGTGCACAGCGTGTAGTAAGGGTAGTCCATGAGGAAGTCGCACACTGACCCATTTCGTTTGTGTGATCTGCGCCCTTTTTAGCGTGGACAAAAAGTGGAAAGTCGCCGAAGGCAACTGCTGCTGCACCACCCCACCCCTGACCCTTCCCCACCTGAGAACAAAGGCGGATGAAGGACGGTTAGCTTCTGAGGAACCTAACCACCGTCGCTGTATTATACAGGTCTTAGGGCAGAAAATAATACGCTATCCTCTAACCGTCCTGCAAGCAAGAAACCTTAAGGACTCCGCCCGTTCTCTTATAGAACGCGGGGGGGAGCCCTGGGTAGGCCAAACAAGGGTTATACCGCGTGCACAGCGCGTGGCCTAAAGCCCTCTAATGCATCGTGTGTATGCAGGGAAGGGAGGCGATCAACAACAACCTTTTTGTTTCCCAACATTAACTACATTTAACCAATCAACAGGAAACTCAACCAGGAGGTGAGGTCCTCTGGGGCTTACCTACCTTACGCACCACGCATCATGTGTATGCCGAAGAAAACGAACGCAAGGGCAACCCTCAGCGTTCAAACAACGGTACAGTGAGCTAGGAACAACCCTAAACGATTAATGCATCGTGTGTCATGCATGCCCTTCTTACCTTGTCTGCCGCAGGAGAAGGGGAGGGAATGGCGAGCAACTGCACAGCGCAAAACGAGTCTAAGCGCTTTCAACAACCCTATTTTAGCGCTATGGCGAGGCAAGCACAAGCAAGCACTTTCCTTTTTGACCTGTGAAGAGAAGAGAAGGGTGAATGAGTGCACAGGGAAAGCACCGCAACGTGTGGATGCCTAGATTGGGCACATGTATTGCAAGCACGTCTCATACTCTAACCATACGTGCGCGCTGCGTGCTCCATTCGTCTCACATACCTTTCATTTCTGTTTTGACCTGTGGAGAGCAAGGGAAGTGAACGCCCAAAACCCCCAACGAACGCAACGGTGACAACCTTAGCTTTTTAACGAAACTAACAACACGAATGCAATGCATGCGTGTGACATGACACTAGCGTACCTGAGAGGTGGGCCGTCCACCTGCTCTGTTGTATGGATGTCTACTCAATACTTTTTCCTAAAGGTTATAAAATTTTTGGTGCAACTGTGCACAAATTTCCTTTGAAAGCTTTAAAAACCACAGCTCAGACCTTCTTTTCCAGGACCTGTTTACGCTTGCGCAACTCTTTTTGGGAGTGCGCTCCTGTTGCGCTTGTCTGCGACTTTAGGTTTTGGACTCAAAATGACGATTTCTAATGTCTGTTCGTCAATTTTTAGCGATTCCACTTCTTAAATCACTACCCCTTTCAGTAAACCACAGGATTCACTCCCTGTTGGTTCCATTTTCTATTTTTTTCAGCTCCTGAAGTTTTATGCTCTCCATTGGGAGTATTGCTCCCCCCTGGCCCTTGGTCAGGACGTTTACTAAAAGGCGGTTTATACAGTGACCGCCGTCCGCCTTAGAGCGTTCGACTGTACCCTAGTGGGCAAGCATCTGTGCTCTAGGGAGGGAGTCCTGGGTTCAAACCCCACTACCCCAAAATTTTTACCAAAAGCTCTCGCCGCACACTTGCGACTTTTGAGCAATGCTCCATCGAAGGGACATCATTCACGGTACATTACACTGTTTTTCAAGGGTACCTACAGTGTGAGAGGCTTCTTTGAGCTGATGAGAGTGTCATTGGCTGGTTTAATGCATTGTTGGAGGTAATTGTGGGGACATTTGAGCCTTTTTCCTTGGTCCTACTAGCTTGATCAAGTAGTACTCCAGGGGGGAGCAGGAAAAAGTCACTTCCATGTCTTTCTCGGGGTACTTGACCCAGGCCACGCCCCCCTAAAACCTTTTGTTAATGTTGAGACTAACACTTAATCATCTTTATCACTGTTTTGAAGGTTGAAGTACACTTTCTCAAAGTAACTAGGGTTATAACCTAGCCCCGAATGAAGCCTAGCCCTACCACTCAACTGGGCGGAGCTATCTTCCTTCATGGAGGTAATACCGAAATAAAGTAGGCACTTCTTGCCTTGGGCCTTGGAGGTTAAGCCTAGTGGCCTCGCACCTCAGGACACCTATACTCAAATGTTTCTATCTTCTATTGTGGTTCTACGTTGTAACTGATTCTGAATTCAGTTGCTTGGCCACGCTGGCCAAGTCATACCCTGTGTCTGACCTAACCTACTTGCCCCAGATTCCTAACCAACACCATTCCATTCCAAAAGGTGCACATGACGTGCTTAAGACTATTTCTGAGGCCAAATATATGTCGGTGTTCCATATAAAAATGATTTGTTTTATCCAATTGTGATTGAATCTTTGTACTTAAGCCCCGCTTTGTCTATCTGCAGCCCTTCTGTGATACACTGGATTTCAAAACTATTCATTGATTCGATCCACATCCTGCTCTTGCTCTACTTGCTGCTTTGGTCTTGTTTTTCAACACCAAAACTTGCAGGATTTCATCAAAACCATTAGGGCATAAATCAAGGATATCTTTCCGGTAGCAGAGGCATGCCGTGAGAACCTTTCCAACCGACTCTGAGAAGCACACAAGCCAAGCCAAGCAAACAAAATGTCCACGCCATCTGTGCAACTGTCTTCCAGGACTTGGGCAATTCGGATTTTTCAAGTACAACAGGGCAGTGGGCCCATCCCAATTGGTGATCGCTTTACTTGCTGCTTTGGTTCTGTTTGTCAACACCAAAACTTGCAGGATTTGATCAAAACCATTAGGGCATAAATCAAGGATATCTTTCTGGCCCCATTCGATGGGGGGGATCCAGACGTCTTGGGTGTGTTGACGAACCCTCCAGAGGACGAGGTCCAGGAAGGTCACTTGGAGGCCTTTCCCCGGGTTGGCTAGGTCCCGGACGGCCTTGACGGTGAGCCTGGTCCAGGTCTCTTGTAGGCGGTACCAGCCCAGGGGACTGTCCAGGCCCTGCCTTGGAGAGTTGCTCGGAGGAGGTCGGGGTCGCTGATTGTGGTCGGTTTGAAGGGGGTTGCTCTGGGTCGAGGGGGATCTGGCGGGGCGGGCTGTCGAGGTCTTGCACGTCCACGTCGATGTGCGCGTGGTCCTGGGCGGGCTAGGCTGGGCTGGGCGGTGCGGCGTGGTCTCGTGGGCGAGAGGCGGGTATTCCCGGGATGTTACAGGTGCTTGTGGCGGGGGGGTCTTGTGGTGGGCGGTCTTCCGGGGCGCGCTGGTGGTGTCCTGGAGGCCTGTGGACGGAGATGGGGGGGTTGTGCGGGGCGTTGATTAGGTTGGCGGACCTTGGGGTCATGCACGGCATCGTAACTGATGAGGCGCAGCATGTGTTACCTGGCGATCGGGTCGGCTAGTCATTCCGTGTGTGTTAACATGAGGTGTTTGCGCTGTGCCATTTGAGCTGCTGCCCTGCGGACTGCCTCCAGCTGGAGGTGCGCTGCTGCCTTTATTGGTTCCTCCGCGTGTTTGGTGAGGTGTCGTTGCAGGGCTTGTGTCACCGCTTCTCTCATGGTGGCCTCCTTGATCAGGGGATTTGTGAAGAGGGGTTCCGTGGCTTGGTGTGCGTGGCTGTGGGTCGGCCAGCCTTCGTGCTGCTGTAGGGTTTCCGCTGGGGACCAGCCCACTAATGTGTCCCTGCCCGCATGGAGGAGGCATATCTTGAAGTGTTCCCAGTCCTCCGGGGTGGTGTGTTTGCATTGGCAGCGAGTTTGTTCCTCCGGGACGTGCATGTGTTTGCGGGCGAGCCACCGGGCGACTCTGGTAAGGAATGGTAGTTGCTCCCTGAGGAGCGGGATGCGTGCTTTCTGCAGGTGGGCTGGGACGCACGCTGGGCGTAGCGCCGAGTGGTAGAGGGGACTTTCAGTTTCTCCTGGTGCTCTTGGATGTGCGCTCGGCTGTCCCTGTCGCCGAGTTCTCGGTCGAGATGTTGGATGGGGTCGGGGTAGTGGTAGGCTCTGTCGTGCGAGATATGGGGGGCATCTTCTGGCACCCAATCCGAGGTCTGATGGGGTTCCGGCTTGGGGGGTACATGCTGGAGGTATGTGTGGTTGCGGTCCAGGTCTGGCACCTGGAGGGTTGGTAGGTGCGTGGTGTGCTGGTGCACTGCCTGGATGTTAACCTTTCCATTCCCGTATTGGTGCCTGTGGGGCTCCTGTTTCACGATGTGTAGTTGGACGTAGGGACTTAGGCGGCCGAAGCAGGTACGCTTTTGTACCGGGGTCTCTGCAAATTCGGTAGGGGTAATTTGCCCCATTTACGTACTTCTTTCTACCACAAAATTTGACTACTCAGTTTTTTGGCCCGATTACCCACAAAATTGCGTGATTTTGCTCCAAAAAAGCTCTCACAATTTTCCCCATTTTACCCACGTTTCTCTAAAATGCACCGTATTTCGGGGGTTCTCGAACTAGAAAACCTTGTTTTTTGTTGTCCTCCTCTGCATGCTTTTTTCTCCTGCCTTAAAAATTTACTTTTTACGCCTCTCGTTTCCAAAGTGCAGCAAAATGACACAATTTTCCTATTCGTATTGCGAGGCCTCGAAATATGAGATATGCAACAACGCAATTCACTGCAATTACACACAGCTTCAGAGTACTCAGTAACAAGCAAAAACAGAATGCAGAGTATCAGTACATTTTGTGCGTCGAGACGTGAGGCTTTTGGAATGCGAGGCCTCGGAATACTGACTGTTGCCTTAGGGTCAGTATAATCGTCATCTCCGGATTACGCCTCTGAAAACAGAGCTGAAATGGCAAAAAGCCTAAACTGGAATGCAAGGCCTCGCAATGCAAGACAACATATCCCGCAAAATAGGACTGCAACGCCCTTTAAGGCTTCTTCTTCTTCTTCGATCCCGCTGCCAACATCTTGCTCCGCGCTGCCGAGCCCACTGCTGTTCCCGGATCCGGAAGGCTCAACGGCCTCTTCACTCCCTGGGGCTGCGTCAGTGTCGTCTGCTTCGGCTCAGCTGCCGCCTGGGTCTTTGGCTTTTTTGGCTTCAGCGCCTGGCTCTCTCTCGGCTCGTCCTCATCTGCGTCGCCAGCCTGGAACGCCCGAGCCTGCGTGGACTTCCGAGGAGATTGCCGATCAGATCCTGTCAGCAGCGGTTCATCGTCATCGTCCCCAGGCTCATCCACGTCTTCGTCTCCACCTTCTCCATGGGCATGCTGACTTGGTTCCTCTGCGGCCGCGGACACCTGGAGACGCGTATACCCCACGTGCTCGTCCTCAACCCACATTGGCATACCGAACTGGATCCAGAGCTCGCACTGCGCCAACCTGGTCTGGTCAATTCCCGCCTGCACGCGCTGCGTCACCTCGTGATGGTAGCTCCATGCCCTATCCGACCGCTTCTGCTTGGTCAATTGCAGAGAACAAACTTGCGGAGGATCATCCAACGCTGCCACTTTCGCCGCCATGTGCACATCGCGGTCGAAGATCATGACGTTCTCTGTGCGGTCTTTGGTCCGCATCAGCGTTGCCATCCACGTATAAAGCACAAGGGGCATGAACCCTGGTTTATCACGTTCGCGGCGACCCAAACCGAGGTATGGTGGGATTTGTAGTGAGGAGTAGCAAGATGGCAAAGGCATTGCGAGGCCTCGCAATCCAAACGCGTTGTACATACCTTTTTCTTGATCTTTACCCCGGCCAGCAGATCAAGTGCTTTAACTTGAATTCCGCCTTTTCCTGTCTTGCCTGCGCCAGGTAGCCAGTAACGCACTTGCACTTTTCCATACCAGTAATTGTTCTCCGCAATTCCAGGCGTCTCCAAAACTGTTTGCAAGTCGTCCTAAACAGTCTCCACCTCGCCGTAGATCACAAGCACAGTTTCAGGGTTGTCAATCAACTTGGCCATCACAGCAGGACTCACAGGATATGCACTGTCCGCCAGATTCGCATTCAGAATGATCATGTCGGGGTCCAGAGCCTCCAAATACTTCAGGGGATCTTGCGGACCTTTGTAGGGGGCACAGAGCATTTTGACCACCTTTCCAGTGACCTCAATGTCCACCACGTCCACTCTTCCGGACTCCGTGGCCTTGACTTCGGTCAAGGGCAATGCCAGTGATGCACGCAGGGGATCAAGGTCCATTGATGACCCATGCTTTGGATGAGTATTTCCCATTGCCATCCAGAATCGCGCCTTGCTGAGCGTTTCCTATTTCGGCGACGGAGCCTCAGGTTTCCACTGCCAAGCCCCCAAAGAGGTCCGAAACCAAAGGACATCCCAGTCGTGCAACGGTACCTTCTCTGCTGGACTCAACTCTGGAAACATAGGAAAGGTTGAGTTTACCTTGTTTGCGTGTTTGCCTACCTGCTTGTGAGGGGAACATACTGCGGGTCGGATGGATAACGCTGTCCGGCGCGGCTCCACATTGCCAATTGATCCACTGCTGCTTCTGGTAGGCAGAGGCCCGGTGCTGGATTTCCTTGATACTCGTTTTCGGTCTCGACATGTCGGCGGCGACCCTTTGTAGGAGAGATGGCTCGTATAGACCCTGCAAGAACTTCCGCTGGTTAATCGTCACCGGCATGTCCATGTTCTCAAAATTATCCAGCGACGTCACCGCTGCGTCCTCCGCATAGTACACCCAAGTGAAGAACGGTCCAAACGCCTTGACTGAATAACTCTGCACATGAGGAGGATGAGTGGCCATATTCGGATTGCGAGGCCTCGCATTCGACAATGGAACATACCTGGAGTTCATCGTCCGACACTTGTGGTGGAACCCTGGCACTTCCGGTCGCGGCTTTCGGGATGGTGCGGTGAATGTGTTCCCTTGCAGTCTCGTCAGGCCCGGCCGGCGAATCTCTCAATTGCATAAGGAAGTTGTCAGCTGCTTCCGACAGTGGCAAGGCGGAGATGTCCGGATCAATGGCCTGCTTCCGACTGGCAATTGCTACTCGTGTAGCCAAGCTGGTTTCCGTTTTCAACAGGTTGACCTTCACCACTTGCATCCACTGCAGTGGGTTGAGGCCCTTCTCGAGAAGTTGGTCTCGGAGTGCTTTCAGCGCACAGACGCAGTGCTGCTTTGCAATGACGATCCAATCGTCGGCTGGAGATGAAAACATGGGTTTCAGAGGATGAACATGAGACAGCAACGGTGTGACCGCGTTACGTACCTGGTGATTGCCATGCAGTCACGGTCAGGGGCTCCTCTGGGGGGTTCGCCGTAAGACTTCTCATAACCTCCTCCACTCGCGTCTGTTGATACTTCCGGATCTCGCCGTACTTCTTCTTCTTGTAGATGGAAAGGCTCCCAACGTCAACCTTCACCTGCGAAGGCTCCTTGTGGAACCTCAAGAACTCCTCTGGCACCATTTCCTGCGTGGATGGTACTTGTGACGTGTCTGGTGATGCTCTACCCGCTTTTGTTGGCGTCAAACTCTCTGCCATGTTGAAATAGGCCTGTAAAAAGGGAGAGAGATGTACACATGTATTCTTTGATTGCGAGGGCTCGCAATCGACATTATAGGCATTTGCCTTCAATTACCTACTTTGTATTGCGAGGCCTCGCATTAAGGTAACAACATATAGTCAAAAATGCACTTTCTGAAAAGACGATTGCGAGGGCTCGCATTCTGAACACGCAGTAGTGAGCAAAAGCACTGGTGTGCGCGCAACAACAACAACAGAGTTGGGAATCAACCTAAACCCAATGTCATGCATCGGTAAAGGCCCAGATTGTGTCCAGACTGTTCGTGCGCTGTGCATCAGAACGCAGAGGAACCTTGTTGTCCATCAATCGTATTACGGAAGGTGAGAAATTCCGGGGCTACCTCAGAAATGTACGCAAAACATCGGTTAACACAGTTCTGTATGTGTCCACGTCTGGTTCGCTGTGAGGGTCGGACAGAAAACCTGGATCAGCCTTCCAGTGTCTCTCCATGGTCGACGTACCCGACTTCCAAGGACAGTACCGAATTGTCAGGCGGTCGTCAAAAACATACGAGTGCAAGCGCTGTCGGATCTCGGTTTCAATGTCGGAGGACAAACCACTAACCAACAGGCATCTGTTAAATCTCGCAGGGCAGATGTGGACAAATGAAATCTTGGACGTCGCTGGGTGTGACAGCCGAAGTAAGTCGATCCTTCATGGACCCCTGTCGACTGAGCATGACTTCACCAAACTCATCACCATAGCACAATCCTGGCAGACCGCTGTTGAAGGCCTGCCAATGCAGCAACGCAACACCGATGGTCCTCACATACACAACAGGCTCAGCTGCAGCCCTCCCGAGCTCAATCAAAAGCATGAACACGAGAAGCAAAACATTTTGGGCGTCGATGGCGGTTCCAAGGTGCCGTCCAGACCAGGGTAGGTGGGAGATGGCCGCTCCTGAGAATCGCCGACCCTGCTCCTGAGGAGCCAGCTCCTCAGGAGCACCGACCCTGGCTCCTCAGGAGCACCGACCCTGGTGCTGCTCCTCAGGAGCACCGACCCTGATAAATGCTCCTCAGGGGCACCAACCCTGTACCACCTCCAGGGTCGGTGATTCTCAGGAGCGGCGGTTGTCTTGTTAAGCATTTTGCTCCTAAGGAGCCAGGGTCTTTGCTCCTCAAGAGCTAGGGGCGTGGCTCCTCAGGAGCTAGGGTCAAAGGTTGGCATTGCTCCGCAGGAGGAAGGGGTTCGGGAAAAAAAATCGAAATTTGACAGTCAACTATGGTCTATGTATGGTGTCTTCCATGATGTATGCATTTAGAAGTGGAATGGTTGTCATGAAATTTCAATTGTTGGTTTTCCCCAGCGTATGCGCCATAATTGATTACGCTGATATTTTCTACTTTGGAAACGACCTCTCACGAGCTTAGAAAAGGAAAAAAAAAGGCTGTTGAACCAGAACACACCAAAACAGGGTATCGCGATTTGTATGTCGCGAAGCGCCCTGATTCAGGCAGCAGGAGAAAATGAACTGTCGTCCCCATTCAAAGCTGAACCATACACAAATGTTCATTCGTACATCCAACTCACTCATCCATCATTAGAAGCTTTCGCCGTGTTCCAAATTACGCCTGTCCACGATTAGTTGTAAGTCGTTGGTGACCAATGGTTGACAACGGGATGACCAGATTGCTGGGTAAATAACTGGTCCCAAGCCGTCACTCTACCCTTGAAATCGAAGACAATGATGGTCACAGTTTCAGCACTGCAGCTTCGTCAACAGCATTTGGACGTTCAAGGGCGGAAAGCACGTGCAGTACATCCTCGACCAGATAACTGACAAGATCGGTGAAAAATTGAAGAGGAAGGTGTTTCAGCGGGGGGGGGCAAACCTGCTGACGTGCTTGCTTTGCCCCTCAGCCACCCCGCGCAGCAATCCCAAGGGGAATTTGGCGCCATTGGCATTATCTCGCAAGAGCGAGCGTCCGTTTGGCCGACCCCCTATCTGTCTCGACGTTCCCGTCTCTCTACGTCCCCGTGCTACGCATCCTAACCTCCATCATGTCCGACATTGCCCCCCGCATACAAATATGCGGCCGATGCCACCATGCAGGGCACAGGGCATACGCTTGTCCATCTCGCCCGGACAGCAGCAGCGCCACCGATAGCCCCGTCCCCCGAAATCGCCGCCCCCCAGACGCATGCTGGTCTTGTGGGGAACTTCACTATAGCGATGAATGCGCCATCCAAGCCCAAAGGAAAACCAACAAGCAATGCATCATTTGCGGTGATGAACGCGCATGATGGCGAAAAAATAAATGTTTATGTCGGTTATGTGCCTCCGAGTGAATCGATTCCAGTCAGCACCTGGTGGACGGCTCTGTTAAACAGGGTCAGCCTGCCGGAGGCTCCGTCCACACCGTTCTGTTTCTGCTTCCGTTTCTGCTGTTCTCTGTCTTCTATCTTTTGCAGCACAGTCTGCGTATCTGGTCTGCATCCAGCTGATTTACAACGTGCACCCACTGTTTGCCACGCCTGCTTGTCCCGCGTCAATCGTGTGTGCACTGCTGTTGGCACACAGGTGACCGCTCAGAACTTGTATTATCCCTCCCGATCTTCTTCCGATCTCATCAGTTTTTAGCTGCCTTTTCTTGCAGCCCGAATAGGCAGTCCCTTCCCCGGTACCCCTCAGACTATGTCCACTGATTTGTGGTGCTGAGTTGCCATTTCCGTGAAGCTCAAGGCAGGCAGCACACACAACATTTACAGAAAACACAGTTTCAGCACAGTTTCATGCACCCGCGTTCATTGTCGTTTGTTTTCTGACTTGAGGTGTTGAGTTGCCATTTCCGTGGAGTCCATGGCAGGCAGCGCCTGGGCGGAAGCCCATCATGGAAGGAACATTATGACAGGCTCCATTGTAAATGTTCTCCCCTTTTTAAATACATGGAGCAGCATGCTCCTTAGCTTCGCTGCTTGGATTCAGCTGTCTTTTCTCGGGGACACGGACGGGAGGTGGCAAAGCCAATGGCCGTGCCATTCCCTCAAGCAAAGGGACAGATCGCGGGTCCACAGTGATAGCTTAGCGTTGACCTCCGTGTACCGCTGCCACACTGTGTAGAATGGTCGTCACCACATGACCATGGCTTAGGTGTAGGGTTGTGATCAGGGACATGTGCATTACATTCATTGCTTTACACACTGTCTCCGCATCACAGCGAAAGGCGCCTATGGACATGTTTCACTGACGAGCTTTTCTCTGTGCTGTCGCGTGCTGACGTGCTTGCTTTGCCCCTCAGCCACCCCGCGCAGCAATCCCAAGGGGCAAACCTGTGCGCCCTTCGATGCGTTTTGATCTTTTTTGTGTAGTTTTCGATCATTGAGTTCTTGTCGTAGTCTGGGGGTAGTTGCGTGGACTTCAAGTTGTGCAAGATCCACTGCACAAGTTGTGCACTGTGCACAACAAATGCAAAGATGCTTGACGACACAGCGGTGAGGCGCTGCCAACTCTCCTCTTCTTTTGGCTGCAGAAAATCGATACAAAGCCCCACATCATCAGAAATGATTTGTGGGTTTTCGGCAATTGTCTGATTGGTATGTCTCTACTGGACACTGCACAATTGCTCCCGCAAAAATCTGCACTACGTGCCCTCACTGGCAAAAGTGCTCGCTGACGGAAAGCGTTGCACCAAGCGCTGCAGAGGACACTCCATCATAATGCACGCCACTCCTGCAGTTAATCCTCAATTCGATTCCCAAACGAAGGAGAATATGACCCTTGTGAAAACCAAGTTCGGCTCCGAGTGCAAGATCGGTGACAAGATGATCGATGCTGTCTGCAAAGGTGACTGCCGAACCGTGGCAACTGAACGTGATACTGTGATACTTTTGTCCTGAATGGTACCGCCTGAAGCGGCCTTCAATGCATCGGGTTGTGGGCAAGGTGGGCAAGGTAGGTTGAATAGTGACCAGGGCCCGTTGACGCGCACCTGAACACACTTCGTAGGAGATTTGTTCTTGAAGATCCAGGATGCGCACAATTCCAAGACAGAGAGCGCATTGAATCAGTACGCCCGACCCCTGAAAGAAGGCTGAGGTGACTTCGCTGTTCGATGAGAGGAAGACGCTTCTGAAACAGGTCTGGTCCCAGACTGGCTCCTTACCTGTGTCATGCACAATTCGTAGAGCGGCAAAGTATCCCCAGCCACCCTGAGGAATTTGAGCCACTGCTTGAAAATATGGTGGGGGGCGAAAGATGCAGAATGCACGTGGGCGATGTCCGTGATGGGCAATCAAGCAGTCGAAAAACAGTAAAACCTGTGAGCGGCCAGGAAAAAAAGTGAAAGACAGGCGCTTATGTGAGAAGTTGACGGAATCAAAATTTTGTCACGAGGGGAAGAAAGGCCAAAGGCGCACACAGCATAAGGATAATCTGCACTCTGCAATCTGAATGCACGTCTCAGCCTTGCAAAACCCTCGGGCACTCACCCAGGAACTGGCACCATCCGGCCACACTCTGGGCAGCCTAAAGGACTCCCAAATGAAGTGGCAGTCCAAAGCAACTCGGGGGATTGTCTGAGACGCCGCGATCCACAGAACGAACTCCGGCAAAACGACTTGATTACACGGCCATGGTCAGTGTGTGCAGGAGTAGCGGGTTTAAAGCACACTGCTGGAACCCGTTTGACGAGGGAGGAAAGGAAAAGATGTGACATGAAAAGCAGTGGATCACAATGGAAGGGAAAATACATTGCGACTTTTTCCTGCCAAAGAATACATTGAGATTTTGGTCCAGACCCAACAAGTGAGTGGAGCGCTGGGCGATACCAGACAGAGTTGCTGCGCGCCCTGCCTGTACCACCGTCTGAAGAAGACATCGAGCTGGCCTGTCCCAAACTGAATAATTTCCTCCAAGGTCCGAACATACCACTGGTCCCAGCCATACAGTCCCACACAGGGTGGTGGCTTGGGGATGCTTTAGTGTGCATTCTGGGAGGGGGCGGGGCAGGAGCTCCCGCCCAGACCCCGCCCCCCCTTTCCTCCTCCACTCTAGGTCGCCCATCGCCTAAAAAAAGGTTGTTAGGCCAAGGGCAGGCGCAAGCGCCATGTCCCCTCTTTGGGGGTATTCGCGCAGCACACCCCAATGTATGAAATTGGATGCTTACCCACTTGTAAATTCATCATCTTGGATGGGGGGGGGGTTGGTTGAAAATTCGCAATTTCTGGGCGAGGTCGGAAGCCCCCTCCCCCCCCCCCCCGCTCCGCCATAAAACAGGCTAGACGGCTCCAAATAGCACAAAACTGGTTTGTGGTGATGCGCTTTGCTTCAAGGTCATTTTGAGCAACTCCTATGTTGTCACATTGTGGCAAAAAAGACTTTTTACTCGCCTGCTTGACCCACCCAACACCCAGTTCTAATCATTTGATGGGCCAGTCGCTATGGAGGAACTGCCTTCATTGGAAAACGAGACACGCCAGCGGTCCCCCTCTCTCCCCCTTGTCACCCTACTCAAGCAAAGCCCTGTGGGTTCGGACCCCATGGTCTGTAGACGGTGCCTACGTGCACCCGCAACAACATCGTAGCTGTAGTGGCGGAGCAATTTTTTTTGGCTTTCCAGATCCAGCTGAAATGGAGTTGTTTTTTGCCAGGCAACTCAGAACTGCCCAAAATGGGTTTGTGCCGGCTGGACCCAAAGACGGCTTGGAACTGAGCACCACAATATCAGGATCTTTGGGAGACATGGCTGAAGCTCCACAGGTGGGCTGTGGGAAAAACTGGTTGGATATGATGCGATTTCAATACTGGTTTGTGGTCTTGGGAATCTGCCCCGCAACAGCAAGGGGTAATTTTCATGCCATAGAGGGGTAAGATTTCCACACCAGAAAGGGAGCACAATTTTGACCCCAAATTCCCACAGCTTCCTGTGTTGCAACCAGATGTGGAAAATGGGACAGAAACAAGGCCTACACATAAGATACTCAGTACGCGAGCAAGCGAGGCTAAGGCAACTGCGTAACCAGTGGTCAAATCCATTTGTTGATATTGGTGATTGTCCACTGCTTTGTGTTATTTGCCCAGCTTACAAGAAACTTGCAAGAGCTGAGGGCAAAAAGTGGAGCAGAGCCAGCGGCAACGACGTGTGCAAGTTCTTTGCAGTGCGAGAGCACAAGAAAGTATGTATCTTGTGTTCTAGTGGTCTGTGTTTGCATACCGGTACCCATCATGTGCGCGTCAGGCGCTGGTTGCAGGTGAGCGACCCCCCGCCCCCCTTTTACCCAAGCTCTGCCCGGGCCTCGAAAAACACCAACACGACAATGGCAACTGTGAGCGACAGGGCGCATGGTGTCCCTTATCCCAAAGCCACCAGAGGTCTGCGCAACACCATCAGCTTGAAGTGGTGGGTGGGTGGGTGGGTGGGGGTTCCCTTCATGTACTCAATGACTGCAACATCATCCTCATGCTCGCCCTTGATTGTAGCAGGTACATGCATCCATGCCCGAGAGCTTAGGTATTCCGGTCATGGTCAGGTTACACATCACCATAGACCCCAATGCTATGACACGTTTAGATACACTTTTTCTGAGCCGGTATTGGCACAACAAGACCCCCTGTTCTAGACAAGGCCCGCTTGATGCCCATGCCCACCACCTCCATCCCAATCGAGACGCAGCACACCAGTCGGCGACTGGTGTGGCACCACTGTTCGCCAGGCCACGCGGCGTTGTACGTCCAGCTGCTGGAAATGTCTGCAGGACGCCGTCAACCACTGCTGGACGCCGTCACGCTTTTTCTTGCTCTGTTTCGAAGGATAATTCAGCACCAAAGTTGCAGCCCCAACGCATACCCTAAGCAACTTCTGCCCATTTCATTGTCCTGTGTACATTTTCCACTTTGTGCATATTCTCCATTGTACCCAATCGTGTATGTCCAGAAGGTCTGAAAGCAGAGTCTCATGCTAGGTTTGATCCCTGCTATCCAAACGAGCGCCCTACCGCTGGGTGCTGGGATTGTAAGGCATGACGGCGCCCACGAATGCCAGTTTGGGTAGTCAAGGAAAAACAGCAGAAAACGCCCCTACAGGAACTGGAAGCGCGAACCTGACGGCCATGAACGACCACGTCTAAACGAGCCATGGCATGATACAAAGCCACGGAGGTAGTCGTATATTGTCGGCATGCAACAAGTTGAGAAGGAGGTTTGAGGTGTTGGCACTGGGTGAAATATGTCTCGAGGGCATGGGGGCAGTTGAAAAGGGGGTTTGAGGTGTTGGCACTGGGTGAAAGGTGTTTTCAGGGCATGGGGGCAGTTGAAAAGGGGGTTTGAGGTGTTGGCACTGGGTGAAATATGTCTCGAGGGCATGGGGGCAGTTGAAAAGGGGGTTTGAGGTGTTGGCACTGGGTGAAATGTGTTTTGAGGGCATGGGGGCAGTTGAAAAGGGGGTTTGAGGTGTTGGCATTGGGTGAAATATGTTTTGAGGGCATGAGGGCAGTTGAAAAGGGGGTTGGAGGTGTTGGCACTGGGTGAAATGTGTTTTGAGGGCATGGGGGCAGTTGAAAAGGGGGTTTGAGGTGTTGGCACTGTGTGAACTATGTTTTGAGGGCATGGGAGCAGTTGAAAAGGGGGTTTGAGGTGTTGGCACTGTGTGAACTATGTTTTGAGGGCATGGGGGCAGTTGAAAAGGGGGTTTGAGGTGTTGGCACTGGATGAATTATGTTTTGAGGGCATGAGGGCAATTAAGGGGGTTTGAGGTGTTGGCACTGGGTGAAATGTGTTTTGAGGGCATGGGGGCAGTTGAAAAGGGGGTTTGAGGTGTTGGCACTGGGTGAAATATGTTTTGAGGGCATGGGGGCAGTTGAAAAGGGGGTGTGAGCTGTTGGCACTGGGTGAAATGTGTTTTGAGGGCATGGGGGCAGTTGAAAAGGGGGTTTGAGGTGTTGGCATTGGGTGAAATATGTTTTGAGGGCATGAGGGCAGTTGAAAAGGGGGTTTGAGGTGTTGGCACTGTGTGAACTATGTTTTGAGGGCATGGGGGGAGTTGAAAAGGGGCTTTGAGGTGTTGGCGTTGGATGAAACATGTTTTGAGGGCATGGGGGCAGTTGAAAAGGGGGTTTGAGGTGTTGGCACTGGGTGAAATGTGTTTTGAGGGCATGGGGGCAGTTGAAAAGGGGGTTTGAGGTGTTGGCACTGGGTGAAATGTGTTTTGAGGGCATGGGGTGAGTTGAAAAGGGGGTGTGAGCTGTTGGCACTGGGTGAAATGTGTTTTGAGGGCATGGGGGCAGTTGAAAAGGGGGTTTGAGGTGTTGGCATTGGGTGAAATATGTTTTGAGGGCATGAGGGCAGTTGAAAAGGGGGTTTGAGGTGTTGGCACTGTGTGAACTATGTTTTGAGGGCATGGGGGGAGTTGAAAAGGGGGTTTGAGGTGTTGGCGTTGGATGAAACATGTTTTGAGGGCATGGGGGGAGTTGAAAAGGGGGTTTGAGGTGTTGGCACTGGGTGAAATGTGTTTTGAGGGCATGGGGGCAGTTGAAAAGGGGGTTTGACGTCTTGGCACTGGGTGAAATATGTTTTGAGGGCATGGGGGCAGTTGAAAAGTGGGTTGGAGGAGTTGGCACTGTGTGAAATGTGTTTTGAGGGCATGGGGTGAGTTGAAAAGGGGGTTTGAGGTGTTGGCACTGGGTGAAATGTGTTTTGAGGGCATGGGGGCAGTTGAAAAGGGGGTTTGAGGTGTTGGCACTGGGTGAAATATGTTTTGAGGGCATGGGGGCAGTTGAAAAGGGGGTTTGAGGTGTTGGCGTTGGATGAAATATGTTTTGAGGGCATGGGGGCAGTTGAAAAGGGGGTTTGAGGTGTTGGCACTGGTGGGTGAAACGTGTTTTGAGGGCATGGGGGCAGTTGAAAAGGGGGTTGGAGGTGTTGGCACTGGGTGAAATGTGTTTTGAGGGCATGAGGGCAGTTGAAAAGGGGGTGTGAGGTGTTGGCACTGTGTGAAATATGTTTTGAGGGCATGGGGGCAGTTGAAAAGGGGGTTGGAGGTGTTGGCATTGGGTGAAATGTGTTTTGAGGGCATGGGGTCAGTTGAAAAGGGGGTTTGAGGTGTTGGCACTGGGTGAAATGTGTTTTGAGGGCATGGGGTCAGTTGAAAAGGGGGTTTGAGGTGTTGGCATTGGGTGAAATGTGTTTTCAGGGCATGGGGGCAGTTGAAACGGGGGTTTGAGGTGTTGGCATTGGGTGAAATATGTTTTGAGGGCATGGGGGCAGTTGAAAAGGGGGTTTGAGGTGTTGGCAATGTGTGAAATATGTTTTGAGGGCATGGGGGCAGTGGAAAAGGGGGTGTGAGGTGTTGGCACTGGGTGAAATATGTTTTGAGGGCATGGGGTGAGTTGAAAAGGGGGTTTGAGGTGTCGGCACTGTGTGAAATGTGGTTTGAGGGCATGGGGGCAGTTGAAACGGGGGTTTGAGGTGTTGGCATTGGGTGAAATGTGTTTTGAGGGCATGGGGGCAGTTGAAAAGGGGGTTTGAGGTGTTGGCATTGTGTGAAATATGTTTTGAGGGCATGGGGGCACTTGAAACGGGGGTTTGAGGTGTTGGCATTGGGTGAAATATGTTTTGATCTTAGCTCAGCCGTGCCTGAGCTTTGGTTTTGCTCGTCGGGTGGTGTGTGTGTGCGCATGCGTGTGTGCAGTGAGGCTCTGTACTTGTAGAGCATTTTTGCTTGTTGCCAGCAGACCATAGGTGGTCACACGTAGAGCCTGCTCCGTGACACTTTGGAACGACCCGGTCTGTGAATATGTCAGTTGACGATTTTGCCGTCTTCGCGAAGGGAACAATTTGTTCCCAGTTCATTGATAGCGTTCCCATGCTGGAGATAGCCAGGGCTGCCTCGCAGGTGGAGATGAAGCTGTCGGTGCTGCTGGAACGCAGGTCAGAGTGGGAGGCTAGTTTCGTCGCCAGTTACGGAATAGAGTTGGGGGAGGTGGGGCTGGTGAAGATGATCGCCTCGTATTGCGTCATGGCCCAGTGCGACCTGGATGTGGCGTCGCTGGGCTTTGTCAGGGTGGAGGTACCGCCCCAGCAGCCGCAGACGGTGTCGCCAGAGCTTCAGGAGCTCAAGCAGTTGGTTCAAGGACAGGCCCTTGTGATGGAGGGCCTGCGCAAGCAGTTGGAGGCGGTCAGTGCCAAGGCCGAGGCGGAGTCCAAGAGGAAAATGGCGAAGGTCCCGCCGCTGTGTAAAGCGGAAATCGTGAAGGTGAGGGAGTTGGATTCTAAGCCCCAGTGGATCTTCGCCAGCCTTCTCGCGCTGTCCACCTTGTTGTGGCGCAGGGAGGTGCCCCAACACGAATACGTCTCCAAGTACAAGGACAAGGAAAAGTTCACGGACGCCATCCTGGACGAGCTGGCGCCGGTGGTGGACGCGGACTCCGCGGACACGGAAGTGTGGCAGCTGGAGTCCATGGATGATGACGAACTTACGCGCCTTCGGAGTTTTGTCCAGGCGGTCTGGACGTTCACGGTGACTAGCCTGTCGGCATACAGGGGCAAGAAGGGCTTGGACCCCGGACAGGTCGGCGAGGGGTCGGACGCGGCCGAGGATGCGTCCGATGTGCCTGTGCTGTCCGCTGGTTGTACGGGAGCGGCGGAGGAGGAGGTGGTGGGGCGGCGGCTGCAAGCCATGAAGGGTAAGTTCCGCGTTGAGGGGGGCCGCCGCCTGTACACCGCCAAGCCGGGTGCCGAGCCGATGGACGTCACCAATGCCCCGGTGACAGCGTGTCGGGCATGCAAGAACGCTGGGAGGGGAGTGAAACGGCATTGGTTTCACGAGTGCCCCGGCTTTGACTGATGGGGAGGCTGCCCCATCCGGCCCATCCCTCCCGAGCCCCGGGAGGCCTTGGTGGTTCTCGGACCGCCGGACTTCCGGGATGGCGAGGACGTGGTCTGGCGCCTGGTGTGGGCAGCGTGGAGACGGATATGGAAGGAGGATGAGATCACCTCCGTGGACGCCCTGCAGGCATCCTCCTGGGCAAAAAGCACCATGGGTACGTATTGTACCCACTTCCGCAAGATGGCCCTCTGGGTGGGCTACACGCCCACATCCGAGCTTGAACGAGCGGCGTGCCGCTACATTTTCCAGTTATGGGGACTGGGGTACTCGGGAAGCTCCCTCAAGGTCGCAGTGTCGGCGTTCCGGGCGCTGGAGGACATGGGATGGCTGCCCGCGTTCGTCAGTCGCCGGGTCTGGCGCTGTGCCAAGTGGGCGCCCACGGAGCCGGCCCTACGGCCCTACGCAGGTTTGGACGACCTCCGCAACTTCGCGCTGGCTTGCACGGAGCGACCGCAGTGGACCGTCTATGGGATGGCAGTCCTGGCGTTCACCTGCCTTCTGCGGGTGGGTGAGGCCGCGCCCCTCCGTCGGGGGGGATCCCGGTGTCGGGGATTGGCGTTCCGCACGGTCAAGGTGGCGCCGCGCATCGTGCGCAGGCGACTCGGGAAGTATGCCCAAGAGTGGCTGGGCTGGCTCGATGCCACGGGGGCCACGTCTGCTGTCGTCGGAGCGCAATTCTGTCCGCAGGGACCAGCTTTCATGCAGTCGGTCATGGCTACCGCGTTGGGGGGCAGCGACAACCCCCACGCCAGGTGGCACGCATGGAGGCGAGGGGGCTCCGCGGCCCTGCGATGGTTGGGGCTGCCCATCAAGTGGCTGGCTTGGTGGGGGCGGTGGCTTTCGGAGACGGTGGCAGTCCACTACGCCGACGCGCCCGACGACTTCGTCGTCACGACCGAGGCTGTCCTCCCCTGGCCCCCTGACAACCATGCAGGAGAGTTCGTTTGGCGCGCCGTGTCCCTCCGGGACGTTTTCCCGAAGGAGCTCCTGGAGCTCTGTGCCCCTGATGCCGATGAGCCCCCACAATGGGGGGGTGACGGGGATGGGTCGGCAGGAGGTCGGGGTGGATTGTGCCCTGGGGAGTCCGCGAGTCCTGCCGCTGCAGAAGCTGCTGGGAGGGAGGACCGGGCTGGCGCACGTGACCCGGGGGCCCCTCCGGCCCTTACGGCTGTCGAGGGGTCCTCAGGACGCGGGCGCCGGCCGCGGGGGGACGGGGGGGGGGAAGTCATTGATGTGGATGCAGACCCCCCACCTGCCTCCGCAGCAGGCTCCTCCATCAGGCGGCTGCGCATCGCGGCCCGCAGGACGGGTGAGGTCGCGTCCGTCTTGGGCAAGCGGAAGGCCGCGGGCCCGGCCAGGATTGTGGGTGCGGCTGCCCGAACGGCAATTTCCCGTCGCGTCGGAGCTGGGTCAGTGGGTGCGGGAGCGCCTTCGGACCGGTGAGTGGGACGCCTGGTTGTGCTCCCTGCGGGCTTGTCTGCCCCGCGCACCGCCTGGTTTACTGGAGCGTCGCCTGTTGCAGTTTCTGGAGTGGGGCAGGGAAGCTGCCCGTGATCTCAGACAGCCGGAGTTTCTGCGAGTCTTGGCTGCGGCTTTGTCCTCATTTAGCCCTGAGGTTTGGGAGTCGCTCTTGCATGATTCGACGTCGCCCAAATTGCTTATGCAGCGTATCAGGGAGGAGGTATTGGCGCGGGGTTTGGGGCCGGTGGGGCGTGTGGATATCCCCCGCGAGGTCTGGGATAGTTGTGTGCCGGACGGCTTCGCAGAATTGGTAGGCAGGCAGTTTTCTGGGATAATTCCCCCGTCGGATGAGGCGGTGGTCATGATGAGGGCGTTGCGGGACCAGGGTTTGCTTTTCCCCCTGCCGCCGGGGTAACCTGGGCCCAATGGGGGTGTTTTTGCGATACCCAAGACGGAGGAGAAGTGCAGTTTGATTGTCAATCTGGTGCCCCTTAATGAGGAGATGCGGTCTCGGCCGGAGAAGTTCTCCCTCCCCTCTGTGGAGGTGTTGGCCCTTTTGGCGCAGGTGGCACAACAAGGGTCCTCCTTTTTCCTCCCCTCTTTTTATGCCCGAGCGCGTTGCATGAGGCCGGTGTGGGATATTCTGTCCCTGCCGGGGGGGGGGGGGGAAGAGCTGTGCATGTGCCACATCGACCTGAGTAATTGCTTTTGGTCACTTCAGCTGCCGCGCGAGTTCTGGGGTGCCTTTCGCGTCTCGGATGGAGAGGGGGGGGTGTTGGCTTTCCGGTGCTTGCCCTTTGGGTGGAAGTACAGCCCCCTCCTGTGCCAGCGAGTGTTAGAGGGTCTGGTGGCCGGCGCGGGGCTGTTAGGGGTGCTGGTTTTAATTTACTTGGATGATGTCCTGGTTGTGGGGCGCGGACGCGCGCGTGTGCGAGAGCAGACGGCAAGGGCGGCGGAGGCGTTGCGCCGTGCAGGTGCTGTAGTCAGCCCAAAGAGTACGTTGGAGCCTGTGCAGCGGCTGGTGTGGCTGGGGAAGGATATTGATTTGCAGGGGGGGGAGGTGCGGACTGCTGGCAACGCGTGGGAAGCTCTGTTTGCGCATTGGTTGAGGTTGTCTGTGGGACCCTGTAGGGTAAAACGGCTGCAGCAGTTCTTGGGGCGGGCACAGTGGATATGTCGCCCGGGTTCTGGGCACAGTCCGCACCTGTCTGGTGTGTGGGCTCATGTGCTCTGGGCGCCCCCCCGGCTGCCGTTTACCCCAGTGCGTTTGCTTAAGTCTATGTGCGTGGCGTGCGTGCTTGCCAGGAGGCAATGGTCAGTGGTGTCCCTCCCCAGGGTGGTGAAGCGATCGCCGTTGGTTGTTTACGTCGACGCGGCGCTGGACGCGGGTGAATACCGGCTGGGCCTGTTTTCGATGGATGTGGGTTCTCGATCGGTTGTGCCCGCGGAGCAGCCGCCCAACCAGCAGTGTGCGGAGGCTGCCGCGCTGCTCTGGGGCTTGAAGCTCATCCTCAATGTAGGCGTTCGGGAGGCCCATTTGTTTGGGGATAATGCGGCGGCGCTAGTGCAGTTCCTACGGTGTAAAGCCAAGGTGGGGCGTAAATTCCAGCAGTCCATTCTGAAGCGTTTCCGCTACCTGTGGGCGTCGTGCCCAGGCTTCACGGTATATATGCACTGGGTGCGTGGTTCACATAATCCCGCTGATCCTATCAGTAGGTTGAGTGACAACTTCAATGGAGATCTGGGTTTGGCGCGCGAGGTGGCGGCGCGCAGGGTTGGGGATCTCTGGGCCTTTCCCGATAGGCGCACGGTTTTTTTGTGGACCCTGGGGGTGCCAATGGGGCCCTTTGTTCTGCCGCATTCGTGGAGAGCGGGCCTGTGGTCCCCGGGGGGTGGTGAAGGGGGGGCGGAGTTCCACGAAGTTTTTTTGCAGTACCGCTTGGAGGAGTCGGTGGGTGCAATGACTTGAGGTCGTGTAGTGCCGTCGCCTGCTTGTAGCACTCGTTTCTCTTGGTGCATGTGATCATGACCCGGCGCCGCCGTAACCGCCGTGCGCGTAGCGGCGGGCGGAAGCGGGGCAAGAGCCGCTCGCGCAAGCGGTCGGAGGAGGCCGTTCAGCAGCGCGCGGCGCGGCGCCGCGCCGCGCTGCGGGAGAAGTTGGGAGCCTTGGTGGGCCGCAGGGCCTGTCACCGGGTGCTCCTCCGGAATGGGGTGCGGCTGTACGTCGCGTATGGCGTGCCAGAAGATCCCAAGGAGAGGGACGACTTCCTGGGTGCCGCGGCCATGGACATCGCCAAGCGGGTTCGGGGGCAGGCGACGCGGCGCACCACCGCGGTTGGGGACCCCGGGGTGAAGCCAGGGGGCAGACACACTTGCGGGGGGATGTGGGATGTGGTGACGGGGTCGAGGGGAGGTCAGAGGGTGGTGGTGTCGCTGACGGACTGGAACGGGGGTCGTCGTACCCCCGTCCCGTATCTATGGGTGCAGGGGTCTTATCCCTTGGTGGTGAGAATAGCTGGCCACTTCAGGCCGTTGGTGTAGTCTGTTTTTTGGGTGGTCAGCCGGTCTCCGAGGGGCTGGGGTGGTAGTGTGCGCTCACCCTTTGCTTTGCGTTCTGTGTCAGGTCTCTGAGTGCCACCCTGGGATGGCCGGGCTGCTTTGCGCCCGGGCATTGCTCGCGCATTTGTGGGCGTTTTTTGGCTTCCATGGCTGCGCCAATGTTCTGGTTGTTGTGTGTGGCTCGTATTCTATCTGCGTTTTGGCAGGTCCAGTGTGCGCAGGCGGGAGCCCTCCGGGCGATTGTCTGTAGAGGCGGCCCTGCCCTGCGTGGATGTCGCGGGCTGATTTTGTGGTTATATGCCGGGCGTTGGTCCTTTGGCCTGCACCGCTGCCACTTTGTTGTGGGTCCGGGGTCCATGCTTTCTTAGGGTTGGAGCTGGGTTGGGCGCTGGCCCGCCATTTTGAGATCTGCTGCGGATCTCAGGGGTGCTGCCCTGGGCTGACCGGGCAGCTCTGCGACAGGGCGGCAGTGCCTGACGGTCGCTGTACATTTACCGCTTCCTCATTGGCGGCGGCAGGGGTCGTCCACGCTCTCTTGGGCTTGGTCTGCGGACGCCTGAAACCTGGCGGGTGGCGCCGGTGTGTGCGGGGCGCCTTTGGCGATTTATGTTTGGGGCGGCCGTATACTTCGAGGGTGTGGCGTGCGTTGCGCATGGGAGCCGCTGGGTCTCAGACCGGGGGGGGGGGGGGGGGGGGGGGGTTATGCGGCAGTTTGGCATGAACGAGACCCACGAGGAGGCGGCACACTGACGAGATGTGCCTCAGGAGACGTGCGTGTTTTGCCTCGTGTTTGCGTGTTTGCTTGTGGTTTTAGCAAAATCTTAGCTCAGCCGTGCCTGAGCTTTGGTTTTGCTCGTCGGGTGGTGTGTGTGTGCGCATGCGTGTGTGCAGTGAGGCTCTGTACTTGTAGAGCATTTTTGCTTGTTGCCAGCAGCCCACCCGTCCCACCCAATGACGCTATTTGCGACTTCTATTGCCCATACCGGGCTTTTGTGACTGCCCACGAGGAGGCGGCACACTGGGCATGGGGGCAGTTGAAAAGGGGGTTTGAGGTGTTGGCACTGTGTGAAATATGTTTTGAGGGCATGGGGGCAGTTGAAAAGGGGGTTGGAGGTGTTGGCATTGGGTGAAATGTGTTTTGAGGGCATGGGGTCAGTTGAAAAGGGGGTTTGAGGTGTTGGCACTGTGTGAAATATATTTTGAGGGCATGGTGGGAGTTGAAAAGAGGTTTTGAGGTGTTGGCATTGGGTGAAATGTGTTTTGAGGGCATGGGGGCAGTTGAAAAGGGGGTTTGAGGTGTTGGCACTGTGTGAGATATGTTTTGAGGGCATGGGGTGAGTTGAAAAGGGGGTTTGAGGTGTTGGCATTGGGTGAAATATGTTTTGAGGGCATGGGGGCAGTTGAAAGGGGGGTTGGAGGTGTTGGCATTGGGTGAAATATGTTTTGAGGGCATGGGGTCAGTTGAAAAGGGGGTTTGAGGTGTTGGCACTGTGTGAAATGTGTTTTCCGGGCATGGGGGCAGTTGAAAAGGGGGTTTGAGGTGTTGGCATTGGGTGAAATATGTTTCGAGGGCATGGGGGCAGTTGAAACGGGGGTTTGAGGTGTTGGCATTGGGTGAAATGTGTTTTGAGGGCATGGGGGCAGTTGAAAAGGGGGTGTGAGGTGTTCGCATTCGGTGAAATATGCTTTGAGGGCATGGGGTAGTTGAAAAGGGGGTTGGAGGTGTTGGCACTGGGTGAAATGTGTTTTGAGGGCATGGGGTGAGTTGAAACGGGGGTTCGAGGTGTTGGCATCGGGTGAAATGTGTGTTGAGGGCATGGGGGCAGTTGAAAAGGGGGTTTGAGGTGTTGGCATTGGGTGAAATGTGTTTTCAGGGCATGGGGGTAGTTGAAAAGGGGGTTTGAGGTGTTGGCATTGGGTGAAATATGTTTTGAGGGCATGGGGGCAGTTGAAAAGGGGGTTTGAGGTGTTGGCATTGGGTGAAATGTGTTTTCAGGGCATGGGTTCAGTTGAAAAGGGGGTTTGAGGTGTTGGCATTGGGTGAAATATGTTTTGAGGGCATGGGGGGCAGTTGAAAAGGGGGTTTGAGGTGTTGGCACTGGGTGAAATATGTTTTGAGGGCATGGGGGCAGTTGAAAAGGGGGTTTGACGTCTTGGCACTGGGTGAAATATGTTTTGAGGGCATGGGGGCAGTTGAAAAGGGGGTTGGAGGTGTTGGCACTGTGTTAAATGTGTTTTGAGGGCATGGGGTGAGTTGAAAAGGGGGTTGGAGGTGTTGGCATTGGGTGAAATGTGTTTTGAGGGCATGGGGGCAGTTGAAAAGGGGGTTTGAGGTGTTGGCACTGTGTGAAATATGTTTTGAGGTCATGGGGGCAGTTGAAAAGGGGGTTTGAGGTGTTGGCATTGGGTGAAATATGTTTTGAGGGCATGGGGGCAGTTGAAAAGGGGGTTGGAGGTGTTGGCATTGGGTGTAATATGTTTTGAGGGCATGGGGTGAGTTGAAAAGGGGGTTTGAGGTGTTGGCATTGGGTGAAATGTGTTTTCCGGGCATGGGGGCAATTGAAAAGGGGGTTTGAGGTGTTGGCATTGGGTGAAATATGTTTCGAGGGCATGGGGGCAGTTGAAAAGGGGGTTGGGGGTGTTGGCATTGGGTTAAATATGTTTTGAGGGCATGGGGGCAGTTGAAAAGGGGGGGTGAGGTGTTGGCACTGGGTGAAATATGCTTTGAGGGGATGGGGCCAGTTAGAAAGGGGGTTTGAGGTGTTGGCACTGGGTGAAATGTGTTTTGAGGGCATGGGGTGAGTTGAAAAGGGGGTTGGAGGTGTACGCACTGGGTGAAATATGTTTTGAGGGCATGGGGGGAGTTGCAAAGGGGGTGTGAGTTGTTGGCACTGGGTGAAATGTGTTTTCAAGGCATGGGGGCAGTTGAAAAGGGGGTTTGAGGTGTTGGCACTGTGTGAAATGTGTTTTGAGGGCATGGGGGGAGTTGAAAAGGGGGTTTGAGGTGTTGGCGTTGGATGAAACATGTTTTGAGGGCATGGGGGCAGTTGAAAAGGGGGTTTGAGGTGTTGGCACTGGGTGAAATGTGTTTTGAGGGCATGGGGGCAGTTTAAAAGGGGGTTTGAGGTGTTGGCATTGGGCGAAATATGTTTTGAGGGCATGGGGGCAGTTGAAAAGGGGGTTTGAGGTGTTGGCACTGGGTGAAATGTGTTTTGAGGGCATGGGGGCAGTTGAAAAGGGGGTTTGAGGTGTTGGCACTGGGTGAAATATGTTTTGAGGGCATGGGGGCAGTTGAAAAGGGGGTTTGAGGTGTTGGCGTTGGATGAAATATGTTTTGAGGGCATGGGGTGAGTTGAAAAGGGGGTTTGAGGTGTTGGCACTGGTGGGTGAAATGTGTTTTGAGGGCATGGGGGCAGTTGAAAAGGGGGTTTGAGGTGTTGGCACTCGGTGAAATGTGTTTTGAGGGCATGAGGGCAGTTGAAAAGGGGGTGTGAGGTGTTGGCACTGTGTGAAATATGTTTTGAGGGCATGGGGGCAGTTGAAAAGGGGGTTGGAGGTGTTGGCATTGGGTGAAATGTGTTTTGAGGGCATGGGGTCAGTTGAAAAGGGGGTTTGAGGTGTTGGCATTGGGTGAAATGTGTCTTGAGGGCATGGGGTCAGTTGAAAAGGGGGTTTGAGGTGTTGGCAATGTGTGAAATATGTTTTGAGGGCATGGGGGCAGTTGAAAAGGGGGTTGGAGGTGTTGGCATTGGGTGAAATGTGTTTTCAGGGCATGGGGGCAGTTGAAACGGGGGTTTGAGGTGTTGGCATTGGGTGAAATATGTTTTGAGGGCATGGGGGCAGTTGAAAAGGGGGTTTGAGGTGTTGGCAATGTGTGAAATATGTTTTGAGGGCATGGGGGCAGTTGAAAAGGGGGTTTGAGGTTTTGGCACTGGGTCAAATATGTTTTGAGGGCATGGGGTGAGTTGAAAAGGGGGTTTGAGGTGTTGGCATTGGGTGAAATGTGGTTTGAGGGCATGGGGGCAGTTGAAACGGGGGTTTGAGGTGTTGGCATTGGGTGAAATGTGTTTTGAGGGCATGGGGGCAGTTGAAAAGGGGGTTTGAGGTGTTGGCATTGTGTGAAATATGTTTGGAGGGCATGGGGGCACTTGAAACGGGGGTTTGAGGTGTTGGCATTGGGTGAAATATGTTTTGAGGGCATGGGGGCAGTTGAAAAGGGGGTTCGAGGTGTTGGCACTGTGTGAAATATGTTTTGAGGGCATGGGGGCAGTTGAAAAGGGGGTTGGAGGTGTTGGCATTGGGTGAAATGTGTTTTGAGGGCATGGGGTCAGTTGAAAAGGGGGTTTGAGGTGTTGGCACTGTGTGAAATATATTTTGAGGGCATGGTGGGAGTTGAAAAGAGGTTTTGAGGTGTTGGCATTGGGTGAAATGTGTTTTGAGGGCATGGGGGCAGTTGAAAAGGGGGTTTGAGGTGTTGGCACTGTGTGAGATATGTTTTGAGGGCATGGGGTGAGTTGAAAAGGGGGTTTGAGGTGTTGGCATTGGGTGAAATATGTTTTGAGGGCATGGGGGCAGTTGAAAGGGGGGTTGGAGGTGTTGGCATTGGGTGAAATATGTTTTGAGGGCATGGGGTCAGTTGAAAAGGGGGTTTGAGGTGTTGGCACTGTGTGAAATGTGTTTGCAGGGCATGGGGGCAGTTGAAAAGGGGGTTTGAGGTGTTGGCATTGGGTGAAATATGTTTGGAGGGCATGGGGGCACTTGAAACGGGGGTTTGAGGTGTTGGCATTGGGTGAAATGTGTTTTGAGGGCATGGGGGCAGTTGAAAAGGGGGTGTGAGGTGTTCGCATTCGGTGAAATATGCTTTGAGGGCATGGGGTAGTTGAAAAGGGGGTTGGAGGTGTTGGCACTGGGTGAAATGTGTTTTGAGGGCATGGGGTGAGTTGAAACGGGGGTTCGAGGTGTTGGCATCGGGTGAAATGTGTGTTGAGGGCATGGGGGCAGTTGAAAAGGGGGTTTGAGGTGTTGGCATTGGGTGAAATGTGTTTTCAGGGCATGGGGGCAGTTGAAACGGGGGTTTGAGGTGTTGGCATTGGGTGAAATATGTTTTGAGGGCATGGGGGCAGTTGAAAAGGGGGTTTGAGGTGTTGGCATTGGGTGAAATGTGTTTTCAGGGCATGGGTTCAGTTGAAAAGGGGGTTTGAGGTGTTGGCATTGGGTGAAATATGTTTTGAGGGCATGGGGGGCAGTTGAAAAGGGGGTTTGAGGTGTTGGCACTGGGTGAAATATGTTTTGAGGGCATGGGGGCAGTTGAAAAGGGGGTTTGACGTCTTGGCACTGGGTGAAATATGTTTTGAGGGCATGGGGGCAGTTGAAAAGGGGGTTGGAGGTGTTGGCACTGTGTGAAATGTGTTTTGAGGGCATGGGGTGAGTTGAAAAGGGGGTTGGAGGTGTTGGCATTGGGTGAAATGTGTTTTGAGGGCATGGGGGCAGTTGAAAAGGGGGTTTGAGGTGTTGGCACTGTGTGAAATATGTTTTGAGGTCATGGGGGCAGTTGAAAAGGGGGTTTGAGGTGTTGGCATTGGGTGAAATATGTTTTGAGGGCATGGGGGCAGTTGAAAAGGGGGTTGGAGGTGTTGGCATTGGGTGTAATATGTTTTGAGGGCATGGGGTGAGTTGAAAAGGGGGTTTGAGGTGTTGGCATTGGGTGAAATGTGTTTTCCGGGCATGGGGGCAATTGAAAAGGGGGTTTGAGGTGTTGGCATTGGGTGAAATATGTTTCGAGGGCATGGGGGCAGTTGAAAAGGGGGTTGGGGGTGTTGGCATTGGGTTAAATATGTTTTGAGGGCATGGGGGCAGTTGAAAAGGGGGGGTGAGGTGTTGGCACTGGGTGAAATATGCTTTGAGGGGATGGGGCCAGTTGAAAAGGGGGTTTGAGGTGTTGGCACTGGGTGAAATGTGTTTTGAGGGCATGGGGTGAGTTGAAAAGGGGGTTGGAGGTGTACGCACTGGGTGAAATATGTTTTGAGGGCATGGGGGGAGTTGCAAAGGGGGTGTGAGTTGTTGGCACTGGGTGAAATGTGTTTTCAAGGCATGGGGGCAGTTGAAAAGGGGGTTTGAGGTGTTGGCACTGTGTGAAATGTGTTTTGAGGGCATGGGGGGAGTTGAAAAGGGGGTTTGAGGTGTTGGCGTTGGATGAAACATGTTTTGAGGGCATGGGGGCAGTTGAAAAGGGGGTTTGAGGTGTTGGCACTGGGTGAAATGTGTTTTGAGGGCATGGGGGCAGTTTAAAAGGGGGTTTGAGGTGTTGGCATTGGGCGAAATATGTTTTGAGGGCATGGGGGCAGTTGAAAAGGGGGTTTGAGGTGTTGGCACTGGGTGAAATGTGTTTTGAGGGCATGGGGGCAGTTGAAAAGGGGGTTTGAGGTGTTGGCACTGGGTGAAATATGTTTTGAGGGCATGGGGGCAGTTGAAAAGGGGGTTTGAGGTGTTGGCGTTGGATGAAATATGTTTTGAGGGCATGGGGTGAGTTGAAAAGGGGGTTTGAGGTGTTGGCACTGGTGGGTGAAATGTGTTTTGAGGGCATGGGGGCAGTTGAAAAGGGGGTTTGAGGTGTTGGCACTGGGTGAAATGTGTTTTGAGGGCATGAGGGCAGTTGAAAAGGGGGTGTGAGGTGTTGGCACTGTGTGAAATATGTTTTGAGGGCATGGGGGCAGTTGAAAAGGGGGTTTGAGGTGTTGGCATTGGGTGAAATGTGTTTTGAGGGCATGGGGTCAGTTGAAAAGGGGGTTTGAGGTCTTGGCATTGGGTGAAATGTGTCTTGAGGGCATGGGGTCAGTTGAAAAGGGGGTTTGAGGTGTTGGCAATGTGTGAAATATGTTTTGAGGGCATGGGGGCAGTTGAAAAGGGGGTTGGAGGTGTTGGCATTGGGTGAAATGTGTTTTCAGGGCATGGGGGCAGTTGAAACGGGGGTTTGAGGTGTTGGCATTGGGTGAAATATGTTTTGAGGGCATGGGGGCAGTTGAAAAGGGGGTTTGAGGTGTTGGCAATGTGTGAAATATGTTTTGAGGGCATGGGGGCAGTTGAAAAGGGGGTTTGAGGTTTTGGCACTGGGTCAAATATGTTTTGAGGGCATGGGGTGAGTTGAAAAGGGGGTTTGAGGTGTTGGCATTGGGTGAAATGTGGTTTGAGGGCATGGGGGCAGTTGAAACGGGGGTTTGAGGTGTTGGCATTGGGTGAAATGTGTTTTGAGGGCATGGGGGCAGTTGAAAAGGGGGTTTGAGGTGTTGGCATTGTGTGAAATATGTTTGGAGGGCATGGGGGCACTTGAAACGGGGGTTTGAGGTGTTGGCATTGGGTGAAATATGTTTTGAGGGCATGGGGGCAGTTGAAAAGGGGGTTCGAGGTGTTGGCACTGTGTGAAATATGTTTTGAGGGCATGGGGGCAGTTGAAAAGGGGGTTGGAGGTGTTGGCATTGGGTGAAATGTGTTTTGAGGGCATGGGGTCAGTTGAAAAGGGGGTTTGAGGTGTTGGCACTGTGTGAAATATATTTTGAGGGCATGGTGGGAGTTGAAAAGAGGGTTTGAGGTGTTGGCACTGGGTGAAATGTGTTTTGAGGGCATGGGGGCAGTTGAAAAGGGGGTTTGAGGTGTTGGCAATGTGTGAGATATGTTTTGAGGTCATGGGGGCAGTTGAAAAGGGGGTTTGAGGTGTTGGCATTGGGTGAAATATGTTTTGAGGGCATGGGGGCAGTTGAAAGGGGGGTTGGAGGTGTTGGCATTGGGTGAAATATGTTTTGAGGGCATGGGGTCAGTTGAAAAGGGGGTTTGAGGTGTTGGCACTGTGTGAAATGTGTTTTCCGGGCATGAGGGCAGTTGAAAAGGGGGTTTGAGGTGTTGGCATTGGGTGAAATATGTTTTGAGGGCATGGGGGGAGTTGAAAAGGGGGTTGGAGGTGTTGGCACTGGGTGAAATGTGTTTTGAGGGCATGGGGGCAGTTGAAAAGGGGGTGTGAGGTGTTGGCACTGGGTGAAATATGCTTTGAGGGCATGGGGTAGTTGAAAAGGGGGTTTGAGGTGTTGGCACTGGGTGAAATGTGTTTTGAGGGCATGGGGTGAGTTGAAACGGGGGTTCGAGGTCTTGGCACTGGGTGAAATGTGTGTTGAGGGCATGGGGGCAGTTGAAAAGGGGGTTTGAGGTGTTGGCATTGGGTGAAATGTGTTTTCAGGGCATGGGGGTAGTTGAAAAGGGGGTTTGAGGTGTTGGCACTGTGTGAAATATGTTTTGAGGGCATAGGGGCAGTTGAAAAGGGGGTTTGAGGTGTTGGCATTGGGTGAAATGTGTTTTCAGGGCATGGGGTCAGTTGAAAAGGGGGTTTGAGGTGTTGGCATTGGGTGAAATATGTTTTGAGGGCATGGGGGGCAGTTGAAAAGGGGGTTTGAGGTGTTGGCACTGTGTGAAATGTGTTTTGAGGGCATGGGGGCAGTTGAAAAGGGGGTTTGACGTCTTGGCATTGGGTGAAATATGTTTTGAGGGCATGGGGGCAGTTGAAAAGTGGGTTGGAGGTGTTGGCACTGTGTGAAATGTGTTTTGAGGGCATGGGGTGAGTTGAAAAGGGGGTTGGAGGTGTTGGCATTGGGTGAAATGTGTTTTGAGGGCATGGGGGCAGTTGAAAAGGGGGTTTGAGGTGTTGGCATTGTGTGAAATATGTTTTGAGGGCATGGGGGCAGTTGAAAAGGGGGTTTGAGGTGTTGGCATTGGGTGAAATATGTTTTGAGGGCATGGGGGCAGTTGAAAAGGGGGTTGGAGGTGTTGGCATTGGGTGAAATATGTTTTGAGGGCATGGGGTGAGTTGAAAAGGGGGTTTGAGGTGTTGGCATTGGGTGAAATGTGTTTTCCGGGCATGGGGGCAATTGAAAAGGGGGTTTGAGGTGTTGGCACTGGGTGAAATGTGTTTTGAGGGCATGGGGGCAGTTGAAAAGGGGGTTGGAGGTGTTGGCACTGGTGGGTGAAATGTGTTTTGAGGGCATGGGGGCAGTTGAAAAGGGGGCTTGAGGTGTTGGCACTGGGTGAAATGTGTTTTGAGGGCATGAGGGCAGTTGAAAAGGGGGTGTGAGGTGTTGGCACTGTGTGAAATATGTTTTGAGGGCATGGGGGCAGTTGAAAAGGGGGTTGGAGGTGTTGGCATTGGGTGAAATGTGTTTTGAGGGCATGGGGTCAGTTGAAAAGGGGGTTTGAGGTCTTGGCATTGGGTGAAATATGTTTTGAGGGCATGGGGTCAGTTGAAAAGGGGGTTTGAGGTGTTGGCATTGGGTGAAATGTGTTTTCAGGGCATGGGGGCAGTTGAAACGGGGGTTTGAGGTGTTGGCATTGGGTGAAATATGTTTTGAGGGCATGGGGGCAGTTGAAAAGGGGGTTTGAGGTGTTGGCATTGGGTGAAATGTGGTTTGAGGGCATGGGGGCAGTTGAAACGGGGGTTTGAGGTGTTGGCATTGGGTGAAATGTGTTTTGAGGGCATGGGGGCAGTTGAAAAGGGGGTTTGAGGTGTTGGCATTGGGTGAAATGTGTTTTCAGGGCATGGGGGCAGTTGAAACGGGGGTTTGAGGTGTTGGCACTGGGTCAAATATGTTTTGAGGGCATCGGGTGAGTTGAAAAGGGGGTTTGAGGTGTTGGCATTGGGTGAAATGTGGTTTGAGGGCATGGGGGCAGTTGAAACGGGGGTTTGAGGTGTTGGCATTGGGTGAAATGTGTTTTGAGGGCATGGGGGCAGTTGAAAAGGGGGTTTGAGGTGTTGGCATTGTGTGAAATATGTTTGGAGGGCATGGGGGCACTTGAAACGGGGGTTTGAGGTGTTGGCATTGGGTGAAATATGTTTTGAGGGCATGGGGGCAGTTGAAAAGGGGGTTCGAGGTGTTGGCACTGTGTGAAATATGTTTTGAGGGCATGGTGGGAGTTGAAAAGAGGGTTTGAGGTGTTGGCACTGGGTCAAATGTGTTTTGAGGGCATGGGGGCAGTTGAAAAGGGGGTTTGAGGTGTTGGCATTGGGTGAAATATGTTTTGAGGGCATGGGGGCAGTTGAAAGGGGGGTTGGAGGTGTTGGCATTGGGTGAAATATGTTTTGAGGGCATGGGGTGAGTTGAAAAGGGGGTTTGAGGTGTTGGCACTGTGTGAAATGTGTTTTCCGGGCATGGGGGCAGTTGAAAAGGGGGTTTGAGGTGTTGGCATTGGGTAAAATATGTTTTGAGGGCATGGGGGCAGTTGAAAAGGGGGTTGGAGGTGTTGGCATTGGGTGAAATGTGTTTTGAGGGCATGGGGGCAGTTGAAAAGGGGGTTTGAGGTGTTGGCATTGGGTGAAATATGTTTTGAGGGCATGGGGGCAGTTGAAAGGGGGGTTGGAGGTGTTGGCATTGGGTGAAATATGTTTTGAGGGCATGGGGTGAGTTGAAAAGGGGGTTTGAGGTGTTGGCACTGTGTGAAATATATTTTGAGGGCATGGTGGGAGTTGAAAAGAGGGTTTGAGGTGTTGGCACTGGGTGAAATGTGTTTTGAGGGCATGGGGGCAGTTGAAAAGGGGGTTTGAGGTGTTGGCATTGGGTGAAATATGTTTTGAGGGCATGGGGGCAGTTGAAAGGGGGGTTGGAGGTGTTGGCATTGGGTGAAATATGTTTTGAGGGCATGGGGTGAGTTGAAAAGGGGGTTTGAGGTGTTGGCACTGTGTGAAATGTGTTTTCCGGGCATGGGGGCAGTTGAAAAGGGGGTTTGAGGTGTTGGCATTGGGTAAAATATGTTTCGAGGGCATGGGGGCAGTTGAAAAGGGGGTTGGAGGTGTTGGCACTGGGTGAAATGTGTTTTGAGGGCATGGGGGCAGTTGAAAAGGGGGTGTGAGGTGTTGGCACTGGGTGAAATATGCTTTGAGGGCATGGGGTAGTTGAAAAGGGGGTTTGAGGTGTTGGCACTGGGTGAAATGTGTTTTGAGGGCATGGGGTGAGTTGAAACGGGGGTTCGAGGTGTTGGCATTGGGTGAAATGTGTTTTCAGGGCATGGGGGTAGTTGAAAAGGGGGTTTGAGGTGTTGGCACTGTGTGAAATGTGTGTTGAGGGCACGGGGGCAGTTGAAAAGGGGGTTTGAGGTGTTGGCATTGGGTGAAATGTGGTTTGAGGGCATGGGGGCAGTTGAAAAGGGGGTTTGAGGTGTTGGCATTGGGTGAAATGTGTTTTCAGGGCATGGGGTCAGTTGAAAAGGGGGTTTGAGGTCTTGGCATTGGGTGAAATATGTTTTGAGGGCATGGGGGGCAGTTGAAAAGGGGGTTTGAGGTGTTGGCACTGTGTGAAATGTGTTTTGAGGGCATGGGGGCAGTCCAAAAGGGGGTTTGACGTCTTGGCACTGGGTGAAATATGTTTTGAGGGCATGGGGGCAGTTGAAAAGTGGGTTGGAGGTGTTGGCACTGTGTGAAATGTGTTTTGAGGGCATGGGGTGAGTTGAAAAGGGGGTTGGAGGTGTTGGCATTGGGTGAAATGTGTTTTGAGGGCATGGGGGCAGTTGAAAAGGGCGTTTGAGGTGTTGGCATTGTGTGAAATATGTTTTGAGGGCATGGGGGCAGTTGAAAAGGGGGTTTGAGGTGTTGGCATTGGGTGAAATATGTTTTGAGGGCATGGGGGCAGTTGAAAAGGGGGTTGGAGGTGTTGGCATTGGGTGAAATATGTTTTGAGGGCATGGGGTGAGTTGAAAAGGGGGTTTGAGGTGTTGGCATTGGGTGAAATGTGTTTTCCGGGCATGGGGGCGATTGAAAAGGGGGTTGGAGGTGTTGGCATTGGGTGAAATATGTTTCGAGGGCATGGGGGCAGTTGAAAAGGGGGTGGGGGGTGTTGGCATTGGGTTAAATATGTTTTGAGGGCATGGGGGCAGTTGAAAAGGGGGGGTGAGGTGTTGGCACTGGGTGAAATATGCTTTGAGGGCATGGGGGCAGTTGAAAAGGGGGTTTGAGGTGTTGGCACTGGGTGAAATGTGTTTTGAGGGCATGGGGGCAGTTGAAAAGGGGGTTGGAGGTGTACGCACTGGGTGAAATATGTTTTGAGGGCATGGGGGCAGTTGAAAAGGGGGTGTGAGGTGTTGGCAGTGGGTGAAATGTGTTTTCAGGGCATGGGGGCAGTTGAAAAGGGAGTTTGAGGTGTTGGCACTGTGTGAGATATGTTTTGAGGTCATGGGGGCAGTTGAAAAGGGGGTTTGAGGTGTTGGCATTGGGTGAAATATGTTTTGAGGGCATGGGGGCAGTTGAAAAGGGGGTTGGAGGTGTTGGCATTGGGTGAAATATGTTTTGAGGGCATGGGGTGAGTTGAAAAGGGGGTTTGAGGTGTTGGCATTGGGTGAAATGTGTTTTCCGGGCATGGGGGCAGTTGAAAAGGGGGTTTGAGGTGTTGGCACTGTGTGAAATGTTTTTTGAGGGCATGGGGGCAGTTGAAAAGGGGGTTTGAGGTGTTGGCATTGGGTGAAATGTGGTTTGAGGGCATGGGGGCAGTTGAAAAGGGGGTTCGAGGTGTTGGCATTGGGTGAAATGTGTTTTGAGGGCATGGGGGCAGTTGAAAAGGGGGTTTGAGGTGTTGGCACTGTGTGAAATATGTTTTGAGGGCATGGGGGCAGTTGAAAAGGGGGTTGGAGGTGTTGGCACTGTGTGAAATGTGTTGTGAGGGCATGGGGTCAGTTGAAAAGGGGGTTTGAGGTGTTGGCACTGTGTGAAATATATTTTGAGGGCATGGGGGGAGTTGAAACGGGGGTTTGAGGTGTTGGCACTGGGTGAAATGTGTTTTGAGGGTATGGGGGCAGTGGAAAAGGGGGTTTGAGGTGTTGGCACTGTGTGAGATATGTTTTGAGGTCATGGGGGCAGTTGAAAAGGGGGTTTGAGGTGTTGGCATTGGGTGAAATATGTTTTGAGGGCATGGGGGCAGTTGAAAAGGGGGTTGGAGGTGTTGGCATTGGGTGAAATATGTTTTGAGGGCATGGGGTGAGTTGAAAAGGGGGTTTGAGGTGTTGGCATTGGGTGAAATGTGTTTTCCGGGCATGGCGGCAGTTGAAAAGGGGATTTGAGGTGTTGGCATTGGCCGAAATATGTTTCGAGGGCATGGGGGCAGTTGAAAAGGGGGTTGGAGGTGTTGGCATTGGGTGAAATATGTTTTGAGGGCATGGGGGCAGTTGAAAAGGGGGTGTGAGGTGTTGGCACTGGGTGAAATATGTTTTGAGGGCATGGGCTGAGTTGAAAAGGGGGTGTGAGGTGTTGGCACTGGGTGAAATGTGTTTTGAGGGCATGGGGTGAGTTGAAACGGGGGTTTGAGGTGTTGGCATCGGGTGAAATGTGTTTTGAGGGCATGGGGGTAGTTGAAAAGGGGGTTTGAGGTGTTGGCACTGTGTGAAATATGTTTTGAGGGCATGGGGGCAGTTGAAAAGGGGGTTTGAGGTGTTGGCATTGGGTGAAATGTGTTTTCCGGGCATGGGGTCAGTTGAAAAGGGGGTTTGAGGTCTTGGCATTGGGTGAAATATGTTTTGAGGGCATGGGGGGAGTTGCAAAGGGGGTTTGAGGTGTTGGCACTGGGTGAAATGTGTTTTCAGGGCATGGGGGCAATTGAAAAGGGGGTTGGAGGTGTTGGCACTGTGTGAAATGTGTTTTGAGGGCATGGGGGGAGTTGAAAAGGGGGTTTGAGGTGTTGGCACTGTGTGAAATGTGTTTTGAGGGCATGGGGGCAGTTGAAAAGGGGGTTTGAGGTGTTGGCATTGGGTGAAATATGTTTTGAGGGCATGGGGTCAGTTGAAAAGGGGGTTTGAGGTGTTGGCATTGGGTGAAATATGTTTTGAGGGCATGGGGGCAGTTGAAAAGGGGGTTTGAGGTGTTGGCATTGGGTGAAATATGTTTTGAGGGCATGGGGTGAGTTGAAAAGGGGGTTTGAGGTGTTGGCATTGGGTGAAATATGTTTTGAGGGGATGAGGCCAGTTGAAAAGGGGGTTTGAGGTGTTGGCATTGGGTGAAATGTGTTTGCAGGGCATCGGGTCAGTTGAAAAGGGGGTTTGAGGTCTTGGCATTGGGTGAAATATGTTTTGAGGGCATGGGGGGAGTTGCAAAGGGGGTTTGAGGTGTTGGCACTGGGTGAAATGTGTTTTGAGGGCATGGGGGCAGTTGAAAGGGGGATTTGAGGTGTTGGCATTGGGTGAAATGTGTTTTCAGGGCATGGGGTCAGTTGAAAAGGGGGTTTGAGGTCTTGGCATTGGGTGAAATATGTTTTGAGGGCATGGGGGGAGTTGCAAAGGGGGTTTGAGGTGTTGGCACTGGGTGAAATGTGTTTTGAGGGCATGGGGGCAGTTGAAAAGGGGGTTTGAGGCCTTGGCACTGGGTGAAATATGTTTTGAGGGCATGGGGGCAGTTGAAAAGGGGGTGGGAGGTGTTGGCACTGTGTGAAATGTGTTTTGAGGGCATGGGGTGAGTTGAAAAGGGAGTTGGAGGTGTCGGCATTGGGTGAAATGTGTTTTGAGGGCATGGGGGCAGTTGAAAAGGGGGTTTGAGGTGTTGGCACTGTGTGAAATATGTTTTGAGGTCATGGGGGCAGTTGAAAAGGGGGTTTGAGGTGTTGGCATTGGGTGAAACATGTTTTGAGGGCATGGGGGCAGTTGCAAAGGGGGTTGGAGGTGTTGGCATTGGGTGAAATATGTTTTGAGGGCATGGGGTGAGTTGAAAAGGGGGTTTGAGGTGTTGGCATTGGGTGAAATGTGTTTTCCGGGCATGGGGGCAATTGAAAAGGGGGTTTGAGGTGTTGGCATTGGGTGAAATATGTTTTGAGGGCATGGGGGCAGTTGAAAAGGGGGTTGGAGGTGTTGGCATTGGGTGAAATATGTTTTGAGGGCATGGGGGCAATTGAAAAGGGGGTTTGAGGTGTTGGCATTGGGTGAAATGTATTTTCCGGGCATGGGGGCAATTGAAAAGGGGGTTTGAGGTGTTGGCATTGGGTGAAATATGTTTCGAGGGCATGGGGGCAGTTGAAAAGGGGGTTGGAGGTGTTGGCATTGGGTGAAATATGTTTTGAGGGCATGGGGGCAGTTGAAAAGGGGGTGTGAGGTGTTGGCACTGGGTGAAATATGCTTTGAGGGCATGGGGGCAGTTGAAAAGGGGGTTTGAGGTGTTGGCACTGGGTGAAATGTGTTTTGAGGGCATGGGGTGAGTTGAAAAGGGGGTTGGAGGTGTTGGCACTGAGTGAAATATGTTTTGAGGGCATGGGGGGAGTTGCAAAGGGGGTGTGAGGTGTTGGCACTGGGTGAAATGTGTTTTGAGGGCATGGGGGCAGTTGAAAAGGGGGTTTGAGGTGTTGGCATTGGGTGAAATATGTTTTGAGGGCATGGGGTGAGTTGAAAAGGGGGTTTGAGGTGTTGGCACTGGGTGCAATATGTTTTGAGTGCATGGGGGGAGTTGCAAAGGGGGTGTGAGGTGTTGGCACTGGGTGAAATGTGTTTTGAGGGCATGGGGGCAGTTGAAAAGGGGGTTTGAGGTGTTGGCACTTTGTGAGATATGTTTTGAGGTCATGGGGGCAGTTGAAAAGGGGGTTTGAGGTGTTGGCATTGGGTGAAATATGTTTTGAGGGCATGGGGGCAGTTGAAAAGGGGGTTGGAGGTGTTGGCATTGGGTGAAATATGTTTTGAGGGCATGGGGTGAGTTGAAAAGGGGGTTTGAGGTGTTGGCATTGGGTGAAATGTGTTTTCCGGGCATGGGGGCAGTTGAAAAGGGGATTTGAGGTGTTGGCATAGGGTGAAATATGTTTCGAGGGCATGGGGGCAGTTGAAAAGGGGGTTGGAGGTGTTGGCATTGGGTGAAATATGTTTTGAGGGCATGGGGGCAGTTGAAAAGGGGGTGTGAGGTGTTGGCACTGAGTGAAATATGCTTTGAGGGCATGGGGTAGTTGAAAAGGGGGTTTGAGGTGTTGGCACTGGGTGAAATGTGTTTTGAGGGCATGGGGTGAGTTGAAACGGGGGTTTGAGGTGTTGGCATCGGGGGAAATGTGTTTTGAGGGCATGGAGGTAGTTGAAAAGGGGGTTTGAGGTGTTGGCACTGTGTGAAATATGTTTTGAGGGCATGGGGGCAGTTGAAAAGGGGGTTTGAGGTGTTGGCATTGGGTGAAATGTGTTTTCCGGGCATGGGGTCAGTTGAAAAGGGGGTTTGAGGTCTTGGCATTGGGTGAAATATGTTTTGAGGGCATGGGGGGAGTTGCAAAGGGGGTTTGAGGTGTTGGCACTGCGTGAAATGTGTTTTGAGGGCATGGGGGCAGTTGAAAAGGGGGTTTGAGGTCTTGGCACTGGGTGAAATATGTTTTGAGGGCATGGGGGCAGTTGAAAAGGGGGTCGGAGGTGTTGGCACTGTGTGAAATGTGTTTTTAGGGCATGGGGTGAGTTGAAAAGGGGGTTGGAGGTGTTGGCATTGGGTGAAATGTGTTTTGAGGGCATGGGGTGAGTTGAAAAGGGGGTTTGAGGTGTTGGCATTGGGTGAAATATGTTTTGAGGGCATGGGGACAGTTGAAAAGGGGGTCTGAGGTGTTGGCATTGGGTGAAATGTGTTTTCAGACATGGGGTCAGTTGAAAAGGGGGTTTGAGGTCTTGGCATTGGGTGAAATATGTTTTGAGGGCATGGGGGGAGTTGCAAAGGGGGTTTGAGGTGTTGGCACTAGGTGAAATGTGTTTTGAGGGCATGGGGGCAGTTGAAAAGGGGGTTTGAGGTCTTGGCACTCGGTGAAATATGTTTTGAGGGCATGGGGGCAGTTGAAAAGGGGGTTGGAGGTGTTTGCACTGTGTGAAATGTGTTTTGAGGGCATGGGGTGAGTTGAAAAGGGGGTTGGAGGTGTTGGCATTGGGTGAAATGTGTTTTGAGGGCATGGGGGCAGTTGAAAAGGGGGTTTGAGGTGTTGGCAATGTGTGAAATATTTTTTTTAGGTCATGGGGGCAGTTGAAAAGGGGGTTTGAGGTGTTGGCATTGGGTGAAATATGTTTTGAGGGCATGGGGGCAGTTGAAAAGGGGGTTGGAGGTGTTGGCATTGGGTGAAATATGTTTTGAGGGCATGGGGTCAGTTGAAAAGGGGGTTTGAGGTGTTGGCATTGGGTGAAATGTGTTTTCCGGGCATGGGGGCAATTGAAAAGGGGGTTTGAGGTGTTGGCATTGGGTGAAATATGTTTCGAGGGCATGGGGGCAGTTGAAAAGGGGGTTGGAGGTGTTGGCAATGTGTGAAATATGTTTTGAGGGCATGGGGGCAGTTGAAAAGGGGGTGTGAGGTGTTGGCACTGGGTGAAATATGCTTTGAGGGCATGGGGGCAGTTGAAAAGGGGGTTTGAGGTGTTGGCACTGGGTGAAATGTGTTTTGAGGGCATGGGGTGAGTTGAAAAGGGGGTTGGAGGCGTCGGCACTGGGTGAAATATGTTTTGAGGGCATGGGGGGAGTTGCAAAGGGGGTGTGAGGTGTTGGCACTCGGTGAAATGTGTTTTGAGGGCATGGGGGCAGTTGAAAAGGGGGTTTGAGGTGTTGGCACTGTGTGAGATATGTTTTGAGGTCATGGGGGCAGTTGAAAAGGGGGTTTGAGGTGTTGGCATTGGGTGAAATATGTTTTGAGGGCATGGGGGCAGTTGAAAAGGGGGTTGGAGGTGTTGGCATTGGGTGAAATATGTTTTGAGGGCATGGGGTGAGTTGAAAAGGGGGTTTGAGGTGTTGGCATTGGGTGAAATGTGTTTCCCGGGCATGGGGGCAGTTGAAAAGGGGGTTTGAGGTGTTGGCATTGGGTGAAATATGTTTTGAGGGCATGGGGGCAGTTGAAAAGGGGGTTTGAGGTGTTGGCATTGGGTGAAATGTGTTTTGAGGGCATGGGGGCAGTTGAAAAGGGGGTTTGAGGTGTTGGCATTGGGTGAAATGTGTTTTCCAGGCATGGGGGCACTTGAAAAGGGGGTTTGAGGTGTTGGCATTGGGTGAAATGTGTTTTGAGGGCATGGGGGCAGTTGAAAAGGGGGTTTGAGGTGTTGGCATTGGGTGAAATATGTTTTGAGGGCATGGGGGCACTTGAAAAGGGGGTTTGAGGTGTTGGCACTGGGTGAAATATGCTTTGAGGGCATGGGGTAGTTGAAAAGGGGGTTTGAGGTGTTGGCACTGGGTGAAATGTGTTTTGAGGGCATGGGGGCAGTTGAAAAGGGGGTTTGAGGTGTTGGCATTGGGTGAAATATGCTTTGAGGGCATGGGGTAGTTGAAACGGGGGTTTGAGGTGTTGGCATCGGGTGAAATGTGTTTTGAGGGCATGGGGGCAGTTGAAAGGGGGGTTTGAGGTGTTGGCTTTGTGTGAAATGTGTTTTGAGGGCATGGGGGCAGTTGAAAAGGGGGTTGGAGGTGTTGGCACTGTGTGAAATGTGTTTTGAGGGCATGGGGTCAATTGAAAAGGGGGTTTGAGGTGTTGGCACTGTGTGAAATATATTTTGAGGGCATGGGGGGAGTTGAAAAGGGGGTTTGAGGTGTTGGCACTGGGTGAAATGTGTTTTGAGGGCATGGGGGCAGTTGAAAAGGGGGTTTGAGGTGTTGGCACTGTGTGAGATATGTTTTGAGGTCATGGGGGCAGTTGAAAAGGGGGTTTGAGGTGTTAGCATTGGGTGAAATATGTTTCGAGCGCATGGGGGCAGTTGAAAAGGGGGTTGGAGGTGTTGGCATTGGGTGAAATATGTTTTGAGGGCATGGGGGCACTTGAAAAGGGGGTTTGAGGTGTTGGCACAGTGTGAAATATGCTTTGAGGGCATGGGGTAGTTGAAAAGGGGGTTTGAGGTGTTGGCACTGGGTGAAATGTGTTTTGAGGGCATGGGGTGAGTTGCAACGGGGGTTTGAGGTGTTGGCATCGGGTGAAATGTGTTTTGAGGGCATGGGGGCAGTTGAAAGGGGGGTTTGAGGTGTTGGCTTTGTGTGAAATGTGTTTTGAGGGCATGGGGGCAGTTGAAAAGGGGGTTGGAGGTGTTGGCACTGTGTGAAATGTGTTTTGAGGGCATGGGGTCAATTGAAAAGGGGGTTTGAGGTGTTGGCACTGTGTGAAATATATTTTGAGGGCATGGGGGGAGTTGAAAAGGGGGTTTGAGGTGTTGGCACTGGGTGAAATATGTTTTGAGGGCATGGGGTGAGTTGAAAAGGGGGTTTGAGGTGTTGGCATTGGGTGAAATGTGTTTTCCGGGCATGGGGGCACTTGAAAAGGGGGTTTGAGGTGTTGGCATTGGGTGAAATATGTTTCGAGGGCATGGGGGCAGTTGAAAAGGGGGTTGGAGGTGTTGGCATTGGGTGAAATATGTTTTGAGGGCATGGGGGCAGTTGAAAAGGGGGTGTGAGGTGTAGGCACTGGGTGAAATATGCTTTGAGGGCATGGGGTAGTTGAAAAGGGGGTTTGAGGTGTTGGCACTGGGTGAAATGTGTTTTCAGGGCATGGGGTGAGTTGAAACGGGGGTTTGAGGTGTTGGCATCGGGTAAAATGTGTTTTGAGGGCATGGGGGTAGTTGAAAAGGGGGTTTGAGGTGTTGGCATTGTGTGAAATATGTTTTGAGGGCATGGGGGCAGTTGAGAAGGGGGTTTGAGGTGTTGGCATTGGGTGAAATGTGTTTTCCGGGCATGGGGTCAGTTGAAAAGGGGGTTTGAGGTCTTCGCATTGGGTGAAATATGTTTTGAGGGCATGGGGGGAGTTGCAAAGGGGGTTTGAGGTGTTGGCACTGGGTGAAATGTGTTTTGAGGGCATGGGGGCAGTTGGAAAGGGGGTTTGAGGTGTTGGCATCGGGTGAAATGTGTTTTGAGGTCATGGGGGCAGTTGAAAAGGGGGTTGGAGGTGTTGGCACTGTGTGAAATGTGTTTTGAGGGCATGGGGGCAGTTGAAAAGGGGGTTGGAGGTGTTGGCATTGGGTGAAATGTGTTTTGAGGGCATGGGGTGAGTTGAAAAGGGGGTTTGAGGTGTTGGCACTGTGTGAAATACGTTTTGAGGTCATGGGGGCAGTTGAAAAGGGGGTTTGAGGTGTTGGCATTGGGTGAAATATGTTTTGAGGGCATGGGGGCAGTTGCAAAGGGGGTTTGAGGTGTTGGCATTGGGTGAAATATGTTTTGAGGGCATGGGGTGAGTTGAAAAGGGGGTTTGAGGTGTTGGCATTGGGTGAAATGTGTTTTCCGGGCATGGGGGCAATTGAAAAGGGGGTTTGAGGTGTTGGCATTGGGTGAAATATGTTTTGAGGGCATGGGGGCAGTTGAAAAGGGGGTGTGAGGTGTTGGCACTGGGTGAAATATGCTTTGAGGACATGGGGGCGTTTGAAAAGGGGGTTTGAGGTCTTGGCACTGGGTGAAATGTGTTTTGAGGGCATGGGGTGAGTTGAAAAGGGGGTTGGAGGTGTCGGCACTGGGTGAAATATGTTTCGAGGGCATGGGGGGAGTTGCAAAGGGGGTGTGAGGTGTTGGCACTGGGTGAAATGTGTTTTGAGGGCATGGGGGCAGTTGAAAAGGGGGTTTGAGGTCTTGGCACTTTGTGAGATATGTTTTGAGGGCATGGGGGCAGTTGAAAAGGGGGTTGGAGGTGTTGGCACTGTGTGAAATGTGTTTTGAGGGCATGGGGTGAGTTGAAAAGGGGGTTGGAGGTGTTGGCATTGGGTGAAATGTGTTTTGAGGGCATGGGGGCAATTGAAAAGGGGGTTTGAGGTGTTGGCACTGTGTGAAATATGTTTTGAGGTCATGGGGGCAGTTGAAAAGGGGGTTTGAGGTGTTGGCATTGGGTGAAATATGTTTTGAGGGCATGGGGGCAGTTGAAAAGGGGGTTGGAGGTGTTGGCATTGGGTGAAATATGTTTTGAGGGCATGGGGTGAGTTGAAAAGGGGGTTTGAGGTGTTGGCATTGGGTGAAATGTGTTTTCCGGGCATGGGGGCAATTGAAAAGGGGGTTTGAGGTGTTGGCATTGGGTGAAATGTGTTTTGAGGGCATGGGGTGAGTTGAAAAGGGGGTTGGAGGTGTCGGCACTGGGTGAAATATGTTTTGAGGGCATGGGGGGAGTTGCAAAGGGGGTGTGAGGTGTTGGCACTGGGTGAAATGTGTTTTGAGGGCATGGGGGCAGTTGAAAAGGGGGTTTGAGGTCTTGGCACTCGGTGAAATATGTTTTGAGGGCATGGGGGCAGTTGAAAAGGGGGTTGGAGGTGTTGGCACTGTGTGAAATGTGTTTTGAGGGCATGGGGTGAGTTGAAAAGGGGGTTGGAGGTGTTGGCATTGGGTGAAATGTGTTTTGAGGGCATGGGGGCAGTTGAAAAGGGGATGTGAGGTGTTGGCACTGGGTGAAATATGCTTTGAGGGCATGGGGGCAGTTGAAAAGGGGGTTTGAGGTCTTGGCACTGGGTGAAATGTGTTTTGAGGGCATGGGGTGAGTTGAAAAGGGGGTTGGAGGTGTCGGCACTGGGTGAAATATGTTTTGAGGGCATGGGGGGAGTTGCAAAGGGGGTGTGAGGTGTTGGCATTGGGTGAAATGTGTTTTGAGGGCATGGGGGCAGTTGAAAAGGGGGTTTGAGGTCTTGGCACTCGGTGAAATATGTTTTGAGGGCATGGGGGCAGTTGAAAAGGGGGTTGGAGGTGTTGGCACTGTGTGAAATGTGTTTTGAGGGCATGGGGTGAGTTGAAAAGGGGGTTGGAGGTGTTGGCATTGGGTGAAATGTGTTTTGAGGGCATGGGGGCAATTGAAAAGGGGGTTTGAGGTGTTGGCACTGTGTGAAATATGTTTTGAGGTCATGGGGGCAGTTGAAAAGGGGGTTTGAGGTGTTGGCATTGGGTGAAATATGTTTTGAGGGCATGGGGGCAGTTGAAAAGGGGGTTGGAGGTGTTGGCATTGGGTGAAATATGTTTTGAGGGCATGGGGTGAGTTGAAAAGGGGGTTTGAGGTGTTGGCATTGGGTGAAATGTGTTTTCCGGGCATGGGGGCAATTGAAAAGGGGGTTTGAGGTGTTGGCATTGGGTGAAATGTGTTTTGAGGGCATGGGGTGAGTTGAAAAGGGGGTTGGAGGTGTCGGCACTGGGTGAAATATGTTTTGAGGGCATGGGGGGAGTTGCAAAGGGGGTGTGAGGTGTTGGCACTGGGTGAAATGTGTTTTGAGGGCATGGGGGCAGTTGAAAAGGGGGTTTGAGGTCTTGGCACTCGGTGAAATATGTTTTGAGGGCATGGGGGCAGTTGAAAAGGGGGTTGGAGGTGTTGGCACTGTGTGAAATGTGTTTTGAGGGCATGGGGTGAGTTGAAAAGGGGGTTGGAGGTGTTGGCATTGGGTGAAATGTGTTTTGAGGGCATGGGGGCAGTTGAAAAGGGGATGTGAGGTGTTGGCACTGGGTGAAATATGCTTTGAGGGCATGGGGGCAGTTGAAAAGGGGGTTTGAGGTCTTGGCACTGGGTGAAATGTGTTTTGAGGGCATGGGGTGAGTTGAAAAGGGGGTTGGAGGTGTCGGCACTGGGTGAAATATGTTTTGAGGGCATGGGGGGAGTTGCAAAGGGGGTGTGAGGTGTTGGCATTGGGTGAAATGTGTTTTGAGGGCATGGGGGCAGTTGAAAAGGGGGTTTGAGGTCTTGGCACTCGGTGAAATATGTTTTGAGGGCATGGGGGCAGTTGAAAAGGGGGTTGGAGGTGTTGGCACTGTGTGAAATGTGTTTTGAGGGCATGGGGTGAGTTGAAAAGGGGGTTGGAGGTGTCGGCACTGGGTGAAATATGTTTTGAGGGCATGGGGGGAGTTGCAAAGGGGGTGTGAGGTGTTGGCACTGGGTGAAATGTGTTTTGAGGGCATGGGGGCAGTTGAAAAGGGGGTTTGAGGTCTTGGCACTGGGTGAAATATGTTTTGAGGGCATGGGGGCAGTTGAAAAGGGGGTTGGAGGTGTTGGCATTGGGTGAAATGTGTTTTCAGGGCATGGGGGCAGTTGAAAAGGGGGTTTGAGGTGTTGGCATTGGGTGAAATGTGTTTTGCCGGCATGGGGGCACTTGAAAAGGGGGCTTGAGGTGTTGGCACTGGGTGAAATGTGTTTTGAGGGCATGGGGGCAGTTGAAACGGGGGTTTGAGGTGTTGGCACTGTGTGAAATATGTTTTGAGGGCATGGGGTGAGTTGAAAAGGGGGTTTGAGGTGTTGGCATTGGGTGAAATGTGTTTTGAGGGCATGGGGGCAGTTGAAAAGGGGGTTTGAGGTGTTGGCACTGTGTGAAATATGCTTTGAGGGCATGGGGGCAGTTGAAAAGGGGGTTGGAGGTGTTGGCACTGGTCGAAATATGTTTTGAGGGCATGGGGGCAGTTGAAAAGGGGGTTTGAGGTGTTGGCATCGGGTGAAATGTGTTTTGAGGGCATGGGGGCAGTTGAAAAGGGGGTTTGAGGTGTTGGCATTGGGTGAAATGTGTTTGCAGGGCATGGGGGTAGTTCAAAAGGGGGTTGGAGGTGTTGGCATTGGGTGAAATGTGTTTTGAGGGCATGGGGGCAGTTGAAAAGGGGGTTTGAGGTGTTGGCACTGGGTGAAATATGTTTTGAGGGCATGGGGGGAGTTGCAAAGGGGGTGTGAGGTGTTGGCACTGTGTGAAATGTGTTTTGAGGGCATGGGGGCAGTTGAAAAGGGGGTTTGAGGTGTTGGCACTGGCAGAAATATGTTTTGAGGGCATGGGGGTAGTTGGAAAGGGGGTTGGAGGTGTTGGCATTGGGTGAAATGTGTTTTCAGGGCATGGGGGTAGTTGAAACGGAGGTTTGAGGTGTTGGCATTGGGTGAAATGTGTTTTGCCGGCATGGGGGCACTTGAAAAGGGGGTTTGAGGTGTTGGCACTGCGTGAAATATGTTTTGAGGGCATGGGGTGAGTTGAAAAGGGGGTTTGCGGTGTTGGCATTGGGTGAAATGTGTTTTCAGGGCATGGGGTGAGTTGCAAAGGGGGTTTGAGGTGTTGGCACTGTGTGAAATATGTTTTGAGGGCATGGGGGCAGTTGAAAAGGGGGTTTGAGGTGTTGGCACTGTGTGAAATGTGTTTTGAGGGCATGGGGGCAGTTGAAAAGGGGGTTGGAGGTGTTGGCATTGGGTGAAATGTGTTTTCAGGGCATGGGGGCAGTTGAAACGGGGGTTTGCGGTGTTGGCATTGGGTGAAATGTGTTTTGCCGGCATGGGGGCACTTGAAAAGGGGGCTTGAGGTGTTGGCACTGGGTGAAATATGTTTTGAGGGCATGGGGTGAGTTGAAAAGGGGGTTTGAGGTGTTGGCACTGGGTGAAATGTGTTTTGAGGGCATGGGGGCAGTTGAAACGGGGGTTTGAGGTGTTGGCACTGTGTGAAATATGTTTTGAGGGCATGGGGTGAGTTGAAAAGGGGGTTTGAGGTGTTGGCATTGGGTGAAATGTGTTTTGAGGGCATGGGGGCAGTTGAAAAGGGGGTTTGAGGTGTTGGCACTGTGTGAAATATGCTTTGAGGGCATGGGGTGAGTTGAAAAGGGGGTTGGAGGTGTTGGCACTGGTCGAAATATGTTTTGAGGGCATGGGGGCAGTTGAAAAGGGGGTTTGAGGTGTTGGCATCGGGTGAAATGTGTTTTGAGGGCATGGGGGCAGTTGAAAAGGGGGTTTGAGGTGTTGGCATTGGGTGAAATGTGTTTGCAGGGCATGGGGGTAGTTCAAAAGGGGGTTGGAGGTGTTGGCATTGGGTGAAATGTGTTTTGAGGGCATGGGGGCAGTTGAAAAGGGGGTTTGAGGTGTTGGCACTGGGTGAAATATGTTTTGAGGGCATGGGGGGAGTTGCAAAGGGGGTGTGAGGTGTTGGCACTGTGTGAAATGTGTTTTGAGGGCATGGGGGCAGTTGAAAAGGGGGTTTGAGGTGTTGGCACTGGCAGAAATATGTTTTGAGGGCATGGGGGTAGTTGAAAACGGGGTTGGAGGTGTTGGCATTGGGTGAAATGTGTTTTCAGGGCATGGGGGTAGTTGAAACGGAGGTTTGAGGTGTTGGCATTGGGTAAAATGTGTTTTGCCGGCATGGGGGCACTTGAAAAGGGGGTTGGAGGTGTTGGCACTGCGTGAAATATGTTTTGAGGGCATGGGGTGAGTTGAAAAGGGGGTTTGCGGTGTTGGCATTGGGTGAAATGTGTTTTCAGGGCATGGGGTGAGTTGAAAAGGGGGTTTGAGGTGTTGGCACTGTGTGAAATATGTTTTGAGGGCATGCGGGCAGTTGAAAAGGGGGTTTGAGGTGTTGGCACTGTGTGAAATGTGTTTTGAGGGCATGGGGGCAGTTGAAAAGGGGGTTTGAGGTGTTGGCATTGGGTGAAATATGTTTTGAGGGCATGGGGGCAGTTGAAAAGGGGGTTTGAGGTGTTGGCACTGTGTGAAATGTGTTTTGAGGGCATGGGGGCAGTTGAAAAGGGGGTTTGAGGTGTTGGCACTGTGTGAAATGTGTTTTGTGGGCATGTGGTGAGTTGAAAAGAGGATTGAGGTGTTGGCACTGGGTGAAATATGTTTTGAGGGCATGGGGGCAGTTGAAAAGGGGGTTTGAGGTGTTGGCACTGGGTGAAATATGTTTCGAGGGCATGGGGGCAGTTGAAAAGGGGGTTTGAGGTGTTGGCATTGTGTGAAATGTGTTTTGAGGGCATGGGGGCAGTTGCAAAGGGGGTTTGAGGTGTTGGCACTGTGTGAAATGTGTTTTGAGGGCATGGGGGCAGTTGAAACGGGGGTTTGAGGTGTTGGCACTGTGTGAAATATGTTTTGAGGGCATGGGGTGAGTTGAAAAGGGGGTTTGAGGTGTTGGCATTGGGTGAAATGTGTTTTGAGGGCATGGGGGCAGTTGAAAAGGGGGTTTGAGGTGTTGGCACTGTGTGAAATATGCTTTGAGGGCATGGGGGCAGTTGAAAAGGGGGTTGGAGGTGTTGGCACTGGTCGAAATATATTTTGAGGGCATGGGGGCAGTTGAAAAGGGGGTTTGAGGTGTTGGCATTGGGTGAAATATGTTTTGAGGGCATGGGGGCAGTTGAAAAGGGGGTTTGAGGTGTTGGCACTGTGTGAAATGTGTTTTGAGGGCATGGGGGCAGTTGAAAAGGGGGTTTGAGGTGTTGGCACTGTGTGAAATGTGTTTTGTGGGCATGTGGTGAGTTGAAAAGAGGATTGAGGTGTTGGCACTGGGTGAAATATGTTTTGAGGGCATGGGGGCAGTTGAAAAGGGGGTTTGAGGTGTTGGCACTGGGTGAAATATGTTTTGAGGGCATGGGGGCAGTTGAAAAGGGGGTTTGAGGTGTTGGCATTGTGTGAAATGTGTTTTGAGGGCATGGGGGCAGTTGCAAAGGGGGTTTGAGGTGTTGGCACTGTGTGAAATGTGTTTTGAGGGCATGGGGGCAGTTGAAACGGGGGTTTGAGGTGTTGGCACTGTGTGAAATATGTTTTGAGGGCATGGGGTGAGTTGAAAAGGGGGTTTGAGGTGTTGGCATTGGGTGAAATGTGTTTTGAGGGCATGGGGGCAGTTGAAAAGGGGGTTTGAGGTGTTGGCACTGTGTGAAATATGCTTTGAGGGCATGGGGGCAGTTGAAAAGGGGGTTGGAGGTGTTGGCACTGGTCGAAATATATTTTGAGGGCATGGGGGCAGTTGAAAAGGGGGTTTGAGGTGTTGGCATCGGGTGAAATGTGTTTTGAGGGCATGGGGGCAGTTGAAAAGGGGGTTTGAGGTCTTGGCACTCGGTGAAATGTGTTTGCAGGGCATGGGGGTAGTTCAAAAGGGGGTTGGAGGTGTTGGCATTGGGTGAAATGTGTTTTGAGGGCATGGGGGCAGTTGAAAAGGGGGTTTGAGGTGTTGGCACTGGGTGAAATATGTTTTGAGGGCATGGGGGGAGTTGCAAAGGGGGTGTGAGGTGTTGGCACTGTGTGAAATGTGTTTTGAGGGCATGGGGGCAGTTGAAAAGGGGGTTTGAGGTGTTGGCACTGGCAGAAATATGTTTTGAGGGCATGGGGGTAGTTGAAAAGGGGGTTGGAGGTGTTGGCATTGGGTGAAATGTGTTTTCAGGGCATGGGGGTAGTTGAAACGGAGGTTTGAGGTGTTGGCATTGGGTGAAATGTGTTTTGCCGGCATGGGGGCACTTGAAAAGGGGGTTTGAGGTGTTGGCACTGGTGGGTGAAATGTGTTTTGAGGGCATGGGGTGAGTTGAAAAGGGGGTTTGCGGTGTTGGCATTGGGTGAAATGTGTTTTCAGGGCATGGGGTGAGTTGAAAAGGGGGTTTGAGGTGTTGGCACTGTGTGAAATATGTTTTGAGGGCATGGGGGCAGTTGAAAAGGGGGTTTGAGGTGTTGGCACTGTGTGAAATGTGTTTTGAGGGCATGGGGGCAGTTGAAAAGGGGGTTTGAGGTGTTGGCATTGGGTGAAATATGTTTTGAGGGCATGGGGGCAGTTGAAAAGGGGGTTTGAGGTGTTGGCACTGTGTGAAATGTGTTTTGAGGGCATGGGGGCAGTTGAAAAGGGGGTTTGAGGTGTTGGCACTGTGTGAAATGTGTTTTGTGGGCATGTGGTGAGTTGAAAAGAGGATTGAGGTGTTGGCACTGGGTGAAATATGTTTTGAGGGCATGGGGGCAGTTGAAAAGGGGGTTTGAGGTGTTGGCACTGGGTGAAATATGTTTTGAGGGCATGGGGGCAGTTGAAAAGGGGGTTTGAGGTGTTGGCATTGTGTGAAATGTGTTTTGAGGGCATGGGGGCAGTTGCAAAGGGGGTTTGAGGTGTTGGCACTGTGTGAAATGTGTTTTGAGGGCATGGGGGCAGTTGAAACGGGGGTTTGAGGTGTTGGCACTGTGTGAAATATGTTTTGAGGGCATGGGGTGAGTTGAAAAGGGGGTTTGAGGTGTTGGCATTGGGTGAAATGTGTTTTGAGGGCATGGGGGCAGTTGAAAAGGGGGTTTGAGGTGTTGGCACTGTGTGAAATATGCTTTGAGGGCATGGAAGCAGTTGAAAAGGGGGTTGGAGGTGTTGGCACTGGTCGAAATATATTTTGAGGGCATGGGGGCAGTTGAAAAGGGGGTTTGAGGTGTTGGCATCGGGTGAAATGTGTTTTGAGGGCATGGGGGCAGTTGAAAAGGGGGTTTGAGGTCTTGGCACTCGGTGAAATGTGTTTGCAGGGCATGGGGGTAGTTCAAAAGGGGGTTGGAGGTGTTGGCATTGGGTGAAATGTGTTTTGAGGGCATGGGGGCAGTTGAAAAGGGGGTTTGAGGTGTTGGCACTGGGTGAAATATGTTTTGAGGGCATGGGGGGAGTTGCAAAGGGGGTGTGAGGTGTTGGCACTGTGTGAAATGTGTTTTGAGGGCATGGGGGCAGTTGAAAAGGGGGTTTGAGGTGTTGGCACTGGCAGAAATATGTTTTGAGGGCATGGGGGTAGTTGAAACGGAGGTTTGAGGTGTTGGCATTGGGTGAAATGTGTTTTCAGGGCATGGGGGTAGTTGAAACGGAGGTTTGAGGTGTTGGCATTGGGTGAAATGTGTTTTGCCGGCATGGGGGCACTTGAAAAGGGGGTTTGAGGTGTTGGCACTGGTGGGTGAAATGTGTTTTGAGGGCATGGGGTGAGTTGAAAAGGGGGTTTGCGGTGTTGGCATTGGGTGAAATGTGTTTTCAGGGCATGGGGGCAGTTGAAAAGGGGGTTTGAGGTGTTGGCACTGTGTGAAATATGTTTTGAGGGCATGGGGGCAGTTGAAAAGGGGGTTTGAGGTGTTGGCACTGTGTGAAATGTGTTTTGAGGGCATGGGGGCAGTTGAAAAGGGGGTTTGAGGTGTTGGCATTGGGTGAAATATGTTTTGAGGGCATGGGGGCAGTTGAAAAGGGGGTTTGAGGTGTTGGCACTGTGGGAAATGTGTTTTGAGGGCATGGGGGCAGTTGAAAAGGGGGTTTGAGGTGTTGGCACTGTGTGAAATGTGTTTTGTGGGCATGTGGTGAGTTGAAAAGAGGATTGAGGTGTTGGCACTGGGTGAAATATGTTTTGAGGGCATGGGGGCAGTTGAAAAGGGGGTTTGAGGTGTTGGCACTGGGTGAAATATGTTTCGAGGGCATGGGGGCAGTTGAAAAGGGGGTTTGAGGTGTTGGCATTGTGTGAAATGTGTTTTGAGGGCATGGGGGCAGTTGCAAAGGGGGTTTGAGGTGTTGGCACTGTGTGAAATGTGTTTTGAGGGCATGGGGGCAATTGAAAAGGGGGTTTGAGGTGTTGGCACTGTGTGAAATGTGTTTTGAGGGCATGGGGTGAGTTGAAAAGGGGATTTGAGGTGTTGGCAGTGGTGGGTGAAATGTGTTTTCAGGGCATGGGGGCAGTTGAAAAGGCGGTTTGAGGTCTTGGCATTGGGTGAAATGTGTTTTGAGGGCATGGGGGCAGTTGAAAAGGGGGTTTGAGGTGTTGGCACTGGGTGAAATATGTTTTGAGGGCATGGGGTGAGTTGAAAAGGGGGTTGGAGGTGTTGGCATTGGGTGAAATGTGTTTTGAGGGCATGGGGGCAGTTGAAAAGGGGGTTTGAGGTGTTGGCATTGGGTGAAATATGTTTTGAGGGCATGGGGGCAGTTGAAAAGGGGGTTTGAGGTGTTGGCACTGGGTGAAATATGTTTTGAGGGCATGGGGGCAGTTGAAACGGGGGTTTGAGGTGTTTGCACTGTGTGAAATATGTTTTGAGGGCATGGGGTGAGTTGAAAAGGGGTTTGAGGTGTTGGCATTGGGTGTAACGTGCTTTGAGGGCATGGGGGCAGTTGAAAAGGGGGTTTGAGGTGTTGGCACTGGTGGGTGAAATGTGTTTTCAGGGCATGGGGGCAGTTGAAACGGGGGTTTGAGGTGTTGGCATTGTGTGAAATGTGTTTTGAGGGCATGGGGGCAGTTGAAAAGGGGGTTTGAGTTGTTGGCACTGGCCGAAATATGTTTTGAGGGCATGGGGGCAGTTGAAAAGGGGGTTTGAGGTGTTGGCATTGGGTGAAATGTGTTTTGAGGGCATGGGGGCAGTTGAAAAGGGGCTTTGAGGTGTTGGCATTGGGCGAAATGTGTTTTGAGGGCATGGGGGCAGTTGAAAAGGGGGTTTGAGGTGTTGGCATTGGGTGAAATATGTCTCGAGGGCATGGGGGCGGTTGAAAAGGGGTTTGAGGTGTTGGCACTGTGTGAAATATGTTTTGAGGGCATGGGGGCAGTTGAAAAGGGGGTTTGAGGTGTTGGCACTGTGTGAAATGTGGTTTGAGGGCATGGGGTGAGTTGAAAAGGGGGTTTGAGGTGTTGGCACTGTGTGAAATGTGTTTTGAGGGCATGGGGTGAGTTGAAAAGGGGGTTTGAGGCGTTGGCACTGTGTGAAATATGTTTTGAGGGCATGGGGTGAGTTGAAAAGGGGGTTTGAGGTGTTGGCATTGGGTGAAATGTGTTTTGAGGGCATGGGGTCAGTTGAAAAGGGGGTGTGAGGTGTTGGCACTGTGTGAAATATGTTTTGAGGGCATGGGTGGAGTTGCAAAGAGGGTTTGAGGTGTTGGCACTGGGTGAAATGTGTTTTGAGGGCATGGGGGCAGTTGAAAAGGGGGTTTGAGGTCTTGGCACTGGGCCAAATATGTTTTGAGGGCATGGGGGCAGTTGAAAAGGGGGTTGGAGGTGTTGGCACTGTGTGAAATGTGTTTTGAGGGCATGGGGTGAGTTGAAAAGGGGGTTGGAGGTGTTGGCATTGGGTGAAATGTGTTTGGAGGCCATGGGGGCAGTTGAAACGGAGGTTTGAGGTGTTGGCATGAGGTGAAATGTGTTTTGCCGGCATGGGGGCACTTGAAAAGGGGGTTTGAGGTGTTGGCACTGGGTGAAATGTGTTTTGAGGGCATGGGGTGAGTTGAAAAGGGGGTTCGAGGTGTTGGCACTGTGTGAAATGTGTTTTCAGGGCATGGGGGCAGTTGAAAAGGGGGTTTGAGGTGTTGGCACTGGGTGAAATATGTTTTGAGGGGATGGGGCCAGTTGAAAAGGGGGTTTGAGGTGTTGCATTGGGTGAAATATGTTTTGAGGGCATGGGGGCAGTTGAAAAGGGTGTTTGAGGTGTTGGCACTGTGTGAAATGTGTTTTGAGGGCATGGGGTGAGTTGAAAAGGGGGTTTGAGCTGTTGGCACTGGGTGAAATGTGTTTTGAGGGCATGGGGTGAGTTGAAAAGGGGTTTGAGGTGTTGGCACTGGTGGGTGAAATGTGTTTTCAGGGCATGGGGGCAGTTGAAACGGGGGTTTGAGGTGTTGGCACTGGGTGAAATGTGCTTTGAGGGCATGGGGGCAGTTGAAAAGGGGGTTTGAGGTGTTGGCACTGGGTGAAATGTGTTTTGAGGGCATGGGGTGAGTTGAAAAGGGGGTGTGAGGTGTTGGCATTGGGTGAAATATGTTTTGAGGGCATGGGGGCAGTTGAAACGGGGGTTTGAGGTGTTGGCATTGGGTGAAATATGTTTTGAGGGGATGGGGTGAGTTGAAAAGGGGATTGGAGGTGTTGGCATTGGGTGAAATGTCTTTTGAGGGCATGGGGGCAGCTGAAAAGGGGGTTTGAGGTGTTGGCACTGGGTGAAATGTGTTTTGAGGGCATGGGTTGAGTTGAAAAGGGGGTGTGAGGTGTTGGCACTGCGTGAAATATGTTTTGAGGGCATGGGGGCAGTTGAAAAGGGGACTTGAGGTGTTGGCATTGGGTGAAATATGTTTTGAGGGCATGGGGGCAGTTGAAACGGGGGTTTGAGGTGTTGGCACTGTGTGAAATATGTTTTGGCGGCATGAGGGCCGTTGAAACGGGTGTTTGAGGTGTTGGCACTGTGTGAAATATGTTTTGAGGGCATGGGGGCAGTTGAAAAGGGGGTTTGAGGTGTTGGCATTGGGTGAAACGTGCTTTGAGGGCATGGGGGCAGTTGAAAAGGGGGGGTGTGGTGTTGGCACTGTGTGAAATGTGTTTTGAGGGCATGGGGTGAGTTGAAAAGGGGGTTTGAGGTGTTGGCACTGGTGGGTGAAATGTGTTTTCAGGGCATGGGGGCAGTTGAAAAGGGGGTTTGAGGTGTTGGCATTGTGTGAAATGTGTTTTGAGGGCATGGGGGCAGTTGAAAAGGGGGTTTGAGTTGTTGGCACTGGCCGAAATATGTTTTGAGGGCATGGGGGCAGTTGAAAAGGGGGTTTGAGGTGTTGGCACTGGGTGAAATGTGTTTTGAGGGCATGGGGGCAGTTGAAAAGGGGCTTTGAGGTGTTGGCATTGGGCGAAATGTGTCTTGAGGGCATGGGGGCAGTTGAAAAGGGGGTTTGAGGTGTTGGCACTGGGTGAAATATGTGTCGAGGGCATGGGGGCGGTCGAAAAGGGGTTTGAGGTGTTGGCACTGTGTGAAATATGTTTTGAGGGCATGGGGGCAGTTGAAACGGGGGTTTGAGGTGTTGGCATTGGGTGAAATATGTTTTGAGGGGATGGGGTGAGTTGAAAAGGGGATTGGAGGTGTTGGCATTGGGTGAAATGTCTTTTGAGGGCATGGGGGCAGCTGAAAAGGGGGTTTGAGGTGTTGGCACTGGGTGAAATGTGTTTTGAGGGCATGGGGTGAGTTGAAAAGGGGGTGTGAGGTGTTGGCACTGCGTGAAATATGTTTTGAGGGCATGGGGGCAGTTGAAAAGGGGACTTGAGGTGTTGGCATTGGGTGAAATATGTTTTGAGGGCATGGGGGCAGTTGAAACGGGGGTTTGAGGTGTTGGCACTGTGTGAAATATGTTTTGGCGGCATGAGGGCAGTTGAAACGGGGGTTTGAGGTGTTGGCACTGTGTGAAATATGTTTTGAGGGCATGGGGGCAGTTGAAAAGGGGGTTTGAGGTGTTGGCACTGGGTAAAATATGTTTTGAGGGCATGGGGGCAGTTGAAAAGGGGGGGTGTGGTGTTGGCACTGTGTGAAATATGTTTTGAGGGCATGGGGTGAGTTGAAAAGGGGGTTTGAGGTGTTGGCACTGGTGGGTGAAATGTGTTTTCAGGGCATGGGGGCAGTTGAAAAGGGGGTTTGAGGTGTTGGCATTGTGTGAAATGTGTTTTGAGGGCATGGGGGCAGTTGAAAAGGGGGTTTGAGTTGTTGGCACTGGCCGAAATATGTTTTGAGGGCATGGGGGCAGTTGAAAAGGGGGTTTGAGGTGTTGGCATTGGGTGAAATGTGTTTTGAGGGCATGGGGGCAGTTGAAAAGGGGCTTTGAGGTGTTGGCATTGGGCGAAATGTGTCTTGAGGGCATGGGGGCAGTTGAAAAGGGGGTTTGAGGTGTTGGCACTGGGTGAAATATGTGTCGAGGGCATGGGGGCGGTTGAAAAGGGGTTTGAGGGGTTTGCACTGTGTGAAATATGTTTTGAGGGCATGGGGGCAGTTGAAAAGGGGCTTTGAGGTGTTGGCATTGGGCGAAATGTGTCTTGAGGGCATGGGGGCAGTTGAAAAGGGGGTGTGAGGTGTTGGCACTGGGTGAAATATGTCTCGAGGGCATGGGGGCGGTTGAAAAGGGGTTTGAGGTGTTGGCACTGTGTGAAATATGTTTTGAGGGCATGGGGGCAGTTGAAAAGGGGGTTTGAGGTGTTGGCACTGTGTGAAATGTGGTTTGAGGGCATGGGGTGAGTTGAAAAGGGGGTTTGAGGTGTTGGCACTGCGTGAAATGTGTTTTGAGGGCATGGGGTGAGTTGAAAAGGGGGTTTGAGGTGTTGGCACTGTGTGAAATATGTTTTGAGGGCATGGGGTGAGTTGAAAAGGGGGTTTGAGGTGTTGGCATTGGGTGAAATGTGTTTTGAGGGCATGGGGTCAGTTGAAAAGGGGGTGTGAGGTGTTGGCACTGTGTGAAATATGTTTTGAGGGCATGGGGGGAGTTGCAAAGAGGGTTTGAGGTTTTGGCACTGGGTGAAATGTGTTTTGAGGGCATGGGGGCAGTTGAAAAGGGGGTTTGAGGTGTTGGCACTGTGTGAAATGTGTTTTGAGGGCATGGGGTGAGTTGAAAAGGGGGTTGGAGGTGTTGGCATTGGGTGAATTGTGTTTGGAGGCCATGGGGGCAGTTGAAACGGGGGTTTGAGGTGTTGGCATGAGGTGAAATGTGTTCAGCCGTAATGGGGGCACTTGAAAAGGGGGTTTGAGGTGTTGGCACTGGGTGAAATGTGTTTTGAGGGCATGGGGTGAGTTGAAAAGGGGGTTCGAGGTGTTGGCACTGTGTGAAATGTGTTTTCAGGGCATGGGGGCAGTTGAAAAGGGGGTTTGAGGTGTTGGCACTGTGTGAAATATGTTTTGAGGGGATGGGGCCAGTTGAAAAGGGGGTTTGAGGTGTTGGCATTGGGTGAAATATGTTTGGAGGGCATGGGGGCAGTTGAAAAGGGTGTTTGAGGTGTTGGCACTGTGTGAAATGTGTTTTGAGGGCATGGGGTGAGTTGAAAAGGGGGTTTGAGGTGTTGGCACTGGGTGAAATGTGTTTTGAGGGCATGGGGTGAGTTGAAAAGGGGTTTGAGGTGTTGGCACTGGTGGGTGAAATGTGTTTTCAGGGCATGGGGGCAGTTGAAACGGGGGTTTAAGGTGTTGGCACTGGGTGAAATGTGTTTTGAGGGCATGGGGTTGGTTGAAAAGGGGGTTTGAGGTGTTGGCACTGGGTGAAATATGTTTTGAGGGGATGGGGTGAGTTGAAAAGGGGATTGGAGGTGTTGGCATTGGGTGAAATGTCTTTTGAGGGCATGGGGGCAGCTGAAAAGGGGGTGTGAGGTGTTGGCACTGGGTGAAATGTGTTTTGAGGGCATGGGGTGAGTTGAAAAGGGGGTGTGAGGTGTTGGCACTGTGTGAAATATGTTTTGAGGGCATGGGGGCAGTTGAAAAGGGGGTTTGAGGTGTTGGCATTGGGTGAAATATGTCTCGAGGGCATGGGGGCGGTTAAAAAGGGGTTTGAGGTGTTGGCACTGTGTGAAATATGTTTTGAGGGCATGGGGGCAGTTGAAAAGGGGGTTTGAGGTGTTGGCACTGTGTGAAATGTGGTTTGAGGGCATGGGGTGAGTTGAAAAGGGGGTTTGAGGTGTTGGCACTGTGTGAAATGTGTTTTGAGGGCATGGGGTGAGTTGAAAAGGGGGTTTGAGGCGTTGGCACTGTGTGAAATATGTTTTGAGGGCATGGGGTGAGTTGAAAAGGGGGTTTGAGGTGTTGGCATTGGGTGAAATATGTTTTGAGGGCATGGGGTCAGTTGAAAAGGGGGTGTGAGGTGTTGGCACTGTGTGAAATATGTTTTGAGGGCATGGGTGGAGTTGCAAAGAGGGTTTGAGGTGTTGGCACTGGGTGAAATGTGTTTTGAGGGCATGGGGGCAGTTGAAAAGGGGGTTTGAGGTCTTGGCATTGGGCCAAATATGTTTTGAGGGCATGGGGGCAGTTGAAAAGGGGGTTGGAGGTGTTGGCACTGTGTGAAATGTGTTTTGAGGGCATGGGGTGAGTTGAAAAGGGGGTTTGAGGTGTTGGCATTGGGTGAAATGTGTTTGGAGGCCATGGGGGCAGTTGAAACGGGGGTTTGAGGTGTTGGCATGGGGTGAAATGTGTTTTGCCGGCATGGGGGCACTTGAAAAGGGGGTTTGAGGTGTTGGCACTGGGTGAAATGTGTTTTCAGGGCATGGGGTGAGTTGAAAAGGGGGTTCGAGGTGTTGGCACTGTGTGAAATGTGTTTTCAGGGCATGGGGGCAGTTGAAAAGGGGGTTTGAAGCGTTGGCACTGGGTGAAATATGTTTTGAGGGGATGGGGCCAGTTGAAAAGGGGGTTTGAGCTGTTGGCACTGGGTGAAATATGTTTTGAGGGCATGGGGTGAGTTGAAAAGGGGGTTTGAGGCGTTGGCACTGTGTGAAATATGTTTTGAGGGCATGGGGTGAGTTGAAAAGGGGGTTTGAGGTGTTGGCATTGGGTGAAATATGTTTTGAGGGCATGGGGTCAGTTGAAAAGGGGGTGTGAGGTGTTGGCACTGTGTGAAATATGTTTTGAGGGCATGGGTGGAGTTGCAAAGAGGGTTTGAGCTGTTGGCACTGTGTGAAATGTGTTTTGAGGGCATGGGGTGAGTTGAAAAGGGGGTTTGAGGCGTTGGCACTGTGTGAAATATGTTTTGAGGGCATGGGGTGAGTTGAAAAGGGGGTTTGCGGTGTTGGCATTGGGTGAAATATGTTTTGAGGGCATGGGGTCAGTTGAAAAGGGGGTGTGAGGTGTTGGCACTGTGTGAAATATGTTTTGAGGGCATGGGTGGAGTTGCAAAGAGGGTTTGAGGTGTTGGCACTGGGTGAAATGTGTTTTGAGGGCATGGGGGCAGTTGAAAAGGGGGTTTGAGGTCTTGGCACTGGGCCAAATATGTTTTGAGGGCATGGGGGCAGTTGAAAAGGGGGTTGGAGGTGTTGGCACTGTGTGAAATGTGTTTTGAGGGCATGGGGTGAGTTGAAAAGGGGGTTGGAGGTGTTGGCATTGGGTGAAATGTGTTTGGAGGCCATGGGGGCAGTTGAAACGGGGGTTTGAGGTGTTGGCATGAGGTGAAATGTGTTTTGAGGGCATGGGGGCACCTGAAAAGGGGGTTTGAGGTGTTGGCATTGGGTGAAATGTGTTTTGAGGGCATGGGGTGAGTTGAAAAGGGGGTTCGAGGTGTTGGCACTGTGTGAAATGTGTTTTCAGGGCATGGGGGCAGTTGAAAAGGGGGTTTGAGGTGTTGGCACGGGGTGAAATATGTTTTGAGGGGATGGGGTGAGTTGAAAAGGGGTTTGAGGTGTTGGCATTGGGTGAAATATGTTTTGAGGGCATGGGGGCAGTTGAAAAGGGGGTTTGAGGTGTTGGCACTGTGTGAAATGTGTTTTGAGGGCATGGGGTGAGTTGAAAAGGGGGTTTGAGGTGTTGGCACTGTGTGAAATGTGTTTTGAGGGCATGGGGTGAGTTGAAAAGGGGGTTTGAGGCGTTGGCACTGTGTGAAATATGTTTTGAGGGCATGGGGTGAGTTGAAAAGGGGGTTTGAGGTGTTGGCATTGGGTGAAATGTGTTTTGAGGGCATGGGGTCAGTTGAAAAGGGGGTGTGAGGTGTTGGCACTGTGTGAAATATGTTTTGAGGGCATGGGGGGAGTTGCAAAGAGGGTTTGAGGTGTTGGCACTGGGTGAAATGTGTTTTGAGGGCATGGGGGCAGTTGAAAAGGGGGTTTGAGGTGTTGGCACTGTGTGAAATGTGTTTTGAGGGCATGGGGTGAGTTGAAAAGGGGGTTGGAGGTGTTGGCATGAGGTGAAATGTGTTTTGCCGGCATGGGGGCACTTGAAAAGGGGGTTTGAGGTGTTGGCACTGGGTGAAATGTGTTTTGAGGGCATGGGGTGAGTTGAAAAGGGGGTTCGAGGTGTTGGCACTGTGTGAAATGTGTTTTCAGGGCATGGGGGCAGTTGAAAAGGGGGTTTGAGGTGTTGGCACTGTGTGAAATATGTTTTGAGGGGATGGGGCCAGTTGAAAAGGGGGTTTGAGGTGTTGGCATTGGGTGAAATATGTTTTGAGGGCATGGGGGCAGTTGAAAAGGGTGTTTGAGGTGTTGGCACTGTGTGAAATGTGTTTTGAGGGCATGGGGTGAGTTGAAAAGGGGGTTTGAGGTGTTTGCACTGTGTGAAATGTGTTTTGAGGGCATGGGGTGAGTTGAAAAGGGGTTTGAGGTGTTGGCACTGGTGGGTGAAATGTGTTTTCAGGGCATGGGGGCAGTTGAAACGGGGGTTTGAGGTGTTGGCACTGGGTGAAATGTGTTTTGAGGGCATGGGGTTAGTTGAAAAGGGGGTTTGAGGTGTTGGCAGTGGGTGAAATATGTTTTGAGGGGATGGGGTGAGTTGAAAAGGGGATTGGAGGTGTTGGCATTGGGTGAAATGTCTTTTGAGGGCATGGGGGCAGCCGAAAAGGGGGTTTGAGGTGTTGGCACTGGGTGAAATGTGTTTTGAGGGCATGGGGTGAGTTGAAAAGGGGGTGTGAGGTGTTGGCACTGTGTGAAATATGTTTTGAGGGCATGGGGGCAGTTGAAAAGGGGGTTTGAGGTGTTGGCATTGGGTGAAATATGTTTTGAGGGCATGGGGGCAGTTGAAACGGGGGTTTGAGGTGTTGGCACTGTGTGAAATATGTTTTGGCGGCATGAGGGCAGTTGAAACGGGGGTTTGAGGTGTTGGCACTGTGTGAAATATGTTTTGAGGGCATGGGGGCAGTTGAAATAGGGGTTTGAGGTGTTGGCATTGGGTGAAACTTGCTTCGAGGGCATGGGGGCAGTTGAAAAGGGGGTTTGAGGTGTTGGCACTGGGTGAAATATGTTTTGAGGGCATGGGGGCAGTTGAAAAGGGGGGGTGTGGTGTTGGCACTGTGTGAAATGTGTTTTGAGGGCATGGGGTGAGTTGAAAAGGGGGTTTGAGGTGTTGGCACTGGTGGGTGAAATGTGTTTTCAGGGCATGGGGGCAGTTGAAAAGGGGGTTTGAGGTGTTGGCATTGTGTGAAATGTGTTTTGAGGGCATGGGGGCAGTTGAAAAGGGGGTTTGAGTTGTTGGCACTGGCCGAAATATGTTTTGAGGGCACGGGGGCAGTTGAAAAGGGGGTTTGAGGTGTTGGCATTGGGTGAAATGTGTTTTGAGGGCATGGGGGCAGTTGAAAAGGGGCTTTGAGGTGTTGGCATTGGGCGAAATGTGTTTTGAGGGCATGGGGGCAGTTGAAAAGGGGGTTTGAGGTGTTGGCACTGTGTGAAATATGTTTTGAGGGCATGGGGGCAGTTGAAAAGGGGGTTTGAGGTGTTAGCACTGTGTGAAATGTGGTTTGAGGGCATGGGGTGAGTTGAAAAGGGGGTTTGAGGTGTTGGCACTGTGTGAAATATGTTTTGAGGGCATGGGGTGAGTTGAAAAGGGGGTTTGAGCCGTTGGCACTGTGTGAAATATGTTTTGAGGGCATGGGGTGAGTTGAAAAGGGGGTTTGAGGTGTTGGCATTGGGTGAAATGTGTTTTGAGGGCATGGGGTCAGTTGAAAAGGGGGTGTGAGGTGTTGGCACTGTGTGAAATATGTTTTGAGGGCATGGGGGGAGTTGCAAAGAGGGTTTGAGGTGTTGGCACTGGGTGAAATGTGTTTTGAGGGCATGGGGGCAGTTGAAAAGGGGGTTTGAGGTGGTGGCACTGTGTGAAATGTGTTTTGAGGGCATGGGGTGAGTTGAAAAGGGGGTTGGAGGTGTTGGCATTGGGTGAAATGTGTTTGGAGGCCATGGGGGCAGTTGAAACGGGGGTTTGAGGTGTTGGCATGAGGTGAAATGTGTTTTGCCGGCATAGGGGCACTTGAAAAGGGGGTTTGAGGTGTTGGCACTGGGTGAAATGTGTTTTGAGGGCATGGGGTGAGTTGAAAAGGGGGTTCGAGGTGTTGGCACTGTGTGAAATGTGTTTTCAGGGCATGGGGGCAGTTGAAAAGGGGGTTTGAGGTGTTGGCACTGTGTGAAATATGTTTTGAGGGGATGGGGCCAGTTGAAAAGGGGGTTTGAGGTGTTGGCATTGGGTGAAATGTGTTTTCAGGGCATGGGGGCAGTTGAAACCGGGGTTTGAGGTGTTGGCACTGGGTGAAATGTGTTTTGAGGGCATGGGGGCAGTTGAAAAGGGGGTTTGAGGTGTTGGCACTGGGTGAAATATGTTTTGAGGGGATGGGGTGAGTTGAAAAGGGGATTGGAGGTGTTGGCATTGGGTGAAATGTCTTTTGAGGGCATGGGGGCAGCTGAAAAGGGGGTTTGAGGTGTTGGCACTGGGTGAAATGTGTTTTGAGGGCATGCGGTGAGTTGAAAAGGGGGTGTGAGGTGTTGGCACTGTGTGAAATATGTTTTGAGGGCATGGGGTGAGTTGAAAAGGGGGTTTGAGGTGTTGGCATTGGGTGAAATATGTTTTGAGGGCATGGGGGCAGCTGAAAAGGGGGTTTGAGGTGTTGGCACTGGGTGAAATGTGTTTTGAGGGCATGGGGTGAGTTGAAAAGGGGGTGTGAGGTGTTGGCACTGTGTGAAATATGTTTTGAGGGCATGGGGGCAGTTGAAACGGGGGTTTGAGGTGTTCGCACTGTGTGAAATATGTTTTCAGGGCATTGGGGCAGTGGAAACGGGGGTTTGAGGTGTCGGCATTGGGTGAAATGTGTTTTGCCGGCATGCGGGCACTTGAAAAGGGGGTTTGAGGTGTTGGCACTGGGTGAAATGTGTTTTGAGGGCATGGGGTGAGTTGAGAAGAGGGTTTGAGGTGTTGGCACTGTGTGAAATGTGTTTTCAGGGCATGGGGGCAGTTGAAAAGGGGCTTTGAGGTGTTGGCACTGTGTGAAATATGTTTTGAGGGCATGGGGTGAGTTGAAAAGGGGGTTGGAGGTGTTGGCACTGGGTGAAATATGTTTTGAGGGCATGGGGGCAGTTGAAAAGGGGGTTTGAGGTGTTGGCACTGGGTGAAATGTGTTTTGAGGGCATGGGGTTAGTTGAAAAGGGGGTTTGAGGTGTTGGCACTGGGTGAAATGTGTTTTGAGGGCATGGGGGCAGTTGAAAAGGGGGTTTGAGGTGTTGGCATTGGGTGAAATGTCTTTTGAGGGCATGGGGGCAGTTGAAAAGGGGGTTTGAGGTGTTGGCACTGTGTGAAATATGTTTTGAGGGCATGGGGGCAGTTGAAAAGGGGGTTTGAGGTGTTGGCATTGGGTGAAATATGTTTTGAGGGCATGGGGTGAGTTGAAAAGGGGGTTTGAGGTGTTGGCATTGGGTGAAATATGTTTTGAGGGCATGGGGGCAGTTGAAAAGGGGGTTTGAGGTGTTGGCATTGGGTGAAATATGTTTTGAGGGCATGGGGGCAGTTGAAAAGGGGGTTTGAGGTGTTGGCACTGTGTGAAATATGTTTTGAGGGCATGGGGGCAGTTGAAAAGGGGGTTTGAGGTGTTGGCACTGTGTGAAATATGTTTTGAGGGCATGGGGGCAGTTGAAAAGGGGGTTTGAGGTTTTGGCACTGGGCCAAATATGTTTTGAGGGCATGGGGGCAGTTGAAAAGGGGGTTGGAGGTGTTGGCACTGTGTGAAATGTGTTTTGAGGGTATGGGGTGAGTTGAAAAGGGGGTTGGAGGTGTTGGCATTGGGTGAAATGTGTTTTCAGGGCATGGGGGCAGTTGAAACGGGGGTTTGAGGTGTTGGCATTGGGTGAAATGTTTTTTGCCGGCATGGGGGCAGTTGAAAAGGGGGTTTGAGGTGTTGGCACTGGGTGAAATGTGTTTTGAGGGCATGGGGTGAGTTGAAAAGGGGGTTCGAGGTGTTGGCACTGGGTGAAATATGTTTTGAGGGCATGGGGGCGGTTGAAAAGGGGGTTGGAGGTGTTGGCACTGTGTGAAATATGTTTTGAGGGGATGGGGCCAGTTGAAAAGGGGGTTTGAGGTGTTTGCACTGTGTGAAATGTGTTTTGAGGGCATGGGGTGAGTTGAAAAGGGGTTTGAGGTGTTGGCACTGGTGGGTGAAATGTGTTTTCAGGGCATGGGGGCAGTTGAAACGGGGGTTTGAGGTGTTGGCACTGGGTGAAATGTGTTTGGAGGGCATGGGGGCAAGTGAAAAGGGTGTTTGAGGTGTTGGCACTGGGTGAAATGTCTTTTGAGGGCATGGGGGCAGTTGAAAAGGGGGTTTGAGGTGTTGGGACTGGGTGAAATATGTTTTGAGGGCATGGGGTGAGTTGAAAAGGGGCTGTGAGGTGTTGGCACTGTGTGAAATATGTTTTGAGGGCATGGGGGCAGTTGAAAACCGGGTTTGAGGTGTTGGCATTGGGTGAAATATGTTTTGAGGGTATGGGGGCAGTTGAAACGGGGGTTTGAGGTGTTGGCACTGTGTGAAATATGTTTTGAGGGCATGGGGGCAGTTGAAAAGGGGGTTTGAGGTGTTGGCATTGGGTGAAATGTGTTTTCAGGGCATGGGGGCAGTTGAAACGGGGGTTTGAGGTGTTGGCACTGGGTGAAATGTGTTTTGAGGGCATGGGGTGAGTTGAAAAGGGGGTTTGAGGTGTTGGCACTGTGTGAAATGTGTTTGGAGGGCATGGGGGCAGTTGAAAATGGGGTTTGAGGTGTTGGCACTGTGTGAAATATGTTTTGAGGGGATGGGGCCAGTTGAAAAGGGGGTTTGAGGTGTTGGCACTGGGTGAAATATGTTTTGAGGCCATGGGGGCAGTTGAAAAGGGGGTTGGAGGTGTTGGCACTGTGTGAAATGTGTTTTGAGGGCATGGGGTGAGTTGAAAAGGGGGTTGGAGGTGTCGGCACTGTGTGAAATGTGATGTGAGGGCATGGGGTGAGTTGAAAAGGGGTTTGAGGTGTTGGCACTGGTGGGTGAAATGTGTTTTGAGGCCATGGGGGCAGTTGAAAAGGGGGTTTGAGGTGTTGGCACTGGGTGAAATATGTTTTGCGGGCATGGGGTGAGTTGAAAAGGGGGTTCGAGGCGTTGGCACCGTGTGAAATGTCTTTTGAGGGCATGGGGGCAGTTGAAAAGGGGGTTTGAGGTGTTGGCACTGGGTGAAATATGTTTTGAGGGCATGGGGTGAGTTGAAAAGGGGGTTTGAGGTGTTGGCACTGTGTGAAATATGTTTTGAGGGCATGGGGGCAGTTGAAAAGGGGGTTTGAGGTGTTGGCATTGGGTGAAATATGTTTTGAGGGCATGGGGGCAGTTGAAAAGGGGGTTTGAGGTGTTGGCACTGTGTGAAATATGTTTTGAGGGCATGGGGGCAGTTGAAAAGGGGGTTTGAGGTGTTGGCATTGGCCGAAATGTGCTTTGAGGGCATGGGGGCAGTTGAAAAGGGGGTTTGAGGTGTTGGCACTGGTGGGTGAAATATGTTTTGAGGGCATGGGGGCAGTTGAAAAGGGGGGGTGAAGTGTTGGCACTGTGTGAAATGTGTTTTGAGGGCATTGGGGCAGTTGAAACGGGGGTTTGAGGTGTTGGGACTGGGTGAAATATGTTTTGAGGGCATGGGGTGAGTTGAAAAGGGGGTTTGAGGTGTTGGCACTGTGTGAAATATGTTTTGAGGGCATGTGGGCAGTTGAAAACGGGGTTTGAGGTGTTGGCATTGGGTGAAATATGTTTTGATGGCATGGGGGAAGCTGAAAAGGGGGTTTGAGGTGTTGGCACTGTGTGAAATATGTTTTGGCGGCATGGGGGCAGTTGAAACGGGGGTTTGAGGTGTTGGCACTGTGTGAAATATGTTTTCAGGGCATGGGGGCAGTTGAAAAGGGGGTTTGAGGTGTTGGCATTGGGTGAAATATGTTTTGAGGGCATGGGGGCAGTTGAAAAGGGGGTTTGAGGTGTTGGCATTGGGTGAAATGTGTTTTCAGGGCATGGGGGTAGTTGAAACGGGGGTTTGAGGTGTTGGCACTGGGTGAAATGTGTTTTGAGGGCATGGGGTGAGTTGAAAAGGGGGTTTGAGGTGTTGGCACTGTGTGAAATGTGTTTTCAGGGCATGGGGGCAGTTGAAAAGGGGGTTTGAGGTGTTGGCACTGTGTGAAATATGTTTTGAGGGGATGGGGCCAGTTGAAAAGGGGGTTTGAGGTGTTGGCAGTGGGTGAAATATGTTTTGAGGGCATGGGGGCAGTTGAAAAGGGGGTTTGAGGTGTTGGCACTGTGTGAAATGTGTTTTGAGGGCATGGGGTGAGTTGAAAAGGGGGTTGGAGGTGTCGGCACTGTGTGAAATATATTTTGAGGGCATGGGGTGAGTTGAACGGGGGTTTGAGGTGTTGGCACTGGTGGGTGAAATGTGTTCTCAGGGCATGGGGGCAGTTGAAACGGGGGTTTGAGGTGTTGGCACTGGGTGAAATGTGTTCTGAGGGCATGGGGGCAGTTGAAAAGGGGGTTTGAGGTGTTGGCACTGGGTGAAATATGTTTTGAGGGCATGGGGTGAGTTGAAAAGGGGGTGTGAGGTGTTGGCACTGTGTGAAATATGTTTTGAGGGCATGGGGGCAGTTGAAAAGGGGGTTTGAGGTGTTGGCACTGTGTGAAATATGTTTTGAGGGCATGGGGGCAGTTGAAAAGGGGGTTTGAGGTGTTGGCACTGTGTGAAATATGTTTTGGCGGCATGGGGGCAGTTGAAAAGGGGGTTTGAGGTGTTGGCACTGTGTGAAATATGTTTTGAGGGCATGGGGGCAGTTGAAAAGGGGGTTTGAGGTGTTGGCATTGGGTGAAATGTGCTTTGAGGGCATGGGGGCAGTTGAAAAGGGGGTTTGAGGTGTTGGCACTGGTGGGTGAAATATGTTTTGAGGGCATGGGGGCAGTTGAAAAGGGGGGGTGAAGTGTTGGCACTGTGTGAAATGTGTTTTGAGGGCATGGGGGCAGTTGAAAAGGGGGTTTGAGGTGTTGGGACTGGGTGAAATATGTTTTGAGGGCATGGGGTGAGTTGAAAAGGGGCTGTGAGGTGTTGGCACTGTGTGAAATATGTTTTGAGGGCATGGGGGCAGTTGAAAACGGGGTTGGAGGTGTTGGCATTGGGTGAAATATGTTTTGATGGCATGGGGGAAGTTGAAAAGGGGGTTTGAGGTGTTGGCACTGTGTGAAATATGTTTTGGCGGCATGGGGGCAGTTGAAACGGGGGTTTGAGGTGTTGGCACTGTGTGAAATATGTTTTGAGGGCATGGGGGCAGTTGAAAAGGGGGTTTGAGGTGTTGGCATTGGGTGAAATGTCTTTTCAGGGCATGGGGGCAGTTGAAAAGGGGGTTTGAGGCGTTGGCACTGGGTGAAATGTGTTTTGAGGGCATGGGGTGAGTTGAAAAGGGGGTTTGAGGTGTTGGCACTGTGTGAAATGTGTTTTCAGGGCATGGGGGCAGTTGAAAAGGGGGTTTGAGGTGTTGGCACTGTGTGAAATATGTTTTGAGGGGATGGGGCCAGTTGAAAAGGGGGTTTGAGGTGTTGGCAGTGGGTGAAATATGTTTTGAGGGCATGGGGTGAGTTGAAAAGGGGGTTGGAGGTGTCGGCACTGTGTGAAATATATTTTGAGGTCATGGGGTGAGTTGAAAAGGGGTTTGAGGTGTTGGCACTAGTGGGTGAAATGTGTTCTCAGGGCATGGGGGCAGTTGAAACGGGGGTTTGAGGTGTTGGCACTGGGTGAAATGTGTTCTGAGGGCATGGGGGCAGTTGAAAAGGGGGTTTTAGGTGTTGGCACTTGGTGAAATATGTTTTGAGGGCATGGGGGCAGTTGAAAAGGGGGTTTGAGGTGTTGGCATTGGGTGAAATATGTTTTGAGGGCATGGGGGTAGTTGAAAAGGGGGTTTGAGGTGTTGGCATTGTGTGAAATATGTTTTGGCGGCATGGGGGCAGTTGAAAAGGGGGTTTGAGGTGTTGGCGCTGTGTGAAATATGTTTTGAGGGCATGGGGTGAGTTGAAAAGGGGGTTGGAGGTGTCGGCACTGTGTGAAATATATTTTGAGGTCATGGGGTGAGTTGAAAAGGGGGTTTGAGGTGTTGGCATTGGGCGAAATGTCTTTTGAGGGCATGGGGGCAGTTGAAAAGGGGGTTTGAGGTGTTGGCACTGGGTGAAATATGTTTTGAGGGCATGGGGTGAGTTGAAAAGGGGGTGTGAGGTGTTGGCACTGTGTGAAATATGTTTTGAGGGCATGGGGGCAGTTGAAAAGGGGGTTTGAGGTGTTGGCATTGGGTGAAATATGTTTTGAGGGCATGGGGGCAGTTGAAAAGGGGGTTTGAGGTGTTGGCACTGGGTGAAATATGTCTCGAGGGCATGGGGGCAGTTGAAAAGGGGGTTTGAGGTGTTAGCATTGGGTGAAATGTGCTTTGAGGGCTTGCGGGCAGTTGAAAAGGGGGTTTGAGGTGTTGGCACTGGGTGAAATATGTTTTGAGGGCATGGGGGCAGTTGGGGGGCAGTTGAAAAGGGGGGGTGAAGTGTTGGCACTGTGTGAAATGTGTTTTGAGGGCATGGGGGCAGTTGAAAACGGGGTTTGAGGTGTTGGCATTGGTGGGTGAAATGTGTTTTGAGGGCATGGGGGCAGTTGAGACGGGGGTTTGAGGTGTTGGCATTGGGTGAAATGTCTTTTGAGGGCATGGGGGCAGTTGAAAAGGGGGTTTGAGGTGTTGGCACTGGGTGAAATATGTTTTGAGGGCATGGGGTGAGTTGAAAAGGGGGTTTGAGGTGTTGCCACTGTGTGAAATATGTTTTGAGGTCATGGGGTGAGTTGAAAAGGGGTTTGAGGTGTTGGCACTGGTGGGTGAAATGTGTTCTCAGGGCATGGGGGCAGTTGAAACGGGGGTTTGAGGTGTTGGCACTGGGTGAAATGTGTTCTGAGGGCATGGGGGCAGTTGAAAAGGGGGTTTTTCAGGTGTTGGCACTTGGTGAAATATGTTTTGAGGGCATGGGGTGAGTTGAAAAGGGGGTTTGAGGTGTTGGCATTGGGCGAAATGTCTTTTGAGGGCATGGGGGCAGTTGAAAAGGGGGTTTGAGGTGTTGGCACTGGGTGAAATATGTTTTGAGGGCATGGGGTGAGTTGAAAAGGGGGTGTGAGGTGTTGGCACTGTGTGAAATATGTTTTGAGGGCATGGGGGCACTTGAAAAGGGGGTTTGAGGTGTTGGCATTGGGTGAAATATGTTTTGAGGGCATGGGGGCAGTTGAAAAGGGGGTTTGAGGTGTTGGCATTGTGTGAAAATATGTTTTGGCGGCATGGGGGCAGTTGAAAAGGGGGTTTGAGGTGTTGGCACTGTGTGAAATATGTTTTGAGGGCATGGGGGCAGTTGAAAAGGGGGTTTGAGGTGTTGGCATTGGGTGAAATGTGCTTTGAGGGCATGCGGGCAGTTGAAAAGGGGGTTTGAGGTGTTGGCACTGGGTGAAATATGTTTTGAGGGCATGGGGGCAGTTGAAAAGGGGGTTTGAGGTGTTGGCATTGGGTGAAATATGTTTTGAGGGCATGGGGGCAGTTGAAAAGGGGGTGTGAGGTGTTGGCATTGTGTGAAATATGTTTTGGCGGCATGGGGGCAGTTGAAAAGGGGGTTTGAGGTGTTGGCACTGTGTGAAATATGTTTTGAGGGCATGGGGGCAGTTGAAAAGGGGGTTTGAGGTGTTAGCATTGGGTGAAATGTGCTTTGAGGGCATGCGGGCAGTTGAAAAGGGGGTTTGAGGTGTTGGCACTGGGTGAAATATGTTTTGAGGGCATGGGGGCAGTTGGGGGGCAGTTGAAAAGGGGGGGTGAAGTGTTGGCACTGTGTGAAATGTGTTTTGAGGGCATGGGGGCAGTTGAAAACGGGGTTTGAGGTGTTGGCATTGGTGGGTGAAATGTGTTTTGAGGGCATGGGGGCAGTTGAAAAGGGGGTTTGAGGTGTTGGCACTGGGTGAAATATGTTTTGAGGGCATGGGGTGAGTTGAAAAGGGGGTGTGAGGTGTTGGCACTGTGTGAAATATGTTTTGAGGGCATGGGGGCAGTTGAAAACGGGGTTTGAGGTGTTGGCATTGGTGGGTGAAATGTGTTTTGAGGGCATGGGGGCAGTTGAAAAGGGGGTTTGAGGTGTTGGCACTGGGTGAAATATGTTTTGAGGGCATGGGGTGAGTTGAAAAGGGGGTGTGAGGTGTTGGCACTGTGTGAAATATGTTTTGAGGGCATGGGGGCAGTTGAAAAGGGGTTTGAGGTGTTGGCATTGGGTGAAATATGTTTTGAGGGCATGGGGGCAGTTGAAAAGGGGGTTTGAGGTGTTGGCACTGTGTGAAATATGTTTTGGCGGCATGGGGGCAGTTGAAAAGGGGGTTTGAGGTGTTGGCACTGTGTGAAATATGTTTTGAGGGCATGGGGGCAGTTGAAAAGGGGGTTTGAGGTGTTGGCATTGCGTGAAATGTGCTTTGAGGGCATGGGGGCAGTTGAAAAGGGGGTTTGAGGTGTTGGCACTGGTGGGTGAAATATGTTTTGAGGGCATGGGGGCAGTTGAAAAGGGGGGGTGAAGTGTTGGCACTGTGTGAAATGTGTTTTGAGGGCATGGGGGCAGTTGAAAAGGGGGTTTGAGGTGTTGGGACTGGGTGAAATATGTTTTGAGGGCATGGGGTGAGTTGAAAAGGGGCTGTGAGGTGTTGGCACTGTGTGAAATATGTTTTGAGGGCATGGGGGCAGTTGAAAACGGGGTTTGAGGTGTTGGCATTGGGTGAAATATGTTTTGATGGCATGGGGGAAGTTGAAAAGGGGGTTTGAGGTGTTGGCACTGTGTGAAATATGTTTTGGCGGCATGGGGGCAGTTGAAACGGGGGTTTGAGGTGTTGGCACTGTGTGAAATATGTTTTGAGGGCATGGGGGCAGTTGAAAAGGGGGTTTGAGGTGTTGGCATTGGGTGAAATGTCTTTTCAGGGCATGGGGGCAGTTGAAACGGGGGTTTGAGGTGTTGGCACTGGGTGAAATGTGTTTTGAGGGCATGGGGTGAGTTGAAAAGGGGGTTTGAGGTGTTGGCACTGTGTGAAATGTGTTTTCAGGGCATGGGGGCAGTTGAAAAGGGGGTTTGAGGTGTTGGCACTGTGTGAAATATGTTTTGAGGGGATGGGGCCAGTTGAAAAGGGGGTTTGAGGTGTTGGCAGTGGGTGAAATATGTTTTGAGGGCATGGGGTGAGTTGAAAAGGGGGTTGGAGGTGTCGGCACTGTGTGAAATATATTTTGAGGTCATGGGGTGAGTTGAAAAGGGGTTTGAGGTGTTGGCACTGGTGGGTGAAATGTGTTCTCAGGGCATGGGGGCAGTTGAAACGGGGGTTTGAGGTGTTGGCACTGGGTGAAATGTGTTCTGAGGGCATGGGGGCAGTTGAAAAGGGGGTTTTAGGTGTTGGCACTTGGTGAAATATGTTTTGAGGGCATGGGGGCAGTTGAAAAGGGGGTTTGAGGTGTTGGCATTGGGTGAAATATGTTTTGAGGGCATGGGGGCAGTTGAAAAGGGGGTTTGAGGTGTTGGCATTGTGTGAAATATGTTTTGGCGGCATGGGGGCAGTTGAAAAGGGGGTTTGAGGTGTTGGCACTGTGTGAAATATGTTTTGAGGGCATGGGGTGAGTTGAAAAGGGGGTTGGAGGTGTCGGCACTGTGTGAAATATATTTTGAGGTCATGGGGTGAGTTGAAAAGGGGGTTTGAGGTGTTGGCATTGGGCGAAATGTCTTTTGAGGGCATGGGGGCAGTTGAAAAGGGGGTTTGAGGTGTTGGCACTGGGTGAAATATGTTTTGAGGGCATGGGGTGAGTTGAAAAGGGGGTGTGAGGTGTTGGCACTGTGTGAAATATGTTTTGGGGGCATGGGGGCAGTTGAAAAGGGGGTTTGAGGTGTTGGCATTGGGTGAAATATGTTTTGAGGGCATGGGGGCAGTTGAAAAGGGGGTTTGAGGTGTTGGCATTGTGTGAAATATGTTTTGGCGGCATGGGGGCAGTTGAAAAGGGGGTTTGAGGTGTTGGCACTGTGTGAAATATGTTTTGAGGGCATGGGGGCAGTTGAAAAGGGGGTTTGAGGTGTTAGCATTGGGTGAAATGTGCTTTGAGGGCATGCGGGCAGTTGAAAAGGGGGTTTGAGGTGTTGGCACTGGGTGAAATATGTTTTGAGGGCATGGGGGCAGTTGGGGGGCAGTTGAAAAGGGGGGGTGAAGTGTTGGCACTGTGTGAAATGTGTTTTGAGGGCATGGGGGCAGTTGAAAACGGGGTTTGAGGTGTTGGCATTGGTGGGTGAAATGTGTTTTGAGGGCATGGGGGCAGTTGAGACGGGGGTTTGAGGTGTTGGCATTGGGTGAAATGTCTTTTGAGGGCATGGGGGCAGTTGAAAAGGGGGTTTGAGGTGTTGGCACTGGGTGAAATATGTTTTGAGGGCATGGGGTGAGTTGAAAAGGGGGTTTGAGGTGTTGGCACTGTGTGAAATATGTTTTGAGGTCATGGGGTGAGTTGAAAAGGGGTTTGAGGTGTTGGCACTGGTGGGTGAAATGTGTTCTCAGGGCATGGGGGCAGTTGAAACGGGGGTTTGAGGTGTTGGCACTGGGTGAAATGTGTTCTGAGGGCATGGGGGCAGTTGAAAAGGGGGTTTTTCAGGTGTTGGCACTTGGTGAAATATGTTTTGAGGGCATGGGGTGAGTTGAAAAGGGGGTTTGAGGTGTTGGCATTGGGCGAAATGTCTTTTGAGGGCATGGGGGCAGTTGAAAAGGGGGTTTGAGGTGTTGGCACTGGGTGAAATATGTTTTGAGGGCATGGGGTGAGTTGAAAAGGGGGTGTGAGGTGTTGGCACTGTGTGAAATATGTTTTGAGGGCATGGGGGCACTTGAAAAGGGGGTTTGAGGTGTTGGCATTGGGTGAAATATGTTTTGAGGGCATGGGGGCAGTTGAAAAGGGGGTTTGAGGTGTTGGCATTGTGTGAAAATATGTTTTGGCGGCATGGGGGCAGTTGAAAAGGGGGTTTGAGGTGTTGGCACTGTGTGAAATATGTTTTGAGGGCATGGGGGCAGTTGAAAAGGGGGTTTGAGGTGTTGGCATTGGGTGAAATGTGCTTTGAGGGCATGCGGGCAGTTGAAAAGGGGGTTTGAGGTGTTGGCACTGGGTGAAATATGTTTTGAGGGCATGGGGGCAGTTGAAAAGGGGGTTTGAGGTGTTGGCATTGGGTGAAATATGTTTTGAGGGCATGGGGGCAGTTGAAAAGGGGGTTTGAGGTGTTGGCATTGTGTGAAATATGTTTTGGCGGCATGGGGGCAGTTGAAAAGGGGGTTTGAGGTGTTGGCACTGTGTGAAATATGTTTTGAGGGCATGGGGGCAGTTGAAAAGGGGGTTTGAGGTGTTAGCATTGGGTGAAATGTGCTTTGAGGGCATGCGGGCAGTTGAAAAGGGGGTTTGAGGTGTTGGCACTGGGTGAAATATGTTTTGAGGGCATGGGGGCAGTTGGGGGGCAGTTGAAAAGGGGGGGTGAAGTGTTGGCACTGTGTGAAATGTGTTTTGAGGGCATGGGGGCAGTTGAAAACGGGGTTTGAGGTGTTGGCATTGGTGGGTGAAATGTGTTTTGAGGGCATGGGGGCAGTTGAAAAGGGGGTTTGAGGTGTTGGCACTGTGTGAAATATGTTTTGAGGTCATGGGGGCACTTGAAAAGGGGGTTTGAGGTGTTGGCATTGGGCGAAATATGTTTTGAGGGCATGGGGGCAGTTGAAAAGGGGGTTTGAGGTGTTGGCATTGGTGGGTGAAATGTGTTTTGAGGGCATGGGGGCAATTGAAACGGGGGTTTGAGGTGTCGGCATTGGGTGAAATGTCTTTTGAGGGCATGGGGGCAGTTGAAACGGGGGTTTGAGGTGTTGGCACTGTGTGAAATATGTTTTGAGGGCATGGGGGCAATCGAAAAGGGGGTTTGAGGTGTTGGCATTGGGTGAAATATGTTTTGAGGGCATGGGGGCAGTTGAAAAGGGGGTTTGAGGTGTTGGCATTGTGTGAAATATGTTTTGGCGGCATGGGGGCAGTTGAAACGGGGGTTTGAGGTGTTGGCACTGTGTGAAATATGTTTTGAGGGCATGGGGGCAGTTGAAAAGGGGGTTTGAGGTGTTAGCATTGGGTGAAATGTGCTTTCAGGGCATGGGGGCAGTTGAAAAGGGGGTTTGAGGTGTTGGCACTGGGTGAAATATGTTTTGAGGGCATGGGGGCAGTTGGGGGGCAGTTGAAAAGGGGGGGTGAAGTGTTGGCACTGTGTGAAATGTGTTTTGAGGGCATGGGGGCAGTTGAAACGGGGGTTTGAGGTGTTGGCATTGGGTGAAATGTCTTTTGAGGGCATGGGGGCAGTTGAAAAGGGGGTTTGAGGTGTTGGCACTGGGTGAAATATGTTTTGAGGGCATGGGGTGAGTTGAAAAGGGGGTTTGAGGTGCTGGCACTGTGTGAAATATGTTTTGAGGTCATGGGGGCAGTTGAAAAGGGGGTTTGAGGTGTTGGCATTGGTGGGTGAAATGTGTTTTGAGGGCATGGGGGCAATTGAAACGGGGGTTTGAGGTGTCGGCATTGGGTGAAATGTCTTTTGAGGGCATGGGGGCAGTTGAAAAGGGGGTTTGAGGTGTTGGCACTGGGTGAAATATGTTTTGAGGGCATGGGGTGAGTTGAAAAGGGGGTGTGAGGTGTTGGCACTGTGTGAAATATGTTTTGAGGGCATGGGGGCAGTTGAAAAGGGGGTTTGAGGTGTTGGCATTGGGTGAAATGTGCTTTGGGGGCATGGGGGCAGTTGAAAAGGGGGTTTGAGGTGTTGGCATTGGGTGAAATGTGTTTTGAGGGCATGGGGGCAGTTGAAAAGGGGGTTTGAGGTGTTTTGCATTGGGTGAAATATGTTTTGAGGGCATGGGGGCAGTTGAAAAGGGGGTTTGAGGTGTTGGCATTGTGTGAAATATGTTTTGGCGGCATGGGGGCAGTTGAAACGGGGGTTTGAGGTGTTGGCACTGGGTGAAATATGTTTTGAGGGCATGGGGTGAGTTGAAAAGGGGGTGTGAGGTGTTGGCACTGTGTGAAATATGTCTTGAGGGCATGGGGGCAGTTGAAAAGGGGGTTTGAGGTGTTGGCATTGGGTGAAATGTGCTTTGGGGGCATGGGGGCAGTTGAAAAGGGGGTTTGAGGTGTTGGCACTGGGTGAAATATGTTTTGAGGGCATGGGGGCAGTTGGGGGGCAGTTGAAAAGGGGGGGTGAAGTGTTGGCACTGTGTGAAATGTGTTTTGAGGGGATGGGGTGAGTTGAAAAGGGGGTTTGAGGTGTTGGCATTGGTGGGTGAAATGTGTTTTGAGGGCATGGGGGCAGTTGAAACGGGGGTTTGAGGTGTTGGCATTGGGTGAAATGTGTTTTGAGGGCATGGGGGCAGTTGAAAAGGGGGTTCGAGGTGTTGGCACTGTGTGAAATATGTTTTGAGGGCATGGGGGCACTTGAAAAGGGGGTTTGAGGTGTTGGCATTGGGTGAAATATGTTTTGAGGGCATGGGGGCAGTTGAAACGGGGGTTTGAGGTGTTGGCATTGGGTGAAATGTGTTTTGAGGGCATGGGGGCAGTTGAAAAGGGGGTTTGAGGTGTTGGCACTGTGTGAAATATGTTTTGAGGGCATGGGGGCAGTTGAAAAGGGGGTTTGAGGTGTTGGCATTGGGTGAAATATGTTTTGAGGGCATGGGGGCAGTTGAAAAGGGGGTTTGAGGTGTTGGCATTGGGCGAAATGTGTTTTGAGGGCATGGGGTGAGTTGAAAAGGGGGTGTGAGGTGTTGGCATTGGGTGAAAAATGTCCTGAGGGCATGGGGTGAGTTGAAAAGGGGGTTTGAGGTGTTGGCACTGGGTGAAATATGTCTCGAGGGCATGGGGGCAGTTGAAAAGGGGGTTTGAGGTGTTGGCACTGTGTGAAATATGTTTTGAGGGCATGGGGGCAGTTGAAAAGGGGGTTCGAGGTGTTGGCACCGTGTGAAATGTGTTTTGAGGGCATGAGGTGACTGGAAAAGGGGGTTTGAGGTGTTGGCACTGTGTGAAATGTGTTTTGAGGGCATGGGGTGATTTGAAAAGGGGGTTTGAGGTGTTGGCACTGGTGGGTGAAATGTATTTTCAGGACATGGGGGTAGTTGAAACGGGGGTTTGAGGTGTTGGCACTGGGTGAAATGTGGTTTGAGGGCATGGGGGCAGTTGAAAAGGGGGTTTGAGGTGTTGGCACTGTGTGAAATATGTTTCGAGGGCAGGGGGGCAGTTGAAAAGGGGGTTTGAGGTGTTGGCACTGTGTGAAATATGTTTTGAGGGCATGGGGGCAGTTGAAAAGGGGGTTTGAGGTGTTGGCACTGTGTGAAATGTGTTTTGAGGGCATGGGGTGAGTTGAAAAGGGGGTTTGAGGTGTTGGCACTGGTGGGTGAAATGTGTTTTTAGGGCATGGGGGCAGTTGAAACGGGGGTTTGAGGTGTTGGCATTGTGTGAAATGTGTTTTGAGGGCATGGGGGCAGTTGTAAAGGAGGTTTGAGGTGTTGGCACTGGGTGAAATATGTTTTGAGGGCATGGGGTGAGTTGAAAAGGGGGTTTGAGGTGTTGGCATTGGGTGAAATGTGTTTTGAGGGCATGGGGTGAGTTGAAAAGGGGGTTTGAGGTGTTGGCACTGTGTGAAATGTGTTTTGAGGGCATGGGGGGAGTTGAAAAGGGGGTTTGAGGTGTTGGCACTGTGTGAAATGTGTTTTGAGGGCATGGGGGCAGTTGAAAAGGGGGTTTGAGGTGTTGGCATTGGGTGAAATATGTTTTGAGGGCATGGGGGCAGTTGAAAAGGGGGTTTGAGGTGTTGGCATTGGGTGAAATGTGTTTTGAGGGCATGGGGGCAGTTGAAAAGGGGGTTCGAGGTGTTGGCACTGTGTGAAATATGTTTTGAGGGCATGGGGGGAGTTGAAAAGGGGGTTTGAGGTGTTGGCACTGTGTGAAATGTGTTTTGAGGGCATGGGGGGAGTTGAAAAGGGGGTTTGAGGTGTTGGCACTGTGTGAAATGTGTTTTGAGGGCATGGGGGCAGTTGAAAAGGGGGTTTGAGGTGTTGGCATTGGGTGAAATATGTTTTGAGGGCATGGGGGCAGTTGAAACGGGGGTTTGAGGTGTTGGCATTGGGTGAAATGTGTTTTGAGGGCATGGGGGCAGTTGAAAAGGGGGTTTGAGGTGTTGGCACTGTGTGAAATATGTTTTGAGGGCATGGGGGCAGTTGAAAAGGGGGTTTGAGGTGTTGGCATTGGGTGAAATGTGTTTTGAGGGCATGGGGGCAGTTGAAAAGGGGGTTTGAGGTGTTGGCATTGGGCGAAATTTGTTTTGAGGGCATGGGGTGAGTTGAAAAGGGGGTGTGAGGTGTTGGCATTGGGTGAAATATGTTTTGAGGGCATGGGGGCAGTTGAAACGGGGGTTTGAGGTGTTGGCACTGGGTGAAATATGTTTTGAGGGCATGGGGGCAGTTGAAAAGGGGGTTTGAGGTGTTGGCACTGTGTGAAATATGTTTTGGCGGCATGGGGGCAGTTGAAACGGGGGTTTGAGGTGTTGGCACTGTGTGAAATGTGTTTTGAGGGCATGGGGTGAGTTGAAAAGGGGGTTTGAGGTGTTGGCACTGGTGGGTGAAATGTATTTTCAGGACATGGGGGCAGTTGAAACGGGGGTTTGAGGTGTTGGCATTGGGTGAAATGTGTTTTGAGGGCATGGGGTGAGTTGAAAAGGGGGTTTGAGGTGTTGGCACTGTGTGAAATATGTTTCGAGGGCAGGGGGGCAGTTGAAAAGGGGGTTTGAGGTGTTGGCACTGTGTGAAATATGTTTTGAGGGCATGGGGGCAGTTGAAAAGGGGGTTTGAGGTGTTGGCACTGTGTGAAATGTGTTTTGAGGGGATGGGGGCAGTTGAAAAGGGGGGTTGAGGTGTTGGCACTGTGTGAAATATGTTTTGAGGGGATGGGGGCAGTTGAAAAGGGGGTTCGAGGTGTTGGCACCGTGTGAAATGTGTTTTGAGGGCATGAGGTGAGTTGAAAAGGGGGTTTGAGGTGTTGGCACTGTGTGAAATGTGTTTTGAGGGCATGGGGTGAGTTGAAAAGGGGGTTTGAGGTGTTGGCACTGGTGGGTGAAATGTATTTTCAGGACATGGGGGCAGTTGAAACGGGGGTTTGAGGTGTTGGCATTGGGTGAAATGTGTTTTGAGGGCATGGGGTGAGTTGAAAAGGGGGTTTGAGGTGTTGGCACTGTGTGAAATATGTTTCGAGGGCAGGGGGGCAGTTGAAAAGGGGGTTTGAGGTGTTGGCACTGTGTGAAATATGTTTTGAGGGCATGGGGGCAGTTGAAAAGGGGGTTTGAGGTGTTGGCACTGTGTGAAATGTGTTTTGAGGGCATGGGGTGAGTTGAAAAGGGGGTTTGAGGTGTTGGCACTGGTGGGTGAAATGTGTTTTTAGGGCATGGGGGCAGTTGAAACGGGGGTTTGAGGTGTTGGCATTGTGTGAAATGTGTTTTGAGGGCATGGGGGCAGTTGAAAAGGGGGTTTGAGGTGTTGGCACTGGGTGAAATATGTTTTGAGGGCATGGGGTGAGTTGAAAAGGGGGTTTGAGGTGTTGGCATTGTGTGAAATGTGTTTTGAGGGCATGGGGTGAGTTGAAAAGGGGGTTTGAGGTGTTGGCACTGTGTGAAATGTGTTTTGAGGGCATGGGGGCAGTTGAAAAGGGGGTTTGAGGTGTTGGCACTGTGTGAAATATGTTTCGAGGGCAGGGGGGCAGTTGAAAAGGGGGTTTGAGGTGTTGGCACTGTGTGAAATATGTTTTGAGGGCATGGGGGCAGTTGAAAAGGGGGTTTGAGGTGTTGGCACTGTGTGAAATGTGTTTTGAGGGCATGGGGTGAGTTGAAAAGGGGGTTTGAGGTGTTGGCACTGGTGGGTGAAATGTGTTTTTAGGGCATGGGGGCAGTTGAAACGGGGGTTTGAGGTGTTGGCATTGTGTGAAATGTGTTTTGAGGGCATGGGGGCAGCTGAAAAGGGGGTTTGAGGTGTTGGCACTGTGTGAAATATGTTTTGAGGGCATGGGGGGAGTTGAAACGGGGGTTTGAGGTGTTGGCACTGTGTGAAATGTGTTTTGAGGGCATGGGGTGAGTTGAAAAGGGGGTTTGAGGTGTTGGCACTGGTGGGTGAAATGTATTTTCAGGACATGGGGGCAGTTGAAACGGGGGTTTGAGGTGTTGGCACTGGGTGAAATGTGTTTTGAGGGCATGGTGTGAGTTGAAAAGGGGGTTTGAGGTGTTGGCATTGTGTGAAATATGTTTCGAGGGCAGGGGGGCAGTTGAAAAGGGGGTTTGAGGTGTTGGCACCGTGTGAAATATGTTTTGAGGGCATGGGGGTAGTTGAAAAGGGGGTTTGAGGTGTTGGCACTGTGTGAAATGTGTTTTGAGGGCATGGGGTGAGTTGAACAGGGGGTTTGAGGTGTTGGCACTGGTGGGTGAAATGTGTTTTTAGGGCATGGGGGCAGTTGAAACGGGGGTTTGAGGTGTTGGCATTGTGTGAAATGTGTTTTGAGGGCATGGGGGCAGTTGTAAAGGAGGTTTGAGGTGTTGGCACTGGGTGAAATATGTTTTGAGGGCATGGGGTGAGTTGAAAAGGGGGTTTGAGGTGTTGGCATTGGGTGAAATGTGTTTTGAGGGCATGGGGTGAGTTGAAAAGGGGGTTTGAGGTGTTGGCACTGTGTGAAATGTGTTTTGAGGGCATGGGGGGAGTTGAAAAGGGGGTTTGAGGTGTTGGCACTGTGTGAAATGTGTTTTGAGGGCATGGGGGCAGTTGAAAAGGGGGTTTGAGGTGTTGGCATTGGGTGAAATATGTTTTGAGGGCATGGGGGCAGTTGAAAAGGGGGTTTGAGGTGTTGGCATTGGGTGAAATGTGTTTTGAGGGCATGGGGGCAGTTGAAAAGGGGGTTCGAGGTGTTGGCACTGTGTGAAATATGTTTTGAGGGCATGGGGGGAGTTGAAAAGGGGGTTTGAGGTGTTGGCACTGTGTGAAATGTGTTTTGAGGGCATGGGGGGAGTTGAAAAGGGGGTTTGAGGTGTTGGCACTGTGTGAAATGTGTTTTGAGGGCATGGGGGCAGTTGAAAAGGGGGTTTGAGGTGTTGGCATTGGGTGAAATATGTTTTGAGGGCATGGGGGCAGTTGAAACGGGGGTTTGAGGTGTTGGCATTGGGTGAAATGTGTTTTGAGGGCATGGGGGCAGTTGAAAAGGGGGTTTGAGGTGTTGGCACTGTGTGAAATATGTTTTGAGGGCATGGGGGCAGTTGAAAAGGGGGTTTGAGGTGTTGGCATTGGGTGAAATGTGTTTTGAGGGCATGGGGGCAGTTGAAAAGGCTGTTTGAGGTGTTGGCATTGGGCGAAATGTGTTTTGAGGGCATGGGGTGAGTTGAAAAGGGGGTGTGAGGTGTTGGCATTGGATGAAATATGTTTTGAGGGCATGGGGGCAGTTGAAACGGGGGTTTGAGGTGTTGGCACTGGGTGAAATATGTTTTGAGGGCATGGGGGCAGTTGAAAAGGGGGTTTGAGGTGTTGGCACTGTGTGAAATATGTTTTGAGGGGACGGGGGCAGTTGAAAAGGGGGTTCGAGGTGTTGGCACCGTGTGAAATGTGTTTTGAGGGCATGAGGTGAGTTGAAAAGGGGGTTTGAGGTGTTGGCACTGTGTGAAATGTGTTTTGAGGGCATGGGGTGAGTTGAAAAGGGGGTTTGAGGTGTTGGCACTGGTGGGTGAAATGTATTTTCAGGACATGGGGGCAGTTGAAACGGGGGTTTGAGGTGTTGGCACTGGGTGAAATGTGTTTTGAGGGCATGGGGTGAGTTGAAAAGGGGGTTTGAGGTGTTGGCACTGTGTGAAATATGTTTCGAGGGCAGGGGGGCAGTTGAAAAGGGGGTTTGAGGTGTTGGCACTGTGTGAAATATGTTTTGAGGGAATGGGGGCAGTTGAAAAGGGGGTTTGAGGTGTTGGCACTGTGTGAAATGTGTTTTGAGGGCATGGGGTGAGTTGAAAAGGGGGTTTGAGGTGTTGGCACTGGTGGGTGAAATGTGTTTTTAGGGCATGGGGGCAGTTGAAACGGGGGTTTGAGGTGTTGGCATTGTGTGAAATGTGTTTTGAGGGCATGGGGGCAGTTGAAAAGGGGGTTTGAGGTGTTGGCACTGGGTGAAATATGTTTTGAGGGCATGGGGTGAGTTGAAAAGGGGGTTTGAGGTGTTGGCATTGGGTGAAATGTGTTTTGAGGGCATGGGGTGAGTTGAAAAGGGGGTTTGAGGTGTTGGCACTGTGTGAAATGTGTTTTGAGGGCATGGGGTGAGTTGAAAAGGGGGTTTGAGGTGTTGGCACTGTGTGAAATATGTTTCGAGGGCAGGGGGGCAGTTGAAAAGGGGGTTTGAGGTGTTGGCACTGTGTGAAATATGTTTTGAGGGCATGGGGTGAGTTGAAAAGGGGGTTTGAGGTGTTGGCACTGTGTGAAATGTGTTTTGAGGGCATGGGGTGAGTTGAAAAGGGGGTTTGAGGTGTTGGCACTGGTGGGTGAAATGTGTTTTTAGGGCATGGGGGCAGTTGAAACGGGGGTTTGAGGTGTTGGCATTGTGTGAAATGTGTTTTGAGGGCATGGGGGCAGCTGAAAAGGGGGTTTGAGGTGTTGGCACTGTGTGAAATATGTTTTGAGGGCATGGGGGGAGTTGAAACGGGGGTTTGAGGTGTTGGCACTGTGTGAAATGTGTTTTGAGGGCATGGGGGCAGTTGAAAACGGGGTTGGAGGTGTTGGCACTGGTGGGTGAAATGTATTTTCAGGACATGGGGGCAGTTGAAACGGGGGTTTGAGGTGTTGGCACTGGGTGAAATGTGTTTTGAGGGCATGGTGTGAGTTGAAAAGGGGGTTTGAGGTGTTGGCATTGTGTGAAATATGTTTCGAGGGCAGGGGGGCAGTTGAAAAGGTGGTTTGAGGTGTTGGCACCGTGTGAAATATGTTTTGAGGGCATGGGGGTAGTTGAAAAGGGGGTTTGAGGTGTTGGCACTGTGTGAAATGTGTTTTGAGGGCATGGGGTGAGTTGAAAAGGGGGTTTGAGGTGTTGGCACTGGTGGGTGAAATGTGTTTTTAGGGCATGGGGGCAGTTGAAACGGGAATTTGAGGTGTTGGCATTGTGTGAAATGTGTTTTGAGGGCATGGGGGCAGTTGAAAAGGGGGTTTGAGGTGTTGGCACTGGGTGAAATATGTTTTGAGGGCATGGGGTGAGTTGAAAAGGGGGTTTGAGGTGTTGGCATTGGGTGAAATGTGTTTTGAGGGCATGGGGTGAGTTGAAAAGGGGGTTTGAGGTGTTGGCACTGTGTGAAATGTGTTTTGAGGGCATGGGGGCAGTTGAAAAGGGGGTTTGAGGTGTTGGCACTGTGTGAAATGTGTTTTGAGGGCATGGGGGCAGTTGAAAAGGGGGTTTGAGGTGTTGGCACTGGTGGGTGAAATGTGTTTTTAGGGCATGGGGGCAGTTGAAACGGGGGTTTGAGGTGTTGGCATTGTGTGAAATGTGTTTTGAGGGCATGGGGGCAGTTGAAAAGGGGGTTTGAGGTGTTGGCACTGGGTGAAATATGTTTTGAGGGCATGGGGTGAGTTGAAAAGGGGGTTTGAGGTGTTGGCATTGGGTGAAATGTGTTTTGAGGGCATGGGGTGAGTTGAAAAGGGGGTTTGAGGTGTTGGCACTGTGTGAAATATGTTTGGAGGGCAGGGGGGCAGTTGAAAAGGGGGTTTGAGGTGTTGGCACTGTGTGAAATATGTTTTGAGGGCATGGGGGCAGTTGAAAAGGGGGTTTGAGGTGTTGGCACTGTGTGAAATGTGTTTTGAGGGCATGGGGTGAGTTGAAAAGGGGTTTGAGGTGTTGGCACTGGTGGGTGAAATGTGTTTTTAGGGCATGGGGGCAGTTGAAACGGGGGTTTGAGGTGTTGGCATTGTGTGAAATGTGTTTTGAGGGCATGGGGGCAGTTGTAAAGGAGGTTTGAGGTGTTGGCACTGGGTGAAATATGTTTTGAGGGCATGGGGTGAGTTGAAACGGGGGTTTGAGGTGTTGGCATTGGGTGAAATGTGTTTTGAGGGCATGGGGTGAGTTGAAAAGGGGGTTTGAGGTGTTGGCACTGTGTGAAATGTGTTTTGAGGGCATGGGGGGAGTTGAAAAGGGGGTTTGAGGTGTTGGCACTGTGTGAAATGTGTTTTGAGGGCATGGGGGCAGTTGAAAAGGGGGTTTGAGGTGTTGGTATTGGGTGAAATATGTTTTGAGGGCATGGGGGCAGTTGAAAAGGGGGTTTGAGGTGTTGGCATTGGGTGAAATGTGTTTTGAGGGCATGGGGGCAGTTGAAAAGGGGGTTCGAGGTGTTGGCACTGTGTGAAATATGTTTTGAGGGCATGGGGGCAGTTGAAAAGGGGGTTTGAGGTGTTGGCACTGTGTGAAATGTGTTTTGAGGGCATGGGGGGAGTTGAAAAGGGGGTTTGAGGTGTTGGCACTGTGTGAAATGTGGTTTGAGGGTATGGGGGGAGTTGAAAAGGGGGTTTGAGGTGTTGGCATTGGGTGAAATATGTTTTGAGGGCATGGGGGCAGTTGAAACGGGGGTTTGAGGTGTTGGCATTGGGTGAAATGTGTTTTGAGGGCATGGGGGCAGTTGAAAAGGGGGTTTGAGGTGTTGGCACTGTGTGAAATATGTTTTGAGGGCATGGGGGCAGTTGAAAAGGGGGTTTGAGGTGTTGGCATTGGGTGAAATGTGTTTTGAGGGCATGGGGGCAGTTGCAAAGGGGGTTTGAGGTGTTGGCATTGGGCGAAATGTGTTTTGAGGGCATGGGGTGAGTTGAAAAGGGGGTGTGAGGTGTTGGCATTGGGTGAAATATGTTTTGAGGGCATGGGGGCAGTTGAAACGGGGGTTTGAGGTGTTGGCACTGGGTGAAATATGTTTTGAGGGCATGGGGGCAGTTGAAAAGGGGGGTTGAGGTGTTGGCACTGTGTGAAATATGTTTTGAGGGCATGGGGGCAGTTGAAAAGGGGGTTCGAGGTGTTGGCACCGTGTGAAATGTGTTTTGAGGGCATGAGGTGAGTTGAAAAGGGGGTTTGAGGTGTTGGCACTGTGTGAAATGTGTTTTGAGGGCATGGGGTGAGTTGAAAAGGGGGTTTGAGGTGTTGGCACTGGTGGGTGAAATGTATTTTCAGGACATGGGGGCAGTTGAAACGGGGGTTTGAGGTGTTGGCACTGGGTGAAATGTGTTTTGAGGGCATGGGGTGAGTTGAAAAGGGGGTTTGAGGTGTTGGCACTGTGTGAAATATGTTTCGAGGGCAGGGGGGCAGTTGAAAAGGGGGTTTGAGGTGTTGGCACTGTGTGAAATATGTTTTGAGGGCATGGGGGCAGTGGAAAAGGGGGTTTGAGGTGTTGGCATTGTGTGAAATGTGTTTTGAGGGCATGGGGTGAGTTGAAAAGGGGGTTTGAGGTGTTGGCACTGGTGGGTGAAATGTGTTTTTAGGGCATGGGGGCAGTTGAAACGGGGGTTTGAGGTGTTGGCATTGTGTGAAATGTGTTTTGAGGGCATGGGGGCAGTTGAAAAGGGGGTTTGAGGTGTTGGCACTGGGTGAAATATGTTTTGAGGGCATGGGGTGAGTTGAAAAGGGGGTTTGAGGTGTTGGCATTGGGTGAAATGTGTTTTGAGGGCATGGGGTGAGTTGAAAAGGGGGTTTGAGGTGTTGGCACTGTGTGAAATATGTTTCGAGGGCAGGGGGGCAGTTGAAAAGGGGGTTTGAGGTGTTGGCACTGTGTGAAATATGTTTTGAGGGCATGGGGGCAGTGGAAAAGGGGATTTGAGGTGTTGGCACTGTGTGAAATGTGTTTTGAGGGCATGGGGTGAGTTGAAAAGGGGGTTTGAGGTGTTGGCACTGGTGGGTGAAATGTGTTTTTAGGGCATGGGGGCAGTTGAAACGGGGGTTGGAGGTGTTGGCATTGTGTGAAATGTGTTTTGAGGGCATGGGGTGAGTTGAAAAGGGGGTTTGAGGTGTTGGCATTGGGTGAAATGTGTTTTGAGGGCATGGGGTGAGTTGAAAAGGGGGTTTGAGGTGTTGGCATTGGGTGAAATGTGTTTTGAGGGCATGGGGGCAGTTGAAAAGGGGGTTTGAGGTGTTGGCACTGGGTGAAATATGTTTTGAGGGCATGGGGGCAGTTGAAAAGGGGGTTTGAGGTGTTGGCATTGGGTGAAATGTGTTTTGAGGGCATGGGGGCAGTTGAAAAGGGGGTTCGAGGTGTTGGCACTGTGTGAAATATGTTTTGAGGGCATGGGGGCAGTTGAAAAGGGGGTTTGAGGTGTTGGCACTGTGTGAAATGTGTTTTGAGGGCATGGGGGGAGTTGAAAAGGGGGTTTGAGGTGTTGGCACTGTGTGAAATGTGTTTTGAGGAAATGGGGGCAGTTGAAAAGGGGGTTTGAGGTGTTGGCATTGGGTGAAATATGTTTTGAGGGCATGGGGGTAGTTGAAACGGGGGTTTGAGGTGTTGGCATTGGGTGAAATTTGTTTTGAGGGCATGGGGGCAGTTGAAAAGGGGGTTTGAGGTGTTGGCACTGTGTGAAATATGTTTTGAGGGCATGGGGGCAGTTGAAAAGGGGGTTTGAGGTGTTGGCATTGGGTGAAATGTGTTTTGAGGGCATGGGGGCAGTTGAAAAGGGGGTTTGAGGTGTTGGCATTGGGCGAAATGTGTTTTGAGGGCATGGGGTGAGTTGAAAAGGGGGTGTGAGGTGTTGGCATTGGGTGAAATATGTTTTGAGGGCATGGGGGCAGTTGAAACGGGGGTTTGAGGTGTTGGCACTGGGTGAAATATGTTTTGAGGGCATGGGGGCAGTTGAAAAGGGGGTTTGAGGTGTTGGCACTGTGTGAAATATGTTTTGAGGGCATGGGGGCAGTTGAAAAGGGGGTTCGAGGTGTTGGCACCGTGTGAAATGTGTTTTGAGGGCATGAGGTGAGTTGAAAAGGGGGTTTGAGGTGTTGGTACTGTGTGAAATGTGTTTTGAGGGCATGGGGTGAGTTGAAAAGGGGGTTTGAGGTGTTGGCACTGGTGGGTGAAATGTATTTTCAGGACATGGGGGCAGTTGAAACGGGGGTTTGAGGTGTTGGCACTGGGTGAAATGTGTTTTGAGGGCATGGGGTGAGTTGAAAAGGGGGTTTGAGGTGTTGGCACTGTGTGAAATATGTTTCGAGGGCAGGGGGGCAGTTGAAAAGGGGGTTTGAGGTGTTGGCACTGTGTGAAATATGTTTTGAGGGCATGGGGGCAGTGGAAAAGGGGGTTTGAGGTGTTGGCACTGTGTGAAATGTGTTTTGAGGGCATGGGGTGAGTTGAAAAGGGGGTTTGAGGTGTTGGCACTGGTGGGTGAAATGTGTTTTTAGGGCATGGGGGCAGTTGAAACGGGGGTTTGAGGTGTTGGCATTGTGTGAAATGTGTTTTGAGGGCATGGGGGCAGTTGAAAAGGGGGTTTGAGGTGTTGGCACTGGGTGAAATATGTTTTGAGGGCATGGGGTGAGTTGAAAAGGGGGTTTGAGGTGTTGGCATTGGGTGAAATGTGTTTTGAGGGCATGGGGTGAGTTGAAAAGGGGGTTTGAGGTGTTGGCACTGTGTGAAATGTGTTTTGAGGGCATGGGGGCAGTTGAAAAGGGGGTTTGAGGTGTTGGCATTGGGTGAAATATGTTTTGAGGGCATGGGGGCAGTTGAAAAGGGGGTTTGAGGTGTTGGCACTGGGTGAAATATGTTTTGAGGGCATGGGCCGAGTTGAAAAGGGGGTGTGAGGTGTTGGCACTGTGTGAAATGTGTTTTGAGGGCATGGGGGGAGTTGAAAAGGGGGTTTGAGGTGTTGGTACTGTGTGAAATGTGTTTTGAGGGCATGGGGGCAGTTGAAAAGGGGGTTTGAGGTGTTGGCATTGGGTGAAATATGTTTTGAGGGCATGGGGGCAGTTGAAAAGGGGGTTTGAGGTGTTGGCATTGTGTGAAATGTGTTTTGAGGGCATGGGGTGAGTTGAAAAGGGGGTTTGAGGCGTTGGCACTGTTGGGTGAAATGTGTTTTCAGGGCATGGCGGCAGTTGAAACGGGGGTTCGAGGTGTTGGCATTGTGTGAAATGTGTTTTGAGGGCATGGGGGCAGTTGAAAAGGGGGTTTGAGGTGTTGGCACCTGGTGAAATATGTTTTGAGGGGATGGGGTGAGTTGAAAAGGGGGTTTGAGGTGTTGGCATTGGGTGAAATGTGTTTTGAGGGCATGGGGGCAGTTGAAAAGGGGGTTTGAGGTGTTGGCACTGTGTGAAATGTGTTTTGAGGGCATGGGGGGAGTTGAAAAGGGGGTTTGAGGTGTTGGCATTGGGTGAAATGTGTTTTGAGGGCATGGGGTGAGTTGAAAAGGGGGTTTGAGGTGTTGGCACTGGGTGAAATATGTTTTGAGGGCATGGGGTGAGTTGAAAAGGGGGTTTGAGGTGTTGGCACTGTGTGAAATGTGTTTTGAGGGCATGGGGGGAGTTGAAAAGGGGGTTTGAGGTGTTGGCACTGTGTGAAATGTGTTTTGAGGGCATGGGGCCAGTTGAAAAGGGGGTTTGAGGTGTTGGCATTGTGTGAAATGTGTTTTGAGGGCATGGGGGCAGTTGAAAAGGGGGTTTGAGGTGTTGGCATTGGGTGAAATGTGTTTTGAGGGCATGGGGTGAGTTGAAAAGGGGGTTTGAGGTGTTGGCACTTTGTGAAATGTGTTTTGAGGGCATGGGGTGAGTTGAAAAGGGGGTTTGAGGCGTTGGCACTGGTGGGTGAAATGTGTTTTCAGGGCATGGGGGCAGTTGAAACGGGGGTTCGAGGTGTTGGCATTGTGTGAAATGTGTTTCGAGGGCATGGGGGCAGTTGAAAAGGGGCTTTGAGGTGTTGGCATTGGGTGAAATATGTTTCGAGGGCAGGGGGGCAGTTGAAAAGGGGGTTTGAGGTGTTGGCACTGTGTGAAATATGTTTTGAGGGCATGGTGGCAGTTGAAAAGGGGGTTTGAGGTGTTGGCACTGTGTGAAATGTGTTTTGAGGGCATGGGGTGAGTTGAAAAGGGGGTTTGAGGTGTTGGCACTGGTGGGTGAAATGTGTTTTTAGGGCATGGGGGCAGTTGAAACGGGGGTTTGAGGTGTTGGCATTGTGTGAAATGTGTTTTGAGGGCATGGGGGCAGTTGAAAAGGGGGTTTGAGGTGTTGGCACTGGGTGAAATATGTTTTGAGGGCATGGGGTGAGTTGAAAAGGGGGTTTGAGGTGTTGGCATTGGGTGAAATGTGTTTTGAGGGCATGGGGTGATTTGAAAAGGGGGTTTGAGGTGTTGGCACTGTGTGAAATGTGTTTTGAGGGCATGGGGGGAGTTGAAAAGGGGGTTTGAGGTGTTGGCACTGTGTGGAATGTGTTTTGAGGGCATGGGGGCAGTTGAAAAGGGGGTTTGAGGTGTTGGCATTGGGTAAAATATGTTTTGAGGGCATGGGGGCAGTTGAAAAGGGGGTTTGAGGTGTTGGCACTGGGTGAAATATGTTTTGAGGGCATGGGGTGAGTTGAAAAGGGGGTTTGAGGTGTTGGCACTGTGTGAAATGTGTTTTGAGGGCATGGGGTGAGTTGAAAAGGGGGTTTGAGGCGTTGGACGAGCGTACCCACGAGGGCCACCGCTGCCTGCTGGCACCGCGTGGGCACCCGTGTGAGCCCCAGGGTCCGGTCATCCTGCAGGCTGTCCCGCGAGGCGTCGAAGGCGTACCGCGCTCTGTCCTTCGCGACCTGGACCGTGATGTGGTCCAGGTGGCGTGCAGTGTCGGAGTCGTCGGCGATGAAAGGGGCGACGTACTGCGTCACCCCCCCGAGGATCGCCAGGATGACGTCCTGCAACACTTTCGGTGGCGCGAGGGTGTTAAGGCACCAGTGGTGCACCGCCGCTAGGCGTAGCCGGTGCTTGCGCTGCAGGGAGAACTCCCCGTCCGGCTGCAGCTGGAGTACCAGGTAGGGGACGGAGTCCGCCGCTGGTACCCAGTACCACGGGTTTTCCAGGTGGGGACAGAGGCGCAGCTGCAGGCCCGGGACCCCCTCCGTGGTGGCCATGGCGCACTTGCGGGGGTTGAGCTCCATGCCCATCATCCCCAGGTACGCGGCTACCGCCTCCACGCCCTCGACGAAGTGCTGCAGCGTGTCGGCCACCACCAGCAGGTCGTCGATATAGGCCTGGGTGAGGCCGTGCTCGGCCCCTCCCGGCGGGCGCAGGCGGTGCCCCTGTGCCCTGAGCAGGGGCTCCAGGAGGAGCGCGTACAGCACGGGGCTCTCGGGGTTGCCCTGCCGGACGCCGCGTAGCATGTAGACGGGCTGCGTTAGCCCGTGTGCTGTGACGATGCGCAGCCTGGCGCACGTGTGGAGGAAGAGCAGGAGGTCTATGACGTCTGGCGGCACGGAGAGGTGGCGCAGGATGAGATGGAGGGCGCCGTGTGGGGCGGTGTCGAAGGCCTTGCGGGCGTCAAAGCAGAAGACGTAGTTGGGCCTTCCCCGCTAGAGCTGCCGCTGCGCCATGAACAGCGGGGGGCCTGTGTTGGAGCCAGGGAGGGCCCCCTGCTGCCAGTTGCCGACCACTCCGTGCCGTGTGAGCACTTCCGTGATGCGCTGGGTCAGGGGGCCCGTGAGCAGCTTCATGTCCAGCTGGCCCAGGGCTATGGGCCTGTAGTCGTCCAGTCTGGCAGAGCCCGGTACCTTGGGGCTGAGCCAGATGTGCGCGTCCCTCCAGTGCATCGGCGGCGGGGCGCCGCAGAGGATGGCCCGGTAGGAATGGACCAGGAGCCACTGTACGGGTGCTGGGAGGGCCTTGATGAAACGGGCCTCCACGTGGTTAGGACCTGGGGCCTTGCCATCGGCCTTGTCCAGGGCGGACTTCAGGTCCTGCATGGAGTACTGCTGGGCCTGTGTCCAGGCCCCCTCAGGGACCCGGCGGACGTGGCGGCCGAGGACTGCCTGGAAGCCCGGGAGGTCCACCGGGCGTTTGTCATACAGTTCTCGCCAGAAGGCGCGAACTGCGAACATCACGTCGTGGGCCTCCATGAGGAGCGTTTGGGTGTTGGGAACTCGCACGTTCCAGAGGCCTGACGGGCCTGGGGCCTCTACCTCTATGGCCCCCCGCACGGCTTTCCATCGCTGGGCGATGTCGGGGGCGTGGTGGCGCCAGAAGTCCTTGATGGCGCGCTTGCGGTCTGCCGCCAGAAGGGCACGGAGCTGGCGAATGCCCTCCTCGAGGGCGGCTGCTTGCCTCTCCAGCTCCTCCTGTAGCTGGCCCTGCGTGGTCGGGCGGAACCCGGGCGACACACCCTGCAGCTCCTCCGTGAGCCGGAGCGCCGCCTCGGACCGGATGCCATGCCTGGCCGCGTCCGCCTGGTACGCTGCCGGCGCGCGCGCTGCCAAGGTGTCATAGCGGAGGACCGCTGCCTGGAGCTGCTTTCCGCTCTCCGGGAGGTCCCCCTCCGCCGGGTCCGTTCCCGCCAGAGACGGCTGCCGGCGTCCCACCACGCGCGCCAGGGCGTCATGCGTCGCGTGGAGGTGTTCGAACACCTTGTCAACCGCGGCCGCGGGCATGGACCCGTAGTCGTGCTGCTCTGCGGGACCCAGCCAGGGCGCCAGGGAGGGTTCATCCTGCGCGGCGGTGACCGCCGCCCACAGGCAGTGTTGGACGGGCGCGGTCTCGGCGTCGTACGGGAGGAGGCGGCCCTCCGTGTGGCTGTAGGGGGTGGGCATCCCCGCGCGCCCCGCTGCGCTGAGGAGATCCGGCAGGGCCAGGCGGACCGGGAGGTGGTCCGAGCCGACCACCTGGGGGTGTGCCATGCCGCGAGCCCAGACGCTTTCCCGCAGGGACCACGGCAGGAGGGGCTCGTTGACCAGGAAGGTGTCCACCCTGTGCCGGGACGGGTGCAGCGTGGGGGTCATGTCCTCCTCGCCGCCTGCCGCAGCCCTTCGGAAACCGCAGGCCTCCCAGCCCGCTCGGAAATGCTCCGTGGCCGGGTTGGCGGGAACATCCATGTAGATGTTGGTGTCGCCGGCGATGACCACCGGGTGCCTCCCGCCGAGGCTGTGTGGCGTGGCATACATTTGTATGTCGGCCCAGAACGCCGCCCGTCCCGCCCACGGGGAGCAGCCCGCTTGCGGCCCGTGGACGTTGATGAGGGTGAGGCCTCCCCCGTCCGTGCGGATCTCCAGGGCCGCGGCCTTCCCGGGGACAATTTCCGTGAAGCTGAGCACCTCGTGCTCCGCCACGTACTTGCTGCTGACCGCGGTGAGGAGGCCCCCCCCTCTTGAGGTGGAGGTGGCTCCCGTCTCCGCCAGCCGGCTTCTGAAGAAGGCGGTGTACCCCTTGTCCCGGAGCGCCGCGGCCACGTGCATCTCTTGCGCCCTGGTGGCGATCCCCGTTTCCTGGAGCATGATGGCAAAGCCCCCCTCCTGGGGCAGCATGCCGGTGATGAGGTGCTCCTTGTCGGTGCAGGCCGCCGGCCCCCGGCGCCGCCGGAGTGTGTCCCGGAGGGACCGGTCTGGCGGCACGAGGCCGTTGCGCAGGTTCCACGAGAGGAGCCACAGGGCGTCGCCCGTCATGTCCTCCTGGAGTCAGCTATCCCGCATCGGCATCGTTGCCGGGTTCGCCGGCGCAGCCAGGGCATCTCGGTGCGCCGCATCCACTGAGCCCGTTCCCAGCGGGGCCCACAGGGGGGCCCGGGGGACCGGGGGAGCCGGGGGGGCCAGGGGGGCCAGCCCCGCGGGGATGGACATGGACCCTGGTGGGGCCGCACCGCCGGCCCCTGGGGCCGCTCCGGGTGCCTCCTCATCTCCATCTGCGTGGTCGGCTGCCTGGGGCGGGGGGCGCCAGGTGTACGGGGCGTGCCATGGGGACCTCCGTGCTCTCCCCTGCAGGATGTTGGTGGCCGCCTCCTTGTCGTCCGCCGGGGCCGCAGCGTGCACCGCGTGCATCGCCAGGTGTTCCAGCATTGCCCCGCTGGTGTAGTACTTGTCCGCACACCGGGGGCATTTCGGCGGCTCCGTGGCCCCTCGCGCCGGGGGGAGCGGCACCGACTTCCGAATGGCGCCCTCCGCCGCTGGTTCGAAGGGCAGGCTGGCCAGCGGCACCGTGTGTGGTGCCAGCGTGCGGCCCGGGGCCGCCGCATCGAGGGCCCACGTCGCGGGCGCGGGCCCGAGACCTCGGATGGCATCGCGCTGCGCGTCTGCTTGCAGCCACGTTTGCCAGTGCGTGGAGCGGATTTGGCGGTCGGGCTTGCCCCTCCATCGCGGGTCGTGGAAGGCCTGTAGCCAGTGGTACACCGCGGTCGGGACCGCCAGCTGGAGCTCCAGGTCGGCGGGGTGCGCCGCTGCCGGCCACACTCCCGGCCTCGCCGCCCGGGCGTTGTCCTTCAGCCTGACCTGGAGCAGGAGGGCGTGGTGTTCGCCCTCCCGCAGCGCCTTGATGATCATGCGGGTGCAGTCTGCCACGCGGATCACGGCTTCGAGCCCCGGCAGGCGTTCGGGGTCGCAGACGACGATGTGCGCGTCCGCCGGGCTGAACATGCAGACCACCCACTGCGGGTCCTGCTGTCCCCGTTGGGCCACCGCTAGGGTAGCCGCTGGGCGGGCGTGCGTGATTGGCCCCGCGTGGAGGTCCGGGACGTCCGTGGCCCTGATGGCGTCTCCCTGCCACGCGGCCCGTAGATGCTCCTCCTGGTCGGGGCTCCACACCAGTGTGGGGGGGTTGACCCACCCCGGTTCCTGCCTCTTGTTGGGGGCGCTGACAGTGTGTAGCAAGACCGCCAGCGGCCAGGGGTCCGCCGGCATATAGTAGGCCTGGGTGGGCCCCTGTCGCCAGTCGATGTGGGGCAGGGGCGGGAAAGCCCCTTGCCTGGCGGTGCTGTGCCAGACCGTCCATCGGCCTCCGGCCAGGACGTGCGACCGGTACCCTCCGGCGTGGCCGTGTATGATGGCCTGGTAGCGTGCCGTCTGCAGTACCAGTGCCTCCCCCTGCTTAGGCCCGGGCAGGGGTGTGCCATCGCCCGCATCCCAGACGTGGATGCGCCCGCGGAGCGTGGCGTGCCACGGGTCTGGTGCATCGCGCTGAGGCCCTTGTATGCATCCCGCAATCTGCGCCGGGCCGTGGTGGTGGACGAAGCCCTCCCCGCCGTCTGCTAGCAACGCCGCCGCGACAACGTATAGTTGCTCCGCCGTGAGGGGTGCTGTCGGCGCGTGCGTCGCGGCCGGCCGTCGGGGCCGCGTGTCGCGGCAGGGGACGTGGGGCAGCAGTTGCGCCGGCCACGCCGCCACGGGACCCATGGTGACGGCCGCGACCGCGGACGCCAGCGCCTTGCGGTCCGTGGGTCTGTACTGCCGGAGCCCCGTGGTATCTCGGGCGAAGTGCCTGCAGGCTGCCATCCAGGCCACCGCTCCGCAGTTCGTGCAGTCCGGTTCGGCACCACCCGCGTCGTCGCTTCCCCTTTGCTGTACCGTGGTGGCGGTGTCGAGCGGGGGGCCCCGCTGTAGCGCCTCCGGGTCCTGCCCCGGCGGGAGGGCGGTCGGGACTGGCTGCGGGTAGTTTTGTGTGCCTCGGCGCTCCGGGTGCGTGTGGTACGGGTTTTGCCGGCGGTGTTCCGGGGCTGCCCGTGGTTGGAAGAGGAGTTGGTGCAGGTACCAGTGGCCCTCCGCGGTGGACGGGTTGCGGAGCGTTAGCCACTGTTCCACCACGCCTCCTGGGTGCGCGGCCTCGACGCGGCGCTGCAACCCCAGGCGGCCTAGGCAGTTGGACGTGCCCGCGGGTGGGATGTGGGCTTGCGGGTAGAGCACCCGCAGCGGCTCCAGCGCCAGGTCCAGCACTTCGTTGTTGAGCTGCTTCGTGAGGGCCGACGCCCTGTGTAGGGCGTGGAGGACCCCGGGTGTGGGGGCCGTGAGCTGTTCGAGCACCGGTCCCGGCGGGTACCGTGCACCCGGGTTCGTTAGCCACTCCCTGGTGTGGCTCAGTACGGCCTTCCACACGTCCCTTGTAAAGGCGTGCTGGGGGGCCAAAGAGGGGACCATCCGTGGGAGGCGGTGGCACGCCGGCGGCGATCGCATGGGCTGTGGGGCGGTCGCCGTGATCCACCTGCACGCCGTGCCGGGCACGATCGCCCCCCATTCCACGGTCCCCATGCCCTCGGCGTGGATCAGCGCCTGGCCCTGGACCATGGGGAAATAGGGGCTCGAGCGCCCCTTTCCTTCCTTCCACCGTACCCAGGCGGCCCCCGCCTGCAGGCTGCGGAGCAGGGCCACGCCGGGGAGGAGCGGCTGTGGGAAAGTCCCCTTGACGGCCTGGGTGGCGTGGGCCAAGGTGCCCATTGGCAAGTACGACAACGGGAGGGTCCAGGGGCCCGGCAGCGGTTGCGCCCCCCCTGCGTCCCATCGCCACTCGGAGTCTGGCGGGGTGGCCGGGACTGTGCCCGTCTGCAGGAAGTGGCGTGCCTGCTTGTCGGGGTGCCGTTGGAGGGTTGCCGCGAGGCTGAGCCCCTCTGCCGCTGGTGCCACCGGGAGGCTGCCCCGGGGCCTGCGCCAGGGGTAATCCTGGTCGGCCGGCCAGGTGTGGAGGTCCCGGGCGATGTCCTCGGCGGTCCCTGTGGGGGCGTCCTCTGGTGCCAGGTGCCACATGACGGCGAGCACCGCCCACGTGGAAAAGGGCCACGCCCGCGGGGGGGTGTACACCTGGATGGTCCACTGTGGGCACGCCCGCCGCACGCGGGACGCGTGGAGCACCCCTAGGACCATGTCTGCCGCCAGGACCAGCACCATTCCCGAGGGTTCCACAATGATTCCCTCTGCGGGTCCGCCGTGGCGGCCCCGGGTGTGCAAGGCCACTGCCGCCTGTCCCGCGTGGGTGACTCGGTCGACAGCTTCCTGGATGTTCACGCTGCCGCGCGCGGTCTCATCCAGGATCGGGCCCTGCGCCACCCCGTAGCGTAGGGCGGCGCGTGCCGCCGCGGGTTTCACCTCGGGCAACGCTCCGTCATCGGGCCGGGCTGGGGGTGCTGTTTGGGGCACCAGCCTTCGCCCGTGCAGTGGCCCCGTTTCCACGCGGGGCAGATCGCGGGTACGCTGCCCGCTGGCGGCGCAGGTTCCGCGGGCGCGCCTCCCGTGGGGGGCTCCGGCAATGCCTCCAGGTCGGAGTCCGTGCCCGCGTCCCCTTGTGGGCAGTCTCCTTCGCCGTCTCTGAGTCCCAGGGCCCTGATGACCTCGTGTGCTTCGTCCAGCGTCGGAGATCGGGGGCGTGTCTTGCGTGGTGCCGCGGGTTCCGCCATTGCTGTGTCGCTGTGTCTAAGAGCAGGGGGTGGGGTGCGGATGTCCCGTGGCTGGTGCGTTGGTGCGCTGGTGCGTTGTTCGGTGTGGGTGTGGTGGATGGGCATCCCCGGAAGGGCGCTTTCCAGCGTTGCGAGGGGCGTCTGGTGTCAGGCGCTGTCCCTCCCCCGGCCGCCCGTCCTCTGGAGCGGGCAGCCAGGGTTCCGCGACCCGTGTGTCCCGGGTGCGGTCGATGCGGGCGTGTGGATCCAGCACCGGCCCCACAGCGTGTGCCCTTGCGGGCCGGCGTTGCTCGCTGCGGGGGTGGCGGAAGGGCGTCCCCGGGGGGGTGCCTTCCATCGTTGTAGGGGGCGCCTGGCGTCAGGCGCTGTCCCTCCCCCGGTTGCCCGTCCTCTGGAGCGGGCAGCCAGGGTTCCGCGACCCGTGTGTCCCGGGTGCGGTCGATGCGGGCGTGTGGACCCAGCACCGGCCCCACAGCGTGCGCCCATGCGGGCCGGCGTTGCTCGCTGTGGGGGTGGCGGAAGGGCGTCCCCGGGGGGGGTGTCTTCCACCGTTGTGAGGGGCGCCTGGTGTCGGGCGCTGTCCCTCCCCCGGCCGCCCGTCCTCTGGAGCGGGCAGTCAGGGTTCCGCGTCCCGTGTGTCCCGGGTGCGGTCGGTGCGGGCGTGGGGACCCAGCACTGGCCCCGCAGCGCGCGCCCTTGCGGGACGGCGTTTCTCTCCTTGGGGGTGGCGGAAGGGCGTCCCCCGGGGGGGTGCGTTCCATCATTGTGAGGGGCGCCTGGTGTCAGGCGGTGTCCCTCCCCCAGCCGCCCGTCCCCTGGAGCGGGCAGCCAGGGCTCCGCGTCCCGTGTGTCCCGGGTGCGGTCGGTGCGGGCGTGGGGACCCAGCACCGGCCCCACGGCGCGCGCCCTTGCGGGCCGGCGTCGCTCGCCGTGGGGATGGCGGAAGGGCGTCCCCGGGGGTCGCCTTCCACCATTGTGAGGGGCGCCTGGTGTCAGGCGCTGTCCCTCCCGCGGCCATCCGTCCTCTGGAGCGGGCAGCCAGGGTTCCGCCTCCCGGGTGTCCTGGGCGCGGTCGGTACGGGTGTGGGGACCCAGCACCGGCCCCGCAGCGTGCGCCCTTGCGGGCCGGCATTGCTCGCTTTGGGGGTGGCGGAGGGGCGTCCCCGGGGGGGGGTGCTCCCCACGGTTGTGAGGGGCGCATGGTGTCAGGCGCTGTCCCTCTGCTGGCCGCCCGTCCTCTGGAGCGGGCAGCCAGGGTTCCGCGTCCCGCGTGTCCCGGGTGCGGTTGGCGCGGGCGTGTGGACCCAGCACCGGCCCCACAGCGTGCGCCCTTGCGGGCCGGCGTTGCTCGCTGTGAGGGTGGCGGAAGGGCGTCCCCGGGGAGGGTGCCTTCCACCGTTGTGAGGGGCGCCCGGTGTCAGGCGCTGTCCCTCCCCCGGCCGCCCGTCCTCTGGAGCGGGCAGCCAGGGTTCCGCGTCCCGCGTGTCCCGGGTGCGGTTGGCGCGGGCGTGTGGACCCAGCACCGGCCCCACAGCGTGCGCCCTTGCGGGCCGGCGTTGCTCGCTGTGAGGGTGGCGGAAGGGCGTCCCCGGGGGGGGTGCTCCCCACTGTTGTGAGGGGCGCATGGTGTCAGGCGCTGTCCCTCCCCTGGCCCCCCGTCCTCTGGAGCGGGCAGCCAGGGTTCCGCGTCCCGTGTGTCCCGGGTGCGGTCGGTGCGGGCGTGGGGACCCAGCATCGGTCTCACAGCGTGCGCCCTTGCGGGCCGGCGTTGCTCGCTGTGAGGGTGGCGGAAGGGCGTCCCCGGGGAGGGTGCCTTCCACCGTTGTGAGGGGCGCCCGGTGTCAGGCGCTGTCCCTCCCCCGGCCGCCCGTCCTCTGGAGCGGGCAGCCAGGGTCCCGCGACCCGTGTGTCCCGGGTGCGGTCGATACGGGCGTGTGACCCCAGCACCGGCCCCACAGCGTGCGCCCTTGCGGGCCAGCGTTGCTCGCTGTGGGAGTGGCGGAAGGGCGTCCGCGGGGGGGTGCCTTCCACCGTTGTGAGGGGCGCCTCGTGTCAGGCGCTGTCCCTCCCCCGGCCGCCCGTCCTCTGGAGCGGGCAGCCAGGGTTCCGCGACCCGTGTGTCTTGGGTGCGGTCGATGCGGGCGTGTGGACCCAGCACCGGCCCCACAGCGTGCGCCCTTGCGGGCCGGCGTTGCTCGCTGTGGGGGTGGCGGAAGGGCGTCCCCGGGGGGGGGTGCCTTCCACCGTTGTGAGGGGCGCCTGGTGTCAGGCGCTGTCCCTCCCCCGGCCGCCTGTCCTCTGGAGCGGGCAGCCAGGGTTCCGCGACCCGTGTGTTCCGGATGCGGTCGATGCGGGCGTGTGGACCCAGCAGCGGCCCCACAGCGTGCGCCCTTGCGGGCCGGCGTTGCTCGCTGTGAAGGTGGCGGAAGGGCGTCCCCGGGGGGGGTGCCTTCCAGCGTTGTCAGGGGCGCCTGGTGTCAGGCGCTGTCCCTCCCCCGGCTGCCCGTCCTCTGAAGCGGGCAGCCAGGGTTCCGCGACCCGTGTGTCCCGGGTGCGATCGATGCGGGCGTGTGGACCCAGCACCGGCCCCACAGCGTTCGCCCCTGCAGGCCGGCGTTGCTCGCTGTGGGAATGGCGGAAGGGCGTCCCCGGGGGGGGTGCCTTCCACCGTTGTGAGGGGCGCCTGGTGTCAGGCGCTGTCCCTCCCCCGGCCGCCCGTCCTCTGGAGCGGGCAGCCAGGGTTCCGCGACCCGTGTGTCTTGGGTGCGGTCGATGCGGGCGTGTGGACCCAGCACCGGCCCCACAGCGTGCGCCCCTGCGGGCCGGCGTTGCTCGCTGTGGGGGTGGCGGAAGGGCGTCCCCGGGGAGGGTGCCTTCCACCGTTGTGAGGGGCGCCTGGTGTCAGGCGCTGTCCCTCCCCCTGCCGCCCGTCCTCTGGAGCGGGCAGCCAGGGTTCCGCGACCCGTTTGTCCCGGGTGCGGTCGATGCGGGCGTGTGGACCCAGCACCGGCCCCGCAGCGTGCGCCCTTGCGGGCCGGCGTTGCTCGCTGTGGGGGTGGCGGAAGGGCGTCCCCGGGGGGGGGTGCCTTCCACCGTTGTGAGGGGCGCCTGGTGTCAAGCGCTGTCCCTCCCCCGGCCGCCTGTCCTCTGGAGCGGGCAGCTAGGGTTCCGCGACCCGTGTGTCCCGGGTGCGGTCGATGCGGGCGTGTGGACCCAGCACCGGCCCCACAGCGTGCGCCCTTGCGGGCCGGCGTTGCTCGCTGTGGGGGTGCGGGAAGGGCGTCCCCGGGGGGGGTGCCTTCCACCGTTGTGAGGGGCGCCTGGTGTCAGGCGCTGTCCCTCCTCCGGCTGCCCGTCCTCTGGAGCGGGCAGCCAGGGTTCCGCGACCCGTGTGTCCCGGGTGCGGTCGATGCGGGCGTGTGGACCCAGCACCGGCCCCACAGCGTGCGCCCTTGCAGGCCGGCGTTGCTCGCTGTGGGGGTGGCGGAAGGGCGTCCCCGGGGGGGCTGCCTTCCACCGTTGTGAGGGGCGCCTGGTGTCAGGCGCTGTCCCTCCCCCGGCCGCCCGTCCTCTGGAGCGGGCAGCCAGGGTTCCGCGACCCGTGTGTCCCGGGTGCGGTCGATGCGGGCGTGTGGACCCAGCACCGGCCCCACAGCGTGCGCCCTTGCGGGCCGGCGTTGCTCGCTGTGGGGGTGGCGGAAGGGCGTCCCCGGGGGGGCTGCCTTCCACCGTTGTGAGGGGCGCCTGGTGTCAGGCGCTGTCCCTCCCCCGGCCGCCCGTCCTCTGGAGCGGGCAGCCAGGGTTCCGCGACCCGTGTGTCCCGGGTGCGGTCGGTGCGGGCGTGTCAACCCAGCACCGGCCCCCCAGCGTGCGCCCTTGCGGGCCGGCGTTGCTTGCTGTGGGGCTGGCGGAAGGGCGTCTCCAGGGGGGGGTGCCTTCCACCGTTGTGAGGGGCGCCTGGTGTCAGGCGCTGTCCCTCCCCCGGCCGCCCGTCCTCTGGAGCGGGCAGCCAGGGTTCCGCGACCCATGTGTCCCGGGTGCGGTCGGTGCGGGCGTGTGAACCGAGCACCGGCCCCACAGCGTGCGCCCTTGCGGGCCGGCGTTGCTCGCTGTGGGGGTGGCGGAAGGGCGTCCCCGGGGGGGGTGCCTTCCACCGTTGTGGGGGGCGCCTAGTGTCAGGCGCTGTCCCTCCCCCGGCCGCCTGTCCTCTGGAGCGGGCAGCCAGGGTTCCGCGACCCGTGTGTCCCGGGTGCGGTCGATGCGGGCCTGTGGACCCAGCACCGGCCCCACAGCGTGCGCCCTTGCGGGCCGGCGTTGCTCGCTGTGGGGTTGGCGGAAGGGCGTCCCCGGGGGGGGTGCCTTCCACCGTTGTGAGGGGCGCCTGGTGTCAGGCGCTGTCCCTCCTCCGGCTGCCCGTCCTCTGGAGCGGGCAGCCACGGTTCCGCGACCCGTGTGTCCCGGGTGCGGTCGATGCGGGCGTGTGGACCCAGCACCGGCCCCACAGCGTGCGCCCTTGCAGGCCGGCGTTGCTCGCTGTGGGGGTGGCGGAAGGGCGTCCCCGGGGGGGCTGCCTTCCACTGTTGTGTGGGGCGCCTGGTGTCAGGCGCTGTCCCTCCCCCGGCCGCCCGTCCTCTGGAGCGGGTAGCCAGGTTTCCGCGACCCGTGTGTCCCGGGTGCGGTCGATGCGGGCGTGTGGACCCAGCACCGGCCCCACAGCGTGCGCCCTTGCGGGCCGGCGTTGCTCGCTGTGGGGGTGGCGGAAGGGCGTCCCCGGGGGGGGTGCCTTCCACCGTTGTGAGGGGCGCCTGGTGTCAGGCGCTGTCCCTCCCCCGGCCGCCCGTTCTCTGGAGCGGGCAGCCAGGGTTCCGCGACCCGTGTGTTCCGGGTGCGGTCGATGCGGGCGTTTGAACCCAGCACCGGCCCCCCAGCGTGCGCCCTTGCGGGCCGGCGTTGCTTGCTGTGGGGCTGGCGGAAGGGCGTCTCCGGGGGGGGTGCCTTCCACCGCTGTGAGGGGCGCCTGGTGTCAGGCGCTGTCCCTCCCCCGGCCGCCCGTCCTCTGGAGCGGGCAGCCAGGGTTCCGCGACCCGTGTGTCCCGGGTGCGGTCGGTGCGGGCGTGTGAACCGAGCACCGGCCCCACAGCGTGCGCCCTTGCGGGCCGGCGTTGCTCGCTGTGGGGGTGGCGGAAGGGCGTCCCCGGGGGGGGTGCCTTCCACCGTTGTGAGGGGCGCCTGGTTTCAGGCGCTGTCCCTCCCCCGGCCGCCCGTCCTCTGGAGCGGGCAGCCAGGGTTCCGCGACTCGTGTGTCCCGGGTGCGGTCGATGCGGGCGTGTGGACCCAGCACCAGCCCCACAGCGTGCGCCCTTGCGGGCCGGCGTTGCTCGCTGTGGGGATGGCGGAATGGCGTCCCCGGGGGGGGTGCCTTCCACCGTTGTGAGGGGCGCCTGGTGTCAGGCGCTGTCCCTCCCCCGGCTGCCCGTCCTCTGGAGCGGGCAGCCAGGGTTCCGCGATCCGTGTGTCCCGGGTGCGGTCGATGCGGGCGTGTGGACCCAGCACCGGCCCCACAGCGTGCGCCCTTGCGGGCCGGCGTTGCTCGCTGTGGGGGTGGCGGAAGGGCGTCCCCGGGGGGGGTGCCTTCCACCGTTGTGAGGGGCGCCTGGTGTCAGGCGCTGTCCCTCCCCCGGCCGCCCGTCCTCTGGAGCGGGCAGCCAGGGTTCCGCAGCCCGCGTGTCCCGGGCGCGCTCGGTGCGGGCGTGGGGACCCGGCACCGGCCCCACAGCGTGCGCCCTTGCAGGCCGGCGTTGCTCGCTGTGGGGGTGGCGGAAGGGCGTCCCCGGGGGGGGTGCCTTCCACCATTGTGAGGAGCGCCTGGGGTCAGGCGCTGTCCCTCTCCCGACTGCCCGCCCACTGCTGGGCGGGTTGCCGGGGTTCGTTGGGTGTGTGCGGTGTGTGTGGTGTCTGTGCCGTGTGTGTCGTGGTGCGTGGTGCCGCTCTTCCCTGGGTCCTCCGGTGCTCCCCTCTCCGGTGTCTCGGTGCGGTGTTGTGCTCGCCGTGTGTCCGCCGTGTCCCCTCCCCTGTGCGCGCCCCTTGCTCGTCCGCTGGCTACCCCTTGTTCCTGTCGCGGCTTCGTTGCTCTTTACCCTTTCCTCTACCCTTCTCCCTGACATGCACTTTTTCCCTGCCTCCGCTTTGTTGTGTGTCTCTGTCTTTTTCCTTGTCGGCCCGGGCTTCCTCCTTTGAACCTGCGTAGAGAGAGGAGAGGGCGTAAACGGGCGTGCGGCGGCGGCGGTTTTGTCGCGAACGGTACCTCGAGCTGGCTGGTACGTCATGCGACATGTGTGTGCGACCGGCGTGTGCGTAGGTTTATTGTCCCACTTGCTCCCGTCTTGACTCCACCCCCCTTTGGCCGCTACCTTTGCTCGTTGCCCGTTCCGCGCGCGCGGCGTGACATGCAACATACCTGTTTCTTTCCCCACTACCTTAGCGTGCCCCAGCCCCTAGGCTAGGCAGCCTCCGCGCCAGCCCAAGGGGGTCCCACTGGCGACAAGCCAGTAGCACAGGCCCGGCAGCGCCGGCGCCCCGGGCGACCACGCATTAGGGGGGCCACGCAGTGGGTAAGCGCCCACAGCCACGGCTGCGAATTGATGCACTGACCGGGGAGTGGCGAAATGGGGAAGCCGGGGAGGAACGGGGCTCCGAGCTCTCTGAACCCGGGGGACTCCGCCACCAGGCAGGTGGTGCGTCTTGGAGGGCCCCCCACTAGGACCCGGTGGGGAGGATATCACCTGGCCCGACCAGGTGGCCCCCCGGGGCCGAAAGGCGTCTAGTACCCGCAAAATCAAACCTCAACCCTCAAACCACGAGACGAGCAATGTGCATGCTGCATACGAGACGAGCACACCTGTGGTTAATACCTGATTCATTGAAGCCCTTCTGTTGATTTTTGAAACCTTGAATCTTGAATTCTTACTGTCAATGTGGGTGTAATCTTTATTATTGTCTATTTATGTATGTTTCGTCATTTTAGTCATTCTGCGTAACATACGTTTATAATCTTATCAATTCTATATTTTCCGGCGCTACGCTAGAAGCCGCTGCTGCGCGCCGCCTTTTTCTGCGTAAGAATTCTCTGATTTAAAAAATCCAGAGATGACCACAAGTTTTATAAAAATGTGCATCTGATGCACAATTGGATTCTATCGAGGTGTGTGCCTTCAGAAAAATTCTAGGCCGTCATTTAACGGATTTAGGTGTTGTCGCTTAGCGTTTGCTTGGATTCGTCCCTCGTCCTCCCATTCCTCTGTTGTACAGACCTCCTCGCAAAGCCTCGTTGAGTAGGCCGCTGTTCGGGCCAAAAGGCAGCAGCAGGAGACTGAACCAGAACCAAGACTTCTCCAAGGGGCAATTCTAATTAAATCAGCAAACCCTCGCCCCAGTACCAGAACAGGTGTCTCTGTATTGTGCTTGTACTTAGTATTGCCAACTTACTTAGGGTGCACAAGAAACCCTTTTGTCCTTGTCTTGCACTTCAAAGTCAAATTGTTTTAAATGAATCCCTCCATTCCAATTGATTCCCTTGGCAAGCACAAACCAGACAACAGCAAAAAGACGAAGTCGTGAACGAACATTGAGCTGGACCAACTGCCTGGTCCAGTAATACTGGTTCACATGCCTAAATAACAAGAAAATTGATATAACAATAAATTCTCATTAAAAAGGCAATAATACCTATATTCTAGCAACTTTCTGAGTAGTCTATCTTATCACAGGCCTTGTCAACATTACATAAATTGCTGTCGGCGGCAAAAGACGGCGATAGTCGTGACAGGCCATCTGAAGCTTCGAAATAGCTTGAGAAGAACTTCTAATACATTAGAACCTTCTAAAATAGCATAAAACATGATTAAATCACATTATAAGCATATGGGATGTGATTATTCATGTATGGCTACTAATGTACCCTAGATCTCTGCTCTCTGTAGTGTACCTAAGAGCAGTAGGGTCTAGCGGCAAGCTATAGGCTTGGAATATAAGCCAAATATGAGCAAATATCCTAGTGTTCTAGGATCTTGAAGCTTGGAGAGGTCTAGTTAGCTAGCTAGCCAGCTAGAGTAAGTAAGTAAGAGTAAGTAAGTTTTGCAAGCTTCTTCCGCGACCATTTACCACCACCAACCTCTCTCATCGGAGGATGGTCACAAGGACCCCGAGAGAGGTCAATGCCAATGGTTTGGTCGACTGCGGTCTTTGAATGTTTTACTTGGGTGCTCCTGCATTGAGCCTTGTTTCTGCCTTCCGCTCACACCCACCAATCGCCTCCCTACTCCCTGGTGGCAACAAGCACCACGCCTTCCTTGTCCCCATGACAACGGGCCAGCCGAACTGAGCCACTCAGCCTGGGGAGTCGAAGGGAAAGGCTTAGACGGTGAATGTGGCGGATGCAAACGGTCTGTTACTGGTTGTGGCCAAGTTTGTTTTGTGGCCGAAAACGACAACAAAATGTTTCACTAGTTAATGTGTGTCTAAGTAATTCTGAGGTATCCACCTTTCTACCTAGGCTAAGCCTAGTTAGACTGAATCACACCTGATGCAAACAATCACAAGCTGCAATATCATACAATGATTCAGAATTAGAAGACCACAAAAATCCCGAATGGTTTAGAAAAGTCTAATGTTATAAAAACCTGTTTTTCCTTGAAAAATGCCCACTTTCTGCACCACGTTTCTGTACTATGCTGCTGTGATGTCATGGAGGGAATATCTGTACTGTGTAGGGCATGTCCTCAGGCTTTCGAAACATGTTTGATGTTGCCCCAACTCATCATAGGCTCAGAAAAATAGAAGTTGCAGGGAGACACATGAATCTCACATGACACACATGCTGAAAATCCATCAAAAAAGCATAAGGAAATCGAACTTTTTCATTGTCATCGCATTTTCAATAAAAACCAATGATCAGACATGTGCAAACTAGACACCATTACCTTTCCAAAACAGCTTTGATGACTGTTCAACTCACCATCGGCTCTGAGAAAGGTCTTTTTCTTGTAAACCCCTGCCCCAAAAAATAAGAACTGGCCCCAAACTAAGAACCGCCCCAAAAATAAGAACCACCTGGGGCTTTCCACCGAGCTGGTCAAAAATAAGAACCACCTTGGACACAAGCAAGACAAAAGCGGGGAACACTGAAGAGTTTTTTTTGCATCAGTTACTTGCGGAAATACGAAGTGATGGTAGCTTGGCCCTTCGCTCGTGGCAGGTTGCAGACAGCATCAGGATCGGGCACTGCCTGAACCCTTGCAGCTACCATTTGCTGAACATGCTGCTCCACCTCAGACATTGGAACAAAAGTGATTTTTCCACGTCAATGGAGTCCGCACACTGTGGGTGCAAGCCATCAAAAATGTTCATTTTTTCTGAACGCAGGAGGAGGTGTCAAACGCAATAGGAACCGCCCCCCAAAAAAAAAACATCCCCTGCTACCGCCACCAACTGGGTCAAAAATGAGAACCGGTTCCTATTTTTGGGGCGGAGGTTTAGCATCATGACCCACAAGTGTGAAAACATGCTTTCATGCACTAAGTTGACCACCATGGGAAAAATCCATTCTTGACCACAGAAATTCAAAGTAAATATGTTTTCGAAACTCCACGCTCAAGTGTTCACAAAACACCTTGGTTCAGTTTCGAAGTAACCCTTGTCCCGGAGAAATGATTAATCCTCCAAAACCATTTTTCATGTTTTTTCACCAAGTGGTTTGTGTGGTAACTTGTTGCAATTTTACCATAGCCATTCTTATTTTCTGAAAAAAAAAACGACTCACGGTTAGAAAGCACATACTTCAGTGTTGTTTGTAAAAATATTGTCGAACCTCAAACCTTTTTTCTCTGAGAGATATGAAGGAAGCAGAAAAGGCACTTTTGAGGGGTTTTCAAAGGATGGTTTATGGGTGAAAATGTTGGGGATGTAAAACATAGGAGAAAAATTGATTGCAAAAAGGCGTAGTGGAGGATAGAAGCGTAATGCTGTTCACTTCCGGAAAAAGCTTAGTTCCAAGTTTTTCGGCGCAGTGGCGCAAATATGTGCGTAAAACACCAAATGTCATTTTGGGGTGTTTTAGAGGGTTGGGCAAAAAGTGATTCATGGGTCATCTTGAAAAAATCACCGAAAAAAGCCCTTGAGGAGTTAAACCAAAGTGAAAAGCGTATTTTAAAGCCAACGCTCTCTAGTTTATGATAGCGCTTTAGTGAACGCCATTCAACGCATTGGCGCGAGAGTACGCGTGAAATGGTGTAGGCCATTTTCGACATTTTTGGTCTTTTGATAGGCCAAAGAGAGGGAGGAAATCATGAAGAAATCAAGGCTTTTGGGCTCCAAGGAGGGTGCACAGTGACTGGGTTGGGGATTTATAGTCACGGACCGTCGCTTTTGCACCTTCCCTTGACATAGGGTCAACCAGAGGGGGCGTAAGCAAGGAGAAGTAAAGCCTTGAGAAGCAAAATAACAAGCATGCAAAATGTAGCAAACAAAAGCCACACAATCAATGGCTCTAGGCCTCAAAGGGCCTCAAGAGAGCCTCTGGAAGCTCGCTCGCAGCGCTCCTGCAGCACGTCATCGTTTTAGAAGTCGTCGTCGTTGTCGCTAAAGAACTGGGAAGTCGCCTTGTGTAGTTCAAGTTCACCACTTTTTTAAGCTTCTTGTTAAGTTAAAATCCTTCAAAATCTTCCCCAAACTCAATGAAACAAATTCTTTGGACGCCTTTTCGAACTCTTCTGAAGTCTCTGGCGTCGCTCGTAATTGCGTGAAGGTTGCTGAAAGTGCGTTGAGCTACGAACTCCAGGTTTTCTCCATGTTTTAGAACATAGGAAGAAGTATACCTTTAAGACTTCAGAGGTTCTTGAAATTTTTGATAATTTCAAGCAAGGAACTCACTTTACTTGAACAGCGTACGCTGGCCCAGCCACTGCTCGTCGTCCTCGTTGTCGCCGACCTGCTGGAACTTTAGATTACTGGACTGTATTGTGCTTGTACTTAGTAATGCCAACTTACTTAGGGTGCACAATAAACCCTTTTGTCCTTGTCTTGCACTTCAAAATCAAATTGTTTCAAATGAATCTCTCCACTCCAATTGATTCCCTTGGCAAGCACAAAGTAGGCAACAGCAAGAAGATGAACTTGTCAAGGAACATTGAGCTGGACCAACTGGCTGGTCCAGTGATACGAGTTCACATGCCTAAATAACAAGAAAATTGATATAACAATAAATTCTCATTAAAAAGGCAATAATACCTATATTTTAGCAACTTTCTGAGTAATCTATCTTATCACAGGCCTTGTCAACATTACGTAAATTGCTGTCGGCGGCAAAAGACAGCGAAAGTCGCGACAGGCCATCTGAAGCTTCGAAATAGCTTGAGAATAACTTCTAATACATTAGAACCTTCTAAAATAGCATAAAACATGATTAAATCACATTATAAGCATACGGGATGTGATCATTCATGTATGGCTACTAATGTATCCTAGATCTCTGCTCTCTGTAGTGTACCTAAGAGCAGTAGAGTCTAGCGGCAAGCTATAGGCTTGGAATATAAGCCAAATATGAGCAACTATCCTAGTGTTCTAGGATCTTGAAGCTTGAAGAGGTCTAGTATAGATCCTCCAGAAAGCTTCTGAGAGGCCCAAATGCCCTGACTTATTACAGTCTCCAACAGGTTCCATGAGACTTGGGTCGAGCGTCCTATGAGAGTCTGGCGTTGGGTTGTGTTACGTTGCAGCTTGGAGGGAGGGATGCAAATGCATATGGCCTTTTCATGCCCTATTCTAATCCCAGCAAGCCACAGCAAACCCGGCAGCGCCAAGGGCGCTGAGCCTCCGGCTGGAAATTGTCATTAACAATGCAGCAAGAACCGCTGGCCATGGTAAGGCGCTCTTTTCCAGTGTTAGGGAAACTATAAGTATTTTAAGGTAGGTGTGGAAACCAAGGAAAGGCCAAGAAAAAGATCCCTTTTTCCTGAAAATGCGACAATGGTGGCCACCACAGCACAAGGGGGGAGTAAGAAAATATGCTTCTCCAATGCTATAGGGTATACTTTAGTGGTATTAGAGGTGCTCTAAGCACTCATGCATTTTTATTTTAGTATTGGCCCTACCAAAATGGGTGACAACACATTTTGACCTATGGAACCAAACACTAAATCAGGATGTTGTGTGGACCCCTTTATCCCCAAGCTATAAGCACTAGAACATCTTTTCCTGGGTGACTGAGGCACTGGTATACTGAGGGCAGAGCCTATGAATTTATCTATGTTTTCTCATGAATTCTTAGCTATTCTAGTGGTATGCACCCCAGGGGGCTGGGGCACCTCTTTTTGAGAGGTCCTGGGTTCAATACCCAGTCAGCCTAGGTAAGTAGGATTATCGCATGTGACATGGCAGTGACCTCAGCGCCACAAGCCATGCCAACTCAGCACCTATGGGACTCAAAAGCAAGGAGTGCACATCTCAAGATGGCACTGTGGATGAGAGTGAGCCCTTGGGGCAGTTTTCCAATCAGTTTTCCTCGAACATGTAAAATATTTCATCCTGAGTTGCAATGTATGCTAATTGCTGTAGTCTATAGTTGATAGATGTCTTTATCTAACTCTTTGTGACTGCAGCCCTTCATGCTTTGATCCTGTTTACCTTCTACTTGCTCATCTCTGGCTTGGGTTATCCTGGATTGGTTGTATTTCAACAATGAAACATTTTCCTCATCAAAAGCAAGCAGCAGACACCCTACACCAGCAGCAAGCAGCAGGAGAGGCACAACAAAAACACAGTGTTGAAATCACTCTAAAACGTTCTCAGACAATAGGGTTAGATCCCAATAGTCGGGACTGGGATGAGAGGACCAGCATATTGGCCAGGAGTTCCTGGTCATAGGTGCTGTAATTGGAACGCGCCCGGTTCCATTTCAAGTTCCAATAACCAAGTGGTACAAGTCGCCACTCACTGGAGGGATAGTCCTGCTTCAGGGAACCATCACGGTTCAGTCCTGTGGTGCGATAATGGCAATGAATCAGTTCAGCTGGGTTAAGCTCCTGCCATTGATAAATCGTTCCATCTCCCCCCTACATCACTGGCATCAGTGATCAGGACTATCTCACCCTTAGGGCGAGGTACTCCCAGGCAGTTGGAGGAGAAGAATTTCCTCTTCAACTCCTGCAAACACTTACTCTCTCTGGCGGTCCACCTCCAGGGAGTAGTGAAGCGTTTTCGTGACCCTCCTGCAAAGCACCGCAATTTCTGCAAGAATCGAACATTTCGTGAGTCGGTTTAAGTTGCTTAAACTGTTCTAAGGCGTTAGCCACAGGCCTTTCGAATCTACATGATGCCTGTGAAAACACGGAAAAACAGTGAAATCTCACGTATATTTACAAAATGGGGCACAACAGCATACATTTATTATAAAAAGTGCTATTTTAATATAAAAATCGGCAATTCTAGCTATTGCTCTGTCGCTTTCGTAATCCCATTTTACGTCATAAATTGCGCTGTTCAGCGCACGTGCGAGCCACAGCGGGTAGCGGTAGGGAGACCCTGCCGCTACCGCTTCAGTAGTATTCGTGATTAGATCAGTGAGAGGGGCAGAAGAGTAAGTAAAATTGTGGATGCGTCGCCTATAGAAGTTACAGGCGCCCACAAAACTCCCCACGTCATGTAGACCCTTCTTAGGGTCATCGCGAATCTGCATGTCCTGTAGGGGCTGCATCTTAGACACGGCTGGTTTCCAGCAGCCATACCCCACATCGAAACCTAGATACCCTATCTCCTCCTTCATGAACTCCCATTTTTCGAGCTTGATTCGGACATCATTTTCCTGACAAACAATGAAAAACTCACGGAGGAGAAGGACATGGTCCTCTTGGGTATTGGTACCCAAACTCACGTCATCGATGGGGGCCTCCATTTCTGCCCCGCGGGAAATCAACTCCTGTACAAGAGGTCTGCGCCTCAGTATGTACAAATTTCTGTTCATCAGTTCTTGGAAGCGTGCCGGGGCGTTGGCTACCCCAAAAAGCATGACCTTCCATTTAAATACACGGCCCTTAGGGGTAATAAAGGCCAGCAGTTCCTGTGCTGCGGCGGTTAGGTCAACCTGCCAGAAACCACTGTGTTTATCCATTTTGGTTTTGTACCGGCATTGGGCAATACGCTCGAGGGTGTTTTCCATGTTGGGAATACTCCTCGAGTGGTTTGGGGCTTTCTTGTTGACTTCACCATAGTCAACAACCAGTCGCAGGGCAGTCGATCCAGGTTTAGCAACCAGGAAGCAGGGACTGCAGTGATGGGGGTAGTCCCCCTTCTTATACTCTTCCACGAAGCCAGCATCAGTGCATTCCTGGATCTGGCGCTCGATTTCCTCAACCTGTTCCTGAGGGGCGGGATAGGGGCGATGTCTCAATCGCGTCTTCTCAAACTCAGGTTTCAGTTTCAGGTCCCTCTGGACCAGTGTTTTGCAAGACAGGGGAGGCGGCAAGGCGCCGAACACCTCCTCATAGGTCAGGAGCAGTTTCTTCAGTCGGGGTCAAGGTGCAGACTCTCCATTTTCTGCTGGAAATCCTCCTTAGCATGGAGGTTGCTCTTACCACGCTCTATCTTTTTCTGCCGATCAGCAGTTTCCCCAGGTACTCAGCTATCATCCTGGTCAGGAGGACATTGTTGCCCGTAGTGCAGAGAATACACTAGGGGTTCAGTACCTCAGGGTCAGGTAGCGTGTAGGCCTCATCGTCCTCCTCAGACCAGATGGAGGATTTCCAGCTCTGTTTGAGGTATTGAAGCCGTTCTTGGCGCTCAATACCTTCGGCCCTCAGGTACAACAGTCGTCGGAGTTCCTGAGCGTCATGCTCTGACAGTGGCATATTATTAGAAGCAGGCCGCCCTAGAGCGTCAGGACTCTGAGCCACTGGTTCTCCTAAGCAAGTACGCTGCATATGCAGGACAGGTTTCGCAACAGGAGAAGTTTTTCCGAGGTTGACTCCAGGTCTACCTCCTCCAGCAACAGCTGGGCCAAGAAGGCACTGTGTTTGAGTTCAACACAGCTGGGATCAACGGGGGGAATAGAGCTGGCGATCTTAGACAGTTGGTCGTCAGCATCTCCCTCCACAGCAGCAGGTTCCGGATCAGTTATCAAACTGATTTCTGTCCCCTTATGCTCGAATCCGAATCCCTCCAAATGCACTGGAGTAGGACACCAAGTCCAAATCAATCTGATAATTACCCAGAATGTCTAAGATCCTTGTACTCCATAAAAATACCCTGTATCAAACAATGCGATGCACAAAATCTCCTGCATTCTCTTTGTCGTTCTGTACAGTACAACTATGTATTCAATACCGTGATTGCACGTGCGCTCGCTCTGGCTGCGGGCAGCCCCAATTGGGCATGAACCCGTCACACCCCCCCGCCAAGCCCTTGCTGCAGCCACTAGGCCACATGCAAGGGCTGACACACACCAAGGGGGCATGCACAGCCATGAATGTACATGTAATGTAAAATAGTAATGTAAAAAGGTTAGCACTCACAAGGGATATGCCAAACTGTGCTGAAAAACAGAAGCAGACTGAGATGCACTGAAATTGACACAGACAATTGAAGACTGTACACTGTCCTACCCCCAAGACCTGAAATCCTGACCTAAGGTCCCTCTACTTTTTCCCGGGTATCCCTACACGCTGTCCTGGAGTGGGGGGGTTTCACTGCAACCTAAAAAACCCAGCTGACTATGGCAAAAAAGTTCTGAGAAAGCCCTACAAGTTTTCAAACAGAAAATGTACCTAAGCAAAAAATTCTGACCTGAACTTCTGGCCTAAAACTCAGCGGGGCAGTTTTCCAAAAATGAATATGCAAAACAGATTTACTTATTGTATTCTACTTATTGCCTATGTCATCTGTCTGATCCAATTAAATTTTCCTGCACCAAAAACAAACCTGCTCAGAAGTTTGAAAACAAAATCACCAAACACACAGGCAGCACAAACAGGGCAAGCCGCACACACAAAATCTTGGCTGAACTGACCCACTGTGCTGCAAACCCTTAAACTAATGTACAGAGTGGTGCTGTATTTGCTTCATTGACTTAAAATACTTCTGAGCTTCATGATGCCAATGCAGCGGTCCATCTCCATCACTGTGAGGCAGAGGACAGAGAAACAAAAGGAGGAGCACTGACAAAGCAAAGAGGGAGGGCGGAGGGGGTGCAGAAACGAGCCTGGTGTCACTGGGCACTTTGAAAAAAAATTTTGATCTGTCGACTTCTTAATTGACCCCACTTGAATCCGCCTCAGAACAAAGCAGGGGCAGAAAAATGGATAAGGGGTCAGAAAATCAGCGGGTCAGGGCAAACAGACTTGCGTAGATACAATGGAGCAAACACATGCCCCAGTGTGCACACATGCATACATTAGTAAAAACAATTCCTGAGCGTCCCCGGAAAAAAATGCACGCAGCACTGTACACGGATCCGCAACGCATAAAGTGCTGAGGCCACTTTCCCCTCCCACTGTGGGGTGCTATCCGCAGGCAAAAACTGCACCCCAAAATTCTCTTGTGAAAAAACAACAAAGCAGAATTTTCCGATACACTCTGGCCTAGAGTGTATGTGACCATTGGGGCTCTCTCGCCCCCAGTGGTAGGGACTGAGAGTCATTGCAGGAGCAGTGGCTCCGCAATGGGTATGACTCTGCAGTGGCAGAGTCTGTGCAGTCCCGAACTGGGACAGTGAGAGGTGAGGGTACCAGAAAGTTTCGATAACAAGAATGTCTAAGATCCTTGTACTCCACAAAAATACCCTGTATCAAACAATGCGATGCACAAGATCTCCTGCATTTCTCTTTGTCTTTCTGTACCGTACAACTATGTATTTAATACCGTGATTGCACGCGCGCTCGCTCTGGCTGCGGGAAGCCCCAACTGGGCATGAACCTGTCACAAGATCGTCATCATGGGATTCACAGGCTGTAAGTGTGGCTGAAATGTGCTCAGGAGATCGTGGCCACGATTTTCGGCCAGGACCTCTTTTAGTAGCACCTGGTCCAGATCACACAGGGGTACAGGGTTGAGGGCTCCATCGACGATGGAGAAGAAACTGGCCCATTCAGGGGCCTGCATTGCTGTGTCTGAATCATCAGGCACGTAGATGGGACCATTGGGGAGTTGCACTCTTCCGGCAGTCATTCGGTCCAGCAGTTGGCGCCCATAAGCGTGTCTGACCGAACAACCCCAGTCAGGGGTACACATGACGACCCTTCCCCCCTCATAAGCAATTTTGGTTGGAACCTTCGCGAGCAGGGAGAACGGAGGGTTAGCATACGCTAGGCTCATTATCATCCAGAAGAAAAGGAAAGCGTTATTCAAATGTTTCGAGCAATACAACCGCATGATGTGGTGGTGTTGGCTCGCGAAAAATTCAAACTGGATCTCATCCACGGATACCTGCAGGGCCGCCATCCATTTTCAAGGAAGTGACGGGCCAATTGGTAGTTTTCAGTACGATAGTTCGTCTTTGCTGCGTAGCACAGCCCCGACGCTTTTTGTCCTCACAGCTCAAAAGGTACGGAGAAGAGGCCACTGCCAAAGTCGCAGTGTAGAGGTGTACAAGAGGATAGGGGCGTTGGGGAGACAACATTTTAACCTGGAGGTTTCTTAGCAGGCGTCAGTGTCCAGAACTCTGCAGTGTTGCGTCACACATTCGTCGCCAAGACAAATAGTCACATTGACACCCTCCAAGCAATGGATGGTTCGCCCATCCCCTACTCTAATGGCCGCAGTCTTAGTTTTCTTGAAAGTCTTTAGCAGTCGCCGGGCCACTATAGAGAGTGTTGCGCCGGTGTCAAGCACTGCCAGAAACACTTGTTCCCCAATTTTCACGAGGATCCAGAAAGCCAAGTGCTCCTCTTCAGAGCCGCCACCCTACTCCTCAGCAGGGAATTTCACATCCACCCCAGCAGCCATGAGCAACTTGGCCATCCAGGCCAGTCGCCTCTTCTTGGAGTTAGACCCCTCAGGGGAGGCGTTATCCCCCTGTGGGCGTTTATTGGGGTAAGCAGTGTCAGGAGAAGGAGAAGTAGCTGGCGCTGATGAGCGCCTCTGGGGGTTGGGGGTTCCACGTTTGCCCCCCCCCTTGCCTCCTGCTTTACCACCCTTGTCCCCATTCTGGGGAGTTCTGGTGGGTGTTTGGGCTTCCTGGCGTTCAGCCTCCTGGCGTTTGTGTTTATCACTCACACGTTTTTTGATGTGACATTCATCCTCGTAGTGACAACGTTTGCCACAACACCCACAGGTGATGGTGCACCTGAAATGATCCTGATGGGTCACCGTTTCCCATCTTTAGTGTGTTGCTGTCTTTTCAGTTGCAGCACACAACCACTGCGATGGTCGCAGTCAGGACCATGATAGGGCCCTCCCTTGTCATTGACAGGTATACAGTAGAAGATTGGGGGTGCACCTGCTTCAGGTTCAACCTCACTCATGGCACGTAGGTTACCCCCACCCTTGGCACCACCCTTGTTGGTGTTAGTGCGATTTTTAAGCCCTTTTCCCTCGCCACGTTCAGGGGTAGGGCTGCCACCTTTACCCAGGTGTCTCTTGAGGAATATTTCCATATGGAGGTCAGTCTCCCTCTCAACGGCCAGTTGGATGAGCAGGTCCACAAGATCATCGTACATATGGGTCCGACTCTTCCTCTCTGAGGTAGAACAACAATCTTCCCACGTACGTGTGGGAATTGTACCCACAAGCCACAGGTGGGGTTCCGTGGGTACATAGGAACCCACCTTCATTTGGGAGAACACATGCTTCAGGTCGCACACATACTCAGAGATTTGCGCACCGGAAGGAAATTCAGGGAGCATAGAGAGCTCCTCAATCTCTGTGCGCACACTGAGGTCTGTTTCGTAGACCGGGAACCTTTTCTCCAATTTTTGGAGAACCTCAGCCCATGTGGAACAGGTTTTTACAATCTGCTTCACCTCTTTTGGCAGATATTTCTTTTTGCATGAACGCTTCAAAAGTGAACATTTAGTGGCCACATCCGGATGAGATTGGCCGGTGAGTAAAAGAAACTCGGCGAATTCTTCTGCCCATTCGGGCAGGTTTTTAGGATCGAACTCCGGCATGTCCAGCTGGATGTTTGCCTGGGCAATTAGTTTGCCACTCTTCCGGCCCCCTGAGATTGGGTCTGAAGGGGGGGGTGGTCTGCCAGCGAGTGGTGCCAGAGCTGTTAGCCCTTTTTCTCAGTGTCAGTCATGGGCACATCCTGTAGCTCAGCGATGGGGACTGTTCTCGGACGAGGATGAAACGGGCTGGGGCATGTGACCTTGGGTAGTAATCTGGAAACCCTTGATCCTTTGAGATCGTCGGCAAGCGTGCTCATTCCGGGAGAAGGTGAGGCCAAAGCCGGCTTGGGTAAGGGTTCAGTGATACCCAATTTTGCACTGACAGCCTCAGACAGGGCTGTCACATCCGGGCCTTCGGATCCGGATAGCAGCTTGGCCAGTAGTTCGGCGGTACGGTCCAGGGCACCATAGGTTGGCACTGGGAGATGGGGATCCTCCACATAGGCTGGACACACTTCCGGGATTCTGATGGTCGTTGGCAGCTCTGGACGCCAAGCAGACCCTCTGCGGCATAAGGGTAGAGATACTGTGTTTGCCAGGTCCGCAGGTTGGCCCGAGTAATAAAAAGACCCCATGTCCGTTTGTGGTGGGGACCCCAGGACTTCGAGATGTTCTTCTCCATCTTCCCCTCGGACGGACTTGTAGTGCTCTTCATAGAGCAGGTACTCGTCCATTCTCCTTCTTAATTCGTCTTGTTCTTCAGAGCCTCCCACTGCCGTAGATGAAGATGCAGGGCAGGCCGAGCGGGAGAAGGAGGCAGCAACTCGCCTGCAGAGGTGCTGCAGGTTGTCACCGCGGGCCGCTAAGGCCTCAGTGGTTAAGGGTGTTACTCTTGGCGTTTCTTGTTCCGCCCTTCTGTGACCTGGATCCTCTTGAGACCCAGATGCAACTCTGAGCTTGGGCTGACTCATTGGGATGGGCCCACCGCCCAGTTGTACTTGTACACTCCAAATTGGCCAAGTCCTGGAAGACAGTTGCACAGATGGCGTGGACATTTGGTTTGCTGGGCTGGGCTTGTGTCCTTCTCAGAGTCGGTTCGAAAGGTTCTCACGGCATGCCTCTGCTACCGGAAAGATATCCTTGATTTATGCCCTAATGGCTTTGATGACATCCTGCAAGTTTTGGTGTTGAAAAACAGGACCAAAGCAGCAAGTAGAGCAAGAACAGGATGTGGATCGAATCAATGAATAGTTTTGAGATCCAGTGTATCACAGAAGGGCTGCAGATAGACAAAGCGGGGCTTAAGTACAAAGATTCAATCACAATTGAATAAAACAAATGATTTTTATATGGAAAACTGACATGTGTCTTGCCGCAGAAATAGTCTTAAGCACCTCATGTGCATCTTTTGGAATGCAATGGTGTTGGTTAGGAATCTGGGGCACGTAGGTTAAGTCAGACACAGGGTATGGCTTGGCCAGCTTGGCCAAGCAACTGAATTCAGAATCAGTTACAAATTAGCACCTCAATAAAAGATAGAAACATTTCAGTATAGGGGTCCTGAGGTGAGAGGCCACTAAGGTTGACCCCCAAGGCCCCAGGCAAGAAGTGCCTACTTTATTTCGGTATTACCTCCATGAAGGAAGCTACCTCCAATCAGTTGAGTGGTAGAGGTAGGCTTCATGGGGAGCTAGGGTCATAACCCTACTTACTTTGAGAAAGTGTACTTCAAGCTTCAAAAGAGTGATGAAAATGATTACGTGTTAGTCTCAACATCGACCAAAGGGTTTAGGGGGGGCTTGGCCTGGATCAAGTACCCCAAGAAAGACATGGTAGTGACGTTTTCTTACTAGGCCATGCCCTCACGCACGACATCGACACCAATGTCAGACGCAGAGGAACCACATGCCTTCGACTAGCCTCAGCGGAGATGGACCACACGGCAGACTTGAACCACGTGGAACGGTGGGAACGGGCCACCGCACCCAACCGCAACACCGCCCTCCGCGCCACCGGCCTCCGCACCCCCAACGACGACCTCCCCCCCCCACCTACGGGCAGCGACTAGCCCCCACCAGAGGTCTGGGGTACAGTCCTAGAGCGCGGGCACTACTACGTAGTGTCCGCCGCAGCGTCGCCCGGCCCACAACGGGTCATCAGGGGGACTGACACCATGCTCGCCCCAGGAGCCACGCCCCCCCGTTTGTTTGCAGGATGTCGCGCGCGCAGGCGTCCTGTGCGGGAATGAAATAAACCTATAAGTAAAACACGACGAAAAAAGTTTCTAGATAGCTGAAAATAAAGCTAATTAGCACAAAATACGCTTAGGCCAAAAAGCGCGCTGCGAAACGCGTAAAAACGCGACGGAACATTTTTCAACCTTAAATAGGTGAATAGTTAAAGCCGTAAGCACCGTAATGCCGTGTCGATCGTCGTCTAACTAGCCATAGGCGCAAAAAAAAAGGCGTCGCGAGCAGCCAATAAAACTCGAAATATTTTCGTACCTCGCCATGACCCCTCGCGTCCCACCCGTCGCCTTTTTCTTATTCTTCTCCATGTACCTCCCTCCCCAGCTTTGTACACATGACTCCCCTTGCCCTGCAGCTCAGGAGGCGGCCCTGCGGGAAAGCCGTAAACCCCTAGCAATGAGAGCCAACAATTTTGACAACGACCAGCTCAAGTACGAGCCCACGAACACCAGAGCATCGCCGCCAGCGACAGGTAACATGTGAGTCAGCACAAAGTACATGGTCTTGTTGCTCGCGGGGTGTGTTGGGTTGTGTAGAGTTTTTTTTTATTTCAAAAAAAAGGAAAGAAGTTTTTACGGGTTTTGCAGCGGTTTTAAAGGAACAAAACAACAGCAAGCACACACAGCACCGCAAAAAGACACCAAAACACAACAGCACAGCACCACACGACAACACAGCACCACAGGACACAACAAAGAGGGACAGGGCGCCACAGCAAGCCGACCAACCACAGGGAAGCACACCAGGACACACACAGCAGAAAGCGCAGCAGCAAGAAAACACACAACAGACACAGGCAACGACGCAAACAGACAGCAGAGCACAACAGCACACCACCACACGACAGCACACCACCAGAGAACGCAAGACAGGGGAGCGGAGCACCAAGACAACCCACACCAGACCACAGGCCGGCGAGCCACGCGGCCGTACAGGGACAGCACCACCGCATCACGACACCAGGAGCCACCAGGAGACAACAGAGGACAGCCAGGCCCAACAGCAAACACCCAAACACAACAGGCAACAACACACAACAACACCCAGCGCCAGAGGGGCGAGAGGGCACCGCACAGAGAGCAACGACACAGGCACACCAACACAGCACCACCCAAGAGGCGCCACGAAAAGGAAGGCGCCCAGAAACACGGCACAAGGAACAACAGACCCCGGATTAAAGGCAGCACAGGAGGACGACCCAGCACCGCGCCCAAGGATAGACAGAGCACAACAACCTGCCACAGCAGCGGACGAGGCAGAACCCGACAAAAGCACCACAACGAAACAAACGTCACAGCACAGAACCAAGAGACGTACCACGGCACGGCAGAGCACCTGACGGCACAGCGCAGCAGAAGCCGGCACAAGAACGCAACGCAACCGGGCCACGCCGAACAGCAAGACGCACCACGGCCGAGCACCACACACACAAAAACAGCCCGGAGAACCACGGAAAGGGAAGGAAAAACGCAAAAAAAACCCGCAGAGAACACAGCAGCACGCGACAGCAGAACACAACAAAAACAGCACATCAAGACCCAGCACAACACCGCGCCGGAAGGGAAGGCGTAAGAACCCAGCACAACACAACCACGCCACACAGCAGCAGGCAAAACACACAACACATCGCAGACCGCAGCACGACACGACAGGACGCACGACAACGCACAACACAGGGCACCACAACCAGCCGGGGGGAGAGGAGCACAACCAGCGCACAGCCCTCCGCCCCAAAAAAAAACAGCGCGCAGCACACGGGGAGGGGGAGGGGGGGGTGGACAACACCACACGGCACCCCACAACGGGGCAATACACCAAACCAAAGAGACCACCACACACCAACGCAAGGCGCAACAGCACGACAGGACCCGGCGCAACAGGGCAACTTCACCACAGCACCCAAGGGCAACGACAGGCCGCAAGCGCCGCAAAGCAAGACCAGAGGACAAAGCACCCGAACAGGGCAACAGAAGCAGCAGGGGGAAGGAAAATGCCCGCAGCACGGCACCACAGGACACGCGCAACACGACAGGCAACAACACACACAGAACGGGCGCAACCAGCGAGCACCGAACGACACAGAGCCGGGCCCCGCCGGGGCACAACGCCAACAGCAACACACACCAGGACACCCCACAGCCCAAAAGACAGAAACCAACCCCCCACCGCACAACCCGCACACCACGGAAAAAAAAAACAGGGAAGCGCAAAAAAAAACCAAACAAACAAAAAGGCCACAACCAAAAAACAAAGCAGAAGCATGAACAAAAAAGAAAAAGAGGCGAGGGGCGGCAAAAAAAAAGGAAAAACAAAGCGGGGGGTGGAACAAGACGCCAAGGCCCAAGGCACCCCGGGCCGGAAAACACGGAACGCCAGAGACAACGGCGGCGCACAAACGGAACAAAAAAAAAACACAGCAACAACGTCAACCAGGGCAACCTCGGCCCGAAGGGGGCCAAAAAAAGAAGAAAGACAAGACAGCCACAGGACAAGGTGAGGCGCTTCAAAACGCGCCAAGGAGGCCGGTCCGCCCGACCCGGCCAAAAGAGGCACGCACAGGCACACACAGGCGGGACCCGAGCGTGGCGTCCTCAGACCCGAAAGAAGCGGTGTTGGCGTCCACACAAAACAGCCCCGGTGCATCGGCCGAGTCCCCCGTCGAAAGACGTGCAGTACGGGAAAGCGGACGCGTCAGTGACCGGGGCCACACACACAAACAACCGCAGCGCAGGCAGCCCAAGACCAACGGTGGAGGGACCCGCCAGGGACAACCCCATCGCGCGGTCCCGAACGGGTACGACGCGGAGCGAGCCCACTGCCGCTGCCTCGGCAGGGGCCAGCAGCAGGCACAAAGAGCCTGGTTCTCCGCCGGTCTCGGCGTGCCCCGCGCAGCCTCCGAGGAAATCCGGGAGCGCAAGCCCCCGGGGTGGAAAAAGGCACTACGGCGTCCAGAAAGCCGACCGGAGCACCGAGAGCGACCGGACCGGACGAGGCGCGGCGCACCAACGCGGGGCCATGAGGCATGCCAGAGAGGCACGACGCCAGCCACAACCACGGCACACAGACAGGTGCCAAGCAACAACGGCCACCAGGTGCCGCAAACCCGGGCAGCGCGCACAACCCGCAACGAACCACGGCACAGGAACAGGTGCCAGGCAACACCCAACCCACACACCACAAACCCCAGCCAGGAATGGAGGGGCACAAGCGGAGCGCGCACACGGACACACACAACCCTACACCCAAGCCAGGAGTGGCGAGGCGCAGCCAAAACCCGAGCCCAAGCACACACACCCACACCGCATGCCCCAGCCAGAAGTAGCGGGGTACAAGCAGAGTGCGCACACAAACACACACACACCCCAACTCCCAAGCCAGGAGTGGCGGGGCGCAGCCAATACCGGCGCACATGCACACACACCCACACCGCACGGCCCAGCCAGGAGTGGCGGGGTGCAGGCGGAGCACGCACACAAACACACACACACCCTAAAACCCCAGCCAGGAGTGGCGGTGCGCAGCCAGAAACCCAGCCCGAGCACACACAGCCACACCGCCCACCCCAGCCAGGAGTGGCGGGGTGCAGGCGGAGCGCGCACACAAACACACACAGACCCAACACCAAAGGCAGGAGTGGCAGGCGCAGCCGAAACCCGAGCCCAAGCACACACACCCACAGCGCACACCCCAGCCAGGAGTGCCGGGGTGCAGGCGGAGCGCGCACACAAACACACACAGACCCAACATCCAAGCCAGAACAGGCAGGCGCAGCCGAAACCCGAGCCCAGGCACACACACCCACACCGCACACCCCAGCCAGGAGTGGCGGGGTGCAGGCGGAGCGCGCACACAAACACACACAGACCCAACACCCAAGCCAGGAGTGGCAGGCGCAGCCGAAACCCGAGCCCAAGCACACACACCCACACCGCACACCCCAGCCAGGACTGGCAGGGTACAGAAGAAGCGCTCACACAAACACACACAGACCCCAACACCCCAGCCAGGGGTGGCTGGGTACAGGAGGAGCACGCACAGAACCACCCGCACACCCCAACACCCCAGCCAGGAATGGCGGGGCGCAGCCGAAACCCGAGCCCAAGCACACACACCCACACCACACACCCCAGCCCGGCGTGGCGGGGTACAAGCGGAGCGCGCACACAAACACACACACACACACACCCGAAGACCCGGCCAGGAGTGGCGGGGCGCAGCCAAAACCCGAGCGCAAGCACACACACCCACACCGCACGCCCCAGCCAGGAATGGCGGGGTACAGGCAGACCGCGCACATCAAACACACACACAGGCCAATACTGCAGACAGGAGTGGCGCTGCACAGCCAAAACCCGAGCCCAAGCACACACACCCACGCCGCACGCCCCAGCCAGGAGTGGCGGGGTACACGCGGAGCGCGCACACAAACACACAAACACCCCAACACCCCAGCAAGGAGTGGCGGGGCGCAGCCGAAACCCGAGTCCAAGCACACACAGCCACACCGCACACCGGAGCCAGGAATGACGGGGTACAGGCGGATCGCGCACACAACCACACACACCCAAAACCCCAGCCAGGAATGGCGGGGTGCAAGCCAAAACCCGAGCCCAACCGCACAGGCCACAAACCCAGCCGGCAATGGTGGGGCGAAACCAAAAACCGTACCCAAGCACACACACCCAGGACCACAGCCAGGAGTGGCGGGGTAGCCCTGAAACCAAAACCCAAACACAAGTACCACACAAAAGTAGGAAAACCAGTGTCCATAGCGCGGGCACTAAGACAGCCCGTGCCATGCAGGTGACCCGGCCAAACGAGGTCCAGAGACCGGGGGTAAGGCTGCATGCTAAGGCCTGTGACACCCAAGCACCCCGGAACTGCAGTACCAAGAACATGCACACATGCCTTGGGAACGGGATACGCCAGGAAGTCCGGTGAACCCCTAAGGTTCCGCCCGAGGGAGCAGACGTGCGCAAGCACGGCAGCACACCCGCCCGCCATGACAAGTACGTCACGCTGGCGGCAATCAGCCCTCCAGGTGTTGCCCGGGGCCGCTTTGTTGAAGGCACCAGTCAGGTCTAGCGGCAGGTGAGTCGGCTCCCCTCTTCAAGCGCAGAGCCTCTTCCTGTTTGTCACAGGGGCAGCGCCAGGGGGAACCATGGGGCTCCTTTCCACGACTGAGTGCACCTACCTACCTACCTACCTACCTCTGTGTGCGTACACTGAGGTCTGTTTGGTAGGCCGTGAAAGTTTTCTCCAATCTTTGGAGAACCTCAGCCCAAATTGAACAGGTGTTTACAATCTGCGTCACCTGTTTTTGCAAATATTTCTTTTTGCTTGAATGCTTCAAAAGTGAACATTTAGTGGCCACATCCGAATGAGATTGGCCGGTGAGTAAAAGAAACTCGGCGAATTCTCCTGCCCATTCTGGCAGGTTTCTAGGATCAAACTCCGGCAACTCTAGCTGTATGTTCGCCTGGGCAATTGGTTTGCCACTCTTCCCACCCCCTGAGGTTGGGTCTGAAGAAGAAGCTTGTCTGCCAGAGGGTGGTGCCAGAGCTGTTAGCCCCTTTTTCTCAGTCTCAGTCACGGGCACGTCCGGTAGGTCAGCGATGAGGACTGTTCTGACACGGGGATGAAAGCAGCTGGGGCATGTGACCTTGGTTAGTATCCTGGAAACCCAGGGCTGTCACATCCGGGTCTTCGAATCCGGATAGCAGCTTGGCCAGTAGTTCGGCCGTACGGTCCAGGGCACCATAGGTTGGCCCTGGGAGATGGGGATCCTCCACATAGGCTGGACACACTTCCGGGGTTCTGATGGTCGTTGGTAGCTCTGGACGCCAAGCAGACCCTCTCGGGCGTCTGGGTAGGGATACTGTGTCTGCCAAGTCCGTAGGTGGGCCGGAGTAATGAAGAGACCCCATGTCCGTTTGTGGTGGGGACCCCAGGACTTCGAGAGGTTCTTCTCCATCTTCCCCTCGGACGGACTTTTAGTACTCTTCGTGTAGCAGGTACTCGTCCATTCTCCTCCTTAATTTGTCTCGTTCTTCAGAGCCTGCAACTGCCGTAGATGAAGAAGCAGGGCAGGCCGAGCGGGAGATGGAGGCAGCAACTCGCCTGCGGAGGTCCTGCAGGTTGTCACCACGGGCCGCTAAGGCCTCAGTGGTTAAGGGTGTTACTCTGGGCGTTTCTTGTTCCGCCCTTCTGTTACCTGGATCTTCTTGAGACCCAGATGCAACTCTGAGCTTGGGCTCACTTATTGGGATGGGCCCACCGCCCAGTTGTACTTGTACACTCCGAATTGCCCAAGTCCTGGAAGACAGTTGCACAGATGGCGTGGACATTTTGTTTGCTGGGCTTGGCTTGTGTGCTTCTCAGAGTCGATACGAAAGGTTCTCACGGCATGCCTCTGCTACCGGAAAATAATCCTTTATTTATGCCCTAATGGGTTTGATGAAATCCTGCAAGTTTTGGTGTTGAAAAACAGCACCAAAGCAGCAAGTAGAGCAAGAACAGGATGTGGATTGAATCAATGAAAAGTTTTGAGATCCAGTGTATCCCAGAAGGGCTGCAGATAGACAAAGCAGGCCTAAGTACAAAGATTCAATCAAAATTGGATAAAACAAATAATTTTTATATGGAAAATTGACATGTGTCTGGCCTCAGAAATAGTCCTAAGCACCTCATGTGCACCTTTTGGAATGCAATGGTGTTGGTTAGGAATCTGGGGCAAGTAGGTTAGGTCAGACAAAGGGTATGGCTTGGCCAGCTTGGCCAAGCACCTGAATTCAGAATCAGTTACAGAGTAGAACCACAATAAAAGATAGAAACATTCCATTATAGGGGTCCTGAGGTGGGAGGCCACCAAGCTTAACCCCCAAGGCCCAAGGCAAGAAGTGCCTACTTTATTTCGGTATTACCTCCATGAAGGAAAATACCTCCGCTCAGTTGAGTGGTAGGGGTGAGCTTCATGGGGTCTAGGGTCATAACCCTACTTACTTTGAGAAAGTGTACTTCAAGCTTGAAAAGAGTGATAAAAATGATTACGTGTTCGTCTCAACATCAACACCAGGTTTTAGGGGGGGCTTGGCCTGGATCAAGTACGCCAAGAAACTTAGGCGGCTCAAGTTGCAGGGTCAAAATCTGTCCAAAAGTGCCTCTCTGCGGCACTCCGAAAAAATAGTTTTTATGGGGGACCCGAAAACACAGCAACAAAAAGTCAAGCAAAAATCAATTAATTGGACCATTTTCATTTATTTTCAAGAAAACCGACGCCCCGGAAAATTATTTATCTCCCTAAAAATGCACTACTTCTTCGGAAAACCATGACTTTTTCTTTCTTCTACCAGCTATGCTTCCATATGAAAATACCCATGAGCTTGCAATCCTTTCCAAAACCAGTTTTTGAAAACCATATTGCACGCAGCACCACAAGAAGCATTTTTGGCACCCTTCTTTGCGCGAGGCCTCGCGCAAACATTAACACAACACCGCACCAAAATGCATCACAGGGAAAAATATGCCGCACAACGTACTGGCAAAAAGGTCGTCAAAGAGAAATGCATAGCGCGAGCCCTCGCGCATAATATATCAGAACAAACGAAGAAATTACTTTTTCTTCGGAACAACTTGCATCTTAGCACCCATAGACTTAGCAACGGACGTCTTACTCTTTGGCGGTGGCTTTGCGGGATGCTTCTTTGGTTGGGACTGACGAGCTGCCTGCTTGAATGGAGCTCTGGCCCCGGTTTCTTCGGGCCTCAGTTTTGCTGCCATTTTCTTCGCTGCCTTGCCTTGGGAGACCTGTGCTTCCTCCTCCTCTTCTTCCTCGCTCTCCGCCTCCTCATCTCCACCGCTCTCGTCAGAGTCTTCACCGGTACGAGGACTTCGCTGCCTGAGGCTTGGAAGCAGTCTTCTTCTTCTTGGGAGCAGGTTCCTCACCAGTTCACTTCCGCTTTGCTGCAGGGGCCTGTGCTTCTGCAGCTTGATCCTTCTGAACAATGTCGTCCTCCTTCAGCGACAACGCCTCAGAACCCAACCTGTCATCTCGAACCCAAAGGGGAATACCACGGTTTGTCCAGTTGGCTTGCTGGTCCCAATCACCAGACTCGTCCAGTTTCGACCCTTGTGTCAAGACGTGGTTCAACTGATTCTGCACTCTGTTGACCCAATCGGAGAGACTGTCGGTGGGGACACCAAGAAGGTACATGCGAGAATCCGGCTCGATGGCAGCAATCCTGCACACCAGGTCTGGCTGATGATCAATGAACACAAACGAAGGCCTGAAGCCCTTAGTCTCCTTCAGGTAATGGAGGTGAGTGTCAAAATACCACATAACATGCGTTATCGGAAGCAGACCGCCAAATTCAGTGCCAACCATCTCCTGTACTTGAGTAGGTCCAAACGTCAGATAATTCGGAATCTGCAAAGAGAGAGAAGTTTTTGCGCGAGGCCTCGCGCAAAGAGACGACGTAATGACGGAATTATACCTTTTTCATCCAGCTATCCGGTGACGAAATCAGCAACCAGCAAAACGTCGAACAATGTAGGGTCCCCTGCTGCCTTTGGTTTGGTTGGCCAACTGAAGATGGGAATACGCAACATGTTAGCCATGCGTGGCGCGTTGGAATCATCCTTGAGACGCCTCTCTGTTTCTGTTTCTAGAACGTCGTACATGTTGTCAACAACAGTTTGGGAACCGCAGAGAAGTGTATCAGCACGCGCCATTTCTTCATACAGCCAGGCTGGGCACATCGTCTCAGGATCAAGATGTTCTAATATGTCGCCGTTGATGACAATCAGGTTCTGATCAATCTCCATGAACCGCTTTGGGGGTTCGTGGACCAGAGATGCAATTCAGGTCGCCTTAATTGTGATCGTTTGACTTGCCAGTAAGGGATCCTGCTGTTCCACTGTCTTGAAGTCACCAGTAACGCCAGCAGCTGGGGGGACCACACGGCTCTTAGTAATCACTGTACCCGGGAGTCTCTGGACGTTGAGGATTTTCATGGGAACGGGTTTGCCTTTCTCTGCCACCTGCCACAGTGGTGCGCGAATCATGGATTTCCATGCCGGCTATGGACCGCGACCTTTGCCTTCAGGTTCCCGCCAATAGCCCCATGTGCCAAGAGTCACCTTCACGGCAGGCCTTCCAAGTGCAGCAACCTCTTTGCGGGTGCGCATGCCCTTGCCTAAAGAACAGAAAAGGAGAAGGTGTGGCGCAGCCATGTAGAAACACAACCCACGCCTTGTTGATGGTACACACCTTTCTCAGGTCGAACGTACTGGCCGTTGTGCGGATGGTCCCGATGCATTGCGACCCACGGTTCAAGGATGATGTTGTCCAACGATTTGTGCAACGATTTGAGGGTTGTTTTTTCTTCCTGCATCTCAGCTGCCACTTTCTCGCAGAACTTCGGCATGAGGATCCCGTCCAGTTTCTTTAGCGCGTTCTTCTTGACTGTCTCGACTTTGTTATGCAACTTCTGCAGACCTTTCACAGCTTCCAGACCAGCATAGTGGGCAAACATCATGAAATCTTTCCACAATTTATACGTTGTGTCCTGAAAATAACAAGGTTATGCGCGAGGCCTCGCGCAACGAGCAGCGTCAAAACAACGTTTAACGAACATACGAATTGACCAGGCTGCTTCAGTTCAGCGGTTGGAACGGGGGCACTCATTTGCACAGCATCCACAATGGTGATCTTGAGATTGTTGTACCTGTCAGGTAGGCTTCGCCACCGCTGATCTTCAACACATCGAATGAGGTTATCTGCTGCCTCATACAGCGGTATTGGCTCAACGTCTTGTGCGCTTCCTTTTGCTTGTCCCGCCAGCTTTGCACGGAAGGCCCACGGTGTATCAGGCTTCAGAATATCGGCGGTGCATGTAGTATGCCACTTCTGCAGTTCCAGACACGCTGTCCATCGCTTCTCCCGAATCTTCGCAACCGCTTCAACGCTGTGCTGTCCACATACACACCAATGATCGCCATCTGCAAATATGAGACAGGTCCATGCGCGAGGGCTTGCGCAACGAGAAGAACGAACAGTCGGTTGATAACATACTGTTATCTTCCCAGAGAAGGACGTGTAGGGGGCCTGTTGGCAGTGCTGCTTCAAGTGACTCAATACGCTTCTGCAGTAACCTCGCATCTTTCCGTCTGATCTGTCCTTTTTGTTTTCTCCTGGTCGATTCTCACGTTGTCCAGCTCAACGTCCACCTGCTTCCCATCTGGCTTCAGGTGGTCCTCGATGTCTGTACCCATTGTCAGGCCAGGATCTGGTGTTTCTTTCTTCTTCCGCCCCTTCTTTGGTGTTCCAGCCTCCGATTCCGACTCTTCAGGGTCATAGTCGATATCCTCCCGTTCCTCACCTGTTTTTTATGGCGGGGCTTGCCATTCTGCGATAAGAAAAAAGCCTGTTTTGCAAAAAACGAAGCATTAAAAAGGGTTGAAATTGTCGAGAATAACCAATGTGTGACGCGCTTTTAGCGAAAAAGGGTACGGTATGGTGCAGAATGCAAAACTGAGAGGTCACGCAACTGTTTTTTACTAACAACCTTGCGCGAGGCCTCGCGCAAGAGAGGGGGTGTAATAACCTGTTGTTTCACGCTGTTTGTGTGAGGCCTTGCGCATCACTGCATGCTCTCCAGTCCTCTTCCAACGTTTTGGATCGTGTCAGCCTCTCTGTGCTCCTCCAACACACTGCGTTGGGGGATCAGCTCGGACAATTTTCTTTTAAAACCAGCTTTAAGCGGCCCCTGCTGCGCGAGCACTAACAACACAGACACGAGGACTTTTCTGTAATGGTTAGAACCCTTTGCAATCAGAAGAGACGGTGGAAAGCTGGGTACACCCCTGCGTGGCCAATGTGCCTGGATGGCACAAGTAGGCTCCGCACACCACCTAACCCAAGGTACGTATACACCCTCTGCGTTCAAGTAAGCAGCTAACCGCTGACGCACGGAATTGACGAAGGAATTGGGGATTTTGCAGACGTTCACCCTGTGACCTTCTTTCCGGATAGTGATTAGATGGTACAGATCGTCAACGTCTTCAATTGTCACTGCAGCCCTGTTCTGGCCTTTCTTCGTCACAAGGCTGGAGAGCAGACGTTCACAAAACTCCTCAGCAAAAGCCTGTCTGGGCATGGCTGAGTGCCATGCAGTGTGGCACAATAACGCAGTTGCAACAGTGCGTTCCTACTTTAAAAGTGTGTCCCAATCTCCAAACGGTCCAAAAGACACATAACAAGATGCAGTTCCTCGGAAGCAAAAACACCCGTGTTGGCGGTCTCACCGGCCCAATTGCACTGCCTAACGAGGTGTCCTAGGTATAGTAACATAGGACAGTATTGTGTTAACAGAACCTGCATGGCTTTACACACCGTGTACCGAAAATGACTTCGCAGATTTGCTGGACGTGCCAACCCAAGGGAGTAACATTTCCTGTTAAGGCGCCGTACGTGGGGGCCCATACCCAACAGCAGTGCACCAACAGTTATCTCCATTGTGATCAGCTTGGGAAAACAGGGGACTGTGTCACCGCTGCGCAACAAACCTTTGCGGAAAAAAGTCAGGAGCGGACAAAATGAGCGAAATGTTTGTGTAACGCAAAATTTGTACCCGTGCCGGAAACCATATAATATAGGGTGTAAACGCAAAAATAGCCGGACATTCCAACCCGTTATTTTTTCACCATACATCATTTTACAAATGCGGTAATGGATGTTCTCATCACATAAAACAGGGACAACTGGTCGCGTGTGCTCTGCCAAGTCCCTAGTGAATTTCAGTAGGTTAAGAAGCGATACGTTGCCGCTTACCTTTTCTTTGCTTAGACAGAGGGGCCGCCAATGTGGTCTCTTGGCAGGCACAGGGGGAACAATGCCAAGCGGTGCCCTAATGTTTCGCACAACAGGCCGCGTGCTTGCAAATCCTAGAACGCGCAGGATACAATCAAACGTTTCCGCAGTGTTCCCCAGCATGCGTGCAACAACAGGAACACGCCGTTTAAGCTCTTCCAGGCTAGGATGACCATGCCAGTAGCGTGGTGCATCCCGCAGTAGCAAAACAGCCAACAGTGTTGCGTTAAGGCTTCTGTCGTTCTTGTCAGGTTTTGTGGTAAATTGTTTGCTGTACCAGTTGTCGATCCACAACACAACCCAGTGCTGGTGTATTTTGTTGCATGTAGTCTGTAACCTGACTGCGGCCCTTTCCTTCACTGAAGGTGCGCTATATCACGCCAGACCTGACCTTGCTAAAATGCGACGCTGCGCCCAATCTCCGTATATCGCAATAACAGACTTTGGTTTCCCCTCGTACGGGACTGCGCGGTGGCGCATGAATAGAGCAAGGCGCCAGGCCTCGTTTTTTTAAAAAGCGACCCATCTCTTACCCTCTGCCGGGATTGCCTGTTGAACGCTGCAACGCGTTCGTTTATTTTTGACCAGACGCAGAAAAAACACAAACAACAATCGCGCGCCCTCGTCCCCCTGTTTTAGCCCTTCCCACAATTCCTCTGCCGTGTGATACGGCGGTTCCTCTGAGCAGACATCGCGGAATACTCCAGATGCTGCGGCCACTGTCTTCTCAAGGTCCGACTCTTTTCACACGGGCATTGTTGCTGTGGAAAATAATTGCGTAACTGTATCTGCGTAAAAATCGCTGGTCCAAAAACTTTCTCGCTTTGAAACATCAACCTGTCACACAGTTTTCGCGCGACCAATTATTCAATGATTCGCTTGTCACATGCACCATTTTCGGTTTGATTGAACTGTCTGGTGGTCCCACATTTGACTAGTTAATCCTGATTGCGGTACTCGGCTGCGGCGCGCTTCTATAGCTGTTGGGCAGTGAAGGCAGCCATGACCACAATATGAAAACTACAGATGCCGGCGGGACCTGCATGGGCGCCCATGCAGCAGCGCTGCATCAAAGGGAAGGTACATGCTGTGTAGTTGGTGGATCTGTCCATTTTCTGTTTCTATGAGGGCTTAGGACATTCATTGCGCGAGGCCTCGCGCAAACATCACCAAAAGATCAATGTTTCTCATGCGCCATTCCATGCGCGAGGCCTCGCGCTTGAAACTACAGTTTGTTCCGGAACATTTGTACATTTCAGGATACTTGGGCGCACCACTATTGAAGTTTTTTTATTAATGGATCCTTTTCTATCCCCTATCCTGATAATGGTACTAACTTACGTGTATAAATACGACAGGTTTCTATTTTTTGACACCCTGCCTAATGCGCTGTGCTGTAGTACATTAATCCGACACAAATGAACGCCTTTGCGCGAGGCCTCGCGCAAAGAATGGTCACAAAACAATACCTTTCCCTGTATCGCCCATGGGACATGTCATTCTTACAAAAATATACATTTCGTCATACTGGTTCGCCACGGTTCAGAAATATCCATCAAATCAATTATTATTCGCTGCCATTTGAAGCCTGTCCTTTTCCTACCTTTTCTGTCGTTTTTGACCCTGCAACTTGAGCCGCCTAAGAGAGAGACATGGTAGTGACTTTTTCTTACTGGGCCATGCCCTGACACACGACACCGACACCAACGTCACACGCAGAGGAACCAGACGCCTTCGACAAGCCCCAGCAGAGATGGATCACCCGGCAGACTTGAACCACCCGGAACAGTGGGGACAGGCCACCGCACCCAACCGCAATACCGCCCTCCGGGCCACCGGCCTCCGCCCCCCCCACGACGACCTCCCCCTCCCACCTACGGACAGCGACCAGCCCCCGTCGGAGGTCTGGCGTACAGTCCTAGAGCGCGGGCCCTACTACGTAGTGTCTGCCGCAGCGTCCCCCGGCCCACAATGGGTCATCAGGGGGACCAACACCATGCCCACCCCAGGAACCACGCCCTCCGGGGCGGTAGGGGAGCCGACCACCCCACACAGGGTCCTCAGGGGGCTCCTCCAGCCGGGGGACCAAGCCCCAGCTCGCACCCTGGCCCATAACACCTCGGGGCGGGCAGGGTACCACCTGGGACTGGCCATGCTCTGCCTGTCCCAGTGGATCAAGCGGCGCTGGCCGTCCGCAGGGGCCGAGCCCTGGATCTGGGCCATCCCCACCACTCGTACACAAGTAGAGGCAGGCCCCGACACATAGAAGGACCCCCTCCCAGACCACAGCACCCCCTCACCTGCGGGTACTACGCCGTCCACAGGGTCCTCCGGCGCATGAGCCTTAGCCCACCCCTGAAGTACCCTCTTCCCACCACCGACCAAGAGGTACATCAAATACGCACACGCATGTGCGATATCCTCGCCTCGGCCGCGAAAGACGGCAAGCTCCTCCTTCAAACCTCCAGGCCTACACGAGACCCCACAAACGCACCGCTGCAAGCAAACACCTACACCGACACACCGCATGCAAACCTAGCCCCACACCCACTGCCCCTCCCTCCCCACTCCCTACCCAGTGCCCCACACGCGCCCAGCGACGCGCACAGCCCTGGGCCCCGCGACACGGCCCTCCCCCCCCGCCAGAAAACCCACACACGCCCGCCACAGACCCCCCCGCCAAGCGAGCCTCGCCACCCCCCACACCCGGCAACCCACACACACCCGCCGCGAGGAGCCCCACACCCCACGGCACACCCACCCCGCCCAGTGACCCACACACGCCCCCCAAAGAACAGCCCCGCAATCCCAAACCCAACCCCCCAGACGCCCGAATGCAGCCCGAACAGACTGTTCCCCCCCGCGGACGCTGAGGCGCACGCCCTCCCACATTGCAGGAGCCCAGCCCAGCCAAACCCAGAAGGCAGAGACCGCAGCCCCACGCCTCTCCCACGCACCGCCGCTGACCAGATTGGCTCACCGGGCCGCCAGGTCACAGCCGGGCCCCTCCAGCCACCCGCCCCCAACCCGCGGCCCGAGGAGATGCCCTCCATCCTCCCCGCGGTAGCGGCCGCAGAGGCCGCAGCAGCCTGCAAGGCTGGCCGCGCCCGCATGGCGGCACAGCCCGACTCCCCCAAGACCACCACGTCCTCCTCGTCCTCATCCTCTTCATCATCCTCCACCTCCTCCTCGCCCCTCTCCGCCGAAGTCATGCACAAGGCCACAGCCAAAGCCAAAGCCGCAGCCGCAAACCTGCCTGCCGGAGGCCACCCGGCCTCTACACGGGCGACCCCTGCGCCCCGGCAACAAGCCAGGAAGCCTCCCCGCCAGTCACCGCTCCCCCCGCATCTCCAGGACGAGGTCCTCCTCCACCTCCAGCGGGTGCCCAACCGCAAGCGGGATCCCAAACCACAGCCGGAACCCCAACGCCAGCAACAGCACCGCCCACCACAACACCACCAGGACCACCAACACTACCAACACCACCACACCAACCACCAGCCGCCACAAAAAGGGCGACAGCGCCAGAAACGCCCCCGCCACAAGGACCCCACGCCCTCCACACCGCAAGCCCCCCTGCCCCAAGCACAAACCGCCACCGCGGAGGCAGCCACACAACACAACCCCATCCAAACCCTCAGCCACATCCCCATCTCCAAGCGACCCACCATCCATCCCCCACAAGCCGCCATCACCGCCCACCAGACCGACCCAGGGATGTGGGACCCCACCACCTCGGTCTCTGCCAAGCCCAGCCCCAAAACCCGCCCCCGCTATCCAGCAAGCTATGCTGCCCCAAGGGCTGGAAATGATGCCCGACCCCCATGCCCTAACGGAACGCCAGGGGATCCTGGGGGCGTGCCCAGAGCACCACCACCACCAGCAGATTTAGCACCACCACCACCACCACCACCAACGCCCCGACCACCATCACCACCATCAGCCGCAACACTACCCCCACCACCACCACCACCGCCACCACCACCCGCAACACTACCCCCACTGCCCACCACCCTATCCCAACGGCCCACAAAACCCCGTACAGGAGCACCACCATCTCCTGGGATGGCCTCACCACCCAACGGGCGCTTAACCCCAATACCCAACCTACCACCAGGGACCCCCCCCCCCCCCTACCAGGGACGTATCCGCCCGGCCAACACGTCCACGCCGGAGGAGCCCAGCGCCCCCAAGCCCAGCCCCAGCCGGGACAACCCCCCCTACACCCACCGAACCCGTACCACTTCCCGCCGCCGCCGCCACACCCACCTCAACCGGCAGACCACCCCTACGCGGCAGGTCCATGGAGAGCGGGGGACTTCCCCGCCCCCAAAATAGCCGGCAGCACCTCGTGAGGTCCCCCTGGGCGCCACCGACGCCTCCTGAGTGGCCCGACTCGCCCCACAGAGGGGCCCGGTCCCAAAATTGGCAACGCTCCTGCTCCCCCCCCCGCACGACACTCCAGCCCACAGCTCTCCCGTTCCCGGCAGCGCCACCGCGCCTCACCCGCCCCCATGCCCCACTCGCACCGCTGCCGCTCCCCGAAACGCCGCCACAACTTCCGGGGGCCCCGCTCCCACGCCCCCGAGCGCCACCACGCGGGCCACCACCATCCCCCCACGAACGGCGCCACGCTTCTCGTTCCCCACGCCACCGGTACGCGTCCCCCACCCCAAGCCCCCGCCACCGCCGCTCCAGGACCTCAAGCTCGGAGCCCTCCCCTCCCCTACCCCCCCCCGATGTCGCCTGGTGGTCAACCTCCGCCCTGCGGGAGCTCCGCCGCCGGTTGAAGTGGGCCATGGGAGCAGGAAGGCATGAGGGGCGCTACTGCCTCCACACGATCGAGGAAAACCTCACCCGCATCCCCGCCAACCCCGACCACACCGCCCCTGAGGCCACCATGCCGCCGAGGGCATGGGAAATCCTCCTTCGGGACGCGGTTCAGGGCCTCCGCCCCCCCTACGGCCCCCAAAATCCTCCGCAGATGGCTCTAGACCGCCCAACCCCGGGCATGGGCCATCCGCGCCCCACAGACCTCGCCACCACCCCACCACCAGGGCACGTGAAAGTGAAAGGGCAAAGGGAAGGCCCGCGCCAAGGGGGCGAGGAAAGGGACCAGGTGACGAGCACGCACCCACGGGAACAGGGCACTGCGGGCAACACAACACGGGGGCAAAGAACACAGGAGGGCCACCAACACTGGGAGCAGGACAGGGCAGGGGCCACAGCACTAGGGAAGGGGAAGGATGCGAGGACAGGCAGAGGTGGGACACACCACACCGGAGGGACCGGCACCCCCCCACCGCCCCAAACCCCGTCGGCACCGCGAGACCCCCAGGGGACACTGCCACACCGGGACACAAGACAGACCAACCCACAGGCGCACAACCACCAAGACGCGCCACCGCGGTCCAGACATGACAGCGCACAAACCACACCGGTTTCGCGCCCACACAGGGCTCCACCAAGAGCACGGCACAACCCGCCACCGCACCCCTACCGCCAGGCGACGACGCCGGCCACCTTCCACTGCAAGGGCCACCACATGGACACAAGGGCACGGACACCGGAGGGTAAGGGGACGCGGCTGCAACATCAAGGACGGCAGACGACACGAAGGCAGGGAGACAGGATGGGAGGGGAACCAGCAAAGCCGAGGAGACTACGCCACCCCACCCCGCGGAACCCGGTACATCCCTAGAGGCAGGGACCCACAGGGGGCACAGGAACAAGACGCAGGCCCCAAGGGAGGGCAACCGCACGGACAATCACCTCACCCAGCGGACCGGACGGCATGCCCAGACCCCCCGCAGCACCGACCCAGCAAGCGGCTCCACACCAAACCACGCCCACCAGCCACCAGCCAGCCAAATGTCCCGAGCCCGCGACCCACACAGCAACGCCACCAGTCTGACCCTCGCCTACACCATCCCACGCCGGAACAGGGGCACGACTGACCCACCGCACAGCACGGCACAGCAAAACACGGCACAGCACGACACAGCGCAACCACAGCACAGTACACCGCAGCACAGCACACCACAGTGCAGCACGACACGGCACGGGACCCCGCAATACGGCACGGCACAGCACGGCACGGCGCGGCGCAGCACGGCATAGCGCAACCCGCCAGAGCACAGCAAGGCACGACACAACACAACAGGGCAGGGCACGGCACGGCAAGGCACGGCAGAGCAGGGCGCAGCACAGCACAGCGTGGAACGGCGCAGCGCGGCACAGCTGAGCACAACACAGCAAGGCACGGCACATCAAAGCACACCAAAGCACCAAGGCAAGGAACGCTAACTGTATGCCTAACCCGATCAAGCCCCCTCACACCCCGGGGAGAAAAGAAATACGCCCACAGCTGTGGGACACCACCACACCGGCCCGCCGCGTAAAGGCTAGAAGCCACCACACACCCGGCGGTACAAACCCCCCAACAGCAGCGCCAGAAAAAACCGAACGCAGCCCCCGTCCCCCCGCCCGCGGCGGCCCGCCACCACAAACCACCACCGGAAAGTTAAACCCACCAGCACCAAGCCGGCACGACAAAGGAGGCGGGACACTGGGGAACCCCACCCCAAAGAAGCGCCCCAGCCACCCCCCGCCCTCCCTGACCAACAACCCCAGCAAACCAGCTGGCGCAACCGCCCAGCCGGCAGAACCCGAGCCTGGCCCAACAAAACGAGCCGACAGCCTATGCATGTACATAAGCCAGAAGGCGCACAGAGCCGGGCCACGGCCCGCGGCCACCCGCAACACGAACAGCAAGCCAGTTAACCGCACCGCTCATCGACCAGTGCATGCACCGGCCCAGGGCGGGCAGAGGGAGGAACAGGCAAACCTCCCCCCAAAGAAAAACGACAGGGAAGGGGGGAAACCCCAACCACGAACGAATAGGAAACGGCCGAGCGGCACTCCCAACCCCACGAACGGAGGCAACCGGGAGGGACAGTCACACAGCCGCAAAGCCACGCATCCACACCACAGAGGCGGGCAACCCCCCCCAGCCAGGAGACACCGTGGGCGACGCCCACAGGACCCATCAATGGGACACCGAAAGACCATCCCGCCCAGCCTGACGACGCCAAGCCAGACAAAGCGGCCCACCACGACCACGCAGCCAGCTAGAGGAAAGGACGACGTGGACAAGCCGGCACACACCCCCGCCGGAGAAGAGGCAGGCCAACGGCCACTGGGTTGCCGACACAGCAGGTACAAAAAACTAAGCGTACGAAAGGGGAGGAGAGTGGGAAACAAGGGGACCACGGCCGGAACAGGCGACACCGACCACCAGTGAACAACACGACAGAACCGAGAACCACACCCACACACCCCCCCTGCAACCGTCGAAGGGTTCCCGACGGGAAGGCCGGGAACAAACACCCGCAACACCCAAAAAAAAAAGGGGGGGGGACGCCGCCCACGGGGACCCCCACACAACCCCCCACCGCAGTCCACAGCACCCGCCGGGAGAGGGAGGGACGGACAACGACCCAGGTCAAAGAAGGACCGCGACACCGGACCGGACAGGCCCCCGGGACCGCTGAGGGACCGCCCGCCCCACACAAAACAGCTACACCGCCGGGGAAACGCCGTCCACCGGGCAGGCATCAAGAGAAACCCAGCCGGGACCACGCACTACACGGCCAGAGCAAGACCAGCCGGGTACAAACAAAACCCGTACCCACACGCACCACCCGCGAACCCCACTAAGAAGGGGGAGGGCCACGTCCCAACCCACACCCGGGCACAGACCGCAACCCCAAGCCGAGAAAGGTGGGAAGGGAGCGACGCCCCTACCCTCATACCCGCCACCAGCCCCGCACCCCGCGCCCAAACACACGCACACCGAACCCCAACCTGAGCAGGCGCGAACCAAGGGCAGCCCACATCCAGCCGCACACACCGCGAGGCCCAGCCAGGGCCGGAAGCGGGCAGGCGAAACCCCCAACCCGGACATGTACCAAACCCGAAGCCCACACCAGGAGAAGCCAGGGGAGGGCGAGCCCCAAAACCAGGCACGCACGCCACACGACAGTAGGAAACCCAGTGTCCAAAGCCCAGACACTGAGGCAACCCGTGCCATGCAGGTGACCCGGCCAAACGTGACCCGGAGCCCGGGGGTAAGGCTGCATCCTAAGGCCAACGCTGCTTTGGGACTCCAAGCGGAGCGTGCGACACGCAAGCAGATCGGAACCCAGGTACTAAGACCACGCCGCTGGCATGCCTTAGGAACAGGATACGGCAGGAAGTCCGGTGAACCCCTAGGATTCCGCCCAAAGGAGGGGACCTGCCCAAGCACGGGGGCACATGCTCCCGGCGTGACAAGTACATCACGCCGACGGCGAATAGCCCTCCCGGTGTCGCCCGGGGCCGCTTTGTTCGGGGGCCCTAGTCAGTTCTAGCGGGCCGTTAGCCGCCTCCCCTCTTCACGCGCGGAGCCTCTTCCTGTCCGTCACAGGGGTAACGCCTGGGGGAAACATGGGGTGCCTCTCCACGCCCGAGTGCACCTACCTACCTACCTACCTACCTACCTTTCCCCGGGTGCAAAACCGGGTGCACAGGGGATCGATCCAGCGATCTGCCCGTGGCACCGTCCATGGGGGACAATGCGCTACCCAACTACACTGGTGGCGCTTGCTGCGTTTGGGGGAATCATGCAATATAGATTTGTCCCAACGGAGCAAAAAATCTCAAAAAAAGGGGGTGCCGGCCGAAGCTAGCACCACTACAAACATTACGAATACACAGCCGACATGTCGGCGACCAATGAGTGGCTCGAAAACCGGTCGAACAAGCAAACATGTCCGATTGGTTGGCTCATTGTCACAAATGAGCACCACTGGGACATGACATTTAGGGGAGGTCCGTAAAGTGTAGGAGCCATAACTAAGTCTTAGTGGTGCCGCCTCCCCTCTTCAAGCGCGGAGCCTCTTCTTGTTCGTCACAGCGGCAACGCCAGCAGAAACCATGGGCCGCCTCTCCACGACCGAGTGCACCTACCTACCTACCTACCTACCTACCTACCTACCTAAGTCTTAGTGGTAAGTTTTTGGAGAAGTTTTTTTCTGTTTGAAAGCCCTTTTTCTGACCAACACTACAACCAATATCCGTTATGGGCCAAAACACGGCCACATAATTGTTTTGTCTAGGAGGGGTAGAAAAAGGACACTTTTGGGAACAGTGTTTACAAGTGCACCACCAAAGTACCACCAAGGTAGAAGAGTCATATCTTGGGTGTAAGGGTGAGATTTAGGTTGGTTCTTTTGTATTTGAAAGCCCTTTCCTTCCTCAACAAAGTGTGAAACCTAAAGCTGTGTCACGGCAGCTAGACATTATTTTCTAGTGGTTGCAGGTTGTGTGGGGGGCTGTTTTTGAGGTAGTGTATGGCAGTGGAAAAGTGCGCCTAAAGTGGGCAAAAGTGTCACGAAAGTGTGGTGTCAACTCTCCACTGCCTTCAAGGCACTTCTGTTCTTTTATGGTCAAGGTCAAGGGCCTAGAAACGTCACAAAAAGTACTCTTGAAGCTCAATACCAGGCCCGAAACGGCACGGGTGGCCACGATGAGGGCACAAAAGGACCTCACTAAGGCAACCGAAAACCACTCAAAAAGAAGGGAAACCGGACACTACAACACTCAAAAAGACCAGCTTCGACCCGAAAGTTGGTGTCCTTCACAAGAAAAGTTATGTGGGAACTTCGTTTGGCAAGCATTCCGCAATTTGACTTGGGAATGCCATGTCCCATCAAGGTGGAATGGCTGCAAGAATGCCAAAATGCTACAAACAAAAACAAACAACAAAGACAACGAACTGGTGTTGAACAAGTTTAAACTAAAAATGAAGACCAAAAAACTAGTGCACCTGTTGATCATTCACCTGAGAACACCATTGTAACACCCCATTACTCTCCTTGTCACTAGAAAATGGCCAGAGAGCCTAAATGAGCAATGCTAACACACCTAACTTGCATGACAAAGATTGTTTTCGGCGTAAATTCCCCCTACCCAAAAAACAAGGAACAAAAGCTAAGAACAGTGCTAGGACCCTTTACCAGTTGCCAGACCTACCTCATAGGCCTCTAAAGCAACAAACTTCACTGAAAAATAAAACAGTGATACAAAGTTGTTGAACAAGAGGTTTTCACACTCAGTCTCATTTGCTGAGGTAGGCACCAAAAACAGCACTCTGGAACACCCAAAAGTTTGACCAAAAATCAACTACCTGAAATCGTTTTCAACGTAAATCTAAACAGTGCACCGGCTGGACGAACAGTTGAATAACACGTTCCTAGCACCTCGCCTTTCAATCTGCCAAAGGTTTAGAGAAATTTGCAAAACTCCAGAGCCCGCGCGCGAGTCTCATTTGCCCGGGTTTTCCCTTAGGGTGATTTGTCCATAAGCCAGCTGTTGCCAAATGACATGTCCGGAAATGCACGGGTCGCGGTCAAGCTTGGTGAGTGATGTCACCGATGAGTTGGCAACATCTAAACGTATGTACGCGCAGGGCTTGACCCAGGCTACTCAGAAATGCCTTCGTCGGTTTGTTTGGACACAATTTACCACATGGAGGGAGAGGGTTTTGCTAAAACTTTCACTGCCGAGTTGCAGCTTTTTGCTGATTTCTGTTCAGTACCCGTCACGGTCGCGCTTCGGGAGAGGGTTCATTGGCTCACCACGCAAAAGCCAAGTTGGTCATCTGGTAGAGGACGATTCACCCTACTCATATACACCAATTTTTCATGAAATGGACACATCTACCCCAAACTATGAGGCACGCATGTAGATATAGCTAACATCTGCATGCTGCCACGAATGGGGTGTGCTACACTAAAGAAGGGAGGGTATACCTTCGGCGCATGCGGGCATTACTCATGCTCTCAATAGGCCTTTTTGTCACACCAACAGTGCTTATCAACGTACTGGAACAGTCTCTCTAGCTGAAACCAAGTATTGAGCCACCCCAAGTGAGGCAGCCCGCATCCGTCGACCAGTACAATTGACGGATGCATCTTCCAGATTTTTGAGAGGAGAATGGTCATGATGACTCATCCCCTCATCAGATTCTGGTTGTGGGCAAGGAACAAAGTCTAGAACAGGGTCTAGATTTGGGTTCTTTTGTTTGTAGCTTTCTTCTTCGTTATCCGACTCTTCAACCTCACTAGCACAAAACAGCAGTCCCTCTAAGCTGCTTCACCGGTCCCTGCTCAAACGCACACTACTCACCGTATTATAGAGTAGAGCGGCCGCAAAAGGATGTTTTTGAGCGGGCCGGAGACTCGTGGAATCTGTCCACTTGAAGGACAAAGAAAACAGTCCTTCATCAAGACCAGGGTGGCTGTTTTCCATGGACACCGTTAGTAAAAACAAGAAAAAAGTGTTGAAAAGCACCAGGTACTAGCAGTGCCAAAGGCAAAAAAAGAGACCAACCAGACAAAATTCACAGGATCCGTCCCTTCTACCTAGCCTGGGTCTGTAGCTACCCATTGAACCACAATTTACAAGTTTTGGTGCTATGTAGCGCTCAAACGAGCCGTCACTGTGACCTGCGGCGCCATTTGGTAAATGCCGCATGGGGCGCATCCCTTGAGGGCGCTCTGTTGCCTCAGCTGGAGCCAACTGCCGCGGTCCGCCCACTTAACCAAATTATTTTGAGGCTTTCAAGAAAGATACATTTTTTCCTGTGCCAACAGTTGAATTCTGGAATGTGATTCAATAATTCAGCTCAATGGGGTAATTTCTGCATCCGTCGCTTCATCGGTACTCTTTGTTTTTTTTCATGGTCGAGATAAGTGTCGCACGATGTCATGATGTCGTCTTCTTGTTTGGTATCATCCTGTGTCGGGTTTCAACCTTCGATGCATGGACGGTAATATTCGCCTTGGATAAAATGGGTTTGGTCTCCTCTTGTATGTCGCTCACTTCTTAGCATTTGCCTCATGAATCACCATGCAAGGTCCCTTTCCTGGCGATGTTAGGCATGGCAAATCAGAAGGCTTCAGTGTGGTATGTTTCGTAAAGTACCTCCTCCAATGTCGTCTCGATTTGGATGTCCAATTTCGAATTCGTCAACTTTGATTTTGTTGTAGGCATTTACATTACAGGGGGTGGTAATAGTTCGTAAGTGTAAAGGTTCGTTTTGTAGCAGTTCGTATGGGTGGTGTTCCGAATTGCTGCATGTAGAAACCGCCCGCTGTTACGAACCGCTGCAGCAACGAACTAAAACCGCACAGATGTGTTCGGGGATTGGTCAAATCTGGGAAAGGAGAACAGAGGCTTTTGTATCGCGCTCTGTTGAGCTTCTGTGGTCATAATAGTAGTAATAATGATGATAGTAACAATAATGACCAATAACATTCATAATCCTCTGTCTTCAGTCATGCAGCGCTTCCTCACAAAGGGAGGCCAGTCCATGAACAACGCTCTGGCTGCAGTGGTGTCGCAGTCCCAGAGCAAGAAGGTCTCCACCAGTTCTAACGCCCGTCAATACAAGAGCTCAGCGCCAAGGACTTGGCTAGAGTGGACGTCGTCGGAAAAGTCCCTTTGTGTGCAACTATTCCTGGAAGGTAACTACAACCACGTTGTGCTGCGTTACAGGTGTCAAGCGCCACCCCTTAACACGCTTCGCACCTGGGCTGGCAAGGTGCAAGAGGGTGAGCCACTGGAAGGGTACGGCACCAACTCAGTTCTCAGCCGCACAGAGGAGGAGACCATTCTGAAGTTCATCAAAGAGTTGAAGTATGAGGCTGCCGTGATTGACCTGAACACCATTGCGGCGCTTGGAGGAACAGTCGCTGAGAGGTCCCGTGTGCCTGGTCTTGCTCCTGTTTTTGGACCGCCAATGGGCTGCAAACTTTCGTCGCAGGCACAAGATGGGTTGTCTCAAGAGTATCACGACTGAGCGGCTGCCTTCTACAGTGTCTGACTTAGCGCTGGACAACAACCGGAGACGTGAATTCTTGGACCTCGTTGAGCAGCCTCAAAAGTATGGTGTGCGTATCCCTGAAGGTGAACCCCAGACGCTGCCGCCGTGGGCGCAGTTGGGCCTGGACGAGACGCCCCTCCAGTACGCGCCCAAGTTGCGCGGAGGGTATGCAGCCGGAGAAAAACAGGTCAGACACTACAGCAGCGCTGACAAGCGACAGGCCACGACCACGCCTGTGGTCAATGGTGAAGGCGTCGTAAAGGTACTACAAGTGTTGCACAGAGCAAAGACAGGGCGCTGCCATGCGCGTCTCGACCTGCCTCAGGGCCTGCCATCCTACATGCACAAAGACCACGCGGAGAAGAAGTGTCAGACTGGCGACACGTTCAAACGCCTGATGATCAAGGTCGACACTGAAGTTGCCAAGGACAGACGCGACCATGGCGTGGCGCAGAATTACCCATGTGTCGTCATCATGGACTGCATTGGAAGCCATCTCGACAATGACGAGTTGAAGCGCGTCGACGACGCTGAAATGAGGCTGGCAAACTTATACTATTTTGTGGCGCGGCCACATATGTACGCTTTCTTTGGCCGCGCTCGTCGCAGCCATGTCAGCAATGTTGGCGATCAGGTCATCAATCCAGGCATGAGAGCATGGTTGCGCGACAGACTGAAGCGTCGCCACATTGACCATTGCCTGAAGATCCACGATGGACTGCTGCCAAAGCACTCCAAGCTGGATAGCAGCAAGCGTACGATGAAGGCGCTCCTTGTAACTTGGCTTGCTGAATGGGCTGCATCCCCTTTGACAACCACACATATCCTCAGCAGCTGGAACATGGTGTTTAGAGAGGTGCCAGTGACAGAATCTGTAGATGATGTGGACCTCCCCTGCCCTTAAGCAGCCATCCCCATGTCTGCACCTTTGCTGTCTGTCGTTCCTGGTCATGTTTCAGATTCAGAGGAAGCCTCAGAGGCACAGGCAGAGGCAGATGAAGCCTCTGGGGCAGAGGTGGAGGACATCATTGACGTCCTGTCAGTTTGAGGCACACCACCTGTAGAAAGAGCAGCAAAGAGGAGGGCTGAGACCCGGTTGGACAGACTTGCCAAAAGGTTTCGTGCTGCACCACGTGATGTACATGCTCAGCGTGTGGCCAGGGAGAACAGGCAAAGGGCAAGGGAGGCGCGGGAGGCAGTGCAGACTTCGGATGATTAAGGCACTCTGAGTTGTGCAGTGATGCTTACCATGAGTGAAAGAGAGTAGTACCTCCTGTTTCCTCTTGAATAACAGCGAATCGATCAAATTGATTACGTGGTTCATCCTTTGCAACAGCGACATCTCCCTCAAAGGGCAGTGAAGTCTGTAGGGTTGGACCATTTGCACACGAGAGCACCTTTTTTTTTGTGGGCAGTTTTCCTAATTCACGCGAGTTGCGCACGGCAATGCTGGTTCACAAAAGAGCAGGAACTCTGACCACTTCAGAGAAGAAAAACAATATCAAAAAAAAACAGGATTTCCAACATAGAAGTCAGTGACAAAAAAAAACAAACAATATTTCAGTACGTAAAAAGGAACGGCATTTTGAATGCAGAAGTGAGTGACAAAAAGAAACAGTGTAGGTTTTTCAGCACAAAAAGGAGAGCAGGCTTTGAAGTAAAAAAAAGGGATAAAACATTTTACACAAATAGCAAGAGTGCAAGGTGTAGAAAACAAAAGTGTAATGTTTTGAAAAAACGAGGAGAGAGAAATAGTACCAGTGTTGTAGAAAATGAGAACCCTAGGAGTTTTCAAAGAAGAAATAATGTTTCTACAGTGAATGAAAACTCCCTATAGTAGAAAAAGAAAAATTCAAGCAAAAAGAAGCATTCTTGTTTTTCAAAAAAAATTTCAAAAATAGAAAATACAAAGAAAGATTAAGGTAATCAAGGGAAGAGGATGTCGGTACCAACCTTTACATGGAAAAACACCAGCCTTTTACCAACCGCTGCATGAAAAACACGTCTAAAATCACCTTTTACCAACCGCTGCATATATGAACTATTACCACCCCCTGTATTCAGTACATTTTGACTACATCTTGGTTCCCTTAGGTGTGCAAGAACCCAAAAGGCAAGAATTCGCCATATTGGGCACCACTCAAGCCAGAGTTTGAACACAAGTATCGTGCTCAGAATGGTGCCTATACTTGTTGCAAAAAGTGTTGGGACCTTGCTGGTTTGGATTTGGGTGATGAACTACCTCTCACTCCTCGCCACAAGAGGTTGAAGCCCACGCCACCTACAACACCACAAACACCAACCAGTCAAGGCTCTGCCGATGAACCTATGTGCAACCTTTGTAACAAGAACAAAGTGTACCAAGTTCTGGGGACGCGGGATATTGGGTTTGCTTCGGCAAATATGGTTCGATTTAGAGTTATGGGAAAGCCTCATTGTGTAAACAAAGTGGCTTGTTGAGTAAGAAAAAGTCACTGCCATGTCTTTCTTGGAGGGCTTGATCCAGGCCAAGCCCCCCTTAAAACCCTTTGTTGATGCTGAGACAAACTTAAGTGTTTATATCTCTCTTTTGTTGCCTAAAGTACACTTTCTCAAAGTAACTAGGGTTGTGGCCCTAGCCCCCCCCATTAAGTTCACCCCTACCACTCAACTGAGCGGAGGTACCTTCCTTCATGGAGGACATACCAAAATAAATCAGGTATTACATGCTTGTTGGCCTTGGAGGCTAAGCCTAAGTGGTCTCCCACCCCAAGACCCCTATACTCAATTGTTTCTACCACTTATTGTGGTCCTACTTTGTAACTGTTTCTGAATTCAGTTGCTTGGCCAAGTCATTTTCTGTGTGGTCCTGACATCTATGCCCCTCAGTCCTAACCAGCACCATTTCACCCAAAAGAGTGCACATGAAGTGCCTATTGCAACCACTGAGGCTAGAGTCTGACCAATTTTCTTATAAAACCTTTTGTATTATCCATTTGTGATTGAATCTATGTTCATATACCTGCTTTGTCTATCTGCAGCCCTTCTGTGTTACACTGGATTCCAAAACCAATCATTGATTCGATCCATATTCAGTCCTTGCTCTACTTGCTGCTTTGGTTTGGGGTTTTCAACTACAAAACCTGCAGGAATACATCAAAAGACCTAGGGCATAATTCAAGGACATCTTTCCGGTAGTAGAGACAGTCCCTTGTGACCTTTTGAACCGACCCTGAGAAGAAGTGCAGAACAAAAGCTCAACAACAAGTCCAACATGTCCACGCCAAGCGTCAGGACCTGGCCTATCCGAACTGTCCAAGTACAAATGGGCATTGTGGTCCACCCAATGAGTGAACCACCACACCGAGCACCACATCACCTCAGTGGCGCATCTGGGTCCCAAGGAGATCCAGAACGCAGAAGGGCGGAAGAGAATAAAGGCCTTACCACCGAGGCCTTAGCAGCACACGGTGGAGACAGCTTCAGTCACCTCCACAGACGTGTGGCTGCTTCAGTATCAAGATCCAATTGTCCAGCTTCATCCTCAACTGCCATTCAAGGACCTGAGGAATATGAGAAGCTGAAGATGAAGATGGATGAGTACATCATGCATGAGGAGTACTATAAATCCATCCGTGGGGAAGATGGAGAGGAGCCCTTGGCTGTACATGGATCCAGACCACGTACAGATCTAGGGTCCTACGCACACTCTGGTCCTCCGTCCACAGCATCCCTACCAAGACGACTACGACCTGAGTACCCAACCCCAAGGGCTCCCGAAGTGGGCCCTACACGAGTCGAAGAACATCATCCAAGGCCAACCTACGGTGCCCTGGATCAAATGGCCGAGCTGCTGGCCAAATTCCTGTCTGGATCAGAAGATCCAGATGTGACGGCCTTATCAGAGGCCATTAAGGCTAAACTGGGTATTGCAGAACCCTTACCCAAGCCTGAGTTCCTCTCTCTCTCTCCAGGGCTGAGTACCCTGGCCGAAGATCTCAAGAGATCGAGGGTCTCAAGGCTGTTGCCTAAGGTTACCTGCCCCAGCCCCTTTCACCCCCGTGCCAGGACTGTGCCTATGGCGGATCTACAGGACGTGCCTGTCACAGAGAGTGAGAGAAGAGGGCTGTCAGCCCTGGCCCCTCTTGCCGGCGTGTCGCCTACAGGCCTAACTCCGGGGGGTGGGAAGACGGGCAGACCAATTGCCCAGGCGAACATCCAGCTGGAACTGCCGGAGCTCGACCCCAAAAATCTGCCTGAATGGGCAGAAGAATTTGCGGAGTTCCTTTTGTTGACTGGCCAATCCCATGTGGATGTGGCCACCAAATGTTCACTGCTAAAACGCTCTTGCAAAAAAAAATTTTTGCAAAAACAGGTCAAACAGATTGTGAAAACCTGTTCTACCTGGGCAGAGGTACTCCTGAGGTTAGAGAAAACATTTCCAGTCTATGAGACTGACCTCAGCGTACGCACACAGATCGAGGAGCTACCTATGCTCCCGGAGTTTCCATCCGCTGCGCGAATTTCTGAGTATGTGTGCGACTTGGAGTACTTATTTTCGAGGATGAATGTGGGCTCCTACGGAGCCACTGAGCCCCACCTGTGGCTCATGAGTAAGATCCCCCAGCGTACGCCGGATGATTGCCGCTCCACCTCTGAGAGGAAGAGCAGGACCCACTCGTATGATACACTGGTGGATCTCTTGATTGAGCTAGCTCTTGAGAGAGAGAACGACTCCCACATGGAGAAGTTCCTCAAGAAGCATTTGGGACGAGGTGGTACCCCTACCCCTGAACGTGGCGAAGGGAAGGGGCATAAAAATCCCACTAACACCAACCAGGGAGGCGGTAAAGGGAGGGGCAACCTACGTGCCATGAACGAGGTTCCAACTGATGCAGGCACACCCCCCCTGTTTTACTGCCGACCAGTCAATGACAAGGGGGGACCTTGTCATGCCTCTGACTGCGATCTCCGCAGTGGCTGTATGCTGCAGATGAAACGTCAGCAGCATACTAAAGATGGGAAAACTGTGACCCATCAGGACCACTTCATGTGTACCATCACCTGTGGTTACTGTGGCAAACGTCGTCACTATGAGGACGAATGCCACATCAAGAAACGCGAGAGTGACAAACTCAAGCGTCAGGAGGCGGAGCGCCAGAAGACCCCGACGCCCGCCAGAAATCCCCCGAATGGGGATAAAGGTAAAGGAGGTGGTAAGGGGGGTGGCAAAACTGGACCCCCTAACCCCCAGAGGCGCTCATCAGCGCCCGTTGCTACACCTACTCCTGCTGCCACACCCGCTCCTGCCGCAGGTGTCCCCCAGAAGCGCCCCCAAGGGGATAACGCTACCCCTGAGGGGAATAATTCTAAGAAGAGGCGCTTGGCCTGGATGGCCAAGTCCCTCATGGCTGCAGGAGTGGATGTGAAATTCCCTGATGAGGAATAGGGGGGCGGCTCCGAAGAGGAGGACTTGGTTTTCTGGATCCTCGTGAAAATCGGGGATCAGGTTTTTGGAGCAGTGCTTGATACCGGTGCAACACTTTCCATAGTGGCCCGGCGCCTGCTTAAAACTTTCAGGAAGACTAAGACTGTGGCCATAAGAGTAGGGGATGGGCGTACCATCCATTCCTTGGGGGGGGTCGATGTGACCATATGTCTGGGCGACGAAACCGTGACCCAACACTGCAGAGTGTTGGACACTGACGCCTTTGACATTGTCATTGGCACTGACTTTCTAAGAAGAAACCCCCAGGTTAAAATGCTGTCCCTACAGCGTCCTTACTCTTTGCACTGCGACTTTGGCAGTGGGCTATTCTCCGTTCCTTTTGAGCTGTCAGGACGAAAAGAGTCTGGGCTGCGCTACGCTGCCAAGACGAACTATCGTACTGAAAACTCCCAACTGGCCCGTCATGTTCTCGAAAATGGACTGGCGGCCCTTCAGGTAAACCTGGATGAGATCCAGGTGGAATTGTTTGCGAGCCAACAACAGCACATCATGCAGTTGTACTGCTCGAAACAAATGAACAATGCTTTCCGTTTCTTCTGGAAAGCAATGGGCCTAGCGTATGCTAACCCTCCCTTCTCCCTGCTCGCGAAGGTTCTAACCAAGATCGCTTATGAGGGAGGAAGGGTTGTTATGTGCACCCCTGACTGGGGTTGCTCTGGTGAACATGCTTACTGGCGCCGTATGCTTGACCAAATGACCGTGGGAAGAGTGCAACTCCCCGACGGCCACATCTATGTGCCTGAGGACTCAGACACAGCTATGCAGGCCCCTGAGTGGGCTAGTTTCCTGTCCATCATCGATGGATCTCTCAATCCTGTACCCCTGTGTGACCTGGACCAGGTGCTACTAAAAGAGGTCATGGCCGAAAATCGTGGCCTGACCCTTTATGATCTCAAAAATCGATCTCCTGAGCACCTATCTGCCACACTTACAGGGTGTGAGTCTCCTGATGACTATCTGGAACCTGCAGCTGTAAAAGAGGATGCTGACGACCAACTGTCTGAGATCGCCAGCACTATTCCCTCTGTTGATCCCAGCTGTGTTGACCTAAAACATAGTGCTTTCCTGGCCCAGCTGTTGCTAGAGGAGGTAGATCTAGAGTCAACCTCTGAACCCGCTTCCTCTGTTGGGAAACCAGTGCTACACATGCAGCCTGTGCACACAGGTGAACCCGTGGCCCGGAGTACTGATACTCTGGCACGGCCTGCTGCTAATAACATGCCCTTGTCTGAGCATGACACGCAAGAACTCCGACGGCTGTTGTACCTGAAGGCCGAAGGTATTGAGCGCCAAGAGCGGCTGCAATACCTCAGACAGACCTGGAAATACTCCATCTGGTCTGAGGAGGACGATGAGTCCTATACGCTGCCTGATCCTGAGATACCTCTAGTGTACTCTCTACACTATGGGCAGCAATGTCCCCCTGACTGGGACGATGGTACTGTACCTGCCGAAACTGCTGATCGGCATAAAAAGAAAGAACATGGAAAAAGCAACCTCCATGCTGAGGAGGATTTCCTTCAGAAAGTCGAGAGTCTTAACCTTGACCCCCGCCTGAAGAAACTGCTTATAACCTATGAGGAGGTGTTCGGCGCCTTGCCGCCTCCCCTATCTTGCAAAAAACTGGTCCAGATGCACCTGAAATTGAAACCAGAATTTGAAAAGACGCGAGTGAGGCGTCGTCCCTATCCCGCTCCACAGGAACAGGTTGAAGAAATCGAGCGCCAGATCCAAGAATGCATTGATGCTGGCCTCGTTGAAGAGTACAAACATGGGGACTATCCCCATCACTGCAGCCCCTGTTTCCTTGTTGCTAAACCAGGGTCGACTGCTCTACGTCTTGTTGTAGACTATGGTGAGGTCAACAAGAAAACCCAGAACCACTCAGGGAGTATTCCTAACATGGAAAACACCCTGGAGCGTATTGCCAAATGCAGGTATAAGACCAAAATGGACAAACGCTCTGGTTTCTGGTAGGTTGACCTAACCGCCGCAGCTCAGGAGCTGCTTGCCTTTATAACCCCTAAGGGTCGTGTCTTCAAGTGGAAGGTTATGCCTTTCGGGGTGGCTAACGCCCCAGCGCTCTTCCAGGAGCTTATGAACAAAATTTTGTACATACTGAGGCGCAGGCCTCTAGTACAAGAGTTGATTTCTCGGGGTGCAGAAATGGAGGCTCACATCGACGACGTGAGTTTGGGTACTAATACCAAAGAGGACCATGTCCTTCTCCTCCGTGAATTCTTCACTGTCTGTCAAGAAAACCATCTCCGAATCAAACTCGAAAAATGCGAGTTTATGAAAGAGGAGATGGAGTATCTGGGTTTCGACGTGGGGTATGGCTGGTGGAAACCAGCCGCGTCTAAGATGCAGCCCCTACAGGACATGCAGATTCGCGATGACCCTAAGAAGGGTCTACACGATGTGAGGAGTTTTGTGGGCGCCTGTAATTTCTATCGGCGTCACATCCACAATTTTACTTACTCCTCTGCACCCCTCACTGACCTAATCAGGAAAACTACTCCCTGGAGGTGGACCTCCAGAGAGGAAGAGTGTTTCCAGGAGTTGAAGAAGAAGATTGCCTCCTCCAACTGCCTGGGAGTTCCCCGCCCTGAGGGCGAGATAGTCCTGATCACTGATGCCAGTGATGTAGGGGGGGGAGGTACGATCTATCAATGGCAGGAGCTCCACCCCGCTGAGCTAACCCACTGCCATTATCGTACTACTGGACTGAACCGTGATGGTTCGTTGAAACATGACTATCCTACCAGTGAGTGGCGACTGGTGCCACTGGGACACTGGAATTGGAACTGGAACCAAGCGCGTTCCAACTACAGCACCTATGACCAGGAACTCCTGGCCGGTATGTTGGTGCTATCTTCACAATCCCGACTCCTGGGGTCTAACCCTATTGTCTGGCTGTGTGACCAGGAGCCTGTGAAGTCTTTTCAGAAGGGCCCACCACCAGAAAAAGCGAAGCTAAAACGGTGGTGGACTTACCTGAGCCAGCTCAGGCTGACAGTGCATCATATCCCCGGGATTAAGAATGAACTGTCTGACTATATATCGCGCAACAACTTCGATGCGCTTATTGGTGAGAGCTCTGAGGCGCTCGCCAAAGAGGCTTTCCAGCGTATGGATGTCCAGCCTGACCTGTCCATGCGCACTGCTGGAATCCTGGAGGGTTGGAGTCTAACCGACTATCAGTCAGAGTATGAAGAAATTCTCCAAACCCTCAACACTGGTCTCGAACCCCGTGTCATTGACGGGCACCAGTGGTATAAAAACAATCAGTACCTCTTCTACGAGGACCGAATTGTGGTGCCTGAGGCACGACTGGATGGGTGCCTACAGTGGTCCCATCTCAGTTCTGGTCACACTGGCGCTAATCGCTCAGTGGATTTCTTCCGTGAGTGTTTCTACTCTAGTCTAACCCTGACTGAACTGAGGTCGCGTATGCAGACCATTGTGGATGCTTGTGGCTGTCATGCCAGCAAGCAGAGCGACAGTAGGGATAGGGGTCTGATCTCCAGCTTACCCATACCCTATTGTGCTAACTCTCTTCTCTACGTGGATTACATCCACGGCTTACCACGCTTTGGCGGCTATGATAGTTGCCTCGTGGTCACCTGTGGTCTATCTCGCTTCACCCGTGTGTTCCCTTGCAATAAGAAAATCACAGGTGAGCAGACTGTAAAAATGTTGGTCGAACAATGGTTCGAACCCTATGGAGCACCTAAACAGGTGCACTCTGATGAAGATGTACGCATCCGCAGTGACACTGGGTGGTACAAACGAGTGCTAAATGCCCTCAACGTGGAGTTAACCACAGGTGTGCCCTACACTCACACGTCTAACCCTCTCTGTGAGAGACAGAACCGTGTGGTGGAGCAAAACTTAAGAATCCTGATGAAACAGGAGCGCACCAAGGACTGGGTACGCCTAGTGCCCTGGGCAGTTCTGTCCATGAACTCACAGCGGAGCTCTTCTACGGGTTTCACCCCCCACGAACTGTTCCATGGAGGACGACCTGCTTGGTTCTTCAAAACCCCCTTTCCTGAGGACTTCAAGAGCCCTGTGGGAGATTGGCTAGAACACAAGCAGTCTCTGGCTAACCAGGCTGGTACTAACCTGAGGCACATTCGTGACCGTGAACAGAGCCGACGGAACCGCCTACGGCGACCTGCCAGCTTCAAGGTTGGTGACCTTGTTTTGGTACACCATTCACGCCTACCCTCCTGGCCACGTAACTGCCTACAGGACCCTTACTTTGGACCCTATCGTATCATCAGGATAGATGGATCCAGGATCCATGTCAGGTGCAGTCCACGTCTAGGTGGTGAACTGCTATGTGCTCCTAAGCAGTTGAGGCACTATCACTCCCCTGACGACTTGTCTTGGGATGAGTGGCGCCTCAGCGACAGTGAGATTGAACGTATAGACCTAGAGAACGCTGCCAGTCCAGAGGAGGCAGACGAACTCGAAGAGATGACTGCCGATGAGATGGCAGTCGATGGTTACTACGTGGTTGCAGGAATTGCTCGCCACGAGTATAAACAGGGCTGGAAATTCCTTACCCTGTGGGATGGCTATGGTTTGTCTGAGGCGACCTGGGAACCTATGTCAGCCTTCATACAACCAGATGGGAGTATCAACCCCATCTTCCGCACTTACCTCGTTGAGAACAACGAGGGTCAGCTCCTAACCCGTGCTGAGACTATGTCCCAGCGTAAGAAGCGAAACTAATTACCCTGTGTCAGTCTACTGACCCTGTCTGTGCCCTGCAGACCCACGCCTATGGTTTCCAGCGTGAGCCAGGTGGCCGCTTATCAAGATTGCAGCCACCCAGCGAGTGTTTGCCTTGTTGACCATGTGTTGCATGGGTACTGCCCTAATGTAATGACCTTGGTGAGCCAACGAAGAACGGTGGCTTTCTACACCAGGGGGGAATGACAAGCAAGGTGTTATGAGGCAAGGTGTGTCTTCCCTCCTTGGGGACAAGCGAGCCCACAGTTAGGACCCCTGACTGGTCCAGACCCATGGGGTTCTACCCTTCCTTACAGGGTTTACCATACCCCTAAGTGTGCTACGTATGTCTGTATGTGTCTCACTTCTCTCCCCAGCGTGGCTCCCGGAGACCGGGCTTCGCTGACGTCGGACCGAAGGTCCTAATCAGGTACTATTACCACTCCTATGGCGCCCAATTTCTGTGCTGGCGCCTAACCTTGGGGTAAACGGCAAAAGCCCTACCTACTAAGAGGGGAGGGGTGGCCAAGTGTGCTAAGGGCATACAAAACGCCCATTTTTGCTACAGGCCAAAAGCTAACGCACTCCCCTGCCCACGAGGAAAAGCACGCGGGACAGGAGACACCACTACACTACACTCACTAACGCCAGCACCGGCCTTCGAAGGCAGGGTGAGCACTCATCACTTGCACTCACCTCCTGCCAGGCCTGCTGACCCTAACCCCTACACACGCTACTGGGTGCTGCTGTCGAACGTCACTCAGGCCCTAGTGGCCCTCCTGTGAAAAGGACGAGAGAACACAGCGCTCCTAAGCAGCTGTGGCCTAACAGGGGACGCCACAACGCGTTTCCCCTGCTAGGGCTTGGAGGGAAGGGGTGCTCTCGTTGCGTGCACAGCGCAGATGTCGTTGAGGTCGAACTGTCCTCGCCAGTACTGGCTGAGGCACAGTGATTTGATTTGTGATCAGCGCCCCTGTTTTGCTGGGGCAGAAAAATGGTAGCCGCCGAAGGCAGCTGCTGCGTGCACCAATCACCCTTGACCTCTCCCACCTGTACAAAAGAGGCAGATGAAGGGGCGTTTGCGACTGTGGAACCAAGCCACACTCCAGGTATTATACCCTTCTCAGTGTGACCTATAATACGCTGTTCGCAAACACGCTGCAGATGCAGCTACCCCTGTCAAGCAAGCAAGCTTTAAGAAACTCCTCGGGTTCTCTTAAAGAACGTACCGAGGAGCCTCTGGGTAACCTAAACAAGGTTTACCGTGCGCAATTCGCGTGGCCTACCCTTTAATGCATCATGTGCACGCAGGGAAGGGAGGCTGAACCACAGACTCAACCAGGAGGTGAGCTCCTCCTGGGCTAACCTACCTTACTCACCATGCATCGTGTGAATGCCGCATTGAAACGAACACAAAACAAACCTAAGCGTTTTAAGCAACTCAACTTGAACGTCACGGCCGCACACGAACAAACGCTTACCTGTGAAGAAGGAAACAAGGGTGAATTAGGGATACAGGTGAAGCGACACAGCGTGTGGATGCCTAGATTAGGCACATGCATCGCGAGCACAGCGCATATTCTAACCCTACGTGCGCGCTGCGCGCTCCATTCGCATCACATACCTTTCATTCCTGCTTTCACCTGTGCAGAGCACGAGAGATGAACACCCGACCCCCCAACGAGCACAGCGTTGACAACCCTAACGTTTTGACGGAACAAGCAACACGAACGCAATGCGTGAGTGTGAAGTGACACAGACATACCTGAGAGACGGGTTGTTGAACTGCTCTGTGGTGTGGGCTGATTTTGAATGCTTTACTCTGAAGTTTACAAAAATTTTGATGCAACTGTGCAAAAATTTTCTTTAAAACTTTAAAAACTACGGCTCATACCTTCTTTTCCAAAAGCCGTTTTCGCTTGCGCAACCCTTTTCTTGGCGTCCGCTTCCTTTGCGCTTGTCTGCGACTTTAAGTTATGTGTAAAAATGACAATTTCCCGCGTGGTTTCGTCGATTTTCAACGATTTCACTTGCTAAATCGCAACCCCTTCCGCAAAACCGCAGGAATCACTCCCTGCTGGTTCCATTTTCTATTTTTTCCAGCTCCTGGGGGTTTGTGTCCTCCATTGGGAGTATTGCTCCGCCCTGGCCCTTGGTCAGGACGTTTACTAAAACGCTGTTTATACGGCGATAACCGTCCGCATTAGAGCGTTCGACTGTACCCTAGTGGACAGACACATGTGCTCTGGACAGGGAGTACTGGGTTCAATTCCCACTGCCCCCACACTTTTTCCAAAAGTTTTCGCCGCACGCCGGCGACTTTTGAGGAATGCCCCTTCGAAGGGACATCATTCACGGTACATTACACTGTTTTTCAAGGGTCCCTACAGTGTGATAGGCTTCTATGAAGTGATGAGAATGTTTTTGGTAAGTTTAATGCATTTTTTTGAGGTAATTTTGGGAATATTTGAGCCTTTTTCCTTGGTCCTACTAGCTTAGCTAACTAGTACTCCAGGGGGGAGTAAGCAAAAGTCACTGCCATGTCTTTCTTGGAGGGCTTGATCCAGGCCAAGCCCCCCTTAAAACCCTTTGTTGATGCTGAGACAAACTTAAGTGTTTATATCTCTCTTTTGTTGCCTAAAGTACACTTTCTCAAAGTAACTAGGGTTGTGACCCTAGCCCCCCCCATGAAGTTCACCCCTACCACTCAACTGAGCAGAGGTACCTTCCTTCATCGAGGACATACCAAAATAAATCAGGCATTACATGCTTGTTGGCCTTGGAGGCTAAGCCTAAGTGGTCTCCCACCCCAAGACCCCTATACTCAATTGTTTCTACCACTTATTGTGGTCCTACTTTGTAACTGTTTCTGAATTCAGTTGCTTGGCCAAGTCATTTTCTGTGTGGTCCTGACATCTATGCCCCTCAGTCCTAACCAGCACCATTTCACCCAAAAGAGTGCACATGAAGTGCCTATTGCAACCACTGAGGCTAGAGTCTGACCAATTTTCTTATAAAACCTTTTGTATTATCCATTTGTGATTGAATCTATGTTCATATACCTGCTTTGTCTATCTGCAGCCCTTCTGTGTTACACTGGATTCCAAAACCAATCATTGATTCGATCCATATTCGGTCCTTGCTCTATTTGCTGCTTTGGTTTGGGGTTTTCAACTACAAAACCTGCAGGAATACATCAAAAGACCTAGGGCAGAATTCAAGGACATCTTTCTTGTTGTCAAGGTCGCATTGAAGACTTGGGCACAATCCGTGATGCACTGGCCAACATTGCTAGAAGAGGTGACAGGGTGCCTCCAATGAATGAAACATTGTGGCCCACCCCACCACGAACTGTGCAAACGGGGCACCACTTCAGCTGTCACGTAGAAGACCCTCTCTCACAATCCTGCATGGATGCTTACATTGCAATTGCTAACACTATGCAAGCGATGGTGCAACCTATCACGTGCGAGGGAGGGACAAATACCCCCACACTTGGTGACCATTGTACAATAACGGATGCACAGTTGTTGGGCCGGGTGGCGCAACTCCAAGCAGAGGCTCACGTGTCGGCCCGTGCAAGTGCACATGCATACGAGTTGTTTTGTGAGGGTGCGTTGGTTCGAACTTTGGAGAAGTCAACACCTGTTAGGGCTTTGTGTGGTTTCTCGGAGGCATGCTCCCGTCGGTTGTGCACGGAACTTTCAAAAGAAATATCCGTAGCTCTCGGTTGCGACGCATCTAGCACATGGTTTGATCGCGGCGTTTTTGAAGCCCATGTGACCTGTGGTATTAATACGGAGTTGTCAGACGTGGTTGACATTGTTGCCAAGGGTGCTGCGGGGTGTCTGCAAAGCATTCTGGACATGTGGGAACTAAGGTTCGGAACCGGTTTTACCAATTAATCGGATGATGGAATTAATTGGATTAATTGGGTCTAATGTGACAAATAATCGGTAAAACTGATTATTTTGAAACTGGTATAAAACAATTAATCGGACAAGTTATGTATGAAAAAGAAATATTTCGTTGATACACCATGAAGTGTTTCTTATCAAAAACCAGAGAATTTTGCAAAATCACAGGCAAGTTGGGATCAAAGTCAAAGATTTAGCATGTCGTTCACCTCTATTTTCCTGCTTACTATCCCGTAGGCAAAAGTTCACGGCTTTTCGGCAATAATTGCATTTTGTAGAAACAACAATCGAAAATAACCAATTATTTTTACGTCATATAATCGGAATAATTGGTTATTTTTATAGAAATAATTGAAAACGATCGGTTTTTTTTGCATGAAACCAATTCCGAACCTTAGTGGGAACAAGTGCAAAATACACAACGAGAGTTAAGTGTTCCCGTTTCAAAGTTGGACCACATTTCCGATCTTTACGCTGATAATGCGTCGGTCAACACCGGGCATTTGAATGGTCTAGCCCCTTTGTTGAACGAGGCTCATAAAATGGCATGGGAACATGACCTTGAAGAGAACTTGGTGCAAGGAGGGCTGCGGGGCACTTTCCTTAAATTCAAGGATTTGCAATTCAAAGGTTGTGACGACCATATTATGGCACTGGTGTATAGTGCTTTCAATGGGGTCTTGTTGGATTGGGCGAAAGAGAGGTACCCAAGTTTCTCGCACGGCAAAAAGCGGGGTGGGTTTGTTTCCCTCCCCTTCCACCTCCTCAAACACATTTCAAAGTGTTTGAGAAAAGTTTATAGTGGTTTCAACACTGTGTTTTTGTCTCTCCTGCTGCTTGCTGCTGGTGTAGGGTTTCCTGCTGCTTGTTTCCGAAGATGAAAACCTTTTGTTTGCTGAAATACAGTAAATCCAGGATAGCCCAAGCCAGAGGTGTGCAAGGAGAAGAGAATGAGGATCAAAGCATGAAGGGCTGCAGTGTAAACAGTGAAAGATGAAAGGATATTCACAGAAACTGCAACTCAGGTCAAATCGGAATGCATATTCACAAAGATAGCTGAAATGTTTTGGAAAAGAGTTGGAAAACTGCCCCATGGACACTCTCTCTCCATAGTGCCATCTCAGGAGATGTGCACTCTTTGTTTTGGGTCCCATATGTGCTGAGGTGGCAGGGCATGTGGCTATGAGGTCACTGCCATGTCACATGGGATCTTCCTACTTAGCTAGGCTGACCAGGAATTGAACCCAGGACCTCTCAAAAAGAGCTGCCCAGCCCCCTAGGGTGCATACCACTAGGATAGCTAAGAATTCATGGAAAAACATAGATAAATTCATAGGCTCTGCCTTGGATATGTCAGTTCTCAGTCAACTCAGGAAAAGATGATTTGCCTCACATTGAAAGGGGATTAAGGGGTCCACTCCATATCGTGATTGGGTGTTTGGTTCCATAGGTCAAAATGTGTTATCACCACTTTTGGTGGGGCCAATACTAAGATAGAAATGCCCGGATGCTCAGTGCATCTCTAATACAACTAGAGTATGCCTCAAAGCAATGGAAAAGCACTTTTTCTTACTCCCCCCTTGTGCTGTGGTGGCCACCACTGTCGCATTTTAGGAAAAAGGGATTTTTTCTTGGCTCTTCCTTGGTTTCCACATCTACTTTAAAATACCTATAGTTTCCCTCACACAGAAAAATGGGCGCTCACCATGGCTGGCGCTCTTTTGCTGCTCTGTTTGTAACATTTCCTACAGAAGACGCAGCGCTCATGGCGCTGCCGGGGCTCCTGTGGCTTGGTTGGGTTAGTTTGGGAGCATGCCAAAACATGTGCATGTGCATCCCTCCCTCCAAGACGCAGCGCGACACAAACCCAACTCAAGACACAATATACACACTCGCATGGGTTCTCGTAAACCTGCTGGCAACCTGTGACCTGTCTTAAGGCGAAGGGGGTCGTGAAAAAAATTAAATTGCCCCTTGGTGGGGCCTTGGGTTCTGCTCAGTCACTCCAGGCTGCTGTGTTTCGGCCAGAACACGGCCTACTCAGCGAGGCTGCGCGTGGGTATCTGCAGAGGCAGGAATGGGAGAATTATGGACGAATCCACGCAAAAACGAAGCGACGACACCAAAATCCGTCAAATCACGGCCTAGAATTTTTCTAAGACGACACACCTGAGCAGAATCCAATTGTGCATCAGAAGCACACTTTTATAAAAATTATACTCATCTCTAGATTTTTTAAATCAAGAAATTCCTACGCATAAAAAGGCGGCGCGCAGGAGCGGCTCCTAGCGAAGCGCCGGAAAATGCAGAAATAATGGCATTACAAACGTATGTCTCACGTAGTCTTGAAAATGACGGGACACACATCTATAAATAAACATACAGATTCCACCTACACTAGTAGAAGTATCAAAAATTCAAGAATTCGAAAATCAACGAAGTGACTTCAATGAATCAGGTATAAACTACAGGTATGCTCGTCTCGTATGCCGCATACACATTGCTCGTCTCGTGTCTCCGTGAACGAGTCTTGTAGCAGCGCTAACAACGATAGAACGCGATAGAGGGATTGATTAGAAAGATTGCAGATGATTAGAGGTCAGATCAGGGTGATTGGACATACACACAAGTGCATAGTAACGTTCTTCGCTTCCGCCCCTCACGTGCCCACTTGTTCTCTCTCTCCAGCGGTAGGTAAGGTGAGTAAGCCCAGGTGGAACCACCCTCTGGTGGAGTCGTGATTGAGGTTCAGATGGGCAGGTTTGCCCAACGCCGTCGTGCATGCTCGCGCATTCACACACGCATTAAAGGGTAGGCCACGCGAAGTGCGCACGGTAAACCTTGTTTAGGCTACCCAGGGGGCTCCTTGGTACGTTCTTTAAGAGAACCTGAGGAGTCCCTTAAAGCTTGCTTGCTTGACAGGGGAGCTGATCTTCAGCGCATTTGCGGACACTGTATTATAGGTCACACTGAGAACCGTATAATACGGGGAGTGTGGCTTGGTTCCTCCGCCGCAAACACCCCTTCATTTGCCTTTGCTTTACAGGTGGGCAGGTAGGGTGATTGGTGCAGCAGCATACCATTTTTTTCATGCCCTGCTAAACAGGGGCGCAGATCACACAAACAAGTAATTCCCCTCTGCCTATGGCAGAGCAGGGAGTCCGACTCCATCGACATCTGCGCCGTGCACGCAAGAGCACCTCTTCCCTCCAAGCCCTAGCAGGGGAAACGCGTTGTGGCGTCCCCTGTTAGGCCACAGTTGCTTAGCAGCGCTGTGTTCTCTTGTCATTTCACAGGAGGGTTGCTAGTACCCACGACATGTTCATCAACAACACCCAGTAGAGTGCGCGTGTAGGAGTGGTAGTCCTGAGTGGGGGCTTGAGCCAGTTGCACCAGTGCTCGCCCACCAGGATGGTGCCACTGTAGGGTGTGTAGGACCTGTAGTGCGTGTGTCACTGTCCCACCCGTTTCCTGCAATTTTAGCAGGGTCGGTGGGCTGTGGCAGTGGTTAGGTCAGTGTTTTGGCCACTTAGCAAAACGGCGTTTTCATGCCTTCATAGCTTTTGGCCACCCCTCCCTGTAGTAGACAGATAGGTAGGGAAAACAATACCTGGATTAGTACGCTGGGTATTCCCCAAAGGTTTTGCGCCAGCACAGAAATTGGGCGCTTAGGGGAGGGGAGACCCGGGGCGTACCCCGTGGCATCAATAAGCCAACCCTCCAGGTTTAGCAAGCGTGCAGACTTGGGTATAATTAGGACACCACTTCTGCGGCTTGCTCTCAGGACCTTAGGAATAGCACACTCACACATACGCTTTGGCAGGTAAGGGTAAGGTTCAGTCCCTAGCTTTAGTCTTGGAGGCAAGCGTCTCAGCGAGCCTCAGCAACTCACCAAGGTTGTTCTGGGACAAGTAGTCAACCAGAACTGAGTTTAGGCGTCCCTCAGGTAGAACAAACGCAGAGAACGGCTCCCAGGTGGCCTCTTCGACTCCAAACCCTTCCCAGAGGGTGAGGAAGCGCCAACCCTGGCGATAGCGGTGGCGTAGGACAGACTTCACCAGGTAGAAGCCCTCCTTAGCCATCTCCTCGGCGTTCATGTCGGGGAGTTCACCTTCAACTTCCATAGGGCTGGCAGCCCCTTGTAGGTCCAGAGCGGCGATTTCCTCGTCGTTCAGCTCCCACTCCTCCCCACAGAGGTCTTCAGGATCATAGTGGCGCTTCAGGTGTTGAGCAGTGCACACCAGGGTCCCCCCTAGACGGGGAGAACACCGCACCGTGATACGGTATCCATCCACTGATAGAATCTTGTACGGCCCGAAGTATGGGTCATCGCTGGTAGAGCGTGGCCAGGCGGGTAGTCGACTGTGGTGCACCAGCACCCAGTCCCCCTCCTGGTAGGTGGCCGGTACTCGGTGCTTGGGCTTCTTGATCCACTGACGCTCCCTCACTCTCTGGAGCATAGCCTTGGCCTTGTCCACCTTCGCTTGTTGCTCTTGGACCCATTCACCCACAGAAGAATGGGTGTCCTCTGGATAGGGGGCATGTAGGAACCATGCCGGGCGCCCTAGGAATAGCTCATGGGGCGAGTAGCCAGTAGCTGAACTCTCTTGGGAGTTCATCATCAAGGATATGACGGGGAGTAGTCTCACCCAGTCCCTGGTGCGTTCAGTTTTGCACCAGATCCTTACATTCTCCTTGAGGACACGGATCTGTCGCTCACATAGGGGGTTGCTCGTGTGAGAGTAGGGAATCCCCGTAGACACCTGGACATTGAGGGATCTCAGGACCCTCTTGTACCAGCCAGTATCTGAGCGTACTCGTACGTCCTCATCGGGGTTGATCTCCTTGGTCGCCCCATAGACACAAAACCACTCCTCCAGGAGTATCTTGATAGTTTTCTTCCCGGTAATGTGCTTGGTACATGGGAACACCCTGGTAAACCTGGTCAACCCACAGGTTACCACGAGGGCGAAGTCATAGCCCCCGAACTTCGGCATCTCCATGTAGTCCACGTATAGAACACTGTTGGCACAGTGAGGGATGGGCAGGGTCGAGTAGAGACCTCTGTCCCTGATATCCCCTGGTTTACAGGACCTGCACGGGCACTTGTCCACGATAGGCTGGAGGGTTTTCCGCAGTTGGTCGTCAGTCCACGTAGTGTGGAACCACTGCTTGAACAAGCTCAGGGTACGGTCAGCACCCACATGACCGGTGGACTCATGGGTCCACTTCAGCAGCGCTGGGACTCGGTCACTAGGCACCACAATGCGGTCCTCGTGCCAGAGGTAGCTCTTGTCCCTCTTCCACTGGTCTTGGTTGACCAGGAGGGGTTCAAGGCGTTTCTCCAGGCGCTTGTAGATATCCCCAAACTCCTTCAGGTACTCTGATTGTTGGAGTCCATCCAGGGGGCGTATCATCGTCATGTTGAGGTCCAAGTGGACGTCCATACGGCTGAACGCCTCCTTAGCCAGCGCTTCACACCGGGCACCAATCGGGGCATCGAAGTTGTTGCGGCTGATGTAGTCGGCACACTCGTTCTTCACTCCCTGGATATGGTGTACCGTCAGCCGTAGTTGACAGAGGTAGGTCCACCAGCGCCGTAGCTTGGCCTTCTCAGGTGGGGGACCCTTCTGGAAACTGCGGACCGTTTCTTGGTCGCACAGCCAGACCACAGGGTTACTCCCCAACAGTCGTGCTTGTGAGGATAGCACCAGCATACCCGCGAGCAATTCCTGCTCATAGGTGGAGTAGTTCCCCCTGGCCTGGTTCCACTTCCAGTTCCAGTGGCCCAGAGGTACTAGGACCCACTTGTCGTCAGGGTAGCTGTGCTTGAGGGTTCCATCTCGGTTGAGACCTTCCGTCCCCCATTGGGAAATGGCCGAGTCGAACTCCTCCTTCTCTAGTGCTTGCCATTGGAACAACGTTCCACCACGGCCCACATTGCTGGCGTCGGTCACCAGGATAATCTCCCCTTGTGCCCTAGGCACGCCCAAGCATTTAGCGTTGGCTACCTTGTCTTTGAGCTCGTCAAACGCTTGTTGCTCTTGTGGGCCCCAGCGCCAAGTAGTACTCTTCTTGATCAAGTCCGTCAGAACGTCGCTGGTGTAGGTGAAGTTTTTGATATGGCGGCGATAGAAGTTGCACGCCCCAATGAAACTGCGTACATCATGAAGTCCTTTCTTGGGGTCTTCGTGTCGTACCTTGGCATCCATCAGGGGTTTGGCCTTAGAGGCCGCTGGGGTCCACCGCCCATAGCCAACATCAAACCCCAGGTACTGCATGGTCTCCTGCATGAACTCACACTTCTCCAGCTTGAGTCGTGTGTGGTTCTCCTGGCAGACCGCAAAGAACTCACCCAAGAGGATTAGGTGATCCTCCTGGGTATTGGTCCCGAGGCATACATCGTCGATGTGAGCCTCCATCTGGGCACCACGGGATATGAGCTCCTGCACCTTAGGTCTCCTTCGTAGGATGGACAAGATCTTGTTCATCAGCTCTTGGAATAGAACGGGTGCGTTAGCCACGCCAAACGGCATGACCTTCCACTTGAAAACCCTCCCCTGAGGGGTGATGAAGGCCAGTAGTTCCTGTGCGTTGGGCGTCAGGTCCACTTGCCAGAATCCGCTCCTCTTGTCCATCGTGGTCTTGTAGCGGCAGGAGGCTATCTTCTCCAGGGTAGACTCCATATTGGGAATGGACCCTGAGTGGTTCAGCGTCTTCTTGTTCAGCTCTCCGTAGTCCACTACCAGCCGTTTGGCTGTAGACCCAGGTTTAGCCACCAGGAGACAGGGGCTGCAGTGTAGGGGGTAGTCCCCGTCCTTGTACTCCAGGACTAGGCCAGCGTCGATACATTCTTGTATCTGTCGCTCGATCTCGTCGGCCTGCTCTTTAGGAGCTGGATAGGGTCTCCTCCGGATCTTGTGACCCACAAACTCGGGTTTCAGCTTGAGGTCCATCTGTACCAGCTTGTCACATGAGGCTGGGGGGGGTAGTTCTCCGAACACCTCCAGATAGGTCCTTATAAGCTTCTGTACCCGCGGGTCCAATACCTTGATCTTGTCCTCCATGTCCTCGTCAGAGTGTAAGTTGCTTGCCCCCTGAGTAATAGACGTCGGGAGGTGGTCCTCCACCGACTCTTCGCCTGTGGTAGTGTCCTTCAGCCCTTGGTAGGCATATAGAAGGTCTTGTTCAACCATCTCCGGTGGACGATGGCAACATAGGCACGCTCGAGGGGGTTCACATACACCTTCCTCCGAGAGGTCGTCCTCCTCTGGGGTGCTCACATGGGCGCCCCACACGCTCTTCATGAGCTTAACATCTACCTCCCTTTGCCAGGTGGTGATCTTCTGTTCGAGGTCCTCCTTCAATTGGGATAGGTCTCCCATACGTCCTTGCTTCAGTGGCCATGAGCTGCGGGTAGGCTTCGCGTAGCATAGCTTTTTCGCCACCAACTTCCTCTTGGAATCCACATACTCCCTGAGCCTGGATCGAGGGTCCAGCTCTTCATCCACGGGGTCTTCCACCCTCATGGAGAGTAGGGGTTTTAGTGGGGCGACGTACTCGGCGTTCTCCACTTCCTCCACACAGGTGTGCACGAAGAAGGCGTCGTGCTCAGTTTCGTCGTCTGAGTTGATAGAGCTAGGTAGCTCAGATAATCCAAACTCAGAGACTCCATCAGGAACAGGTACATGACAGGGAGAGTTGGGGGCGTTGGTGTTAGTCACGACGTACTCATCTCCTCCGGGTGTAGTCTCAACAGCATCTTGAGGTCGTAGGCGATCCTTCAAGTCACCCAAGGCGAGTCCATCGCTTTCTCGTTGTATAGCCTGGACCAGAGTCGGGTCCAGATCCTCCCGGGGAATGGAGGTAAGACCTCCGTCCACCACGCTGAGCATACTCCCCCATCCGGGCTTCCCAATAGGCGTCTTGCGTCCCAGAGGCACGTAGATGGCCTCATCAGGCAAACGAACAGAGCTGATAGTCAGCCTGTCCAGGAGGTTTCGCCAGTACTCGTTGCCCCCATAGGCTCCCCAATCGGGGGAACACAGGACCATACGGGAACGTCCCAAGGCCAGCTTGGTCAGCACCTTCCCCAGTTCACTGAACCTGGGGTTCCTGTAGGCCATCCCGAAAGAGGGCCAGTAAAATTTGTAGCTGCAGTTCTTCCCCTTGCTGCAGTAGAGGTCCAGTACATGCTGCTTGTCGCTGGCGAACAACTCCACACTCAGGTCTTCTCGAGAGCAACCCAGCTCCTTCAGACCTTGGTCTAGGACTTCCCCCAATAGTTGATAGTCCTCAGTTTTGGAGGCCGCCATCATGTTCGAGGGCTCCTCCTTCGATAGCCTCAGGTAACTCGAGGTATGTTCCGACTGCTCCAGTGGCACAGACTCTCTGCCACTGCCGTGGTCCACGTAGAGGAGGTAGGGCGCTTGCAGCGTCAGGGATTGTATCTGGGAGTGCTGTACGAAGAAGTCAGTCCCCAGTACAAAGTCGAAGGCCTCAGTGTCCATCACATAGAACCGATGGGCGATAGTCCGGGAGCCCATAGGTACCTCCACTTCACAGTCCCCGCAGCTGTGCACCACATGTCCATCCCCCATGCGTATAGCAGCGGTGGTCATGGTGTTCTTCAGGCTCCCACAAGGTAAAATTTTCTTGGCCACTATAGATATGGTGGTCCCAGTGTCCAATACCCCCAGGTATGCGCGTCCCCCTAGTCGGATACGTATCTAAAACACCAGGTCTTGGGTGCCACCAGAGCGTCCCCGTCAGAACTCCGCGGGACAGGTCACCTCGAACCCCTTGTTCCGCAATTTGCGGGCCATCCTCATGAAACGGCTCCTCTTCTTAGCGTTGCCGTCATCACCACCTTCATGCTCACGCTTGGCTCCTTGTTCTTGCTGGGCCTGCGTTTGTGAGCGTGTGGTAGGACCAGACTGCCCTCCAGAGGGCTCGGAGTTCCCCCCTGGATTAGGGTTGGGGTTGCCTCCGTTCTTGTCCTTGTTCTTGTTGTCGGGCTGGCGGTTAGCGCCTCCTCCTCGTCCACCTTGACCCTTGTCTTGCCCTTGACCACGTCCTTTCGACTTGCCCTTGCCGGAGTCGTTGCCTTTGCCTTTGCCTCCACCTTTGCCTGAGCCTTTGCCAGGATCTTCACCCTTAAGCTTCGCCGATAGGCGTTGCTTATGGTAGCACTCATCCTCGTAGTGCTTCCGCTTCCCGCAGAATGCACACGTGATGGTGCACCTGTAATGATCCGGCAGCTTCGCTTTGGCGCTGGTGTTCTTCTCCTGCTGCTTCCCCTGGACTACGAAGCAGTCTCGCTGCTCGCAGTCAGGGGCGTGCTGCAGGTGGCCCTGCTCGTCTGTGGCATCACACCAGAATAGCTCCTTCACGTTCTCCATGATACGGGCGTGGGCGTGTTTGGGGGTAGTCCCCTGCCCAGGTCGGGACCCTTGGTACCCTTTGCCATGGCCTACAGAACCTCCACCACCAGGACGGTAGTTGTTCAGGTGCTGGTCGCTTTCCTTCTCCAACGCCAGCTCCAGGAGTAGCACGCATAGACCCTCGTAGCGGAGGGATCTAGCCTTGCGCTCCGCCGTCGAACGGCACTCGTCCCATAGCTCTCGAGGGAGCTTGGCCACCAACCAGAACAGCAGGTCGTCGCTGCTGTAGGAACCGGGCGTCAGTCGTCCAGCCCAGTGATCCAGGTCAGCCAACAGCTCAGAGACCCTGCCAGGTTTGGGGTTGTTGGGCAGCACGAACAGGTTTTGGATCTCGGCCCTGATGGAGAGGTCGGTTTCGTAGGTCGGGTACTGCCTCTCCAGGCCCACCAACACATCGGCAAAGGTGGCGGAGTTAGTCACGATCTGCCTGACTTACTTCTCCAGGTACTTGGTCTTGCAGCACTGCAGGAGCAGATCGCACTTGACTCGCCCACCAGCGTGGGTTTGGCCGGTCAATCGGAGAAACCGGCCAAAGTTCTCAGCGAACTCGCTGAGGTCCTTGCCTGTGAACTCAGGCAGGTTCACCACGATCTTGGAGGTGGCAATAGCCTTCGCCTCCTGAGACCTGCGTCCCTCAGGGCGTCGGGTCTTCTTCTTCTTCTTCTTCTTCTTCTTCCCCCTTGGGTCCTCGGGGTCCTCCGGGTCATCGTCCTCCGAGGGCGAAGTAGAAGTCATCGACGGCGGCTCATCATCGGAGGGGTCTCCGCCTAGATCACTAGAGCCATAAGGCTCCACGTCCACCATTGCCCTTAAGGCTGTCAGCCCCAGCCGGTCCAGCTCGGCTCTCGTAGAGTTCGTCACGTGGCTGTAGGGCGGCTGGGCCGTTCTCGGTACGAAGGGACTTCTCGGTATAGCTGCAGGAGTCGGCATCGGTCGGCTCCTCAGGCTCCCCAGGGTATTTGTCAACCCTGCCGCCAGGTGGTTAGCCTGTACTTGGTGGGGTGACATTCCCACCGTGGTAGGTGACGCTTGGGGCGGTATCATCAGGGGCTTCAGCTTCTCTCGGATCTCTTGAGTGAGGTCGCCCACGATTTTTGAAGTGGCTCCTCGGAGCACCTCGTTGATCTCCCACCGCGTCAGGGACCTGTTGGAGGATCTCCCCGATCCTCTACTCCTGCCACCAAGAGACTCAGGTCCTCTCCTCAACCCACTCAAGGTTGCATACCAAGGTGCATACCTAGGAACATCCACATAGGTTCCAGTAGCGGGTAGTGGATGGGGATATTCAGCCGCATACCATCGCGGCGCAGAGCTGGAAGCCACCGGCTCACTGGCAGTAGTTGCCTCAGGGAGCGCAGTGGTAGGTGGGCCCATACCATAGGCGGGGTAGGGAGGCATGCCAGTAAAGCGTGTGCCCTCTGCCATAGGCGGGTTGGTTGTGGGAGTGGATGTTGCAGCGGCTGGGAGTGTGGTGGGTATAGGAGAGCGTGATGCGTGGAGGCCAGAAGCGCTTGGTGCGCCTTCGAGGGTAGGGTCATTCGTCAGGTCTTGCCCTTGTTCCTTTCCATCGTCTGCTTTGTCTCCCGCGTCCTTCTCGCTCTCTCTCTTCCTCTTCAGAGGCTGAGAGACCACCTCTTCGACTGACAGGGCCCCGAAGGCCGTCTGGAGTCCATCCAGCGAGTCCTCAGCCGCTTCCACTGGCCCATGTAAGGGCTCCGAAGCTACAGCGCCAGGTGCTGGCCTTGCCGGTGCCTCAGGCGCTGTCTTCACGTCGGCGTCCTCCTTCCTTGTATGCATCTTCGTTCGCCCTTCTGCTTATATGTGTCTGTACTCGGCGCACTGGATGTACGGCGCGGGGTTGCTGCCGGTGCGCAGAGACAGACTGCCTCTTGCTACCAGAAAAGTTTATAGTGGTTTCCACACTTTGTTTTTGTCTCTCCTGCTGCTTGCTGCTGGTGTAGGGTTTCCTGCTGCTTGTTTTGGGAGATGAAAACCTTTTGTTTGCTGAAATACAGTAAATCCAGGATAGCCCAAGCCAGAGGTGTGCAAGAAGAAGAGAATGAGGATCAAAGCATGAAGGGCTGCAGTGTAAACAGTGAAAGATGAAAGGATATTCACAGAAACTGCAACTCAGGTCAAATCGGAATGCATATTCACAAAGATGGCTGAAATGTTTTGGAAAAGAGTTGGAAAACTGCCCCATGGACACTCTCTCTCCATAGTGCCATCTCAGGAGATGTGCACTCTTTGTTTTGGGTCCCATATGTGCTGAGGTGGCAGGGCATGTGGCTATGAGGTCACTGCCATGTCACATGGGAACTTCCTACTTAGCTAGGCTGACCAGGCTTTGAACCCAGGACCTCTCAAAAAGAGGTGCCCAGCCCCCTAGGGTGCATACCACTAGGATAGCTAAGAATTCATGGGAAAACATAGATAAATTCATAGGCTCTGCCTTGGATATGTCAGTTCTCAGTCAACTCAGGAAGAGATGATTTTCCTCACATTGAAAGGGGATTAAGGGGTCCACTCCATATCCTGATTGGGTGTTTGGTTCCATAGGTCAAAATGTGTTATCACCACTTTTGGTGGGGCGAATACTAAGATAGAAATGCCTGGATGCTGAGTGCATCCCTAATACAACTAGAGTATGCCTCAAAGCAATGGAAAAGCACTTTTTCTTACTGTTTGTTGGGGTTTCTCGCTTCTGCATGGAGGGGTGGGCGGGAAGAGCATCAGAGAACACATGGGCCTGTTCAGATCCAAGGGCACACACTCAATGTTGTCAAGTGTAGTTTCAACCGCTTCTGCACCTTTGGAGTCACGGCAACCGGGGTTCTTCACTACATAGATGTTATCAACAGTATTATTCACAGAGACACGGATGTGCAAGCCCGTGAGTGGTTAAGTGATCCCATGGTTCTATTTGCATTGCGCTTGAATTCTACCTTCTCCACAGAGTTTAAGCTTCCTTTCCTCAATGGTAGTCATCATCTTGGTACCGCCACAGGGCAAGACTACCACACATTTGCAAAGCCATGGTGGGACAAGGTGTTGGCTGGGGAGCAAGATCCGCGCCCTCTCATTCCAGAATACCTAACCCTTCCCCACGAACAGAAGGCTCTTGTCTTCCTCTTTATCCAAAGCCTTTCCCATGTGTTCCAAAAGCACCTAACCTTGAACATAACCGATGAGGAAGGCACAGTACAAACCACAAACCGGTGGGGGGAAACGGTCTTCCGGTATTTGCGAATGGTTTTTGAAAGGCAACAAAAAACGAGGATCCTAATCATTGCAGCACTTGTGGTGGCTAAGCATAACTCATTCCGACAAGGTCCGATTGCTAACCCCATGGGAATACGGGACGCTATGCCACATGCTCGCAAACGACTCGATAACCCGAAGAACACAACCACGAAGTATTACATTGAACGGTTTCACAACTTGTTAGAAGAAGGGAAACAAACTGAGGCCCGAAAGCAAGCAAATGCACGATTGGATGTCGCCTACAGGAGCATGGATTAGTGGAAGGTAACCCATCTAACCTTAAAGTGGATGTGTTGAAGCAAGCAACACGTGCATTGAAGCAGAACTCCACAGCTCTCGATGATATTTTGTGCCTTGGTGGGAACAAGGAGCAACTTATCACTCAACTAGAGCAATGGTTAGAGTGATATGTATGTGCCAGCTTTGTTCTTTGTGGTTTTGTGCTCAATTACAAGGGTTTCTACCTTACGAGGGGGGCGAGAGGGGCCGGTTTATAGTTGCACCTGTACAGCCATCCAGTTAGTTTTTCAGCCCAGAATTGTGCCATGAGAGGCCAAAAGTTCGGCGTCGGTTCTCCAACATAGCGGCTCGAAAACGCACGGGACAAGCGCCCTAAAGTAGTTCGAGACTCAAAATCTAAGCTCCTTTCGTCCCGTGTATTTTCGAGACGGTAGGACCCTTCTCAGAGCATTACCATTTACCGTCGGGCTTCGTCCAGTTCTGGGGTGTTTTGGCTCCAAGTGACTGTTGCCAGCGGTATATCTTGCGATTTTTGCCACCAAATCTGGATTTTTTTACATCAATCGTGAGCCTGACTCTCAGTATGTAGATCTATCTAGGAGTATCCTGCAAATCCCAAAAAAACCTTGAGAAATCGACGCGACTGTGACCCACGGGCAGAAAACGCTCTAACACGCGGGCTTTTCCCTTAGCTGCACGGCACGGAACCCAAGGTTTGTGTGTATGAGGAAGGCTGCCACTCGTGTGACATACCGCAAAATACCGCGGCGCCGGAAAATGCGGCGCCGGTAAACGATGTCGCGCTGAAATCGATCCCCCGGCAGCCTCCAATTGGGATTGAATGGCCCCCACCCAGCTAACGCTGGGTTCCTGGGGGCCATTTAACCCTAATTGCTTATGCGCGACAGCGCGCTGGTATATCGGGCGGCTGGGAGAGGGCCCCGGCCGCCACCGGAACCCCTGAACCTGAACTAGAAGTGGAACAGGCCATCTCGGACAAGTGGTGTATTTTTTTCGCATCTGAAAGGAAACTAAAATACGCACTGAACTCGGAATTCAAATCCGCACAAACCGATGTGAATGAAAAATCGTCAAATGCATTGAATAAAATCGACTTTTTAGCAGGAGGCAAATCCGGCTGTTAGATGGCCACTGCGGTAGTTTTATTTCCAACTGTCTGAAACGGAATCCCAGTGTACTAATATAAGCATAATAATGCACCATAAGCAAAAATGAATTCCTTGCTCGTGTTTATTTTGGCTATAGAGCTCAGTGAAATGCAACTTATAGGCTCCATTGTGGAAGAAGCGGAAAAATGTCTCCAACAAAAGCTTTGAACAAGTCAGCATTGGGAACGGTACATTAATGATATAAATTTTTTTGGTATTCATGGAATCAGTTTGTTAAGTTCATTTTAGCTGAGTTGGTGTCAGATGTAGTGGGAACTTTGCAATGAAACGACAAACTTTTACGAAGTTTTGGAGTCTGTACATTGCCGAAAGGACAAATTGTAAAAATGTTGCCACCTGTAGCGGTGTCTTGCCACATGGAAATGTGTTACAAGATTTGCAAAAAAGGTTGTCTGCAAAGGGTTCCTTAGTGACCAAATTTTGTAACTTTGCATATTTATGCCCACAACATTTCTCTTTTTGTGCTCGAGTGTCGTATAGTACTTTCGGAGGCGATTACAAGTGTTTCGAGACTGCTACGGCCCATGGACAAAGAACACGGAAAAAAAACAAAGACATGATATCATATTACACAACATTTATACCTTTTTTCACTTTTTTTTGGAGAAAAGCAGCATAAAACATCGGTCTTTCCTTGATTGTCGCCCTTGATGTTCTAGCGCGCGATGGCTGTCTACCCAACTAGCTTTGTAGAGCTTGGACCTAAATGCATCAATGAGGAATATTTGATTCCTTAGAGTGGAGCTTCGTCCCAGTTGTGAGCTTTCGCAACTTAGCGATACAAAAGAAACGGTACATCTAACTTCCATTTCATGCACAAAGGATAGGCGTAGTGCGCATATGGTAGTGATGGGAAGTAAGACTTAGCTCATCAAAAATATAAACATGTCAGCGCCAGAGAATGCAAAGGCTTATTGGGTATTTTCAAATGTAGCCTTGACAAAGGGTAGACCATTGGTGAAATTGAGAACAGTTTTTTTTTGTAACTTCACCACCACAAATGTAGGTTTTCACCCAAGCTCGTATTCTTTTGGCTAAAAACCTTCCTAAGCTCGCAAGGGAGCATATTTCTATAGATAAGAAAAACAGGGCTGGTCGAGGAGGCCGCATACTGCAATCCGTCTCTAGTTTCATATGCCAAGAGCAAATGATTTGCCGTTTACGCAAAAGAGGTTTGCTTTGGTACAGTCTTTTATCTAAAGCATCGTGCTGACACATCAAGTTTCCGCAAAACCATCACGTCCTTAAAAAACTAAAGTGAGCTTATCCAATCTCCAATTGTGCAAGACGGATGTACAAAAGATTGCATTCAGATCTTTGATCCTCACGTTTGCAAAAGTAAGGTTGAAGATTTTTGAAATCACAAAAAGCTAAGTTTACTTACTTACTTACTTATCGTTTTTGCACTTTCTGACCCTGTAGGGCGGGATGCATTTTATTCCTTTTTGTCTTGGACCAAATGATGAAAGAATATGCTAGGCTTGGTTGGGGGGGGTGCGTAGCGCCCCGACAGCCAAGCCTAGCCATGTAACATACATCAAACTTGGATTTTTTATGTGGTTTTGCTGAATTTTTTTAGATAACCATGGCTAAACGAATGAAAGGAGTTCCCGTACTCCCATGCTGCCTTTACCTTGCCCACGGCCACATGCATTTTTTCATCCTTAGGGTTTGGTTTTACGCTTTAAACAATCTTGATGGCTAACTTCAGCTACGTACTTGCTTGGAAAATTTGCGTCTATTTATGAAGGTAACGATTGTGTAGGGTTTTCTTTCGAAACAATGCTTCCTTACTCAACTTTGATGTATTTGCACGATCCCCCCCGCCTACCCATAAGCAGGCTATAATTCCTTCCAATCATGTTGCATGCTTTTTTAGCATCGGCTCTGTTTGCATGACTGAACCCCTAGGCTTATGCACAGCACCAAAGCTATGCAGTCTTCTTTCATTGTTCTCTCCAAAAGGATTCGCGCCTGCTTTCCCCCCTCCGCCCTTCCATGTTGGAGGCTGCAGGGGGATCGATTTCAGCAGGAAATCATTTGATTGAGTAATCGCAACCCTAACCCTAGCCCTTTGAATATTGGCGATTCCTAGGTCAAAAGCCGGAGGGGTCTGTGCCGGGAAATGTCAGCAGAGTGGCAGCCGAACCTGTATGGTTCACAAATTCACAAATATTTTGAATAAAAATGTTGAGAAAACTTACAACTGTCAGATTCAAAATCTCGCCCAGGCCGCGCCCCTTCCTAGTGCAAGAGCCTCCCTACTGTAGAAATCAATCGAAATAGAGAATAATAACTCCGTCGAGAAGCATTTCCTCTTTTCCTTTCCCTTATTTTTTAATAATGTAGCCCGGACTGCTTGGATGTTTTCCTTATCTTTTAATGCTGGACATCATCGGAGGATGTATTTTTAATACCCTTCCAAAATTTGCTTCGCCGCCTTCGGCGGCGGGTGGAGTTCAAAGACGCAAGAGCAAGGCAAACGAAAGCAGCAGATACAAAGCCGTGCGTATGAAACAAATGGTGGAAAAACGTGTACGAGTCCAACACTTACGACCGTACTGGAGGACGTGTCGTACGACCACTCCGAGTGGTGCAGGGTTTGAAGCAGGAGGCAAGGTCATCAGGCAGCTGATTCTCATCATCACTATCATTGGCTACTACATCATCATCTTCTTCAGCCATCTCGGCCATCATATCAGCCCATGCAGGGTCATTCTCTTCTTCCTCTTCCTCATCAGCCGAATACTCTACATCCTCTTCAGTGTCGGCATCATCCCGCTTGCGCTTGCGGTTTCGTGGAGGTTGGAGCACCTGTTGCTCCAACAAACCACCCACCGCTGCATCTTTTGACCTGCCACCTGCCACCTGGAACAGCTTTCCTTCTCGTTCCCACTGCCTTGCCTCATCATACAATTCATCACATTCATCCTTGTCAGCCTCATCATTAGACCAAACAATGGAAATTCCACTCATATCCCAACCTTTGGTGAGTGCTACCGTTTTCTCTGCGGAGATTTTGGTTAGCATTGTGTGCACCCATGTGACAAAAGGAAGGCGGAGAGTGGACAACCGCAGATCATATGTTATGGCATCAGGCTGCACACCACGGAGGAGTTGCGTTTTGGCTATGTCGGTCATCCACATAGCACACAACCGTGCAAGACCGGACTTGAAGATAGAAAAGAAGGCCAAGTCGAGAGGTTGCAACTCCCCCATGCATGAGGCGGGAACAAAAAGAACAATGAGGGTAGGGAACCGGGTTTTCAGCTCGCAAAGCACGTCATGTGACCGATGCACACTGTAGCAATCATACAACAACACGCATTTCTGATGTTCAACATCCCCACCTTGTTGCTTAATGGTGGGTACCACGTGGTTGTCGAACAAATCTTGTACATACTCGAGTAGTGTATCCTCGGTTGTCCAGTGAGACGCACTGTGGGAATGGAACAATAACTTGTCAAAAGCCTTATATTCATCACCTTTGGGGTGGCATCCGGTAGTCTCACCGGCCCAAATGATTTGTGACCGCCCCGCCAACTTGCCTGAGGCTGTCATACCAACAACAAGAGTACATTGCCGTTTGTCATCATTCCCTACGATAGCATTTGCCTCTTTAATATCAAAAAAAAGATCTTTGACATGAGCGGGCAAATGTACTTTTTGTTTCTTGGGTGGGGGGCCGCCGGGGGCTTCGCAAACCAAAGACGATTGGGATCCTTGGGACAGTGATTCGGAGCAACTTTTGGATCGTTGAGAGGCTTGGGAGCAAGTTTTGGAGCTTAGTGAGGATTGGGAGGGGGCAGATTCAGCATTGAGTGCATGCAAATCCAAATCCTCATCCACACATTTCACTAACTTTACATAGAGAGCATCCCTCTCCCTTTCCTCTTTTGACTTTCGGCTGAATGTCCCTCTACGACAGGACGGTGGCCATGGGAACCCCAAAATTTCAGCTCCTTCTTTCAATTTCCTCTCTCGTGCCACGGATGCCGCTTCTCTCGCCGCCTTCTCCTCATCGTTTTTCTTCTTCATGGCCTTCGCCTCCTCCTCATTCTCACGAACACGAGGCTTCAAGAATGCATCAATTGCCACTTGGATCTTGGGTTGTTTTAGGCCCACATCACTCTTTGTGAAGTTCAAATTCTCCATTTCTAAGCGAGCGGAAAGTTACGCAAAATCCACGTTAAGACTTGCCGGTGCCCGTCGATCGAACTTTGGGTTTGCGTCGGCAAAATGGAGCTTACGGAGCAAACGAAACATGCATCCTAGCGTAATTCGACATTCCGTGGCGCAATCACCCTGTTTTTGCAGCTGTTGGTGACCATCCCGAACTTCACTTTACACTTCGTATTTGGACGTATGAGAGAACTGCGAGCGAACGGAAGCCACCCACGTGCTACTTAGGGCTATCGTAACACACACTAACTGTCTGGGATCAATTTGAAGCGTGCAGGTTCGACGATCTCTTGTCATTTGGCTCCATGATGATGCAACAAGCCTGATGCTAAATCACAAGCATCGTGACAACCAGTTGGGAAATACCTGCCAATCCTTTGGGAAACTAGTCTCGAGATGTGTTGCTTACTGGGTTCTGACGCTTGAAGGCCTCTGACTTGCTGAAGCGCACTGCCAAAAACAAGAGAGCCCAGCTGAAATCGGACGGAATAGGGGACAGGTTCACGCAGCAGAAAAAATAAAAACATCTTGGAATATATTAAAAGCGCAACACACCTTTTGAAAAAAAACTTCTTTTTGGGAACGCACAATTCAAGAGACCGGTCGGTTTCCCAGGCAGCAGCCGTGCCGCCAGCAGCAGCGCCGAACAGCTTTTCTGTAAATCGGATTTCTGTACTTTTTAATTGGCAGAATTTCAATTCCTGTAAATTTTTGTCTGTATTTTTAATGAAAACCGCCGCTGCCAAATTCTTGATCTGTATTTCGATTGATTTCTACAGTATCCTCAAGCAAATTCCCCACTGCACGACATCGGCGAAGGGATGTGCATTAGCGTGCTGGAACGCGGCAAATAATTCAGGGCTCACGCAGCGGACATGCTCTCAAAGCGGCGGGAGCACTACAGTCGAAGAAAGGTCACTGCAGTCGAGTCACTTGGCGCCACTGGTCTAGTGTTGCTTTGTGCCTCTCCATCCCCTTCACTTCGTCCAAGGTCGGTTCCCTAATCGGACTAGGCGCATGGTAAGCCGGGTAACTATCCATGTTTAAGTATGTGTGGCTGTCTAGCACAATCATTTGCAACCGTGTCCCAAAAGTTTTCTATTGCCACATGCCAACGCCATCGAAATTGCAATGCCCTCGCTATAAGTGCATTCGTACGTTTCGAACTGAGACGCAATGCATTACTCGCTTTGTTGGCAGCCTCATCACTGATGAGTTGTTCCCTTGCCGCCTTGCATAGCTTATAAAAAGATACGTTGTGAAAGTTTGCGTACAAGCCCAAAAGGCGTGGTGGCTGGGGAACCCGAGTACCGCCCCCAAGAAGAAAGGAGCAAAATTGTGCGCCGTTCGTGGCTACTGTGAAAGGAGGTGAAAAGCATTTGCATTGCCCATGTCACGTTGTGAGAGTTTGAGTTATGACCGGTCATCGGGGATTTGCTTGCTCTTTGTGGTTTGACTCTTGCAAAACTGGGTTGGCAAAGTTTTTTGGATCAACCAATGCTATGCCTTTATCATCATAGGGGGTAATTTTGCGAAACATTGTTCTTCACCAAAAGCCACAAAATCGAGAGAATACTGCATGACCACATGCTTCGTGGTGCGACAATTCACAAGGCCAACAAGCGGTAGTAGAACCTTGCCCAAAAGTGCTTCAACATCCTACCAATTCTCTGATGTTGTGTCGTCTCCCGAACCGAGAGTGACCGGCGCGTCGTAGCAATTTCTTCTCCGTGCGTTAAATCATGATGCGTCAAAACACATAATATGCCTGCCACTGTAGTCATTGTTCCATTTGAAAACCACTTCCATTGTTGATTGCAACCCGTTTCAATGCGAGGTTGGAGAATCCTCGTTTTTGCTCGTGCTCGCTGTTGTATGTCTGTTGATGACCCTTCTCTTCGTGTTTTGCTTACGTGCTTACACGTCCCCTCCGAGACGATGTTTAACTGTCTGCCAAAATTCCAAGCTTAGGTACATGTTGCACAAAAACATGCAAAAGGGCCAATTTGACTTTATACAATCGAGCTTTCGATTGTACGTGTGAAGTGCCCTATTGCGATGATGTTTTGTAGTTGTGTTATTCACGATGTACAGCTACCCTCAATATCCTGTAGAAGAGCGGGATCCACTCATAAGTGGGTACGGCGGTGGATATCCCTCTAGATATTCTCCTGCTATGCCCTATGGGTCGCCCTATGGCATGGTAGACATGGATCCTATGCTTTCTAGGTATGTCGTTGTTGCCTCGAACTTATCGCGAATTGCACACAAAGCACGTCGTTTCCAAGGGGCATTGAGTTAGGCAAATGGGGTATGAGAAATCGGAGGCGCGGCTCCGTTTGCTCATGTTTGCAACCTTTTGGGCACATTCGGTTCCACCGTACCAAACACTTCTAGCAAAGCCTTGGTGCAATCATGTGTGGGCAAACTGCTAAGCATAGGCGCGGCAGGGCTTCAAGCTTTTGCGAGAAATTGTACAATGTTTGCATAGCTTCTGTTCAGCGTGCACCTCACATTTCCACAAAAGCACCCAAAACCCGACAAGAGCCGTATTGGCCCTTCCCAATGTTGTTCAAACGGGGGGGGCGTAGTGGAAGTCATCTTGCTCCAAGTATTATTGCGCGTGCGAGCGTCGTCCTCGAACCTCCATTTTGCTCTAGATGATAGCTCTTTTAGAATCCGTAGAAGGGCCCGCTGCCCAGAGCTAGACAAGCCTAATTCGACCAAAAGGTGTACCTTCGTCGAAGGTGGTTCAAACGCCTTCGCCTTAAATAGGGGTTACGTTGGCACGAGCCCTAACCTTCAAACAATCACATGCCGAGAGAAAAGCATGTGTGCCGTTGGCCTCTTGTAATCTTGGAATTGCTTGCAGGAGAGAATCAAGGCGTGTTGCTTCGTGGAATAAAAGAATTTTGGGGTGCTCGTGCTTCCTTTCGATATCCCGAATGGTGCAAAGCACGAACGAAAGTCTCTCGTGTCATTGTCACTGCGGATTCAAGGGGGAGTGCTCACCACTCTTTTGTCTCTCGGGCGTCGTGATGGGCCCTTTTTCTGTACTCCGTACCTCACCACCCGGTGCACATTTGCTTTTGTATCGTTTTCTGCCTCAGCCCACCTGCCGCGACATTCTACTCGGACACCGTCTTGCCGCCTGGTGACACATGTCATAGGCCCTTGCAAGACGACTGGTACCCCGGGGGCTACGACATGTACAACCCTTATGACCTCCCACCGCCCACATTCCCCACGCTCATGCCCCCAGGGCACCGGGAAATGCACATTGATGAATTTCTGCGTGCAGTGGGCTCCAAGAGTGCACGAAACCTTCCCAAGAAGTATGTGTGCTCAGGGATCAGCCCAAGTGGATCCTCGGATGTGCCCCCAGCACCCCTATGGGGCAGCGGGACGTGTAGAGAGAGGCAACCAAGATTCCAGGGAGGCCACTGCACTCCCACTCCAGAACGTGATGATGCACGTCATGGCTTATTGCACAACAACCGCAAGCATCCTTCCATGCCTTTGCTTGCTTGAGTCAAGCCACTTCAGTGTGCGGGGCTTTGGGCCCTGGTTGCGCACCAACGCCTCTGCTCTCTAATGCTTGGTAGCTCCAACCTACTGCTCAGGCCTAGCAAGAAACCAAGGACTTGAAGCCACGTGGGCGCTGAGGTCGACTGGGTTGGTTGGCGATGAGCCACGCACAATACTTGACATGCCTTCCGTGCTTGTATTTCGTGCTTCGCGATCTGATATGATAAACAGTTTACCTGCTGCATGTGGCCTGTGGACCAGCGCTGCCCAGACTCGATCCCTATCCTCAATTGAACGCAGATCTACGTTTTCATTCGTTTACCTGCATCTTTGTCTCGTGCCTCCCTCTGTTCTAGCCTCCTTTTTGTTAACAGGCGTGAAGTGTTAGTCCTGCCAGCAGGGGATGCTGAGCCCATCCAGGACCCGAAAGAATTGGATCGCCCCCCAAGCGAGCCAGGCTACAAGTCTCCATACACTCACCGTAATTACCAGGCTCCGCTGGTCCCCGACAACAAAAGCCTCACACCTTTGAATCAGATTTCCCTGATGAGCAATCAGTGGAAACAGAGCAGCGGGGGGCATCCTATCGGTTCAGAGAGGAAGAAGCAAAAGCGAGTGAACACTGTGCAGGCGATGTATAAGGTGTTGCACCGCACTGCACTGCATTTGTTAAAGGGATTGGGGGACATGTTAGGATGGCAGCGTTCGCCAGCGTGGTGCCACTGGGTGAATGGCAAGGGTAATCTTGTTCAATGTAACAAACTGAATCAGCCAGAGGCTGCTGCAAAACAAATCCTCCGCCCTCACCACGCCTACGCCACCAGATTAATCATGCCCTCAAGGCACGGCAGTTGCCAACACATGGCTGCACTGTGTAGGTTTTGAGAACAGTGTGGTCCTCTGATCCTCTACACATCATGTGGGCTTTTGCGTGAAATGTCTTGGGGATGCAGGAAGAGGGAGACAGCTGGTGTTTGGACCACAAGTGTGCATGTGTAGGTTATGAGCTAAAAAAATTCTCCTTTTGAGGGAAATCTTCCAAGCGGACAAACAGTTGAATGCTTCAAATGCAAGCGAACTGCTTTGCCCAATGCAAAAGCGAAATGGTCAAATATTTGCCGGGCATGATTTCGCCTGTGCGCTATCCATCAGGTCCAGTTTGGCCCTTTCGGTGCTTCTTGGGTTGCTTAAGGGGTGCACCACGGGCGCCGCCAAAGGCCCTTTTCCAGGCACATCTGTGATGAGAAGAGGCCTAAAGGGGATGGCACAGCAATCATATTTGAAAGGGGGTTACGTAAGAATCTCTTACATGCTTGTACAACACCAATTTTTTTGTCGTGGTGCAATTTCCCAAACTGTGCGGTGCAAGTGCCGCAGGAAAAAGCGTTCCCAACAGCCAGTTATTTATTCTGGGATTCTTTCACCTTGGGATCAGGTTGCCAAGGGGCCATGGGTTCATATTTACGCAATCAGCGCAAATGGAATGCAATCAAATGAGGATCTTGATGTGAGGAACAATCTTCCTATACCTGCTTCTGCCTTGCCCATGGAGTATAACAGGCTATGCCCTTCCATGTTGGGGTCGGGCTCTCCAGCCTGATGGCTGGGTATCACCGTACCATATCAGGGCAAGCCCTATTCCAATGCCAGGCTGGGAATTAGCTTTGGATCCACTGCCATCTCGGGGCCTGGCAAAGCCGGAAAATTACGATGTAGCTACACTACCCCTGCCAAATCAGACCGGGCTGTACAACCTGATGGCTACGTATCCCATGCTGTATCTCAAGGCTAGCCCCATCCCACGGCTATGTTGGCCAAATCACGGGGGGGGGGCGCCGGGACCGGACCCTTTACGCCAACTTCCCCCCCCCTTCCTGCTGGTTTTTGGCTGGGAAGTGCTGGACCATGGGCGCCAAAGGCGCCCTAAGGAACTTTTGCCTGAACTAGTAGAGGGTGAAAAAATGGGTTTTCACCCCATATGTCTACACTCAAAATACTCAGTTTTTTCAGGAGAACCCAATCATGGATGAAACCCAAATTGGACCAAATATCAATACCACCCCTTTGCAGAGGTATGTCAGAGATGGCCCATACCCTAGTGGGTAAAGCAGTGCCTCTGCAGCTGGAAGGTCATCGGTTCAAACCCCAGTGGGGGCAATCTGCAGGGCTCTAGGCTGCATTAGGGACACCATGGAAAAATTTTTCTTTTGGTTATTTTTGTTTTTTTTATGCTTTGATTTTGTCCCCTTTGTTGGGGATCCCCGAGAATGCAGGGGTGACGTAGCATTTCCGCCCACTTGTGGGCCCCCAGAAGGCACGGCTTAGGCAGCCAATTCTGATTGTGTCCCCCTTTGTTTGGGGATCCCCGAGAATGCAGGGGTGATGTAGCATTTCCGCCCACTTTCGGGCCCCCGAGAACTCCTTCTTCACAACATGGTTCGGCCTGGGTGGGGCGCCACTAGCAACAGCGGCTGGGAATTGACTCGGGGGTGCTATGCCCTTAAACAAAAGTACCACCTACCATGCCCCCCTCCCCCTGTTGCAAATTTTTTTGCCAACATACATCCCGCAAAAATGTTTAGCGCAATGAGGGGGTCATTTTAAGCCGTATATGTTGGGGTCCGAGTGCCCCCCTCCCCTTCAGCCAAACCTGGAAAGTGGGAGGGAGTCGGTATATGGCCCGATGGTACCCCGACCCCCCCCCGGTGGGCCAAATGACCCCTTACCGTTTCCGGGCTCTGGAAGAAAGACAGATGAAGATCAATAGGAACAATATTAATATTGGAAAGTGAAGGTTGTGTTGCAAGCACGATTACACAAATGCTCGTTGCAAAAAACAGATCTTGTTTCTAGTGCTTGGTCGTGACCACCACACAAGTCTTCCCTAGGTGTCATGGCTGCCCCTATCCGTATGATATCATTCTTTCTCGTGGTGATGATGTCATTGCCCTATCTGACTGTTATTTTCAGGTGAAGATCGGTTTTTTCAGGTGGGAAATACAAAGTGTTCAACATAAATTCACTTCCCCAAACATGGAACGCTATGTGCTTGGATAGGTCACAACCCAGGTTGCATTTTTCGTTGCTGAGTGGAAAGAATTATTGTTGTTGTTTGTTTGTTTCACTAGAAATACACACCGATTACTTGACAAGTTTTGGTGACAAGCTTGTCTACAACTGCGAGTAAGCCAAATCTGCTAATCTCATGCCCTCAAGCATGCTGAACAAAAGGCACGTGTAAACAACCCTCACCACCCTAGCAAATTTGGTTTCGCTTTGACAAGCAGTATTTGGTGTGGGCCCTCCACCACCCACCACTGCCTGCACCCACAAGAATGGTGCGCCAGTCGAAGATGTCAACAGTCACGTAGCGACAACCACTCACGATTATCAAATAGCAATATGGAGCATATCTGGGATGCTCTGTGCAAATTGTTCAACTTACTGACTGACCTTTTGTTGTATTTTTGGGGCAGCACCTTGGTTGCTCCATCCCACCCACTGCAAGGGGTACTTGCTGAAGAGTATGGCGTGTCTTTGGTGAGCCCCCTCCTTTTTAGTCTGGCATGGGCTGGGTCTGGATTGGTCACCCTCTGGGACTGACCATTTAGAGTTCAGTAGGTCCAGAAAGGACACTGCATCTTCCTAACAGAAAAGGGAAAGGGTCTGAGAAAATTGACCAATCAGACAAATGCGATGCTCCAGCGTGTGGAGTGCGGCAAATCAGGACAAGCGGCCACAGCCCAAATTTCACTACCACAAGCCGGATGGGCCATCAACTGATACACCCCCCCCCCCCCCTTCACCCCCTCCTGGTCAGCTGAAGCCTAAGGAAAGGAGAGGGCTGAGGCCGAGGAAGGGGCAATTCATTACCCACTAGAAATTAGGGGTGGGGGATGAGGAAGCAAGCCAAGCAAGCCAAGCAAGCCACGTCTGGTTCACATGAGACGCTGTGCACTGCCACAGTCAAGGGACTGTAAACAGCTCGCGCAAGACCGTGCAGCTGCATGGGCGTGCCGCCTTTGCACCGAAAATTCAGTTCTGTTCAAGCACAAAAAACGCCAGCCGTATGTTGTATCAGGCCAAAGGTTTCAAGGTGGCATGCAAAGACCAGCAATTACAACACCAAGCCCAACTGGGGTGTCGAAATGGCAGGGGAGGGGCAGCTGGGGATAAGGGGCAGTGATGTATGGAAACCGAGTGGCTCATGGTGAATGGTGGGGGCCCCATAGGTGGGCTGGTCAAGGGTACCCGGGACCGCCGCCATTGGTTAGAACGTCCATATAGAAGACAAAAGTGGCCTGGGACCTGGGTCTGGACTGATGCATAGTGGTGGCTGAAGGCCAACCAAGTTTTGCCCACCCTTCCTCCTGGGTCGTGCGTTCACTGGGTGGGTACTCCTTGCTTATTCCTGTTCATTGGCGCAGCATTTCCACCTCTTCCAAGCATGTCTCCTGCTCCTAACACAGGCCCGTCGCCACCCCACTGCTTTCCCACAGGAGTATGCCACTGCCAACAGCCGCGCAGGCAAGGACAGCAAGGACCGTGGTCTGTTCGGCAGCCTGGCTGGGCAGCTGCTGGGTGGCTTTCTGGACCGCCTGATGCAGGGGGGTTCAGGGCCCAGCAACGCACCACCTCTGCTGCCTCCAGGTCCAATTGCGGAGTGGACGCCCATCACGGGCACCCGCAGGGTGTGTCCTTTCAGTGAAATGGTTGTGCAGTGCTGCAGGGCTCATGCTTCTTGCCCCTCAACCCCCTTTGGGCCCAGACAAAGGGGTTGCAATCAATGTGTCTTCCCAGCCTCTGCAGTCACCCACAGGCTAAACCCACAGAAAGACCCTTCAGGGCACATGCGGCACAGTTTTTGAGTCTTTGTTCTGGGCTCATCTCAAAGAGGGTGGTTGGAATCTGCGCAGTGCTATGCGCCACCATTTTCGGGGGTCAAAATCACCTTTAAGAGGGCTGTTAGCACAAGCACCCGCCTCTTGGGGGGTATTTGTGTGGCCCAATGTCTGAAATTGGATGTTTAACCCGCTGTAAAATCATCATTTTGGGAGACAAATTACCACCCAATGATTTTTATGATCTTGACCCCTCAGCTCCCAGTCCCGCTTTTTTTTTTCGGGGGGGGGGGGTCAAAAGTCGTTAAATTTTGACCGCCCCCTTTTTTGTTACTCCGAATCATGAATCACCTCGCAGAGGTTATTAGATTAAAACCATGCATGCCCCATTTGCGTACCCTACTCCAAAGGGTTGAGTTGTTCGTTTAGCTTCGCTGCTAGCTGCACACTGAGTTTCAAGTAATGTTTGCGAACATCTTGAGCACCAGGGGCCCCCAACAGAGACAAAGCCATGGTGACCTTCTCCTTGGAAGTGGGCAATACTGATCCAACTTCAACCAATTTGGATCCTCGCATGGCAGAAATGTGACATGGCACCCAAGATGTAAGCGGCACATTCCTTGATGAAGAAGAAGATGATGATGACGATGCTACCGGTGGGGAAGCTGAAGGAGATGTTGCTGAAGAAAAAGATGGCGATGATGAGGAGGCTTTAGGAAGTGAAGTTGCACGGCATGTGGTCGACGGTGTTGATGAAGAAGAACCGTGTCTACGCTTTGAAGGTGAAAATGGTGAGACATCATTGGCACGTACACGTTGCTTACCTTTCCGTTCTAGTCTTTGTTGTCCATGTTCATCAAGCAACGTCCATCCTCATAAGTGTGAAGACTCTTGGGCCACGGAGCGCTTTCAATTGCTTTTGAAGGCATAGAATCTCTTGAAGGACAAGTACAAGTGGCATTGAAAAGCTTAACATGTGTTTCGCCTCAGGTGACCGGACTCAAGTAATAGCAATGGCTTGAGCTTCGTAGCCGACTAAACGCCGGCAGCAATATAGTCATTAGCGGTTGCTTGCCAAAGGCTGAAGGGTGATTCATGTTTTGCTGCAAACTTGGCTAGAATTCCCACAAGAGAGCATGTCTACAGTGCCCAATTCGGTGGGCATGGTTTTGGTCATGCCCATGAAAAAAAAAAAGAACTCAAGTGTGGAATAAAATGAGGCGGCGGAATGAAGGTTACAACCTCCTCAAGTGGCAAGTGGCATGGTTTGGTCCTGCCCATCAAGAAAAGGTCTCAAGTGTGGACCAAAATGATGTAGCGCCATGAAGGTTACAACCTCCTCAAGTGGCAAATGGCATGGTTTGGTGCTGCCCAGGAAGAAAACGTCTCAACAGTGCAATTGAATGAAGCCGCGGCATGAAGGTTACAACCATCTCAAATGGCAAGTGGCATGGTTTGGTCCCGCCCATGGAAAAGGGTCTCAAGGATGGAACAGATGAAGCACCGGCATGAAGGTTACAACCTCCAGAAGTGGCAAGTGGCATGGTTTGGTCCTGCCCATGAAGAAAAGCTTACAAGTACATCTAATGGCACTACGATGGGTGTTGTGTGGTCCTACCCATCAAGTGGCAATTCTATGGCTCTGGTTTGGTCCCGTCCATCAAGCAACAAATCAGAAAGTTACAAGCTCTTGAAGTGGCCTACCTACGAATACAATTCTCAAGTCGAGCACACAAGTGAGTGGCCCATCAAGAAAAGGTCTCAAGGGTGGAACAAAATGAAGCGCCGGCATAAAGGTTATTACCTGCTCAAGTGGCAAGCGGCATGGTTTGGTCCTGCCCATGAAGGAAGGGTCTCAAGGGTACAACAAAGTTCGGCCCCGGCACGAAGGCTACAACCTCCTCAAGTGGCATGTGGCATGATTTGGTCCCGCCCATGAAGAAAGGGTCTCAAGGGTGGAACAGAATAAAGCTGCTGCGTGACGGTTACAAGTTCGTGAATTGGCAAGTGGCACGGTTTGGTCCCGCCCATGAAGAAAAGACTACAAGTACATCAACATTAAATGGGAATGTGATTTTGTCGTGCCCATCAAGTGGTAATACTCATCAAGTGGCAATTCTATGCGCGTGGCCCGGAAAAGGTCTGAAGGGTGGGTATTAGAACCTCCTGAAGTGGCAAGTGGCATGGTTTGGTCCTGCCCATGAAGAAAAGACTACTAGTACATCAAATGGCAATCCTATGGGTGTGGTTTGGTCCTACCCGTCAAGCGGCAATTCTATAAGCGTGGTTTGGTCCGCCCATCAAGCAATAGATCCAAAAGATACAAGCTCTTGAAGTAGCAATTATGTGGGCATGGTTTGGTCCTACCCACGAAACTAACACACAAGTGAGTGGCCCATCAAGAAAAGGTGTCAAAAGTGGCCCAAAATGAAGCGGTGGCATAAAGGTTATGACCTGCTCAAGTGGCCAGTGGCATGGTTTGGTCCTGCCCATGAAGGAAGGGTCTCAAGGGTACAACAAAGTTTGGCCCCGGCACAAAGGCTACAACCTCCTCAAGTGGCATGTGGCATGGTTTGGTCCCGCCCATGAAGAAAGGGTCTCAAGGGTGGAACAGAATAAAGCTGCTGCGTGACGGTTACAAGTTCGTGAACCGGCAAGTGGCACGGTTTGGTCCCGCCCATGAAGAAAAGACTACAAGTACATCAACATTAAATGGGAATGTGATTTTGTCGTGCCCATCAAGTGGTAATACTCATCAAGTGGCAATTCTATGCGCGTGGCCCGGAAAAGGTCTGAAGGGTGGATATTAGAACCTCCTAAAGTGGCAAGTGGCATGGTTTGGTCCTGCCCATGAAGAAAAGACTACTAGTACATCAAATGGCAATCCTATGGGTGTTTCCAGAGGCGTCGGCCGCGTTTTCCGCATCATCCGCGTCCCGTTTTTGTGCTTCCGGTCACGCGTCTGGGAGTAGTTGCAATGTCCTGCACGCTTTTGGCGTCCCCTCTATAGGGCCCCGCGCCCACAAGGACCAGAGCACCACGCCGGTGGAGCAGAGGAGGTCGCCGATCCCCGTGAAGGTTGAAGAGGCTGAGGAGGAATCCGCCGACGAGAATGTGAAGCTGGAGGTAGGTGTGAGTTCGTGTTCTGTCGCCGTTCACGTTCCGCGTGTTGCGTTATTGTGCCTCAGACCATGCTTCTAGGAGCGTTCACCGCGTTATGCGCGTGATCCGCGTCGTTGTCGCTTTGCTTCCGCCGTGCTTCTGGAATCGTTAACCTCGTTATCGACGTTATGCGCGTACTGTTTGCCGTTTAGATTGTGCAGTAACGCCCCAGGAGAAAATGCCGGCCGTCGGAACCGACTTCGAGAGCCCAGTGACGTGGCCAACCCCGGATTCAACACAGTCCACGGCCTTGTGGCCGGATGCCGACGAGGCCGTCAGCCGTAAGGCGTCCTACCCACCCGGTGGTGCCCGCTAGGGGCAGCCCAATGCCAGCACCCCTTACCCAACACCCCCCCCCACTGGTGGCAACGCGGGGGTGGCGCTTCGTGGCCTGTCCCTTGCACCGTCCACAAACGTCCCCACAGCGCTGGGAGTTGATTATTACACCACCAGAGGTCCCAGCCAACCCGCATGGCGGGAAGGGAGAGAAAACATTAACAGATACACGGTTTGATTGGAAAAAGAATATGACCCACCTTTTTCTGTGCTGCCTGCGTTCTTTGTGCTCTATTTTGTGCGCCTCCCCCATGGTTCGGAAAGCTGTTGCGTGTGTTGTACGCGTTTTGCGCGTTATGTACGTTCCGGTTAGCGTGCCTTCCAACGTGCCTCTAGAAGCTATACAGCCTGTGTTCCGCGTATTTTGCGTGTACTGTGTCTCTCATCATTGTCACCACCATCACTTTAGTGCACTCTGAAATGCCCCTTAATCTCTCGGCTGGTCGCCTCCGCAAGGAGGATTGTGCCACTTCAATTGAGTACAGTTTACGACCCGGGGCGTCCAAACTCGATGAGCTGGACACGGATGGTATATGGGACTACATGATGAAGCCCATTGTGGATGCCCAAGAGGCCGTCCTCCGAGCTTGGGAAAGGGAGGACCTCATCCCCTTGGTACCACGGTACAACATCTTCGTGCTATTGCTGGGCATGGTGCGGCCCATGCAGGTGGATGGTGTCTGGGACCGTGATGGATTGGTGTACAATGCCTATCTAGCACGGTTGCTATCCCGGGGGCAATACTATGATCTACACAAACATTGTCGCCCGGATGTGGTGGATCTTATTGAGGCGGTTAGTGCCCATTGGGCTGCAGCATGGACCATGGGTGGTGCGGCCACGGGGGATGAAACCCTAGTGCCGCATACAGGCCTTAGGGCAGGCCCCCTCAAGATGTACATTGTGCGGAAACCGCACAACACCGGCATCAATCTCTATTCCGGTACGGGGTACATTGTGGACGTGTACCTCTACACTAGCCGCCGCGGTGTCCTCCGCCGACACGGTTGTGGTGCCGGCAACCTCAACGCCCGACAGCTGATGGCCATGTGGTTCAAACAGCTGCCGGCTTACACAGTCCTTGTAGGGGACTCGTTCTTCGGGTCACACGCCACCGCACAACGGCTTGCGCGTGAGGGCCGCCCCTTTATCACCATGGTGCGAAAGGACACGCCCGGTGTCCAGCAAGCCGGAGACACCGTCCAGGCCGGGCAGACGGCTGTGGCCACGGTTGACAGCCAGAAGTACGCCCTGCAGGTGTACAAGCGGCCGAAAACCGGAGGCAAGCCTCCCCAATTGGTGCCCATCTTGTCCAACGTGTGGTACGCTGCGCGGGGGCCCCTGCACCACACGGGCCGGGAAATGCACCCCCTCGTTGCTGCGTACCGCCAAGTGGCACGGGGGCTCAGCCAACCAGATGGCGTTGCGGATGAGCCTCTAGGGAAGGCGGATGTCCTGGTCGCAAGCCGTGCGAGGCTTCTTGCTGCGATACGCCGCGGCCAACGCGTTTGCAACCTGCCGCGCCCTGGAAAGGTGCCGTGTCACGGATAGCATGTGCGAGTGGCAGTGGGCCCTCCTTTGCCGCCGGTACTGTACCGATGCGCAGCTACGACGCAACATCCACGTCCCCGTTGGCGGCGCCCAACGGCGTGCTTGTGCACATTGCGGCAAAGGCCGCACACAATACGTGTGTAGCGGATGCCCGGACACCCCGTTGCATGTGCAATGCTTTGCACCCGCGCACGCGATCACTACAACGGGCACGGAGGACGCCGAGGAAAGCGAGCCGCCCCTTAGCCAGGAGACTCATGAGGGGGACGCCGGGGAGGAGGACCCGGAAGCGGACGGCGAGGACGGGGAGGAGGCGGATAGCGATGAGGAGGAAGAAGAGGAGGAAGCGGAGGACGCTAGAGGGAGCGTAGAGGACGACACGTTGGAGAATTACTCCTTCAGCGTGCAGTAGACGGGGTGGCGGAGGCGGCCGTGGTTGGATCGAGAAGGTCATGGCCGCCAAGCCTTTGCCATCCCCACCCATGGGGACCATTGCGAAACCCTGGGGGGGACCAACCGCGTAGGCTGAATACCCAACTGTGAGGACGCGGCCCCCCCAACATAGGTGTGCTGCGTTTTACGCGTTATTCACATTTTGCGCGTTCCGGTTTAGTGCTTCCGCCCGTGCTTCTGAACGCGTTTTCCGCGTTCTCCGCGTTCTCCGCGTTCCGGAGCATTCCGGAGCGTTATCCTCGTTCCGTGCGTGCTCCTAGCCTACGGGGATAACGTACTAGGAGGTATGGTGAGTGGAGGCCCAAAAACGGCGCTTCTGTAGACAAAGGAATATTCCTTTGGCTACCACGCGTAGAACGCATAGCACGAAATTTTCTCGCGTTTTTGCTTTTATCATTGTTTTGTGCTTCCGGGGGGTTTTCGAGGGTGCCCGACCTAATGGAACTATCCGTTTAGCTCAATTCAACCGTTTTTGAGGAGAGAGCCACAATTGCCTCCTGCCTCTGCCTCTGTCTTGGTGCTACGCGTGCTGCGTGTGTTGCGCGTCCTGCGTGTTTCGGTCCGGTGCCTCTGAGTCTGCCTCTGGAAGTCTTCCTACGCGTTCTACGCGTTCCGCAGGGGCTAATTGCTTCACACCTATCATACCACACCCGATTTCTTTTTTTGCCATGCTTGCACCCGTGTACTCTGCCACACACCTGCACTGGTTCCCAATGGAACTCCAACGTGCGTTCGAACGACAATTGCCTTCTGCCTATGCCTTTGCCTTGGTGCTACATTGCCCACGTGTGTCGGGTGTTTTGTGTGTTGTCATTTTTCGCTTCTGACGTTGCCTCTGGAGCCGTTGTACGCGTGCTACGTGCTCTGCAGCATGTTTTTGCCTCAACATTCCTAGGCCGCCGATTTTATGGTACAGGAGCCATGCCTGCACCCCCGTACCCCGCCACACATTCTCAATGGTTGCAGAACGGTGGGAAGCTGGGAGAGTGGAAGCATCCGGAGAAACTGAAGCAGGACGCCTTCGTTGTCTTTCAAATTAAACAAGCCACGAGTATGTGTGTGTGTCTCCGTTTTCGTCTCGCTTCTCGCCTTGCACCGCTGTCCTCCTCACCCCCTTGTGTCGCAGCGGGGTGGCATGCCGGATGGGTCAATCGGAAGAAGAAAGGGGCCAAGGACAAGCAGGACAAAGCATTTTGGTTGACGAACCTCACAACGTATCAGGTGTGCCACATTCACGGGTTTGCGGTTCATGTGAGCACTATTTTGCGCTGCCCGTTGTCCCCTACCGCCTCTTGCACCCTTTTACAGGTGAAGGCCCCGAAGGGCAAGCCACATGCGCCACATGTGGTGCAAGACGTCCGCAACAAGAAGGATGGCTTCTTGAAATACAAAAAGGTGTTCTGTGCGTTCCGCGCGTTTTATCCGTTCCCCTTTTCGTTGCCTCTGGAGCTGCCTCTCATTGTGTGCTATGCCTTTTGCGCGTTCTCGGCGCTCAGCACGCTTCCTCTGGTGTTGCCTCTGGGGTTGCCTCCATGTGTCTTGCATGTTCTGCATGTTCTACACATTCCGCGCGACCGGCTGTGGACGTGGATCCAAGATGAGGGAACCACGGAGAGTTCGGATGAGGAGGAGTCGGAAGAGGAGTCGGAAGAGGAGGCGGAGGAGGCAGAGGAGGAGGACGAGGAGGGTGAGGAGGGCAGTGATGCTGCCAATGTGAAGGATGAGGACGAGCCCTCCCTCGCCCAACGCGCCCCCCGCAGCACCCACCTGGAGGTTGCCCGCATGGCCGCACAACCAAAGGGGACCCCTGTCAAGGCGAAGCCACAGGCAAAACCAATGCCGGAGGAGCTGTCCAAGAAGGAGAAGGAAAAGATGAAGAGTCCACCCAAGAAGCAGAGCAAGGGCAAGCAGAAAGTGGAGGAGAAGCCCAAGCATGTGCGTTACGCAGTGGAAGGCGAACCGCACAGGACGATGCCCACAGGTGCAACCCGAGGGGAGAAGTACCAAGCCGGGGCCGCCTACGACAACGATGTGCAGGCCATGCAGCGCACCGTGGAGTTGGAGTACGAATTTTCACTCGGACGAGTATGCCAACACTACAAAGTGTGTGTGGCCGAGGAAACACAAGCGCGCCGCAAATTGGGCCAGGCGCTGCTTCTGGTGACGGATGTGGGGGCGTACAGTGTGCAGATGGTCCTCCGCTGTGGCACGAAGAATGCACAAAGCACAACCGCTGCCAGTGAAATGTTTGAGGAGCGATACCGCAGCAGCTCACCCCGCCAAGTCGCAATCGGTTTGATCAAGGGGGTGTCGGTGTGCACGACATGTGTCGGAGCCCCGGACTGGCCTACGGACTTTGGTGACCCCGCAGCTGCAGGCCTGCCGTTGGCGAAATTGAAGGGGGAGCCCCTGTCGTCAGGATACCGACCACGGCGCAGCATGGACCAACTGAGTGCGTTTGGTGCAGAGGACATTGTCGACATGCCCACTGATGCTTTGCAGGTGTATTGCATGTGTTGCGTGTTCCCTCTCTAACGCCTCCGGTCCAGCGTGTAGCGCGTTTTCGGCGTTCTGCGCGTGCTACGTGTTCCCGATGTTGCGCCTCTTCGTTGCCTCTGGGGGTGCCTTCCGGTGTTGCACGCGCTTTGCGTGGTCTGTACAGGAGAAACTGTCGCGCACGGTCCGCATGGCTAGCCTCATGGCCTACACCCTAACGGAGGACAGAGGTGTCGGCTGCCCGACACAGGTGCATGGACGCTCGTGAGAACAAAGGATGCAAAGAGGCAGCGGGTGTGCATTCCTGTGTTGGGCGTTGTGGCACGGGTCTTTTCACTTGCCTCTGGAGTTGCCTCCTGTCTGCTTTGCACGTCCTACGCGTTCTACGCGGTCTGCACGTTCGATTCTGTGACTGCCTCTAGGTTTGCCTTCCCGTGTTTCACCTGGTTTGCGCGCTCTACATGTTCTGCAGACAAGCTGGGAGGAGTGGCCGCAGCAGTAGGATTGCCAATGCGTTGAGCACAATTCGTCAAGTGACTCGTCAGGTGGACAAAATGGACACCACGAAGTTTGCACAACCGGTGGAGGAGGAGGCCATCTTGCTAAAGCGCATCATCAATTCGTTGGACAAGAAGGTGGAATTTAGTGCGCAAATGGCGGCCGTATCCTTGTTGGGGTATCCCTCATGGCATTGCTCTCACAAGTTTGCAATTGTGCTTCCTTGGAGCACTGCAACCACCATTCCTGCTTTATTGGGTGGAGTGTTGGAAGATGGAGGCGGGGAGAGTACAAGTGATGATGAAGGTCATGCGAACATGCAGAATATTTGTGTAGATGCGCAATCCATTTCCTCATCTTCGTCAGATGTGGTGGATGATGACCCCTTGACCCCCACACGAGAGATCGAAAATTAGCTACATGCCTAAAAGCTTGTTTTGGGCATCGGTCAATTTTCACATGGTAACATGTTTGGACACCTTAATTCGGAATCAAATCGTATTGCTTACCCGAAGGTTTTCATTTAGACATGAGTGCCCATTTTCATCACATCTGTCCTTTACCATGGATTACTACATGTAGGCTTTCTCATGTGCATATGAAAGGTTTTTCAAACAACTAACGTGTGTGCTTTACCACATTACGCTTTGATTACAAATTTTACTTTTAAGATCACGGCAATCCGCTTTTTTCTCACGGGTTTTACCTCAATTTCAATTGTCAACACGTGTGCTTGGGCATGAACCCCGAATTCATATATGAACGATCAATGTTCAGGCCATGACTGCCTCACAATGACCACATGTGAGCTGTCATTTCCTATGACTTGATGCTAACCTACATGATATATCAATGGGTGTGCCTTACCACGTTGGTAAGTCGACAAACATGTGACTTTTAAGGTACCATGCGCATGGCATGTACCCTTTCTCTTGTGTCATGGTTGTGGTGCATTGAATTTTCATAAGTAATGTTTCCGATGTTCTATGCAGCGACATGTGAACTGCGACACCATGTTTTTTTTTGTAGCACGATCTATTTACATCATTTCCCTAAAAATTTCTCATTCCATTCGTTTCAAAGGCTAGTCACATATATGTACCCGATGGCCCATCTGTCTCGCACCCCATGGTCTTCCGTCCATGGCTATTGTTGGTGAACACACAAAATGCCATTCCAATGTCTGATTTGCCAATGCGCAATTGTGCATGCCGGTGCGTACAACTCCAATGAACATATGGATCATGTGCAATTCTACAAATGGCGTCCAATGATGCAATGTTTCCAATGTGCATACACACATAATAACAACATAGCCTGTTCCCATGGCATGTGGGTTTTCCCATGCCATTTCGGGTGAAAAATACGAATTTTTGAACCAATTTGCACCGTTATTCCAACTGTCACGAGTCGAAATCATTTCTAGTTATCAATGAAAAAATAGGTCAATGAACCATCAAATCATTGCAAACGGGCTTTAAATAAACAATGCACCATGAAACGTTCCGTTTAAATTGGAAAGGAGCCATTTCCTATTGAGCCTCGTTTGACTAAGGCACGTACCCAAGAATTCCCCAACGCAAGCGGTCTTCCTTCCACAGTGAAACCAGACTAGGACCCAGCTCGGTCCTAGTGTCAGTCTTGGTTACCGAGCTGGGTTTGCCCTGTCGAGGTTTTACACCACCTTTTAGGGGCCAAGGATGAGCTACACGTTTTAGCAAGCAGCACCAAGCAGCAAGCAAGGAGCCGCAGCAGCAAGCGGTTAAAAAGTCCTTGCAACCACACCGCGGCTCAAAACCGGCATCCAAGTAGCTCAAAACAACCGAGGAGCAAACACGCATCACCACAAACAGGTTTGGTGTCGTTTGGAGCCGCCTAGCCCGGTCTAGAGCCAATTTAGTGTCCAAAAATGGCCGTTTTGGGGCTGTTTTCAGGACAATCGTCGTGAAAACTCGCCGTTGTGTCAAGTGGGCGTTTGCAATGAGCTGAGGGCCGTTGTTCTTCCATGGCGATTCGGCTAGCAAATGATGGCAAATGGGTGTTCAATATGGCATGTACCATGTCGTGGTGCCACCCAGTTGTCCATTTTGAGGTGAAAGTGAGCTGTTTTTGAGCCATGTTTCAGGACGATCGGCCTGACCGTGGAGGCACGTTTGTAAAGCAAGCCGTCTTTCTTCCACGGTGATTTCCAATGCGTTATGCAAGACTAGGACCCAGCTCGGTCCCAGTTCGAGTCTTGATTACCGAGCTGTGTTTACCCTGTCAAGGTTTTACACCACCTTTTAGGGTCCAAGGATGAGCTTCACGTCTTAGCAAGCAAAAGCAAGAGCAGCAGCAAGCAGCAGCAGCAACAGGCGTTTAAAAGGTCCTTGCGACCACACCGCAGCTCAAAACCGGCATCCAAGTAGCTGAAAACGACCGGGGAGCAAACGTGCATCACCACAAGCAAGTTTCGTGCCGCCTCGACCCCTCAGCACGTTGTATGGCCGATTTAGTGTCCAAAATTAGCCGTTTTGGGGCTGTTTTCACGAGGATCGTCCTAAAACTCAGGAAGATCGTTGGTTTGTCGAGTAGGCGTTTGCAATCAGGGCCGTTGTTCTTCCGTGGCGGTTGGGCTATCAAATGATGGTAAATGGGTGTTCAATACGGCATGTACCATGCCGTGGTGCCAAACGGTGGTCCATTTTGAGGTGAAAATGAGCCGTTTTTGGGCCCTGTTTCACGACGATTGTCCTGACCGTCGAGCAATATCTCTAAAGCAAGCGGTTACCGAGCTGGGTTTACCCTGTCGAGGTTTTACACCAACTTTTAGGGGCCAAGGATGAGCTACACGTTTTAGCAAGCAGCAAGCAGCAGCAGCAGCACGCGGTTAAAAAGTACTTGCGATGGTGGCAAATGGGTGTTCAATAAGGCGTGTACCACGCCGTTGTGCCACGCGGTGGTCCATTTTGAGGTAAAAATGAGGCATTTTTGAGCCGTGTTTGGGGACGATCGTCGTAACCATGGAGGCACATCTCTAAAAGAAGCGGTGTTTCTTCAACGGTGATTTCCAATGCGTTACGCAAGACTAGGACCCAGCTCGGTCCTAGTTCGAGTCTTGATCTTTGTTCAACGGTGATCGCCCATGCGTTACGCAAGACTAGGACCCAGCTCAGTCCTAGGATGAGCTACACGTTTTAGCAAGCAGCAAGCAACAGCAGCAAGCAGCAGCAGCAGCAGGCGGTTACAAAGTCCTTCTGACCACACCGCGGCTCAAAGCCGGCATCCAAGTAGCTCAAAACAACTGGGGAGCAAAGGCACATCACCACCAACAGGTGTGGTGCCGTTTCAAGCCGTGTAGCCCGTTCTATGGCCTATTTAGTGTCCAAAAATGGCCGGTTTGGGGCTTTTCTCAGGACGATCGTCCTACAAACTCAGGAAGATCGTTGGTTTGTCTAGTACGCGGCACACGGTGGCTCAAAGCCGGCACCCTAGTAGCTCAAAACGACCGGGGAGCAAACCTGCATCACGGCAAACACGTTTCATGCCGTTTCGAGCCGTCTAGCTCGTTCTATGGCCGATTTAGTGTGCAAAAATGGCCGTTTTTGGGCTATTTTTAGGACAATCGTACCGAAACCTGAGGGGATGTTGGTTTTTCGGGTAGGCGACACACCGTTGCTCAAAACCGGCATCCAAGAAGCTCATAACGACCGGGGAGCAAACGCGCATCACGGCAAACAAGTTTTAGTGCCGTTTCAAGCCGTCTAGCCCGTTCTATGGCCGATTTAGTGTCAAAAAAATGGCCGTTTTTGGGCTGTTTTCAGGACAATGGTACTGAAAACTCACAACGATCGTTGGTTTGTCCGGTAGGTGATACATCGTTGCGCAAAACCGGCATCGAAGTAGCTCAAAACGACCGGGGAGCAAACGCGCATCACCACAAACAAGTTTGGTGTCGTCTGGAGCCGTCTAGCCCGTTGTAGGGCCAATTTAGTGTCCAAAAATGGCCCTTTTGGGGCTGTTTTCACGACAGTCGTCCTGAAAATTCAGCACGATCGCCGGTGTGTCAAGTGGGTGTTTGCAATGAGCTGAGGGCCGTTGTTCTTCCATGGCGATTGAGCTATCAAATGATGGCAAATGGGTGTTCAATATGGCATGTACCATGCCGTGGTGCCACCCGGTTGTCCATTTTGAGGTGAAAGTGAGCTGTTTTTTAGCCATGTTTTAGGACGATCGGCCTGACCGTGGAGGCGCGCCTGTAAAGCAAGCGCTCTTTCTTCCACGGTGATTTCCAATGCGTTACGCAAGACTAGGACCCAGCTTGGTCTTAGTTCAAGTCTTGATTACCAAGCTGTGTTTACCCTGTCGAGGTTTTACACCACCTTTTAGGGTCCAAGGATGAGCTTCACGTATTAGCAAGCAACAACAAGAGCAGCAGCCAGCAGCAGCAGCAATAGGCGTTTAAAACGTCCTTGCGACCACACCGCGGCTCAAAACCGGCATCCAAGTAGCTCAAAGCGCCCGGGGAGCAAACACGAATCACCACAAGCAGGTTTCGTGCCGCCTCGACCCGCTAGCCCGTTCTATGGCCGATTTAGTGTCCAAAATTAGCCGTTTTGGGGCTGTGTTTACGAGGATCGTCGTGAAAACTCAGGAAGATCGTTGGTTTGTCAAGTAGGCGTTTGAAATCAGGGCCGTTGTTCTTGCGTGGCGGTTGGGCTATCAAATGATGGTTACCGAGCTGGATTTACCCTGTCGAGGTTTTACACCACTCTTTAGGGACCAATGGTGAGCAACACGTTTTAGCAACCAGCAACAAGCAGCTGCAAGCAGCAGCAGCAGCAAGCAGGCGGTTAAAAAGTCCTTGCGACCACAGCGGGGCTCAAAACCGGCATCCAAGTAGCCTAAAACGAACGGGGAGCAAATGCGCATCATCGCAAACAAGTTTTGTGCCATTTCGAGCCCTCTAGCCCGTTCTATGCCCGATTTAGTGTCCAAAAATGGCCGTTTTTAGGCTGTTTTTGGCTGTTTTGAGGACGATCATCCTGAAAGTTCACGACAATCGCCGCTACGCCAAGCAGGTGTTTCCGATGAGGGCCGTTGATCTTTCATGGCGATTGCGCTGTCAAAGGATGGCAAATGGGTGTTCAATAAGGCGTGTACCACGCCATGGTGCCACGCGGTGGTCCATTTTGAGGTGAAAATGAGCCGTTTTCCACCCGTGTTTCACGCCAATCGCCGTAAGCATGGAGGCACATCTCTAAAGCAACCGGTCTTTCTTCGGCGGTGATTTCCCATGCGTTGCGCAAGACTAGTACGCAGCTGGGCCCTAGTTCGAGTCTTGATTACCGAGCTAGGTTTACCCTGTCCAGGTTTTACACCACTTTTTAGGGTCCAAGGGTGAGCAACACATTTTAGCATCAACAGCAGCAGCAGCAGTAGCAAGCAGGCGAACCAAAAGTCCTTGCGACACGGCCGTGGCTCAAAATCAAGACTCGAACTAGGACCGAGCTGGGTCCTAGTCTTGCGTAACGCAGTGGAAATCACCGTTGAAGAAAGAGCGCTTGCTTTAGAGATGTGCCTCCACGGTCGGGACGATCGTCCTGAAACACGGCTCAAAAACGGGTCATCTTCACCTCAAAATGGACCGCCGTGTGGCACCACCACATGGTACATGCCTTGTTGAACACGCATTTGCCATCATTTGATAGCCCCATCGCCATGGAAGAACAACAGCCCTCATTGCAAACGCCCACTTGACACACCGGCGATCGTCCTGAGTTTTCAGGACGATCATCCTGAAAACAGCCCCAAAACGGCCATTTTTGGACACTAAATCGGCCGTAGAACGGGCTAGACGGCTCGAAACGCAACGAAACTTGTTTGTGGTGATGTGCATTCGCTCCCCGGTCGTTTTGAGCTACTTGGATGCCGGTTTTGAGCCACGGTGTGGTCACAAGGACTTTTGGACCTTCTGCTTGCTTGCTTGCTGCTGCTGTTGCTGCTTGCTACAACGTGTTGCCCACCCTTGTCCCCTAAAAGGTGGTGCAAAACCTGGACAGGGTAAACCCAGCTTGGTAACCGGCATCCAAGTAGCTCAAAACGACCGGGGAGCAAACACGCATCACCACAAACAGGTCTCGAGCCGTTTCGAGCCATCTAGCCCGTTTTATGGCCGATTTAGTGTCCAAAAATGGCCGTTTTGGGGCTGTTTTCAGGACGATCGTCCTCTAAACTCAGGACGATCGCCGATGTGTCAAGTAGGTGTTTCCAATAAGGGCTGTTGTTCTTTCATAGCAATTGGGCTATCAAATGATGGCAAATGGGTGTTGAATCGGGCATGTACCATGCCGTGGTGCCACACGGTGGTCCATTTTGAGGTGAAAATGAGCCGTTTTTGAGCCCTGTTTTAGGACGATTGTCCTGACTGTGGAGGCACATCTCTAAAGGAAGCGGTCTTTCTTCAACGGTGATTTCCAATGCGTTGCGCACGACTAGGACCCTGCTCGGTCCTAGTTAGAGTTTTGATTACCGAGCTGGGTTTACCCTCTCCAGTTTTTACAACACTTTTTAGGGTCCAAGGGTGAGCAGCACGCCCTAGCAGCGGCAAGCAGCAGCAGCAGCAAGCAGCAGCAAGCAGCATCAAGCAGAAGGTCCAAAAGTCATTGTGACCACACCCTGGCTCAAAACCGGTATCTAAGTAGCTCAAAACGAGCGGGGAGCAAACAGGCATCACCACAAACAAGTTTTGTTGCGCTTTGAGCCGTCTAGCCCGTTCTACGCCCGATTGAGTGTCCAAAAATGGCCGGTTTTGGGCTGTTTTCAGGACAATCGTCCTGAAAGTTCCGGACGATCGCCGGTGTGTCAAGTGGGTCTTTGCAATGAGGGCTGTTGTTCTTCCATGGCGATTGGGCTATCAAATGATGGCAAATGGGTGTTCAACAAGGCATGGACCATGCCGTGGTGCCACACAGTGGTCCATTTTGTGGTAAAAAGGAGCCGTTTTTGCGCCGCGTTTTAGGACCATCGTCATGACCGTGGAGCAGCAGCAAGCAGAAGGTCCAAAAGTCTTTGTGACCACACGGTGGCTCAAAACCGGCATCCAAGTAGCTCAAAACGACCGGGAAGCAAACACGCATCACCACAAACAAGTTTCGTTGCGTTTTGAGCCGTGTAGCCCGTTCTACGGCCGATTTAGTGTCCAAAAATGGCCGCCTTTTGGCTCTGTTCATGACGATTGTCCTGAAAGTTCAGGGCGATCGCCGGTGTGTCAAGTGGGTTTTTGCAATGAGGGCCGTTGTTCTTCCATGGCGATTGGGCTATCCAATGATGGCAAATGGGTGTTCAACAAGGCATGGACCATGCCGTGGTGCCACACGGTGGTCCATTTTGTGGTAAAAATGAGCCGTTTTTGCGCCGCGTTTTAGGACGATCGTCATGACCGTGGAGGCACATCTCTAAAGCCAGGCAGTGTTTCCTCCACGGTGAAAACGAGCCGTTTTTGAGCGCTTTTTAGGACCATTGTCATGACCGTGCAGGCACATATCCAAAGCAAGCCGTCTTTCTTCAACGGTGATTACCAATGCGTTACGCAAGACCGCGGTGTCTTCTGGTAGACCATTTGGGGTGAACAATGGGCATTTTTGAGTTAGTGTTCAAGAGCGCGCACGGTAGGGGTAAGCAGCTCGCAACACCTGGCGATCCATATGTGCCTTTGTTGCCATGTAGGCTTTCTCATGGCATCTAAGTGGCTGTTATGTACGTACTTTGGTCGCACCTCGCAACACCTGGCCATCCATATGTGCCTTTGTTGCCATGTAGGCTTTGTCATGGCATCCAATGGGTCATGTACGTACTTTGGTCGCAGCCCGCAACACCTGGCGATCCATATGTGCCTTTGTTGCCATGTAGGCTTTCTCATGGCATCCAAGTGGCTGTTATGTACGTACTTTGGTCGCCGTGTAGGCTTTCTCACGGCAATCAAACGAATTGACCTTGTCCGGTGGAGAACACCAGTGTTTGTTTGACCATGCTCATTCCTCACAATTGTTCATTGGTTGAGTGCACTTGCTCCATATGTGCCTTTGTTGTCATGTAGGCTTTCTCATGGCATCAAAATGTGCTTGATATGTGGGTACCTTGGTCACCGTGTAGGCCGTCTCACGGCAATCAAACCATTTCACTTTCCCAACGAGGAACACCTATGATGTTTGACCATGCTCTGGTTAATTGCCAATTTGTGCCCCTTTTTGGACGCTTAGTTGCTTTTTTGTCACCATCCTTTTGGTGTTTTGGAGACATGCCTACGCCTTCACTTACCGACAAAGATTGTCATGATGTGGCTTGCCTATGGGGATGGAACTGGGTACGCCAAGACAACCAGGACATGAAGGCCAAGGCGGTCATGCGTTGGACTTGTGCATCTTGTGGAGAATCCAAGGATGTACGGGTTGATAATATGAAGAAGTTTGGTCCGGGAAAGCACAAGTGTTCAAAATAATCTCAACCACAAGAGAAAGAGGCAAATGCCAAAGGAAATGGTGGTCGCCCATCCGTCACCACGTTGCATTGCCATCAACTTGCGGCAGAATATGGATGTGATTGGTTGGGGGTGGTTGTGGACAATACCGTGCATGTAGATCACTCCCTCATTTCCTCAATTCGTGTGATGTGATGGCAATGTTGGGGTTGTACCACCACCTTTGATCGCACATACAAAAAAATGAAGAGTCAACTCTTTGTTTGCTCCACTTGTAACGCATCACAATCCAAGGAGGACAAAAAGCGCGCAGGGCAAGCGGGTGGTGTGGTGGCATCCCAAGAGGACACGCAGCGGGCAGGGGAAGCGGGCTCCAAGGAGAACAAGCAGCGGGCAGGGCAAGCGGGTGGTGTGGTGGCATCCGGAGAGGACAACCAGCGGGCAGGGCAAGCGGGCTCCAAGGAGAACAAGCAGCGGGTAGGGCAAGCGGGCTCCAAGGAGAACAAGCAGCGGGCAGGGCAAGCGGTAGGTGTGGTGGCATCCCGAGAAGACAAGCAACGGGCAGGGCAAGCGGGCACCAAGGAGAACAAGCAGCGGGCAGGGCAAGCGGGCTCCAAGGAGAACAAGCGCTGTGCAGGGCAAGCGGGCTCCAAGGAGAACAAGCAGCGGGCAGGGCAAGCGGGCTCCAAGGAGAACAAGCGCTGTGCAGGGCAAGCGGGCTCCAAGGAGAACAAGCAGCGGGCAGGGCAAGCGGGCTCCAAGGAGAACAAGCAGCGGGCAGGGCAAGCGGGTGGTGTGGTGGCATCCCGAGAGGACAAGCAGCGGGCGGGACAGGCTAGCCCTAAGGAGGACAAGCAGCGCGCGGGCCAAGCAGGGGCTAAGGAGGATAAGCAAAGGGCGGGGCAAGCTGGGGCTGTTAGACGTGCTTTGAATTATGCACGTGAAACCTTGGCAAGCCAGTCAACGCAAGCCATTCAGCACATGTGGGACAGAGGCGATGAGATAGAACCGCCCGGTTCCGTTGTGGATGAAGATGAGGAAGCCATGCTGCAATCAGTTGCAGGCCCATCACCCGATAAGTTTACGGGATCAAAGGTTGGCACATCCCTTGCTTCGACTGTGAGAGGGTTTTGGGAGCAAACTGGGATGGATAGATTTCCAGTTCAACCGGCAGCCAATTTAGAGAGTTGTGAGTCTTTGGAGGCGTTGGTGCGAGCTATCCTAGATGAGAAGGTGGACACCGCGGATATGGTGGTGTTGGCCAAAGAGTGGCACAAAAAAGTGGGAGTATGCGAGGACATTCATTCTTGCGGGTGCTGCGGAGTGAGGGACTTCCAACCAGTGAAGGAAGTGGAGGTATCCAAGTTGGATCTTTTAAAGTTGGACGCAGAACAAGTTTCATGGTACCGTGGGATTCCAATTGAGTATCGCAAGTATGCCGCGGTCTTTGAACAGGACACAGGGCTATATTGGTTGCATCATGATCTTGTATCAAATGGTGCAGTGCAATTGTGTAATCCATGCCATTGGGGTTTGCTCCATCCAAAGAAAGGTCAAGTGCCACCAAATGCCATTGCTAGTGGCAAGCATTTTGGTAAGCGATGCGACTTACCGGAGTTAACAGATTTGGAGGAGCGTGTGTTGGGACGAGTACGGACGACAGTAAACACAGTGAAGCTTGTTAGTGCCAAGAATGGTGCAACATCGCAGTGGGGTGTTTGAGGACATGCCATTTCTGTACCGCATGATGGACCTGAAGTGTTGGCAGCACGTCCACCGGATGTAGAGGCTCTTGTGGGTACAAAGGTCATTTTTGTGGGACCACGCCGTGACGCGGAGCCAATGCGTCGTGATCAACATTGCAAAGAACGAGTAGAGCGAATCTTCACACCGCGATAGGATCGATTGGTTCAATGGTTGCGAGTTTTGACAGTGATCAACCCGGAATATGCCAACATCGAAATCTTGGAGGTTGCACCACCTGAAGTGGTTGATTTTCCAAATGCGGTGTTTGACAATATGTCAATTGGTGATCATCCGGACGTGATTGCAGCCGAAAAGCAATCCCCTGCGGACATTGCAGGAGTTAGAAAAGGTGACTTGGTTGATGGTGAGGGAATATTGGATGCCGTCATGCTCTCGGATGGATCATTATTGAATCGAGAGGGGAATGATGTGCCACAAGTTCTTCAATCTATCAAGGAGATGGTAGCCGACGTCGTAACAATATTGTTCGACGAGAAGAAGTTGCCATGAACGAGTTTGAGGCCAATGACCGCCTTTTGACGTTGTCCTTTTCCTCGTTGTTTATGTTTGGAAGTGGTATTAAGCGGCCATGTGGAGTTTCAGAAGCGGATACAAGGCACGTGTGGTTGCAATGTGATAATCGCTTTGCTGAAGCCCGCGACTTTTGTTTGTTGCTCTTTAATCAAAAGTTCCGCCACACAACATTGCGAAGCTTTAGGGATGCCATCTATGCCAATCCCAATCGAATGAAGGCATTTGAGACGGCCATCAACATGCCCAATCTTGAGGAAGATTTGAAGAAGGCAGAAGCAAACCCCCAGGGAAAAGAAGTGCGACACCTTGTGCACACATTCATGCCTTTGTTGTGGACTTGCCATGCAGCAATGCCCTTCAGTACTTTGGAGCAGTATGCAGCGATGGGGAAGATGAATAGTATGATGTTGTTCTTTGGGCCTCCAAGTCTGTTCTACACGGTTGCACCAAATGATATAGACAACAAAAGTTGTCTGTATGTTTGTCGATGGGTGATCGCCAAACCCGCATTCCATTGCCGGAGGTTTCGCGGCGGTTTGAAGCATTATCCAAGAACCCTGTGGCCGCCGCACGCATTTTTGAGCGACAAGTGCGCGCTTTCTTGGAGGTTTTGCTAGGTCTTTCAGGTTCCAAGCAAACCAAAAAGGACCGTGCGGTGTGCAACGGAAAGAAGGGTCTCTTTGGTACATGTGTGGCCCATTGCACATGCTATGAGTGCCAAGGCCGAGGCTCTCTCCATTTCCATGGTCTCTTTTGGGGTGGCATTCCCCCATGGTTTTTGGACATGGTTGTGGGGAATAGCGAGCTTGTGCAGGCCGTTGCCGCAGTGTTGGATCAACAAATATGTGCCGCTTTGGATGCCCACATTCACCAGGATTATGAGCAAAGACTAAAGCACAAGGTTGAAGCCCCACGTATGCTAGAAGAAAAGCAACTTTTGCCTCCAAAGCCGGATGACCCCCATGAAGCGGCACGGGAGATGGAAAGGTTTGCCTCAAAGGTCTTTGGCAACATTCAAATCCATAGGTCTCTCATTGCTAGTTGCGGCAAACCACCGGGCGGAAAGAGTGGGCCTTTTTGGGTTGCCTCGTGCAGCAGGCGAAGGATACAGTGAAACACGCCCACATTTCATTGTGGCGTATCATACCCCTTCAGGAAGGCACAACATCAAGATGTATGATTCCGAGGTGGAATTTGATGCCAATGATGCCAAGGTGAGCTGCGTTCTCGTCATATGGGATGTGCGACGGCCACATCCTTGTGATGGACGTGTGATGGAAACCAACAAACTCTTGGCCTACCTGTATGCTAGCAACACAAATGTGCAATTCCTCGGAGGTGAGGACGTCCTAGTTGCTGTGGCCAAATATGTTGTTGGTTGTTGTAGCAAGAATCCAGTAAGGATTGCCAACGTGATGAGCACGATTCGTCAAGTGACTCGTGAGGTGGACACAATGGACACCACGAAGTTTGCACAACCAGGAGAGAAGGAGGCTATCTTGCTAAAGCGCATCATCAACTCGTTGGATAAGAAGGTGGAGTTTAGTGCGCAAATGGCGGCCGTCTCCTTGTTGGGCTATCCCTCGCGGCATTGCTCTCACAAGTTTGCAGTTGTGCATCCTTGGAGCACTGTAACCGCCCTTCATGCTTTATTCAGTGGAATGTTAGAAGATGGAGGTGGGGAGAGTGAAAGTGATGAGCAACATGAAGCAGACGTGCAAGATGTTGGTGCCGATGCGCAATCCATTTCCTCATCTTGGTCAGGTGTGGTGGATGATGACCCACTGGCAACATCACATGTCGATATGCAGGCATCACAAATGTCAACACATGAGTCTCCAAATGACAATGGCACAGTGTTTTCGGAGGATAACGAAGAAGACAACAATATCTTTATGGAACACCTTAACTCCTTGACAATGGATGTGGCACAATCGGATGCGGATACAACATGCCGAGCGTACCTTTACACTGTTGGTGAAGGATTGGAAGCCAAGCAAATTGCTGTCACGCCCGCCATCCATTATGCTTGTCGCGGGAAGCGGCTTAGGGCCTTTTGCGCTCTTGAGTACTACTGTCTCATCAAGATAGAGCAACGGCGTGCAACGGACCCTATTGAAGTTACCGATGGAGTCAGTGATGGACGCCCCGAAAATGCCATGTTTGATTTCCATCCCCGGCATGTGCTTGATGATAGCAATTATGTGCAATACCTAGTGTCACAATCTAGGTGCCCCATCTTGGCAGGGAAGCGCATGCCTGTTTGGCCCGGTGTGGATGGTAGTGCTCGCACAAGGAAGGCATGGGCCAAGTTTGTCATATGCAATTTCGTTCCTTGGGATATCGACAGCTGCCCCAAATCACTTGGAACGATTATTTGCAATGGGAGGAACATTGCAAGACTGCACATGCAAGCTACTTGGAGCGCAATCGGCGTTACATGGATGTCCGGTTGAAGAAGATTTGGCACTACGATCGCTTGCGAAAGTCATTGACATATGACATTCGAAAGGGGTGTAGGAAGATTTGGGGTGTGAGGCACCCGTTGGATGTCAATTTCAACGCGGGTAAAGAGATGGAGGAACTGAAGGAAACGAGAGCGGAGGTGAAAGATACTAGATTCGCCGAAACGGTGCAAGATATGCAGGAAGTAATTCAAAGAGCCCAAAACGCAAATAAAAGAGGACGTGCGGCTTCAAGTGAGGAGTTTGATATCCTCAGAGAAGCCTTGCATTTGCAGTTGGGCTTGACACCGGCAATGAGTCATGCCTCACAGGAAAAAGAAACAAAGTTTCTTTATGCATTGGGCGATGATGATCATTACCCAAATGGAGATGATATTTACTCCCATGCCCAAAGAGCGTTCGATGATATCAAGGCTGAGGAGGAGTCACCAGAGACGGATGTTTCTTCCACTTCTGATGGTCACATTAGATCAACAGGAAGTCCGGATCAAGAAGAGATCATTGACAGGATCACAAATTACGTGAGGTTGGAGGCCACCCGCGACTCATCCGCAAAGCCAATTGCACCTTTAGTCTTCCTACATGCCGGCGGAGGAACTGGAAAGAGTTGGGTTGCACGGGAAATCCATGCAAGATTACCACAAAGCTTTGGTTGGAACATTGTGCGATTTGTTGCTCCATCAGGAATCGCCGCAAGTAATCTAGCAAAGGGATCTACAATCCATCATGCATTGGGCCTTGTTGTTTTTGATGGAGACGGTGACACAGTGCAATGTGAGAGCGGCAAGGCAAAGTTGCACCGCTTGCGTAAACCTTTTGAAGGTTGCAAAGTGTTGATAGTGGACGAAGTCTCAATGGTTGGTTGTCGCATGCTACGAGATATTCATAGCCGCCTATGTGAGATCATGCAATGGGAAGATAAACCATTTGGCGGTATGTGCGTGGTATTGATGGGTGATTTTGTGCAATTAACGCCTGTTGGTCGAACGGAATCGTTTGGCTCCGTAAAAGTCCAAGTTGGTGGGCAAGACTTGAATGATGTATTTGGCCGGGAATTGTTCCAAAAGTTTGATGAGGTCAGTCTCTTGAAACAACATAGAGCCACGGATACACAATATGCTACAGCGGTATCTGCCTTCCGTGAATGGACCGCTAGTGCTCTACAAAAACGAATGGAATTCGTGGATACCATTGTGCCAATCACCCTAGAAGAATTTATGGACCCTACTTGGCAAGAAACCACAATTGTTAGCACCGATCAAAAGACGGTTCACGCTGTGAATGAGGTTATGCTTCAACGATTTACTATTGCTCGAGGATTGCCCATTGTGGCTTGGAGGTTGCCAATGGCTGACAAGTATGAAAAGAAGTTTGGACACAATTCAAATTTCATATATGACACGGTGAAAGACATGACCCTATACTTTGTCCCACAAGCACGTTGTTGCCTCACAAGCAATTTAAGTCCAGAGAAAGGGTTGTCCAATGGCACCCAAGGACGGTTGCATAGCATTGTCCTACATGATGATGAAGCGCAAAGTAGGGCGCAAGAGATCCGTGATGCAGGTGCTGGTACTGTAGTGATGCTTGACTTCCCACCATTTTTGTGTCACCATTGCCAATGATGCTTCGGCCTTAAGTACAAGTTGAATGCAACATGAGGATGCATCAAAGGTCATTGTTCCTCTCATGCAAGTGCAACGCAAGATCAACATTCATCGGTACATTGCTGTGCACACCAAAGGCGGTGGGTCTTTGTACACGCACGCGCATCCCTTCCGATTGACCTTTGGATCAACATATCATGGGGTGCAATGTAGGTCAAAGGATAAAATCAACTTGTTCGTGGATGACAAGAGCCTACCTGCGTTGACGTACAACGCCTTCTACGTGGGCATTAGCCGGGTTCGCACAGATGCAGGTCTTCGTGTCATTCGCTTACGGAACCACGAAGAGGCACCGGAAGATTGGCGGGGTCGATTGAAGTCACTTGTTCCCAAAGTCATGGTTGTTCGATATATTTTGAAAACGAGCTATGAGAATGCTCACAACTTGTTGAAGGCCATGTACCGTGAATGGGATATTGACTACGATATGAGAGACCACGACAAGAGAATGCATCGCAAGGCATCCAAGAAGTCCCCTAAAAAGGGAACATTTCCTTGTAGCAGGCAATGTGGTCGGGTGTTCACCACTACGCATCATCGTCGACTGCATGAAGCAGGTTGCAAACATAACCCTAGCAATACCGGCCAAGAGGACAATGTACAAGATGCTTCCATTGTCGAGCCCACGTCGAGTGGCAAAAGACCAATCAATACACCGTCTCCGGTAGCCCGCAAGAAGCAATGTACGGGTACACATACAAACACCCGTGAAAGACAAGAAATGGAAGGGGACATCATTGACACGGTGTTGCAACCCGCCTTGGATGAAGACACTTTCATCAACACCGCTACCGAAGCACAAACATTGCTAGATGAACACGGACAACAAAGACTAGAACGAAAAGGAAAGCAACGTGTACGTGAGAATGATATCTCACCCACCGCACCTTGAGAGCGGAGACAACATTCATCCTCATCAGCACCGTCAACAACATGCCACGCGATTTCACGTCCTAAAGCCTCCGCATTGTCGCCACAGTGTTCTGTACCCGAATTTGCTTCACGTAAAACGCCCATCCGATCATCTTCATCATCTTCTTCCTCCTCCCCATCAATGCACGGTCCACCTGCACCTTGGGTGCCATGCCACATTTCGTCCGTGCCGGGATCCAGATTGGTTGAAGTTGGATCATTATTGCCGAAGTCCAAGGACAAGGTCACCATAGCTCTAACTCTACTGGGTGCCACTAATGCTCAAGATGTTCGCAAACATTACTTGAAGCTCAATGTGCAATTGCATCCTGATAAGTCTACAGACTCTTGGGCCACAAATCGCTTTCAGTTGCTTTTGAAGGCATATAATCTGTTGAAGGACAAGTATAAGTTGCATTGAAAAGCTCTAGATGTGCTTCGCCTCAAACGACCAGACTCAAGTAATGGCAATGGCTTGAGCTTCGCAGCCGGTGGCGCCGGCAGCAATATAGTCATTTGCATTTGCTTGCCAAAGGCCGAGGGGTGATTCGCATTTTGGATTTTGTTGGGTCAGGAAGCATACATCTGTGTATTGTACAACGTGGCCTTTCTCGACGAAAGGATCTTTACAATGGCCAAGTGGGCTTTCCCTTGCTCCTGAGCAAGGCATTCAAGTGGAGTTAAGTAGCATGGATCCGGGCATTGTACAAGATGGACTTTGTGGAAGAAGAGTGGGCAAGTGGGCTTTCCCTTGCTGCTGAACAAAGCATTGGCTAGCGTCAAGAAGCATGATTTGGACGTTTGTACAAGATGAACTTTGTGGGGGCATGTTCAGAGTGGGCAAGTGGCTTTCCCTTGCTGTTGAACAAACCATTGGCTGGCGTCAAGAAGCATGGTTTGGACGTTTGTACAAGGTGGACTTTGTGGGAGCATGATCAGAGTGGGCAAGTGGGCTTTCCCTTGCTGCTGAACAAAGCATTGGCTGGCGTCAAGAAGCATGGTTTGGACGTTTGTACAAGACGGAGTTTGTGGGGGCATGTTCAGAGTGGGCAAGTGGGCTTTCCCTTGCTGCTGAACAAAGCATTGGCTGGCGTCAAGAAGCATGGTTTGGACGTTTGTACAAGATGGACTTTGTGGGGGCATGTTCAGAGTGGGCAAGTGGGCTTTCCCTCGCTGCTGAACAAAGCATTGCTTGGGGTTGAGAACCACAAAGCATTGAAGTGTGGTCAAGAAGCATGCATATGGCATTTTTACAAGTTGCACTCTTTTGAAGAAGGGCCTGTTCAGAGTGCGCAAGTGGGCCTTCCCTTGCTGCTGAACAAAGCATTGCCCGGCGTCAAGAAGCATGGTTTGGACGTTTGTACAAGATGGACTTTGTGGGGGCATGTTAAGAGTGGGAAGTGGGCTTTCCCTTGCTGCTGAATAAAGCATTGGCTAGTGTCAAGAAGCATAGCTTGAACGTTTGTACAAGATGGACTTTGTGGGGGCATGTTCAGAGTGGGCAAGTGGGCTTTCCCTTGCTGCTGAACAAAGCATTGGGTGGCGTCAAGAAGCATGGTTTGGACGTTTGTACAAGATGGACTTTGTGGGGGCATGTTCAGAGTGGGCAAGTGGGCTTTCCCTTGCTGCTGAACAAAGCATTGGTTGGCGTCCAGAAGCATGGTTTGGACGTTTGTACAAGATGGACTTTGTGGGAGCATGTTCAGCATGGGCAAGTGGGCTTTCCCTTGCTGCTGAACAAAGCACTGCCTAGGGTCAAGAACCACAAAGCATTGAAGTGTGGTCAAGAACCATGGATATGGCATTTTTACAAGTTGCCCTCTTTTGAAGAAGGGCCTGTTCAGAGTGGGCAAGTGGGCTTTCCCTTGCTGCTGAACAAAGCATTGGCTAGCGTCAAGAAGCATGATTTGGACGTTTGTACAAGATGGACTTTGTGGGGGCATGTTTAGAGTGGGCAAGTGGGCTTTCCCTTGCTGCTGAACAAAGCACTGCCTGCGTTCAAGAACCACAAAGCATTGAAGTGTGGTCAAGAAGCATGGATATGGCATTTTTACAAGTTGCACTCTTTTGAAGAAGGGCCTGTTCAGAGTGGGCAAGTGGGCTTTTCCTTGATGCTGAACAAACATTGCCCGGCGTCAAGAAGCATGATTTGGACGTTTGTACAAGATGGACTTTGTGGGGGCATGTTCAGAGTGTGCAAGTGGGCTTTCCCTTTCTGCTGAACATAAGTTGCAATTTCACAAACTCACAAGTTGGGACAAGAAGTTTCGAAGTGCTACTATCCATGTTGTATGTGGTTTGGTGCAACCATCATACGTCATGGGGCACATTTTGGAAAAACCTCAACCATAAAAATGTGGCCATCTCAAGAGATTTGGTTTTTGCAATTCTTGTGGTTTTGTGCCCGGGGCACGGAGGCTGGGGGGCAACAGGTGCTATGCTCTTGGCCGATGGGAAGCGCCCCCTCCGGTATACAAACGACCCATCGGAGCAGCGTAGCACGTAAGACCGGGGGATTTACTCTAGTCCGGGGAGTAGAGTTAGGTCATTGTGACCTTATGGGCTGTATCCCGACATTGTAATGATTTTCCAATTTTATGTACACGTTTGTGTGCCCGACAATGTTATACTTTGGTCCGCAATAACAAATTTGCCACAAAGCGTGGCAAGCAAGCTTTCTCTTGCCATGTCATTGGGCACTCAATGTATATGAATGTGTTTTCACATGCCTTGCCATGTTACAAATTTGATTACCAATCTTTTTTTGTTCATTTTCAACTAGGGACTCACAACCACTCACATGGACCATAGGGTACAAGCACTTCGTATGCGTTGTGCAAGACTAGGACCCAGCTCGGTCCTAGTTCGAGTCTTGATAAATGGGTGTTCAATACGGCATGTACCATGCCGTGGTGCCAGCCGGTGGTCCATTTTGAGGTGAAAATGAGCCGTTTTGGGCCCTGTTTTAGGATGATTGTCCCGACCGTCGAGGCATATCTCTAAAGCAAGCTGTTTTTGTTCAACGGTGATCGCCCATGCGTTACGCAAGACTAGGACCCAGCTCAGTCCTAGGATGAGCTACACGTTTTAGCAAGCAGCAAGCAGCAGCAGCAAGCAGCAGCAGCAGCAGCAGGCGGTTACAAAGTCCTTCCGACCACACCGCGGCTCAAAGCCGGCATCCAAGTAGCTCAAAACAACTGGGGAGCAAAGGCACATAACCACCAACAAGTGTGGTGCCGTTTCGAGCCGTGTAGCCCGTTCTATGGCCTATTTAGTGTCCAAAAATGGCCGTTTTGGGGCTTTTTTCAGGACAATCGTCCTACAAACTCAGGACGATCGTTGGTTTGTCTAGTAGGCGGCACACGGTGGCTCAAAACCGGCAGCCAAGTAGCTCAAAACGACCGGGGAGCAAACCTGCATCACGGCAAACAGGTTTCATGCCGTTTCGAGCCGTCTAGCTCGTTCTATGGCCGATTTAGTGTGCAAAAATGGCCGTTTTGGGGCTTTTTTTAGGACAATCATACCGAGATGTGAGGAGGATCGTTGGTTTGTCAAGTAGGTGACGCACCGTTGCTCAGAACCGGCATCCAAGTAGCTCATAACGACCTGGGAGCAAACACGCATCACGGCAAACAAGTTTCGTGCCGTTTCAAGCCGTCTAGCCCGTTCTATGGCCGATTTAGTGTCAAAAAATGACCCTTTTTGGGCTGTTTTCAAGACAATGGTACCGAAAACTCACAGCGATCGTTGGTTTGTCCGGTAGGCGATACACCGTGGCTCAAAACCGGCATTGAAGTAGCTCAAAACGACCGGGGAGCAAAGGCGCATCACCACAAGCAAGTTTCGTTCCGTTTCGAGCCGTCTAGCCCGTTGTAGGGCCAATTTAGTGTCCAAAAATGGCCCTTTTGGGGCTATTTTCAGGACGATCGTCCTGAAAACTCAGGACGATCGCCGGTGCGTTACGTCGGCATTTGCAATGAGGGCCGTAGTTCTTCCACGGCGATTGGGCTATCAAATGATGGCAAATGGGTGTTCAATAAGGCATGTACCATGCCTTGGTGCCACACAGTGGTCCATTTTGAGGTGAAAATGAGCCGTTTTTGAGCCGTGTTTCAGGACGATCGTCCTGACTGTGGAGGCACATCTCTAAAGCAAGCGGTCTTTCTTCAACGGTGATTTCCAATGCGTTCCGCAAGACTAGGACCCAGCTCAGTCCTAGTTCGAGTCTTGATTACCGAGCTGCATTTACCCTGTCGAGTTTTTACACCACCTTTTAGGGTCCAAGGGCGAGCAACAACTTTTAGCAAGCAGGAGCACCAAGCCGCAACAGCAAGCGGTTAAAAAGTCCTTGCGACCACACCGTGGCTCAAAACCGGCATCCAAGTTTCTCAAAACGACCGGGGAGCAAAGGCGCATCACCACAAACAGGTTTCGTGCCGTTTTGAGCCATCTAGCTTGTTTTGTGGCCAATTTAGTGTCCGAAAAAGGCCGTTTTTGGGCTATTTTCAGGACAATCGTCCTGAAAACTGAGGACGATCGTTGGTCTGCCGCGTAGGTGTTTCCACTTAGGGGCGTTGTTCTTCCATAGGGATTGGGCCTTCAAAGGAATGCAAATGGGTGGGGAATAAGGCGTGTGCAATGCCATGTTGCCATGGGGTGGGCGATTTCGAGGTGAAAACAAGCCGTTTTTGAGCCATGTTTCAGGACCATCGTCTTGACCTTGGAGGAACATCTATAAAGCGAGCGGGCTTTGCTTCACGGTGATTTCCAATGCGTTGGCCAACACTAGGACCCACCTGGGTCCTAGTCGTGAGTCTTGATTACCGAGCTGGGTTTACCCCGTTTAGGTTTTCCACCACCTTTTAGGGTCCAAGGGTGCGTAACATATTTTGGCAGCTGCAGCAACCAGTAGCAAGCACGCGGTTAAAAAGCCCTTGTGGCGGGACTGTGGCTCAAAACCGGCATCCAAGTAGCTCAAAACCACCAGGGGGCAAAGGCTCATCACCACAAACAAGGTTCGTTGCATTTTGAGCTGTCTAGCCCGTTCTATGGCTGATTTAGTGTCCAAAAATGGCCGTTTTTGGGCTGTTGTCAGGTCGATCATCCTGAAAACTCAGAGAGATCGTCAGGTGTGCCAAGTGGGTGTTTGCAATGAGGGCCGTTGTTCTTCCATGGCGATTGGGCTATCAAATGATGGCAAATGGGTGTTCAATATGGCATGTACCATGCCGTGGTGCCACAAGGTGGTCCATTTTGAGGTGAAAATGAGCCGTTTTTGAGCCGTGTTTCAGGACAATCGTCATGACTCTGGAGGCACACCTCTAAAGCAAGCATTTTCTTCAACGGTGATTTCCACTGCGTTAGCCAAGACTAGGACCCAGCTCGGTCGTAGTCGTGAGTTTTGATTACCGAGATGGGTTTGCCTTGTCGAGGTTCTACACCACCTTTTAGGATCCAAGGTGAGCAACACATTTTAGCAGCAACAGCGAGCATCAAGCAGCAGCAGCAGCAACCGGCGGTCAACAAGTCCTTGCGACCACACCGCGGCTCAAAACTGGCATCCAAGTAGCTCAAAACGACCGAAGAGCAAATGCGCATCACCACAAACAAGTTTCGTGCCATTTCGAGCCGTCTAGCCCGTTCTATGGCCGATGTAGTGTCCAAAAATGGCTGCTTTTTGACGGTTTTCACGACGATCGTCTTGAACTTTCAATGTGTTAATATGTAAAATGGGCGTTTCCAATGAGGGCCGTTGTTCTTTCATGCCGATAGGGCTATCTAATGATGCCTAATGGGTGTTCAATAAGGCATGTACCATGCCGTGGTGCCGCTCGGTGGTCCATTTTGAGGTGAAAACAAGCCGTTTTTGAGCCGTGTTTCAGGACGAATGTCCTGACCGTGGAGGCACATCTCTAAAGCAACCGGTCTTTCTTCAGCTGTGATTTCCAATGCGTTACACAAGACTAGAACCCAGCTCGGTCCTAGTTTGAGTTTTGATTACTGAGCTGGGTTTACCCTGTCGAGGTTTTAAACCACCTTTTAGGGTACAAGGGTGAGCAACACGCTTTAGCAAGCAGCAAGCAGCAGCAACAAGCAGCAAGCAACAGGCGAGAAAAAAGTCCGCCACAAACAAGTTTCGTTCCGTTTCGAGCCGTCTAGCCCGTTGTATGGCCGATTTAGGACAATCGGTGGTCTGCTGCGTAGGTGTTTTCGATGAGGGCCGTTGTTCTTCCATAGCGATTGGGCCATCAAAGGAATGCAAATGGATGGGGAATAAGGCGTGTGCCATGCCGTGGTGCCACGGGGTGGGCAATTTCGAGGTGAAAACAAGCCGTTTTTGAGCCATGTTTCACGACGATCGTCCTAACCGTTGAGGAACATCCGCAAAGCAAGCGGGCTTTGCTCCACGGTGATTTCCAATGTGTTAACCAACACTAGGACCCAGCTCGGTCCTAGGTGAGAGTGTTGATTACCGAGCTGTGTTTACCCTGTCGAGGTTTTACACCACCTTTTAGGGTCCAAGGATGAGCTACACATTGTAGCAAGCAAGCAGCAAGCAAGCAAGCAGCAACAGCAGCAGCAAGCAAGGGATTACAAAGTCCTTGCGAACACACCGTGGCTCAAAACCGGCATCCAAGTAGCTCAAAACGACTGAGGAGCAAACGCGCATCACCACAAACAACTTTCGTGCCGTTTCTAGCCGTCTAGCCCGTTCTATGGCCCATTTAGTGTCCAAAAATGGCCGTTTTGGGGCTGCTTTGAGGACGAGTGTTCTGAAAACTCAGCACGATCAGTGGTCTGCTGTATAGGTGTTTCCAATGAGGGCCGTTGTTCTTCCATAGCGATTGGGTCATCAAAGGACTGCAAATGGCCGGGGAACAAGGCATGTGCCATGCCGTGGTGTGTTGGGTGGGCAATTTTGAGGCGGAAAAAAGTCGTTTTTGAGCCACGTTTCAGGACGATGGTCGTGACTGCCGAGGAACATTTGCAAAGAAAGCGGGCTTTCCTCCACGGTGATTTCCAATGCGTTACGCAAGACTGGGACCCAACTGGGTCCTAGTTGTGAGTCTTGATTACCGAGTTGGGTTTACTTTGTCGAGGTTTTACACCCCTTCTTCGGGTGAGTAACACATTTTAGCAGCAGCAACAAGCAGCAGCAGCATACACAAGAAAACTCCTTTCGACAGCATCGTGGCTCAAAACCGTCATCCAAGTAGCTCAAAACGACCGGGGAGCAAATGCGCATCACCACAAACAACTTTTGTGCCGTTTTGAGCCGTCCACCCAGTTCTATGGTCGATTTAGTGTCCAAAAATGGCCGTTTTGGGGCTGTTCTCGGGACAATGGTCCTAAAAACCCAAGACGATTGTTGGTTTGCCGTCTAGGTATATCCAATGCGGACCGTTGTTCTTCCATAGCGATTGGGCCATCAAAGGAATGCAAATGGGTGGGAAATAAGGCGTGTGCCATGCCATGGTGCCACGGGGTGGGCGATGTTGAGGTGAAAACAAGCCGTTTTTGAGCCATGTTTCAAGACGATCGTACTAACCATGGAGGAACATCTGCAAAACAAGCGGGCTTTGCTCCACGGTGATTTCCAATGCGTTCACCAAGACTAGGACCCAGCTCGGTCCTAGTCGTGAGTCTTGATTACCAAGCTGGGTTTACCCTGTCGAGGTTTTACACCCCTTCTTAGGGTCCAAGGATGAGCAGCACATTTTAGTAAGCAGCAAGCAGTAAGCAACAGCAGCAAGCAGACGCAAGAAAACTCGTTTCAAGGGCATTGTGGCCCGAAACCGGGATCCAAGTAGCTCAAAATGACTGCACAACAAATGCGCATCTCCACAAATAGGTTTCGTTGCTTTATGAGACGTCTAGCCTGTTGTATGGCCAATTTAGTGTCCACAAATGGCCGTTTTGGGGTTGTTTTCATGACAATGGTTCTGAACGTTTAGGGCGATCGCCGGTGTGTCAACTGGGCATTTTTCATGAGTGCCGTTCTTCTTCCCCTGGGATAAGACTGTCAAAGGAATGCAAATGGGTGTTCAAATCCGGCGTGTTCTACACTGCGATGCCTTGCGGTAGTCCATTTTGAGGTGAAAATGAGTGGTTTTTGAACGGATTTGGGTGTTTTTCGTTTTCAGCAGCAACAATCAGACACAAGAAAACTCTTTTCGAGGGCATTGTGGCTCAAACTAGGGATGCAAGAAGCTCAAAACGACCGCAAAGCAAATGCGCATCACAGCTATGGGTATAGTAACCCAATAGGCTATCAGACTTCAGACTTCAGACTTTTATGGACCATCACCCCCAACCCCCAACCCCCCAAGCCCCCCATGATAGGCCTTTGCCCCCCCCCCCCCATATCAGACATGCGCTTTGCCCCCATATGAGACTTGCCCCCCCCCCCTTTTCTCTTGCCCAATTCTGCACCTTGCTTCCTTGACCATGGCCGTAGGCATGAACTAGGTATGTGAATAACAACAGGGTCAGTTTTGCTGGTGGGCCACTCCAACGCTCAACCCGAAACCCCCCATCAGGCTTTTCTCCCCCCCCCACCCACCCACCAAGTGCTCTTGGGGGGCGAGGTTGGACAAGAAACTGCCATGCTACCGGGAACAAGTGGAAAATGGAAAAATATGGAACCTAGGAAAACGTTCAACATGCGGGAAAGTCAGGGACCCTGGGTATAGTAACCCCCCCCCCCCCCTTTTTCGAACTGCTTGGTATGTGCATGTCATCAACTTGCACATGTGATATGATGTGATGTATTGTGGTGTGGTGTGATGTGATGTGATGTGATGTGATGTGATGTGATGTGATGTGATGTGATGTGGTGTGATGTGATGTGATGTGATGTGATGTGATGTGATGTGATGTGATGTGATGTGATGTGATGTGATGTGATGTGGTGTGATGTGATGTGGTGTGGTGTGGTGTGGTGTGATGTGATGTGATGTGATGTGATGTGATGTGATGTGATGTGATGTGATGTCATGTGATGTGATGTGATGTGATGTGATGTACTGTGATGTGATGTGATGTGGTGTGATGTGATGTGGTGTGGTGTGGTGTGGTGTGGTGTGGTGTGGTGTGGTGTGATGTGATGTGATGTGATGTGATGTGATGTGATGTGATGTGATGTGATGTGATGTGATGTGATGTGATGTGATGTCATGTCATGTCATGTCATGTCATGTCATGTCATGTGATGTGATGTGATGTGATGTGATGCGGGACCCCCGACAACATCGCTTACGGCAACGAGCGTGTGGCCGCTGCAGTGTTGTGTTCACCATCCACAAGGTGAACAAGGCGCGGACAGTGCCGCGTGGCAGGCTGAACGAGGCCGGCACACAACAGGAGCTAAGTGTGGCGCAGGGGGCGTATGCGCAACTGCACGCCGTTCGTTGTTTGTGTCTCTGTTTCTGGGGAGCAGGACTTCAAGGTCCGTGAGTCGGATTTCGTAGGCAAGAGCGCGGAGCTTTGGAAGTTTGACACCTTGGAAAAGCCTGCGGCAAAGTCAGTTTTTTGTACTCTGGACAGTACCCGCAAAGTTTGTGGTCCCAGCACTGCGGGACGCCCGACAACATCGCTTACAGCAACGAGCGTGTGGCCGCCACAGTGTTGTGTTCACCATCCACAAGGTGAACGAGGCGCGGACAGTGCCGCGCGGCAGGCTGATCGAGGCACAGCAGGAGCTAAGTGTGGCGCAGGGGGCGTATGCGCAACTGCTGCGCGCCGGTGATGCTCTCAGCGAGGCCGAGGCCTCAACCACTGTCGATTTGGCACTACACGGTGAGCATACCTCTCAGACTGCAGTGTAGAGGGCCTTGGTTTCCGTTTGTGTTGGATCGCTTGGATTACCTTGTGTCCAGGATTCTGAGATTACTGGTGCCACCACTGCTTCTCTCGCACACTCACTTCCAAGCTGGCACATACAGTGCTTGACTGGAATCAGTTCCAAAGCAAGTCCCGACCGTAGTGGTCAAGTCAAGTGGGCCGGGCTTTGGGTGCTGTGGTTGTTATTGTACCCCGAGACAGTTCTGAAATAAGGGGTGGCCCCCCCGTCCCTGCCTGTGCCATGCAGGGCGACCTCGGAACGGTCCCGAGACGATAGTGAATCAAGGGGAGGCCCCCCGGAGACGAATTTGTTTGGAACCAAGGGGGGGCGCCATCCCCCCCAGGCCCGAGATGTGTATGTATCAAGTAATGTAGGTACCTTACTGAAAGAACCACAATACTGCTTAATGTACGCCTCCGGCCAACAGCCAGGGAGGGCCGGAGGTCCGGGTAAAAGCCCCGGACCTCCCAACGGCAGCCCCAAAGGTGAGCGCACCACTAGAAGGGGCATGTCTGCGGGGTAAAAGCATGCGCTTAGTAAACATCTAACGTAATAAATAGTGCTTACTGCTGTAATTAATGCTTAACCGGGTAAAAGGCCCTTCTCCCGGGGCTAGTTTCGTGCGCACCCCCCAGAGCCGGACCCGACCGGCCGTGCTGAGGCGAGCCCAGCGATGGGTATGGCAGGCCAGACTTTAAGTGCTCGTAGCCACGCCTCAGCACACTCCGCGGGCTTATAAGGCCCACGGGGGCCCCAAATACCGTTTCGTTCGGGAGTTAAGCCCCGGCGGAATTCGGGGTTGTTGATGGTTAAGAGGACTCACGTTGGGTCCCGGCTACTGCTACCCCGGGGTTATGACCCCCGGTACTGCCTGCTTACTTGCCTGCTGCTGCTAAGAGATAGGAAGGGGTTAGGACCGACCCCCCCCCTAGCCACCCACGGCACTGGGACACCCCCACAGCGGCCGCAAGGGCTACGCGTGGGCGTCTCCCCTCCGTGAATTTTTTGACCCCTCTGTGAATTTTTTGACCCCTCCGTGAATTATTTGAGCCCTCTGTGAATGATTTACCCCCTTGCGTGAATTTTTAATGCGTGTGTATGTGTGTATGTGTGGGCATGCGTGGGTGTCTGTATGTTTGCTCTGGGTCCCCCTGCAAGGGGGGACTCATCGGCTGGGCAGCTATACCCCTTAAACCCCTCCCCTCTGCTCTCGACCCCTTCCCCGACCCTCTGTTAAACAACCAGCACAAACAAAAGTCAGTTAAACACAAGGGGGCCACTGACAGCACCGCTTTCAGAAAATTATTTTTTTCATTTTTGGAGAACACTTTCTTGCCTCTTAAACGGTGCTGTCTGATGGCGGGGTGCCTGGGCAGGCAGGCTTGCCTTCACTGCCCTACAGGGGGGGGGAGGAGAGGACGCCCGGGCACCCAAGGGGTCAGAGAGAGCACGGTGGGATGTAAAAATAAAAACTTGTAAGTTCCTCTCCACCCTCCCCGCCTGGGCGGTCCACATGGACCAACCCCTCCTGGCTTCGGCTTCCACACATTTTTAAGGACTTTAACAGGTTAGGGATGTTGCAGACAATACAATTTTCTGTGATTTGCCCTGGTGCTTTGGTTAGGAATAGCCCCTGCACTGTACCGCACCACACTGCACTACACTCATTGCACTGAAACCAACATTGAGTCATGGACACATTTGTGATGTGATGTGATGTGGTGATGTGATGTGATGTGATGTGATGTGATGTGATGTGATGTGATGTGATGTGATGTGATGTGATGTGATGTGATGTGATGTGATGTGATGTGATGTGATGTGATGTGATGAGATGTGATGAGATGTGATGTGATGTGATGTGATGTGATGTGATGTGATGTTCTGTGATGTGATGTACTGTGATGTGATGTGATGTGATGTGATGTGATGTGATGTGATGTGATGTGATGTGATGTGATGTCATGTCATGTCATGTCATGTCATGTGATGTGATGTGATGTGATGTGATGTGATGCGGGACCCCCGACAACATCGCTTACGGCAACGAGCGTGTGGCCGCCGCAGTGTTGTGTTCACGATCCACAAGGTGAACAAGGCGCGGACAGTGCCGCGTGGCAGGCTGAACGAGGCCGGCACACAACAGGAGCTGAGTGTGGCGCAGGGGGCGTATGCGCAACTGCACGCCGTTCGTTGTTTGTGTCTCTGTTTCTGGGGAGCAGGACTTCAAGGTCCGTGAGTCGGATTTCGTAGGCAAGAGCGCGGAGCTTTGGAAGTTTGACACCTTGGAAAAGCCTGCGGCAAAGTCAGTTTTTTGTACTCTGGACAGTACCCGCAAAGTTTGTGGTCCCAGCACTGCGGGACGCCCGACAACATCGCTTACAACAACGAGCGTGTGGCCGCGACAGTGTTGTGTTCACCATCCACAAGGTGAACGAGGCGCGGACAGTGCCGCGCGGCAGGCTGATCGAGGCACAGCAGGAGCTAAGTGTGGCGCAGGGGGCGTATGCGCAACTGCTGCGCGCCGGTGATGCTCTCAGCGAGCCCGAGGCCTCAACCACTGTCGATTTGGCGCTACACAGTGAGGATACCTCTCAGACTGCAGTGTAGCGGGCCTTGGTTTCCGTTTGTGTTGGATCGCTTGGATTACCTTGTGTCCAGGATTCTGAGATTACCGGTGCCACCACTGCTTCTCTCGCACACTCACTTCCAAGCTGGCACATACACTGCAGTGCTTGACTGGAATCAGTTCCAAAGCAAGTCCCGACCGTACTCGTCAAGTCAAGTGGGCCGGGCTTTGGGTGCTGTGGTTGTTATTGTACCCCTCCGTGAATTATTTGACCCCCTCCGTGAATTATTTCACCCCTCCATGAATTATTTACCCCCCTCCGTGAATTATCTGACCCCTCCGTGAATTATTTACCCCCCTCCGTGAATTGTTTACCCCCCTCCGTGAATGGTTTTTCCCCTCCGTGAATTGTTTACCCCTCTCCGTGAATTATTTCACCCCTCCGTGAATTGTTTACCCCCCTCCGTGAATTATTTCACCCCTCCGTGAATTGTTTACCCCCCTCCGTGAATTATTTCACCCCTCCGTGAATTATTTGACCCCTCTTTGAATTATTTACCCCCCTCCGTGAATTTTTTTACCCCTCCGTGAATTGATTACCCCCCTCCGTGAATTATTTCACCCCTCCGTGAATCATTTGACCCCCTCCGTGAATTATTTGACCCCTCCGTGAATTATTTACCCCCCTCCGTGAATCATTTCACCCCTCCGTGAATTATTTACCCCCCTCCGTGAATTATTTCACCCCTCCGTGAATTATTTACCCCCCTCCGTGAATTATTTCGACCCTCCGTGAATTATTTGACCCCTCCGTGAATTGTTTACCCCCCTCCGTGAATTATTTGACCCCTCCGTGAATTATTTACCCCCCTCCGTGAATTATTTGACCCCTCCGTGAATTATTTACCCCCCTCCGTGAATTATTTCACCCCTCCGTGAATTATTTGACCCCCTCCGTGAATTATTTTACCCCTCCGTGAATTATTTACCCCCCTCCGTGAATTATTTGACCCCTCCGTGAATTGTTTACCCCCCTCCCTGAATTATTTGACCCCTCCGTGAATTATTTGACCCCTCCGTGAATTGTTTACCCCCCTCCGTGAATTATTTCACCCCTCCGTGAATTATTTGACCCCCTCCGTGAATTATTTTACCCCTCCGTGAATTATTTACCCCCCTCCGTGAATTATTTGACCCCTCCGTGAATTATTTACCCCCCTCCGTGAATTATTTCACGCCTCCGTGAATTCTTTGACCCCTCCGTGAATTATTTACCCCCCTCCGTGAATTATGTGACCCCTCCGTGAATTATTTACCCCCCTCCGTTAATTATTTTACCCCTCCGTGAATTATTTACCCCCCTCCGTGAATTATTTGACCCCTCCGTGAATTGTTTACCCCCCTCCGTGAATCATTTCACCCCTCCGTGAATTATTTGACCCCCTCCGTGAATTTTTTTACCCCTCCGTGAATTATTTACCCCCCTCCGTGAATTATTTGACCCCTCCGTGAATTGTTTACCCCCCTCCCTGAATTATTTGACCCCTCCGTGAATTTTTTGACCGCCTCCGTGAATTATTTTACCCCTCCGTGAATTATTTACCCCCCTCCGTGAATTGTTTCACCCCTCCGTGAATTATTTTACCCCTCCGTGAATTGTTTACCCCCCTCCGTGAATTATTTGACCCCTCCGTGAATTATTTACCCCCCTCCGTGAATTATTTGACCCCTCCGCCAATTCTTTACCCCCCTCCGTGAATTATTTGACCCCTCCGTGAATTATTTACCCCCCTCCGTGAATTATTTCACCCCTCCGTGAATTATTTACCCCCCTCCGTGAATTATTTCACCCCTCCGTGAATTATTTACCCCCCTCCGTGAATTATTTCGACCCTCCGTGAATTATTTGACCCCTCCGTGAATTGTTTACCCCCCTCCGTGAATTATTTGACCCCTCCGTGAATTATTTACCCCCCTCCGTGAATTATTTGACCCCTCCGTGAATTATTTACCCCCCTCCGTGAATTATTTGACGCCTCCGTGAATTGTTTACCCCCCTCCGTGAATTATTTCACCCCTCCGTGAATTATTTGACCCCTCCCTGAATTATTTACCCCCCTCCGTGAATTTTTTTACCCCTCCGTGAATTGTTTACCCCCCTCCGTGAATTATTTACCCCCCTCCGTGAATTATTTGACCCCTCCGTGAATTATTTACCCCCCTCCGTGAATTATTTCACCCCTCCGTGAATTATTTCACCCCTCCGTGAATTATTTTACCCCTCCGTGAATTATTTACCCCCCTCCGTGAATTATTTACCCCCCTCCGTGAATTATTTGACCCCTCCGTGAATTGTTTACCCCCCTCCGTGAATTATTTGACCCCTCCGTGAATTATTTACCCCCCTCCGTGAATTATTTTACCCCTCCGCGAATTATTTACCCCCCTCCGTGAATTATTTGACCCCTCCGTGAATTATTTACCCCCCTCCGTGAATTATTTCACCCCTCCGTGAATTTTTCACCCCCCTCCGTGAATTATTTTACCCCTCCGTGAATTATTTACCCCCCTCCGTGAATTATTTGACCCCTCCGTGAATTTTTTAGCCCCCTCCGTGAATTGTTTACCCCCCTCCGTGAATTGTTTACCCCCCTCCGTGAATTATTTCACCCCTCCGTGAATTGTTTACCCCCCTCCGTGAATTATTTCACCCCTCCGTGAATTATTTGACCCCTCTGTGAATTATTTACCCCCCTCCGTGAATTATTTGACCCCTCCGTGATTTGATTACCCCCCTCCGTGAATTATTTCACCCCTCCGTGAATTATTTGACCCCCTCCGTGAATTATTTGACCCCTCCGTGAATTATTTACCCCCCTCCGTGAATTATTTCACCCCTCCGTGAATTATTTACCCCCCTCCGTGAATTATTTCACCCCTCCGTGAATTATTTACCCCCCTCCGTGAATTATTTCCACCCTTCGTGAATTATTTGACCCCTCCGTGAATTGTTTAACCCCCTCCGTGAATTATTTGACCCCTCCGTGAATTATTTACCCCCCTCCGTGAATTATTTGACCCCTCCGTGAATTATTTACCCCCCTCCGTGAATTATTTCACCCCTCCGTGAATTATTTGACCCCCTCCGTGAATTATTTTACCCCTCCGTGAATTATTTACCCCCCTCCGTGAATTATTTGACCCCTCCGTGAATTGTTTACCCCCCTCCCTGAATTATTTGACCCCTCCGTGAATTATTTGACCCCTCCGTGAATTGTTTACCCCCCTCCGTGAATTATTTCACCCCTCCTTGAATTATTTGACCCCCTCCGTGAATTATTTTACCCCTCCGTGAATTATTTACCCCCCTCCGTGAATTATTTGACCCCTCCGTGAATTATTTACCCCCCTCCGTGAATTATTTCACGCCTCCGTGAATTCTTTGACCCCTCCGTGAATTATTTACCCCCCTCCGTGAATTATGTGACCCCTCCGTAAATTATTTACCCCCGTCCGTGAATTATTTTACCCCTCCGTGAATCATTTACCCCCCTCCGTGAATTATTTGACCCCTCCGTGAATTGTTTACCCCCCTCCGTGAATCATTTCACCCCTCCGTGAATTATTTGACGCCCTCCGTGAATTTTTTTACCCCTCCGTGAATTATTTACCCCCCTCCGTGAATTATTTGACCCCTCCGTGAATTGTTTACCCCCCTCCCTGAATTATTTGACCCCTCCGTGAATTATTTGACCGCCTCCGTGAATTATTTGACCCCTCCGTGAATTTTTTAGCCCCCTCCGTGAATTATTTGACCCCTCCGTGAATTGTTTACCCCCCTCCGTGAATTATTTCACCCCTCCGTGAATTGTTTACCCCCCTCCGTGAATTATTTCACCCCTCCGTGAATTATTTGACCCCTCTGTGAATTATTTACCCCCCTCCGTGAATTATTTGACCCCTCCGTGAATTGATTACCCCCCTCCGTGAATTATTTCACCCCTCCGTGAATTATTTGACCCCCTCCGTGAATTATTTGACCCCTCCGTGAATTATTTACCCCCCTCCGTGAATTATTTCACCCCTCCGTGAATTATTTACCCCCCTCCGTGAATTATTTCACCCCTCCGTGAATTATTTACCCCCCTCCGTGAATTATTTCGACCCTTCGTGAATTATTTGACCCCTCCGTGAATTGTTTACCCCCCTCTGTGAATTATTTGACCCCTCCGTGAATTATTTACCCCCCTCCGTGAATTATTTGACCCCTCCGTGAATTATTTACCCCCCTCCGTGAATTATTTCACCCCTCCGTGAATTATTTGACCCCCTCCGTGAATTATTTTACCCCTCCGTGAATTATTTACCCCCCTCCGTGAATTATTTGACCCCTCCGTGAATTGTTTACCCCCCTCCCTGAATTATTTGACCCCTCCGTGAATTATTTGACCCCTCCGTGAATTGTTTACCCCCCTCCGTGAATTATTTCACCCCTCCTTGAATTATTTGACCCCCTCCGTGAATTATTTTACCCCTCCGTGAATTATTTACCCCCCTCCGTGAATTATTTGACCCCTCCGTGAATTATTTACCCCCCTCCGTGAATTATTTCACGCCTCCGTGAATTCTTTGACCCCTCCGTGAATTATTTACCCCCCTCCGTGAATTATGTGACCCCTCCGTAAATTATTTACCCCCGTCCGTGAATTATTTTACCCCTCCGTGAATCATTTACCCCCCTCCGTGAATTATTTGACCCCTCCGTGAATTGTTTACCCCCCTCCGTGAATCATTTCACCCCTCCGTGAATTATTTGACGCCCTCCGTGAATTTTTTTACCCCTCCGTGAATTATTTACCCCCCTCCGTGAATTTTTTGACCCCTCCGTGAATTGTTTACCCCCCTCCCTGAATTATTTGACCCCTCCGTGAATTATTTGACCGCCTCCGTGAATTATTTGACCCCTCCGTGAATTATTTTACCCCTCCGTGAATTGTTTACCCCCCTCCGTGAATTATTTGACCCCACCGTGAATTATTTACCCCCCTCCGTGAATTATTTGACCCCTCCGTGAATTATTTACCACCCTCCGTGAATTGTTTCAGCCCTCCGTGAATTATTTTACCCCTCCGTGAATTGTTTACCCCCCTCCGTGAATCATTTGACCCCTCCGTGAATTATTTACCCCCCTCCGTGAATTATTTCACCCCTCCGTGAATTATTTACCCCCCTCCGTGAATTATTTCACCCCTCCGTGAATTATTTACCCCCCTCCGTGAATTATTTTACCCCTCCGTGAATTATTTGACCCCTCCGTGAATTATTTACCCCCCTCCGTGAATTATTTTACCCCTCCGTGATTTATTTACCCCCCTCCGTGAATTATTTGACCCCTCCGTGAATTATTTACCTCCCTCCGTGAATTATTTGACCCCTCTGTGAATGATTTACCCCCCTCCGTGAATTATTTCACCCCTCCGTGAATTATTTACCCCCCTCCGTGAATTATTTCACCCCTCCGTGAATTATTTACCCCCCTCCGTGAATTATTTCGACCCTCCGTGAATTATTTGTCCCCTCCGTGAATTGTTTACCCCCCTCCGTGAATTATTTGACCCCTCCGTGTATTATTTACCCCCCTCCGTGAATTATTTGACCCCTCCGTGAATTATTTACCCCCCTCCGTGAATTATTTGACCCCTCCGTGAATTGTTTACCCCCCTCCGAGAATTATTTCACCCCTCCGTGAATTATTTGACCCCTTCCTGAATTATTTACCCCCCTCCGTGAATTTTTTTACCCCTCCGTGGATTTTTGTCCCCCTTCGTGAATTATTTACCCCCCTCCGTGAATTATTTGACCCCTCCGTGAATTATTTACCCCCCTCCGTGAATTATTTCACCCCTCCGTGAATTATTTCACCCCTCCGTGAATTATTTTACCCCCCTCCGTGAATTATTTACCCCCCTCCGTGAATTATTTACCCCCCTCCGTGAATTTTTTGACCCCTCCGTGAATTGTTTACCCCCCTCCGTGAATTATTTGACCCCTCCGTGAATTATTTACCCCCCTCGGTGAATTATTTTACCCCTCCGCGAATTAGTTACCCCTTCCGTGAATTATTTGACCCCTCCGTGAATTATTTACCCCCCTCCGTGAATTATTTCACCCCTCCGTGAATTATTCACCCCCCTCCGTGAATTATTTTACCCCTCCGTGAATTATTTACCCCCCTCCGTGAATTATTTGACCCCTCCGTGAATTTTTTACCCCCCTCCGTGAATTATTTGACCCCTCCGTGAATTGTTTACCCCCCTCCGTGAATTATTTCACCCCTCCGTGAATTATTTCACCCGTCCGTGAATTATTTACCCCCCTCCGTGAATTATTTGACCCCTCCGTGAATTTTTGACCCCCCTCCGTGAATTATTTGACCCCTCCGTGAATTGTTTACCCCCCTCCGTGAATTATTTCACCCCTCCGTGAATTATTTGACCCCCTCCGTGAATTATTTTACCCCTCCGTGAATTATTTACCCCCCTCCGTGAATTATTTGACCCCTCCGTGAATTATTTACCCCCCTCCGTGAATTATTTTACCCCTCCGTGAATCATTTACCCCCCTCCGTGAATTATTTGACCCCTCCGTGAATTGTTTACCCCCCTCCGTGAATCATTTCACCCCTCCGTGAATTATTTGACGCCCTCCGTGAATTTTTTTACCCCTCCGTGAATTATTTACCCCCCTCCGTGAATTATTTGACCCCTCCGTGAATTGTTTACCCCCCTCCCTGAATTATTTGACCCCTCCGTGAATTATTTGACCGCCTCCGTGAATTATTTTACCCCTCCGTGAATTATTTACCCCCCTCCGTGAATTGTTTCACCCCTCCGTGAATTATTTTACCCCTCCGTGAATTGTTTACCCCCCTCCGTGAATTATTTGACCCCTCCGTGAATTATTTACCCCCCTCCGTGAATTCTTTCACCCCTCCGTGAATTATTTACCCCCCTCCGTGAATTATTTCACCCCTCCGTGAATTATTTACCCCCCTCCGTGAATAATTTTACCCCTCCGTGAATTATTTGACCCCTCCGTGAATTATTTACCCCCCTCCGTGAATTATTTTACCCCTCCGTGATTTATTTACCCCCCTCCGTGAATTATTTGACCCCTCCGTGAATTATTTACCCCCCTCCGTGAATTATTTGACCCCTCCGTGAATTATTTACCCCCCTCCGTGAATTATTTCACCCCTCCGTGAATTATTTACCCCCCTCCGTGAATTATTTCACCCCTCCGTGAATTATTTACCCCCCTCCGTGAATTATTTCGACCCTCCGTGAATTATTTGACCCCTCCCTGAACTATTTACCCCCCTCCGTGAATTTTTTTACCCCTCCGTGAATTGTTTACCCCCCTCCGTGAATTATTTACCCCCCTCCGTGAATTATTTGACCCCTCCGTGAATTATTTACCCCCCTCCGTGATTTATTTCACCCCTCCGTGAATTATTTCAACCCTCCGTGAATTATTTTACCCCCCTCCGTGAATTATTTACCCCCCTCCGTGAATTATTTACCCCCCTCCGTGAATTATTTGACCCCTCCGTGAATTGTTTACCCCCCTCCGTGAATTATTTGACCCCTCCGTGAATTATTTACCCCCCTCGGTGAATTATTTTACCCCTCCGCGAATTAGTTACCCCCTCCGTGAATTATTTGACCCCTCCGTGAATTATTTACCCCCCTCCGTGAATTATTTCACCCCTCCATGAATTATTCACCCCCCTCCGTGAATTATTTTACCCCTCCGTGAATTATTTACCCCCCTCCTTGAATTATTTGACCCCTCCGTGAATTTTTTACCCCCCTCCGTGAATTATTTGACCCCTCCGTGAATTGTTTACCCCCCTCCGTGAATTATTTCACCCCTCCGTGAATTATTTCACCCGTCCGTGAATTATTTACCCCCCTCCGTGAATTATTTTACCCCTCCGTGAATTGTTTACCCCCCTCCGTGAATTATTTACCCCCCTCCGTGAATTGTTTGACCCCTCCGTGAATTGTTTACCCCCCTCCGTGAATTATTTGACCCCTCCGTGGTTTATTTACCCCCCTCCGTGAATTATTTGACCCCTCCGTGAATTATTTACCCCCCTCCGTGAATTATTTACCCCCCTCCGTGAATTATTTGACCCCTCCGTGAATTGTTTACCCCCCTCCGTGAATTATTTGACCCCTCCGTGAATTATTTACCCCCCTCCGTGAATCATTTGACCCCTCCGTGAATTATTTACCCCCCTCCGTGAATTATTTGACCCCTCCGTGAATTTTTTACCCCCCTCCGTGAATTATTTGACCCCTCCGTGAATTATTTCACCCCTCCGTGAATTATTTGACCCCTCCGTGAATTATTTATCCCCCTCCGTGAATTATTTGGACCCTCCGTGAATTGTTTACCCCCCTCGGTGATTTTTTTGACCCCTCCGTGAATTATTTACCCCCCTCCGTGAATTATTTTACCCCTCCGTGAATTATTTACCCTCCTCCGTGAATTAGTTTACCCCTCCGTGAATTATTTACCCCCCTCGGTGAATTATTTTACCCCTCCGTGAATTATTTACCTCCTCCGTGAATTATTTACCCCCCTCCGTGAATTATTTGACGCCCTCCGTGAATTATTTCACCCCTCCGTGAATTATTTGCCCCCCTCCGTGAATCATTTTACCCCTCCGTGAATTATTTACCCCCCTCCGTGAATTATTTGACCCCTCCGTGAATTGCTTACCCCCCTCCGTGAATTGTTTGACCCCTCCGTGAATTGTTTACCCCCCTCCGTGAATTATTTCACCCCTCCGTGAATTATTTACCCCCCTCCGTGAATTATTTCACCCCTCCGTGAATTATTTGACCCCTCCGTGAATTATTTACCCCCCTCCGTGAATTATTTGACCCCTCCGTGAATCATTTACCCCCCTCCGTGAATTATTTACCCCCCTCTGTGAATTATTTGACCCCTCCGTGAATTATTTACCCCCCTCCGTGAATTATTTTACCCCTCCGTGAATTATTTACCCCCCTCCGTGAATTATTTGACCCCTCCGTGAATTGTTTACCCCCCTCCGTGAATTATTTGACCCCTCCGTGAGTTATTTACCCCCCTCCGTGAATTATTTGACCCCTCCGTGAATTATTTACCCCCCTCCGTGAATTATTTGACCCCTCCGTGAATTATTTACCCCCCTCCGTGAATTATTTACCCCCCTCCGTGAATTATTTGACCCCTCCGTGAATTGTTTACCCCCCTCCGTGAATTATTTACCCCCCTCCGTGAATTATGTGACCCCTCCGTGAATTGTTTACCCCCCTCCGTGAATTATTTCACCCCTCCGTGAATTATTTGACACCTCCGTGAATTATTTACCCCCCTCCGTGAATTATTTGACCCCTCCGTGAATTATTTACCCCCCTCCGTGAATTATTTGACCCCTCCGTGAATTATTTCACCCCTCCGTGAATTATTTGACCCCTCCGTGAATTATTTACCCCCCTCCGTGAATTTTTTTACCCCTCCGTGAATTATTTAACCCCCTCCGTGAATTTTTTGACCCCTCCGTGAATTATTTACCCCCTCCGTGAATTATTTTACCCCTCCGTGAATTATTTACCCCCCTCCGTGAATTCTTTGACCCCTCCGTGAATCATTTTACCCCTCCGTGAATTATTTACCCCCCTCCGTGAATTATTTGACCCCTCCGTGAATTGCTTACCCCCCTCCGTGAATTGTTTGACCCCTCCGTGAATTGTTTACCCCCCTCCGTGAATTATTTCACCCCTCCGTGAATTATTTACCCCCCTCCGTGAATTATTTCACCCCTCCGTGAATTATTTGACCCCTCCGTGAATTATTTACCCCCCTCCGTGAATTATTTGACCCCTCCGTGAATCATTTACCCCCCTCCGTGAATTATTTACCCCCCTCTGTGAATTATTTGACCCCTCCGTGAATTATTTACCCCCCTCCGTGAATTATTTTACCCCTCCGTGAATTATTTACCCCCCTCCGTGAATTATTTGACCCCTCCGTGAATTGTTTACCCCCCTCCGTGAATTATTTGACCCCTCCGTGAGTTATTTACCCCCCTCCGTGAATTATTTGACCCCTCCGTGAATTATTTACCCCCCTCCGTGAATTATTTGACCCCTCCGTGAATTATTTACCCCCCTCCGTGAATTATTTACCCCCCTCCGTGAATTATTTGACCCCTCCGTGAATTGTTTACCCCCCTCCGTGAATTATTTACCCCCCTCCGTGAATTATGTGACCCCTCCGTGAATTGTTTACCCCCCTCCGTGAATTATTTCACCCCTCCGTGAATTATTTGACACCTCCGTGAATTATTTACCCCCCTCCGTGAATTATTTGACCCCTCCGTGAATTATTTACCCCCCTCCGTGAATTATTTGACCCCTCCGTGAATTATTTCACCCCTCCGTGAATTATTTGACCCCTCCGTGAATTATTTACCCCCCTCCGTGAATTTTTTTACCCCTCCGTGAATTATTTAACCCCCTCCGTGAATTTTTTGACCCCTCCGTGAATTATTTACCCCCTCCGTGAATTATTTTACCCCTCCGTGAATTATTTACCCCCCTCCGTGAATTCTTTGACCCCTCCGTGAATTATTTACCCCCCTCCGTGAATTGTTTACCCCCCCCCCCCGTGAATTATTTTACCCCTCCGTGAATTGTTTACCCCCCTCCGTGACTTATTTCACCCCTCCGTGAATTATTTTACCCCTCCGTGAATTGTTTACCCCCCTCCGTGAATTATTTGACCCCTCCGTGAATTTTTTACCCCCCTCCGTGAATTATTTTACCCCTCCGTGAATTGTTTACCCCCCTCCGTGAATTATTTCACCCCTCGGTGAATTATTTTACCCCTCCGTGAATTGTTTACCCCCCTCCGTGAATTATTTGACCCCTCCGTGAATTATTTACCCCCCTCCATGAATTATTCTACCCCTGCGGGAATTGTTTACCCCCCTCCGTGAGTTGTTTGACCCCTCCGTGAATTGTTTACCCCCCTCCGTGAATTATTTGACCCCTCCGTGAATTGTTTACCCCCCTCCGTTAATTATTTACCCCCCTCCGTGAATTATTTGACCCCTCCGTGAATTATTTACCCCCCTCCGTGAATTATTTGACCCCTCCGTGAATTATTTACCCCCCTCCGTGAATTATTTTACCCCTCCGTGAATTATTTACCCCCTCCGTGAATTATCTGACCCCTCCGTAAATTATTTACCCCCCTCCGTGAATTATTTGACCCCTCCGTGAATTGTTTACCCCCCTCCGTTAATTATTTACCCCCCTCCGTGAATTATTTGACCCCTCCGTGAATTATTTACCCCCCTCCGTGAATTATTTGACCCCTCCGTGAATTATTTACCCCCCTCCGTGAATTATTTTACCCCTCCGTGAATTATTTACCCCCTCCGTGAATTATCTGACCCCTCCGTAAATTATTTACCCACCTCCGTGAATTATTTGACCCCTCCGTTAATTATTTACCCCCCTCCGTGAATTATTTCACCCCTCCGTGAATCATTTACCCCCCTCCGTGAATTATTTGACCCCTCCGTGAATTATTTACCCCCCTCCGTGAATTATTTGACCCCTCCGTGAATTATTTACCCCCCTCCGTGAATTATTTCACCCCTCCGTGAATCATTTGACCCCTCCGTGAATTATTTACCCCCCTCCGTGAATTATTTACCCCCCTCCGTGAGTTATTTGACCCCTCCGTGAATTGTTTACCCCCCTCCGTGAATTATTTGACCCCTCCGTGAATTGTTTACCCCCCTCCATGAATTGTTTGACCCTTCCGTGAATTATTTACCCCCCTCCGTGAATTATTTTACCCCTCCGTGAATTATTTACCCCCCTCCGTGAATTAGTTTACCCCTCCGTGAATTATTTACCCCCCTCCGTGAATTATTTTACCCCTCCGTGAATTATTTACCCCCCTCCGTGAGTTATTTGACCCCTCCGTGAATTGTTTACCCCCCTCCGTGAATTATTTGACCCCTCCGTGAATTGTTTACCTCCCTCCGTGAATTATGTACCCCCCTCCGTGAATTATTTGACCCCTCCGTGAATTATTTACCCCCCTCCGTGAATTATTTGACCCCTCCGTGAATTATTTACCCCCCTCCGTGAATTATTTTACCCCTCCGTGAATTATTTACCCCCCTCCGTGAATTATCTGACCCCTCCGTGAATTATTTACCCCCCTCCGTGAATTATTTGACCCCTCCGTGAATTTTTTACCCCCCTCCGTGAATTATTTCACCCCTCCGTGAATTATTTTACCCCTCCGTGAATTATTTACCCCCCTCCGTGAATTATTTGACCCCTCCGTGAATTATTTACCCCCCTCCGTGAATTATTTGACCCCTCCGTGAATTATTTACCCCGCTCCGTGAATTATTTCACCCCTCCTTGAATTATTTGACCCCTCCGTGAATTATTTACCCCCCTCCGTGAATTATTTGACCCCTCCGTGAATTGTTTACCCCCCTCCGTGAATTGTTTGACCCCTCCGCGAATTATTTACCCCCCTCCGTGAATTATTTTACCCCTCCGTGAATCATTTACCCCCCTCCGTGAATTAGTTTACCCCTCCGTGAATGATTTACCCCCCTCCGTGAATTATTTTACCCCTCCGTGAATTATTTACCCCCCTCCGTGAATTATTTGACCCCTCCGTGAATTATTTGACCCCCTCCGTGAATTATTTCACCCCTCCGTGAATTATTTACCCCCCTCCGTGAATTATTTTACCCCTCCATGAATTATTTACCCCCCTTCGTGAATTATTTGACCCCTCCGTGAATTGTTTACCCCCCTCCGTGAATTATTTGACCCCTCCGTGAATTATTTACCCCCCTCCGTGAATTATTTCACCCCTCCGTGAATTATTTGACCCCTCCGTGAATTATTTACCCCCCTCCGTGAATTATTTGACCCCTCCGTGAATTATTTGACCCCTCCGTGAATTATTTACCCCCCTCCGTGATTTATTTGACCCCTCCGTGAATTGTTTACCCCCCTCCGTGAATTATTTGACCCCTCTGTGAACTATTTACCCCCCTCCGTGAATTATTTTACCCCTCCGTGAATTATTTACCCCCCTCCCTGACTTATTTGACCCCTCCGTGAATTGTTTACCCCCCTCCGTGAATCATTTGACCCCTCCGTGAATTATTTACCCCCCTCCGTGAATTATTTACCCCCCTCCGTGAATTATTTGACCCCTCCGTGAATTATTTGACCCCTCCGTGAATTATTTACCCCCCTCCGTGAATTATTTGACCCCTCCGTGAATTATTTGACCCCTCCGTGAATTATTTACCCCCCTCCGTGATTTATTTGACCCCTCCGTGAATTGTTTACCCCCCTCCGTGAATTATTTGACCCCTCTGTGAATTATTTACCCCCCTCCGTGAATTATTTTACCCCTCCGTGAATTATTTACCCCCCTCCCTGACTTATTTGACCCCTCCGTGAATTGTTTACCCCCCTCCGTGAATTATTTCACCCCTCCGTGAATTATTTACCCCCCTCCGTGAATTATTTTACCCCTCCGTGAATTATTTACCCCCCTCCGTGAATTATTTGACCCCTCCGTGAATTGTTTACCCCCCTCCGTGAATTATTTCACCCCTCCGTGAATTATTTGACCCCTCCGTGAATTATTTACCCCACTCCGTGAATTATTTACCCCCCTCCGTGAATTATTTTACCCCTCCATGAATTATTTACCCCCCTCCGTGAATTATTTGACCCCTCCGTGAATTGTTTACCCCCCTCCGTGAATTATTGGACCCCTCCGGGAATTGTTTACCCCCCTCCGTGAATTTTTTCACCCCACCGTGAATTATTTACCCCCCTCCGTGAATTATTTGACCCCTCCGTGAATTGTTTACCCCCCTCCGCGAATTATTGGACCCCTCCGTGAATTGTTTACCCCCCTCCGTGAATTATTTCACCCCTCCGTGAATTATTTGACCCCTCCGTGAATTATTTGACCCCTCCGTGAATTGTTTACCCCCCTGCGTGAATTATTTGACCCCTCCGTGAATTATTTACCCCCCTCCGTGAATTTTTTAGCCCCCTCCGTGAATTATTTCACCCCTCCGTGAATTATTTTACCCCTCCGTGAATTGTTTACCCCCCTCCGTGAATTATTTGACCCCTCCGTGAATTATTTACCCCCCTCCGTGAATTATTTAGCCCCCTCCGTGAATTATTTCACCCCTCCGTGAATTATTTTACCCCTCCGTGAATTGTTTACCCCCCTCCGTGAATTATTTGACCCCTCCCTGAATTGTTTACCCCCCTCCGTGAATTATTTAACCCCTCGGTGAATTGTTTACCCCCCTCCGTGAATTTTTTCAGCCCTCCGTGAATTATTTTACCCCTCCGTGAATTGTTTACCCCCCTCCGTGAATTATTTGACCCCTCCGTGAATTATTTACCCCCCTCCATGAGTTATTCTACCCCTCCGTGAATTGTTTACCCCCCTCCGTGAAGTATTTGACCCCTCCGTGAATTATTTGACCCCTCCGTGAATTTTTTACCCCCCTCGGTGAATTATTTCACCCCTCCGTGAATTATTTTACCCCTCCGTGAATTATTTACCCCCCTCCGTGAATTATTTGACCCCTCCGTGAATTATTTGACCCCCTCCGTGAATTATTTCACCCCTCCGTGAATTATTTACCCCCCTCCGTGAATTATTTTACCCCTCCATGAATTATATGCCCTCCTTCGTGAATTATTTGACCCCTCCGTGAATTGTTTACCCCCCTCCGTGAATTATTTGACCCCTCCGTGAATTATTTACCCCCCTCCGTGAATTATTTCACCCCTCCGTGAATTATTTGACCCCTCCGTGAATTATTTACCCCCCTCCGTGAATTATTTGACCCCTCCGTGAATTATTTGACCCCTCCGTGAATTATTTACCCCCCTCCGTGATTTATTTGACCCCTCCGTGAATTGTTTACCCCCCTCCCTGACTTATTTGACCCCTCCGTGAATTGTTTACCCCCCTCCGTGAATTATTTCACCCCTCCGTGAATCATTTACCCCCCTCCGTGAATTATTTGACCCCTCCGTGAATTATTTACCCCCCTCCGTGAATTATTTTACCCCTCCGTGAATTATTTACCCCCCTCCGTGAATTATTTGACCCCTCCGTGAATTGTTTACCCCCCTCCGTGAATTATTTCACCCCTCCGTGAATTATTTGACCCCTCCGTGAATTATTTACCCCACTCCGTGAATTATTTACCCCCCTCCGTGAATTATTTTACCCCTCCATGAATTATTTACCCCCCTCCGTGAATTATTTGACCCCTCCGTGAATTGTTTACCCCCCTCCGTGAATTATTGGACCCCTCCGGGAATTGTTTACCCCCCTCCGTGAATTTTTTCACCCCACCGTGAATTATTTACCCCCCTCCGTGAATTATTTGACCCCTCCGTGAATTGTTTACCCCCCTCCGCGAATTATTGGACCCCTCCGTGAATTGTTTACCCCCCTCCGTGAATTATTTCACCCCTCCGTGAATTATTTGACCCCTCCGTGAATTATTTGACCCCTCCGTGAATTGTTTACCCCCCTGCGTGAATTATTTGACCCCTCCGTGAATTATTTACCCCCCTCCGTGAATTTTTTAGCCCCCTCCGTGAATTATTTCACCCCTCCGTGAATTATTTTACCCCTCCGTGAATTGTTTACCTCCCTCCGTGAATTATTTGACCCCTCCGTGAATTATTTACCCCCCTCCGTGAATTATTTAGCCCCCTCCGTGAATTATTTCACCCCTCCGTGAATTATTTTACCCCTCCGTGAATTGTTTACCCCCCTCCGTGAATTATTTGACCCCTCCGTGAATTGTTTACCCCCCTCCGTGAATTATTTAACCCCTCGGTGAATTGTTTACCCCCCTCCGTGAATTTTTTCAGCCCTCCGTGAATTATTTTACCCCTCCGTGAATTGTTTACCCCCCTCCGTGAATTATTTGACCCCTCCGTGAATTATTTACCCCCCTCCATGAGTTATTCTACCCCTCCGTGAATTGTTTACCCCCCTCCGTGAAGTATTTGACCCCTCCGTGAATTATTTGACCCCTCCGTGAATTTTTTACCCCCCTCGGTGAATTATTTCACCCCTCCGTGAATTATTTTACCCCTCCGTGAATTATTTACCCCCCTCCGTGAATTATTTGACCCCTCCGTGAATTATTTACCCCCCTCCGTGAATTATTTGACCCCTCCGTGAATTATTTCACCCCTCCGTGAATTATTTACCCCCCTCCCTGAATCATTTGACCCCTCCGTGAATTATTTACCCCCCTCCGTGAATTATTTGACCCCTCCGTGAATTATTTACCCCCCTCCGTGAATTATTTGACCCCTCCGTGAATTATTTGACTCCTCAGTGAATTATTTACCCCCCTCCGTGAATTATTTGACCCCTCCGTGAATTATTTGACCCCTCCGTGAATTATTTACCCCCCTCCGTGATTTATTTGACCCCTCCGTGAATTGTTTACCCCCCTCCGTGAATTATTTGACCCCTCTGTGAATTATTTACCCCCCTCCGTGAATTATTTTACCCCTCCGTGAATTATTTACCCCCCTCCTTGACTTATTTGACCCCTCCGTGAATTGTTTACCCCCCTCCGTGAATTATTTCACCCCTCCGTGAATTATTTACCCCCCTCCGTGAATTATTTGACCCCTCCGTGAATTATTTACCCCCCTCCGTGAATTATTTTACCCCTCCGTGAATTATTTACCCCCCTCCGTGAATTATTTGACCCCTCCGTGAATTGTTTACCCCCCTCCGTGAATTATTTCACCCCTCCGTGAATTATTTGACCCCTCCGTGAATTATTTACCCCACTCCGTGAATTATTTACCCCCCTCCGTGAATTATTTTACCCCTCCGTGAATTATTTACCCCCCTCCGTGAATTATTTGACCCCTCCGTGAATTGTTTACCCCCCTCCGTGAATTATTGGACCCCTCCGGGAATTTTTTACCCCCCTCCGTGAATTATTTCACCCCACCGTGAATTATTTACCCCCCTCCGTGAATTTTTTCACCCCTCCTTGAATTATTTACCCCCCTCCGTGAATTATTTGACCCCTCCGTGAATTGTTTACCCCCCTCCGCGAATTATTGGACCCCTCCGTGAATTGTTTACCCCCCTCCGTGAATTATTTCACCCCTCCGTGAATTATTTGACCCCTCCGTGAATTATTTGACCCCTCCGTGAATTGTTTACCCCCCTGCGTGAATTATTTGACCCCTCCGTGAATTATTTACCCCCCTCCGTGAATTTTTTAGCCCCCTCCGTGAATTATTTCACCCCTCCGTGAATTATTTTACCCCTCCGTGAATTGTTTACCCCCCTCCGTGAATTATTTGACCCCTCCGTGAATTATTTACCCCCCTCCGTGAATTATTTAGCCCCCTCCGTGAATTATTTCACCCCTCCGTGAATTATTTTACCCCTCCGTGAATTGTTTACCCCCCTCCGTGAATTATTTGACCCCTCCGTGAATTGTTTACCCCCCTCCGTGAATTATTTAACCCCTCGGTGAATTGTTTACCCCCCTCCGTGAATTTTTTCAGCCCTCCGTGAATTATTTTACCCCTCCGTGAATTGTTTACCCCCCTCCGTGAATTATTTGACCCCTCCGTGAATTATTTACCCCCCTCCATGAGTTATTCTACCCCTCCGTGAATTGTTTACCCCCCTCCGTGAAGTATTTGACCCCTCCGTGAATTATTTGACCCCTCCGTGAATTTTTTACCCCCCTCGGTGAATTATTTCACCCCTCCGTGAATTATTTTACCCCTCCGTGAATTATTTACCCCCCTCCGTGAATTATTTGACCCCTCCGTGAATTATTTACCCCCCTCCGTGAATTATTTGACCCCTCCGTGAATTATTTACCCCCCTCCGTGAATTATTTCACCCCTCCGTGAATTATTTGACCCCTCCGTGAATTATTTACCCCCCTCCGTGAATTATTTGACCCCTCCGTGAATTGTTTACCCCCCTCCGTGAATTGTTTGACCCCTCCGTGAATTATTTACCCCCCTCCGTGAATTATTTTACCCCTCCGTGAATTATTTACCCCCCTCCGTGAATTAGTTTACCCCTCCGTGAATGATTTACCCCCCTCCGTGAATTATTTTACCCCTCCGTGAATTATTTACCCACCTCCGTGAATTATTTGACCCCTCCGTGAATTATTTGACCCCCTCTGTGAATTATTTCACCCCTCCGTGAATTATTTTACCCCTCCATGAATTATTTACCCCCCTTCGTGAATTATTTGACCCCTCCGTGAATTGTTTACCCCCCTCCGTGAATTATTTGACCCCTCCGTGAATTGTTTACCCCCCTCCGTGAATTATTTCACCCCTCCGTGAATTGTTTACCCCCCTCCGTGAATTATTTCACCCCTCCGTGAACTATTTGACCCCTCCGTGAATTACTTACCCCCCTCCGTGAATTATTTGACCCCTCCGTGAATCATTTACCCCCCTCCGTGATTTATTTGACCCCTCCGTGAATTGTTTACCCCCCTCCGTGAATTATTTGACCCCTCTGTGAATTATTTACCCCCCTCCGTGAATTATTTCACCCCTCCGTGAATTATTTTACCCCTCCGTGAATTCTTTACCCCCCTCCCTGACTTATTTGACCCCTCCGTGAATTGTTTACCCCCCTCCGTGAATTATTTCACCCCTCCGTGAATTATTTGACCCCTCCGTGAATTATTTACCCCCCTCCGTGAATTATTTCACCCCTCCGTGAATTATTTACCCCCCTCCGTGAATTATTTGACCCCTCCGTGAATTATTTGACCCCCTCTGTGAATTATTTCACCCCTCCGTGAATTATTTTACCCCTCCATGAATTATTTACCCCCCTTCGTGAATTGTTTGACCCCTCCGTGAATTGTTTACCCCCCTCCGTGAATTATTTGACCCCTCCGTGAATTGTTTACCCCCCTCCGTGAATTATTTCACCCCTCCGTGAATTGTTTACCCCCCTCCGTGAATTATTTCACCCCTCCGTGAACTATTTGACCCCTCCGTGAATTACTTACCCCCCTCCGTGAATTATTTGACCCCTCCGTGAATCATTTACCCCCCTCCGTGATTTATTTGACCCCTCCGTGAATTGTTTACCCCCCTCCGTGAATTATTTGACCCCTCTGTGAATTATTTACCCCCCTCCGTGAATTATTTCACCCCTCCGTGAATTATTTTACCCCTCCGTGAATTCTTTACCCCCCTCCCTGACTTATTTGACCCCTCCGTGAATTGTTTACCCCCCTCCGTGAATTATTTCACCCCTCCGTGAATTATTTGACCCCTCCGTGAATTATTTACCCCCCTCCGTGAATTATTTCACCCCTCCGTGAATTATTTACCCCCCTCCGTGAATTATTTCACCCCTCCGTGAATTATTTACCCCCCTCCGTGAATTATTTTACCCCTCCGTGAATTATTTACCCCCCTCCGTGAATTATTTGACCCCTCCGTGAATTGTTTACCCCCCTCCGTGAATTATTTCACCCCTCCGTGAATTATTTGACCCCTCCGTGAATTATTTACCCCACTCCGTGAATTATTTACCCCTCCGTGAATTATTTACCCCCCTCAGTGAATTATTTGACCCCTCCGTGAATTGTTTACCCCCCTCCGTGAATTATTGGACCCCTCCGTGAATTGTTTACCCCCCTCCGTGAATTATTTCACCCCTCCGTGAATCATTTGACCCCTCCGTGAATTATTTGACCCCTCCGTGAATTGTTTACCCCCCTCCGTGAATTATTTGACCCCTCCGTGAATTATTTACCCCCCTCCGTGAATTTTTTAGCCCCCTCCGTGAATTATTCTACCCCTCCGTGAATTATTTTACCCCTCCGTGAATTGTTTACCCCCCTCCGTGAATTATTTGACCCCTCCGTGAATTATTTACCCCCCTCCGTGAATCATTTAGCCCCCTCCGTGAATTATTTCACCCCTCCGTGAATTATTTTACCCCTCCGTGAATCGTTTACCCCACTCCGTGAATTATTTGACCCCTCCGTGAATTATTTACCCCCTTCCGTGAATTATTTAACCCCTCGGTGAATTGTTTACCCCCCTCCGTGAATTTTTTCAGCCCTCTGTGAATTATTTTACCCCTCCGTGAATTGTTTACCACCCTCCGTGAATTATTTGACCCCTCCGTGAATTATTTACCCCCCCTCCATGAATTATTCTACCCCTCCGTGAATTGTTTACCCCCCTTTGTGAATTATTTGACCCCTCCGTGAATTGTTTACCCCCCTCCGTGAATTATTTGACCCCTCCGTGAATCATTTACCCCCCTCCGTGAATTTTTTCCCCCCCTCCGTGAATTTTTTGACCCCTCGGTGAATTGTTTACCCCCCTCCGTGAATTATTTGACCCCTCCATGAATTATTTACCCCCCTCCGTGAATTTTTTTACCCCTCCGTGAATTATTTACCCCCCTCCGTGAATTATCTGACCCCTCCGTGAATTATTTACCCCCCTCCGTGAATTATTTTACCCCTCCGTGAATTATTTACCCCCCTCAGTGAATTATTTGACCCCTCCCTGAATTATTTACCCCCCTACGTGAATTATTTCACCCCTCCGTGAATTATTTGACCCCTCCGTGAATTCTTTACCCCCCTCCGTGAATTATTTGACCCCTCCCTGAATTATTGAGCCCCCTCCGTGAATTATTTCACCCCTCCGTGAATTATTTACCCCCCTCCGTGAATTATTTGACCCCTCCGTGAATTGTTTACCCCCCTCCGTGAATTATTTCACCCCTCCGTGAATTATTTGACCCCCTCCGTGAATTATTTGACCCCTCCGTGAATTGTTTACCCCCCTCCGTGAATTAATTTACCCCTCCGTGAATTGTATACCCCCCTCCGTGAATTAGTTTACCCCTGCGTGAATTATTTACCCCCCTTCGTGAATTATTTTACCCCTCCGTGAATTATTTACCCCCCTCCGTGAATTATTTGACCCCTCCGTGATTTATTTGCCCCCCTCCGTGAATTATTTACCCCCCTCCGTGAATTATTTGCCCCCCTCCTGGAATTATTTTACCCCTCCGTGAATTATTTACCCCCCTCGGTGAATTATTTCACCCCTCCGTGAATTATTTACCCCCCTCCGTGAATTAATTTACCCATCCGTGAATTGTTTACCCCCCTCCGTGAATTAGTTTACCCCTCCGTGAATTATTTGACCCCCTCCGTGAATTATTTGACCCCTCCGTGAATTGTTTACCCCCCTCCGTGAATTAATTTACCCATCCGTGAATTGTTTACCCCCCTCCGTGAATCAGTTTACCCCTCCGTGAATTATTTACCCCCCTTCGTGAATTATTTGACCCCTCCGTGAATTATTTACCCCCCTCCGTGAACTATTTGACCCCTCCGTGGAATATTTACCCCCCTCCGTGAATCGTTTACCCCCCTCTGTGAATTATTTCACCCCTCCGTGAATTATTTGACCCCTCCGTGAATTATTTACCCCCCTCCGTGAATTATTTCACCCCTCCGTGAATTATTTACCCCCCTCCGTGAATTATTTCACCCCTCCGTGAATTATTTACCCCCCTCCGTGAATCATTTGACCCCTCCGTGAATTATTTACCCCCCTCCGTGAATTATTTTACCCCTCCGTGAATTATTTGACCCCTCCGTGAATTATTTACCCCCCTCCGTGAGTTATTTCACCCCTCCGTGAATTATTCACCCCCCTCCGTGAATTCCTTCACCCCTCCGTGAATTATTTACCCCCCTCCGTGAATTGTTTCACCCCTCCGTGAATTATTTACCCCCCTCCGTGAATTATTTCACCCCTCTGTGAATTGTTTACCGCCCTCCGTGAATTATTTGACCCCTCCGTGCCCCTCCGTGAATTATTTGACCCCTCCGTGAATTATTTACCCCCCTCCGTGAATTATTTGACCCGTCCGTGAATTGTTTACCCCCCTCCGTGAATTATTTGACCCCTCCGTGAGTTATTTGACCCCTCTGTGAATTATTTGACCCCTCCGTGAATTATTTACCCCCGTCCGTGAATTGTTTGACCCCTCCGTGAATTGTTTACCCCCCTCCCTGAATTATTTGACCCCTCCACGAATTGTTTACCCCCCTCCGTGAATTTTTTGAACCCTCCGTGAATTTTTTACCCCCCTCCGTGAATTATTTCACCCCTCCGTGAATTATTTACCCCCCTCCGTGAATTATTTCACCCCTCCGTGAATTATTTGACCCCTCCGTGAATTGTTTACCCCCCTCCGTGAATTCTTTGACCCCTCCGTGAATTATCTACCCCCCTCCGTGAATTATTTACCCCCCTCCGTGAATTATTTGACCCCTCCGTGAATTGTTTACCCCCCTCCGTGAATTATTTGACCCCTCCGTGAATTATTTACCCCCCTATCTGAATTATTTTACCCCTCCGTGAATTATTTACCCCCCTCCGTGAAATATTTGACCCCTCCGTGAATTATTTACCCCCCTCCGTGAATTATTTGACCCCTCCGCGAATTATTTACCCCCCTCCGTGAATTATTTAACCCTCCGTGAATTAATTACCCCCCTCCGTGAATTTTTTGACCCCTCCGTGAATTATTTACCCCCCTCCGTGAATTATTTCACCCCTCCGTGAATTATTTGACCCCTCCGTGAATTATTTACCCCCCTCCGTGAATTATTTGACCCCTCCGTGAATTGTTTACCCCCCTCCGTGAATTATTTGACCCCTCCGTGAATTCTTTACCCCCCTCCGTGGATTATTTTACCCCTCCGTGAATCATTTACCCCCCCCCCCGTGAATTATTTGACCCCTCCGTGAATTATTTACCCCCCTCCGTGAATTATTTGACCCCTCCGTGAATTATTTACCCCCCTCCGTGAATTATTTGACCCCTCCGTGAATTGTTTACCCCCCTCCGTGAATTATTTTACCCCTCCGTGAATTATTTACCCCCCTCCGTGAATTATTTGACCCCTCCGTGAATTGTTTACCCCCCTCCGTGAATTCTTTCACCCGTCCGTGAATTATTTGACCCCTCCGTGAATTATTTACCCCCCTCCGTGAATTATTTGACCCCTCCGTGAACTGTTTACCCCCCTCCGTGACTTCTTTGACCCCTCCGTGAATTATTTACCCCCCTCCGTGAATTATTTTTCCCCTCCGTGAATTATTTACCCCCCTCCGTGAATTATTTGACCCCTCCGTGAATTATTTACCCCCCTCCGTGAATTATTTGACCCCTCCGTGAATTATCTGACCCCCTCTGTGAATTATTTGACCCCTCCGTGAATTATTTACCCCCCTCCGTGAATTATTTCACCCCTCCGTGAATTGTTTACCCCCCTCCGTGAATTTTTTGACCCCTCCGTGAATTGTTTACCCCCCTCCGTGAATTATTTCATCCCTCCGTTAATTATTTACCCCCCTCCGTGAATTATTTGACCCCTCCGTGAATTGTTTACCCCCCTCCGTGAATTATTTGAACCCTCCGTGAATTATTTACCCCCCTCCGTGACTCATTTTACCCCTCCGTGAATTATTTACCCCCCTCCGTGAATTATTTGACCCCTCCGTGAATTATTTACCCCCCTCCGTAAATTATTTGACCCCTCCGTGAATTATTTACCCCCCTCCGTGAATTATTTACCCCCCTCCGTGAATTATTTACCCCCCTCCGTGAATTTTTTGACCCCTCCGTGAATTATTTACCCCCCTCCGTGAATTATTTCACCCCTCCGTGAATTATTTACCCCCTCCGTGAATTATTTACCCCCCTCCGTGAATTATTTGACCCCTCCGTGAATTGTTTACCCCCTCCGTGAATTATTTGACCCCTCCGTGAATTCTTTACCCCCCTCCGTGAATTATTTACCCCCCTCCGTGAATTATTTGACCCCTCCGTGAATTATTTACCCCCCTCCGTGAATTATTTGACCCCTCCGTGAATTATTTACCCCCCTCCGTGAATTATTTGACCCCTCCGTGAATTATTTACCCCCCTCCGTGAATTATTTAACCCTCCGTGAATTAATTACCCCCCTCCGTGAATTTTTTGACCCCTCCGTGAATTATTTACCCCCCTCCGTGAATTATTTCACCCCTCCGTGAATTATTTGACCCCTCCGTGAATTATTTACCCCCCTCCGTGAATTATTTGACCCCTCCGTGAATTGTTTACCCCCCTCCGTGAATTATTTGACCCCTCCGTGAATTCTTTACCCCCCTCCGTGAATTATTTTACCCCTCCGTGAATCATTTACCCCCCCCCCGTGAATTATTTGACCCCTCCGTGAATTATTTACCCCCCTCCGTGAATTATTTGACCCCTCCGTGAATTATTTACCCCCCTCCGTGAATTATTTGACCCCTCCGTGAATTGTTTACCCCCCTCCGTGAATTATTTTACCCCTCCGTGAATTATTTACCCCCCTCCGTGAATTATTTGACCCCTCCGTGAATTGTTTACCCCCCTCCGTGAATTCTTTCACCCGTCCGTGAATTATTTGACCCCTCCGTGAATTATTTACCCCCCTCCGTGAATTATTTGACCCCTCCGTGAACTGTTTACCCCCCTCCGTGACTTCTTTGACCCCTCCGTGAATTATTTACCCCCCTCCGTGAATTATTTTTCCCCTCCGTGAATTATTTACCCCCCTCCGTGAATTATTTGACCCCTCCGTGAATTATTTACCCCCCTCCGTGAATTATTTTACCCCTCCGTGAATTATTTACCCCCCTCCGTGAATTATTTGACCCCTCCGTGAATTATCTGACCCCCTCTGTGAATTATTTGACCCCTCCGTGAATTATTTACCCCCCTCCGTGAATTATTTCACCCCTCCGTGAATTGTTTACCCCCCTCCGTGAATTATTTGACCCCTCCGTGAATTATTTACCCCCTCCGTGAATCATTTCATCCCTCCGTGAATTATTTACCCCCCTCCGTGAATTATTTGACCCCTCCGTGAATTGTTTACCCCCCTCCGTGAATTATTTGACCCCTCCGTGAATTATTTACCCCCTCCGTGAATCATTTTACCCCTCCGTGAATTATTTACCCCCCTCCGTGAATTATTTGACCCCTCCGTGAATTATTTACCCCCCTCCGTAAATTATTTGACCCCTCCGTGAATTATTTACCCCCCTCCGTGAATTATTTACCCCCCTCCGTGAATTATTTACCCCCCTCCGTGAATTTTTTGACCCCTCCGTGAATTATTTACCCCCCTCCGTGAATTATTTCACCCCTCCGTGAATTATTTAACCCCTCCGTGAATTATTTACCCCCCTCCGTGAATTATTTGACCCCTCCGTGAATTATTTACCCCCGTCCGTGAATTGTTTGACCCCTCGGTGAATTGTTTACCCCCCTCCGTGAATTATTTGACCCCTGCACGAATTGTTTACCCCCCTCCGTGAATTTTTTGAACCCTCCGTGAATTTTTTACCCCCCTCCGTGAATTATTTCACCCCTCCGTGAATTATTTACCCCCCTCCGTGAATTATTTCACCCCTCCGTGAATTATTTGACCCCTCCGTGAATTGTTTACCCCCCTCCGTGAATTCTTTGACCCCTCCGTGAATTATCTACCCCCCTCCGTGAATTATTTACCCCCCTCCGTGAATTATTTGACCCCTCCGTGAATTGTTTACCCCCCTCCGTGAATTATTTGACCCCTCCGTGAATTATTTACCCCCCTATCTGAATTATTTTACCCCTCCGTGAATTATTTACCCCCCTCCGTGAATTATTTGACCCCTCCGTGAATTATTTACCCCCCTCCGTGAATTATTTGACCCCTCCGTGAATTATTTACCCCCCTCCGTGAATTATTTAACCCTCCGTGAATTAATTACCCCCCTCCGTGAATTTTTTGACCCCTCCGTGAATTATTTACCCCCCTCCGTGAATTATTTCACCCCTCCGTGAATTATTTGACCCCTCCGTGAATTGTTTACCCCCCTCCGTGAATTATTTGACCCCTCCGTGAATTCTTTACCCCCCTCCGTGAATTATTTTACCCCTCCGTGAATCATTTACCCCCCCCCCCCGTGAATTATTTGACCCCTCCGTGAATTATTTACCCCCCTCCGTGAATTATTTGACCCCTCCGTGAATTATTTACCCCCCTCCGTGAATTATTTGACCCCTCCGTGAATTGTTTACCCCCCTCCGTGAATTATTTTACCCCTCCGTGAATTATTTACCCCCCTCCGTGAATTATTTGACCCCTCCGTGAATTGTTTACCCCCCTCCGTGAATTCTTTCACCCGTCCGTGAATTATTTGACCCCTCCGTGAATTATTTACCCCCCTCCGTGAATTATTTGACCCCTCCGTGAACTGTTTACCCCCCTCCGTGACTTCTTTGACCCCTCCGTGAATTATTTACCCCCCTCCGTGAATTATTTTTCCCCTCCGTGAATTATTTACCCCCCTCCGTGAATTATTTGACCCCTCCGTGAATTATTTACCCCCCTCCGTGAATTATTTTACCCCTCCGTGAATTATTTACCCCCCTCCGTGAATTATTTGACCCCTCCGTGAATTATCTGACCCCCTCTGTGAATTATTTGACCCCTCCGTGAATTATTTACCCCCCTCCGTGAATTATTTCACCCCTCCGTGAATTGTTTACCCCCCTCCGTGAATTTTTTGACCCCTCCGTGAATTGTTTACCCCCCTCCGTGAATTATTTCATCCCTCCGTGAATTATTTACCCCCCTCCGTGAATTATTTGACCCCTCCGTGAATTGTTTACCCCCCTCCGTGAATTATTTGACCCCTCCGTGAATTATTTACCCCCCTCCGTGAATCATTTTACCCCTCCGTGAATTATTTACCCCCCTCCGTGAATTATTTGACCCCTCCGTGAATTATTTACCCCCCTCCGTAAATTATTTGACCCCTCCGTGAATTATTTACCCCCCTCCGTGAATTATTTACCCCCCTCCGTGAATTATTTACCCCCCTCCGTGAATTTTTTGACCCCTCCGTGAATTATTTACCCCCCTCCGTAAATTATTTCACCCCTCCGTGAATTATTTACCCCCTCCGTGAATTATTTACCCCCCTCCGTGAATTATTTGACCCCTCCGTGAATTGTTTACCCCCTCCGTGAATTATTTGACCCCTCCGTGAATTCTTTACCCCCCTCCGTGAATTATTTACCCCCCTCCGTGAATTATTTGACCCCTCCGTGAATTATTTACCCCCCTCCGTGAATTATTTGACCCCTCCGTGAATTATTTACCCCCCTCCGTGAATTATTTGACCCCTCCGTGAATTATTTACCCCCCTCCGTGAATTATTTCACCCTCCGTGAATTAATTACCCCCCTCCGTGAATTTTTTGACCCCTCCGTGAATTATTTACCCCCCTCCGTGAATTATTTCACCCCTCCGTGAATTATTTGACCCCTCCGTGAATTATTTACCCCCCTCCGTGAATTATTTGACCCCTCCGTGAATTGTTTACCCCCCTCCGTGAATTATTTGACCCCTCCGTGAATTCTTTACCCCCCTCCGTGAATTATTTTACCCCTCCGTGAATCATTTACCCCCCCCCCCGTGAATTATTTGACCCCTCCGTGAATTATTTACCCCCCTCCGTGAATTATTTGACCCCTCCGTGAATTATTTACCCCCCTCCGTGAATTATTTGACCCCTCCGTGAATTGTTTACCCCCCTCCGTGAATTATTTTACCCCTCCGTGAATTATTTACCCCCCTCCGTGAATTATTTGACCCCTCCGTGAATTGTTTACCCCCCTCCGTGAATTCTTTCACCCGTCCGTGAATTATTTGACCCCTCCGTGAATTATTTACCCCCCTCCGTGAATTATTTGACCCCTCCGTGAACTGTTTACCCCCCTCCGTGACTTCTTTGACCCCTCCGTGAATTATTTACCCCCCTCCGTGAATTATTTTACCCCTCCGTGAATTATTTACCCCCCTCCGTGAATTATTTGACCCCTCCGTGAATTATTTACCCCCCTCCGTGAATTATTTTACCCCTCCGTGAATTATTTACCCCCCTCCGTGAATTATTTGACCCCTCCGTGAATTATCTGACCCCCTCTGTGAATTATTTGACCCCTCCGTGAATTATTTACCCCCCTCCGTGAATTATTTCACCCCTCCGTGAATTGTTTACCCCCCTCCGTGAATTTTTTGACCCCTCCGTGAATTGTTTACCCCCCTCCGTGAATTATTTCATCCCTCCGTGAATTATTTACCCCCCTCCGTGAATTTTTTGACCCCTCCGTGAATTATTTACCCCCCTCCGTGAATTATTTCACCCCTCCGTGAATTATTTACCCCCTCCGTGAATTATTTACCCCCCTCCGTGAATTATTTGACCCCTCCGTGAATTGTTTACCCCCCTCTGTGAATTATTTGACCCCTCCGTGAATTGTTTACCCCCCTCCGTGAATTATTTGACCCCTCCGTGAATTATTTACCCCCCTCCGTGAATCATTTTACCCCTCCGTGAATTATTTACCCCCCTCCGTGAATTATTTGACCCCTCCGTGAATTATTTACCCCCCTCCGTAAATTATTTGACCCCTCCGTGAATTATTTACCCCCCTCCGTGAATTATTTACCCCCCTCCGTGAATTATTTACCCCCCTCCGTGAATTTTTTGACCCCTCCGTGAATTATTTACCCCCCTCCGTGAATTATTTCACCCCTCCGTGAATTATTTACCCCCTCCGTGAATTATTTACCCCCCTCCGTGAATTATTTGACCCCTCCGTGAATTGTTTACCCCCTCCGTGAATTATTTGACCCCTCCGTGAATTCTTTACCCCCCTCCGTGAATTATTTACCCCCTCCGTGAATTATTTACCCCCCTCCGTGAATTATTTGACCCCTCCGTGAATCATTTCTCCCCCCCGGTGAATTATTTGACCCCTCCGTGAATTATTTACCTCCCTCCGTGAATTATTTGACCCCTCCGTGAATTATTTACCCCCCCCCGTGAATTATTTTACCCCTCCGTGAATTATTTACCACCCTCCGTGAATTATTTGACCCCTCCGTGAATTGTTTACCCCCCTCCGTGAATTAGTTTACCCCCCTCCGTGAATTATTTACCCCCCTCCGTGAATTGTTTACCCCCCTCCGTGAATTATTTCACCCGTCCGTGAATTATTTGACCCCTCCGTGAATTATTTACCCCCCTCCGTGAATTATTTGACCCCTCCGTGAATTGTTTACCCCCCTCCGTGAATTACTTTACCCCCCTCCGTGAATTATTTCACCCCTCCGTGAATTGTTTACCCCCCTCCGTGAATTATTTGACCCCTCCGTGAATTATTTACCCCCCTCCGTGAATTATTTTTCCCCTCCGTGAATTGTTTACCCCCCTCCGTGAATTATTTTACCCCTCCGTGAATTATTTACCCCCCCTCCGTGAATTTTTTTACCCCTCCGTGAATTATTTACCCCCCTCCGTGAATTATTTGACCCCTCCGTGACTTATTTGACCCCCTCTGTGAATTATTTGACCCCTCCGTGAATTATTTACCCCCCTCCGTGAATTATTTTACCCCTCCGTGAATTATTTACCCCCCTCCGTGAATTATTTGACCCCTCCGTGAATTGTTTACCCCCCTCCGTGAATTCTTTCACCCGTCCGTGAATTATTTGACCCCTCCGTGAATTATTTACCCCCCTCCGTGAATTTTTTGACCCCTCCGTGAACTGTTTACCCCCCTCCGTGAATTATTTGACCCCTCCGTGAATTATTTACCCCCCTCCGTGAATTATTTTTCCCCTCCGTGAATTATTTACCCCCCTCCGTGAATTATTTGACCCCTCCGTGAATTATTTACCCCCCTCCGTGAATTATTTTACCCCTCCGTGAATTATTTACCCCCCTCCGTGAATTATTTGACCCCTCCGTGAATTATCTGACCCCCTCTGTGAATTATTTGACCCCTCCGTGAATTATTTACCCCCCTCCGTGAATTATTTCACCCCTCCGTGAATTGTTTACCCCCCTCCGTGAATTTTTTGACCCCTCCGTGAATTGTTTACCCCCCTCCGTGAATTATTTCATCCCTCCGTGAATTATTTACCCCCCTCCGTGAATTATTTGACCCCTCCGTGAATTGTTTACCCCCCTCCGTGAATTATTTGACCCCTCCGTGAATTATTTACCCCCCTCCGTGAATCATTTTACCCCTCCGTGAATTATTTACCCCCCTCCGTGAATTATTTGACCCCTCCGTGAATTATTTACCCCCCTCCGTAAATTATTTGACCCCTCCGTGAATTATTTACCCCCCTCCGTGAATTATTTACCCCCCTCCGTGAATTATTTACCCCCCTCCGTGAATTTTTTGACCCCTCCGTGAATTATTTACCCCCCTCCGTGAATTATTTCACCCCTCCGTGAATTATTTACCCCCTCCGTGAATTATTTACCCCCCTCCGTGAATTATTTGACCCCTCCGTGAATTGTTTACCCCCTCCGTGAATTATTTGACCCCTCCGTGAATTCTTTACCCCCCTCCGTGAATTATTTACCCCCTCCGTGAATTATTTACCCCCCTCCGTGAATTATTTGACCCCTCCGTGAATCATTTCTCCCCCCCGGTGAATTATTTGACCCCTCCGTGAATTATTTACCCCCCTCCGTGAATTATTTGACCCCTCCGTGAATTATTTACCCCCCCCGTGAATTATTTTACCCCTCCATGAATTATTTACCACCCTCCGTGAATTATTTGACCCCTCCGTGAATTGTTTACCCCCCTCCGTGAATTATTTCACCCGTCCGTGAATTATTTGACCCCTCCGTGAATTATTTACCCCCCTCCGTGAGTTATTTGACCCCTCCGTGAATTGTTTACCCCCCTCCGTGAATTAGTTTACCCCCCTCCGTGAATTATTTACCCCCCTCCGTGAATTCTTTACCCCCCTCCGTGAATTATTTCACCCGTCCGTGAATTATTTGACCCCTCCGTGAATTTTTTACCCCCCTCCGTGAATTATTTCACCCCTCCGTGAATTGTTTACCCCCCTCCGTGAATTACTTTACCCCCCTCCGTGAATTATTTGACCCCTCCGTGAATTGTTTACCCCCCTCCGTGAATTATTTGACCCCTCCGTGAATTATTTACCCCCCTCCGTGAATTATTTTTCCCCTCCGTGAATTGTTTACCCCCCTCCGTGAATTATTTTACCCCTCCGTGAATTATTTACCCCCCCTCCGTGAATTTTTTTACCCCTCCGTGAATTATTTACCCCCCTCCGTGAATTATTTGACCCCTCCGTGACTTATTTGACCCCCTCTGTGAATTATTTGACCCCTCCGTGAATTATTTACCCCCCTCCGTGAATTATTTTACCCCTCCGTGAATTATTTACCCCCCTCCGTGAATTATTTGACCCCTCCGTGAATTGTTTACCCCCCTCCGTGAATTATTTGACCCCTCCGTGAATTGTTTACCCCCCTCCGTGAATTATTTCATCCCTCCGTGAATTATTTACCCCCCTCCGTGAATTATTTCACCCCTCCGTGAATTATTTGATCCCTCCGTGAATTATTTACCCCCCTCCGTGAATTATTTACCCCCCTCCGTGAATTATTTCACCCCTCCGTGAATTATTTACCCCCCTCCGTGAATTGTTTACCCCCCTCCGTGAATTATTTGACCCCTCCGTGAATTATTTGACCCCTCCGTGAATTATTTACCCCCCTCCGTGAATGATCTGACCCCTCCCTGAATTATTTACCCCCCTCCGTGAATTATTTTACCCCTCCGTGAATTATCTACCCCCCTCCGTGAATTATTTACCCCCCTCCGTGAATTATTTGACCCCTCCGTGAATTCTTTACCCCCCCCCGTGAATTTTTTACCCCCCTCCGTGAATTATTTTTCCCCTCCGTGAATTATTTACCCCCCTCTGTGAATTATTTGACCCCTCCATGAATTATTTACCCCCCTCTGTGAATTATTTTACCCCTCCGTGAATTCTTTACCCCCTCCGTGAATTATTTGACCCCTCCGTGAATTGTTTACCCCCCTCCGTGAATTATTTCATCCCTCCGTGAATTATTTACCCCCCTCCGTGAATTATTTCACCCCTCCGTGAATTATTTGACCCCTCCGTGAATTATTTACCCCCCTCCGTGAATTATTTACCCCCCTCCGTGAATTATTTCACCCCTCCGTGAATTATTTACCCCCCTCCGTGAATTACTTTACCCCCCTCCGTGAATTATTTGACCCCTCCGTGAATTGTTTACCCCCCTCCGTGAATTATTTGACCCCTCCGTGAATTATTTACCCCCCTCCGTGAATTATTTTTCCCCTCCGTGAATTATTTACCCCCCTCCGTGAATTAGTTTACCCCTCGGTGAATTATTTACCCCCCTCCGTGAATTATTTTACCCCTCCGTGAATTATTTACCCCCCTCCGTGAATTATTTGACCCCTCCGTGACTTATTTGACCCCCTCTGTGAATTATTTGACCCCTCCGTGAATTATTTACCCCCCTCCGTGAATTATTTTACCCCTCCGTGAATTATTTACCCCCCTCCGTGAATTATTTGACCCCTCCGTGAATTGTTTACCCCCCTCCGTGAATTATTTGACCCCTCCGTGAATTGTTTACCCCCCTCCGTGAATTATTTCACCCCTCCGTGAATTATTTGACCCCTCCGTGAATTATTTACCCCCCTCCGTGAATTATTTACCCCCCTCCGTGAATTATTTCACCCCTCCGTGAATTATTTACCCCCCTCCGTGAATTACTTTACCCCCCTCCGTGAATTATTTGACCCCTCCGTGAATTGTTTACCCCCCTCCGTGAATTATTTGACCCCTCCGTGAATTATTTACCCCCCTCCGTGAATTATTTTTCCCCTCCGTGAATTATTTACCCCCCTCCGTGAATTAGTTTACCCCTCGGTGAATTATTTACCCCCCTCCGTGAATTATTTTACCCCTCCGTGAATTATTTACCCCCCTCCGTGAATTATTTGACCCCTCCGTGACTTATTTGACCCCCTCTGTGAATTATTTGACCCCTCCGTGAATTATTTACCCCCCTCCGTGAATTATTTTACCCCTCCGTGAATTATTTACCCCCCTCCGTGAATTATTTGACCCCTCCGTGAATTGTTTACCCCCCTCCGTGAATTATTTGACCCCTCCGTGAATTGTTTACCCCCCTCCGTGAATTATTTCTTCCCTCCGTGAATTATTTACCCCCCTCCGTGAACTATTTCACCCCTCCGTGAATTATTTGACCCCTCCGTGAATTATTTACCCCCCTCCGTGAATTATTTACCCCCCTCCGTGAATTATTTCGCCCCTCCGTGAATTATTTACCCCCCTCCGTGAATTGTTTACCCCCCTCCGTGAATTCTTTGACCCCTCCGTGAATTATTTACCCCCCTCCGTGAATGATCTGACCCCTCCGTGAATTATTTACCCCCCTCCGTGAATTATTTTACCCCTGCGTGAATTATCTACCCCCCTCCGTGAATTTTTTGACCCCTCCAAGAATCATTTACCCCCCTCCGTGAATTATTTGACCCCTCCGTGAATTCTTTACCCCCCCGTGAATTATTTACCCCCCTCCGTGAATTATTTCACCCCTCCGTGAATTATTTGACCCCTCCGTGAATTATTTACCCCCCTCCGTGAATTATTTCACCCCTCTGTGAATTATTTACCCCCCTCCGTGAATTATTTGACCCCTCCGTGAATTATTTACCCCCCTCCGTGAATTATTTGACCCCTCCGTGAATTATTTACCCCCCTCCGTGAATTATTTTACCCCTCCGGGAATTATTTACCACCCTCCGTGAATTATTTGACCCCTCCGTGAATTGTTTACCCCCCTCCGTGAATTATTTCACCCGTCCGTGAATTATTTGACCCCTCCGTGAATTATTTACCCCCCTCCGTGAATTATTTGACCCCTCCGTGAATTGTTTACCCCCCTCTGTGAATTAGTTTACCCCCCTCCGTGAATTGTTTACCCCCCTCCGTGAATTATTTCACCCGTCCGTGAATTATTTGACCCCTCCGTGAATTGTTTACCCCCCTCCGTGAATTATTTGACCCCTCCGTGAATTATTTACCCCCCTCCGTGAATTTTTTGACCCCTCCGTGAATTATTTACACCCCTCCGTGAATTATTTTTCCCCTCCGTGAATTATTTACCCCCCTCCGTGAATTAGTTTACCCCTCCGTGAATTATTTACCCCCCTCCGTGAATTATTTTACCCCTCCGTGAATTATTTACCCCCCTCCGTGAATTATTTGACCCCTCCGTGACTTATTTGACCCCCTCTGTGAATTATTTGACCCCTCCATGAATTATTTACCCCCCTCCGTGAATTATTTTACCCCTCCGTGAATTATTTACCCCCTCCGTGAATTATTTGACCCCTCCGTGAATTGTTTACCCCCCTCCGTGAATTATTTGACCCCTCCGTGAATTGTTTACCCCCCTCCGTGAATGATTTCATCCCTCCGTGAATTATTTACCCCCCTCCGTGAATTATTTCACCCCTCCGTGAATTATTTGACCCCTCCGTGAATTATTTACCCCCATCCGTGAATTATTTACCCCCCTCCGTGAATTATTTCACCCTTCCGTGAATTATTTACCCCCCTCCGTGAATTATTTACCCCCCTCCGTGAATTATTTGACCCCTCCATGAATTGTTTACCCCCCTCCGTGAATTATTTCACCCCTCTGTGAATTATTTACCCCCCTCCGTGAATTATTTGACCCCTTTGTGAATTATTTACCCCCCTCCGTGAATCATTTGACCCCTCCGTGAATTATTTAACCTCCTCCGTGAACTATTTTACCCCTCCGTGAATTATTTCACCCCTCCGTGAATTATTTGACCCCTCCGTGAATTATTTACCCCCCTCCGTGAATTGTTTACCCCCCTCCGTGAATTATTTGACCCCTCCGTGAATTGTTTACCCACCTCCGTGAATTCCTTCACCCCTCCGTGAATTGTTTACCCCCCTCCGTGAATTATTTCACCCCTCCGTGAATTATTTACCCCCCTCCGTGAATTATTTCACCCCTCCGTGAATTATTTGACCCCTCCGTGAATTATTTACCCCCCTCCGTGAATTATTTTACCCCTCCGTGAATTATTTACCCCCCTCCGTGAATTATTTGACCCCTCTGTGAATTGTTTACCCCCCTCCGTGAATTATTTGACCCCTCCGTGAATTATTTACCCCCCTCCGTGAATTATTTTACCCCTCCGTGAATTATTTACCCCCCTCCGTGAATTATTTGACTCCTCCGTGAATTGTTTACCCCCCTCCGTGAATTCCTTCACCCCTCCGTGAATTGTTTACCCCCCTCCGTGAATTATTTCACCCCTCCGTGAATTATTTACCCCCCTCCGTTAATTATTTCACCCCTCCGTGAATTATTTGACCCCTCCGTGAATTGTTTACCCCCCTCCGTGAATTATTTGACCCCTCCGTGAATTATTTACCCCCCTCCGTGAATTATTTTACCCCTCCGTGAATTATTTACCCCCCTCCGTGAATTATTTGACCCCTCTGTGAATTGTTTACCCCCCTCCGTGAATTATTTGACCCCTCCGTGAATTATTTACCCCCCTCCGTGAATTATTTGACCCCTTTGTGAATTATTTACCCCCCTCCGTGAATCATTTGACCCCTCCGTGAATTTTTTAACCCCCTCCGTGAACTATTTTACCCCTCCGTGAATTATTTCACCCCTCCGTGAATTATTTGACCCCTCCGTGAATTATTTACCCCCCTCCGTGAATTGTTTACCCCCCTCCGTGAATTATTTGACCCCTCCGTGAATTGTTTACCCCCCTCCGTGAATTATTTCACCCCTCCGTGAATTATTTACCCCCCTCCGTGAATTATGTCACCCCTCCGTGAATTATTTGACCCCTCCGTGAATTGTTTACCCCCCTCCGTGAATTATTTGACCCCTCCGTGAATTATTTACCCCCCTCCGTGAACTATTTTACCCCTCCGTGAATTATTTACCCCCCTCCGTGAATTATTTGACCCCTCTGTGAATTGTTTACCCCCCTCCGTGAATTATTTGACCCCTCCGTGAATTATTTACCCCCCTCCGTGAATTATTTTACCCCTCCGTGAATTATTTACCCCCCTCCGTGAATTATTTGACTCCTCCGTGAATTGTTTACCCCCCTCCGTGAATTCCTTCACCCCTCCGTGAATTGTTTACCCCCCTCCGTGAAATATTTCACCCCTCCGTGAATTATTTACCCCCCTGCGTGAATTATTTCACCCCTCCGTGAATTATTTGACCCCTCCGTGAATTGTTTACCCCCCTCCGTGAATTATTTGACCCCTCCGTGAATTATTTACCCCCTCCGTGAATTATTTTACCCCTCCGTGAATTATTTACCCCCCTCCGTGAATTATTTGACCCCTCTGTGAATTGTTTACCCCCCTCCGTGAATTATTTGACCCCTCCGTGAATTATTTACCCCCCTCCGTGAATTATTTTACCCCTCCGTGAATTATTTACCCCCCTCCGTGAATTATTTGACTCCTCCGTGAATTGTTTACCCCCCTCCGTGAATTCCTTCACCCCTCCGTGAATTGTTTACCCCCCTCCGTGAATTATTTCACCCCTCCGTGAATTATTTACCCCCCTCCGTTAATTATTTCACCCCTCCGTGAATTATTTGACCCCTCCGTGAATTGTTTACCCCCCTCCGTGAATTATTTGACCCCTCCGTGAATTATTTACCCCCCTCCGTGAATTATTTTACCCCTCCGTGAATTATTTACCCCCCTCCGTGAATTATTTGACCCCTCTGTGAATTGTTTACCCCCCTCCGTGAATTATTTGACCCCTCCGTGAATTATTTACCCCCCTCCGTGAATTATTTGACCCCTTTGTGAATTATTTACCCCCCTCCGTGAATCATTTGACCCCTCCGTGAATTTTTTAACCCCCTCCGTGAACTATTTTACCCCTCCGTGAATTATTTCACCCCTCCGTGAATTATTTGACCCCTCCGTGAATTATTTACCCCCCTCCGTGAATTGTTTACCCCCCTCCGTGAATTATTTGACCCCTCCGTGAATTGTTTACCCCCCTCCGTGAATTATTTCACCCCTCCGTGAATTATTTACCCCCCTCCGTGAATTATGTCACCCCTCCGTGAATTATTTGACCCCTCCGTGAATTGTTTACCCCCCTCCGTGAATTATTTGACCCCTCCGTGAATTATTTACCCCCCTCCGTGAACTATTTTACCCCTCCGTGAATTATTTACCCCCCTCCGTGAATTATTTGACCCCTCTGTGAATTGTTTACCCCCCTCCGTGAATTATTTGACCCCTCCGTGAATTATTTACCCCCCTCCGTGAATTATTTTACCCCTCCGTGAATTATTTACCCCCCTCCGTGAATTATTTGACTCCTCCGTGAATTGTTTACCCCCCTCCGTGAATTCCTTCACCCCTCCGTGAATTGTTTACCCCCCTCCGTGAAATATTTCACCCCTCCGTGAATTATTTACCCCCCTGCGTGAATTATTTCACCCCTCCGTGAATTATTTGACCCCTCCGTGAATTGTTTACCCCCCTCCGTGAATTATTTGACCCCTCCGTGAATTATTTACCCCCTCCGTGAATTATTTTACCCCTCCGTGAATTATTTACCCCCCTCCGTGAATTATTTGACCCCTCTGTGAATTGTTTACCCCCCTCCGTGAATTATTTGACCCCTCCGTGAATTATTTACCCCCCTCCGTGAATTATTTGACCCCTTTGTGAATTATTTACCCCCCTCCGTGAATCATTTGACCCCTCCGTGAATTTTTTAACCCCCTCCGTGAACTATTTTACCCCTCCGTGAATTATTTCACCCCTCCGTGAATTATTTGACCCCTCCGTGAATTATTTACCCCCCTCCGTGAATTGTTTACCCCCCTCCGTGAATTATTTGACCCCTCCGTGAATTGTTTACCCCCCTCCGTGAATTCCTTCACCCCTCCGTGAATTGTTTACCCCCCTCCGTGAATTATTTCACCCCTCCGTGAATTTTTTACCCCCCTCCGTGAATTATTTCACCCCTCCGTGAATTATTTGACCCCTCCGTGAATTGTTTACCCCCCTCCGTGAATTATTTGACCCCTCCGTGAATTATTTACCCCCCTCCGTGAACTATTTTACCCCTCCGTGAATTATTTACCCCCCTCCGTGAATTATTTGACCCCTCTGTGAATTGTTTACCCCCCTCCGTGAATTATTTGACCCCTCCGTGAATTATTTACCCCCCTCCGTGAATTATTTTACCCCTCCGTGAATTATTTACCCCCCTCCGTGAATTATTTGACTCCTCCGTGAATTGTTTACCCCCCTCCGTGAATTCTTTAACCCCTCCGTGAATTGTTTACCCCCCTCCGTGAATTATTTCACCCCTCCGTGAATTATTTACCCCCCTCCGTGAATTATTTGACCCCTCCGTGAATTGTTTACCCCCCTCGGTGAATTATTTGACCCCTCCGTGAATTATTTACCCCCCTCCGTGAATTATTTGACCCCTCCGTGAATTCTTTACCCCCCTCCGTGAATTATTTACCCCCCTCCGTGAATTATTTCACCCCTCCGTGAATTATTTCACCCCTCCATGAATTATTTACCCCCCTCCGTGAATTATTTCACCCCTCCGTGAATTATTTGACCCCTCCGTGAATTGTTTACCCCCCTCCGTGAATTATTTACCCCCCTCCGTGAATCGTTTGACCCTTCCGTGAAAAATTTTCCCCCTACGTGAATTATTTACCCCCCTCGGTGAATTATTTGACCCCTCCGTGAATTATTTACCCCCCTCCGTGAATTATTTGACCCCTCCGTGAATTGTTTACCCCCCTCCGTGAATTCCTTCACCCCTCCGTGAATTATTTACCCCCCTTCGTGAATTATTTCACCCCTCCGTGAATTATTTGACCCCTCCGTGAATTGTTTACCCCCCTCCGTGAATTATCTGACCCCTCCGTGAATTATTTACCCCCCTCCGTGAATGATTTTACCCCTCCGTGAATTATTTACCCCCCTCCGTGAATTATTTGACCCCTCCGTGAATTATTAGCCCCCCTCCGTGAATTATTTGACCCCTCCGTGAATTGTTTACCCCCCTCCGTGAATTATTTCACCCCTCCGTGAATTATTTGACCCCTCCGTTAATTATTTGACCCCTCCGTGAATTGTTTACCCCCCTCCGTGAATTATTTGACCCCTCCGTGAATGGTTTACCCCCCTCCGTGAATTATTTCACCCCTCCGTGAATTATTTACCCCCCTCCTTGAATTATTTCACCCCTCCGTGAATTATTTGACCCCTCCGTGAATTGTTTACCCCCCTCCGTGAATTATTTGACCCCTCCGTGAATTATTTACCCCCCTTCCGTGAATTATTTACCCCCCTCCGTGAATTATTTGACCCCTCCGTGAATAGTTTACCCCCATCCGTGAATTATTGGACCCCTCCGTGAATTATTTACCCCCCTCCGTGAATTATTTTACCCCTCTGTGAATTATTTACCCCCCTCCGTGAATTATTTGACCCCTCCGTGAATTATTTACCCCCCTCCGTGAATTATTTTACCCCTCCGTTAATTATTTACCCCCCTCCGTGAATTATTTGACCCCTCCGTGAATTATTTACCCCCCTCCGTGAATTATTTTACCCCTCCGTGAATTATTTACCCCCCTCCGTGAATTTTTTGACCCCTCCGTGAATTATTTACCCCCCTCCGTGAATTATTTCACCCCTCCGTGAATTATTTGACCCCTCCACGAATTATTTCCCCCCCTCCATGAATTATTTGACCCCTCCGTGAATTGTTTACCCCCTCCGTGAATTATTTTACCCCTCCGTGAATTATTTACCCCCCTCCGTGAATTATTTGACCCCTCCGTGAATTGTTTACCCCCCTCCGTGAATTATTTCACCCCTCCGTGAATTATTTGACCCCTCCGTGAATTATTTACCCCCCTCCGTGAATTATTTGACCCCTCCGTGAATTGTTTACCCCCCTCCGTGAATTATTTGACCCCTCCGTGAATTATTTACCCCCCTCCGTGAATTATTTTACCCCTCCGTGAATTATTTACCCCCCTCCCCGAATTATTTGACCCCTCCGTGACTTATTTGACCCCCTCTGTGAATTATTTGACCCCTCCATGAATTATTTACCCCCCTCCGTGAATTATTTTACCCCTCCGTGAATTCTTTACCCCCCTCCGTGAATTATTTGACCCCTCCGTGAATTGTTTACCCCCCTCCGTGAATTATTTGACCTCTCCGTGAATTATTTACCCCCCTCCGTGAATTCTTTACCCCCCTCCGTGAATTATTTACCCCCCTCCGTGAATTATTTCACCCCTCCGTGAATTATTTGACCCCTCCGTGAATTATTTACCCCCCTCCGTCAATTATTTCACCCCTCTGTGAATTATTTACCCCCCTCCGTGAATTATTTGACCCCTCCGTGAATTATTTACCCCCCTCCGTGAATCATTTGACCCCTCCGTGAATTATTTAACCCCCTCCATGAATTATTTTACCCCTCCGTGAATTATTTCACCCCTCCGTGAATTATTTGACCCCTCCGTGAATTTTTTACCCCCCTCCGTGAATTGTTTACCTCCCTCCGTGAATTATTTGACCCCTCCGTGAATTGTTTACCCCCCTCCGTGAATTATTTCACCCGTCCGTGAATTATTTACCCCCCTCCGTGAATTATTTCACCCCTCCGTGAATTATTTACCCCCCTCCGTGAATTATTTCACCCCTCCGTGAATTATTTGACCCCTCCGTGAATTGTTTACCCCCCTCCGTGAATTATTTGACCCCTCCGTGAATTATTTACCCCCCTCCGTGAATTATTTTACCCCTCCGTGAATTATTTACCCCCCTCCGTGAATTATTTGACCCCTCCGTGAATTGTTTACCCCCCTCCGTGAATTATTTGACCCCTCCGAGATTTATTTACCCCCCTCCGTGAATTATTTTACCCCTCCGTGAATTATTTACCCCCCTCGGTGAATTATTTGACCCCTCCGTGAATTATTTACCCCCCTCCGTGAATTATTTGACCCCTCCGTGAATTCTTTACCCCCCTCCGTGAATTATTTACCCCCCTCCGTGAATTATTTCACCCCTCCGTGAATTATTTGACCCCTCCGTGAATTATTTACCCCCCTCCGTGAATTATTTCACCCCTCCATGAATTATTTACCCCCCTCCGTGAACTATTTCACCCCTCCGTGAATTATTTGACCCCTCCGTGAATTGTTTACCCCCCTCCGTGAATTATTTACCCCCCTCCGTGAATCCTTTGACCCCTCCGTGAATCATTTTACCCCTCCGTGAATTATTTACCCCCCTCCGTGAATTATTTGACCCCTCCGTGAATTATTTACCCCCCTCCGTGAATTATTTGACCCCTCCGTGAATTGTTTACCCCCCTCCGTGAATTCCTTCACCCCTCCGTGAATTATTTACCCCCCTCCGTGAATTGTTTCACCCCTTCGTGAATTATGTACCCCCCTCCGTGAATTATTTCACCCCTCCGTGAATTATTTGACTCCTCCGTGAATTGTTTACCCCCCTCCGTGAATTATCTGACCCCTCCGTGAATTATTTACCCCCCTCCGTGAATGATTTTACCCCTCCGTGAATTATTTACCCCCCTCCGTGAATTATTTGACCCCTCCGTGAATTATTAGCCCCCCTCCGTGAATTATTTGACCCCTCCGTGAATTGTTTACCCCCCTCCGTGAATTATTGCACCCCTCCGTGAATTATTTGACCCCTCCGTGAATTATTTGACCCCTCCGTGAATCGTTTACCCCCCTCCGTGAATTATTTGACCCCTCCGTGAATTGTTTACCCCCCTCCGTGAATTATTTGACCCCTCCGTGAATTGTTTACCCCCCTCCGTGAATTATTTCACCCCTCCATGAATTATTTACCCCCCTCCTTGAATTATTTCACCCCTCCGTGAATTATTTGACCCCTCCGTGAATTATTTACCCCCCTCCGTGAATTATTTGACCCCTCCGTGACTTATTTACCCCCCTCCGTGAATTATTTACCCCCCTCCGTGAATTATTTGACCCCTCCGTGAATTGTTTACCCCCCTCCGTGAATTATTTGACCCCTCCGTGAATTATTTACCCCCCTCCGTGAATTATTTTACCCCTCTGTGAATTATTTACCCCCCTCCGTGAATTATTTGACCCCTCCGTGAATTATTTACCCCCCTCCGTGAATTATTTTACCCCTCCGTTAATTATTTACCCCCCTCCGTGAATTATTTGACCCCTCCGTGAATTATTTACCCCCGTCCGTGAATTATTTTACCCCTCCGTGAATTATTTACCCCCCTCCGTGAATTTTTTGACCCCTCCGTGAATTATTTACCCCCCTCCGTGAATTATTTCACCCCTCCGTGAATTCTTTGACCCCTCCATGAATTATTTCCCCCCCTCCATGAATTATTTGACCCCTCGGTGAATTGTTTACCCCCCTCCGTGAATTATTTGACCCCTCCGTGAATTATTTACCCCCCTCCGTGAATTCTTTTACCCCTCCGTGAATTATTTACCCCCCTCCGTGAATTATTTGAACCCTCCGTGAATTGTTTACCCCCCTCCGTGAATTATTTCACCCCTCCGTGAATTATTTGACCCCTCCGTGAATTATTTACCCCCCTCCGTGAATTATTTGACCCCTCCGTGAATTGTTTACCCCCCTCCGTGAATTATTTGACCCCTCCGTGAATTATTTACCCCCCTCCGTGAATTATTTTCCCCGTCCGTGAATTATTTACCCCCCTCCGTGAATTAGTTTACCCCTCCGTGAATCATTTACCCCCCTCCGTGAATTATTTTACCCCTCCGTGAATTATTTACCCCCCTCCGTGAATTATTTGACCCCTCCCTGAATTGTTTGCCCCCCTCCGTGAATTGTTTGACCCCTCCGTGAATTGTTTACCCCCCTCCGTGAATTATTTCATCCCTCCGTGAATTATTTACCCCCCTCTGTGAATTATTTCACCCCTCCGTGAATTATTTGACCCCTCCGTGAATTATTTACCCCCCTCCGTGAATTATTTGACCCCTCCGTGAATCATTTACCCCCCTCCGTGAATTATTTACCCCCCTCCGTGAATTATTTGACCCCTCCGTGAATTGTTTACCCCCCTCCGTGAATTATTTGACCCCTCCGTGAATTATTTACCCCCCTCCGTGAATTATTTTACCCCTCCGTGAATTATTTACCCCCCTCCGTGAATTTTTTGACCCCTCCGTGAATTTTTTACCCCCCTCCGTGAATTATTTCGACCCTCCGTGAATTATTTGTCCCCTCCGTGAATTATTTACCCCCCTCCGTGAATTATTTTACCCCTCTGATAATTATTTACCCCCCTCCGTGAATTATTTGACCCCTCCGTGAATTATTTACCCCCCTCCGTGAATTATTTTACCCCTCCGTTAATTATTTACCCCCCTCCGTGAATTATTTGACCCCTCCGTGAATTATTTACCCCCCTCCGTGAATTATTTTACCCCTCCGTGAATTATTTACCCCCCTCCGTGAATTTTTTGACCCCTCCGTGAATTATTTACCCCCCTCCGTGAATTATTTCACCCCTCCGTGAATTCTTTGACCCCTCCATTAATTATTTCCCCCCCTCCATGAATTATTTGACCCCTCGGTGAATTGTTTACCCCCCTCCGTGAATTATTTGACCCCTCCGTGAATTATTTACCCCCCTCCGTGAATTATTTTACCCCTCCGTGAATTATTTACCCCCCTCCGTGAATTATTTGACCCCTCCGTGAATTATTTACCCCCCTCCGTGAATTATTTTACCCCTCCGTTAATTATTTACCCCCCTCCGTGAATTATTTGACCCCTCCGTGAATTATTTACCCCCCTCCGTGAATTATTTTACCCCTCCGTGAATTATTTACCCCCCTCCGTGAATTTTTTGACCCCTCCGTGAATTATTTACCCCCCTCCGTGAATTATTTCACCCCTCCGTGAATTCTTTGACCCCTCCATTAATTATTTCCCCCCCTCCATGAATTATTTGACCCCTCGGTGAATTGTTTACCCCCCTCCGTGAATTATTTGACCCCTCCGTGAATTATTTACCCCCCTCCGTGAATTTTTTTACCCCTCCGTGAATTATTTACCCCCCTCCGTGAATTAGTTTACCCCTCCGTGAATTATTTACCCCCCTCCGTGATCATTTTACCCCTCCGTGAATTATTTACCCCCCTCCGTGAATTATTTGACCCCTCCCTGAATTTTTTGCCCCCCTCCGTGAATTGTTTGACCCCTCCGTGAATTGTTTACCCCCCTCCGTGAATTATTTCATCCCTCCGTGAATTATTTACCCCCCTCCGTGAATTATTTGACCCCTCCGTGAATTGTTTACCCCCCTCCCTGAATTATTTGACCCCTCCGTGAATTATTTGACCGCCTCCGTGAATTATTTTACCCCTCCGTGAATTATTTACCCCCCTCCGTGAATTGTTTCACCCCTCCGTGAATTATTTTACCCCTCCGTGAATTGTTTACCCCCCTCCGTGAATTATTTGACCCCTCCGTGAATTATTTACCCCCCTCCGTGAATTATTTCACCCCTCCGTGAATTATTTACCCCCCTCCGTGAATTATTTAACCCCTCCGTGAATTATTTACCCCCCTCCTTGAATTATTTTACCCCTCCGTGAATTATTTGACCCCTCCGTGAATTATTTACCCCCCTCCGTTAATTATTTTACCCCTCCGTGATTTATTTACCCCCCTCCGTGAATTATTTGACCCCTCCGTGAATTATTTACCCCCCTCCGTGAATTATTTGACCCCTCCGTGAATTATTTACCCCCCTCCGTGAATTATTTCACCCCTCCGTGAATTTTTTACCCCCTTCCGTGAATTATTTCACCCCTCCGTGAATTATTTACCCCCCTCCGTGAATTATTTCGACCCTCCGTGAATTATTTGTCCCCTCCGTGAATTGTTTACCCCCCTCCGTGAATTATTTGACCCCTCCGTGAATTATTTACCCCCCTCCGTGAATTATTTGACCCCTCCGTGAATTATTTACCCCCCTCCGTGAATTATTTGACCCCTCCGTGAATTGTTTACCCCCCTCCGAGAATTATTTCACCCCTCCGTGAATTATTTGACCCCTCCCTGAATTATTTACCCCCCTCCGTGAATTTTTTTACCCCTCCGTGAATTGTTTACCCCCCTCCGTGAATTATTTACCCCCCTCCGTGAATTATTTGACCCCTCCGTGAATTATTTACCCCCCTCCGTGAATTATTTCACCCCTCCGTGAATTATTTCACCCCTCCGTGAATTATTTTACCCCCCTCCGTGAATTATTTACCCCCCTCCGTGAATTATTTACCCCCCTCCGTGAATTATTTGACCCCTCCGTGAATTGTTTACCCCCCTCCGTGAATTATTTGACCCCTCCGTGAATTGTTTGACCCCTCCGTGAATTGTTTACCCCCCTCCGTGAATTATTTCACCCCTCCGTGAATTATTTACCCCCCTCCGTGAATTATTTCACCCCTCCGTGAATTATTTACCCCCCTCCGTGAATTATTTCACCCCTCCGTGAATCATTTACCCCCCTCCGTGAATTATTTCGACCCTCCGTGAATTATTTGTCCCCTCCGTGAATTGTTTACCCCCCTCCGTGAATTATTTGACCCCTCCGTGAATTATTTACCCCCCTCCGTGAATTATTTGAACCCTCCGTGAATTATTTACCCCCCTCCGTGAATTATTTGACCCCTCCGTGAATTGTTTACCCCCCTCCGAGAATTATTTCACCCCTCCGTGAATTATTTGACCCCTCCCTGAATTATTTACCCCCCTCCGTGAATTTTTTTACCCCTCCGTGAATTGTTTACCCCCCTCCGTGAATTATTTACCCCCCTCCGTGAATTATTTGACCCCTCCGTGAATTATTTACCCCCCTCCGTGAATTATTTCACCCCTCCGTGAATTATTTCACCCCTCCGTGACTTATTTTACCCCCCTCCGTGAATTATTTACCCCCCTCCGTGAATTATTTACCCCCCTCCGTGAATTATTTGACCCCTCCGTGAATTGTTTACCCCCCTCCGTGAATTATTTGACCCCTCCGTGAATTGTTTGACCCCTCCGTGAATTGTTTACCCCCCTCCGTGAATTATTTTACCCCTCCGTGAATTATTTACCCCCCTCGGTGAATTATTTTACCCCTCCGCGAATTAGTTACCCCCTCCGTGAATTATTTGACCCCTCCGTGAATTATTTACCCCCCTCCGTGAATTATTTCACCCCTCCGTGAATTATTCACCCCCCTCCGTGAATTATTTTACCCCTCCGTGAATTATTTACCCCCCTCCGTGAATTATTTGACCCCTCCGTGAATTTTTTACCCCCCTCCGTGAATTATTTGACCCCTCCGTGAATTGTTTACCCCCCTCCGTGAATTATTTCACCCCTCCGTGAATTATTTCACCCGTCCGTGAATTATTTACCCCCCTCCGTGAATTATTTTACCCCTCCGTGAATTGTTTACCCCCCTCCGTGAATTATTTACCCCCCTCCGTGAATTGTTTGACCCCTCCGTGAATTGTTTACCCCCCTCCGTGAATTATTTGACCCCTCCGTGAGTTATTTACCCCCCTCCGTGAATTATTTGACCCCTCCGTGAATTATTTACCCCCCTCCGTGAATTATTTACCCCCCTCCGTGAATTATTTGACCCCTCCGTGAATTGTTTACCCCCCTCCGTGAATTATTTGACCCCTCCGTGAATTATTTACCCCCCTCCGTGAATTATTCACCCCCCTCCGTGAATTATTTTACCCCTCCGTGAATTATTTACCCCCCTCCGTGAATTATTTGACCCTCCGTGAATTTTTTACCCCCCTCCGTGAATTATTTGACCCCTCCGTGAATTATTTCACCCCTCCGTGAATTATTTGACCCCTCCGTGAATTATTTATCCCCCTCCGTGAATTATTTGGACCCTCCGTGAATTGTTTACCCCCCTCGGTGAATTATTTGACCCCTCCGTGAATTATTTACCCCCCTCCGTGAATTATTTTACCCCTCCGTGAATTATTTACCCTCCTCCGTGAATTAGTTTACCCCTCCGTGAATTATTTACCCCCCTCCGTGAATTATTTTACCCCTCCGTGAATTATTTACCTCCTCCGTGAATTATTTGACCCCTCCGTGAATTATTTGACGCCCTCCATGAATTATTTCACCCCTCCGTGAATTATTTACCCCCCTCCGTGAATCATTTTACCCCTCCGTGAATTATTTACCCCCCTCCGTGAATTATTTGACCCCTCCGTGAATTGTTTACCCCTCTCCGTGAATTGTTTGACCCCTCCGTGAATTGTTTACCCCCCTCCGTGAATTATTTCACCCCTCCGTGAATTATTTACCCCCCTCCGTGAATTATTTCACCCCTCCGTGAATTATTTGACCCCTCCGTGAATTATTTACCCCCCTCCGTGAATTATTTGACCCCTCCGTGAATCATTTACCCCCCTCCGTGAATTATTTACCCCCCTCTGTGAATTATTTGACCCCTCCGTGAATTATTTACCCCCCTCCGTGAATTTTTTTACCCCTCCGTGAATTATTTACCCCCCTCCGTGAATTATTTGACCCCTCCGTGAATTATTTACCCCCCTCCGTGAATTATTTGACCCCTCCGTGAGTTATTTACCCCCCTCCGTGAATTATTTGACCCCTCCGTGAATTATTTACCCCCCTCCGTGAATTATTTGACCCCTCCGTGAATTATTTACCCCCCTCCGCGAATTATTTGACCCCTCCGTGAATTATTTACCCCCCTCCGTGAATTATTTGACCCCTCCGTGAATTATTTACCCCCCTCCGTGAATTATTTTACCCCTCCGTGAATTATTTGACCCCTCCGTGAATTGTGTACCCCCCTCCGTGAATTATTTGACCCCTCCGTCAATTGTTTACCCCCCTCCGTGAATTATTTGACCCCTCCGTGAATTATTTGGACCCTCCGTGAATTATTTGACCCCTCCGTGAATTGTTTACCCCCCTCCATGAATTGTTTGACCCTTCCGTGAATTATTTACCCCCCTCCCTGAATTCTTTGACCCCTCCGTGAATTATTTACCCCCCTCCGTGAATTATTTTACCCGTCCGCGAATTGTTTACCACCCTCCGTGAATTATTTCGCCCCTCCGTGAATTATTTGACCCCTCCGTGAATTATTTACCCCCCTCCGTGAATTATTTTACCCCTGCGTGAATTATTTAACCCCCTCCGTGAATTATTTGACCCCTCCGTGAATTATTTACCCCCCTCCGTGAATTATTTGACCCTTCCGTGAATTGTTTACCCCCCTCCGTGAATTATTTACCCCCCTCCGTGAATTATGTGACCCCTCCGTGAATTGTTTACCCCCCTCCGTGAATTATTTGACCCCTCCGTGAATTGTTTACCCCCCTCCGTGAATTATTTCACCCCTCCGTGAATTATTTGACACCTCCGTGAATTATTTACCCCCCTCCGTGAATTATTTGACCCCTCCGTGAATTATTTATCCCCCTCCGTGAATTATCTGACCCCTCCGTGAATTGTTTACCCCCCTCCGTGAATTATTTGACGCCCTCCGTGAATTATTTCACCCCTCCGTGAATTATTTACCCCCCTCCGTGAATCATTTTACCCCTCCGTGAATTATTTACCCCCCTCCGTGAATTATTTGACCCCTCCGTGAATTGTTTACCCCCCTCCGTGAATTGTTTGACCCCTCCGTGAATTGTTTACCCCCCTCCGTGAATTATTTCACCCCTCCGTGAATTATTTACCCCCCTCCGTGAATTATTTCACCCCTGCGTGAATTATTTGACCCCTCCGTGAATTATTTACCCCCCTCCGTGAATTATTTGACCCCTCCGTGAATCATTTACCCCCCTCCGTGAATTATTTACCCCCCTCTGTGAATTATTTGACCCCTCCGTGAATTATTTACCCCCCTCCGTGAATTATTTTACCCCTCCGTGAATTATTTACCCCCCTCCGTGAATTATTTGACCCCTCCGTGAATTATTTACCCCCCTCCGTGAATTATTTGACCCCTCCGTGAATTATTTACCCCCCTCCGTGAATTATTTGACCCCTCCGTGAATTATTTACCCCCCTCCGTGAATTATTTTACCCCTCCGTGAATTATTTGACCCCTCCGTGAATTGTGTACCCCCCTCCGTGAATTATTTGACCCCTCCGTCAATTATTTACCCCCCTCCGTGAATTATTTGACCCCTCCGTGAATTATTTGGACCCTCCGTGAATTATTTGACCCCTCCGTGAATTGTTTACCCCCCTCCATGAATTGTTTGACCCTTCCGTGAATTATTTACCCCCCTCCCTGAATTCTTTGACCCCTCCGTGAATTATTTACCCCCCTCCGTGAATTATTTTACCCCTCCATGAATTATTTACCCCCCTCCGTGAATTATTTTACCCGTCCGTGAATTGTTTACCACCCTCCGTGAATTATTTCACCCCTCCGTGAATTATTTGACCCCTCCGTGAATTATTTACCCCCCTCCGTGAATTATTTTACCCCTGCGTGAATTATTTAACCCCCTCCGTGAATTATTTGACCCCTCCGTGAATTATTTACCCCCCTCCGTGAATTATTTGACCCTTCCGTGAATTGTTTACCCCCCTCCGTGAATTATTTACCCCCCTCCGTGAATTATGTGACCCCTCCGTGAATTGTTTACCCCCCTCCGTGAATTATTTCACCCCTCCGTGAATTATTTGACACCTCCGTGAATTATTTACCCCCCTCCGTGAATTATTTGACCCCTCCGTGAATTATTTATCCCCCTCCGTGAATTATTTGACCCCTCCGTGAATTGTTTACCCCCCTCCGTGAATTATTTGACCCCTCCGTGAATTGTTTACCCCCCTCCGTGAATTATTTCACCCCTCCGTGAATTATTTGACCACTCCGTGAATTATTTACCCCCCTCCGTGAATTATTTTACCCCTCCGTGAATTATTTAACCCCCTCCGTGAATTTTTTGACCCCTCCGTGAATTATTTACCCCCTCCGTGAATTATTTTACCCCTCCGTGAATTATTTACCCCCCTCCGTGAATTATTTGACCCCTCCGTGAATCAATTAACCCCTCCGTGAATTGTTTACCCCCCCCCGTGAATTATTTTACCCCTCCGTGAATTGTTTACCCCCCTCCGTGAATTATTTACCCCCCTCCGTGAATTATTTTACCCCTCCGTGAATTGTTTAACCCCCTCCGTGTATTATTTCACCCCTCCGTGAATTATTTTACCCCTCCGTGAATTGTTTACCCCCCTCCGTGAATTATTTGACCCCTCCGTGAATTATTTACCCCCCTCCATGAATTATTCTACCCCTGCGGGAATTGTTTACCCCCCTCCGTGAGTTGTTTGACCCCTCCGTGAATTGTTTACCCCCCTCCGTGAATTATTTGACCCCTCCGTGAATTGTTTACCCCCCTCCGTTAATCATTTACCCCCCTCCGTGAATTATTTGACCCCTCCGTGAATCATTTACCCCCCTCCGTGAATTATTTGACCCCTCCGTGAATTATTTACCCCCCTCCGTGAATTATTTTACCCCTCCGTGAATTATTTACCCCCTCCGTGAATTATCTGACCCCTCCGTAAATTATTTACCCCCCTCCGTGAATTATTTCACCGCTCCGTGAATTATTTTACCCCTCCGTGAATCATTTACCCCCCTCCGTGAATTATTTGACCCCTCCGTGAATTATTTACCCCCCTCCGTGAATTATTTCACCCCTCCGTGAATCATTTGACCCCTCCGTGAATTATTTACCCCCCTCCGTGAATTATTTACCCCCCTCCGTGAGTTATTTGACCCCTCCGTGAATTGTTTACCCCCCTCCGTGAATTATTTGACCCCTCCGTGAATTGTTTACCCCCCTCCATGAATTGTTTGACCCTTCCGTGAATTATTTACCCCCCTCCGTGAATTATTTTACCCCTCCGTGAATTATTTACCCCCCTCCGCGAATTAGTTTACCCCTCCGTGACTTATTTACCCCCCTCCGTGAGTTATTTGACCCCTCCGTGAATTGTTTACCCCCCTCCGTGAATTATTTGACCGCTCCGTGAATTGTTTACCCCCCTCCGTGAATTATGTACCCCCCTCCGTGAATTATTTCACCCCTCCGTGAATTATTTGACCCCTCCGTGAATTATTTATCCCCCTCCGTGAAATATTTGGACCCTCCGTGAATTGTTTACCCCCCTCGGTGAATTATTTGACCCCTCCGTGAATTATTTACCCCCCTCCGTGAATTATTTTACCCCTCCGTGAATTATTTACCCTCCTCCGTGAATTAGTTTACCCCTCCGTGAATTATTTACCCCCCTCCGTGAATTATTTTACCCCTCCGTGAATTATTTACCTCCTCCGTGAATTATTTGACCCCTCCGTGAATTATTTGACGCCCTCCGTGAATTATTTCACCCCTCCGTGAATTATTTACCCCCCTCCGTGAATCATTTTACCCCTCCGTGAATTATTTACCCCCCTCCGTGAATTATTTGACCCCTCCGTGAATTGTTTACCCCCCTCCGTGAATTGTTTGACCCCTCCGTGAATTGTTTACCCCCCTCCGTGAATTATTTCACCCCTCCGTGAATTATTTACCCCCCTCCGTGAATTATTTCACCCCTCCGTGAATTATTTGACCCCTCCGTGAATTATTTACCCCCCTCCGTGAATTATTTGACCCCTCCGTGAATCATTTACCCCCCTCCGTGAATTATTTACCCCCCTCTGTGAATTATTTGACCCCTCCGTGAATTATTTACCCCCCTCCGTGAATTATTTTACCCCTCCGTGAATTATTTACCCCCCTCCGTGAATTATTTGACCCCTCCGTGAATTATTTACCCCCCTCCGTGAATTATTTGACCCCTCCGTGAGTTATTTACCCCCCTCCGTGAATTATTTGACCCCTCCGTGAATTATTTACCCCCCTCCGTGAATTATTTGACCCCTCCGTGAATTATTTACCCCCCTCCGTGAATTATTTGACCCCTCCGTGAATTATTTACCCCCCTCCGTGAATTATTTGACCCCTCCGTGAATTATTTACCCCCCTCCGTGAATTATTTTACCCCTCCGTGAATTATTTGACCCCTCCGTGAATTGTGTACCCCCCTCCGTGAATTATTTGACCCCTCCGTCAATTATTTACCCCCCTCCGTGAATTATTTGACCCCTCCGTGAATTGTTTACCCCCCTCCCTGAATTCTTTGACCCCTCCGTGAATTATTTACCCCCCTCCGTGAATTATTTTACCCCTCCATGAATTATTTACCCCCCTCCGTGAATTATTTTACCCGTCCGTGAATTGTTTACCACCCTCCGTGAATTATTTCACCCCTCCGTGAATTATTTGACCCCTCCGTGAATTATTTACCCCCCTCCGTGAATTATTTTACCCCTGCGTGAATTATTTAACCCCCTCCGTGAATTATTTGACCCCTCCGTGAATTATTTACCCCCCTCCGTGAATTATTTGACCCTTCCGTGAATTGTTTACCCCCCTCCGTGAATTATTTACCCCCCTCCGTGAATTATGTGACCCCTCCGTGAATTGTTTACCCCCCTCCGTGAATTATTTGACCCCTCCGTGAATTGTTTACCCCCCTCCGTGAATTATTTCACCCCTCCGTGAATTATTTGACACCTCCGTGAATTATTTACCCCCCTCCGTGAATTATTTGACCCCTCCGTGAATTATTTACCCCCCTCCGTGAATTATTTGACCCCTCCGTGAATTCTTTACCCCCCTCCGTGAATTATTTGACCCCTCCGTGAATTGTTTACCCCCCTCCGTGAATTATTTCACCCCTCCATGAATTATTTGACCCCTCCGTGAATTGTTTACCCCCCTCCGTGAATTATTTCACCCCTCCGTGAATTATTTGACACCTCCGTGAATTATTTACCCCCCTCCGTGAATTATTTGACCCCTCCGTGAATTATTTACCCCCCTCCGTGAATTATTTGACCCCTCCGTGAATTGTTTACCCCCCTCCGTGAATTATTTGACCCCTCCGTGAATTGTTTACCCCCCTCCGTGAATTATTTCACCCCTCCGTGAATTATTTGACCCCTCCGTGAATTATTTACCCCCCTCCGTGAATTATTTTACCCCTCCGTGAATTATTTAACCCCCTCCGTGAATTTTTTGACCCCTCCGTGAATTATTTACCCCCTCCGTGAATTATTTTACCCCTCCGTGAATTATTTACCCCCCTCCGTGAATTATTTGACCCCTCCGTGAATCAATTAACCCCTCCGTGAATTGTTTACCCCCCCCCGTGAATTATTTTACCCCTCCGTGAATTGTTTACCCCCCTCCGTGAATTATTTACCCCCCTCCGTGAATTATTTTACCCCTCCGTGAATTGTTTAACCCCCTCCGTGTATTATTTCACCCCTCCGTGAATTTTTTTACCCCTCCGGGGTTGTTTACCCCCCTCCGTGAATTATTTGACCCCTCCGTGAATTATTTACCCCCCTCCATGAATTATTCTACCCCTGCGGGAATTGTTTACCCCCCTCCGTGAGTTGTTTGACCCCTCCGTGAATTGTTTACCCCCCTCCGTGAATTATTTGACCCCTCCGTGAATTGTTTACCCCCCTCCGTTAATTATTTACCCCCCTCCGTGAATTATTTGACCCCTCCGTGAATTATTTACCCCCCTCCGTGAATTATTTGACCCCTCCGTGAATTATTTACCCCCCTCCGTGAATTATTTTACCCCTCCGTGAATTATTTACCCCCTCCGTGAATTATCTGACCCCTCCGTAAATTATTTACCCCCCTACGTGAATTATTTGACCCCTCCGTGAATTTGTTACCCCCCTCCGTGAATTATTTCACCCCTCCGTGAATTATTTTACCCCTCCGTGAATCATTTACCCCCCTCCGTGAATTATTTGACACCTCCGTGAATTATTTACCCCCCTCCGTGAATTATTTGACCCCTCCGTGAATTATTTACTCCCCTCCGTGAATTATTTCACCCCTGCGTGAATCATTTGACCCCTCCGTGAATTATTTACCCCCCTCCATGAATTATTTACCCCCCTCCGTGAGTTATTTGACCCCTCCGTGAATTGTTTACCCCCCTCCGTGAATTATTTGACCCCTCCGTGAATTGTTTACCCCCCTCCATGAATTGTTTGACCCTTCCGTGAATTATTTACCCCCCTCCGTGAATTATTTTACCCCTCCGTGAATTATTTACCCCCCTCCGTGAATTAGTTTACCCCTCCGTGAATTATTTACCCCCCTCCGTGAATTATTTTACCCCTCCGTGAATTATGTACCCCCTTCCGTGAGTTATTTGACCCCTCCGTGAATTGTTTACCCCCCTCCGTGAATTATTTGACCCCTCCGTGAATTGTTTACCCCCCTCCGTGAATTATGTACCCCCCTCCGTGAATTATTTGACCCCTCCGTGAATTATTTACCCCCCTCCGTGAATTATTTGACCCCTCCGTGAATTATTTACCCCCCTCCGTGAATTATTTTACCCCTCCGTGAATTATTTACCCCCCTCCGTGAATTATGTGACCCCTCCGTGAATTATTTACCCCCCTCCGTGAATTATTTGACCCCTCCGTGAATTTTTTACCCCCCTCCGTGAATTATTTCACCCCTCCGTGAATTATTTTACCCCTCCGTGAATTATTTACCCCCCTCCGTGAATTATTTGACCCCTCCGTGAATTATTTACCCCCCTCCGTGAATTATT